>CM059561.1:90056162-92456162 GCA_030386875.1 Morinoia aosen | reverse complement strand
ACAACAACAGGACTGTCGGGAATAGCCTCCACACAACAACAGGACTGTCGGGAATAGCCTCCACACAACAACAGGACTATCACGAACACTCTGCATGTAAGAGGACTATCACGCACGGCCTGTTGCAGCCTCAGCACAAAAAAGAGGCTTCAGCTCCACATGTCGCCAGTGAAGGCAGAATAATTTGTTCAGTAGTGATGGTACAGAAATCAGGCCCTTGTCGGCAGTCTCTGCTCTATTCAGGTCGCATGAGGAAATCCACGTTTTATTAGTGCGTTCATTACGAGAACGAAAAGATCGCATTTTGCGCATACCCCTGTTTACATGTTCAATGAACGCCTCATAAAGAATCTACGCTCGCGACTTGAGGGAAGTTCCGGGGTGCGATAAATTGCAGTGCGTTCAAACTCAACTATTCATAAAATTATATTATATTCTACATCTCATGAATGAAATTCTTCATTTCATTTGTGAGAAAAATTGTCATGGTTTGGGTGAAATGTTTTCGTTCCTATAAAATAAAACAAATAAGAATACGAGTTATGACAAGACGCAACTACAAATATACATAATTTAAAATGAAAACTGTGACTGCACTCCAGGTTAATTAAAAATATTTTACTGTGCAACAAACCTTCAGGTACAAAATTTTTTAGTATTATAAAGCACCGCTCAACCAACAGTTGGGTTCACAGGCGCTGTCTGGCGCTAAATCTTAGCGCTAAATCCTCATGAGTGGTTGTAATAAAGTTGCCATGGCAACAACGGGCAAATTTCCATAAGTTTAGAGCGTACATATCATATGTGAGCAATCGGTACACACTTCGCGTTTTCTGAATGTAATGGTAATTTTTCCCGCGAGTTTGATCCTTTAAAACTCTTTTCACAATAAAAACAACCCACCTCAGCTCATCATAACGGTCGAGTATGTATTATTTTTAACAGTCAAACACCAGAAATTATGCAAAGCTTCATGTTTTACCACAACATAGTCAATAACTAAGCAATATTTGTTGGTGTTTAACTAAACAATAAAGCAACAAAATGAGTTTTGGACCTCCTAGCACGGTGAGCATTAATGACGATAAAAAATGTATGTACTGTATATACGCTCTATTACTCTTATTCGCGTTCAAAGTCGAACTTTACCTTCTGCATTTTCCCATTCTCGGGTTATTATCTAGCGACCCACAGTGCGTTCACATTCTAGCAATGAAATAAACTCGGAGAAAAATTTAATCCTATAAGGAGAGAAAAGTTGTTTCTCAATTATTGTCAACAAGCTTTCCAGTTAACCGTACCTAGACCACGAGAGCGAGAGCACTGGAAAATACCTTTTCGGTACGTATGACATTTCGCTCATGCAATGGCTGCATTACTATAACATAGACAATGGTGAATTTTAGATTGTATCACTTTAAATCTTTTGTAGACATATTGAATTCCCATATCAGTGTGCAACCGACTTGTGTGAGCACAGTGTTCCATTACCTCGTACCGGCTTGGCAATTTATCCAGGAAAACTGTGTGCTAGGACCGAGAAAGTTTGCCGCTTATATATGATGGTGTAAGTTAAGGGCACCGGAACTTGTGAGTATTTCTCTCAATAAGAATATATTCTACCTTAGTTAAGCTGCCGAGCTCATCGATGTGGAAATAACTGGGCGCGGTACAGCGTTCTATTCCACATATGAAAGATGAACAATAATTATTTGACCTAGAACTTCACAATAACTTTCCTTTTGCTGGTAAATAAATCGCGTTTCTACACCCAGTCCCCTCGATTTATTATTTTTTATCAGTGGTCATTTCACCTTTTCAGATTTAACATTTTGTTAGTCAAAAACGAAACAGCGAAAATGCACTTTTGAGTAGACGCTTAAATACGGCCTTGTCGTTATTTTAATTAGATCAGATAAATTAGACGAGTTAATTCCATAGGGCATTCCAAAGGCGTTCCAATGAGAACAAAGGTGCAGATTAGAATATTAGATTATTAGTTGGTTTAAGCCTCCCTATCCGCCACAAAGACGATCCAAGGAGAGGAAAGAGGAAGGTACCAACAAGAATGGAGTAAGGAAACGCGGAATCTATGCAGAAAGGGCATAGAAACATTAAGTTGAGAAAGAAGATTAAGAAACAAAATCAAAGTCGAAGAAGAAAGTAGTAGGTGCTGAAAAACAGTTCAACAGTGAACTAAAAAAAAGGTAGTTCATAACATGACAAAAACATTTTATTTCAACAAATAGAAGGCCGACCTAACTCTCAGATCGGGCCCACACATTTTCCCCCTGGAGTGCTAATTCCCACAAATACAATGGTTGTATCTCCCTCAGGGGGAACAAAAGTGAAACAAAGGTGTTCCGAAGAGAGTAAGGAAAAACGCATAATTTATTATGGACTTGAAGGAGCGCGGAATCCATACACTGCACAGGGTGCATAGAAACAGTAAGTTGAAAAAAAAGGTTATGATACGAGACAGAATAAAAAGAAAAAAATAGTATAGGAGCTGGAAAACTGGACCGAAGTGAACCAAAAAACATGGTCTGTAATAAAACAAAAAACTTATTCTATTTCAACAAAAGCAAGGCCTTCCTAAAACTTAGCTTAGGACCTCAAATTTTCTCCCTTGGGAGTGCTAAATCTCTTTGATACAATAATTGCATACCCAGAAGGAAGGAGATTGGAAAGTCCAAAGAAACTAGCTGCGACACAGAAAAACTTCGCTCCGGCTGTCCGTATTGAAACCGTGGATCGTATTATGTAGGACATATTTGTCGTCATTTAGATTCTATTAAACGTCAATGAATATATTGGAAATACAGTTTTGCCTGTGTCTTGAGTTTTTAAGAAAACCCTGCATAAAAATGGAGCATGAATACAAAAAGTGAATCCAATGAACATGAGGGATAAGACTGTGAAATCGCGCTCATCGATATCTTTGTATTCGTAGACCGAAGCTTTCAAGCTGACGAAATTAAATTCAACTTGCTAAATTTTTTTTAATTCGTTGTTAGAGACGTAACAGATTCCGCAAAGCTAATTTCTTACCAGTCAATGAGCAAGAAGCTAACTCAGTCATGCACCAGTCACTCGCACGGAATTGAAACAGTCGTCTGGACTTCTCCATCGAAGGACCGCAAATTCAGAACAGTCTTCCAGGTCGAACACAAACGTCTAATTTAAGGACGAGTGCCAAGCGGATCCTTCCTAATTGCACGTCTGAATTCTCGAGTGAGGTTCTCATTAGGTCCACAGCCTAACTCGCTGATCACGAACCGAATTTCGGATTAGATTAGATTAGATTATAAGTTAGTTCAAGCCTCCCTAACCGCTTCAAAAAATAGAGCGTATCGAAGAGAGGAAGGAGGAAGGCACCATTTAGTATGGAGATAAGAAAATGAGGAATCTATGATGAAGGGGCATAGAAACAGTAAGATAGGAAAGAAGTTCATGAAATAAGATAAAAGTTGAAGAAGAAAGTGGGAGGTGCTGAAAAACAGGACAGCAGTGAACCGAAAAAAGGTGGTCCTTAACATAACAAAAAAACTTTTATTTCAACAAAAAGGAAGGCCTACCTAACTCTCAGCTCAGGCCCTCACATTTTTCCCCTGGGAGCGCTAATTCCCATAGATACAATAGTTGTATCCCCCTGAGGGGACCGAATTTCGGATTCCAGGACTCATGCCAAAAGGAATACGAACTCACATTCATTTCAGGGCTTGTGTTCCGTTCCGCACGCTTGGCATGGTGGCTTCATGATTAATCTCGAAACTTTGAGTTTAGATTTTAGTTCCCAAAACAAACAGGCATGATTGCTCGTGCTTGGAAAGCGGACGAGCATAAATTATGATGATTTTCGCTTGAACTCGACGCAGACATTCACTCACAGAGACTCGATTGTCATCCTGCTTTTTCAATGCCACACTGAAAGATAAGCTACAACATCGCTAAGCGAGAATCATGCATGCATATACGAAAAGGTGCTCGTCGTCAAAATTTGGATTCCGGTTCATGAAATAGGCAGACACAATTTCTATTTAGTATCTACATATACTAGTTTTAATGCTGTGAAATGTTTTATTGATTTAAAAAAAATAATGGATCACAGGAGAAAGCAGACATTACGGGAAAGGCGAATTACACTTTCGTGAAGTAATACATTTATTTTGAACGGGATTTACCGCATATCCCTAAGAGAATAGATTTAACAAGTGTATGCCACCTTCGCCTATACAAAGGTGTGCCCAAGGGAGGAAAGAGAAAGGCACCATTCAGTATGCCAGTTGAAGGAACAGGGAATCTATGGACATGATTTGCCTCCACAACCTACGCATAGAAATAGCAAGATTGAAAGGGTATGAAACAAGATGAAAATTGGAGAAAGTAGTACGTGCTGAAGAACAGACATCATGTTGTGAACCGAAAAAGATAGTCCATAACCCAACAAGAAGGTATTTAGTTTCAACAGAGAGAAGGCCTACCAACCTTCAGCTAGGTTTTCTGACACAGAAGTTCACTACAACAAAAAGACACATGCTCTCAATGACAACATCCGAGTGTCGCTCACATGGAAGTATTATTCTTCTTAATTGGAACAATTGCTGAGCGATTGCTCAATACGAGAAGAGTTTTCAAACATTGCACAATGTTTGGCAACCAAGATCAGAATTATATAGGGATGAGCCGCACTATGTTCACATTTATTCCGGCCAATATCAAGAATAGACTTCTTCAAGGTTCCGTAAATATGATAAGCAGCAGGGGAACGCGAGTTAGGAATTCAAATTACATCCTTCATCAGAGGAAAGAAACAATACTCAAAATAAAAATCGAACTGCGCTCCAATGTTGAAATTCTAGTACGTTGAATGCGACTAAAAACAGCAAATTAAGAATGACGTTCTTAAAACAGCTCAAATCAACGGGAATATTTTATTCCGGTCTTAAGTAGCCTGTTGATGATCTTTTAAACGTACTTTAAAAGCGAAATTGTTGCATTGATACAAAGAGAAAGATGTGGAAGGACATGACTCCAAACCGCCATCCTTCACTTCATTATAACGAAGAAACTCGAGTAGGTTAGTAGCTCAAGTGAATGATACTCAGAAACGATAATATAATTTCTCTGCATAGCATCATACAATATATATTTTATCTATTACTAGCACAATACGCTAGAAGTAAGTAAATAATACACAATACATGTATATTAATCAAATGAAAACAGTCGCCATACGCATCAAAAACACAACCCTTAACAGCGCAGTCACAGGACGTTCGACACGTCCCAAACAGCACACAGCAGTCACCCTACGTTCAACACGTCCCAAGCAGCACACAGCAGTCACCCTACGTTCAACACGTCCCAAACAGCACACAGCAGTCACCCTACGTTCAACACGTCCCAAACAGCACACAGCAGTCACCCTACGTTCAACACGTCCCAAACAGCACACAGCAGTCACCCTACGTTCAACACGTCCCAAGCAGCACACAGCAGTCACCCTACGTTCAACACGTCCCAAGCAGCACACAGCAGTCACCCTACGTTCGACACGCCCCAAGCAGCACACAGCAGTCACCCTACGTTCAACACGTCCCAGGCAGCACACAGCAGTCACCCTACGTTCAACACGTCCCAGGCAGCACACAGCAGTCACAGGACGTTCGACACGCCCCAAGCAGCACACAGCAGTCACCCTACG
Source organism: Morinoia aosen (assembly GCA_030386875.1). Lineage (NCBI taxonomy): Eukaryota > Metazoa > Arthropoda > Malacostraca > Amphipoda > Talitridae > Morinoia > Morinoia aosen. The sequence goes on along the minus strand of CM059561.1, from coordinate 92,450,455 downwards.
TTCAACACGTCCCAAGCAGCACACAGCAGTCACCCTACGTTCAACACGTCGCAAGCAGCACACAGCAGTCACCCTACGTTCAACACGTCCCAGGCAGCACACAGCAGTCACCCTACGTTCAACACGTCCCAGGCAGCACACAGCAGTCACCCTACGTTCGACACGCCCCAAGCAGCACACAGCAGTCACCCTACGTTCAACACGTCCCAGGCAGCACACAGCAGTCACCCTACGTTCAACACGTCCCAGGCAGCACACAGCAGTCACCCTACGTTCAACACGTCCCAAGCATCACACAGCAGTCACCCTACGTTCGACACGTCTCAAGCAGCACACAGCAGTCACCCTACGTTCGACACGTCCCAAGCAGCACACAGCAGTCACCCTACGTTCAACACGTCCCAAGCAGCACACAGCAGTCACCCTACGTTCAAAACGTCCCATGTAGCACACAGCAGTCACCCTACGTTCAACAAGTCCCAGGCAGCACACAGCAGTCACCCTACGTTCAACACGTCCCAAGCAGCACACAGCAGTCACCCTACGATCAACACGTCGCAAGCAGCACACAGCAGTCACCCTACGTTCAACACGTCCCAGGTAGCACACAGCAGTCACCCTACGTTCAACAAGTCCCAGGCAGCACACAGCAGTCACCCTACGATCAACACGTCGCAAGCAGCACACAGCAGTCACCCTACGTTCAACACGTCCCAGGCAGCACACAGCAGTCACCCTACGTTCAACACGTCCCAGGCAGCACACAGCAGTCACCCTACGTTCGACACGCCCCAAGCAGCACACAGCGGTCACCCTACGTTCAACACGTCCCAGGCAGCACACAGCAGTCACCCTACGTTCAACACGTCCCAGGCAGCACACAGCAGTCACCCTACGTTCAACACGTCCCAAGCATCACACAGCAGTCACCCTACGTTCGACACGTCTCAAGCAGCACACAGCAGTCACCCTACGTTCGACACGTCCCAAGCAGCACACAGCAGTCACCCTACGTTCAACACGTCCCAAGCAGCACACAGCAGTCACCCTACGTTCAACACGTCCCAGGTAGCACACAGCAGTCACCCTACGTTCAACAAGTCCCAGGCAGCACACAGCAGTCACCCTACGTTCAACACGTCCCAAGCAGCACACAGCAGTCACCCTACGTTCGACACGTCCCAAGCAGCACACAGCAGTCACCCTACGTTCATCACGTCGCAAGCAGCACACAGCAGTCACCCTACGTTCGACACGTCCCAAGCAGCACACGGCAGTCATCCTACGTTCAACACGTCCCAAGCAGCACACAGCAGTCACCCTACGTTCAACACGTCGCAAGCAGCACACAGCAGTCACCCTACGTTCAACACGTCCCAAGCAGCACACAGCAGTCACCCTACGTTCAACACGTCCCAAGCAGCACACAGCAGTCACCCTACGTTCGACACGTCCCAAACAGCACACAGCAGTCACCCTACGTTCAACACGTCGCAAGCAGCACACAGCAGTCACCCTACGTTCGACACGTCCCAGGCAGCACACAACAGTCACTCTACGTTCAACACGTCCCAAGCAGCTAACAGCAGTCACCCTACGTTCGACACGTCCCAAGCAGCACACAGCAGTCACCCTACGTTCGACACGTCCCAGGCAGCACACAGCAGTCACCCTACGTTCGACACGTCCCAAGCAGCACACAGCAGTCACCCTACGTTCGACACGTCCCAAGCAGCACACAGCAGTCACCCTACGTTCGACACGTCCCAGGCAGCACACAGCAGTCACCCTACGTTCGACACGTCCAAAGCAGCACACAGCAGTCACCCTACGTTCGACACGTCCCAAGCAGCACACAGCAGTCACCCTACGTTCAACACGTCCCAAACAGCACACAGCAGTCACCCTACGTTCGACACGTCCCAAGCAGCACACAGCAGTCACCCTACGTTCAACACGTCCCAAGCAGCACACAGCAGTCACCCTACGTTCAAGACGTCCCAAACAGCACACAGCAGTCACCCTACGTTCGACACGTCCCAAGCAGCACACAGCAGTCACCCTACGTTCAACACGTCCCAGGCAGCACAGAGCAGTCACCCTACGTTCGACACGTCCCAAGCAGCACACAGCAGTCACCCTACGTTCAACACGTCCCAAACAGCACACAGCAGTCACCCTACGTTCGACACGTTTCAGGCAGCACACAGCAGTCACCCTACGTTCGACACGTCCCAAGCAGCACACAGCAGTCACCCTACGTTCAACACGTCCCAGGCAGCACACAGCAGTCACCCTACGTTCAACACGTCGCAAGCAGCACACAGCAGTCACCCTACGTTCAACACGTCGCGAGCAGCACACAGCAGTCACCCTACGTTCAACACGTCCCAAGCAGCACACAGCAGTCACCCTACGTTCAACACGTCCCAGGCAGCACACAACAGTCACCCTACGTTCGACACGCCCCAAGCAGCACACAGCAGTCACCCTACGTTCAACACGTCCCAAGCAGCACATAGCAGTCACCCTACGTTCAACACGTCCCAAGCAGCACACAGCAGTCACCCTACGTTCACGTCCCAAGCAGCACACAGCAGTCACCCTACGTTCAACACGTCCCAAGCAGCACACAGCAGTCACCCTACGTTCACGTCCCAAGCAGCACACAGCAGTCACCCTACGTTCAACACGTCCCAAGCAGCACACAGCAGTCACCGTACGTTCGACACGTCCCAAGCAGCACACAGCAGTCACCCTACGTTCAACACGTCGCAAGCAGCACACAGCAGTCACCCTACGTTCAAAACGTCCCATGTAGCACACAGCAGTCACCCTACGTTCAACAAGTCCCAGGCAGCACACAGCAGTCACCCTACGTTCAACACGTCCCAAGCAGCACACAGCAGTCACCCTACGATCAACACGTCGCAAGCAGCACACAGCAGTCACCCTACGTTCAACACGTCCCAGGTAGCACACAGCAGTCACCCTACGTTCAACAAGTCCCAGGCAGCACACAGCAGTCACCCTACGATCAACACGTCGCAAGCAGCACACAGCAGTCACCCTACGTTCAACACGTCCCAGGCAGCACACAGCAGTCACCCTACGTTCAACACGTCCCAGGCAGCACACAGCAGTCACCCTACGTTCGACACGCCCCAAGCAGCACACAGCGGTCACCCTACGTTCAACACGTCCCAGGCAGCACACAGCAGTCACCCTACGTTCAACACGTCCCAGGCAGCACACAGCAGTCACCCTACGTTCAACACGTCCCAAGCATCACACAGCAGTCACCCTACGTTCGACACGTCTCAAGCAGCACACAGCAGTCACCCTACGTTCGACACGTCCCAAGCAGCACACAGCAGTCACCCTACGTTCAACACGTCCCAAGCAGCACACAGCAGTCACCCTACGTTCAACACGTCCCAGGTAGCACACAGCAGTCACCCTACGTTCAACAAGTCCCAGGCAGCACACAGCAGTCACCCTACGTTCAACACGTCCCAAGCAGCACACAGCAGTCACCCTACGTTCGACACGTCCCAAGCAGCACACAGCAGTCACCCTACGTTCATCACGTCGCAAGCAGCACACAGCAGTCACCCTACGTTCGACACGTCCCAAGCAGCACACGGCAGTCATCCTACGTTCAACACGTCCCAAGCAGCACACAGCAGTCACCCTACGTTCAACACGTCGCAAGCAGCACACAGCAGTCACCCTACGTTCAACACGTCCCAAGCAGCACACAGCAGTCACCCTACGTTCAACACGTCCCAAGCAGCACACAGCAGTCACCCTACGTTCGACACGTCCCAAACAGCACACAGCAGTCACCCTACGTTCAACACGTCGCAAGCAGCACACAGCAGTCACCCTACGTTCGACACGTCCCAGGCAGCACACAACAGTCACTCTACGTTCAACACGTCCCAAGCAGCTAACAGCAGTCACCCTACGTTCGACACGTCCCAAGCAGCACACAGCAGTCACCCTACGTTCGACACGTCCCAGGCAGCACACAGCAGTCACCCTACGTTCGACACGTCCCAAGCAGCACACAGCAGTCACCCTACGTTCGACACGTCCCAAGCAGCACACAGCAGTCACCCTACGTTCGACACGTCCCAGGCAGCACACAGCAGTCACCCTACGTTCGACACGTCCAAAGCAGCACACAGCAGTCACCCTACGTTCGACACGTCCCAAGCAGCACACAGCAGTCACCCTACGTTCAACACGTCCCAAACAGCACACAGCAGTCACCCTACGTTCGACACGTCCCAAGCAGCACACAGCAGTCACCCTACGTTCAACACGTCCCAAGCAGCACACAGCAGTCACCCTACGTTCAAGACGTCCCAAACAGCACACAGCAGTCACCCTACGTTCGACACGTCCCAAGCAGCACACAGCAGTCACCCTACGTTCAACACGTCCCAGGCAGCACAGAGCAGTCACCCTACGTTCGACACGTCCCAAGCAGCACACAGCAGTCACCCTACGTTCAACACGTCCCAAACAGCACACAGCAGTCACCCTACGTTCGACACGTTTCAGGCAGCACACAGCAGTCACCCTACGTTCGACACGTCCCAAGCAGCACACAGCAGTCACCCTACGTTCAACACGTCCCAGGCAGCACACAGCAGTCACCCTACGTTCAACACGTCGCAAGCAGCACACAGCAGTCACCCTACGTTCAACACGTCGCGAGCAGCACACAGCAGTCACCCTACGTTCAACACGTCCCAAGCAGCACACAGCAGTCACCCTACGTTCAACACGTCCCAGGCAGCACACAACAGTCACCCTACGTTCGACACGCCCCAAGCAGCACACAGCAGTCACCCTACGTTCAACACGTCCCAAGCAGCACATAGCAGTCACCCTACGTTCAACACGTCCCAAGCAGCACACAGCAGTCACCCTACGTTCACGTCCCAAGCAGCACACAGCAGTCACCCTACGTTCAACACGTCCCAAGCAGCACACAGCAGTCACCCTACGTTCACGTCCCAAGCAGCACACAGCAGTCACCCTACGTTCAACACGTCCCAAGCAGCACACAGCAGTCACCGTACGTTCGACACGTCCCAAGCAGCACACAGCAGTCACCCTACGTTCAACACGTCGCAAGCAGCACACAGCAGTCACCCTACGTTCGACACGTCCCAAGCAGCACACAGCAGTCACCCTACGTTCGACACGTCCCAAGCAGCACACAGCAGTCACCCTACGTTCAACACGTCCCAGGCAGCACACAGCAGTCACCCTACGTTCAACACGTCGCAAGCAGCACACAGCAGTCACCCTACGTTCAACACGTCCCAGGCAGTACACAGCAGTCACCCTACGTTCGACCCGTCCCATGCCGCACACAGCAGTCACCCTACGTTTGACACGTCCTAAGCAGCACACAGCAGTCCCCCTACGTTCGACACGTCCTACGTACCACAAAGATATGACCTCAGTCCCAACATACCCGCATAACACAAGTAAATGCAAGGTATAATTTGAGCCACCCCACAAAGATGTTAACTCAGTCCCAACATGCCTGTACAACACGTAAATGCAAGGTATAATTTGAGCCACCCCACGAAGATGTGAACTCAGTCCCAACATGCCTGTACAACACGTAAATGCAAGGTATAATTTGAGCCGCCACACAAAGATGTGAACTCAGTCCCAACATGCCTGTACAACACGTAAATGCAAGGTATAATTTGAGCCGCCCCACAAAGATGTGAACTCAGTCCCAACATGCCTGTACAACACGTAAATGCAAGGTATAATTTGAGCCGCCCCACAAAGATGTGAACTCAGTCCCAACATGCCTGTACAACACGTAAATGCAAGGTATAATTTGAGCCGCCCCACAAAGATGTGAACTCAGTCCCAACATGCCTGTAAAACACGTAAATGCAAGGTATAATTTGAGCCGCCCCACAAAGATGTGAACTCAGTCCCAACATGCCTGTACAACACGTAAATGCAAGGTATAATTTGAGCCGCCCCACAAAGATGTGAACTCAGTCCCAACATGCCCGTGCAACACGTAAATGCAAGGTATAATTTGAGCCGCCCCACAAAGATGTGAACTCAGTCCCAACATGCCTGTACAACACGTAAATGCAAGGTATAATTTGAGCCGCCCCACAAAGATGTGAACTCAGTCCCAACATGGCCGTACAACACGTAAATGCAAGGGATAATTTGAGCCGCCCCACAAAGATGTGAACTCAGTCCCAACATGGCCGTACAACACGTAAATGCAAGGTATAATTTGAGCCGCCCCACAAAGATGTGAACTCAGTCCCAACATGCCTGTACAACACGTAAATGCAAGGTATAATTTGACCCGCCCCACAAAGATGTGAACTCAGTCCCAACATGCCTGTATAACACGTAAATGCAAGGTATAATTTGAGCCGCCCCACAAAGATGTGAACTCAGTCCCAACATGCCTGTACAACACGTAAATGCAAGGTATAATTTGAGCCGCCCCACAAAGATGTGAACTCAGTCCCAACATGCCTGTACAACACGTAAATGCAAGGTATAATTTGAGCCGCCCCACAAAGTTGTGAACTCAGTCCCAACATGCCTGTACAACACGTAAATGTAAGGTATAATTTGAGCCGCCCCACAAAGATGTGAACTCAGTCCCAACATGCCTGTACAACACGTAAATGCAAGGTATAATTTGAGCCGCCCCACAAAGATGTGAACTCAGTCCCAACATGCCTGTGCAACACGTAAATGCAAGGTATAATTTGAGCCGCCCCACAAAGATGTGAACTCAGTCCCAACATGCCTGTGCAACACGTAAATGCAAGGTATAATTTGAGCCGCCCCACAAAGATGTGAACTCAGTCCCAACATGCCTGTACAACACGTAAATGCAAGGTATAATTTGAGCCGCCCTACAAAGATGTGAACTCAGTCCCAACATGCCTGTACAACACGTAAATGCAAGGTATAATTTGAGCCGCCCCACAAAGATGTGAACTCAGTCCCAACATGCCTGTACAACACGTAAATGCAAGGTATAATTTGAGCCGCCCTACAAAGATGTGAACTCAGTCCCAACATGCCTGTACAACACGTAAATGCAAGGTATAATTTGAGCCGCCCCACAAAGATGTGAACTCAGTCCCAACATGCCTGTGCAACACGTAAATGCAAGGTATAATTTGAGCCGCCCCACAAAGATGTGAACTCAGTCCCAACATGCCTGTACAACACGTAAATGCAAGGTATAATTTGAGCCGCCCCACAAAGATGTGAACTCAGTCCCAACATGCCTGTACAACACGTAAATGCAAGGTATAATTTGAGCCGCCCCACAAAGATGTGAACTCAGTCCCAACATGCCTGTACAACACGTAAATTCAAGGTATAATATGAGCAGCCCCACAAAGATGTGAACTCAGTCCCAACATGCCTGTACAACACGTAAATGCAAGGTATAATTTGAGCCGCCCCACAAAGATGTGAACTCAGTCCCAACATGCCTGTGCAACACGTAAATGCAAGGTATAATTTGAGCCGCCCCACAAAGATGTGAACTCAGTCCCAACATGGCCGTACAACACGTAAATGCAAGGTATAATTTGAGCCGCCCCACAAAGATGTGAACTCAGTCCCAACATGCCTGTGCAACACGTAAATGCAAGGTATAATTTGAGCCGCCCCACAAAGATGTGAACTCAGTCCCAACATGGCCGTACAACACGTAAATGCAAGGTATAATTTGAGCCGCCCCACAAAGATGTGAACTCAGTCCCAACATGCCTGTACAACACGTAAATGCAAGGTATAATTTGAGCCGCCCCACAAAGATGTGAACTCAGTCCCAACATGGCCGTACAACACGTAAATGCAAGTTATAATTTGAGCCGCCCCACAAAGATGTGAACTCAGTCCCAACATGCCTGTACAACACGTAAATGCAAGGTATAATTTGAGCCGCCCCACAAAGATGTGAACTCAGTCCCAACATGCCTGTACCACACGTAAATGCAAGGTATAATTTGAGCCGCCCCACAAAGATGTGAACTCAGTCCCAACATGCCTGTACAACACGTAAATGCAAGGTATAATTTGAGCCGCCCCACAAAGGTGTGAACTCAGTCCCAACATGGCCGTACAACACGTAAATGCAAGGTATAATTTGAGCCGCCCCACAAAGATGTGAACTCAGTCCCAACATGCCTGTACAACACGTAAATGCAAGGTATAATTTGAGCCGCCCTACAAAGATGTGAACTCAGTCCCAACATGCCTGTGCAACACGTAAATGCAAGGTATAATTTGAGCCGCCCCACAAAGATGTGAACTTAGTCCCAACATGGCCGTACAACACGTAAATGCAAGGTATAATTTGAGCCGCCCCACAAAGATGTGAACTCAGTCCCAACATGCCTGTGCAACACGTAAATGCAAGGTATAATTTGAGCCGCCCCACAAAGATGTGACCTCAGTCCCAACATGCCTGTACAACACGTAAATACGAGGTATAAGTGAAGGCTCACTGATGACGGTGAGGTTGGCTCGAGCGTTGCGCGTGGGGCTCCTCTTGAAGTCGACCCTGCAGCGATAGAGACCCGCATCTTCGGACCTGAGGCGCTCGAGCACCAGCGAGGACGGCGTCGACAGCAGGTCAAAGCGCACCCGCTCTCCGAACGTCTTCATGTCCGACCACTCCTGCGTCCTGCCGCCAGTGCGGCGCGAGTCGTGGCTGCGGGCATCAGGGGGACATGTTAGCTGCGGGTGCCTAAACTGTAGACACGTTGAGGGCCCACGTGTCTACAGTTCACAGTTATCTTTCATACGTGAGCTGCAGATACGTGAGCTGCAGGTACGTGAGCTGCAGGTACGTGAACAGCAGGTACGTGAACTGCAGGTACTTTGAGTGCGGATATTAGAACTGCAGATAAGTGAAGTGCAGAAACGTAAACAAATATCTCTTAAAGAATTAGACATAAGGAAATTGCGAGAACATTTGCCAGCAGTCGCATGACACGCTCGCTTACTCAGAAGCAAAGCAATGTTTCCCTCGCTTGACACTTGACTAAGACCTTCTATCATTAACTATTACAGATTTTCCATCTAGGGGCCGTGTAGGTGGCGGCGGCTCAATCAATTGAGTGACCGTCGGTACATGCGAGCGAGGGGAGAAATGCTGCAAAAATAATTCGAATTGAATTCTTTATGAACGAGATACGTCGCATTCGAGCCGCTGCAGCCAACCTTTTCTGATTGTTTTGTGCTTAGTGAAACCCTTATGAGGAAATCAATTAGTTTTGTAATTGCTGGTAATGATCGGTTGAACGAAATAAGCACATCTAACAACACGCCATCATCACTTGAAATCAAACAATCAGAATGCATTAGATTACAAATCGATAATCAAACCAGCGTAAGTAAATTACACTTGAATTTTCATAAAATGAGTTGAAGAACATATTTCTTCCGGGTCTTGTGCATGTAGCATGCTCCAAACTGCAATTTAATTCATTCGGGATTCACTCCTACTGAACGATCCGTAAGACTTATAGGAACCATTGGGCTTACTAACAGTTTACTTTATTATAATATCTACACTGCCTTAAGCTACAGGATTCGCTTTATTACTGATGAAACATTTATTACTGATGTTTTGAATATCCTTTTTTTCTTTTCATTGATCAAAAATTCTTCAAATGAGTCCTGAAAGAGTATTGTTCACATTTGGTCACGTCATTATCATGTTCTAACTTATTAGCGCGCATTTGTCTTGAACAGTATTTACAGTCTAGCCTGTGTGTACGAACAGTTAATTTCAAATTACTAAGCAGTGGATTTTTGGCTTTATATTCTGAAATTTGCACTCACTTGTTGTTTTTCAGCATGAGTTATTGCAGCCTAATTGTTGAGCGGATGTATCTACGTATTTTTTCTGCCATTGTTTTTTTAATGTTTTTGAAAATTTTTTCGAGTTTTTTCGCCTGTGCGTTCGAGTCGGTGAAGCGTAAGGCACAGTAACCATTAGGATATGTTTTCCTTCGTTTGTTTTTCAGTCGTTCGAACATTTTCATAGCTATTACATTACCAACTCGTGAGCCTTGCCGTTGTCAAAAAGAGCGTTTTTTTCCAGTTAAAGCAACATCTTCTTTGTTAAAACCGTTAATTAAATGAACTGTTTACGCACCCGTTCCTCTTTTTCTGATTCCTCTTTACTTGTGTCATCATTAATTCGAATTGATTTGAACTGTGCAAGAAGGAAGGAGGAAGGCATCATTTAGTATGGCCGTAAGGGATGAGGGAATCTAGGCACAATTGAGGTGTGTTTCACATCCCGCAAATATAGACAAAATTAAAAAACTTAAGTGTAAGTACAGAGAAGTCCAAAAAGAAACATGAGCTGAAAAATAAGATTAGCCTAAAAGTCATTGTCTTGTACGAGATTCAAGGGCCGACCAAGATTGAGCTTTCTAGCAAAATCGTTCAAATTGTTGTCCAAAATATCAACACATTTTCCTTTTTTCATAACGCCATGATCCTTAACAATTAAGTCTTCAGGTCCGGACGCAGCAAAACAACTCCACAACATCAAGCTCCGGTCACCATGCGTTTCTGTAGGAATAGAGTTTTTTTTCAAAGATATGCTTCACCAGATATCCTGTACACGTGTGAGAGGTTTTGGCCGATGAGTTCGGTTTTACTTTTACCCACAGTAAAAAAGGTCTCCAGTATGCTATTTTTCCGTCCAATATTCGGCAAATAAGAAATGCCTGCTCTGAGATGCACTGGCGTCAGAAACGCGTTTCTCTTCGACGTGCCTTCAGTTCAGACCTCTTCTCGTCAGAACTCTACAACTTTCCTACGAGACGCAGTGATGTTGGGTTAGTCATCCCATCCAGAATGTCCATAGTTGAGACACGAGATTTTTATTTGCACATAACACCATTTTCCTTTCCAGCCTTCCAAGAAAATCTCACTTCGTAAAAGATAGGTTTATCTACTATGCTCTTTTATATTACTATATATATTATATTACTAGATGATTTAAGAATTTCAAATTTTTGAAAGATAATATAGTTTTACCTTCGATGTAAGAATCAACTTTTTTATTCCCGAGCTCTTGACGACTGTGTTCTTTCGGTTTGGCCTCATGTTGTGTCCTCACAAAAACAGCTGCCAGCCCATAATTGGTGACTGCCGGTGAATCAATAACATTCTTCCCATAAATTTATGTTAAAAGCACCCTGTAATGCAATTCATTACACAACATATTCAAGTAAAATTTGATAGTTGGCTGGGGTTAGATTGGATTAGATGAGACAGTTCTAGCCTCACTAACTGTTACAAAGTTGTTCCATAGAGAGGAAAGCGGAAGGTACCGTTTAGTTTGGAGTTCAGAGAACAGGAATCAGAAAGTCACTCAAGATCCCTCACATATGGCCACATCAACTTTTGCAGTAAGTTTAGGAAACAAGATCAATGTTGAAGAAGAAAGTAGAAGGGACTGAAAGGCGAGACGGCTGTAACCCGGAAATATATAGCACGTAAAAAACTAAAACACTGTCCTATTTCAACAAAAGGAAAGTCCACCTAACCCTTAGCTCGAGACCGCGCATTTTCTCCTTAAGCGTTAATTCTTATACATACAAAAGTGGTATTTTCCAGAGAGGAATTTGTTGGAGTTATCTCACATCCACCTGTACAAGTGTTCAAGTGTTGTACAGATATTCCATTACAGAAATCTTAGCACATATTCAAGTCACCCGGGTTTTGGATAACAGCCTCAGTTCATACCCACTTGCAATACTGAATAGCTACAATACTTAATACCATGCATTGTATCTCATTTTGTTTTTGTTTTTAGTGGTAACATTTTTCCTATCAAAGATAATTGAACTAAATTTTTGCATTTTTTTGTTACAGTAAACTCTACCACTAATGATGGCCTGTGACTGAAATGTTTGTAACCAAGTTTTATCCATAGTACTATATGCTGCGTCACTGTTCACCGGAACTAATATATGTAGCTTGTTTATTTTCACCTTTACGAGTGAAAAAATCAATGGTATGAAAAAATAATTATATGTGGCCAACATATCTTTCCATCTTGCGTCAAAAGATGTCCGCAACAAAAACTCGGAAAAGTGACGTCATCGTCAAGCATCAAAATATCTGTACGACCAGCGCTACGTACAATCCTTCACAAGACTTCCCTCCTCACGATTATTTAATACGAAGAATGCTAGTTTCCTCGCTAAAGCTCGTCACTGGAAAGCCGATGTTGCTCCAGTCATCGCCGGCGATTGAATACTTACTTACCCTCACTAACCCTCTACCCACATCTCTCCTTTCTGCGAGTTTGCGAACTACAAGGCAGCACCCACATGCTGCGTCATTGTGAAGAATATATTTCGATGCTTTGTACTTTCATCTTTAAAACTGTACTAAATATACAGGGTGTTTCAGAACAAGAGGAACAAAACCGCACTCCAAGTGGAAAATGGCCAAGTAAATACTTTTCTTGTATGAAATTTTCCAAAAAATTCGGATTTTGAGTTATTAGCTATTTATTGTTTTAAAGGATGGAGTTTAAGGAGACAATTACTCGCAATACATCTTTTGAATCTATTTTATACAGCCTAGATGCCTGTTTCGCATTGTCATTAGCAGCACAATGAACAAGGTGCATATCTGCCATTTCAGCATTTGTTAAACGGTTCATGTTACCGGCGTCGTGGTTTCTTTGAAACTGAACAGCGCCGACAAGACAAACAAGAAGTAGCCTGGTAGCCCGTTCTGAAACATTCTGAAGCCTTCTTCCTATAACTTTTTTATCAAATATCACTAAAACTAAATTTTATTATTGTAAACTCTCACAGAATGGAAGTGTTTGTAACGTAAATTCAAAATAAACATTGCGAGTAATTGTGTATTTAAATTTTATCCTTTAGAACAATATACAGATAATATCTCAAAAACCCGAATTTTTCTCGGAAAATTTCATAGAATAAAGCGTTTGTACCTCTAGTTCTCAAACATCCTTCGTAGAGATTTGGAATAGGAATAATCTTTTCAAAAATTTAATTAAGGTTGTAGATATTTCTATCAGTTAATTAACATCTTTGACACGGGGCGTCCGGAACGTTTTTGCTCTTACTGCAGACGCTCGCCCTCGAGGCAGGACGTCAGTGCGTGAGCACGGAGCTTAGCGTCTACGCGGGATATCGTCAGCTGCCATGGTGGCATCTCCGCATTTCGTGTTATGATTACTACATGAATTGACTTAGATATTAGACTGTCGAGCTTCTCCTAAGATAAAAATTGCATCAAAAGATGGAAAAGCAGTCTTTCATTCAGTTCATGCCTATTGACATTTGTCATAACAACCGGCCTCCCTCCGTTTTCTCATCACTGACGTCATTTTGGATTCCGTTAGAGACGTTTTGCTTTTGCCATCTAGTCTCGTCATGCAAATCTATCTCAACAGCTGTGATAGGTTTCGGTGAACTGTCATTGTCAATTTTGAATGTGAAATACATGTTTTTTCGTGTTTTCAATTTCCTTCGTACTCAAAAAAAAGAGAGAAAGAGAAATGAAGAAGAGATAAAAGAGAGAAACGAAATCAATGCAATATTGATAAAACTAAAAAAGCACGAAGACCGCCTTTAAAGTACGGCTAGGTTCGACACGCTTACCAAAATGAATTGTTCAATCATCTCTCTCGGTAAATTAACTATATTACATCATAGGGATTTTGTTCCGAGTCTGAATCGCGGCACATTTCATTAAATGGATAATTGGAATCATTAGTAGGGAGCATGGGATTCATGTCGTCGAAAAAAGACACTTAACATCTGACACCGCGTCGGACGGACAAGAGACGTAAAAAAACGTTAAAAGTTTAGCTTGCTACAGAGGTGGAAGTAATGCAACCAAAACAAGGAGTTAAAACAGTTAAACTTAATTGTTCCAGCGTTACATTAAATGTTATTTTGGCTTTAACTACTTGTATTTCAATGCGACACTCGATTCACCCAAGCGCAAATGTTGGTCCAATCTAACATCAACTTGATCCACAGCCCCATTTTGATCTAATTCTGAACTGCAATCCAACCATGATTACAATCCTAATCTGACTCTCAGTTACACGATTGCCATAATGTTGACCACATTTCCACCTTGATCCTAATCTAAGCCATTTTAACATCATGAAATTAACCTAAATCACAGTTCCAGCATGATCCCAATCTGACCCACAGTCCCACTTTGCTTTTAACCTGAAGGGTCCACAATGATATTTTTGTCGAAGCTCTTTAGTACAGATTTAGCATGATTGTGCTCAAGCATAAGCTCAATTACGGAGGTAAGAAATAGGTATTAGGCTTCAAAAACATCAACGTTAGTGAAGTTGCTGGGACGCTTTTCTGAAAATACCAGCCCCTTACATCACAAGGAATATTTTGAGCCAGAGGCGCTTGGGGTTAAACAATTTTCAGAGATTCGTTCGCTCATGCTAGGGCATGATGAAGAGAAACAGAAATTTTATCGTCCAAAATAAAGTATAAAACAAGGAATTGAAGCTTGAAAATTTGTAAGTATGTTACATTCTTAATCCAGAAATTATAAGCGCGGATACGGTAACCAAATCGTCTGAAAAAATCCAACAAAAATATAGAAGTTATACTGAAAAAGCACTAATAAATGACTGCCTTGAAAGTACAGTACGGCTACATATTCAGCTATTTGAAATTGAGTGACGATGCTGAAAACTTATTTTCATTACTCATAAACACTCAAATAAAAAATTTAATTAACGTCTAAACCAAGGAATGTTAAACGAAAGACATAAAAAGTTGATTTTCTGAAGCCGTTTCTCACAGATTAGATTAGATTATTAGTTAGTTTAAGCCTCCCTATCCTCAACAAATGAGATCCAAAGAGAGGAAGGAAGAAGGCACCATTTAGTATGGAGTTAAGGAAACGAGGAATCTATGCAGAAAGGGCATAGAAACAGTAAGATGAGAAAGAAGTTCATGAAACAAGATCAAAGTTGAAGAAGAAAGTAGTAGGTGCTGAAAAAACAGGACAGCAGTGAACCGAAAAAAGATGGTCCGTAACAAAACAAAAACTTACGTTATTTTAACAAAAAGACACCCTACCTACCCTTTAGCTCGGGCCCTCACATTGTCCCCCTGGGAGCGCTACTTCCCATAGATACAATATATAGTAGTGTCCCCCTGAGGGGGCCGTTTCTCACATGAAATGCTTATTTTCGTCAAACCATTGCTGAAAAGTTCCTGAATGTCACACTGATCGGTATTCGAAACAAAAAAAAGTATAGGATAAATTATTATCGAATATCATTACAGAAGAGTAGCATTACTGGAGAATGGTTTTGCTAAAGAAAAGTAGTACTGTTTACATAGAATAGCATTGCAGTGGTCTCTTGCAGTCCAGAGATTTTAAAGTGCAGTTATAGCAAAATCAGCATTTCATTACACGGAGGGTTCACTTCAGAGAACTCTCAAGACGCTGGTTTGAATCGTTCTTGCACTTGCGAACATAAGTGCATAAAAATGTATATTAGCAATTCTTCAAGTGACAATGGTTTACTACATCTAGATCAGAAATTATCTGGCATCCTAAGAATTTAGAGCCATGTATTACCATTAAGTTTTATGCAAGTTTGCCATCGTCATTATCAATTAAACTATCATCAGAAAGCAATTACTCAATAATACACCTAATACTTGCATGATAATAACAATTGATTTTATTAATATATTCCTCTATTGGCGCTCCTTGCAAACAGGTTTGTTCATTTACATGAACTAGCGAGCTAGCATTTGGCCATACACGTATTTTCTCCTAAATCATCAGTAAGTACAATTCGTTATTTTTACAACGGAAAACATGAAACACGCTTTGGACGACAATAATCATTGGCTTAAAATTTGACCTGCAACGAACGATGAGGCAAAACATTTCTGTTGGTGATATCGTTCAGCGTTTGTAAATGAAAAGAAATTTTCACCTAACTTTCACCCTTGAATTAGGCAAGAGAAATCGAGCAAATAAGTAAATATTGTGATATTTGACGAGCACTAGTAGCTTCAGCTAATAAAATAGAATACCATTAATATCACGGGCTTTTACTTAATGCGTCACCCTTTCATGGAGTAACACTCAATTTACATTTATTTCTTAACAAATAAAAATTCAAAACAGCTATCGATCTCAAGTGTATAGAAATTGTAAATGCGTATAATTTTTCATAAACTCGACCAAATCTGTTTGGAAGATGGATCAATGCCCTATATATATATATATATATATATATATGGGATGGTACACACCTCAATAAACATGGAGATACTAATTTCAGATTACCAACAACTCCAGTTGCGTCATGCCTCAAATTGATGGTAAGTTCATTCCCTCTAAGCCACGCTCTAGCAGCAGCACCAGCAAGGTCAAGAATTGATTTCTCCTACGAGCAGGTTCATGGTAGGCTTTGACATACGTTCCTGATGCACGATACGCTTCTTGAGCAGAGCTCAGTCTATTCGGTTTATTTGTACAGATTAGATTATTAGTTAGTTTAAGCCTCTCTATCCGCAACAATGGCGAGCCAAAGAAAGGAAGGAAGAAGGCACCATTTAGTATGGAGTTAAGGGAATCTATGCAGAAAGGGCATAGAAACAGTAAGATAAGAAAGAAGTCCATGCAACAAGATCAAAGTTGAAGAAGAAAGTAGTAGGTGCTGAAAAAACAGGACAGCAGTAAACCGAACAAAGATGGTTCTTTACATAACAAAAGAATTACACTTCAACAAAAACAAGGCTTCCCTAACTCTCAGCTAGGCCCTCACATTATCCCCCTGGGAGTACAAATTCCCATAGATACAATATTTATATCCCCCAGAAAGGAGTTTATTCGTCCAATAACTTGCACAATTTAATCAAAAAAACTCGCTTCTAGCATTAAAATAAATATCGTTTTGAAAAGAAAAGTACAACATTTGTGCAGGGAATAGAACAAAAGCGAGTTTAAATGAATTGACAATTCAGCTGAACTGATTTATGCTGCGCAAAAGTTCATCAATATCGGAAAGACTCAGTTAGTAACAAAATATTTTCTAAGCTGCACCCAAAGAGATAATATACATCTTAAAATTAGGGAACCAGCTTAAATTTGCCGACACCAAATTTAGAAGCTATTGCCACTGACACAAATATTCCAGCTTTCCCCGAGCCGTCATCGTATTATTCGTACACGTAAAAAGCGACGACTACTCAGAAACAGCGTAATACATGTATGAGCTACAGGTATTGTTATGCTTCAAGCTGTCGTGCATGAACCATCTGCCTATAGTAGCTGTCAAAGTCTTGAGAGACGAGAGTTCTCAAATTGTCGAGGCACATCGAGGTTTGCCAACAAAAACTCAAGTTTTACCACGAAAAATTGTCACTTCACGTCAAATAGCTCACAAACAATTAAGCTCGCCTTTAGCTGCCTCTAAAATGGGAGCAGGTAATTAGCGGGCAGGGACGTAAATGCCACCAAAATGCGGTCTGCCGCCCATCACCAATGCGGTCTGCCGCAAATATATGCAGACCGCATATATTTTATTTTTAATATTTTTATTTACAGCATATATCTATATTTTTTAACCGTGTATTCACTAATTTACAAGATTAGACCGCGCTACTTGCTCACTGCTTCAAATAGTACTACATCGATTTTTTATCTGTAAAAGGTGCATTACTCATTGGTTTGTGGAGTGTTCACGTACGCATTATATACTGGTTTGAAGCATACCAAAAAGCTTATAAATACGTTCACGTGCGCATACGAGTATAGCTCATAAGTTACTAGTCTGTTATATTCAAACACTTAATCGGTGGTTCGCTGTGCGTTGTACTTCAAGCTCATTGGATCACTGCGTGTAATGTTTCTAGCTCATTGCTTCACTGCGTGATGTGCTTTAAATTCATTGCTTCACTGCGTGTCGAGCTTCAGATCCATTGGATAACTGCGTTGGTGTCTATAGCTTATCGAGTGATGGTATGAGGTAGTCGTACGTCTCACTGGATCACAGTGAGATGTGCAGCTTAGACAGTTTAACTCATACGATCAGGCTCCAACAGGGCAGTTTCACAATTATTCTGCAGTACCAATATTTATTCTACAGTACTTTTGGAATTATATTTTTGTACTATGTCGTTCTAAGAGCATTGAAATCCCCCAAAATCTAGATTGCATTACTAATAACCCTTCCACATTGAGGCCAATCTAAAATAATTTCCAAATATCTAAGATGTTTTTGTAATCCATACTGAATTCGAAGCGTTATCACTGAAAAACACACTTTTACGCGTGAGTTGATTGACCTCTCGTCCATGCGACATAAAAGCTACCGTACCTCACCAAGATTACGACCCACAAATCGCCGCGCTGTGGGGTGCGGTCCTTTCATCCGACACTTCAGCACAGAGCGAATGAAGGCATGTTACCACACAGCTGATTCACCTAACTCCATGAACGCTGCACGTAAGCGCCCTAGCTGATTCATGCGTGTGACACGCCCATAGATCGTAAGTAGGCAA
The DNA here is from genome assembly GCA_030386875.1 of Morinoia aosen. Classification (NCBI taxonomy): domain Eukaryota; kingdom Metazoa; phylum Arthropoda; class Malacostraca; order Amphipoda; family Talitridae; genus Morinoia; species Morinoia aosen. The sequence goes on along the minus strand of CM059561.1, from coordinate 92,431,826 downwards.
GTATACATTGTCCTGGTGACTTTAGAGTGGCATGCTGAATGATTCACTCGAGAGTCCCTTTCCGTCCCTCGAACCGACGGAACAATTTATTCCCGAGAGCTGGGCGGTGTGAGTTAGCATGTCTACTCATCTCAAACTGCTGAAGTAAAGAGAAACATCTATAATTAAACGGTGTAAATTGGCCACTCTATCATTGCAATCATGTCACACGAATACTTCTACTGCTTTTGAACATAAAAGGCGCTAGTGAGTGAAGTGCAAGCTCTGTGAGTAGGAGAGTTCATTTTCTGGCCTTAACTCCTTCTTTAGCTCTGTTCATCAAAGGCTCTGCACATACTCTAGTACATAGCAAGATTAAAATTAGTTTTTAGTACCATGTTTCTTGCAGAAGATTTTGCTATAATTGTTCCATTATTATTGTAATTTTTCATCATTTTTGTTCCAATTGGCATTGCCATCGTTATAATTGAAGAAATTTATTTTCAAACAGGAAATTAGAAATTACTCATTCATGCTGAAACCCTGGAGGAATTCTATTCGTACCACGAAGGAATTATTTTACGTTTCTAAAGCATCAGCTACCAATCAACAAGACAACGAGAACGCTTCAGACAGGGATGCTCGTCTGGTCCGTACGTGATACTCATAATGAATCTGGTAAGAACTGCGCTAAGTTATTTATGAAATCAGCGGTATTTTTTTGTGATCGTACCTATTTATACCAGTGCTGTGGCATCATTTGTCGCAGTTATAATTATTTTCCAGTTATGCTATCCCATAGTTGCAGAATAAAGAACCGAGTTCTTCTCATTTTTCTTAATAACCATTCCAAGGAGATTGTTTTATGTCATCACCTGCTAAATAAAAAATGAATTATATTATTTTCATGATAATTTGCTCAAAAATTATTGTTCGTCAATCAAACGTATGACAAGCGTGGCATTAAATCACTACAATCATACAACCAATATTAATCGATCACTCAATATCTCGGTGAGCGCAGCGCGTGTTGCGTGAATAGCTTCCTGTGTTCCAAACATTGCCGGAGAGCGCAGCGCGTGTTGCGTGAATAGCTTCTTGTGTTGCAAACATCGCCGGTGAGTGCAGCGCGTGTTGCGTGAATAGCTTCTTGTGTTGCAAACATCGCCAGTGAGCGCAGCGCGTGTTGCGCGAATAGCTTCCTGTGTTGCAAACATCGCCGGTGAGCGCAGCGCGTGTTGCGTGAATAGCTTCTTGTGTTGCAAACATCGCCGGTGAGTGCAGCGCGTGTTGCGTGAATAGCTTCTTGTGTTGCAAACATCGCCGGTGAGCGCAGCGCGTGTTGCGTGAATAGCTTCTTGTGTTGCAAACATCGCCGGTGAGCGCAGCGCGTGTTGCGTGAATAGCTTCTTGTGTTGCAAACATCGCCGGTGAGCGCAGCGCGTGTTGCGTGAATAGCTTCTTGAGTTGCAAACATCGCCGGTGAGCGCAGCGCGTGTTGCGTGAATAGCTTCTTGTGTCGCAAACATCGCCGGTGAGCGCAGCGCGTGTTGCGTGAATAGCATCTTGTGTTGCAAACATCGCCGGTGAGCGCAGCGCGTGTTGCGTGAATAGCTTCTTGTGTCGCAAACATCGCCGGTGAGCGCAGCGCGTGTTGCGTGAATAGCTTCTTGTGTTGCAAACATCGCCGGTGAGCGCAGCGCGTGTTGCGTGAATAGCTTCTTATGTTGCAAACATCGCCGGTGAGCGCAGCGAGTGTTGCGTGAATAGCTTCTTGTGTTGCAAACATCGCCGGTGAGCGCAGCGCGTGTTGCGTGAATAGCTTCTTGTGTCGCAAACATCGCCGGTGAGCGCAGCGCGTGTTACGTGAATAGCTTCTTGTGTTGCAAACATCGCCGGTGAGCGCAGCGCGTGTTACGTGAATAGCTTCTTGTGTCGCAAACATCGCCGGTGAGCGCAGCGCGTGTTACGTGAATAGCTTCTTGTGTCGCAAACATCGCCGGTGAGCGCAGCGCGTGTTACGTGAATAGCTTCTTGTGTCGCAAACATCGCCTGTGAGCGCAGCGCGTGTTACGTGAATAGCTTCTTGTGTTGCAAACATCGTCTGTGAGCGCAGCGCGTGTTGCGTGAATAGCTTCTTGTGTCGCAAACATCGCCTGTGAGCGCAGCGCGTGTTACGTGAATAGCTTCTTCTGTCGCAAACATCGCCTGTGAGCGCAGCGCGTGTTACGTGAATAGCTTCTTGTGTTGCAAACATCGCCGGTGAGCGCAGCGCGTGTTGCGTGAATAGCTTCTTGTGTCGCAAACATCGCCGGTGAGCGCAGCGCGTGTTGCGTGAATAGCTTCTTGTGTTGCAAACATCGCCGGTGAGCGCAGCGCGTGGTGCGTGAATAGCTTCTTGTGTTGCAAACATCGCCGGTGAGCGCAGCGCGTGTTGCGTGAATAGATTCTTGTGTTGCGAACATCGACGGTGAGCGCAGCGCGTGTTGCGTGAATAGCTTCTTGTGTTGCAAACATCGCCGGTGAGCGCAGCGCGTGTTGCGTGAATAGATTCTTGTGTTGCGAACATCGACGGTGAGCGCAGCGCGTGTTACGTGAATAGCTTCTTGTGTCGCAAACATCGCCGGTGTGCGCAGCGCGTGTTGCGTGAATAGCTTCTTGTTTGCAAACATCGCCGTTGAGCGCAGCACGTGTTGCGTGAATAGCTTCTTGTGTCGCAATCATCGCCGGTGAGCGCAGCGCGTGTTGCGTGAATAGCTTCTTGTGTTGCAAACATCGCCGGTGAGAGCAGCGCGTGTTGCGTGAATAGCTTCTTGTGTTGCAAACATCGCCGGTATGCGCAGCGCGTGTTGCGTGAATAGCTTCTTGTGTCGCAAACATCGCCGGTGAGCGCAGCGCGTGTTGCGTGAATAGCTTCTTGTGTTGCAAACATCGCCGGTGAGAGCAGCGCGTGTTGCGTGAATAGCTTCTTGTGTTGCAAACATCGCCGGTATGCGCAGCGCGTGTTGCGTGAATAGCTTCTTGTGTCGCAAACATCGCCGGTGAGAGCAGCGCGTGTTGCGTGAATAGCTTCTTGTGTCGCAAACATCGCCGGTGAGAGCAGCGCGTGTTGCGTGAATAGCTTCTTGTGTCGCAAACATCGCCGGTGAGCGCAGCGCGTGTTGCGTGAATCAATTACTTCGCTCGCAATGGAGGCTGCAGGACGTGCGATCAAGGCCACGCTGTTATTTAATCAGTGAAAGCCATACATCAGTTGAGTGGCTGAACGCCGTGCCATAATTAAACTAGTGAAGGTCAGAATTTAGCGACAGCAATGCTATCAGTGACTGAGTGGAAGGCAGTCTGATATTCAATAAATGCAGGCTATGATATAATTTCAAAACTAAGCGTCGTGTATTTAGTTCCAAGTAAACACCTTTCATTTGTCTCATAGAAGTTGTGTGTGGTTATTAAGTGAAATCCATGCCGTTATTCAAGCAGTAGGAAACGTGTTTTGAAGGCCCTTATATCGTATTTCATTTTTTCACTTGACCAAAAATTTGCTAGCATGACTGAGAATAATGTCATTGGATCGAAAATGTGCAATCTACTCTCAAATTGAAAATTTTAGACAGTGGATGTGAAAGTTGATACCAAGTCTTGTCTGCGGTCCGAGCGCGCTTTGCTGGCTAGTTTTGACTATATTTCAGAGCTACAAGCGAGACGCACTCCTTCCAAAATCTGCCTTCAGAGAAATTAAAATCAAGATTATATCAGTTATAGTTTAAACCTCCCTAATAAAAAGAGAAATAAGAAAGGCGCCATTTAGAATGGACTCGAGGGAACACAAAATCTATGAAAAAGAAACAGTAAGTTGAGCAAAAAGTTTATGAAACAAGATTAAAGTTGAAAAAAAGTAGTAGCTGCTGAAAAACAGGACAACAGTGCACAAAAAAAGTTGGTCCGTATCGAAACAAAAACTTTTCTAATCGAACGAACAGGAAGCCTACCTGCCCTTTAGCTTTGAACCTCACATATTCTCCCTGGAAGCGCAAATTCCTATAGCTATAGATACAGCGGTTTAATTCTCCTGAAAGACATTCAAACCAAACTCTATCGAAAAATGAAAAGAGAAACAATCAGGAATGGAATACGACTCGAGTACGACTCCATTATACTCATATATAGCAATCAAATCGGAGAGTAAATGAAAGAAATTGAAAATGAGGAGTCCACAATCAAAATGCACAACAGATTTTCTCAGCCCGTGCTGCCACAATGTTTACTGCACATAGCTTTGGACGTTATACGTGGATCGCCACATGCCCTATAGGGCCTAGACTGACCAATTCCGACAGAGAATCGAGTATGTATCGTATGTTGGCTGACTCAGTGTAATATTTTCTCTGGAATTGTTGTTACACCCAAGGACCGAAACTCAAAATAAACAACCCTTTCCGCAATGTGCCTTGCTGAAAACATCAAGCTTCGAATCCAACGCCAGTCCAAGTCGTGAAGACGAACATTTCTCTATCTCTTTCGGACGACATAAAATCAGCCGCGTGATATCGAGCTGGCGTGGTAGTTGTACAACTGGTGCGGCACACCAGGCGACATCGTACATCATTTTGAAGTATTCAGAAAGTATTTTAATCAATCACACAGAAGTATTTTAAAGGTATTTGATTCAAAACAGTCGAAAAATATCAGTGCCCTTCAATATTTTGAATTAGGTTCTTTAACGTAGGACAAACTTCCTTTTACCGAAGCATTGTTGTTTTCAAAACTAAGAAGACCCGCACACCCACAGACACACGCACCATTAATTATTAATGCCTATTATGCTCAAGAAAACAACCTCGCCGCCGATGAAGTTAACAAAAATATAGGAGCAGAGCCAATTACGATTGCGCGTCGCCAAACTTTTAATGCATCTAATGGTAAATTAGGTCTATTAGAGCCAGCCTGGAAACTTCTGCAAATTTTAACGAGCTGCAGTCGATGCTGCGGCGCAGCAATATTGCAACGCTCGGAGCCGTGCTAGCAAAAACCGAGATATTAACTTCGGGCAACATCTTTTAAACCATTTCCGTTATTACTCTAGTTATTTTCATAGTTTAATGTGATTACTAAGATGATAATTACATTTTCTTACCAATACTTGCATTGCTACGACTCAAATAGTAGAGTGGATTCTCGTAGTATTTTATTAATATTATTATAAAATTACTGTTACCAAAGATATCAACACCATACAGAGAAGCGAAAAATCTGATCTGCGAGCAGGGCACGGACCCAAATTGACAACCTCGCGATAATAAAATAAAATAACTAAAAGCAACAGTAAAAAGCCGTCTCTTTTGTCGGCCTTAGCAACAAATGAGATAAGATGAAAAGAATGGACAATTTCACTTTAACACCAGAGCTAATTTAGATTTTCCTTCTCCAACTCTTTTGCAGACGCAGTTCGAGGTCTTCCAGAACAGTGATCGAACTCCTCATACGCCATCAGATATTATAGACATTTTAAAATCTACTTCCCTTTGTTCATTTTCTTCTTTAACATTGGTGCCTTTGCGTGATGAGTGTCTGATGAAAACAGGCTACTTAACCCATTAAACTGAACAAGCTCCATTATCCCTTCTATTTTATGATTGGGAGGAGTTTTGTAATCTTTCACCATTACAATCTTTCTTTCCCTGTCCAAGACACGTGCCACGTATACTTTTAATTGTTACAATCTATATCTGCAATAAGGACAATCGTTTTGAATAGACTATTTATCATAGATACATGAACATTCAATGCGTGGTTAACGAAGATGCAGACGGTGACTAGTCGTGTAGGCGACCCATCGCAGTGACGGCATTCAAGCGCTTGCATAGCCTATGGCCGGGAATGAGGGAAATAGTTTTCTCCAGAAAATCATGGGAAATAGTGTTCTTAAATGACACCATAGAAGCAAGAGGTGCTAAACTGCCCGTAATTAAACAATTCTAAACTGCTGATTATTATTATTATATAAGAAAGTTTTAGCCTCCCTTAACAACGACAAAGATGTTCCAAGAGAGGAAAGAGGAAAGCACCATTTAGTATGGAGTTGAGGGAACTCGGAATCTATGCACAAGGTGCACAGAAACAGTAAGCTAGGAAAGAAGTTCATGAAACAAGAAAAAAGTTGAAGAAGAAAGTAGTAGGTGCTGAAAAACAGGACAGCAGTGAACCGAAAAAAGATGGTCCGTAAGAAAAAAACAACCTATTTTATTACAACCAAAAAGAAGCCTACCTAACTAACCTTTAGCTCGGGCCCTCACATGGTTCCCCTGGGAGCGCTAATTCCCATAGATGCAATAGTTGTATCCTCCTGAGGGGTTCTAAACTACTGATCTGAACCTTCGCCGGGCAGGTCAGACGAAAACGTAATCAATGAAAAAATCACACACATATAGCAACCTATTGAAGGTGGGCAATTCCGCTGACTACCGCCACTAAATAAGTAGTTCTAGACCTTACGCAGGACATTAGTGCGGAGTTAAACCCAAGCGATGCAGAAATGTGAACTTGCAAAGAATACCGTTGAGCTAAAGAGAGGAACGGAATTTTCAAAGCAAACTAAAACATTTTTATTGAATGTCATCAATAATTCTTATTTACCAATTGCGTATTCAGCGAAACTGTGTTTGATGTATCTTTTATATATTTATTCTGATTGTTCTTCAGAGCGTAATTCAAGCTGGGGAAAGTAATGTAGCAAATTCTTGAAAGTTCGAAACGTTAACTCCTCAGAAAATGCCTTCGGAGCTTCATCAATCTAACATTTATTATATTCATATAACTGGCTATGCTAATATTTATAAAATGAATGGGCGATTTCTATTTGAAAAGCGCGTCTCATAACTATTTTACTGAACATGGAATGGATTCTAATTTTTACTGGTATCGTAATATCGTTGAATGTGTAAGTTTAATTCTAATTTTATGATGAAACAGATGCGGCCGCACGTTCTTAATTAAGGAATAATCTTCGCATCTAAATCGGGCGAATTTTAATGAGGTTTAGCTTCAAGAAAATTGGTGAAATAAGTGCATGTATCAAGAAAATATAATTAAAACGACGCAATACAGAGTTTTCGATTACATTTTGTTTTTTTCATTCCTTCAGGCAAACCTTGAATTGTCGCTTGATCAAAATATAAATAGTTGGTTATTTCTATGTACATATAACAGAATCAAATCCTCTAACTGTAAAATTACTGCAGACTGAACGTGAATGATTTCTATGTTGCTCAGCCATCAAGTTGAATACGAGAGTAAATCTTATGAATCGTATCTGTTTTACAAAATTTCATGAGTATTCATTTATTTTGGGAAACCATGTCTAGGAAGGGTTGCGATGTGCACACCTACAGCGCTCGACCGCGGTGTGGAGCGTCCCGTCAGCCGTGCCTTGATCTGCACTGCGCGCCGTGCGGCTGTCAGGCCGAGAAGAGTGCAGCGTCCGGCCTTCAAGAAGGGGGCCACATGTCCGCTGCTGGTGCCTTTGTGGCGCTGCAGCCGGTGTGTTCGCAATACGTTACCGTGAGCAGAAGTATTTCACTAGGGGGCCACATGTCCACTGCTGGCCACATGGCGCTGCAGCCGGTGTGTGTGTTCGCAATACGTTGCCGTGAGCAGAAGTATTTCACTAGGGGGCCACATGTCCACTGCTGGTGCCCTCATGGCGCTGCAGCCGGTGTGTTCGCAATACGTTGCCGTGAGCAGAAGTATATCACCAGAAGCATTCTGAAACCTGCGTCCTACGAATTTTTGGGCTCGCATGAGTGCGGAAGTTAAATTTAATGGAGTACGAAAATTGTTCAAAATTATTGAGTTTCTCAGGAAAATCTTCCCCAGCATTCTGAATCAATGAAGCTAATTACGAGTGCAAAATTGTGTTCATAGTGAGGATACCAATATTGGATACTGCTGGTATTAGGAATTATCAGGCACTAATTAAGTATCTTTCTGCGAAGTATTACGTGAATCCAAGTTAACGTGAATATGTTACGTAGAGAATGTATTCTCGAGTCGAGACTTGTTTTGCAGCTTAGAATCCGTTGCTCATATTGTTGTATTCTAGAACAATATACTCTTGGATTTTGCTAGAATATACTATTTCCTTTACTTCGCTACATGCATGTGCTTACAGTTACAGGAACTACGCAATAATGTTTGCGAACTCATTACATGTTTATGCGTATTTGCTCTTCCTTTTTTGCTACGTTGTCTCGATGCCAATTGTTAGCTTACTTTGTGCGTGATGTATTTTGGACGTACTTCCTCCAATATAAAAGTTATATAACCTTCAATATCTGTCATTTAACTTCGTCGGTCAAAGTGTAACAAATACTTTTGCCAAGCTTTTCAGTCTCTTTCTTTGAGATTCTTTTTCGAGCTCTTTTCTGTGTCATGACTGGAGGTTCAAATTCATTTGCGTGATCTGTCTCTTCCATTCTCCATAAGAGACACGAAGTCCCGCGACAGCTGCTCAGAATCATCCCCTGCAGCTCACCTCTCTAGCAAGGAGCGCAGCAGGATTGCAGCTGTATGATATCTCACTAGGCAGAGCCTGCTACATTCTGTGAATAGAGACAGAGGAAACAACTTTCAGATCTATTGCATCGAAATGAGATGGAAAAACGCAGAAATAACTTGCCGTTCAATACCGCTCAACTAACCGGTAACTGATAGGGCATTAGTGCTCGACTGACCAGTGACTAATGCTCGACTCGCTATAACGCAACGCACAGACTTCTGACCAACGCTCGTTCTTACCCCAGATACTGGAGAGGCTCATTTATTCTTGTTATTTGCAGCCCTACTGCAGTCGGGGGAGGACGAGCACCGAGCAATGAGGATCGATTTCTGAAGTTGATAAATGTCCCGAACGTCTCCGGAGCCTCTTTCACGGCAGCTCAGACGGCGCACATTTGAATAATTGCTGCGAGCAGAAAAGTGTAACTGTATACTTTTCCAAGCGAGTGAAAAAGTGTGATTTGTTTCTGTCACAAACAGAAAAGGAATGTTGTTTTTAATTTCAATAATGAGCATCGTCCTTTTCAAGACTATTGAAGAAAGAATTTTTAGTTTCATTTATAGTCAAGAATGTTCGCTTTGGGAATTACACCACTGGGAATTATTGCTTCTAAGCTCCAGGAATAAGAATTGAAATCAATAATAATGATTTTATGAAAGTTTCCACCGAAATGACCATCATAATGCCAGTATGGATCTCACAGTATAAGCAGCGGATAAGAAATCGAAACACGCAGTTAGGACAACCGTGGATTGAAAATCGCACGCAAAATAATTGATGCCAACACAACGGTAGATCTACAAAATTTAAGAGAATGAGTGTAGTAATGTAGGCACGGTATAGGAGTTGAGATAAATAACCGGAAACCCGATATTTTCCTTCCAATTAACAACAACCAATAGAACTTTTCCTTGAAGTCACATGACGTATATTGTCCGTGCGTCGCGCCATTCAATCGTACAATTATTTAAGGTACTATAGGAGTTGAATTATTTTGGGTGAGGTAATAAATTCACCAGGAAGTCAATTTCAGTTAAGCTATAAGGGCATTGTTTATGTTGTGAGTTGCAGACCGGGAGTTGCTAGACAATGAGCGGAGTGAGCCAGTGGGGCAATTGCTGTAAAACGAAGCGACAAGAGTTCAATTGGAGTCAAACCTCAAGTTGTGATGACAAATTAATGCTTCCCATAATACTTTAACTACGCATGCCGTATGAACTAATGTCCATGGCGTCATGGCTCCCCATGTTACAAAGCAACATTTCAGTGACAAACATCAGGTCTCTGAAAAGTCTAAAAGATATTATGGTCAGTTTAGAAGGCACATGTACAGCACCTAAATGTAACATGTCACAGCGCTACATGTCCAATTGAATAATGTAGTGTTATGTCATTAGATGAGCAATGCATACATAACAGAACACGTCTTGTTGTTCCCACTACAACATGCCACAAACTCACATTACGTGCTGTGTAGTTCTCACTAGACATACCATAACTCGCATACAATGCTCTGTAGTTCTCACTAGACATACCAAAACTCGCAGACAATGCTCTGTAGTTCTCACTAGACATGCCACAACTCGCATACAATGCTCTGTAGTTCGCACTAGACATACCACAACTCGCATACAATGCTCTGTAGTTCTCACTAGACATACCACAACTCGCATACAATGCCCTGTAGTTCTCACTAGACATACCACAACTCGCATACAATGCTCTGTAGTTTTCAATAGACATACCACAACTCGCTTAAAATCCTCTGTAGTTCTCACTAGACATACCACAACTCGCATGCAATGCTCTGTAGTTCTCACTAGACATACCACAACTCGCATACAATGCTCTGTAGTTCTCACTAGACATACCACAACTCGCATACAATGCTCTGTAGTTCTCACTAGACATACCACAACTCGCATACAATGCCCTGTAGTTCTCACTAGACATACCACAACTCGCATACAATGCTCTGTAGTTTTCAATAGACATACCACAACTCGCTTAAAATCATCTGTAGTTCTCACTAGACATACCACAACTCGCATGCAATGCTCTGTAGTTCTCACTAGACATACCACAACTCGCATACAATGCTCTGTAGTTCTCACTAGACATACCACAACTCGCAGACAATGCTCTGTAGTTCTCACTAGACATACCACAACTCGCAGACAATGCTCTGTAGTTCTCAATAGACATACCACAACTCGCAGACAATGCTCTGTAGTTCTCACTAGACATGCCACAACTCGCATACAATGCCCTGTAGTTCTCACTAGACATACCACAACTCGCATACAATGCTCTGTAGTTTTCACTAGACATACCACAACTCGCTTACAATCCTCTGTAGTTCTCACTAGACATACCACAACTCGCATACAATGCTCTGTAGTTCTCACTAGACATACCACAACTCGCATACAATGCTCTGTAGTTCTCACTAGACATGCCACAACTCGCATACAATGCCCTGTAGTTCTCACTAGACATACCACAACTCGCATACAATGCTCTGTAGTTTTCAATAGACATACCACAACTCGCTTAAAATCCTCTGTAGTTCTCACTAGACATACCACAACTCGCATACAATGCTCTGTAGTTCTCACTAGACATACCACAACTCGCATACAATGCTCTGTAGTTCTCACTAGACATACCACAACTCGCAGACAATGCTCTGTAGTTCTCACTAGACATACCACAACTCGCAGACAATGCTCTGTAGTTCTCACAAGACATGCCACAACTCGCATACAATGCCCTGTAGTTCTCACTAGACATACCACAACTCGCATACAATGCTCTGTAGCTTTCACTAGACATACCACAACTCGCATACAATGCTCTGTAGTTCTCACTAGACATACCACAACTCGCATACAATGCTCTGTAGTTCTCACTAGACATACCACAACTCGCAGACAATGCTCTGTAGTTCTCACTAGACATGCCACAACTCGCATACAATGCCCTGTAGTTCTCACTAGACATACCACAACTCGCATACAATGCTCTGTAGTTTTCACTAGACATACCACAACTCGCTTACAATCCTCTGTAGTTCTCACTAGACATACCACAACTCCCATACTATAACGCGTAACAGCCTCGTTCTCGCTGCAACACACCGAACAAGCCGCAAGTTGAATGGGTCTAGAAAGCTCCACAGATTAATATACGAGTAGGAACGTTACAAAGACATGAAGAACAAATCAAGAGATTATTAATGGTATAATTCCATATTTTCATCCCCATATTGGTAAATTAAACTTTGCCTCTATTGGGCAGTCTCTATAATCATGCAGACACGTGTGCAACCAACATTGTTGTGATATTCTTGGGCTCACTTTTATTCATCGGGAAGCGATAAATTACATTAACTCTCATTTGAATTTTTAGGTCTCTCAGGAGAAGTAAACCAATAAACAAATGTGCTGCCACCACCCGGGATGGAAAGCGTGAAACGAATAATTTCAGTAATTACGTGGAATTACTTTAATTCATATTCTGGCAGCGTTCCTCGTTCAGATCATGCCTTCAGATAAAGAATATTAATTGTGTTGAGCGAGTATCGCCGTTTTTTTCAGTAAAAAACACGTAATTAAGATACTCAATAAAATATCACAACATTTAATACCAAGAGAAACTGCTAACGAACGCTATCGCAAAGGAATAACAACAAGGAACACATTGTTGTCTTCAAGTGCACTCGGAACACTGGTCTTACATGAGCAGGTCGCTTAATGCACTCCACAAGCAGAGGATCGGAAGTGATGTGGGAGATGCAGGTGGCAATCTCCCTATTGTCGACATAAAGAAGGTTGATACCGAAATTTCTTAGCAATTGAAGATTCACGAAGTATGAGTTCACTTGTACCTAAATGCGATGCTGCCTCAGTAACTGTCCGATGATGAGAGTGAATTGAAAGCGTAATTTCTAGAAGAGAGACTCTAACCATTGTTCAATTTCATGAGAATTAATATTGAACGAGCCATCAATATGGATGCACTGTTGAAGTAGCACGCCCAAATGGGCACATCACATAGCGGAGGCGCTTCGTGCACTCTCCCTTCTGTCTCTCACACACTCTCTCGCTGATGTTAACTCGCTTCACTCCACACTCTGACGCAACTCACTGAGGGTAACCTACGCCAAGCGTCGAGCGCGATGGCTAGGAACAAACATACTTATTGCTTCGAGTCTACTTTGAAGAGTCTACAAGAGTAGACTTTGAACAAGAGTCTACTTTGAATAAAAAACACATTAAAATCAACACAAACCAATATTACTTATAATTTGTTACACATAAAATCTTTTTCATACGTACAAAAAAAAACTGTGATAAAAGGAAAAGGAAAAGCTCATTATTCTTGGATAAGGTGTTCGAAATCAAACGAGGTTAACATGATGTTTTCAGAAGATTTATGAATATTTTGAGACAGATGCCATGAGCAATGAGATGGGGATGTCATCTTCTCGGATGGATTCCAATTTTTTCAAGAAGGAATATGTATTAGACACATACGACTCCACATTATTGTTGGAACGATGAGTACTTAAGTACACACATGGTTATCCCAATAATGACAAGCATGAACTCTAACGAGTGAAGACAGCTTACGCCACTGGTTCTCAAACAGCCAAGAAAAATTCTGATACGAAATGAGGCCTTGAAGACCATATGTTAGCGTAGAATAGCTCGTAAATAGCCCGATAATGTATAATGGCTAGAAGTTAAAATGCTTATTGGATAACTTAAGGGAACAGATTGGCCTTGGAAATCAGCGACCCAATGAAGAGGAACTCCGAGAATAGAGTGATTGCAGTATGCAGTATACAGGTTATCGATGTAAAAAATTGGTTGAACAATTAGAGGGCAAATATGCAGAGTGGCCTAACTCACGGAACGCAGAATTTTAGGACACCCAAGTCAGAGGCGTCGTGTTCATCGCAGGATTGCCAAACTGGCTTTTCTTAGCCAAGTTACTAACTAGGAACTGAACTAAGAACTGAATTTGGAACTATGCCTCTCTGCCTGAAAGATATGTACGACGCTATGAGGTGAAATCATCACTTAATCCACTCTCCAGTTTTGACCTGATTTGTGGGTTAGGCCACTCTGCATATTTGCCTTCCAATTCTTGTCCTTACATCCACCCATCGGTAAGCAGTTAGCCAAATGTGAGAGCATGCACCGACACATGAAATAATACATTTCGGTTTTCTCGATGCATTTTTTTTTCATCAAAATGGGAGCGTCAACCTCAGTGCTTTAGTTTTTATTTTTCGAGAAGCTTCAAGCCAGTTGAGGGAGTAAAGAACTCACGAGCGTCAGCCGTAACGCTTCCTTCAGCCCGTGACACCACACATGTTCTAAGTTCTCAGTGAATGAATAGCTATGAGAGTTTAACATCGTAGCAGCCAAATCGTAAAAATATGAAAGACTTCCCCTAATAAAATGCATAGTATTTTGAAATAAGCTCTGTCTCAGAGCATATGAATAATAACTTCATGAATTCGGAGTTCATACGTCAACTACTGACGCACGCACGGTTTGGGGAAAATGAAACCGGTACACGCTGTAATATTAGATTATAAGTTACTAGTGTACACGGCCCGTCAGAAAAAAACGGGATTCGATATTTCCCTCATACAGGGTGTCCCTAAATAGTTGCCGATTTGAAAATGTTGTAGTTTGTAAAATATTAGTGCTAGAAAGCTCAAATATGTTTCATTGCAAAGAGCAGAATTGAAAGTTTTACATGATTTAGATAATTTTGTCTATTTTACATACCTTTTAAAGAAATGTAACGATCATCATTAAAAATTATGTTATCAAACAATATTTGATCTGAACTGCTCATGTTTTTTTTATTTTGCATCAAAATAATAATCTCTGATCTTTATCCTGCGGGGAGACTTCTTGATGACACTGCATTTTATATGGTTTTAAATAATGCTGTTTTTTTAGAACAAAATGAACAGTATTTTTACTTATAAGTATCTCAGCAGACAATTTTTTCGCTGATTTCGTTTCATTATCGTTAATTTAAATCTTAACCAAGTGAATTCTTGTTTCTGTCCATCTGGTATGCCAAGATAACAAAGTTATGAAAATAAAATAAAACTTTAAATCATCCTGTTTTAAATTAAAAAAATTTCAGCCTCCTAGCACTAATATATTACAAACATCTTTTTTAAATCAGCTATTTTTTAGTAGACACCCTGTATAAACCCTCCTGATGTGGATGACAAACAAATACATCCCTCCTGATAGTACCCTCAAAAGAACTATTCTAGTACTTTTGCACTGGTGAAACTCATTTCACAGATCCGGTCATTAAGCATCCTTCAATTCAAATAAAAAAAGAGGTTTCTTAAGGAGCAGACACCAAAGCGATGTATAAAATTACAAATAAATAAACACACCAAGGGTACTATTAGGTGAGATTTAAGCCTCCCTAATCCCAATCCAGGTGCTCACAAGAGAGGAAGGAGGGAAGGCATCATTTAGTATGGAATTAAGGGTATATAGGAAAGCTCGTCTCCACACCCCATACATAGAAACAGCAAGAAAAAAATTCATTAAACGAGAAAAAATTGAAGAAGGTAATTGATCATGATCAACGGGTCATTTTTTTCGATTCACTGTTGTCCATTTGGCATCTCGCCCAATGGACAACAGTGAATGGAAAAAATGATCCGTAACAAAACAAAAAACCCTATCGTAATTCAGCAGAATGAAGTAGAAACATAGAGGCAATTAGAAAATGAAACATTCATTTATCAAGTATTACTTGCGTTATTATTTCACTGAGAAATATATTCATGAATCTATTAAAAAACACTTCGATACATTTTTCAGAATTTTTTCCCGTATGCAATTAACGAGAATTAGCATTATCATGACATAGATGTGAGGTCCAGCGTTGAAGTCTACATAACTTCAGCTCATGACCTCGCATCTACCTCGTGGGAAGGCTAATTCTCATCGATAACATACAGGAAGAAATAAGTTCTTTAACAGGTATAGGCAAACGATTTCATATAATAAATCCATGGATATAATTCTCAATAAAGTAATAACGGAAGTAATTCATGATAATGAATAATTAATTTTCTGCTCGTTTACTCATCATTATTTATAGATCGCTGATCAATGACAAAAATGATAAAGTCAATAACAAAAATCGTAGGCTCTCGTACCGAATTTTTCTCGTTTCCGTAGTCTAAATAAGCGTTTGATTTCTCTACCTCACTATTGAGTATGTAAAAAAATATTTCAATCAACACTGCAGTAATTGATGAATGCATTCACAGCAACATGTTCATTTCAGCAGGGCGGACTATATCAAGCTACTACGTCACCGCAGCCTCTCCACCATTATTGGATAATTTACTTCATAACGTAATTCCCAATGCTAAAATGCTGATATTTCAAAACTGTTTCCTTATTGCACTAATACACCCCTCAATGAACACTTGACGACAGTACTAAAAAGCTCGCAAAGAGTAGACGCATAGTAAAGTTGCGAGTGTAAAACCACTTCATCATGCTCCAGTTTTTAAAATGAGAATAACGCGACTTGCAAAATGTATTCTTGACGTATTATACTTTAATTGCCCAGACGCTGCTTATTTAAACTTTTTCTGGTAAATGATCCCGTCGTTTCAAGTTCGATGAAGTTCATAGCCTGCAAGAAAGAATTTAGCTCCAAAATGCACGAAACAAAGACGTGGGGGCTGTGTATGTGGTATAAAATATTTTCCTCCAGTTGTAATCTTCTCTAATATCGGAGGAATGAGCATTGGGAAAAATGCCAATCTGGTGTCCTAAATCAACTTTCTGTAGCTGTACGGGTTCAAGTGCGTATTTCAAAATGAGCGAACTGGAATGAAATAAGTCAAGTTCAGATCTGATATAATTATTGTTAGATAATGACGAAAGTATATAAGAGTTTCAAAAAGTATCGATTACGCTTTAATTGATTAGCATTAAAAAAACATTTTAATCTAGGTAAAAAATTACTTGGAACAAAGTTGGTTTGGCGCCGGCATTGATGACCAGTATAAAGAACGTAACAAATTAGAAAGATACAATCATTATTTTAGTTTTATAACGTTTTTTTCTGCCCAGTTGAAATAGCGTGCGTGAGAACCCCAGCTGGAGCGTTTCTAACTCCACTTCCGTCAAAGTTTCCCGTGCGTTCGTAATTATGAACATATATTTCGTATTTGTGATACCTTTGACTGGAAAAAATACAATACGAAGCGAGTCCGTAATGTTCAAACCTAATGATTTTTTACGGACTCGGACCAAACCTAATGTTCAAACCGTAATGTTCAAACCTTCAAACCTAAGTCCAGAACTCGAGAACTTTTTAATTGTAGTCAAAACGCGCAATTTTGGATGCGGAAAACTAATGCACGAAAACAGCGGGTTGCAAAAACTAACAATAAAGCTTTGTATATTTACTTTTTACTTTATTCATTGAATGCAACTGGCACAGATTGAACGCCCATGACACACAAGAAAATATGCATACTAATGAGAACTTTGTGAATAAAGACATGTCAAATGGAATGGATAAATTAATCCATATTTTCGTACCTGACTAACGAAACCTCGGTTAGGTACAAATTTTTTCCCATATAATAGATTCGTCGCTCGGTAAGTTTTTATTCTACGCCAAAAGAGGGATAGACACACAAAAAACATTTGCCTATGAAGAACTGCACAAAGAAAACACAGGCCAATACCAACCACCATTCGTAATCGATTATTGAAAACGAACGAACTGCGTGACACTGACACGACACAAAATAAACAAAGGCGCAAAATGACTGCAGCACACCGACCAGCGAATCAAATATTCCTGCTCTACCCTAAAGATTGCTACTGGATCTTGAAGAAAAAATAAACCGAGCACCCACCTGTGTATGGGCGTGCCGATGCCGTCCTTGTACCAGAGCACGAGCACGTGGCGGTCGTTGGCGTGGAGCGGCGTGACGTCGCAGGGCAGGTAGGCGCGGCCGCCCTTCACGCCCCGCACCGGGTGGATCGGCCCGCCTGCGCACGGGACAGAACTTCACAACTGCTCCAATTGGGTACACGTTCTGGAGATAAGTAAGTGTTTAAAACTGATCTTAGAGAAAGAGACAGAGTTGAATGCAGCACTCGATCAGGGTTTTGATATTTATACA
Source organism: Morinoia aosen (assembly GCA_030386875.1). Classification (NCBI taxonomy): domain Eukaryota; kingdom Metazoa; phylum Arthropoda; class Malacostraca; order Amphipoda; family Talitridae; genus Morinoia; species Morinoia aosen. The sequence continues at coordinate 92,414,076 of CM059561.1, read as the reverse complement.
CACAGGGTGTTGGAAAATTCAGTGTAAATCTTTTAACCACAAGTGAAGTCATCATAGCCGTACACTGTGGTATATTTTTTGGCAAAATTTAGAATTTTAAGAAAGTTACAGCGTTTTCAGTTTTCATTCCGAAAAGCAATTTTCGATGGAAAAAAATAATTTTTCAAACGATTTTGATGAAAATTGGTAAAATAGTAAATCTTTCAATGCCCTATGCAAACATGTCAAAATTTGAAAAAGTGTAAAATAACTAGGAAAATGGCGTTCAAATTCAGAGTAGACTACACAAATTAATAGCCACAATTGTAAAAAACGAGAAACCTGCGATGAATGTCTGTTTCAAAACCTTTCAGATGATGTAATGCGTGTTGTATTAGTTTGCCCTCCACTGTATATATACACACATAGACATGTATACACACATATACACATACATATATAAATTTCCGAGCAAAAAGTTAGGTAGGCCTTCCTTTTGTTCGACTATGATGACTTTTTTGATTTGGTACGCAATATCTTGTTTTCCGCTTCACTGCTGTCCGGTTTTTCAGCATCTACTACTTTTTGCTTCTCTTTTTTATTTTAATAAACTGTTTTCTGCACTTATTGCTTCTATGTACCTTGTAAATAGAGTCCAAGTCTTTTCAAGTTCATATTAGGGGGTGCTTTCTTCTATCCTTTATCCTCACATTAGAATGCCTTTTTGCGATTAGGGAAGCTTGAATCATCTTATAAAATAAAATCATATCTTGTTTTTTATATTTCATTATAAACAAGCTACAAATGATAACGAACATTGACGTTTTTTTAATTTTAGCGGTGTGTTCTAATTATTTCTCTAATTCTTTTTCGCTACAACCTGAGGGTAGCAAATTTAACGAATTTTCATCCAGAAGCAGGCCACTCTATAGCCTAAACAACTCCCTATGAATACACATCTTGAGCTAAAGTCAGGCGTCAGTACTTCGGCTGCAGTTTTTTGGCACATCTTCCATGTCATCAGAATTGATGCGGTGCACCGACTAATTAAACTCAGTCTCGCAGTTGCGCCATCGCGTACATCACCGTAAAAATATCGCACAGTAAAATCATCATGAAAATGTGCAGTATCAAACGGGTCAGTATTTACGCGTTAAATTGATGTGCGTCGAAAAGCGACGTGTTAAAAGTGATCTGTTGAAAATCATTGTGTCAAAAGTGGCAAGTCAACCAGTCGCACATCACATAGCAGCGAGTCAAATAGCAGCGCGTCAAATAGCAGCGCGTCAAATAGCAGCGCGTCGAATAGCAGCGCGTCAAATAGCAGCGCGTCAAATAGCAGCGCGTCAAATAGCAGCGCGTCAAATAGCAGCGCGTCAAATAGCAGCGCGTCAAATAGCAGCGCGTCAAATAGCAGCGCGTCAAATAGCAGCGCGTCAAATAGCAGCGCGTCAAATAGCAGCGCGTCAAATAGCAGCGCGTCAAATAGCAGCGCGTCAAATAGCAGCGCGTCAAATAGCAGCGCGTCAAATAGCAGCGCGTCAAATAGCAGCGCGTCAAATAGCAGCGCGTCAAATAGCAGCGCGTCAAATAGCAGCGCGTCAAATAGCAGCGCGTCAAATAGCAGCGCGTCAAATAGCAGCGCGTCAAATAGCAGCGCGTCAAATAGCAGCGCGTCAAATAGCAGCGCGTCAAATAGCAGCGCGTCAAATAGCAGCGCGTCAAATAGCAGCGCGTCAAATAGCAGCGCGTCAAATAGCAGCGCGTCAAATAGCAGCGCGTCAAATAGCAGCGCGTCAAATAGCAGCGCGTCAAATAGCAGCGCGTCAAATAGCAGCGCGTCAAATAGCAGCGCGTCAAATAGCAGCGCGTCAAATAGCAGCGCGTCAAATAGCAGCGCGTCAAATAGCAGCGCGTCAAATAGCAGCGCGTCAAATAGCAGCGCGTCAAATAGCAGCGCGTCAAATAGCAGCGCGTCAAATAGCAGCGAGTCAAATAGCAGCGATTCAAATAGCAGCGCGTAAAATAGCAGCGCGTCAAATACCAGCGAGTCAAATACCAGCGAGTCAAATAGCAGCGAGTCAAATAGCAGCGCGTCAAATAGCCGCGCGTCAAATAGCAGCGCGTCAAATAGCAGCGCGTCAAATAGCAGCGCGTCAAATAGCAGCGCGTCAAATAGCAGCGAGTCAAATACCAGCGAGTCAAATAGCAGCGAGTCAAATAGCAGCGAGTCAAATACCAGCGCGTCAAATAGCAGCGCGTCAAATAGCAGCGAGTCAAATACCAGCGAGTCAAATACCAGCGAGTCAAATAGCAGCGCGTCAAATAGCAGCGAGTCAAATAGCAGCGAGTCAAATAGCAGCGAGTCAAATAGCAGCGAGTCAAATACCAGCGAGTCAAATAGCAGCGAGTCAAATAGCAGCGCGTCAAATAGCAGCGATTCAAATAGCAGCGCGTAAAATAGCAGCGCGTAAAATAGCAGCGAGTCAAATACCAGCGAGTCAAATACCAGCGAGTCAAATACCAGCGAGTCAAATAGCAGCGAGTCAAATAGCAGCGAGTCAAATAGCAGCGATTCAAATAGCAGCGCGTAAAATAGCAGCGCGTAAAATAGCAGCGAGTCAAATACCAGCGAGTCAAATACCAGCGAGTCAAATAGCAGCGCGTAAAATAGCAGCGCGTAAAATAGCAGCGAGTCAAATACCAGCGAGTCAAATACCAGCGAGTCAAATACCAGCGAGTCAAATAGCAGCGAGTCAAATAGCAGCGAGTCAAATAGCAGCGAGTCAAATAGCAGCGAGTCAAATAGCAGCGAGTCAAATAGCAGCGAGTCAAATAGCAGCGAGTCAAATAGCAGCGAGTCAAATAGCAGCGAGTCAAATAGCAGCGAGTCAAATACCAGCGAGTCAAATAGCAGCGAGTCAAATAGCAGCGAGTCAAATAGCAGCGCGTCAAATAACAGCGCGTCAAATACCAGCGAGTCAAATAGCAGCGCGTCAAATAGCAGCGAGTCAAATAGCAGCGAGTCAAATAGCAGCGAGTCAAATAGCAGCGAGTCAAATAGCAGCGAGTCAAATAGCAGCGAGTCAAATAGCAGCGAGTCAAATAGCAGCGAGTCAAATAGCAGCGAGTCAAATAGCAGCGAGTCTAAAAGAAACGAATGTAAAAGTAGCGGGTTTAAAATTAGGACTTCAAAAATTAGCGGATCTAAATGTAGGAAGTCCAAGTGAACGAAGTCCAAGTGTAGGAAGTCCAAATGTAGGAAGTCCAAATGTAGGAAGTCCAAATGTAGGAAGTCCAAATGTAGGAAGTCCAAATGTAGGAAGTCCAAATGTAGGAAGTCCAAATGTAGGAAGTCCAAATGTACGAAGTCCAGATGCAGGGAGTCAAAAGAGAGCAAGTCAAAAGAGAGCAAGTCAAAAATGATCGAGTCAAAAAGAGCGAGCCAAAAAGAACAAGTCAAAGAGAGCGAGTCAAAAAGTAGCGTTCAAAAAAAGTAGCGCGTCAAAATGGTGAGTATTTAAGAGCATCACGTAAGAGCATCACGTAAGAGCATAACGTCTGTTGCATACGTTATGTACATGTACGCCTAACTTGTATGATAAAATATGAAATTTCATACTTTCAAATCCAAAATCTCTTGCAATTGTAAACATCACCATTCATTTCTTACTTAGACGTTTTCTGGTAGCGTAGTTTTGATAATTCTAATTATTTTCTGTTCAACACAGTAGTGAAAATAAGAAACATCAGACAACGTGCGATGTATCTTAGAAACTAATACCTCTTTGTGGCTACACAAAAGATTCGTAAAATTGATCTAGACAATTTTAGTTAGATAATCTAACGTTAGCATGATGGCCTCTCAGGCGCTCGAGTGGGACAATATTGTGCTCAGAAGTGGACCAGCAGGAGACAAGTGTAAATGCGAAACGTGCACAAGAGTACGTGACCTCTCTCGGGCCAAGCAACCCTGGCTCCACCCGATGTGGTAAGGGCGCTGACTTCTTCCGTGTGAAGCAGCCTCGTCAGCGGGTGGAGCATCATGGTATGGCAGAAAATTTCGTACATTCCGCAGGAAAGTTCGGCTACGTAAGATTTTCCGGCTTCACACTACGTGGCTGCGGTACTCGGAACCGAGCTCCAAAGAGCAGCCGCGTCTGCCCTCATTCCCCTCAATGAACTTTACTGCGAAATTGCAGTCGTAATGTTGCACAGGGCGAGTTGTCGTAATTGCGGAGACTTAACTCAGTAGAAAAAGAAAACACGCTCAAGGATAGAGCAAGGAAAGTGTCGAGTCTGCCACGGTTTTAGCGGTAAACTCGCTGGTCTTGATGCCGATTGCGAGGGATGTGCTTACTTTCGTAGAGGAAACCGCGGGCAGGATTAATGGTGGGGAACGTTTACCAAGGGTAATTGGGAAGTTTTCAAATGCAAACTCGCTGAATATTACATTTCGTAGAGCCTGAGTAAATAACTCCGAACAAACCTTGCATAAGATTTGAGAGAAATAGCGTGTTTATAAAAGTCAAATGAGTTTTAGTGAGCAAATTCCTTTCGTAATTGCTGCGGTTATTTCGGCTCACAGAGAAAGACGAGGTACAAAGCAAGACGGGACAGGCATAAGATTTTATTTCTTATTTGGTTTGCGGTACCATTTAGACAAGACGTGCAGCGGAATTCGTGATGAATATAGTACTTACTAATATATAAATACGAAATACATTTTAAAACACCTTTTAAGTCAAAGATATTCGATGCCTACATGAGAAGGTGAATAAAAAGCCGACTGATACTGTGACGAGAAAATACGTCACACAAACTCAGTTGCTTGCGTGCCGGTCTCAACTGTTGAAGTTAGCATTGAAAACTGGTCAAAAATATTTCAGAAGAAGAACAAGGGTATTTTCAAAACGATGTATAATATTAGTTCGACAAATGGGTAGAAAATTACTCAGGAAACAAATGCGAAAATAACGGGCAAGTTTGCAATAGAAGTTCACCTCTGAATTTCTCCTCAAGTGTAGCGATGAGACCTTTAATGTGGGTCCATCCAGGAAGGCATAACAGTAAACTTCTCAGAAACCAGCTTCTTGGTGGCGGAATTCCGGGTCCGTGACTGACGACGCCGTTGTGACAATAAAATGAACAATTGCTTGTACGAATAGAATCAAACACATAGAGTTCACTGGACACTTGAATATCTCTCAGTACCAGCACATGGTTTGAAGGTAACATACTTTATGACTGCGCAAGGGTTTGAATTGCGAATGAATAGCGAAGATTGGAAATAACTAATCGTCAGAGAACAGAACTGTGCCAAAAACTCTGAACGGGTACTTTGTGTTATAAACATTTTTACTCTTGTACGTTCTGAATGTTGCTGGCAAGCGTCGGATAATAACGATCAGTTTCCATAATTAGATGTGTTCAATAACTGAACAATCATAATTTGAAGACTGAGCAAGAGACACTACACCTTGAGCCGTGGAATCACGGCTCCAAAAAAGATTCCAGAAACTCACGCATCGGATAAAAATTCATGTTCTGCTAGCCTTGGAACACTCGAAACTTCCGTTATTTAATGAAGTGACCACGATTTATTTTTACACACCTACAGGAACATGCTAAACGTTGTCATGGCGAGAAGTGTAAAACATTCTTACAGGTGAATTAAAGTAAACTATTTAAACGCAAATATTGCACAGGGTATTACCAAACTTATCACATATCTTGAGAAGAAAATTCGAATTTGAAAATAGAATCTTAAAAATTGATGCCTACAATTTTTACTTGACACTGCCCTAGGCACTGTACGGTCATTTTAAAATTGGGTCTTCATGTTTGAGAAATTTATGAAACAGTAAATTTCATTGTCTGCATTGCGTAGGTGCCTGAATGAAAGATAACGAACGATGTTAATTTATATATTTTTTGATCGACGGCACTGCAATGATAAAAACGTAAAAGGGACTGTCCACGCGTGTTTTCAATCCCAGAAAGTCAGCTCTCCTTATGCAGACTCAATGTAATACAACGTACAAAGTAAAATAATTGCTTCAAATAAAGACAAATATTATTATTTGCAGGGTGTCCATAAATTTAGATGATTTAAACTCGTTGTCACTGATAAATGCCATTCAGCAATAAAGCAGAAGAAAAGGAACACCGATATTTGTGATCTCTCATTGTCAACTTCCCTCGTTAGTGTCTGGAGGTCCGCTCTCTGGAGTCTGGCTACTCGACCCGCGCTAGCCCCTGAGGCGTGATTCGTTACGTTCTCGGACAAACGCGTTATATTAATGTTAAACAGTTAATTTTTGTTCAATCCCACAATCTTAATAAATCATCAAGAAATGGAATCCTACATATAATCTATATAAAATTAATGAAATCCTAGGTGTCTAAATTTACAAAGAAATATATTCTTTGAAGAAAAAAAGGATAGCAGGTAACTGTCATGACTTGAAGCTCCACCAACGAGGCGGCGATGAAAACGTGAAGAAGGCGTGAGTGAAGGTAAGTTGATGAGGGTAAACGATGTCTGCCGGGGTTGTGGCGGTTGTATGAGATAGATCGTGCGGCGGATCGTGAGACCATACCAACGCTCGATTTTTCCACAAGAACACATCTCATACGAGATGACGGTTCTTTTCGAGGCATGATGATGGAAGAAGTCGTTGGCCAGGCGTACCTTTTTCTCGTTGAGTTGGATTTATCGGGTGCAATATATTAAAGTTGGGAGAAACACAATACTAACTGCGAGAGACTACGAGAAAGATTCGAACATAAAACAGATTTAAAAAAATAATAACTAAAACGAAGATTAAAATAGCAAGATGGAATCCTCACACATTGTTTAGATCTCAACCAAAACCATTTACACAACAACAGCACGCAAAGAGAAGCAGCAACAAAGCCGAACAACCTTCACATTACGGCTAATAAAAGACTTTTTCGTAGCTATGATTAGCGCCACATTAATAGTAAGGATAAGAGCAAGAAAGAAGATGACACACGCCGTATTGAATCAACAACCCACAAAAGCCGCAAGGAAGCTCGCTAGCGGCTGAGACTGGCGCGTTCAGAGCAGCCAGAACACGACCAAATGAAAGGCTCTCACGGGACTGCATGACTTATGACCTCGATAAGAACTCGAGCCATTGCGTGTGTTCCTGCTGCAAACATTGCGCGCGTGTTGGTGCTGCAAATACGCGCTTGCTTGGATGCTAACACGTGCGTGCCTATGCTATCAACATGTATCTTGTATTTAGGTTGCGAACATGGAGCGTACGTCGGTTGCAAAACCGCATGAATTTAAAATGCGATCATCTCGCGCGTTTATGTATTAAAAATGTCTCGTTTCCGTGCTGCATCATGAATGTAGAGCTTGAGTTGCGCACACAGTGTGCGATTATGTACATCCCGATTGCTTGAAAAACACGTGTTTGTGGAGCGAACATTACACTTGGGTGGACAGTGAACATCTCACTCGAGAACGTCACGCGTACAGCCGAGCATGTGATAAAGCAGGGCTGGAGGGAGATGTGAGACCCGAGAATGCAGCTGGACAGCCACTTCGCGATAGGAAAGTGCTTACCGGCGCTTTGATGCGTGGATCGGACTAGAAAACTAAGTACAAATTGAACGACAGCAAAATAAATAATCATAACTGGCCGATTAGACCAACATTAGTTTGTTCGGGGAGAGATCCGATTAGCACAATTATTATTCTGGAGTGGTAATACAATTCCGTTATAAAAGTGTCATTGCGAGGTTCGGTGAAGTTCTGAGAGCTATTCCGTGAAGATGCCAAGACCAAGTTTGCTGAAGGAATTTGTGGGAGTTAAAAATAATAACACAACAATAATTATGATATTTATCACGAGAAATGTTGGTCCCTTGCTTGCTAGTGTCAACAAGGTAATCTGGGATGGGAGGAGAGCCACACCTTCATGCAAAAAAGTAAATGATACTGCAAAATCCGTAAATTTTATATAAAACACAGCGTTACATTAGCATACTCTGTAATTTCTGTAAAAAATTAAAATAATATCATTTATCCATTTTCGTTCCCAGACCGTCTTACAACCACATAACCGTATTTTTGCGTTTTTTGTTGTTTCTAAGGCAAGAACTGTTCACCAAAACATACATTTGGGATATAATACGCTCTGAACGCATTTAAAAATCTGTTTTCATACGGATATATTTTTCCTACCGGTTCATATCACTCTCCGCACAAATATCACACACCCTAACACACAACAGATACGCAGAGAACTTGCAATTGCAATTTGATCCACGTTAATTAATAACTCTGCTAAAGCCACAATATTGGTCAGCCAATATATTAACTTCCAAAATTAGGAACATAAGTTATTGAACAACAGAATAAAGGGACCTTAGGCTTTCATACAACAATTTCTAGCGTATAAACACGTTAAAAAATAAAACATGCGTACTCCAGATCTCACGGTATAAACAATTAATGATTGCCTTCCATAGGCAAATATTTTCCAAAACCACATGCTTTTCTTTCCGTGCTCCTTCTGATTAGGTTATACCACTATTCTTCTATTTGAACACTGGATGTGATGTACAGAATCGTTTAAATTTTAACAATGAATTTTTTTCAAACTTTAGCAAGCGAACGATTTGTTTTATGACCGCAGCGTTCCTCTCACTACGATAAAGGAGAGATTTACTCAACGTGACACCCTCCACCAGCAAGTAAGAATTGCATGAAATTTATTTTCCAAGTATCGCTACTGATTGCACATCTATGTAGATGTACGAGTATCTTCCTCTTTTTTGTAAAATACTAGTCCACCCCCCTTTATTTGAAATAAGAAAGAAGGCGAATTAAAAGAAAGGGTGTAAAAAATTTGAAAAAATCAATCTCTCGAGAGTTGATGAGGCCGCGTGCACACGGCCCGTCAAGATATGAATAATAATGTTCGACAAATCCCATACACCCGTTCGTATTTCCTATAAATTCACGTGATATTCATTCCTACTCGAATCTGATTGATTAATACACTGGAAATAAGTTGAGAAAGCTTGTATCACATCATCACACACCTTCGGCTGGCTTCAAACAGACAGTCAGACAGACACCTCTCATATTGTAGTATAAATTTTAGTAATTATGTATACCTTCATTAGAAAGAAACTTTTCGAAAATTTAGCAAAATTAGATTAGATGTTAGTTTAAGCATCCCTAACCGCAACAAAAGGCGTTTTCAAGAGAGGAAAGAGAAAGGCACCATTTAGTTTGGATTGAGGGAACGCGGAATTTCTAGACAAGGTGCATAGACACAATAAGTTGAGCAAGAAGTTCTTGAAACGAGCTAAAAGTTGAAGAAGAAAGTAGTAGGTGCTGAAAAACAGGTCAGCAGTCAACCGAAAAATAGATGGTCCGTGACAAATTTAAAAACCTATTTAGACTTACCTAACATTCAGCGAGGGACTGTACATATTCCCCCTGACAGCGCTAATTTTCACAGATACAGATAAAATAATTGTATCTCCCAGAGGGAGAAATTTAATAAAATCAAAATGAAAACTATTCAAATAATTTCTCTTAAACTAACCGAAAACAATTCCTAAGTTTTGACTTTCTCTACTCAATTCAGATTATAATTAGTGATTGTGACTTCTAGACATAATAGTCTGTGCAACAATGTATGATCCCAATTAAATTGAAAAAAATTACACATGTTTCCCTTGTCAAGATATGGTCAATTTGTATTCAACTATTAGACGGATTGAGAGGCTCATTCACCTCTTTTTAAGAATACGACACTTTCATATGGTTGATTTTCTGGTTATTTTTAACGTAAATAGAAATATTAATAACTTAACATTGAATGATGCTTCTACTTAAGACTATCATTGCCTGTGAATTGATATTATTGGTTTCTATTATTTGCATCGAAAATTTAGAATTGCTGTGCTCTCCGTGGTACAGTGGTTAAGGGATCGGGCTCGTATGTTGGAGTCGCGGGTTCGTATCCCGGCGCTGGCGCGGAGATTTTCCCCGTTGGGTATAAGGGAAAGCTCAAGCACAATACTCAACTCAACCCAGGTGTCGGAAATGGGTACCGGCTTTACGGGGGAACCGTCATGGGGTCCTATATATAGGGTTAGTTATAAGACATTTGAAAAACCAATGCTAAGATCATATGTATCAGGCTTGATTGGAAATAAAGCATCCCAAAGATGCCGATGTTAACCTTAACCTAACCTTAACCTTACGCGCAACGAAGATTTAAATATTCCTTAGATCAACTGAAATTTCTCATGCGCCCCACAAAAAGCAGTTTGAGAATTCCCTTTGCTGATGGTCGCGCTAGAACTGGCACTACTTTTTAAAAATTTCCTCAAGCTCATCGTCGCTTCTCTATAGTCTTGGGATGCCTACCATTATTTTGAAGGCTGTCTCCCTCTGATTCTTCTTTAGAGAAGCCCACTATATGAATGTTTTTTTTTGCACACACCTTCCTTTCTTAACTGAAATTCTCATCCTACTGCAACATATATTATTACAGAGACTTATCAACCCCCTTCCGCAACACATATTACTCCATAGACCTATCTGCCCCTATTTTTTCACTCAATTCTGAGACATGTAAACAGCCCTGCAAGTTATCTTGGACTGGTAACACAAACATCACATCGGCTTTTCGGCGATGGGCCATGACAAAGCTCTTCTGAGGGTCTCCACGACCCAAAAATACCTTTCACCGCGGCTAACAAGAACAAATTAAGCCTTGGTATCCCGTCAAGCGTACGATGACTTTAATGGAAGTTTTGTCGCTCACTCGATTTAAAAAAATAATTTTCTTATATGCACCTATTCCATATTGTTACATATTCTGAACTGTTGTAACAGTTGTTTTTTCAATGATTCAATCTTTACATTTCCATGTTCATCAAAGTATACGACGTATAAAAAAGCGCATATATTTCCCTGCCTATCTGTTCGGTTAAAGAGAGTAACAACTTCCAGGTGTCTACGAACGGATCTTACATTGATAAGAAAAGGAACATTTAATTTTAGACGACCTAAAATTTTATGCATCTTCTTCGCGAATAACTTTGCTTTAAATTTATTTGCGCAAAATGATAGTTTACATGAATACTCAATTCCACTTCACGAATGGGAATCTTGATCACACACACACATACGCCTTGGACAAGCCGGCCTGATCTGGCGATATGTCAGCGAAGTCCAGCGGGCGCTGGCGCGGTTCTGCGTAATGCCTTCGGGATGAAAACAGATCGCACAATCGCAACTGTAATCCGCGTGGCAGGGGCAATTAAGTTTTGAAATCCGCGCTGGTGTCCTGCGACGCTCGGTCGCTCAGAAAACTCTTCGGTAAAAATACGCAATACAATGTAACGATTTCTGAATCCTCTGAAGAAAATGTGCGCAAATTGAGTGTCGAGCTTAAAATGGTGCCTGGTAATGTGTTGGTTTACACTATCAATTAAAGAAATGAATTCTAAACTTAGTGATCTAGACTCCTGCACGATCTTGTTAGCTGTATCATAAATTTCCCTGAAAATAACAAAACTGGGGAAAGAACGAAAGCATTTTCACTTCAAATTCTTTACCAAAATCTAACTTCCCTAACGTTAGCGGAACCGTGATCATTCAGAGCAGTAAACGTATAAATATTCTTAATTTTACGAGCGAAGAAACAAGAGTGAAATAATTCAAGAATGCTGGAGCGCTAATTGAGTTTACTGTTTGAATTCGTTACGTCATTAATTTCTGATTCAGGTGTCGCATCCAGACTAGGTATATAACCAGCACTGAAATCTTTTTCAATTTTCAGTTGAGAAAACACTCACTCATGATTAATTAAAAATTGGCAAGAAGTCAAGAAACAGATTACAGTAGACTATTTAACACTTTTATCGCAACATGCACCACTGATGGCCACGGAGGGGATATTCATAATGCTCCTGACCGACCAGTAGTCACAAATTCAATTTTCATGAATACTTGACCAAACCTAAATGAAGCCATGATCCAGTTAATGTTTGCTGTTTTCAAAATTGCTTATTACAATTGACTTAAAATTTGAGTTGAATATTGAACTTCAGTTTAACCAATTAAGGTCAAAGTGTTAGCACATTTTAGCTGGAGCCTATTGATGCTGAATAATTGAGAAAGACATAAGCCGCCCCATCAAATATTTTGTTTCGATATTACCGGGATCACCGTCCAGAACTTCATTATTAGGTCATATCTGCCCTCCTGTTTTCCAATTTTTAGATGCCTCGTTCATAATAATTTTTGTTTTTTGAGTCAAAATATGAGCCTCGATTCATTTTCGTTTCTGTCTGTCACATGTTCTACCCTCAAGTGAGTTTCCAGACCCCTAAAAAAATGGAAGTGTGAAGGAGAAATGTCTGGAGAATAGGGCGGATGCATCAATGTTTCCCATTTCAGAGTTTGAATTGTGTCGTCATTCGATCGTGCCGTATGCTGACAAACATTGCCTTGCTAATGGATGACACATTTCCGATTGACCACAGCTGGGCGCTTCTTTTCTAAAGCAGTATTTAGTTTTTGCAGCTGCAGACAGAACAGTTCTACAGGGATTGTTGGGTTGTTTTGAAGAAGCTCGTAATGAGTGATTCCTCTCATATTCAACTTAACACACAGCGAAATATTTTTCAGATGGAGTCCTGTTTTAGCATGCGATTGTAGTCTTGCATGTCGACCTAGCTATCTATGGGTGACGTTCAAGATTGCCCAACTAATTCTCCTTTTCGTCTCCGGGAACAACCCTATGAAAAAAAGGTGCCTGCAATTGGTGGGAACGCGAAGATGCACAGGCATTCACGTGTTGCTGATGATTAGTAGCGGAGAGGTCATAAGGAACCCACTTCTCAAGTTTGGGCTTCTTTCCCAGCTCCTACAAGCGCCGTTGAATTGTCATTGCACTCATATTAAGTTCAGAGGTCAATTGCCTTATGAATGCTGCAGGATTTACTGCAAGTGTTTTTCCCAATGAAGCTGCAACAAACTCAACAGGACGACCATCTCTTGGGCTATCTTCGAGGATGTAATCACTATTTCGAAACTTTTTGAACCATCTTCGTGTCCGGTTAATAACTGTTTCTGGCCCTGACACTTCTTGAGCATTTTTGGCAGGCAGCTGTTGATGCAGTGTATTCTTTGCGAATCGGAAACAGCATCAGGAGTCTTATGAGCTCACTTGATAGCTCAATATTAATTGAAGGGTTGAAGATATTAGTGACAGAATATCCACAAGTATTTCACCGCAAAGTGTATGGTAGACCACAATGGACTAATTGCCTCGTGGAATACATCATAAATTTATACCTTTCTTTAACACGAGTTCAAACTAGTTACTTCATGAAAAATAACAAAACTTCTGGTATGACTTGATAAGATCTTGATATCGAGTATACTTTCCTAACACATTCGAAAACTTTTTTGTATTTCCACAGAAAGCCCTTCATTTGTAACTAAATATTGTTAGCAATCCCACTTAAATCGTCTTAAGTATTAAATTGAACAACACAACACAGCCAGAAGTTTAAAATCTCCTTTATCATTTGTGAAATTTGAATTTGCCTTCATTTTCACTTCAGCCAAGCGAAGCGTCAGCTTGCCTCAGCATAAGTGTGGAATGACATAACTTGAAGGTTCGCGCGATTTTTCCTCTACCTAACAAAAAATTTAATTCACAGCTTCATTCACAAAATTCGTCAAAGGAAACTCTACTCAAGCCAAAACGGACGAATAGAATTTATCGACCTTAATGTACTTTGCTATTCATTCATTTTATCATTTATCACAGCTTTCAGGGTAACATCCGAACGCCAGCGTCCCTCTCCAGAGAGAGACCGTCGGTGGCAGATCACCGCCCTGACACCTGTGCCTACGTTGGTCACCGCGTTCAGCGGCCAGTAGCGTGTATGTTCCTTAATTGAGAAATCCAAACCATTCAATTTGTAGGGGCTCAATTAAAGAGTGGAAAGCGCAATACGTCCGGGACGAAATGAGGAAGCGGTGGCAGCTAGCGCCAGGCTATCGCTTGGAGGTGTTAGGCACGTGTCGCCCATCATTCCAACTAAGTTAGAAGACGATGGGTTTTGAAATAGAGGGAGGGAGTATATAAGATTAAAAGTTGCATAGATTAGGCCTCTCTAATACACGAGGTGTGCTCCTACACATGAACCCCTGCGCAGAGAGACAGTAAGAGTAGAAGTTTATGAAATGAGATAAAATTTGAAGTAGTCTGTACTGAAAAACAGGACGACAGTGAGCTGGGAAAAAGACGGCTGGCTCGTAATAAAACCCAAAAAATATTCCATTCAACAAAAAACTCCAATCTAACTCTTAGCTCTAGACCTAGCATTCCCCCCCCCCCCCCCCCATCAAGGATTGCTAATACCTATAGACACAATAGTTGTACCCCCCTAGGGAGAAGAGGATAATGAAGAGGGACCTCGAAATGATGAACTTTTCACCTCGCTAAAAGCAGTCAATTAATAAAAGTTAAAGTGAGCGATAATTAAACTTGAGATGAAAGAAACAAGAAGATAATGCTATAGAAACAAGTTAATGAAATTTGTGGTCTCTTGCAGTTAATTCATCCGGATTTTAAATATAGGACCTATACACGGCTTCCAGGACGGCGGAGTAAAACTGGAATAATATTTTCATATTTTATATTGATTACTCATCACCAGCAACAGATAAAATAAAACTATTACCTCAATTCTAGCTCCCCACCAAGTTTTATGACTCCACTTGCAATTCTTGGGTTGATATTAGCTTGCTCTCATGTTTAGAAAATAGACATAAACATGTACACCTTGTTGACTGGGTGATTATGAAGCGAGGGCTCTATACGCATAATTGTGTTATGGGGCAGGTGCAAGGTGGAGTGAAAGTGCAGGTGGTGGATGGAGCAGGTGGGGGTATGCAGATGGGTGGGGGAATACATGGGAAAAGGGGGGGGGGGCAGATGTTCAAGGGTGCAGATGGGAATGGGAGCCGATGGTGAAGGGCGCAGATGGGGACACAGATGCCACAGGAGGAGCAGACGATGTAAGGAGCCTCGTCTGCCCAAACCCTCTTGCGCAACTCACAGTTCACACGCAAGCCTCCCGACTACTCCAGTGTCGCTCAGACAATGCAGAAATTCAGGAGATTACGCAGTCTAATTACAACTGTTTCAATTACTTTATGGGATTCACTCCTATTACAATTCACGAGCTTGTATTTCTCTGATGTTTCTAAACACGTTCATTCATGCACACCAAGCAACGCCAGGAGGCGGTGCACACAGTCTTCTCTGTACTGTGGCGGTGCACGAGCAACGCATCTAGAGATCCTATAATTCCGCGCACAAAAAGCTGTCCCTGAGACACAATATTCCCACGGCACTTCTTGCGCTCGTTCGTTGTACTTGAGGCGGTACGTAAATTTGCGCTTGGGATTTTCGAGGCATCCCATGTGTTGTTGGGTCAGCCACTCGGTCTCACGTTGCTGGTGTGGACAGTTCTTTTATTAAAGCTGTCCGGTGTGAATTACAAATATATTGACGTGCGCTTGTCAACATAAAGAGGGTAATGTGGCAAATTTCTTTTTAAAATTGTTTGAGAACGTTAGTCATTAAAAGAGAAAGTAAAACTGCAACTCGTTCACACAACTAAAGTAAATAACAAATGAAAACTTACAGATTTCACCGTGGACTTTCAACTAGCTAATATTATAGCAATGAGCTCAAATAGAATCCTATCAGCTACAAGTCCGGATCTAAGACAATTGAGTTCAAACAAGTTAATGAAGTACACTTTATTTCCCTCCATAAATATGTGTGCATTACCAACGTGATAAAGCCACATTGTTTCGCAATGACCACACTACCAAGCTTTCATTCCTGTGCTATGAAAGCGGAGGGAATAGAATGTTGAAATGCTGCTCTGTGCAGCAAGCCATGCATTGAATCACTACTCCCGTGTAAAATTAAGCTTTTAGCCTTACATACGCAGCACTGCTTTTAAAAAAGGCAATAGCATCAAGTTTTAGGCAGTCATAATAACGACATGACTTGCGGTCATAACGACGACATGATCACACACGAGGACATCGTATAAAGCGCGGTCTGCCTTGACGCACCCCTGCCTGCTGGCAATAATTATGCACTATTACATGGTAAAAATCCCTGTCATTTAGTCGCACACTAAAGGGAACAAGGCCTCTCATGTAAATTACCAGAATTAGGTTCTTGAAATAAAAAGCCCGCCCCCGTTACTTTGAATCACGCTGAAAGATCGGACAAGTAAATGAACCATGAAAATATTCAAGGTGAGGCGAAAATGAGTGCACGTTTTACATGAAGTGGCAGCAATATTGTGCTTATTTGCTCGATTTTCCAAATCTGAGGGTTCAAATGAGTGAAGAGAACATATAGTTAACTTATGTGTTCCACTTCAAAAAGCCTCATTTGAAAGAACAAGACGAATATTAGAAATATTATTCACAGAAAATTCTTCATGTTGAACCCAAACGAACAAATTTTAAATATATGACTGAAAAAACGCGTTTAATTGCACGAAAGTATGGGTAAGAGTTAATCTTCGTTTCCTCGCTTTCAAGCGAGGGAAAGGATGGTACCATTCCGGATCAACTCATGGGAACAAGGAATCTATGCAAAAGGCACATAAAAACAGTAAGGTGAGAAAGAACTTTTTGAAACAAGATAAATATTGAAGAAAAAAGTAGTTGGTACTAAAAACAGGACAGCTGTGAACCAAAAAAAGTGATCCTTTACATAACAAAAAATATTACATTTCAACAAAAAGAAAGCCTACCGAACTCTCAGCTCGGGTCCTCCTGGGAGCGCTAATACCAATAGATAGTATTAGATCCAATGGTTGTACCCCCTTAGGGAACACAGAAAAGGAGCGTAATCGTTGTAGGACGATGACACTAATTCCTAGGTTGGAAAATGTCACAACAAAACAGTTCAGTAATTCATAGAGCTCCAATGTCTCATCCCTATCAGTGTTGAAAATACACCGGAAAAGTTAAAAATAAACAATTTGTTCTGATCGAATTACATCAGATTGAAAAGCCAGATGCGTAGAAAAGTCAAGCTTCGGCTATCCACCAGAAACAAATTTTAAAGCATAAGTACGACTACATTCGTTGGAGTAAAGCATAAGTACGACTACATTCGTTGGAGTAAAGCATAAGTACGACTACATTCGTTGGAGTAAAGCGTAAGTACGACTGCATTCGTTGGAGTAAAGCATAAGTACGACTGCATTCGTTGGAGTAAAGCATTAGTACGACTGCATTCGTTGGAGTAAAGCATAAGTACGACTGCATTCGTTGGAGTAAAGCATAAGTACGACTACATTCGTTGGAGTAAAGCATAAGTACGACTGCATTCGTTGGAGTAAAGCATAAGTACGACTGCATTCGTTGGAGTAAAGCATAAGTACGGCTGCATTCGTTGGAGTAAAGCATAAGTACGACTGCATTCGTTGGAGTACAGCATAAGTACGACTACATTCGTTGGAGTAAAGCATAAGTACGACTACATTCGTTGGAGTAAAGCATAAGTACGACTACATTCGTTGGAGTAAAGCATAAGTACGACTACATTCGTTGGAGTAAAGCATAAGTACGACTACATTCGTTGGAGTAAAGCATAAGTACGACTACATTCGTTGGAGTAAAGCATAAGTACGACTACATTCGTTGGAGTAAAGCATAAGTACGACTACATTCGTTGGAGTAAAGCATAAGTACGACTACATTCGTTGGAGTAAAGCATAAGTACGGTCGACTACATTCGTTGGAGTAAAGCATAAATACGACTACATTCGTTGGAGTAAAACGATACAAAAGTACAAATTCTACGCAATAAATGGATGATGCTCAATATAATATAAAAAATATAGTGTTAGCCATCCCTGTGTGCCCCCCCCCCCACACTCCTTCCCCCCCCCCCCCCGTAAAAAAAACACTAATGGTTACTCACTGGCAAGCTCTTTTCAGTAGATACGCATTTAATGATTAAAGAACCACTCCTTGATGATTTACAATTTAAAAAAATTGAAATTCGTACTTTAATTTTATAGACATAAAGGACAGTGTTAATAATCAACTGCGGCAGTCTCGTGCTACATGACATAACGCCATCTCATACTATGGCTTACCAGTTTTTCTGCTCAGATTGCGCTGTTTTGTTGCTTCTTTTATCCAATTAACCTCTTTCTTGCTGACTGAATTTATTCTATTAAACAAGGTGATCGTTTCTTATTCATTAACATAACGCTCAGGTGGGAAGAATTAATCGAGTGACAGAGTAGGGTTCACTACAATTAAACGACGATAGTAAACACCATTGGAAATTTTGAAATTTAGAACGAGCAACTGAGAGTAAAGTCAGAAGTTAGTCAAATGAAAATTATTTTCAAAAACAATTGTACGATAACTAAAGTTTGCAGTGATTATCAACTCTACTCTGAATGTTTTAAGCGAGTTAGCGTAAAAAGGCAACCATGTACAAAACAAAACATGTTAGAATTTTTTTTTGAAATTTCTTAAATAAATCTGACAGAATTGATAACTTCTTTTCCAATTTTTCGACCTTGCAAAATTGTTCCAGTTCAACACGTGTTATACTTCAAGAGTTGATAACTGTGACTTTTTCTCGTATTCATTTAGCATTGAATTGTTATCACTCGCCTGCGATGTATAAAATCAGTTTTACCACACATTCAACATTAGATCAAATTATTGCTGGATGAAGACTTTTTAACGAGAGTACAATCAGTACGTTATTCTGTATTCTGAGTACATTTCAAGATCCGCAATAAAACACAAGATGTACATGGCTGAGGTAATACCTGCCGCGTAAGTTTGGAATGAGCACGAAACAAAATTCAACACAACCTGGCAGTGAGGCGCACGAGAAGTTGTATGTAAATTTTGCCATGGCATGCCGTCGGACAAATACGCAAAAACATCTAATCATTAGACATGGACGTGACAATGATGACGGCAAGAGTGAAACTTTGATCAAACCGAATACAGTACACTCAAAAATGTAAACTTTTCATGGAAATTACTCATTCTAATCTAGTAAAACACAAAGGGCTTTAATTTAGTTTCTGTTTCGAAAAAAACAAAAATAAAATGCGAGAAGTACCTCTCGAAAAAATTGTGCAAAATGGGTTTGGCTTTACATTTTCTCAAAGTTGGAGTGCGGCCTTCAATTTCATTCGAGCAAAACTTTTGAAAAACAAACGCGGGAATAATTCTGAAAAATATTTTGCAGCAGGGCTGAGCAAACACTTAAAACTGAGGCACAGAGAATGCAGTTTGCAAACTTCAACGAAAATTCTCCGCGATGTTTAAAAAATTGGTTTCGAAATACAAATCAAAACTTGGAAGGAGCTTCGCCAAATCCGAGTGGATGTCCTCCAGTCCTTGAGCAAGTTTGCTCAGGACGCCTTCAATTAAAACACAATCTAGTGCGAAAGCAAACGCGGCGCTCTAAATCCGCGCCGAGTTAGAAAACAACTTAGGAAAGGTGGCCGGAAACGCGCGCACTGAACTTACGAAAAAACAAGGGAAATAATTGTAAGTGCGTGAAATCATGTGATGAAACGAAAGTAAAACTAGGGACCAAGTGAGAAAATTCGTCTCGTAGTGTTTACTTGAAACAAATTATTCGTGTATCTATCACGAAATATTTTCCTCGTTTTCAGGATCAATTGTTCAAAAATTAACTTTTGGCGTAGAGAATTTAAAAGAACATAAAGATGTACTGGCGGTTGCTAATTCATTCCAAATAACTAAGTATTCATGCTTTGCTGGCTCTCACAAATAAAGGGCCTCACCGCTATAGCAGCGAATTCATTTGAGATAACCGCAGACATACACAGGCTCGTCTTTGCGTACATAATAAACACGTAACTTTTATTTGCATATTACACGCGAAACATTTATAACCGCAGTATAAACTAAACATTCGTACACGCAGTGTACGTCAAACCTATGTTCGTGTAGTACATTTACGCGTGTACGTTGCGTTGCATTTCGGTGCGAAAAACATTGCAGAATTTCGCTCCAGCGTCCGAAGCACACCAGTTCAGGCCAGACAATTTTAATACAATAGAATTCAAAACTCTGCAAAAAATAAAAGTAGTAATATTTTTCGACGGCTTCATAAAGCGTTCAATGTTTGGCAACGTGCACCGACTGCGCAGCGATATTCTCTCTTTTGAAAAATTCAACAAGGTTGTGAAAAAATAAAAAGTGAACAACACATTTGCCTACTGCAGGGCAAGAGAAAACTATTCTTGAAGCTCAAGTTCGTAGAAAAAAATTATTTGAAGTCGACTAGAGGCACGTCGGACAAATTTTTAAGTAGGTTGAACTGAAGCAAGAAATGTGGATAGCATAAAAATAATCACATGTTATGAGCTTGACAGAAATTGCACCAGCAGCTCGACTTTATACGAGGGTGAATGGACAAACTTCTCTCGTGCAAGATTCAATAAAAATGCCAACAAAATCCATACGAAGGAATTTACATAACATCTGTCGCAATAATGCTCGTTTGAATGACATAGGTTTTATTCCGATACCTGTAAAATTAATAAAGCCCGTTCAGGACCTAAGTTGCCCCATACACACAAACAAGCTGACTTGAATGTCACTTAATTTTTCAATAGAGCTTACAGAACAATGATAGATAGATGTGCCACAACTGGCTGTCGATGAAACTACAAAACTTCCGAGAGGAAATGAATAGCAACATTTTAGTTTTGGAATTAGGAATGTATCGCCAAAATTTACCTCAATCATAGAACGAAACTGCCATAGGTGGTTCGATTCTATCATATGGGT
The DNA here is from genome assembly GCA_030386875.1 of Morinoia aosen. Lineage (NCBI taxonomy): Eukaryota > Metazoa > Arthropoda > Malacostraca > Amphipoda > Talitridae > Morinoia > Morinoia aosen. The sequence continues at coordinate 92,393,168 of CM059561.1, read as the reverse complement.
CGTCATAGCACGACTATTGCAACAGCGCTAGTACTGAATAGTCTTCGACTCCTGAAATTTTGCGAGGGAGGCATCAATCCGACGCAATTTAACCCTTTAACGCCCCAGAGGACACCAGTGTCCTCTTTCAAAAATACCCTCAATATATTGTATTTCTTGTTCAATTAGTTCCCTAATGTGTTCTTTGAAGTTCTCTGCCGGGTGGCAGTTCCTATCCCATCCTGATATCAATGACTGCCTGATGCCAGCGCCAGTTTAGTGACGGTGGTTGTGTTAACGATAATATGAGTACAAAAATTCGGACGTTAAAGGGTTAAATTTGCAGTGACAAGGAGTTACGCATCACAATGTTGGAATTATTTTTTCCCCGCATTTACAGTCATTTGAAGCTATTTCTTCTCATGGTAGAGTAAACGATAAAAAGTTTCTAGCGCGAGATCAAGATGATAACTCAGTATTAGCAAACTAAAAATATACCAACCAAGATGATTTCATTTTTCCAATCTTTTTTATTACTCGTCATTTTCAGATCTTTCTTCATAGTTTTCTTCACAAAAGCGTATTTGAAACTGTTGTTACTAATTGTTAACTATAGAGTATGCGTGCTACTGTCATAAGCTGCAGTCATTATACCTTTGGATCGAGGTGGAGTCAGAAATGGGTTAGATCTCTCAACGAATTACACATCCCAAAATCTGAACCTCAACAAGTTTTCCAAAGCAGCTTTGTGAGACGCTGGCTGCACTAAATTGAGCATTTCACTACGATGCGCAACGAAAATCTTATTTCTCTTTCTTAGAAAAAGCACATTATTTTCCGTCATTGGTTACTAAAATAATTAACAATCTGATACGGTTTTACGACATTATCCTCAAAAATTACATTGTGATCATGATACTAGACCGACAAACACGAAAACGCAGCTTGCTAAGCCCTTACCAAAGTAGTTCTGCGCAGGTTCACTCATGAAGTGCACTAAAAAAAAACAATGCCCCGAAATGAACTTTGAACGAAAAAGTGCAGCCGGGTAGAGGAACAAGCAGAAAAATATTCGAACCAAAGCGCGTAAGATAAATGTACTCAAGTTGCTAAAATTTACATTGAAGCAAATAAGTTTAAATATCTGCATAAATTTACTCAGATTATGAATGATAAGATCAAAGTTTACGTTTACAAAATGCTCCTTTGGAATAGATAATTTCTCGGCTAAGCAAACTTCGTTCATATCTGCGACCGCTGCGGTACAACATTTATCTCTTCAAGACATCAATGCTGCGACGATAAATTGCGTTCCAATGACGTAAGATCAATCTTGCACGGTAGCGTGATCGATTTCTTTGAATGCAGGCTAATCGAAACGGAGCAAATGAAAATATTGGTGATGAACAAAGGCGTGAAGAACGGCTCAAAGCGCAGGGTTGCATGCCGTCACAAAATGATCTCCATGAATGTTACATGGCAAAAAGAAAGATTTCCGCAACTAAGGATTAAATCAGTCTAAGGTCCTTTCACACAGAGCGTGAAATCACGCTGCGTGTAAGAACCACGCAGCAGGATTTCACGCTCAATCGTTCACACGAGGCATTTTTTACGCTTGATTCTATCAGTGTTGCATTGCTGTTCTCCGAGAGTGCTCACGAGTGTTTGTGGACTGGGTAATAATGGCTGCTCAGAGTAAAGTAAAGAAAGCTCTCCTTTTATACTTGCTGTATAAAAGACAGCAAAGGAAGAGAAGAAGGCGGTGCTGGGTACATAAGATAGTCGGTTTAAAGCCGCAAGAAGGAGAATTTGCCACACTATTTGCAAAATTAAGGGAAGATGAAGCCAAATTCTTCAATTACTTCCGTATGTCTGCCGAAAGTTTTGACGAATTGCTGTCATGCGTCCAAGGTGAATTAACCCACAACAACACGCAGACGAGGAATGTTGTACCTGCTATTGAAAAACTGGCTTTAACCCTCAGGTGAAGTATTTAGATCTTGCTAAGTAGGTTGTTGTAATAGTAATAACAACAATAAAACTATTTTAGTATGAAAAAACGTTTACTTACTTTTACTTCCAATCCTCTCTGTCTGAACCGCACTGCGAGGCGGCGTCAAAACCCGCACAGTGTACAAGATAGCCTTGAACACCATTGAAAGCTAAACTTTTGCGCGAAATTTCACGTTGCGTTTTTAGAAGACGCACGCTCGGCATCAGGCGTGAACTTTCACGCTGCGTGAAAACTTGTCGCGTGTGAATAGAAGTGTACATTCTCTATGTCCGCCTAGGTTTGGCGTGAAATTACGCGGTGTGATTTTTTACACGCAGCGTGATTTCACGCTCTGTGTGAAAGGAGCTTTAGGGGCCGTTAGTTAAGCATGAACAACATCAAGCGTTTCGACGAGAGCACTTAGTGACATGAATGTACTTCATGACGCAGAGGACACCTAGAGGCGCGTCATGACGCAGAGGACACCTAGAGGCCCGTCACGACGCAGAAGACACCTGGAGGCCCGTCATGACGCAGAAGACACCTGGAGGCCCGTCATGACGCAGAGGACACCTGGAGGCCCGTCATGACGCAGAGGACACCTGGAGGCCCGTCATGACGCAGAGGACACCTGGAGGCCCGTCATGACGCAGAGGACACCTGGAGGCCCGTCACGACGCAGAAGACACCTGGAGGCCCGTCACGACGCAGAGGACACCTGGAGGCTCGTCATGACGCAGAGGACACCTGGAGGCCCGTCATGAAGCAGAGGACACCTGGAGGCCCGTCATGACGCAGAGGACACCTGGAGGCCCGTCACGACGCAGAAGACACATGGAAGCTCGTCATGACGCAGAGGACACCTGGAGGCCCGTCACGACGCAAAAGACACCTGGAGGCCCGTCATGACGCAGAGGACACCTGGAGGCCCGTCACGACGCAGAAGACACCTGGAGGCCCGTCACGACGCAGAGGACACCTGGAGGCTCGTCATGACGCAGAGGACACCTGGAGGCCCGTCATGAAGCAGAGGACACCTGGAGGCCCGTCATGACGCAGAAGACACCTGGAGGCCCGTCACGACGCAAAGGACACCTGGAGGCCCGTCATGACGCAGAGGACACCTGGAGGTCCGTCATGACGCAGAGGACACCTGGAGGTCCGTCATGACGCAGAGGACACCTGGAGGTCCGTCATGACGCAGAGGACACCTGGAGGCCCGTCACGACACAGAGGACACCTGGAGGCCCGTCATGACGCAGAGGACACCTGGAGGCCCGTCATGACGCAGAGGACACCTGGAGGCCCGTCAAGACGCAGAGGACTCCAGGAGGCCCGTCACGACACAGAGGACACCTGGAGGCCCGTCATGACGCAAAGGACACCTGGAGGCCCGTCACGACGCACAAGACACCTGGTGACCCGTCGGGACGAGCGGCCCCTGAAGAGGTCGATGCGGAGACTTTACAGCCCGAGGCGTCGCCGGCTGCCATCAGCTGATCAGCAGCGCCGCCGACAGCGATGGCTGAAGAAATAAAATGCGCAGGTGCCCTGATTTATTCCGCCGTCTGCGTCCGGAGGTGACTGATGGATCTCCACTGCAAGCTTCTCATCTTGCAAAAAATTGAGTCGCCTTCAGTTCTTTGAAGGTGCCACGTGAATTTTCTGTAAAAATCGCTCGGTTATCCTTCATTTCGAGATTAATATAAGTGTACTCGTATTTATACTAGTGTGAGTCGTGGTTGAAACGTTTCATTCCAACAGGAGTTATGCTAGAAAAAGGCCAACTCCATTTGATTTGTGTGATTCCATGCGTTGTTTTCCTAATAGTAACAAAAAATTTAAATTGTCAGCTAAAAATTCTGACATAGCAAAAAACATTCACATCACTTTTCCTTACAACTTCAGTACGTTGTCTAGTGATACTTCTACTTTTGTTAACGCGGGAATTTGCTCGGAGCGTGAATTTCTTCATTAGGCTCAGAAATGGAGCGCCTATCCATTATTTCCAGTCTTGCCGGTCATTTGAGGCGCCATATTGTTCGGACCAGCGCAGCAGAGGCGGATCATCCATCAATGCGAACAATAGCAAACACAGAAAGAGCAACTACGCAAGGCAACAGTGAAAGAAATTTTTCTCGTCCGTTTGAGTTTGCTGAAATATCCATTCGGTTATGCTCTAAAAAAGTGTTCTGCAAAACCAAATGCTCACATTAGAGGGTCATGTTGACGGACTAGAGGGTCACGTCGATGGTGCAGGAAGTTTGGTGACTAAAAGCACAAAAAGTTAGCGATGGACGAAAAAGTCATACTGCCAGATATAAGGACGAAGTCGAGTGTTGGAAATTTAGGGCAAATTCTAGGATCGGAGAGTCAAGCTGACAAAAAAGAAAGCCAAATTGGGGGCATGAAAAGATAATTCGTCTGGATGGTAATTCTGCTGTCGGAGAAGAAATCCTACTTTGCGAACAGGAAGTCTAAATTTGAGGACAAGAACGCCAAGTTTACGAATAGGAAATCCAAGTTTACGAACAGGAAATTCAAGTTTGCCTATAAAAAGAAAACCAAGTTTGCCTATGAAAATCCTGTTTGCCCAAGTTTGCGAACAGGACGATCAGGCTTGCAAACAGAAAAACCAAGTTTGTGACGAGAAAGTCCAAGGTTAGCGAACAGAAAGACCAAGGTTGAGACAAAGAAGGCTAGATGTCTCGACTGGAAAGTTAAGATATAAGACGAGAAGATCGAACAGCGATCTTGAAAGAATGGAAATTAAAATAAACTGGTTCCGAAAAGAGGTGACGTTACCATCTGCAAAAATTCTAAACTTTTTCAGAGCTTAAAGCGAGACCTAAAATATAACTTATGTATCACAAGAGGAAAAATATTTTCACGAAACATGTTACCAATTTTATGGAGGGTTTGACTTTCAAATAACTATTGAATGCGCTTCGCAATGTAGCTACTCAACTATCTTTATAGGATTCAATAATTGGGCGGGAGTCGGAGGTTTACAGATCTGTGAGCGTACGCACAGTAAATGTACTAAAATCTTCAAACAAAAATATGTCATGCGAACAGCGGAATTCATCAAAATGAGAAGTAAACTAAAAAAATGGAATAATTTACGAAAATTCTCCACGCGGGTGTTAAAATCAATTTGAATAATTTCCATACATTTGGAATATTATTTTCAGTGTACATCGAAAAATAAAAAACTTCTAAGAAACAATAAGAAATCCTAAATAAAATGCTTAGCTGGAAATTCACTGAAAAGGTAAAGTTCTAAACACAAGAATGAAAACAAAATTAGGCAGCATCATTAAAAAATTACTGACATATTAAAATAGAGCTGTCGTATGCGGAATACATGTCGTATGCGAAAAAGCGATTTAATAGGCAGAGACAAATTAATAAACTATTCCGATCAAAAGTATGCATTTTTTACATTTACGCCTCAAAAAAAAAACTGAGACAAGTTTCTTCCCAACAAGGCAATGTGGTACACAGATGCTCGGAATTACCTTTCTAGCCGCACCCCTGCGAATAATTTTCTTGACGAGAAAGCAATGTACGCCCAACGTAAGTCTAAATTTTCCCTCATATAAAACAAAACATTAGGGCGAAATTTCAGGCCACGCACCATGTTTCTCTTAAGTGAATTATAGGGCCTGAGAGACTCGGAGCTTCTTTAGCATTTTGTAAGCTCATCTCGAGGAAACTGCGCACTCGAGGAGAACGCAAAGGGTCCCCGAGAGAGAGACTAGCGGGCCCTCGGGACGGCGCGCGAGTGCGGCAAGGCACAGTTTACGTTCACGGGAAAGCTGTGGGGGACCCGATTGGAAATTAACTAGAAAACTGCCACGAATAAAAGTTGGGTCCTATCCCCGAAGGGTCCAGTTGGCATAGTTATTGATACTTGAACTTCCAGTGATTTGAAATTGAAAGTTTCGCTGATTTTGAGCTATGTTTGTGGAATTCAACCACCGAGTGACTCACTGAAACTATTCCCAACGGTTTTAACGCCATCTAATTTCAGGGAAACGCTTTCGATGTTTATGATCGCGCGTAAACATTTTAAAAATTATGTAGAGTAAAAATTATGAATTGAGGAAACCATAAACTTGAAACATCGGTTTCTACAGCAAGTTAAAGTGGCATAATCTATTTTCGACATAACTGACGTCCGTGGTAGGAATTAACGCAGTTTTATTACAGAATGAATCTTTTATGCGAAGGATATATGCCTTCTAGTATCCTTGTTTTGTGCTCCCGCAAATGTATGCAATGAAAGATTCGGCATCGAAGTTGCCCAATTTACAAGTTACAATTACGCTTCAGGTGTCGACATGGTGTCCACGGGATTATAGCTATGCAATGCTTCGAAACTATAATTGTGATATGTGTTTTCTCAACAGCGGTTTTATCGACCATTGTAGAAAAGGAACATGTAAATTTTTTCCAACATTATTGGCATAATGTAATTAAATTTTGGTCGTTGCTATGGCACAGTTTTCCAGAAAACAGTGGGATTGAGTACAATAAAACTTGGGAGAAGTACCGTCTGACATAATTCACCTTGAAACTATTCTTGTCACCCTGTAGTAAATTTAAACACTACCAAGGATGCTAAACTCCGCATAAGAAAAGTGATTAACTTTTTTATAACATAACAGCCCTGCTCAAATGAAGCGTTTGTAAAACTTAATGAGCGACTGCACTAGAAAAACCTTCAAAGCTACAAACTTAGATTCACTACATCTCGAAATAATTTCTATCGCAAAATTACGAGAACTAAGATATAAAGGCTCTGGCCACATCACGCGCCGTATGTGGCACACGGCGAACTGCCCCAGCCTGCATCATGTGCCACACTTGGTTGATGCTGAGATTTAGCCACACTTTGTAATATTATTGCGTGTGTAGCATATCATTGAGAATTGAGAATAACTTTTTGTATTTCTCACTTTGTGTGTCAAGTACGATTAGGTAATCTTATTACTCAACACCAGTTCTTCTAGAGAGAAAGCTGAGCTCAACTTCTCTCTGTCCCTGCCTCGGAAAAGTAATAGTTTAAAGTAATGCAAGCAGAGCATAACTGTGTTATTGAGAGTTGGGTTGAAATTTTTTTTAGGTATAATAAGCCAGCGCATTTTTTCGGCGAGTTTAACGCTTGATTGCACATCAAAAGACGCGCGTCAAGGGTCCAGCCAGTTCTGATGGCCATGATTCGAGCAACACAGAGCATTGAACGTATTTCTTCATACAAGTCTGAAGTCCTTGAGAAACGTTAAGAATGTTTCCAATTTCGATGAACGGTAAAAAATATCACAGGACGATCGACCGTCCCATTCTGATCAACAATCGACTTATCCAGGACGAACAATTATGAAGTAGAATTTTTCTTTCATCTAATGACTAGCCATTTTAACGCGCTTTAAGTCACCTAATATTTTTCACCATATATCATATCGAAAAATGATTTGGTCTATTTTTCGCACTGCAGGATATTTTGTCCCCGAACAGTAAAATTTTTGTCGAGTGCTCTGTGTGGGAGAAAAGTTTGGGCCTCTGCAGCTCCCGTGGCCTCAATCGATCTCGAGGGGATTTTGCGAGCACAGCCTCCATGCGCACAGCCCTGGCCTGTGATCCTAAACATGTGGAGTACCCAGACCCGCTCGCCGGCTATTTTTTCTGCATCTCGAGGGAAAACTCAGTGGGCTAAAACCTCTACGTAGCACCGGTCGCCTGACACCTCTGGGAAACATCCGCTGTTCCAATTTGTACGCAACTCCGCGTCACAAAAATCTGTGCGATAGACGAAAGAAATAACTACCATGAAAATGACCGATTTTCAGAATGATAAAAAGCTCGAGTGAATGAGGAGTTTTCGCAAAATATGGCGTTGAAATATATGATATGAGAAAAGCTACTACGGTGCGTGCCTAACATGATCATGAGAAAGTCTTTTTATTGTTATTCAAAACACCGTAAATAAGAGTACTGCACGAACGTCTATGAAGACTACTGCTCTGAAACCTACTAAAGCTCCGGCTATATTGTGTCCCCAGCGTTGAAAACAAAAACTCGAGGACCAAGGCGATAAGAAGACGATTACTTACTAATCTCGTCAAACATTCCTCGCGTCTTTCATTCCTTGAATACACTTTAGAGAGACGTTTGTTATCTCAATATTCTGCAACGTATTATGTGAGCGATGAAATTCATTCATAATAACCTATTGAAAGCTGACAGGAAGGGGACAGCATCCTCCATCTTCGAGAGAGAAAAAATCAGAGGATTATAAAGGATTTATTGTCACGCAATCGCTCCTTGGAGATGAGGAGGACGATTAACAAGGGATCTGAATCTGTTTCAAATTTTAATTAATTATTAGGAGGAATCAGTGCTCTGCTGCAATGTAAAAGTGTGCTACATTTAAAACAATCACATGCATAAACAAGTATTTCTAAGCTTTCTGATATCGATGAATGGTTAATTGGTAGTTGGAGTTCGATAAATTATATCGGTGAAATTCATGTGGCAAGTTAGAAACACCATTTAGAGCAACGATCAAATGATTTTTTTCCTGTTTTTTTTAATAAAATGCCTTATATGGTTACAATACCGCCACAGCATAGTATTGTCCAAGAATGTTACCCTAGTATAGTGTTTCACAAAATGTACCGTACAGTAGAATGATATCTCTCACGAATATATTCTTCGGAAGAAGATCCCATAAAAACGAATTTCCCCGTGGTAATTTCTTATAATTTTCTCACGGAGATTTGCCTTGGCTATTTCAAATTAGCGAGCGATCAGAAATTGCTTTATAATGAGCATGGGCTTTCATCCCTCGAAAAACAGGACTGTTGAATAAACGTAGGCAAAGAAAAAGCGGTAATGAAATCAATGCGATTGCATTCATGTTTCGCACTACATACAATGTACTACGCTACACTACATACAATACAATTCGCACTACATACAATACAATTCAGATGTGTGCAGCTGTGAGAGGGATTCAGTTTCGAAGTACGTTACAACAGCATCCTATTCGGTACCTCATTCGTGGCCGGGTATAAGATTGGGTACCTTAGCTGCAGAGCATAACATTGGGTACCTTAGCTGCAGAGCATAACATTGGGTACCTTAGCTGCAGAGCATAACATTGGGTACCTTAGCTGCAGAGCATAACATTGGGTACCTTAGCTGCAGAGCATAACATTGGGCACCTTAGCTGCAGAGCATAACATTGGGTTGGCTGCAGAGCATAACATTGTGCATATTAGCTGCAGAGCATAACATTGGGTACCTTTCAAGTTACAGGGCATCACATTGGGTACCTCGCAAGTTACAGGGCATCACATTGGGTAGCTCACAAGTTACAGGGCATCACATTGGGTACCTCACAAGTTACAGGGCGTCACATTGGGTACCTCACAAGTTAAAGGGCATCACATTGGGTACCTCGCAAATTACAGGATATCACATTGGGTACCTCACCAGTTACAGGGCATCACATTGGGTACCTCGCAAGTTACAGGGCATCACATTGGGTACCTCACCAGTTACAGGGCATCACATTGGGTACCTCACAAGTTACAGGGCATCACATTGGGTACCTTGCAAGTTACAGGGCATCACATTGGGTACCTCGCAAATTATAGGGTATCACATTGGGTACCTTTCAAGTTATAGGGTATCTTATTGGGTACCTTGCAAGTTACAGGGCATCACATTTGGTACCTCGCAAGTTACGGGGCATCACATTGGTTACCTCGCAAGTTACAGGGCATCACATTGGGTACCTCGCAAGTTACAGAGCACCACATTGGGTACCTCGCAAGTTACAGAACACCACATTGGGTACCTCGCAAGTAACAGGGCATCACATTGGGTACCTCGCAAGTTACAGAGCACCACATTGGGTACCTCGCAAGTAACAGGGCATCACATTGGGTACCTCGCAAGTTACAGGGCATCACATTGGGTACCTTGCAAGTTACAGGGCATCACATTGGGTACCTCGCAAGTTATAGGGTATCACATTGGGTACCTTTCAAGTTATAGGGTATCACATTGGGTACCTTGCAAGTTACAGGGCATCACATTGGATACCTCGCAAGTTATGGGGCATCACATTGGTTACCTCGCAAGTTACAGGGTATCACATTGGGTACCTCGCAAGTTACAGAGCACCACATTGGGTACCTCGCAAGTTACAGAACACCACATTGGGTACCTCGCAAGTAACAGGGCATCACATTGGGTACCTCGCAAGTTACAAAGCATCACATTGCATACCACACAAGTTGCAGAGCACTCCACTGCATCCCTCAGGAGTCAATACTAGAGCATCACATCGGCCACCTCGTAAATCGCAGAGTTACAGTGAGTACGTTATAAGCTGCAAAACACCGCATCGTAAAACCAACTAACATCACAAACCAAGAATAAGCTGATATAAAATACACCGGAAAAAATTAGAAAGTTACTTAGAGCAATCACAATTTTGCTTCATATCTCGATGAAAGTCAGGCCTCACCTCGCACTTCGTATAACTTGCGAACGTTTGAATATTTTAGCGTAATTTGAAAATGTTCGAAGTTAGGGCACAGTGACACGCAATGGCACCTGCACTTCTGTAATGATAGCAAGACGAACTGTGAATATACAACTCTCTTTACAACAAGCCAAAGATACTGTAATTGCGATCCAGTCATTTGGGGCCGCACCATAGCTAACGATTAGTCTTGCTACCATACCTGCCACAGCTGACAATTGGTCTTGATTTCACACCTGCCACAGCTGACCATTAGTCTTGCTACCATACTGCCACAGCTGACAATTGGTCTTGAAATCATACCTGCCACAGCTGACAATTGGTCTTGATTTCATACCTGCCACAGCTTACCATTAGTCGTGCTACCATTCCTGCCACAGCTGACAATTGGTTTTGCTACCATACCTGCCACAGCTGATCATTAGTCTTTCTACCATACCTGCCACAGCTGAAAATTGGTATTGCTGCCATACCTCCCACAGCTGACAATTGGTCTCGTTACCATACCTGCCAAGGCTGACCATTAGTCTTGCTACCATACCTGCCACAGCTGACCATTAGCCTTGCTACCATACCTGCCACAGCTGACAATTGGTCTTGCTACCATACATGCCGTAGCTGACAATTGGTTTTGTAAACATACCTGCCACAGCTGACAATTGGTCTGGTTACCATACCTGGCACAACTAACCATAGGTCTTGTTACCATACCAATCACGAGTGACAATTATTGACACCGATGACAAATGTGCAACAAGAGAACCTAAAAATATTAAGTTCATTGTGTAATGAATACTTTCACGTAAGATGTCTCCATTTGGTGAAAGGTTTTCATTTCTACGCCTCCTGCCATTTAAAATCGCATTTTTGCACCTCAAAGCTTCACGGAGAGTTTACCATCTTTCTTTCACATTATTTAAGTTGATGCTCGAGCCCCTCTCTCTCCAGTCGCTAACTATTACTATTGAACGAAAAAGAAAGAAAAGAAAAAAAACGAAGAGAGGTTTTGCCGCTGTAAAGCGATCTGAAGAAGGGTGAGGGAAATTTGATTTAGCTCGATCGTATTTTATGTTATAAAAATCAAAAAACATTGAAGGCTGCATTTGATGAACATTTTTCTATCCGTAAATTCGGTTTCAGAATTGAATAATGTCAAACAATTTTTTCAAAGCTGTGGATCAAAAAAAGCCCAACTTCCCTATTAAAAATCAGGGCAGTGACTTGGTATGTTTATTGGATTTTGGCTTACTATACGCGTAATTTGGTATGTTTACAGGAAGAAATGTCATCACATGTAAAAGTGACCCATACGTCGCTCATAAAAAGTCCATAACTACCTGTATGGCATTTAAGACATGATGGCCAAGGTTTATTTATGGTATTTTTTCCTACATTCGGATTACGGTATTTATTTTCTCACAGGCCAACTTGCCTTCTTCTGATAATAATATGCTTGAATTCCTAGTATAGTAAAATATACTATTGATGCATGTATTCGAAGCAGCTATTTCGGTATTTTCGAATTTTCAATAAAAAAAAGAGAACCAGGAAAATGGTGTAAAACATTTTTCATTAAAATGTATTCTCGAGACTGTGAAAAGACTCGTAAAAATTGGACGTTTCGATTTGAAAAATTGAAAAATAAATTCGACGTTCGAATTTGTACCTATTGCTGATGACGAGCGAAGGCTCGAAACGTCCAATTTTTACGAGTCTTTTCACAGTCTCGAGAATACATTTTAAAGAAAAATGCTTTATACCATTTTCCTGGTTCTCTCTTTTTTATTGATGCATGTATAGTTGTATAATCAGATCAGACTGTAATGACTTCAATGCTACCCAATCCGGCCTCTAAACATATAAAACGGCATCTGTAATTAGTTGAAATGCAACAGCCACCAAGACTATGGTCAACTGTAAATAGTTGCACGTCAGCCAGCAACTCAGTTAATAGTCATAAACTGAGACGCGACAAGCTGCGTGAGTCATTCAACTTCGGGGGGCTGGGGGAGGGGTTAGCCGGCCGCCACAGTAGTGCAGCATCGCATGTCAATTCCCAAAACACCGAAGTTTACAATAATACTAAACTCACATTTTGAAAATCGGTTCGATTTTTAGATGGTGGGTCATTTTAATGTAACTGCTGCCGTCATAATTTTTTATTTAAGTATGGTAATTTTACGATATGGAGGTAGTAACATGAAAGCTGCTAGTAGCTACCTAGCATTTTCTTCAGCATCAGCGTGTTGTCCATTTCGTTAAAAGTTCAACGGTTTCTTGCTTTATTACTTGAATATGTGAGTTATTCACTACTGATAAAGAATAAACTCATTTTAGTTTCTTCGAAGCATGATTTCATAATTTTTAATCTGGTAAGGAAGTTGGTAACTGTTCTCTAATGTTGCCAGATGTCACAGGAAGCAGTATTCTAATCAAAACAAATATATGTGGCTTTATTTGATCTACGTATAAAAAAGCAACATAGGTATGTTTTTGTCATCACATAAAAGATATTAATGTCAAAATTTGACGGGACTCAACAGAAAATGAAAAAATTCGCTCCTTCGGTCCGTTTCATACAGGTTTAGACCTCGTTCAAAGTAGCCTCAAATTAACGAGGTGCGGTTTATGCGAGCCGGCCGCCCCGTTGCACTATAGCTAGTTACTTCAATCAATCTTCAGTGCTGCTTCTGTTTGGTTATCGTCTTCATTGTGAAACTAATTCCACTTCTCTGAAAATAAAAAAAGAATTTACATAATGCGTTAAAATACAGTTGATAGAATTATATCATACTCAGTCGTGAGTACTGCTTTTACCGCTATTTGCATCATTTTAATCAATTCTGTGACGTTAAGAGCACCTGTTTAGCTTGTTTGCAGTGTGGCGGCAGTCATTTTTAAAAATCTTTTCTTTGTGCCCCTGCAGTTATTTTCTAAACACGCCGCAGTTTTCGCTCCGTGACTCCAGTGATTACTATGATCTTTCAGTGACAGTAGAACTGACAGCTTGTGAAATACTTCATCCAAATTCAATGTGGGAAGGAATTAATTAATGATCGATGATTATAATTTTACGTTTATAAGCACTTATTAGACCCTGCACTACTTTGTAGTTATAACTTGTCAGAACTGTATGAGTACTGGCCTGCTAACTTTATATTGATAGCCTAGTTTAGCTTAGGTATATCGTAGCGGCAGAGATGCTAACTAGCAGTGTAGTTAGAATTGCTTGGCCTGCGAAATCCTAGTTATAATGTAATGATAACTTAAACCACTTGATTATTAGTGACTTGAACATGATTGTCTTTCATTTTGTTGATCAGAACTGTACTTGTGTAAAAGATTATGTTGTGTGTGTAATGAATTTCCATTCATTTAAATTCCATTATTGATAGAAATTAGAAATGAGCTCGCATTATTTGCATACCATTATTTTTTCTAATATAGGGCCTGCCATCCACATTCAAAAATGTGGCAGATCTCCCCAGATATTTGGATGGAAAAGTGGAACTGTGAGCTATCTTCATTTTTAACAAGCCCTAATGAAATAATTGTAAAAGTTTAGAAAGCTGGGGAGAAATATGCAAGACTTTCCAGAAATCTGGAGAAAAGTTTCCCCCTTCTTGAATGTGGCTCACCATAAGACTAAGTGAGCATTCAGTTGTTAACAAGGAATTTTTAAATTATTGGTTATAATTGCAGACCGGACAAACAATATTGACTTTATATATGTCTAATTAGTATTCATTTTGATTTATTAAAGATCACCATTCAAGTAAATTTGTGCAGTTGGTACCTAGATAACTAGCTTTGTGTTAGCATGACAATTCTATAGATTATAGTTTTGATATTCATTTTCTGTGAAATTCAGTATATATATAGACTATTTGTATAATTTTATTATTTTTTGACAGTGATAAACATCATAACATGAATGTTATTCAATGTTGTTCAATTGCAGATCTGTTTATGAACAGTGATATTTGAGAACATTTTCAGTGGCTGGGTAAAAGTGATAATGGAGAAAATCCCATACATTTGGCTAGGGTCAAAGCAAAAAAAAACGTAGGTTACAGGAAATGATTTTAGTGACTCGTCCAAAAAGTGCACCTAATGTTAGGCAACGTTTTCCTGTTATTGCTGAAAATATTCTTCCTGATGCTCCTAACAACAGTGATTCAGACTGCAGCTCCTCTCTTACTGCAAGCTCACCAGGATCTTCTACTAGCATTAACCAGGAGGAACAAATTGCAGACTCAAACATTGCTTTCCAAGAAAATATTTCTGACAGTTTCCTCTCTACAGAAGAAAGGGTTCAAGGAAGAAAGGGTTCAACTCATGATCGAGATAATTGTGTAATGCTGGAAAGTGGAGATATTGCTTTTGTGCGAAGCTTTTCTAATGATACTTGCCAAATTGAGTATTTCTCTCATAAAGAAAGTTACTTCACCTATCCAGTGGATTCTAAATCTATTGGAATTTATAAGTTAATGGAACCCCTCATCAGGGCTGAAGTTTCTGTAGATAAATTCCATTGCAAGATGTTTCTTGCTCCTTGTGATCATGTTTTAATTGCTTGCCAATTAATTAATTCCAGTGAATCTTGAACTAATAATTAACCCATATCATAATTGGAATAGTAAAAAATATGACTACTAAAGCAAAAAATATTTAGGAGTTTATTTTGACGATAGTCAGTGGGAGATAGTACCATCAAAATGGACAACCAAAATTGGAAACAATAATAAGTGCTACTGGCCACCAGACGGATCAAATATTCAAGGCTTGGCCAAGGAAAACACGACTCCAAGAAAAAGTTGGACTGAATTTATCATCAAGAAGACAGCTGTTTCATCAGGTTTGTAACTCAATGCATATATAATACCTTTCAAAATATAATCACTTGTCTCCCAATTTCTGCGCATTAATTGTACTTTTGCGAGTTTCATGTTTCCATACAGTTACCTACATGAAAGAACAAAAAGGGGATGATATTAATGTATCATTCACTTATATTAATCAGAAATACATTTTCTTCGTCTTCTGTCCCCACTTATACCTAATTATAAATTATTATAAAGAATATAAATAAGAAGTTTTCATTGATAGATGAAATTACATAAATAATGCCTTCGGGCGAGGAGGGCTGCTATCCGATTATTTTTTTATTTTTCAAAAATGTCTTGAAGTAAGGACTTAAGACTGACTGAGACTTTGATTTGAACTCAAACTTGGAATTGGTCTAAGAATCAAACTTGGAGTGGGAAGGTTATACTCAAACTTGGAATTCTGTTTTGACCTAAACTTGGAATTGAACTTTAATTTGACTTAGAATCCAATTTGAACTTTACTCTTTACTTAGACTCAAACCATTGGGGCTTGGGCTCATACTTGGACTCACACTCAAACTGTTCTCTAGTTTGATGCACGAGTTAGCGTTTGGTATGGAGCGTCCCACTCCCACAACCCGAGATGTATTTTTTGTGAGGATAATGTTTAGTTTACTGAGCAGATGACTATGCCCGGGCTTACAAGAAGATGACACAAGGCAATTTGGCTTCCACTTCTTCTGAAGCTGAGCCATCACCGAGAAGAGTTACGCAAGGCCAGCTGCAATATTGCGGTGTCCGACGAAGTCCTCGTATACAAAAGAGCAATCTACCCAGAACAACAGTCAACAGCAAACGGAAACTGAGCTTTACTTCCAATGAAGGTCAGTTGAGATATCTATTAGGTAGCTAATAGTACTGTTGCAATTTTTTATTATGAATAAACATCTCTATTTCTAATTTGCATCAGTATTCGGTGATGTCCTTGAACTAAAAATAGAAGTCTTGCACGCAGCCATGTCAGGTTACAATTTATAACCATATATATCACCTTTGGCTTTTAATATGTAGAGTCAAGAGTGGTGAGTCTTCAGTCAATCACCCAGGGTGAATTGCTGCACCAAAAATCTCTTCCAAATACAATTGAATTATCAACGTTATTCACTCCACATTTTCTGTTTGGCAATTTAGCCCAGCCTCTCATGTGTTTTTTAAGCTAGTGCTGTTTTTACTAATTTTGTGCAGAAGCACAGTTCATGAGTTCTATCTTATCTGCATCTTTTATTTGCAATTTTTATTCACACTAGGTATAGCCATGAGTTGACAGTCAATGTTTCTCTTTTAGGGATTGCATGCCAAGGTCATGTTTTACTGGTTTAGTGTGTGATTTTGATGACCAATACCAGATTTGAAGCAACTAGTTTCAATTTAGTTGCAGGTTGTATTTTATAAATTTTGAATAGTTCAAGACCTTTTGCTCATCCTCTTTATTCCCATTAACATAAAGCAGCAACTCCCGATGGGTCCTCTTCTGATTGCAGCAATGACGACCCAGATCCCGCTCTGGCAGTTCCTCTGCAGCTTCATACGACCTCCGTATTCACACCTCAATTGAAGTAAGTCACTTTACAATTTTCATTTTTGGTAATTGGAGGTAATATGCGATGTGAATTGTAAATAACATTTGAACACTGATAATAAGACTTGTTGAAGTTAGACTGTAGAAGCAATTTTGACTGATATGATGGGAATTATTACGTCTTCAGAAATCGATCTTCAGAGGAATCCAACGTGAAAAACGGCGAATGGACCAGAATTGAGCAAAAGGTCTCTTCCCTAGACACCAGAGTCACTCAAATAGAAATGGTTGTGACGGAAAACAACCTTCTATTAACTGAAATTTCAAATATGCTGCGTAAGCCATCGTGTGCTGACATCCTCTGTTCACCTCCCGCGAATAACTCTACAGAGTTACTTCAATTAGCATCAAATCCTGAAATGGTAAGCTTGTGTGTGAAAATATGTTTGAAATTTCTGACGACTCAACATTATATTGTGTATTAATTTTTTTCTTAAAGTATCTTCAATGCTGTATGCAATAATAGGTCCTTTATTGTGATATATATGTAGCTAAATGAATACTCAAGTTTCAATTGTGCAAGTGGCTGACGGGAGGTTGTCTCTGGGTCTTATTTTCATTTAGGTGAAGCTTCTTCAGCATGCACGGGAAGGAACGCTAACTAGGACGGTGACTAAGATGATGAAGCTGTGCATGACCAGGAGTTTAGCTCTACAGTTTTCACTTACTGGTCTTGGAAGGTCGAGGAAGAGAGACAAGCTGGCCGTCAGAAACACGATGGCATACCAGCTGATCGAATGTAAGTATCGTTGTATATAGAAAGTAATGCATGCAGCAATTATTCCATTCTTCCTTCAGCTAAAATTCAACATTTTCCTTCACGTTGTTATCTCTATGTAACACAAAAGAATTATTATTGTTCAAATGCAAATGAGTGGCGCACGTTGAATGCCTGATAAATTGCTGACTATCAAAATGCAAAAATAATTTCTGGTGTAAAGAGCTTAATATGTGTTTGAGTACATCCATACCCTATTGAGGATTGTATTTTATTTGTAATAATATATATGTATATTACAGAGGCTATTTTGAGCCGTCAGCAATTCCGAGACGTGTCATTGTCGGATATCAACAAGGCGATCACTCTGGCCCTAAAGAACGCAGTTGACTGGGACGGGCATCGTGGGCCCCGGGCGAAGGACTACGTAACGGGGGCGGTCGCTACTCATGCAGCCTCGGGTGCGAATGCCACTTCAGGCCTAGCAGCGACTGATGCAGCGGGAAAGGACACCACGGCCCGAGTTACAACTCTTGCTACAGCAGAGGCGGGCCCCAGTACTCAACTTGGTCTAATGAACGGTATTTTAAATGAAAGTATGAAGATATTAGCCTGTGAGTGAGTCACTTTCAGATAGTTTTTTATTGCAGTGTTTTCCATCTGCGTGACTCTCAGCTTATTTTACTTGCGTCAATTCTAAGGGATGTAATTTCATAGGTCCACTTTTTTTTTGTTCTGTTCTCTCACTTGAAATGATGAATCAGTTTCAACGATCAGATATCGCATTAGTTACTGGAACGCCTTACTCTAGTAGTACTTATAGGGCGATTCTTAGGGAATCTTATTTTCAAAATAAAAAGAAGAACCAACGTTATAGAGAACATTTATTCCGAAACGTTTGCAACAAATAAATGTTCTCTATAACGTTGGTTCTTCCTTTTATTTTGCCTTACTCATTTGTTGCGTATATATTATAAAATCTATTAAATTGAAAAAACATTTCATGAAAAAGTAATGTTGAGCTGATTATTTAAACATATCTTTTAATGCCGTACAGTTTTGGCGAACCCTGAAGCATGAAAGAAGCATCCATTATCCATGTTTGTTCTATGCTGTATCACACAATATTGGAGAAGAAACTGGCTAAATGTATACATGTATTTCAGTATGTAAGATACATATGGAGCTGATATTGTGTTTAACATTTCAGCACTTGAAATTGATGTGCTTTAATTGAAACAGATTGCTTGCTAAAATATAAGATACTGGAAATAACAAGCGTGGATAGTGGTATCTTGTATCTTATTTCATGCCTTATGGTTCGCTGTAGCTACTTAGCTAATGGCAGTTCACACACAGATATGATATCAGTATAGCTATATATATATATATATATATATATACATATATATATAATCAATGTAACATAGCTACTTTTCGTGTTTGTTTGAATAGAAATGAATAGAAAAAACATTCAATCAATGAGCGGAGTCTTGTTTCTGTATGGGAAATTTATTTTGAATAGTTACCTACTATTAGGCAACATCTATTTATCTGGATAGATGTCCTTATTTGAATATTAAGAACTATATTTAGGCGAGATCGTATATTATAGAGAAATTAATCTCTAGCATCCCAACAGGTTGTAATTAAATTTTGTTGATGAATAAGTCTTATTATCCTCTTATTGTCTACTTAAGTTTATTCTATTAGTTTCCTCGTTAAAATATGCAATGGATGCATGCATTATCTGCCGTGGCTTTTATGATTCTCCAGTGCATACATTGATGGGTAGGTCATACGTTTGATTTAAATGTGCTCTTGAAATGGAAAAATGTGCATTATTTGTACCGTACAATCTACAGTGCAATCTATATTTGTATATTATATATATATATATGTTATATATATTCTGTTTCGGTCTTTGCAGAGACAAATTTCAACCATAGATAGAAAAACTTGAAATAATTTGATTTTAAGGAGTGGCGAAAACATTAAAACTCCACCGTTTTCAAGTAATCATGACATAAAAATGAGCCCAACTAATACTATTCCTACCTGGTATCTGTGTATTAGAACACATTTTCTAATAGATAAAAAATACCAGGTAGGAATAGCATTAGCTGGAGTTCTTTTGATGTCAATTACTCGAAAGCGGGATGATATTTTTTTCACTCCTGAAAATTTATTTTTTGTTTTGAGTGTCTTAAGGTTGGAATTTGTCCATACAAAAAACATGTACGCTAATATCCCCAGCAAGCAGTTTTCCAGTTCTTGTACCGACCATAAAATGCCACCGATAGTAGCGTTTTATGGTCAGATCATGGATTGGAAAACTGCTTGCTGGGTATATTTTTAGCATATTGCTGCTATGTGGCCACAGTCTGAAATAGGCCAGTTGATGGGACAATTGTAGCAGTTTTATACGATAAGCCTGTGCGGCTTACGGTCAGGATAAGAGACGACTTCTGCTTCGTAGGCAGCTAGCGGCAGGTTTATGTGAACGGCGTATGCGGTTCATGGTCAGACTATGGTACAATTATCTAGTTTTTTCTTGGACTCGCCACGCATAATTCTACACTTCCGAGTCCCATAAGCATACCGAACGCTACGCGGTACTTTCCAGTAACGCGAGTATAATACTGCCTCAATTTTTAATAGGGTTAGAGTGCGGTTCTGAATAAAACGAAAGAGAAAGTAAGATATTTTTCGGAAAACGATGAAGCATACAGTGGATCCCGTAAACACATGAGAAAGAAAGTCGAATCTAAATCGGACATGAACAGGAAAAAGAGGGAAATCTTGACCATATCAACCTGGATTTACCAGAAATACTGTAAGATAACGCAAACATCCTCATATTTTTTTCAAATTTCGATACATTATGGAACAAGTAACAGTAGCCCCCGGCAATTCTACATGAAACAAGACTGCAACAAACACCACCACACCACTAGCAAGAGGGCATAACAAGACTACAACAAACAGCACCACACCACTAGCATGAGGGCATAACAAGACTGCAACAAACAGCACCACACCACTAGCATGAGGGCATAACAAGACTGCAACAAACAGCACCACACTACTAGCATGAGGGCATAACATGACTGCAACAAACAGCACCACACCACTAGCATGAGGGCATAACAAGACTGCAACAAACAGCACCACACCACTAGCATGAGGGCATAACAAGACTGCAACAAACAGCACCATACCATTAGCATGAGGGCATAACAAGACTGCAACAAACAGCACCACACCACTAGCAAGAGGGCATAACAAGACTGCAACAAACAGCACCACACCACTAGCATGAGGGCATAACAAGACTGCAACAAACAGCACCACACCACTAGCATGAGGGCATAACAAGACTGCAATTAACAGCACCACAACACTAGCATGAGGGCATAACAAGACTGCAACAAACAGCACCATACCATTAGAATGAGGGCATAACAAGACTGCAACAAACAGCACCATACCATTAGCATGAGGGCATAACAAGACTGCAACAAATAGCACCATACCATTAGCATGAGGGCATAACAAGACTGCAACAAATAGCACCACACCATTAGCATGAGGGCATAACAAGACTGCAACATACAGCACCACACCACTAGCATGAGGGCATAACAAGACTGCAACTGCAACATACAGCACCACACCACTAGCATGAGGGCATAACAAGACTGCAACATACAGCACTACACCATTAGCATGAGGGCATAACAAGACTGCAACATACAGCACCACACCACTAGCATGAGGGCATAACAAGACTGCAACATACAGCACTACACCATTAGCATGAGGGCATAACAAGACTGCAACATACATCACCACACCACTAGCATGAGGGCATAACAAGACTGCAACATACAGCACCACACCACTAGCATGAGGGCATAACAAGACTGCAACATACAGCACTACACCATTAGCATGAGGGCATAACAAGACTGCAACAAATAGCACCACACCACTAGCGTGAGGGCATAATAAGACTGCAACAAACAGCACCATACCATTAGCATGAGGGCATAACAAGACTGCAACAAATAGCACCACACCACTAGCATGAGGGCATAACAAGACTGCAACAAATAGCACCACACCACTAGCATGAGGGCATAACAAGACTGCAACAAACAGCACCATACCATTAGCATGAGGGCATAACAAGACTGCAACATACAGCACCACACCACTAGCATGAGGGCATAACAAGACTGCAACAAACAGCACCATACCATTAGCATGAGGGCATAACAAGACTGCAACAAATAGCACCATACCATTAGCATGAGGGCATAACAAGACTGCAACAAACAACACCATACCATTAGCATGAGGGCATAACAAGACTGCAACATACAGCACCACACCACTAGCATGAGGGCATAACAAGACTGCAACAAATAGCACCACACCATTAGCATGAGGGCATAACAAGACTGCAACAAACAGCACCACACCACTAGCATGAGGGCATAACAAGACTGCAACAAACTGCACCATACCATTAGCATGAGGGCATAATAAGACTGCAACAAATAGCACCATACCATTAGCATGAGGGCATAACAAGACTGCAACAAACAACACCATACCATTAGCATGAGGGCATAACAAGACTGCAACATACAGCACTACACCATTAGCATGAGGGCATAACAAGACTGCAACATACAGCACTACACCATTAGCATGAGGGCATAACAAGACTGCAACATACATCACCACACCACTAGCATGAGGGCATAACAAGACTGCAATTAACAGCACCACAACACTAGCATGAGGGCATAACAAGACTGCAACAAACAGCACCATACCATTAGCATGAGGGCATAACAAGACTGCAACAAATAGCACCATACCATTAGCATGAGGGCATAACAAGACTGCAACAAATAGCACCACACCATTAGCATGAGGGCATAACAAGACTGCAACATACAGCACCACACCACTAGCATGAGGGCATAACAAGACTGCAACTGCAACATACAGCACCACACCACTAGCATGAGGGCATAACAAGACTGCAACATACAGCACTACACCATTAGCATGAGGGCATAACAAGACTGCAACATACATCACCACACCACTAGCATGAGGGCATAACAAGACTGCAACATACAGCACCACACCACTAGCATGAGGGCATAACAAGACTGCAACATACAGCACTACACCATTAGCATGAGGGCATAACAAGACTGCAACAAATAGCACCACACCACTAGCATGAGGGCATAATAAGACTGCAACAAACAGCACCATACCATTAGCATGAGGGCATAACAAGACTGCAACAAATAGCACCACACCACTAGCATGAGGGCATAACAAGACTGCAACAAATAGCACCACACCACTAGCATGAGGGCATAACAAGACTGCAACAAACAGCACCATACCATTAGCATGAGGGCATAACAAGACTGCAACATACAGCACCACACCACTAGCATGAGGGCATAACAAGACTGCAACAAACAGCACCATACCATTAGCATGAGGGCATAACAAGACTGCAACAAATAGCACCATACCATTAGCATGAGGGCATAACAAGACTGCAACAAACAACACCATACCATTAGCATGAGGGCATAACAAGACTGCAACATACAGCACCACACCACTAGCATGAGGGCATAACAAGACTGCAACAAATAGCACCACACCATTAGCATGAGGGCATAACAAGACTGCAACAAACAGCACCACACCACTAGCATGAGGGCATAACAAGACTGCAACATACAGCACTACACCATTAGCATGAGGACATAACAAGACTGCAACAAATAGCACCACACCATTAGCATGAGGCATGAGGGCATAACAAGACTGCAACAAACAGCACCACACCACTAGCATCAGGGCATAACAAGACTGCAACATACAGCACTACACCATTAGCATGAGGGTATAACAAGAGTGCAACAAACAGCACCACACCACTAGCATGAGGGCATATGAGCGTGACGCCAAACTTAGCATTCAAGAATAATTCCGCGGTCGCTCAGCGTCTCAGGAGACACAGAGCAGCCAACAACAGACTTAAGTCAATATTTTTTGAAGACTTCGAGGTCTCTTCGGGCGCCTTTCTTTGTGTGCCTTACACGTCTGCTTCCAGAAGCTGTAATTAGGGCGCGCAGCGGAGGCTGGAGGCGCCGGCACATATGGGGCGAAGTTTCGGTTGTAAGCATACGGCCTCGTATGGAGGTGTGTTATGTGGCGGAGTAATGTGTGAGAGTCTAATGAATTAGTGATGCGGTTACTTGCAGTCATACGTCGGAAGAAAGGGGCGTTCGCAACTCAGACAGGGTATAGGTCAGAAATTGGTCACATAATTAGCTAATGTGGTGATTCTCAATTGCTGATGATGATGATGGGTAGAAGTGAATGTGGTTGGTATGTTCTACGGGGTGATGGTACTTGACATGATCAAATATCAAGAGCAAACAACGATGTCTGGAGAGTACATATTTCTATGCGAGAGCATGTAAGTGCATGAAATTCCTCCCATTCTCGACATGTATTTCAATTCCCTTAATTACCTCTCCACTTCCCTGCAGTGAACCCCAAACAAAAATTTGTTTCGTGGGTTCACAGAGACAAAAATCTTTTGAAGCTCGGTGAGCTAAGGCAACTTAAGCGAACGGAAGTGAATGCAAATGTCAGTCAAACTTCAAAGACGAACAAGAGATACTGAAACAATAGTGAATAAGAATATGAAACAAATTCACGGAGCTAATCAACTGGCCAGCTGAATAAGAATAAAAATGAACAGAGAAACGAGTTTTGAAACGAAATCCTCTAGAGACCTCAGAAAATTATACTTCGATTCCTTGTAAGTTTGCACGAAGACATCTTGAGAAAGACGAGGGGCAGGCGGGCGGAGGAAGCATTGCCTCAGTTTGCGCTGACGAGAGCAGACACTTCTACACTCCACCTTGAGAACGGCACCATCCAGCATCATACATCTCTATTGGACCGTTCAACAGAAGAGAATAGAACAGGATATCACCGCAGGCACAAACCGAGTGGCCTGTTTTGGGACTGTTACTCAAGTCCAAGGCCGTCAGACAGCAATCACGCACATGTATCAGAGTAGGAGTATAGTATTGTAAGGGTTTATAGAAGTGAGATGGACAATCAAACGGCTACTAGTATCACTATCGACAATAACCGCTGACTACCATCGCTAACCGCTACTCGACCTCCAGCATCTCTGCAGGAAAGAGAAATGGGTTAGATCTGAGTAAAACAAACAAACAACAAACATCGGCATCTTTGGGATGCTTTATTTCCAATCAAGCCTGATAAAAATGATCTTAAGCATTGGTTTTTCAAATGTCTTATAACTAACCCTATATATAGGACACCATGACGGTTCCCCCGTAAAGCCGGTACCCATTTCCGACACCTGGGTCGAGTGGGGTACTGTGCTTGAGCTTTCCCTTATACCCAACGAGGAAAATCGCCGCGCCAGCGCCGGGATACGAACCCTCGTTTCCAACATACAAGTCCGATCCCTTAACCACTTTGCCACCGCAAGCGGCTTAATGTGCCACCGAGCAGACACTTCTACACTCCACCTTGAGAACGGCACCATCCAGCATCATACATCTCTATTGGACCGTTCAACAGAAGAGAATAGAACAGGATATCACCGCAGGCACAAACCGAGTGGCCTGTTTTGGGACTGTTACTCAAGTCCAAGGCCGTCAGACAGCAATCACGCACATGTATCAGAGTAGGAGTATAGTATTGTCACAAAATTTAGGAGTATAGTATTGTCACAAAGGAGTATAGTATTGTCACAAAATTTTCTTCCCACGCGTACATCACTCCATTCGTTTCGTCACAAGGAAGCGGCCGTTTGTCAGATGTTTGGCCCCATTATATGACGGGTTTTGCATCGTCAGCATTTCAGAACACTTGAATTTTCGTTTTTTCACGCTATGTTAAATGCTGCTATCAAATGAAAGTTATGAGACACCATCGGTATAGTATCTATGTAAACGCAGGCGGATTGTGAGATGGCTGAGTATATTACTCATACATCTTTATTTTTTATTTTCTCATGAAATCACTCTTAACTGAAGATCCACCTTCGATTCAATTCTTTAAAATACCTACTATTTTCAAACCCAAGTAAAATCTATTTCGTACGTGTTCACTTTACCAATAAAAACGATACTTATCAAAGCAGGTTTTAGATTTCTGTGATTTTAACCGGGAACAAAATAAACTAGGACCAAGGTTGTGATGAAATTCGCATCAATAATTTGGGCCGTTTTATGCGATGTTGACGTAATCTTCGAGAACGAAAAATTCGTCTGGGCTGGCATTGTTCACGTCACATAGCGATTTGCTGTTCTCTATTTGTTTGCTGTACATTTCTAATTATTTTACTATTTACGTCCGTATTGGAGGGAACAGATTTCTTGAATCATTTCTGTTAGCATGCATTGAATCCTTTCTATTTCAAGATATTTTATCCAAGGTTATATTAAACGTTGATTTAAGCTTCCTTAACCAAAAGTGTTTCCAAGAGAGGACGAAAGAAGGCCCCAGTTGCATTAGAATTTAGGAAACGTGGAATTCATGCACTAATGCATCCCCCTTCCTTGCGCATAAAAACAATAAATTGAAAACATTTTATGGAACCAAATGAAAGTTAAAAATCGAAGTATTAGGTGGTAAGAAAAGGAAAGCAGTAATCCGAAAAATAGGATTCATTATAAAACAAATATATTTTATTTCAACTAAAAAAGCTTACCTAATCTTCGGCTTGAGAACTCTTATCTTCCTCATGGGAGCGCTATCTCTCCAATTGATTCGTCAGTTGCTTCCTTTTAAGGGGGCTCACCCAAATTAAGGTTGGGGATCCGAGGTGCGCCATATATTTCAAGTATGATCCGATTATCGCATCATAGATGGTATAATATACTGTCCTTTGACTTGTAGTCGAGGTATCTTGTTATGGAACCAAGCATTCTACAAGGATTCTCCGTTATTTTGCTTCTTGTTTTCGAATTGGAGGTATTTATCGAGGGGGAGAGGATGATATTTTTACTCCCTTGTTTACAAAATGCGAGTATCGCTCATTGCATATTGAAAATGCCAAGCTTATTATAGCGTAAAAAACTGAGCATTTAACGATGTTGAACCTCATCTGCGAGAGTAGGATTCATTGGACAAACCCGTTGAGGCCTGTTTAAATAATAACTCTGCCTTGTTCAGGGAACACTCCGTATCAGAATTGAGGAGTTTGGAGTCAGCTGCAAATTTGTTGATTTTACCGATGATGCCGACATCAAATTCACTGGTGTAGATGAGAGGTACAGGGTTAAAACGCTCCCATGAGATTTTTTTGAGGAGAGTTGTGTTCAGTCACTAAATTCCTCCTTAATCTTTACACTTAGTGAGCGACATCGAAACGACTTCAGAATCACCGAGGGCAGTTTCCGAGTCAACAATGTGCTTCCACATTGATTATGAGCCTGGTGTATTAGATTGAAAATTTTTTAGAAAGCCTAAGTGTGAGGCTGATGGCTTTCATGCAGCTCTGAATTTCGGTGACATAAAGAGATGTTTGCGAGACTGCTACATTTCCCAATCTCCGTGGTAGGTTTCGGCAGTATTGTTTCGATTCAGAGAAGTCTCGTAATTGTGCCATTGATTCATTGATGACCGATGTTACGCTGATGGAGCGATAGTTATTTCACACGGCTTTGTTCCATTTTCGGTTTGGGCTTGAATTTTTCTCTTTCTATGCTGCGGAACTGGCCCAATTTCGAACGCCCGATTAAATATTTTTGCTGAAGTTTCACTTGATTTTTCGTCTGTTGTTTCGAGCATTCGGGGAACCAAGCCATATTTTTTCATCAATTTGTACGCTCCTTGAAGGCTGAGCTATTCTTGTACTTCTAACACTTTAAAGAGTCGAATATTGACGATGAAGAGCGATACCTCAATAGGAATATTTCATACCTGAGAGGAAAAGACAGATATTATGCTAATGGGACCATGACAGCGATACTTCCATATGTAGAAGACGAATATGACAATGAAATAGTTGAAGCACTCAGCTTTATCGTAAGGAGTAAACAGAGAGAGTATATTTTATAACGAAAGAACTTGAGATCTTCACAGCCTGCAAACACAATTGTGGCACTATCGCTGTATATGCTCTCCACCAACTTGCTGGAGACCAAAATTTGCGTATGTTAGGACCACTGAAGCGTCGACTGCTAAAACCGTCATTCCGTCCACAGTCCTTCTTGTAACCTAATGATAGAACCCGAGTAGCTTATCAAACATCTCTTTCAGGTCAGTAGCAGCCACCAAGCATTCGTTACTCTTTGGAGTGTTTTGATGTACATTACTGAAGATTTCAATGACAAGGAGGATGCAGAATTGAGACTCGCGTTGGTCATTAGCGCCGTTTCCCTTTCAGTCGTTCGATTGTTATAGTCACCATAACCGTTAAAAAAATATTTCCAGTGCGCCACTGATCGAGGAGTTTCACGTTCATAACACGAGATGACCCATTCTGTCCTAGAAAACGATGCTACGTTTCTGCACTTTTAAATCTGAAGACAGCCTCTCGTTTCATAAGAGCTTCTTAAAAAACACGCGTTTGCGCTCCGTATCAAAAATTTATGAATCGCGGATATCCTGCAGTATTTGGGCTCGTTAAAGCCCTGGTCTCCATCTCCATCAATATTCACTCAGGACTTCAGACCGGTCCCGCCCAGCATGCTGAGCAGCGCCATTCGATAACGACCTACTGAAGCGTGTTGCGTGCGGTAAATCAGTGTTATGAGGCTTCATTTACACAGAGTTTCTACGCAAAGCTGTCTACTAAAATGCCTTTTCTTCACGGCTTGTCCGCGAATGGATGTTTCAAACAAGACTTGTTCTATATTTAGAGAAGCAAAACGAGTTAGCATGTACCGAGCGAAAACTTTCATTCATAGCTCTTGCTTTAATAACATTGTTGGAGCAATGGTATGAAATAAATTGAGTCCGTGTAGAACAGCGGGGAGATCAAATATGCATGATCCTTGAGTCAAAATCCGCTGCAGAATTCTAAATTATTTCTTTTATTTTTCCCACTACTCTGGAATGAATGCGCACTGTCTCCCAAAAATTTTAATTACGGTTTCAAACGTTATTAAATAATAAATAACTGAGGAGTACAATCGTCATTGACATTTGTTACTGCGGCTGATGAATAAATAATTATTATTGCTTCTGATGAATAAATAATTGGTACTGCACATGACGAATCAATATTTGTTTTTGCAGCTGATGACTAAATATGTAAGAATGAATCAAGTCATTAATAATCATGAATGAAACGAGAAAACCGGATCAATGTTGAAGACATAAAATGAAGTACAATTTCATTTATATTATCCCAATAGTACTTTGAATTGATATTTCAATTCAAGAGTTTGTTTGGTTTTGAGCACTCGTCAGCGTGAAGAGCGCGGACGGTGCAACTTCAAACGTTTGAACGTAAGTCCTTGAGATGGTTCTGCTCAAACAAACATTCAATCCAAGGATACACTAAGTAGACAGGAAATGGGGAATTAAGACAATATTCATTTGGCAAATAGTGCTTCGTGAAGGACAAACAAAACAGGGGCTTCTATGCCAGCAACACAGAATATGTGCCCACGTTATGTATGTACTCTGACCTAATTCACCTAAATTCTAATTTCACAAAAACAAAGTTTTTAAAAGTATAAATTCATAGATATTCAAGGTTACCAGAAAGAATAGATAGAATATTTGTATGCATAAGCCCTGCGAAAAAAGTCCTTGAAAAATACCGATTTCAAAGCGTAAATAAAATGCGTGATTCCCCTGTGTTATTAAATACCAGTTAAGTTAAAACACCGTAGCCACAGCAAAAGCGATCTCAAAAAAGGCAAAGACAAGGGACCATTTAGTATGGACTGTAGAGAACGAGGAATCTATGCAAAAGGTGTTTCCACAAGGTATACTCTGCGCATAGAAACAGGAAGTTAAGAAAGAAGTGGAAGAAAACACTAAGAAGAGCGAAGAAGGTACGAAAACGGAAAGAATTAATATGGGCACAAACCATAAAAGTGTCGAGAGCCACTCTGTAGTTAAGGTAACCAAACAGTCCACCCTTATGGCACCAGTGCCCAAAGGAAAGAATAGACAAACTTAACATGCCGAAACCCATTGTTAATCCTACACTGCTGAGGAGGGACTGCCCTGCATTGGAGCGACTTGAGAGTCTCTAATTGTTCACGTTGAGTTTTTCCGCAAGTGGAGAGTAAATAGTTCATCATTTATGACTTTTCAATCTGTATATTTGCAGATGCATCGGAGACGCGTTGTCCCAGTTCGCTTGAGATAAAAAAAAAAACAGAAAATAGAAATGAGTCTATCGGGGCCCACGTATTTGATTTCTCACAACTTAGAGCCAATATTTTCGCGTCATCTAAATTAATCACGAAAAATTCATCACGTAATGTTTGAAAAACAGGTCATTTCTAATCCAATCATTATAGACAAAAAATTGATAAAGTAAATGTCTAGATATAACTACTGCTTCTTAAGAGACGCAAGCTTACTTGAAAAATTCTCCAGATAAAAAGCCCGTATATTTTTGTGTATACATCCACTGTAATGCCTCTCTAGCTGCGATCTTTTCTCCTTCCAGTTCGTGAAGATAAAGCCGAGCAAGCGAGACAACGCGTGCTTCACTGTGTGGCTGTACTGAACTGGGGACTTATGCTAAGTAATTCCATGTGGCTTCACGTAAGTAGGGATTGATACATGTTAAGTAATGCAAGGTGCCTTTAGAAAAGTGACGAATGTTTTATTTTCAGTGATTACATGTGGTTTTTCATAAGTGACGGTTGTTTTATGCCTAGTAATTCCAGGTGCATGGCCTCACAGAAACGACGAATTGTTTTATGGGATACATGCAGTCATTCTAGGCGGCTTTCTTGAACTGATATTTTTATTCTCGCATTCAAAGCAAGCTGTTCCACTGGAGCGAAAAATGTTGCATGCTACACAAGCTGTTATTCAACGAAGTCGATTCTTAATATTAGCACGCAAAATAAGGATACTTAATTAGCCAGGTAAATGGAGTGCAAGCATTGTGCTTAACAATATTTCTGTCGTTTCACGATGAGAATAATTTCTTCCAATAGATTCCCGATAATCCTCCGCAAATGTCAAACGCATAATTTAATAGAAGCACGTACATAATTCGTTTAGGTAATGTATTTTATTGATCTCTTACGATAACATTCACAGCATTGCAAATGTCACATCTTCTATTTCTCACTTAAAAGGGCATGAAGCTTTAATAAATCACGAAAAAGTGACACAAATTGAAAATAAACTCTATCGCCTGCAACAGCAAATCAATTCTGTACACCAAGATTCTTGCAGAAAAATCAATGATAAAATTGGGTTTGCTTCAAGAAATATGATGTACTATATTCGGTGTCCCCACACATCATTCATAGCTGCTTTCAGTCGGAACGTGTAGTTGAGGATGAAATTATTCGTACATACACCATTGTTTGCAACATTTTTCCAGTTCTAGTAATTAGAAGCTCATACCGTGGATACAAAAATTTTATAATTGCATTAAAGAGATATATAAAATGCTAGATTAGATGTTAGTTTAGGCCTCCCTGTTGCAATAGAGGCGTTCCAAAGAAAGGAAGTTGGAAGGCACCATTTAGTACGGCGTTTCTATACACAAGGGGCATAAAAACAGTAAGTTGAGAAAGAAGCTCCTGAATCGAGATACAAGTAAAAGAAGACAGTAGTAGGTGCTGAAAAATAAACAGCAGTGAACCGAAAAAAGATGGTCCGAGCAAGACAAAAGATCCCTCTTCTATTTTAACGAAAGGAAGGCCTACCTAACCTTTAGCTTGGGACCTCACATATTCCTCCCGGGAGCGTTAATTTCCATAAATACATTAGTTGTATCCCTCTGAAGGGAGATATCTAAAGAGAAACCTAAAACTTTACTTTCCAAAAGAAATATTAAATTTCTTACGTTTATTAGGAAACTGATAAAAAATGTAGAGGAATTTTCCCGCATAGAAATAAAGATCATTTTGAAAGTAAGCATTAAAATCTGTGAAAGGAGTTTATATTTTAACTTCATGAGTGAAGCTACAATTTATACGATAAAGGAAGTTGTATCAACGACACGTTTTGTGGAGCAAAATGAGCCAACACCATCACGTCAACATCGTACGTCGGGGAAGCAAAGAAGCTCAGAGAAAACTTCAAAGCAAAGAATTTTTTATTTGGCACAAGCCATGAGATGGTTGGGGCAATTTTTCAGAATGCCAAGCTATCTCTAGGTTGACGATTGCAGTCTGTCGAAAAGAAATTTGGACAGTAGACATGGCAAAAAGGTTAAGCAGGAGCAAAAAATTCTCATGAAGAATTAAAGAGACTGTGCCGCGAGGATTACATGAACCCATGAGTTTCGTGGAGAGACGTTAAAAAACTTGCACGAGAAGAGCAACAGCACAATCAAGTAATCGCATAATACAATGAGGCATAATGCAATTTAGTATGGAGTTAAAGGAACGCGGAATGTATGCACAAGGTGGATATATACACTAAGTTGAGAAAGAAGTTAATAAAACAAGATGAAAGTTGAAAAAATAAGTAATACGTGCTGAAAAACTGAAAAACACTAAACCAAAAACAAATATTCCGTAACAAAAGAAAAACCTATTCTATTTCAAGAAAAGGAAGGCCTACCTAACCTTTAGCTCAGGATCTTTCATCTTCCCCGGGAGCGCTAATTCCCACGAATACAATAGTTGCATCTCCCTGAAGGGGGGTCAACAAGAAGAAAAAAATTAATGTGAAGACTTCGTAGAAGCACCGAAGATCCAAAACTATGAGCACAATATTGTGGGATCGGCTGACGATCTAACTCCCAGTGAGATAATTATCCCAATGATACGTCTAATATTGTGTCTACGAGGCTTCGAGAAACGAAGTTGTAATTGTTTTTAGCCCATCAACATATCTTGACTTCATTCGTACCGCAAATTCATAAATTAATGGCGGACACTAAAAGTTTGAACAAATAGGAAGGTTCTAAAATCCATTCAGGAATTAGAACATGTTACGATAAAAAATAAATATAACTTGCGAAAATATAAATTAGGAAACATCAATGAATCTTAACAAATGCAGTAGAAAATGATAGTTGAAAGTTATTAGGATGATAGGTCATAAATTTTACGGTATGTACTACTACTCAGTCTTTTGTGCAAACAAAGCTTATCAGTTTTATGTTCAATTTCCGTGTTACATTTGCTGAATTTAACCTGCGCCCAAACAAACTTTAAACTTATTCTCATGCGGTTCAGCACGCATCAAACGGTGTGCTTTAAAATAAGACTAAATTCTTTGTTGAAACAAGTTTTGGTAAATGTGACGCAGAGGACACTAATCGATTTTCCAATTTTCGCTGCATAAGCATAGTTAATTAGATCTAAATGAACAACTTTTATTCTATGCACTTACTAATGAGTATTTAACGAGTTTTAGCGGTAGGTTTAGTTTCGTTTTCCATAGCAGACCCCGGCATTCAAACAGTAGAAACCGTTGTGCTCTGAGCTGTTAGAGTACGTTTGGGTACTTCGTAATTTGTAATTAACCGACCCCGCGGAGCCTGAACCCGCTTCTAGGATCTTTCAGTTAATAAAACTATAAAGGTTTTCACCCAAAAATAACGAGTTATAGCGGTATGTTAATTTTCGTCTTTGATGGCTGGAATGCGCTCGATCATTTGAGCGCGTCGCAAGGGAGAGTCCATTGTAGTCTTCCCCTCCGGACAATTTCTTCCCGCTTCAAACACTGAAGGTGCGGTAAGTAATTTACCGCTATAACTCATTAAATACTCACTTCCTCCAAAAAGTGCATAGAAGAAAAGTTGTTTATTTAGATCTAATTAACTATGCTAATGCACCAAAAATTAGAAAATCGATTATTGTCCGCTGCTTCACATTTACCCAAGTTTGAATTTTGTGTTTAAACAGATTCAAATTGTGTCAACAAGCTTAAATTTTATATTCAGCGAAAACATTAATTGACGACAGGAGTTGGAATAATTCCCTCATAAATGTAGCCGCGCGCCCCTGCAGAAGTACACACTCAAGTCCCGGTACTCACCCCACACCCAAGTCCCGGTACTCACCCTACACCCAAGTCCCGGTACTCACCCCACACCCAAGTCCCGGTACTCACCCTACACCCAAGTCCCGGTACTCACCCAACACCCAAGTCCCGGTACTCACCCTACACCCAAGTCCCGGTACTCACCCAACACCCAAGTCCCGGTACTCCCCCTACACTCAAGTCCCGGTACTCACCCCACACCCAAGTCCCGGTACTCACCCAACACCCAAGTCCCGGTACTCACCCAACACCCAAGTCCCGGTACTCACCCAACACCCAAGTCCCGGTACTCACCCTACACCCAAGTTCCGGTACTCACCCAACACCCAAGTCCCGGTACTCACACAATACTCAAGTCCCGGTACTCACCCAACACTCAAGTCCCGATACTCAGCCTAAACTCAAGTCCCGGTACTCACCCAACACCCAAGTCCCGGTACTCACCCTACACCTAAGTCCCAGTACTCACCTTGCATGACGTAAACTTCAGCTAAGCTTGCCAGGGATGCCAGCAGCGTCGCGTGATGCAGCGTCATCACGGCTTTCTTCCTAAATTTATCAGGATAATATCAGGTCAATTGATCGCTCTGTAGCCGCTGCCTGATGATCAGCGTGGCTTCGCAGACCCTTCTATCTACTTGTTGCTGCTGCTCATGTTTCAAAATCTCCACGTCCTAATCTTTTTCGTTAGAAACTCACTGCACTCCACGTTATATTCAGCAGGAGCTCATCCATTACATGGACGTGTCGACAGTACAACTGACACTCCAAGTTCTATATGCGCGCTAAAATTGCTAACAAGTTAGTAGTCATTTCACTGAAAAAGGATACTGACAAGCTATAAAAGAAATGTTACGATGCCACTGCCATCTTTATAAAGCTGAAAGATTATAAAGTAACAATTACGCTCTAGAAATGCAAAACAAAAAATTATACAACAAACACCTCGAAAAATCATGCATGAATACACAAAATACATGAAACGAAAAAACTCCAACTGCACCATGCGCTCACCAAATACGTGTTCACGTCGTCAAGCGAAGATCAAAATAGTGAACTGCTACGCATGTTCCGACAACTTGATACATACAAAGTTTGAGAGCGAGAATTTCATTCGCATTTTCATTCAGAAAAGGCTTAGGTTCGTGAATGTGTAGAGCTCCTGATAACAAAAGGCATATTTTTCGTGATATTATACAAAAATTTTAGTAATGGGAAACATCATTTAAAGGTTGTAAGCTATCGCAAATCCAGAAATCATTAAAAATGGATCCTTGTTCCTGACGAACATTTTGTCGTTCCCTCGGGGTCACTCTAGTTATGCTAGTGCAACAGTTATCACCAGACGTACAGTCTACCAAGCCATACTTTTAACCTGGTTTATCACGCGGACTCTATAGGCAATGCACTGACTCACTAATTATTTTATAATTACAGCAGCAAAAGACTTCCTAGTCAAAACAAAGGCGATCCCAAGAGAGCGAAAAGAGAGTACCATTTAGTTTCGAATGTATAAAACAGTGAGTCTATCACAAGGTGTGTTCCCAGGCAGAGTACCTTGCGCATAGATACAACAAGTTAAAAAGACAGAGAAGATGAAGAAGGGAAGGCAAAGAAGGCATGAAACCCGAAACATTGTAATAAGCACGCTCGACCAAAGTTCCGAAGGCCTATCTATAGCTAAAGTAACATTTCAGTACCTTCCCTGGGAGGACCAGTCCCCATGGCATAGGATAGTAAAAAAAAACCTCAAGCTATTGCATATCCTATGCCTCCTGCATGTGGGCGAGGAAACCGCTAAAATAAATGAAATTTTCAAATGGTCTTAGTTTAAACATCCGATGAATTTTTTACTTTTCGGTAAATTTTCCCCTACAGTAACTATTTTTAGCTTTTGTTGAACAATTTTCAAATTATGCGTCATATTTTAAATAACCTGTTACGATACAGATGCTTGATCCGTTACGGTAGAGACCTATGGCCCGTTACCTTACTGAAACATTTTCCGTAACGGCACTGATACATGGCCTGTTGCGGTACAAATGCTCGGCCTGCGACGGTACAGATATGCGATCTTTTAATAGACAGATTCATTTATCTTTCGATTTAATTCGTGCAATTTTTCAACGCAGCGCCTCATATTTCTGGCGATAATGACAGGCTGAGGCCCATCATTTATCTCGCTGTGGTTTAGTTTCTATTTCAATATATTTTTCGACGCCGTTATTTGGGTCTGTATCAAAATGAAGAAAAATGATCTAGGATCTGTATCATGCCAGCTCTGCCAGACTTGGCGCCAGTTGATGAGGGAAAATGATTGTTTTTCATCAATTCGTAGCTCACGTGATCATCTCTGCTAAAAATCTCCGGCATTTGCGCTGACTAGCGCAGTAAAGACGACGTACAACAATTCAGCGCAGTAACGCTAGCATGAAGGCAGATCGCTTGAACACCGTGTCAGTCGTGGCCACCTCAATGCTGCGCAAAACAGCGCTGCTTCACGCAGTGTATGAATTTTACAGAATTCATTATAGACATGCGTTGCAGTGGACATTTTTGCGCAGCCGCTAAGGTTCGCCGGCGCTGCCGACCACGCGTATGCCGCGCAGATAGGCGGCGGTGTACCCTGATCAAGGTGGCACATTTCAACAGGGCAAATTGTGATGCTTTATTCTTGTACAGATGAGCTTCGTCCCTTGATGTACCAAGAGCAGAATCGACAGGCGCCACATGGTAATTGAGCTCAAATTGACGGCTTCTGACTTGAAAAAAAATTATGTTCTGCATAAAAGTACGAGGGATTTTCACGGTCAAACATGCACGCTTTTTTTTCCAAATAGCTGCGCAACTGCGCAAATCCATTACAACTGGACAGTTTTAGAGCTGTTTAAACTTTGAAGGGAAGAGGCATCGGGGCATCGCAGTGAGTGCCTCAAAATTATGCTACAGTTTAACACTTTGAATGCGACTACTAAATATTAAGTTCAATGACAAACTCAAATTTGAAGTCAAATGTAGTAAACTATTTTGAAAATAGCAAACATGAACCGGATCGTGCCCTCATTTAGCTTTGATCAAGTATTTATGAAAGTTGAGTTTGCGACTACTGGTCGGTGAGCAGCGTTATGAAAATCACCTCCGTGTACCACCGGTGGCGTACGTCTCAGTCGAAGTGTTAACGTTTGGAAAAAAATAAGCCTCAATTAAGTTTTCGCTGCTATAATCAGATTTATTAATGAACACTGGCAAGGTCGCCGAATTTTTTTCTTCACACCAGCTTCTGCAACTAACATTGGTTGCAAGGAACACATCCTTAGACGAAAGAATATAAGGTGGACGTGAGAAATTAAGAGCAGGCGTGAAATATACACGACCATTAAAAAATTAAACCAAGGCGTTTAATCGATGCGCTAAGCGGACGATGAGCAATCATTATTCTTTTATCCGTCCGTTTATGACTCATTATCCTCAAGAATGGCGATCTCAAGAGACTGAAGAGAAAGGACCATTCAGTATGAACTAAAAAACGAAGATTATGCAGAAGATGTGTTTCCACACAGAATACAATACGCATAGAAACAACAAGCTAGAGAGGAAGAAGAAGAACGAAGACAAAGAAATGTTGCCAAGAAGGCATGAAAACTGGAAGAAACAAACTGGGCACGAAGTATAGAAGTTTTGCCCTCTTTTTTATCGCTGAGGAAACCTAAGAATATATTTCCCAGGGAAGTCAGTCTCCCCATTGTATAAGACTGACAAACATAACTACTCTAAACATAATGCCTATTCCATGACAGCAATAATGGCAACAGGCAATCAGAAAAACATTCACTGTTACTGCAGGCCTGATGCATCAAAAACAAACCACGCTTTTGACAAGAACCACTGTAGTAAATTTTAATCATCCAGAGAGCATCAAGTTTTTGTGTCATCCAATGTATTAAAACTTTGTGATCCTGTTCGTTGATTTTTGAACATTAAAGTGGATTCTGCTTAACGCAACAAAAGTATTTCAAAATTGACCGTAATCCGAAGCTCGAGTTCCACCAATGGACAAGCGTACTTTACACAAACAAGACTGAAGTCAGAGGCATTTTTAGATGACACTAAAAAGCGTCTCATGTCGTTTCACCCAGTCCCCCATGGCTCCTCCGAGACGTGTATCCGTGGCTGGAGAGTCTCCATTTCACACGGAGCGCAGCAGCAGCAGCAACAGCAGCAGCACAACAGCAGCAGCAGCAGCAGCACAGCAGCAGCAACAGCAGCAGCACAACAGCAGCAACACAACAGCAGCTGCAGTGGGACTCGCGCTAAACGGAGACACTATAAAAAAAAAGGAGCAACAGCCCCACACGCAGGCAGAGGCGGGCCATGGTACCGAGATACAGCAGCAAAGGGCATGGCCTCCTACTAGAAATGAGATAAGTTTTCCACTTCAACACGCGTTCCAAAAACTTTGTGATACCACTTCATTTTCAAGTGCTCGTTTTTGTAAAAATAAAGAGGAATTTCATTTTCTGCAAATGAAAGGAAGCAATAATCTGCAAGTTTATGTTTGAAACGTGTTGATACCGACGCGTGATAGTGTTATACATTGTTAGATTGACTTTTTTACAGGATTAGTCTCAGTGAAAAGAACAGGTATATCACTACGTGTACAGAATTCCCAATAATTTAGATTAATAATTCTGGGAACATATTCTGAGGCCCACTACAAGCATATCTTATGGTGTGATTCCCTACAGTGAAAGTGTCAATTTTTCTAAAAGTTGGACTATTTTCCCTTAATTCAAACTAAAATTTTAGCAAGCAACACAAAAATGTGTTCCACTTGAATCACAGTTTTCTCATGGATTTTTCCGCAGAACAATGTAAAGGAAGCAACGAGAGTAAGACTCGGACAGATTTGAGCTACAGTCTTCAGAAAACTCGAGCGCAATTATATGCGATAATTCTGCAAGAAATGCAGTCAAAATTATTATGAATATCTATTCAGAGAGTAACATTAAAATCGGTCCAAGAAATAGCTTAGCAGCTTGGCAAAAAATAGCACAGAAACTGCAAGAAAAAGCTCAAAATGGAGAAGATAATAGCATAGAAAATAGCCATCGATCATGCTTGGCCACATGCACATGTCGAGCCGGTGGACCAGCGCAAGGCTCGCAAGAAACAGCGACTTCCTACGATGATGAATGGCTTGCCCTCGCAACACATTTCAATCCGTCAGCTGCGTCTCCGCTTCATCTTCTGGTACCTCTCTTGCTGTAATTGCAAGTTCAATTCGATTTGCTCCCTAGGCTTTTGTGCGAGCTACGACTGCCCTGTTGATCTTGCATGAAATTAATAATAAGCAACATTAATTAGCGCTCGAAAACCATATTCGTGAGTTGCAAATTTGAGCAGAACGCTTATTTTCGATTTATTCACTGAAAAATTTCACCCTACATACATAACACGATATATATGGAAAGGGAAGTTGAATGCGGCAAATTCTATCGATGAAAATTAAAAAATTAAAGCTCAAGCTCATGTTTATTTTCAAATGCTTTTATATTTTAACATGCTCAACTGTTTTCAACGTTACGCAGCCTATCTTAACATGCGCTACTGAAGCTGCTGAGATAGAGGAGTTGTACTGCTGCTACTGGACATTATTTTCTCTTATTCCTCACAATGCTGAAATTGATGTTCGAACAGTGTCGGACGACATTTTAATTAGCAACACAAACACTGCTCCTACAGCCCATTTCTAGCCGTGCGACGTAAATTCCGTGATTCACTCAGAAACTCAAAACAATAAAAATATACCAACTCCTGGAAATGTCGGGGCGTCAGATCGCTATTTGTTTTGACGCAGTATATTCAGTAACCATTAGTTAATATTGTTTCATAAGTGATACGTAACGATAGGAGCAAAGGAACAAATGATTAATTAGAAGTTAGTTTCAGCCTCCCTTATCCCATTAAAGATGTTCAAAGGGACTAAGGATGAAGAGACCATTTAGTTAGGAGTTAAGGGAACGCGGAGTCTATGCACAAGTTATGTTCCCGCACAAGATCCCTGCATATAGAAACAGTCAGCTGGGGAGGAAAGTTAGGGAACAATATAATAATTAGAGGAACCGAAAAACAGGACTGCAGGACTCCTACTTCAACGAAAGTAAGGTTAACCTAACTCACATCTCTGAACCTCGCATTTTCCCCCACGAAGTGCTAATTCCAATAGATACAACAGTTGTATCTCCCTGAGATGTCAAAATAAACAGCATTTACCACAATGTAAAAATTTAAGTAGGCTACGACAAGGTTGTTATTGCAGTGCAGCTTCTTTCCTTGATATGTGAAAGTTACGAAATCTAATTTAAAATATGAACCGACAATTCTTGACAGTTCTTTTAGTGTAATGTCAAACTCACATTCAAGGCCAAAAATTTCCAATTGTTCAGTGAGTCTTAGCATTTAACTATACTTGAAGTGGGTTAATATTGAGAAAATAAAGCTGTTTTTACTACTTAAAGAGACATGAAAGTTAGTGCCGAACAATTGTTGCTCGGTAAATGTGAATAGAAAACCTTCAAAAAGACAAACGTTTTATTGAAAAGCACACCCGGAAAGAACGTGTTTAAAGGAACACTAGCGCAGACTAATTTTGCTGACACAATATAAATTCCTTGCTCCCACTGAGTGGCACAGGCAAACTTCACGTCTCTTGAAGGTGCAAGGGCCTGCAGTTAGGAATACGGTCGATAACTTCACATTTCCATAATAGAATCAATAGAAGCGTTGGAAAGACCATACTGAAAGAAGAGAAAGTTCAAATGGAATTCACATTTCTTCGTGCAATAAACTACAGTTGAAAGCCTCTGGTTTAAACAGAGAAGCTTGTCCAGGTACGAATTATGCGCATATTTGTGCGCAGCCCCTAGGCACATAAACTCTGGATGTTTTGCTACCTGGGACCCCCAAGACGGTTTTTCTAGAGGCCAGGATGGTTTTGCTGACAGCGACAGCGACCAGAATGTTGTGTTCTGACAGGGACGGGCACAAGCACCTCGTGTGTTGCCGGATTATCCCATAGAACACGGCTCTGGACGCCCGATCCGCTCTTACAAGCCCGCCGACCTGATCACGGAATGTGTTGGTCGCATTCACTAGGGAAGAGAAGATAAATACAATTTACTGAGCGTTCTCACCGTGGTATTCAAGCGAATATTGAGCGCTTGTTGTGCGTTGTAGGAGCGTGTAGAACTTGAGTAGAAATTATGTTTTTAGATTACAAGTTTTCTTAAGCCTCCCTAACTGCAATGCACGTGTTCTTAAGAGAGGAAGGCGCTATTTATTGTGGAATAAAAGGAACGAGAAATTTATGCACATGCTGTGCCCCAAATCCTACGCAAAGAAACAGATAGATTGCGAGAAGTTTACGGAGCAAAATAGAAGTTGAGGAATGAAATAATCGGAGACAGTACAGAAAATGGCTCATAACAAAGAAAACAACCCATTTCGTTGCAACCCATAGCAAGATCTGCCTAACCTTCCGCTCGGATCTGCAAGCCAGAAATGGTCCGGTAGCATGTATACAACCACTGAAGAACAGACTCTGAATTCAATTTTTGTCAAGAGACTACCACTCACATGAACTTTGTCAGCAGGGTTTTCCAGTTCTTTCCTGTTTACTGTGTCCTATCATTCCTAACTTCCACCTCCAGCGCCCATGGATACTTTCCTGAACTGGAGTCAAGGTCCGAGTCAGAGGCCCTTATCAAGCATGCCTTCATTAATTCGTGGGCAAGCACTAATTGACTTCCTACTGCTCTAGCACACACACAATTATGTTCTTTGTAGACTGGGGTTCAATTTTGAGCACTCTTTTACTCTATCTATCAGCCCAGCCATCGTTTCTTCACGAGTCTTCATAATTGCATCTATTGTATGCTCACTCCAATAAATACTTTGTCAACCTTTTATCACATTAACACAAAATTGTATGCTGTTGATCGCTCCATCGTGCACTCAAGTGGAATGTTTTCTTCGAAATACATCAATAAAACCGTGTACACTCGTATTTTTCCCTTGCACTCGCGAAGATACCGTTCTGCTGCAGGGAGTAGTTTTAAGAAGTTGAAAGAAATCTTTTAAGACCTCTCGATCCCGAGGGCAAATGCAATATTACACAAGAGGTTAGCCTTCTAAATGCGTCTTGTAATCATAAAAATATTTTGTGAAATTCTACGCAGCAATACAGCAGCGCACCTCTCTACTGACAGTACAGAAGGACGAGGCCACTATCAGATTATTATTTACAACTCCATAATTAGCAGTCCTAAAATAAGTAAATAGAAATACAATTTCTATAGGTGTAAGTAGATGCTCATTCCGATGTATCAACTTCATTGCTTAAACAATTTTCACAAACTGCGAATGTAAGTAAAATGAAACTCAACTGGCATCTTTTAGATGGCCATCGTCGGACTCGTTGTTATACTCGTATTCACACATAGAGACAAATGAAGTGCACGAGTTTTCTTTCTCCCACACCTGATTTACCACACAACAATCAAACAGCGTCTAGAACGTGTTTTGTTATGAGGCTTGCAGCACGTTATTCATGTTTGGCTGCACCAAATATGGCCGAACAAAGCAGCTAAAAATGTCACAGCTGGAATGAAGGAGGATTTTTGCTCTGACGCTAAAATTGGAGGAAAATTTGGGCATAATGAAATGTCAAAAGCATTTGTTTACTAAGCACTCGTATCCCAACGCAGATATTTTTACTTCGAGGGGGCTTTCCTCATTTTGAAACGGCGTTTATACCGGTGCTGAAAAGCTCTCTTTTTCTCAATAAATGTCAGAACGACAAGTGCCACAAATTTCTTCATTAATTAGCTGAATTGATGAGACGCAATAAAAATTTTGCCGAATACATCGTGAAATG
The DNA here is from genome assembly GCA_030386875.1 of Morinoia aosen. Lineage (NCBI taxonomy): Eukaryota > Metazoa > Arthropoda > Malacostraca > Amphipoda > Talitridae > Morinoia > Morinoia aosen. The sequence goes on along the minus strand of CM059561.1, from coordinate 92,350,255 downwards.
AATGCTGGAATAAACAGCGGAACAGACTGGTGCTCATAAAAGAGCATACAGAACGACAGTGTACGAAAGAAAGGGTAGCATACTGTATTTATTGGTATGTCTGGTATTGGTATTACTGTATGTCAATCAATTGATTGACGCTCGCCTTCAACGTGTGTAGCATTATCTTTATGCGTCGGCTTACGTAGGCTTATAAGCACTAAATTAATGATTTGGTTCAGATTTCTTAATTTCCCGTAAGGATAAGGAAATAAGTTATCGGTGCTGTTATATGGTTGAGCGTTACCAAATGATATTGATTCATATTAATTATCAATATTACATATTGAAAGAGCTCACGTTACGACACACATTAAATAATCTATATTATAATCTCTCATTTTAGAGTTACATTTATCACGATGATTATTCATGATTAATGTGATGAGGTTGTTGAAAAGTCCTGTCCGACAGTGATAGTAAAAATAAAACAATGTATCAAGAAAAACGTCACGACCACAATAATCATACATCACATTCATCAAGTCGGTACGATAATGTGACTTGTGATGTCTAACGATGGAATAACCAAAATTAGGGTACGCAACAACCATGGCACTGAATGTAGATTTGAGCGTCTTTTATTCATAATAAATCTTTGATCTTGTCATATTCACGCTCGGTGATACGCTACCACAACAAAGGAAATAGTGGGTGCTGAAAAGCAGGACCGCAGTGAACCGAAAACGCTGGTTTGCAACATGACAAAATATATTTTATTTAAATCAAAAGAAGGCCTACCCAACTCTCACCTCGGGACCTCAAATTTTCCCCCGATTCGTGCTAATTTCAAGCAAAGCTCTAGCACCGCGGTAGCCAAGCCTCAGCAGTAGGCCACCTACCCTAGCCGAGATCTAGCACTGCGCGCTGGTCGAACTCAAGAATTACTTCAGCCAAGGGCTAGCATAAAATTAGACAAGAGCAGGCGCTTCGTGCCACCAAGAGCTGGTGCAGACACCTTTCGTCTCGCAGTTTTTAGCGATGCGTTTCAACCGAAGTGCTGGGTTTACCTTAAACCTCACGGCACAGTCAAGCGCAGCTATTGGGAATAATTTGAACGGTCTTCCACGCATAGGCTAGGTCCCTGTATCTTCAACGTCGTTAAACTTCTTGACTTATTGTTTGTATTGGATTGTAGATGTAGGAACAGCTTAGCATTTTGAAATAGTTCCATAACCATTACCGGACACGTAAGACTCAAGAATTTGAACTCAAATAAACCTAGAGCTCTTTTACCTTGATTATCCTGCCTTCAGAGTGAAAATGACTCTAATGATGCGTATTGCACCACGTCTTTTTCGTTACGGGAACCTCCTTGAATACTCTGGGATATAAATAATTATCAAAAAATCGTTATATAAAATAAAAATGCATATATTATGATGATTTCATACTAATATGAATTATTTCAAAATTACACGAATGATTTATAATTCAGGAATTATTTACTGTAAGATCACTGTTTAAATTTCGTTTTCTGCATGATATTGTAGCTAACCTGGCTTACTGAAAACTGCGTTTACATCCTATTCTTTGCTCTTAGTATAATATAGAAGTTTAGAATCATTCGAACATTACGTATAAAAAATTCATAACAAATATTGAACGTTTTAAAGTTTAAGAATTATTTCATCGCCGACTAGCATCAAGGAAAAAATTTAAATGCCCGGAAATTTGTATTTTCAACTTTTTTCTTCGTTAAGTGGGCTCGAAACATAAGGATTCACAGGAATAAGATCTGATTTTTAGAGTTATTTTTCATGAAATTTTGGAATTCATTTTTCTTTCAGTAGCGTCCGTTATTACAGTTCGGCAGCCTGGGTTTCAAAACTTCCGTAACTTGCCGGACCCGTGGAAATTAGTTACGTTCCTTGAACGTTAACATCGTTTGCTGTCCGTGCGAAAGAAACACACCGTCAGCTTGAGTAAAAAAACTGCTCAAACATAACCGTTAATCAGAGCACCACAATTTGTTGGCATTATTAGCAACGCCTTGAAATGTAGTGAAAGATTTAAGAAAATATTATTTAAGATATAAATAAATTACTGATTAGTAGCGATCATCCTTTTTTTTAAATTGACATCTAGTCGTCATGGGCTAATTAGGTGTAGAAAATAACGCGCCATATGCGTCACATACAACTCGTACAAAAAGGAAAAATTGTACGAAATTATACCTCTAGACTATATTTCCCCACTCTGATACATTTCCACACATTCATTCCATATTTTACTACCAGCTATTCGGGTAGTGTCAAAAAAAGGAAAAAGAAAAAAATGTTTATTTCCAAGTTGCCACATGAGATACATGCCAACATATTGGCTTTTAAAAGTTTCTTAATATAAGACATCCTAAAACAAATGTTCCATACGAGGAGTACTAATTGACAAACCATCCGAGGTGTACAAGTAGATAAGCCATACGAAGCCTAATAATAGACAAACTATACGAGGTGTACTAATAGACAAACTATCAGAGGTGTACAAATTGATAGACCATACGAGGCATATTAATTGACAAAATATACGAGGCGTACTAATAGACAAACCATTCGTGGTGTGCTAATAGTTTAACAAAAGTTCTATACTAGGAGTACTAAGTGACAAACCATCCGAGGTGTACAAATATGTCAAGTTTCAAGACTCCTAAGAAGTACAGCAAAATTACGGTATCATCGCCGTACGTATCATCGCCGAGTCGAGATACGGTGCCACGAGTTTGATGCACTGTTGTAGAATGTCTTGAAAATCAGGCCGCAGAAATGATACGTTGACATACTTCCTACCAGGAGCAGGCGTACACTGTCCTGCAAACCATGAAGCAAACGTATTCAGCGATCAAAGTTTGAACTTTCCACAAAAAAAAATCATGTTGAATGCATTGTGCGACGTTGGAAAAACCGTCCATAACAAACTGTTGAGCTATTGTCAAACGGTGTCTGATAATCCCTCCCGCAATCAGCGCTTGAAAGCCGTTTTGTCCCCAACGCTATCTTCTCTAGCCAACACAATGGTGGTCTTGCTCTACTATATTAGGCCCACCCAAACGCTGAAACGCTCAATGAAAAACCTGGCTAGGAATTTTGATTATTTTCCTCTAATAAGAAGTTAACTCAGCTCTTTGTAGTTATTACTTGTTTAGTCGGCTACAAATTCATTTATATGGTGTTGACATAAAAAAATAAAAGTTTGGTTCAATATTTTACCAAAAAATAAAATAAAATTTATACGTTTTCACACAAGCGTGTCATCAAATTTAATGAGGTTATAGAAAACAAGAAAATTATGTTTGATGGATAAAAATTGTCATAGTAAAAGGATTTTCGCCTCTCATACGTACATTCTACAATCGGGAAACAATTTCAGTACATTGTGATAGTTGGGAAGCATTTAAATTACATTTATTGGCTATGGTACAATAACGCGTAGATTTTGAAGACTGGCCCATCTATACCATGAAATATAATGCCCGAGTTTCTCCCCGGTTGATTTTCTGTCATGCGAGATGCCATGGTATATTGATATCACAAGTGAGGATTATAATTGGTTTTTGTAAAAACTGTCCTAATTTTTCAGCAGAATCATAAAATTAATGGCGGCTCTATACAGTAAGATCTATTGAAGCAACTATGTTTAATCTTTAAAATAAATTTGCAACGACATCCGACGTACCATGATACAAGTTGAGAATCACTTCCCGAGAGTTCACTTCTTTTGTAAGACTTGCGTTTTGGGTCCTGCGGAGACGCAGCACCCACAACTATGTTGATTGAACTTGGCACATCACCACAGCTAATAATCATCGTACTTGTTGAGAGCATTTAATTAAATTTTCAGTTACTGAGAACTTCATTCTACGAGAACATTATTGCTCAGTAAATTTCTACTCTAAAAAGGAATATCATTTCCATGTTCTTGTCTGATGTTCCGAATGGAATTCATTGCATCTCGCCTCTTCCATTCCATAAATGTGCTCGAGACTGACTTGACCAGCATTCTCTGGACGGAGAAAATCAGACACACACTCGCCTGCGCTGCACAAACACCAAGTCATCGCTTGTCCAACTCCTCACGCATTGTTTTGAGCTCCTGTTGTCGCATTGAAATGAAGATCAACTCTTGTTCGGATTGATGAATGCACCGCGGCAGCAAACACACCTGTGAACATTCCGAACTTCACAGCTCTCATAGAGAGAGGCGTCACAGACCCGTCCATTGTCGATCGGGTAGTTATTCATCTCGGAACGTGCTGATTTACTTTGGGTAAGAAATGCTTTTAAATGAAATAAACTTGTTCTTCCAAGCTTCATGCTCTTAAAACCTTTGTTTTCTTTATTCACCAAGTAATTCATTTTATTTACTTTCTCTTTTATTCACTCGTTCAAACATTCATTTATCATGCAATATTTGCGACGTATTTCAACACTTGTTGACTCACTCCTTCCTTCATCAATTCATTCACGCATTTATCGATCGAGAAATCAATGCCAGCCTTACAAAAACAAAGGAAATCAGTTCTACCCTCGCTTGCCCCGTCACCAACCAAGGCAGAGGTACACGGAACGCAAGTGCGCACTAAGCTGTTCATCAGGAACGAACACAATGAAAGATAAATGAGGCCACGTACTTTGTACACTTAGAGAGATGAAGTTCATCCCAAAGGGTCCATGTAAGATTTTTAGTGGCGCTGCTCTAATGTCACGACTGCATAAATGAGTTGCTGTTAGAAAAGTCTGCATGGGTGAGAAGTCTTATGACATAACTGAGATCCACATGTATCCCCTTTTAATTAAAGGATTTATGTTGATGTTGAGCGGCATGTTCTTTCGTATAATAGAATGCAAAGTAATTATATACACTCTACGATAATAAGAAGCTTCAAATGCTAATGTAGACACAAAACAAGGTTTTAAGAATCTGACACGAGAGAAGATGTTGCAGTCTAATCAAATTACCAAAGTTTAAATTTCAAGATTTTTTTTCAAAATACTTATAATTAAAACCAGACCGTAATAACGGTTAACAAAAGATAGGCTGGTACCTACTTCATACAGCTGGTAAAGTGCGATTTGGTGGCACTAACTTCGTTTTCATAACGGGAAGAAGCACCGGGCTGGAAGACTTGCTATTTCTAACCATTGTGGGTTCATTCTATATAAAGGCAGAGCATTATTGACAGCAGTAATTTATACTCAAATTGTCAAGTAGAATTTCAGTTCTTAGAACTTTACGCATTATAGCTCACTAACGAAATGCTTTGCTGATGATCAATAATAAGTTATTTCAAACACGTAATTATATTCATACTTACAAATTTTTAATAACACTTAGCTGTACTCCTACTATACTCGTGCTCTATGTTGCTCAGTAAGTACTTTCAAAAGCATTGATTTAAATACACTACATTGAATATTTTCTAAATTTTTCATCTTTCCATTCCAACCTATGAGCTTTGCCAGAATTTGAAACAACCTTTATTTATTAAAAACTCGTAATGTTGTTATTAATACATAGACATAGGCTTCCTACATCTCACCAGCATTTAAAGTAATACTCGTAAATACAAAAGGTTTAATAATTCCGATTAAAATAGAGAAATCTAGTCAGCCCCACACATCTATGGTCCGCACAACACATGTATGGTCCGCACCACACATGTATGGTCCGCACCACACATGTATGGTCCGCACCACACATGTATGGTCCGCATCACACATGTATGGTCCGCATCACACATGTATGGTCCGCATCACACATGTATGGTCCGCATCACATATGTATGGTCCGCACCACACATGTATGGTCCGCACCACACATGTATGGTCCGCATCACACATGTATGGTCCGCATCACACATATATGGTCCGCACCATACATGTATGGTCCGCACCACACATGTATGGTCCGCACCACACATGTATGGTCCGCACCACACATCTATGGTCCGCATCACACATGTATGGTCCGCACCACACATGTATGGTCCGCACCACACATGTATGGTCCGCACCACACATGTATGGTCCGCACCACACATGTATGGTCCGCACCACACATGTATGGTCCACACCACACATCTATGGTCCGCACCACACATGTATGGTCCGCACCACACATCAATGGTCCGCATCACACATGTATGGTCCGCACCACACATGTATGGCCCGCACCACACATGTATGGTCCGCACCACACATGTATGGTCCGCACCACACATGTATGGTCCGTACCACACATGTATGGTCCGCACCACACATCTATGGTCCACACCACACATCTATGGTCCGCACCACACATGTATGGTCCGCACCACACATCTATGGTCCGCATCACACATGTATGGTCCGCACCACACATCTTTCGTCCGCATCACCCATGTATGGTCCGCACCACACATGTATGGTCCTCACCACACATCTATGGTCCGTACCACATATGTATGGTCCGCACCACACATGAATGGTCCGCACCACACATGAATGGTCCGCACCACACATCTATGGTCCGCACCACACATCTATGGTCCGCACCACACATGTATGGTCCGCACCACACATCTATGGTCCGCACCACACATCTATGGTCCGCACCACACATCTACGGTCCGCACCACACATCTATGGTCCGCACCACACATGTATGGTCCTCGCCACACATCTATGGTTCGCACCACACATCTATGGTCCGCATCACACATGTAATGTCCGCACCATATATGTATTGTCCGCACCACACATCTATGGTCCTCGCCACACATCTATGGTCCGCACCACACATCTATGGTCCGCATCACACATGTATGGTCCGCACCACACATGTATTGTCCGCATCACACATCTATGGTCCGCATCACACATCTATGGTCCGCACCACACATGTATTGTCCGCACCACACATCTATGGTCCGCACCACACATCTATGGGCCGCACCACACATCTATGGTCCTCGCCACACATCTACGGTCCGCACCACACATCTATGGTCCGCACCACACATCTATGGTCCGCACCACACATCTACGGCCAGCACCACACATCTATGGTCCGAATCACACATCTATATGATCCTCGCCACGCATCTACGGTCCGCACCACACATCTATGGTCCGCATCACACATCTACGGTCAGCACCACACATCTATGGTCCGCATCACACATGTATGGTCCGCACCACACATGTATTGTCCGCATCACACATCTATGGTCCGCATCACACATCTATGGTCCGAGACTCCGAACCACACATGTATTGTCCGCACCACACATCTATGGTCCGCACCACACACCAAGTCAGCAGCACATCCACTTGCCTCAGAAGGTCACGTTCATTTAGCAGACGACGCAACGCTCGCCACGCAACGAGGCTCGCAAGCATAACAAACCCAAATATTTCTGACCGCTGCATTTTTCCTCAATTTTTCCGACTGCTGATTGTTTCCTGCGCTTTTTCAGACAGCTGAATTTGTCCTGAATTTTCACGGCAGCTCATTTTTTCCTGTACATATTTCGCTGCCGAATATTAGCAAAGTTTTTCTGAAAAATTGCTGTAACATTTCATAAACTGTTATCTGGATATATGGAAAATAGTTGGGAAGACAACTGTTATCTTGAGCGAGAGATAGCAACATGATGACCTCAGGTAGAGGAAATAGTTTAAAGCTCACATTCACGTCACTGAAGCGGCGGAGTTGCAGGGCAGGACTGATGTGCGTCGCGTATGTCACCTCGGCAGTAACTCAATACAAGTCGCTCTTTTCAACAAATTTAATTTACATTTCATCAAATTCAATTGAAATGCTCCGTCTTTTAAACCCCACGTTCGTGAGGTGAAATATGGACGGTTAAATTCAATTTATCAGATAGAATTAAGCAAGGAAGTTCAGTTCCTTCAAGTTACTTTGCTTTTATCATATTTTTGTGCTTATTTTTTCGCCATTTTTTCTGGTTTACCAATCATTCAAGGGTTACAAAATTAACCTTGCTAAAGCTGACTTCCCTTAACCTTTTCTACGAGCGCATTTCGATTATTCCACAAGCACAAAGTTTTCTCCCAATGATGCCAGGAGTGTGAAAAACACGTAGCAATCAATGCAATCAGTGAACTCACCACATGTCTCACGCAAACAGCTCTGGTTATGCTTTCACCGAGTTAAATGGATCCAAAATTGAACAATAACGTCGACTTTGGTCTCCGTTCTATTCACGGGTACATGACTCAGTCCGACCTCGAGGAGAATCAAGCCTTGTACGGTTCTTTGATGTCCTCTCAGCTGCCCTTCCCTCTACCAACAAGACGGGGGAAGAGGGCGGCCAGCGAGGCGGTGGTGGCGTATCGGAGTCCGATATTTGGAGAATTCCTTCGGTCCTAACGGAAGCTATGGAAAGTTGTATAAGGTACTTAAATTGCGAGCTGTGACATTCTGTCCGCCAAAAGATCGATGGGAATGCAAGAATGCTACCTCCACTTATTTTGATGGGTCAACTAATTCACTTTTGAGGATAAAATAATGAAATACCGTAGAGCACGCAGGAGTTTTGAGGAAGCCCGATTTCGAGATACGATATTTTGTAACCAATAACATCGACACCATAGCGGTCTATCGAGCGAGGGCTCAAGCCAGATTGTTCTGCCCACGGAAAATTGGAGTAGAATGATCCCTGCAGCAAACTTAATACGGATGTACTTCACACGAGTACATGAGATGGTGTAAAAACCACGAGAAACAGAAATTAGACACTGAAGTATGGTTTGCTGTTCCAGTAAGATATAATTAGTGAAATATCTGAATAACGTACAGACGTTCAAAAGATCAATAGCACATTTCAAAATGTAGTAGAAGCTTAGTTAAACTGAAAATTACAAACGAATCATGCGACGATTTCGAAACCTTAAAGAAGTCATCCACATTAAAATTGTGATTATCACATTCTGATTTTAAAACTCAACTTACAATGAATTGAGAGAGTTCGGAAGAGTGAATCCATGTACATTCTGATTTTAAAACTCAACTTCACTCAAATTAAAGTGAACGTTTTCAATAAAATAACATATTTTTTGTAATTTTCCAGTATAATTTACATCGAGACCCACTTAAATTGGTTCACGTACAACATCGTCGTTTGAAGGACACATGTCCGAGAGCTGTTTACGTCACCCCAAGTCACGTGATGAACTAATCAACTCCAGAGATAGGATTGGCATCAATCACAGGTATTGACAGTTCTATCGATCACACAGATCTATCAGCATGCGCTATTATGCATCAGTCCAGTTGCAGAAAGCGGCAAAATTTGCGCCTGTAAATTCTACGTTAAATTGGAACAAAAATGACAAATTCCCTTCTTTGTGAAGGTCGCGCTTGACTATAATAATTGAGGTACGGAAGCCTCATAAACAATTTTTTAAATTAGCTGAAAAAATCCTCAGCTGAGTGAGGAAACTTAATAATTTATTAAAAATTGAGGTATTATGACCACGCACCTTGAACCGCACACTGACAGGTTCATCAGGAAAGACGTGTACGCACTACGCTTTAGTGCAGGTACGCTTTTTAAATTGATAAATATGTTTCCCACTTTAACCCTTTACAGTTCAAGTGGATTTGAAAAACCACTCGTACTAACAGATCTAATTTGTTTTATTTTTTCCCGAATTGGTCTTCATTTTTTGAGGTTCACCGCCAAGTGGCAGTTCTTTTCTCATGCACATGCCGGGGGCAGCCCAATGCATGGGCCAGTTTAATGAGGGATTTGTAAAAACGGTACAAGGGAAAATTAATTCACCCGGTAATGGATAAGACTTCATCCAGCAGGAATAAGTTTGACATTAAAAGTAATGTTGGCGGATTAAAACGTATGTGCATGCATTAGCATATGTATTAAAGTCTCAACACAGGAGATGGCAGGAATACGCGAAGGTAGTTGCAATAAATTCGTATATAAATGCTTTAAACTGTTTGTAAGTTAGAAGTGAGAATGCCAACTTTCGCAACACTGGCACATAGCAAAACAATTTGCCCGAGCTGCAATTCGAAGGGAAGCTTTATGATTAGGGTAATTCTGCATCGATTCAGCCTCAAATTTTCCTAATTCGTCGAAAGAATTTCTGCATTTTCCGAGCATGAATCGAGCAGGTCAGGCTATAATTTACAGTCTTTGTTGAACACCGCGTTGTACCTTGTCGCCAACACCGAATACTAACATTACATGCAATTACAAGCATAGCATGCTAATTCGCCAAAGCTCTTCCAGTGTTCCACAGAAAACACTTCAGCAGCGCTGAAGTCTTCTCTTCAGCCTCACGAGGCAGGGACCACTTCTGGAAGCGTGAGGGCAGCGCGGTGCGATTTGTACTTCTCTACCGCGGGATTTTCCTTTCTTCGGATTTAATCAAGCACTCTTCACATTAGTTTTGATGAGGAGCTCATCTCGCCCCGGAATCATGCCACAGATTTATGGTTAATTACTGCAATTCGGCCACGGTCTCGTGGCACGCGGCGAGGCTCCTGTTCTGTATATTTTACATTCATTTCTTCGTTGCGCTGCGTCATGACGGGAGCCAAATGTTCATTGAAGGGTGTGGACAAAGCCACGTTAACGTACATCACGTCCCATGATGCGGCAAAAACACGCGAGTAATAACGGGTGTCACTCGGCCAGAATCTGTCCTGAAATACACATTACGGAAATTCATTGCCCATGCAATTCATCCTTGCGCATATCCAGGACAGTCTATACTCGACTAATTTTGGCTTATTTAACATGGGAGAAAATTTGTTTCGTACGTTTGCGGACATAGCGTCCCGCGAAATGAAATGAGCCCCATTTTCAATTGAATTTTTACCAAGTGAGCTGATATTTAGGTTTTCCGAAAATTTTTCAAATTGTTTGTTCATTCAAAATTTAAGAAATCTGTAAAATGATTGAGATGAAAATATACGAGAACCTCACTTCACCTACTCGTAACTTCATACAGCAGGGAACTTTTACGGAAAACAGCCGACCCTAAAGTAAACGTAATTGCTATAGAACTGCATTTATAATTAAGATTTGAACAAATATTACAGCAAGCAACGACAAACCAGGTCTCACTGGTCACGCGTTCACTTAACTCAGCACGATGAATTGGGAGAGTTCGGAGGAGTAAATCCATGTACAGGCTGAGCAAGTTACAGAGTCATCGTCTAATTTTTAGCACCACTTAATTCTAACACTTGAGGAAACGAAAGTGGTGCGCAAAATGAATCGTGAAACTTAGGACAATATCGATTTTGAATAGCCAATTTAAAGTTGGGTTATTCACAATAATGCCTCCAGACGAGGTCATAATGCATATGAGGTTTTCGTGAGCATTCTTGATAGCTGAGTCGCGAAGCACGTAACAATTTTAAAACATCATGGGCAGTGCAAAACAAACTCGGTGTAAAAAATTTGAGTGGATAAATGTATCTTAAAATAATCTTATGATAACAAGTCACTCCCACGGCACCTACTCGCACACGTCACTTACTCGCACGCGTCATTTACTCGCATACGGCACCTACTCGCGCACGGCACCTACTCGCGCACGGCACCTACTCGCACGCGTCACTTACTCGCACGCGTCACTTACTCGCACGCGTCACTTACTCGCACACGTCACCTACTCGCACACGTCACCTACTCGCACACGGCACCTACTTGCACACGGCACCTACTTGCACACGGCACCTACTCGCACACGGCACCTACTCGCACACGGCACCTACTCGCACACGGCACCTACTCGCACACGGCTCCTACTCGCACACGGCTCCTACTCGCACACGGATCCTACTCGCACACGTCACCTACTCGCACACGTCACCTACTCGCACACGTCACTTACTCGCACGCGTCACTTACTCGCACACGTCACCTACTCGCACGCGTCACTTACTCGCACACGGCACCTACTCGCACACGGCACCTACTCGCACACGTCACCTACTCGCACACGGCACCTACTCGCACACGGCACCTACTCGCACACGGCACCTACTCGCACACGGCACCTACTCGCACACGGCACCTACTAGTACAGGAAATCTACGCATCATTTACGCATCGCCTACTCGTACCAACAACTAACATCGTAAACAAATAGAGAACTTTGGATAGAAAGAGGATTTTCCTTCCTCACGGTCAAGGTGAAACAATTGAAATGAAAATTTAGAATTAAATCAAAATAACGAGTAGGTAGCCAACCCCAAGTCACGTCTACTGCTAACTAATTAAGACTCATCATTCTGATATGTAACGTCTGATCAAGAGCTCAAACACAATTGTGCCCTGACGATTAGATTTTAAATGAAGCCTCCCTAACCTCAACAAAGGTGTTCCAAAGTGAGGAAGGATGAAAGCCCTATTTTTACATGAAATTAAGGGAGCAGGGAATTTATGCACGAGATGTGTTTCCGCACACAAGATCTCCAGCGCGTAGAAATGGTAAGTTATGGAGTAAGTTTATGAAAAAGATAAAAGTTGAAGAAAGCAGATATATATAGGTGTTGAAAAACAGGATTGCAATTAACTGAGAAAAATTGGTCCTTATAAATCAAATACCTATTCTGTATCAACAAAAAGGTCCATCTAACTCTCAGCTAGGGATGTGGTGACCTGAATGTTCTCACAACCAGCCAGTGACAATATTCCACGGTTTGCAATTTGTCCCCAATTTCCTGCGCCGAGTGAGGTGAGATTGGACCTTCCAAGCACCAAAGCGACGAAAAAGTTAAGAGGTCTGCTAGAGATATACACGTAAATCACGATAAACATTTTACTCGCTTGGGTTGAATAGTTGATTACGCTGTACCGCAAACATCAAACGAAAATATCAGATATATTTTCAACTTCACATGCGCAGCAGCCAGTTCCTTGCCTTGAAACAGAGCAACACTCAGAAAAACAGCTAGTTACCTCGCACAGTAGAAGCTCATACCAGAGCGGGAGAATGAGTAGTCATAATGAAGTCTGCTGCACCTCAGCTCGGGCTAAGCATACGCCAAGAACTCGCAATTCAGTTTCCCTGCCGCAAATTCGCAGACCTAAATGTGTTTCCGAGCCTTTGAAGCTGTTCTCAGGTGGGGCGGAGGTCGTGAGCCAAAGATCCCAGGTCAAAGATATTGCCTAGAATAAAGACGGTCTGGGCCAAAGACGGGGTCTGGGCCAAAGACGGGGTCTGGGCCAAAGACGGGGTCTGGGCCAAAGACGGGGTCTGGGCCAAAGACGGGGTCTGGGCCAAAGACGGGGTCTGGGCCAAAGACGGGGTCTGGGCCAAAGACGGGGTCTGGGCCAAAGACGGGGTCTGGGCCAAAGACGGGGTCTGGGCCAAAGACGGGGTCTGGGCCAAAGACGGGGTCTGGGCCAAAGACGGGGTCTGGGCCAAAGACGGGGTCTGGGCCAAAGACGGGGTCTGGGCCAAAGACGGGGTCTGGGCCAAAGACGGGTCTGGGCCAAAGACGGGGTCTGGGCCAAAGACGGGGTCTGGGCCAAAGACGGGGTCTGGGCCAAAGACGGGGTCTGGGCCAAAGACGGGGTCTGGGCCAAAGACGGGGTCTGGGCCAAAGACGGGGTCTGGGCCAAAGACGGGGTCTGGGCTAAAGACGGGGTCTGGGCTAAAGACGGGGTCTGGGCCAAAGACGGGTCTGGGCCAAAGATCGGTCTGGGCCAAAGACGGGGTCTAGGACAAAGATGGGGTCTGGGACAAAGACGGGGTCTGGGACAAAGACGGGGTCTGGGACAAAAACCGGATCTGGGACAAAGACCGGATCTGGGACAAAAATAGGGTCTAGACCAATAGGTCTGGGACAAAGACCAGATCTGGGACAAAAATAGGGTCTAGACCAATGGGGTCTGAGCCAAAGACAGTCTGGAGCAAAGATAGTCTAGGCAAAAGATAGGGTTTGGGCCGAAGATAGTCTGGGCAAGCGATATCAAAACCGAATGCGTGAATAATACAGAAAGTGCACACATGAGCTGAAGAATAAAGTAACTTCCCAGACTATTCAGAAGTTTCGGCTGAACAACGAGTTTATGGAGGACAAAAATTACTCTAGTGACTCCAATTAGAATTCTACGGCAACACAAGCTCTCCAAAGAATTGGATCACAATTCTCAGCCTCTGCTTTAAATCAGTGGAGACGGGCATCGTTCTGTAAGTGCTTAGTACGCAGGCACGCGGGAACGCCTGCAATGCAGCAGCAAACACAGAGTGCTGCCGGAATGCTGATGAAGTGCCGGGGTAATGGCCTTCGTAAATTTCTTAGGCAACTGCACTTTGCTACAAAGCCTCTAAAAAGTACGTGGTAAAAAGGCGCTGCAAGACTAACTCGATATCTCAACCTTTTTGTCTACTTCTCGGGTCAAATGAAAATAACAGAGTGATGTGGTGAGGGTGAGGAGAAAACTTGCAGTTTTGAGCTTGCCGCGATTATAAACCAGCACATGGGCACACAGCAGGCAGAAACGCATGGGCCGAGTCTGTGCCCAAAAAGACGAGGGTTGAGTGAATTTCTAGGCAAGGTTCTGCGTAAGCGGGAGGTAATTACGCTTAGTGCTTTCTTGGTTACAAGTCACACTTGACTACATTGTTCGAATTTCAATTGAAGAAAATTCGATCTTCCTGACGCACATAAATGCAAAGTTCGCATTAATTAAGAATCACACCATATGATTTTTGGTTTTTCAACTACGTACGAATAAAAAACAAGGGCAAAAAATCATAAGATTTCATAAGCATGAGACAAAAATAATGTACCTCGGCTGCTTGCATTAGTTGCCATAATGAAGAAATTAAATCGTATCAGATAGAGATGTAAATAATGAATATTCATAACTCTCGAGTTAGAACAAAATGTGTTTGTTTTGACACAAGACTCCAGCCATATTCTCGCACACGACCGCGACAGCAAAGATAAGATCAGAAAATTAGTTCAAGCCTCCCTAACGGTAACGAAGGCGTTCGAAAAAGAGAGGAAGGAGGAAAGCACCATTTAGCATGTTCATGAGGGAACGCGAAATCTATCCTCAAGGCACAAAGAAACGGTAAATTGAGAGCAGAGTTTGTGATATGAGATAGAAGTTGAAAAAAGCAACAAGAGCTAAAAATAGGACAGCAGTGAACCGGAAAAAGGTGGTCCGAAACAAAACCAAAAACCTATTTTATTTCAACAAGAGCAAGGCCTGCCTAACCTCGGCACCTCAAATTTTCTTTCTGGAAGTGCTAATTCCTGAGACAATAGTTGCACCACCTTTAGGAAGACAGCAATAACAACTTGAACAAATAGATGAAAACGACTTATTTTCCCATTACAGTTAAAAGAAAAACACTTTTACACTGAATATAATGCAACATTTGCTCTGTTTTGTCAACTTGGAATAGATGCAAAGCAGAATCTACAAAGTTTCCATCACCCCGAATAATTCTCTGAATTTTCAGTTGAGTGAACACATACGAATATAATATTTTCCCACTTAAGGAATGTTCAAAAGTTTCTCAACATACTTAACGATCTGAGCCAGCAGTAGATTACCTGAAGGCTAGGTAAGAAGTTGTCTCAATTTGCATAAGCTTAAAAATCGAACTAGAACGTGGTTCCCTCATTCTGTGCAGTTGCTCTCAACGTTATTCGCTAAAGGTAAGCTGGTGTTCGTATTGGTTACTTGAAATGGTTCAGAGTGTGCAGGAAAATTTCCACATCCTAAAGAAATAGTTTTCTTACACGCAACCGGGTTTTGAAACCAGGCGCTGTAACAATTAAAGGCTGCAACCAGGCGCTGTAACAATTAAAGGCTGCAACCAGGTGCTGCAACCAGGTGCTGCAACCAGGTGCTGCAACCAGGTGCTGCAACCAGGTGCTGCAACCAGGTGCTGCAACCAGGTGCTGCAACCAGGTGCTGCAACCAGGTGCTGCAGCCAGGTGCTGCAGCCAGGTGCTGCAGCCAGGTGCTGCAGCCAGGTGCTGCAGCCAGGTGCTGCAGCCAGGTGCTGCAGCCAGGTGCTGCAGCCAGGTGCTGCAGCCAGGTGCTGCAGCCAGGTGCTGCAGCCAGGTGCTGCAACCAGGTGCTGCAACCAGGTGCTGCAACCAAGTGCTGCAACCAAGTGCTGCAACCAGGTGCTGCAACCAGGTGCTGCAACCAGGTGCTGCAACCAGGTGCTGCAACCAGGTGCTGCAACCAGGTGCTGCAACCAGGTGCTGCAACCAGGTGCTGCAACCAGGTGCTGCAACCAGGTGCTGCAACCAGGTGCTGCAACCAGGTGCTGCAACCAGGTGCTGCAACCAGGTGCTGCAACCAGGTGCTGCAACCAGGTGCTGCAACCAGGTGCTGCAACCAGGTGCTGCAACCAGGTGCTGCAACCAGGTGCTGCAACCAGGTGCTGCAACCAGGTGCTGCAACCAGGTGCTGCAACCAGGTGCTGCAACCAGGTGCTGCAACCAGGTGCTGCAACCAGGTGCTGCAACCAGGTGCTGCAACCAGGTGCTGCAACCAGGTGCTGCAACCAGGTGCTGCAACCAGGTGCTGCAACCAGGTGCTGCAACCAGGTGCTGCAACCAGGTGCTGCAACCAGGTGCTGCAACCAGGTGCTGCAACCAGGTGCTGCAACCAGGTGCTGCAACCAGGTGCTGCAACCAGGTGCTGCAACCAGGTACTGCAACCAGATGCTGCTACTAGGTGCTGCAGCCAGATACTACATCCAGGTCCTGTAACATATAAACACTCACAGGTACGGTTACTCCTAGCCGCGGTTGCAGTGAGGCCGCAATTTGGTTGCAGCGCATTCATGACGAGCCAATAGAGCGAATGCTCCAGGGAAATTGATTGCACAGTTCTTTGTGTGCGGCGGGGTGGTGGCGGCACGAGTGGCAGAGACGATGCGAGGCATGCGAGGCAGATCCCTGCTCATGTTTGCTTTATGGAAATGCGCTACTTCCAACGGAGCTCAAGGCAGTGCTGCTCTTCCATGGCACCGTGATGGTCCTTTCAATACCGATATACCTGCCTCCTCGTCCTCAGTGTCACATGTCGAGCATGAGTTCAAGAAGTTCAATTTAACCGGCAGTATTTTTTTCGTTTTTATTTGCTCGCTCTTGAACTACCACTCCCTACGCGTAGTAAGACTATGTTGCTGCTACGTATTTAAAAATTACCAAATTCCTTGACGGAACGAAATGGCGCAGCTACGAAATTGCTGTAGACCAACGCAAATTTACCTAAACCATCGTAGGCGTTTCCGGAGTTACAGTAAACTTCTCGCTTGATACTCGCATTCCTTTATCTTTTAAACTCACCCATTTCAAAGGAAAGTCTTAAATGAATCTGGTATAAAAAATAACATCTAAATTCCATTAAAGTTTAATTTTAAACCACAAAAAATAAGGAATACTGATTTACGTGTGGGACAAATTTATATTACACGTAGTAGTATCGCCGCATTATAATCGAATAAGTGCACAGCTTACAGGCAGTTCAATTCCTAAAAATAAGATCAAAATCAAATTTTTCGACTTCATTCGGGGAGAGTAAGATGAGAGAGTGCACTGGGTGCCTCCCGCCCCTCAAGCACATGTCAGTGGACACGAAAATTAGACACGTAATAGCGTGCGTTCAATTCGTCAACCAAAGTTATGGTCCAGTAAATGCATTAATACTTGACTCCGGCACCGTGACTTCATTGTCCATGCAGTAAAATTATTATAATTAAGCTAGTTAGTTTAAGATTCTCCAGAACCATCAAAGGCTATCTCAAGCGAGCGAAAGGGAGTGACCATTTAGTATAGCTGTGGACTATGGCGAATCAGTGCACTAAGTGTGTTCGAGCACTTTGAGGACTGAAACATCTAATCAATAAACAAGAGAGGAGCAAACAATGTATGAACATCGAAGGAAGCAAAGTGAGCATGAAAGATAGACCAACAAAAGCCTACCTGTAGCTGAAATGGTGTAAGAGTTTCTTCTTGAAGGCACCAGTCTCCATAACAAAGGACAAACCTGACCTAAGCCTGTGACCTATCCTACGCCCCCAATTTACTCGAATAAATTCTGCGCCAATTAATTCATGCATCGGAGAAGGGCCTTCAAACAAGCCAGTACCTCGAGATTGACCTTCTTCAGCCTGACAATAAATCAAGCGCGCATTAAGACGAAAAATGTTGTTCTGAATCTGTGATAAGAAGAAAATGTTCCAGAAGCCACTGCAGTTTTTATTGGCATTACTAAAGTATTCCATCAAACTTCAATAAAAAATAGAAAATATCAGTCAATTTTGAGGAATACGTTGTGCTTTCAACATTTCTAGGATGAAACAAGCTTTATTAGTCAGCCTTTCAGCTCGACGCCTCTCGACAGCAAGTATTATTTTTTTCCACACTAGCTAGACCTTGCTTGAAGTCTCAAAGAAATGGTAGCTGGGGCGAAGTTTACGAGTGAGCGGCAAGTACATTTATGTCATTGCTTATTGAAGCCGGTACACGCTCTAGTTTCCTCATCCGATATTTCATAGTAGAGTACGCACGAAAGGTACTAATAATTCGGCAAGATTTTGAACGTTCTTTCTGCTGGTCCTTCGTATTTTACTGTATAGCGTGTGATAATTCGTAGAGTAATTCAACGTGTTTGGTAGATTTTAATATAGATCGTTGCATTTAGAGTTTATTGAAGTGCATAATTCTCCCAATTGCAGTGCACAATTAAATTTTTCTTTTTAGTGTTAGATTTCAAATATTTTTATAATACTGTTACAGAAACCGTTCGGATAAGCCGACTCGTTTTCTTACTACCCTTCCACGCCCCCAATAACCACGAAGTTCTTTACAGCTGCGAAAGCTTGATATACTCTGGACTTCGTAATGAGGTCTCCTGCTTTGAAGTGCGTTCGAAATCTAACACCGGTTACTAGGAGCTAATTAACATAATGCCCATGACAAGCACTGCTGGAACCGTCCTAGTTTTACTCTGATAAGAGCTCAAGCCAACATTGAATTATGGTTTCATTTTCAAAGTTAAAATTTTATAGTTCTTGCAGAAGAAAACGTAAATCTATATTACAAAACGTATAAATTTTTGTAATTGAAAGACTGACACTATTTTAATGCTGATCGCTTTCGTGAAGAAAAATCCCACTTATAGAACAAGGGTACCTACAGTGTTCAATAAAAGCATAATGACGATACAGCAATTCTTCGAAAATGCCGATAAAACAGATCCAAAGTGGCGGTTATACATTCCTTCCTCCCCCGTGCAATTTTAGAATCACCAGTCATTTCGAGAGCAAATATGCCCCCGAAGGAGTTCGAACAACAAAGAACATATCGAAAACCGCGAACTCCATTACGGAGAGCAGTTCCAGGGTTCAAGAACAAATCTTGCCAATCGATGTCAATACTCAAGAGGTGTCGATAAATATGCGACTGTCCTGCTCTCCATGCGTGAAATTTTGTCTGTGAGAAGTGAAGAAAATTCTGTCTTAGACGTGCGAAAACGAAAACCTTTTTCTGCTTTGAGGAATTGCCTTGTGAAAAATAAAACGATCCTGTACCATTTGAAAGTATCTTTCTACGAAAAATGATACGGTCTCTCGTTTGTAAAAGATACTGTCTCCCTATCAAAAGTAACCGTATCTCTCAAACGTGACACTCTCTTCTTCTGCCCAGCGACTGTCTCCCACTACCAAGTGGCAGTCTCCGTCCTGAGGCACCGTCTGCCGCAACGAGCGACGCTGTCTCCCACTAGAGAGGATGTGTCCTTGTTGCTGCCTGAAGCTCCGTGAAGCACCAGGAGCGCTTGGTCAAATCAGTGTGCAGCTCGTTTCGAATGCTGAATAATTAAAAGTTGCGACGAATTTTCACTAAACGGACACAATACAGTTTCCGAATTATGAAACTGTATGAGTAGGAATTCGTGAGGCTAAGAATCCGCTGCGCAGACAGTTATAACCTGGTAAGAAAAAGATTATAGAGGAGCAAGGAAGTGCGTGTAAAAGGAGAAGCAGGAATTAGTGAGGGAAGATTTTTTTCAATAGAGTATAATGGGGAAAGTTGTGGTTATAATTTAGATATGCGATAAAATAACGCAAAACAATGGAACAGACAAAAAAACGAATAGCGTCTTCAACATGTAACGCGGTGGTACGGCCTAAAGAAATATGGTGTGCGACGGCTTCAATAAGTTGGTAAGATTCAAGCGCGGGTATCACAGGAGTGAGGCGCTATATGTTGGCTGGTGTGAGGGTGTGGACAAATAGGCTGCGCTAACCAAGGGCGACAATAAAAAACCTTGTGAACCGTAGAGGAGATCCTTGTAGGTATAGAAGGTAAGCATTGATACATAGGAAAACAGGACTTGAGGGACTTTCTGATACGACGATATACCAGGTACTTCTTCAATAGTTGTCTTAAATCGTCCCTTCAAGTCAAGTAGGCAGGCTTTAGCTCAGCCCACTGTGACAATCGAGCAAGCGGGTGTCGTGATAGACAATAGAATGTGGCCTGATTTCATAAAGCGAGGTTTTAATGACATTAACTCTTGCGTAGAATAAATTTTGAACGCAGGGTTTATAAAACGTTGTACATTTCCTAATTATTACCGCAGTGACGCCTCATTGAAGGCGGTGAGCGGCTATGCCATCTTAATTCAAACTTTGGGCATCAGCGTCTTTGCCTCAAGACTTTCAGCTGGGATTTCAGTTCATTTATTTCAGTTATTTTATTCATGCAATTATTATACTCACAAAATCGCAAATGATACTTTAAAACGTTCAAATTCTTATTTAGTTCCTGTTTGTCAGGAAAATAAGGTTAAAATCAATGACAAAAACAGTATGTTTACAACAGTGAAAAGTTATTCGAAAATGTAGACAGTGTTTCAATCAACCAGGATGTACAAACTTCTTCCCGACAATGAATTGTTAGAGACAAATTAGTTAAAGATTATTCGCGATAATTATAGTCATTTAACGCAATAAACCCCAATGATAGCTACATGGCAGGATTACACTCATTTGTAAGATGAATCTGTGTACTTTCTATTCTAATTTAACGCTATAAACCACAATGATAGCTACGTGACAGGATTGCCTTCATTTGTAAGATAAATCTTTGTCCTATCTATAAAACGTATTCGCTTGACTATTGGTGTAAAACTAACACAGAGCAAGAAATAATTCAACTCAACGAGTCCAATGTTTTCTTCGTAGTTGTGTTGGGATTAGTACTGATTAATGAAACGAAACAGTGTGAAAGAAAAAACCGAAAGCTAATATACTATCAAGTGTTGTGTTTGAAATGTATTAACAAAATTATTGTGTATGGTTTCTGACAAAAAACTTTTTTCTTAGGAGGGCCCTTTTCAGTTACGGACAAAAAGATGACAGCAGTTGGCGAATTCTAATTGCACGCCATGATTCGAACCCTGAGGACTGCTACAATAGAGGCCTGGTGCGGGGGATCACAATTTGCAGATAACCAACACCTAGAATGGAAGTAAGCATGGTTCAGTCACCTAATTCATGCCTCCTTACAATTTTAATGGTTCCCGATCCTTGTAACTGTTATAGAATTCGTAACTGGATGCCAGCCTTCCATTTTCTGCTATTAGTGAATGATTCCGACTGACTTTATATTGGCAGAAAATGGGGGAAAGAATTCAAGACTAAATTCTGGTTGACCCAGTCGAGAGAAATAACGTCAAAATTTCGCAGTGGAGTCGTACATTTGGGGGGTAGCGCCGGACAACTGCTACTGTTGCCTCTACGTATTTACAATGAAGTAGCGCTTGAATAACGCTCGAGACAATAACAGCAAGTGCTGTTTTTCTTCAGCGTACAATACAAGGCATACTGTGTAATGATTAACATATTTTCCAAATCGCCCTCATATCAGCATGACCAAACTCTAGAGGACTCGAGGCCACCTCCAGCAGCGTACGAAATTGCTCACGCATTTCCTTCGAATAACAATAAATAAACTCTTTCAGATTACTTTCTATTGTTCTCATGTTGCTCAAGAGTTGCAGCATGAGAATTTCGCTTCGCATCTCATCTTCTACTTCATTGTGAGCTCTTTATGTCTTCTCTCATTTCCATCTCCATCTGAAGGTGTAACTCTCCTGCTCGTCACTCGATATTCCTAACACAGCAAGAAGAGGGCCGTGACTCACTTCACGGCAAACAGGTGACAGCAGAACCACTTCTGTTGGGTCTGCATTTTCCAAGTAACCAAATTTTAACGACAAAAATATAAAGATATACAGTAAGACGTCAACTGAACTTTAGAAATTCAATTTGACCAGAGAGTACGAACATATGTTTTTATCTAGATACATTATTTGAAACTCAATATGAAAAGGGTCTGAAAGGTTTGAGGCGAATATTCGTCATGAAATATTACGCCGCATTTGGCATTTTACGAACTTTTAGAAATGTCTTGCATTGAATGTTTCTTTTCAAAATTAATTCCTACCTTCGACGGAATTGTTCTGTTTGATTTACAAAGCCCAAGGTTGTGATACAAAACATTCGTAATAAAATGATCAAGTTTGCTCTTAAGTTTAGCGATACTCTGAGGCGCTCGCACTTCTTTGTTTTGCTGCTCATAAATTATATAGGTCGACGTCGCCCTCGACGAGCCAAGAATTATTCTAAATCAATGATGTAGGCCACATTAATACACGAAAAAAAAATCAAATCTTACAGAATTACAAGCAAAAAAATAAACTCCTGCTATTGCATGCACGATCGATCAATTGATCAGAGCAATAATGCACAAAACTATGACCCTCGGAACACAGACCACAAGGGGTCGCTTGGAAGTCGCTGTGCTCAAGTCGTGTACCACATTAGATTAAATTGGATTAACTTTCACTGCAGAAGTGATCCGTCAAAAACAAATTACCACTGACATATTCTAAGGAACGCTCACGCTTTGCTGAAGCGGAGTGAAGTTTGCGGCAATGCTACTTAAACCCTTGAACATTTGTAGCTCAGAAAACAACGACGGAATTCTTCATAGAAGTAATTTATACCAATTTTTCTAGTTTTCAGCAGATACTGCGCATTCAGTGGGATTACATGATTACACACGCAGAATCAATACCTTCTGAATAATTTTCTACAATTTGATTAGCTAACGAAAGATAGTTTGCGGGACTCGACGAATGCTGTGTCTCACATTCGATTGATTTCCAAGCTAAGTCATTGGTGAGCGAGTATTTGAACGACAGTTGAACTACGACCGACCAAAATAAAAATAATGATCTTCAGGCAATGTCAAAATTTGAAAGTATAGTTAATCCGTGTTTCATGTGGTAAACGTTCGCTCCAAATGAAAGGAGCAAATAATTTAAATAGACCTCAAGTACCGAATTTGGCTGACAGTTGCGTTTGTGAGTCATGAAACAGGCGCTGTTGCTCGTGCAGTCGTAAAACATCATGAGAATTTTCAGAGCTCGTCACGATGTAGCTTCTCTCCTCAGGACAGCGTACATGTACAGTAAAGTTCCTGACAACCGGACACCCGACAACCGAACTAACATGAATACCGGACACCTGACAACCGGACTTACATGACAACCGGCCATGCAATGAATATTATTAGCATTTTTTACCATGTTTTCAAGGAGGCAGTGAACGATAACACAGATGAATAATACCAGTTAACATTACATTCCCTATGGTAAAATGAAGCACATATTCATTACAATCGTAGAAACATTAACTTAAGGTGTGTGTTATTCCTTGGTTTAGTCTAACCGCAAACATGATGTTTCACTCTTGAATGTGAACATACAATTCTTGTAAATGTTCCTACGCTTTTACTGTTCCTACAAACTTTAGCGGCAATAAAGTAATTCAAGTTTCAATAAATCTTTAGTTTTCTTATCTTCACGTCGATGACTATAGACAACCGGAATACCTTGACACGTATGAGTCCGGTTGTCAGGAACTCTACTGTATCAGGTTTGATATAGATTCAAAAGCTTCCAATACCATTGATCAGCGCAAAATAAAAATATGGTCAATAACAGAAGAAATCAACTGCTGATCATTAGTCACGATAGAAAGTTTCTACCGTGCGTACCTTGGCTAGAAAAAATCGAACTATTTAGACGTTAAACCAGAAAACACAGCCTCAGTCCAGTACAAGCTTTAGCAATAACGTGAACGGTTTGGTATGCCGCTCTAGGACACCCTATTAACCATTTCTAACGTCGCTTGTCAAACACTGGCCTGTCCTGGAAATCGCAATGCACATTTGCAAAGAACGAAAAATATATTTGGGAAAATGTAAAGTGTCTCATCGTTTTTAACCAATGTATTGATACGTCTCAGGCTTGATTGATTGCAATGAAGTATCCTTTTTTAATCGTACGCAAAATCAATGCGTCCAGCCCTAAACATACGATATTGAAATGCTTCATCTCGGTCGTAAAATGAATATCAAAATAATCTAAACTATTTCGTTGATTTCTTGTCTCAAACATTTCATTAGGCCCCTGCAGTGCAGGCAAGCTGAGCTCCTATCCTCGCAACTTACTTTCATTAGAAGGTCTTCTGAGAAAATTTTGAAACTGACTTGTCACGGCTATTGCGCATGCGTACGGGTGCAGAAGCGGTGTGCCAGCATACGATAACGCAATATCTATTTAGTCAGCGAGCTGAGTTCCGTACTATTGTAAGATTGCGTTTGGTCTATGAGTTGGGTTTGGTAATCATGTGCAAACGTTAGTTTGCAAATTAAATGATGGCTGAAAAATTCTAGCAACTTGTATGCATCAAGTTCTGTAATAAACTTGAGAAATCGTCAACTGAAACTTTGGCAATGTTCCTAAAAGATTTGCAAAAGTTCGAGAACGTGGGAGAAAATATGCGACAGAAAGTGTCTGAATTATGGAAAGACTAAAACTTGCTCTTGCATCATGAAATTGCACCTGCTCACGCTCCGATGAAAATAACAGTTTTTGACTAAACACAATATGGCCTCCTCCTACATTCTTTTTGTTCGCCAGATATAGCCTCCGGTGACTGCTTTGCACTTGAAGACGAGAATTTAGATAAAACGCCTTCGTTTGCACATTGTAGAAGACATTCTAGAACAAACGCAGGTGATGTGGCACAGCCACGAGGAAATGGATTTTTGTACCCAATCAGGCATGTTAAAACGCTGCATTTGTTGTATTGATTCGAAGGGAGACCATCTTGAAGGAATTTAAAGCCATTAGTGGCTTAGGTAAGCAAAAACTATAGATAAATATGTACATACATTTTAGATCAAGTTAGGGACCTTCCTGACAGCGTACACCAAAGGTAAATCACAAGTATACATATTTTGAGTGCAATTGCCTTGAAGTCATCAAAGCCTCACATACTGCAACTGCAAAAAACGACTTCTCCAGAGACGCAAGTGTGAAGAGGATGAGTAGTTCGTTGAAGAGTTTAACGAACAATGAACACTTTCATACCAGTGAATTTATTCACTTCAATAATTAAGTGGTAAAATTTTAAATAATGAACGTTTTCATCGAATACCTCCCTTCATTTGCTGTGACATTCCACAATGCGATAATTTATCACCTGGTGATATTTGCAGCTGACTAATATATTCATTAAGCTATCGAAATTTTTCCCGATAGTAATGTACTCGCCGCAATCCCCTCCATCGGGAGGATTTCGAAGATAAAATCTGAGCATTTAAAAAGCGCCTGAGGCACAGGTCCTTATTGCGTAACTTTAGCCTCTTCAGAAACAAAAATATGGTCATTTCTTGGTTCAGTAACCACTAAATCTATTTTACTCATACTACGTCATGTAGCACAGCTTCCTCTACCACACACGCCGTTACCAGTCATCATTATAATAGCGTTTAACTCCCTAGACATAACAAAGACAATGTCAAGAGAGCGGAGAGACGCAATCATTTGGGATGGGTCGTGGAAAACGATGAATCTATGCACGTAGTGTGTTTCAGAACATGATAACCTGCGAATGACAACAACAAGTTAGGAAGGAAGAGGAAGAAAAGGCAAAGAAGAAATCGCGAAGGAGATATGTAAACTAAAAGATAAGAAGTGGCCTCGAAAGGTTAGTTGTCCCAAAGGCCTATCCATAGTTGAGATAATTAGATTAGAGGTTAGTTTTAAGCTCCCTAACCCCTAAAAAAAAGCGTTCTGAAACAAGGATGAAGGCACCATTTAGTATGGAGATAAGGGAGCACGGAACCTATGCAGAAGGGACATAGAAACAGTAAGATGCGAAAGAATTAAGTTTACGAAACACGATAAAAGTTTAAAAAAGTAGTAGGTGCTTAAAAAACAGGACAGCAGTGAACCAAAAAAAAAGTACTCCTTAACATAACAAAAACATTCTATTTCAAGAAAAAATAGGTCTAACTGACTCTCAGCTCGATCCCTCACACATTTCCCCCCTGGGAAGCTGAGGTAACCAGTGCAGTATCCCGCGCTGTGTCGACAGAGTGGGCCTAACACAAAATCACGCACTAATAAGGGTTGCGTCAAATCATTCGTATTTTTCACTATGCGCGGTCCAACGTAGAATCTTAACACGCTGTACGAAAATAAACTTCACTTTACAGTCCTCTCACACTTCACCTCTTGCATCAACATTTACTCATAACATCACTAAACCAGGAGCTCATAAAATAAAAAGTCTTGAACAATTTTTTTCTTAACTACATTGTCTGTAGCATTTAACGACAACTTCGAGCTGGCTTGTGAAGAACGTAACTAATATTTAGGCAATAAAATATTTAGGACGTTTGGTGCGGTGTCCGCCGACACCAACTCGACAAGCTGACATGCCTGCTGGTGGCCTGCTCACATCGTGCCAACGGCGAAAGCTGACAGGTCGAGTCCTCTACAACACTATGAACCTATTCGCAGAATTTTCACTGGTCCCATACCACGTTTCGAACCAACTCGTATCCGTCGACGCGAACAATCGCGCGAGGTAATTGGCCAAGCAAGATGTAACGTAGGTAACAATAATTATTACGAGATTAAATTTTGTATCCGCTTACTATGTTTAAAAGACTGGAGGGAAATAGTCCATTCTTCTTTGCTGAGAAAATTGCATGCTCTCTGAACTCATTCTAACTGCTGTCTTTAATTTACCTCTCACGCAGTCGACTGTAGTGATTGATAAGTTAGCTTTAGCCTTCCTTACCAGTACAATACTAAACTCCAGTTTAGCCCATCTTAGTCAATGTGTTAAGAAGGAAGGTTAGGAAACGAGGTCAAAGTCGAAGAAGAAAGTCAGGGGTGCTGAAAAATATGACAGCAGTCATCCGAAAAGAAATGGTGCTTAACAGAACAAAATAGATTTTATTTCAAGGAAAATAAGGCTTTCCTAACTCTCAGATCGGGACCTCACATTTTCCCCTGAGAGCCCTCATTCCCATAGATGCACTAGTTGTATCCCACAGAGGGGACAGTCGACTGTAAAAGCTCCCTAATTTAAGTCTGTACTTTTCCCCGCTATTGTATCTGTTGTCGATGTTTCATTTTTGCATGACCAAAATTATGTTCTGCAAATCGTCTCAATGAGATATTTGGAATACGCCGTCGCCAATTTCGAGTGAGAGAACTTAGATTGATATAATTTCACAATTTGTCTGGTGAGTGGTATGATTGGATTATTCATTTTGGTAATCGTGATCAGGTACTTCCTTTTAAATAAGCGTGGCGAACACATAAGTATAGCAGTGATTTCAAGGTATTCATATATTCCTGCCTGTTAAGTCTCATCAGTATGGTTTCACCGTTATCGTCTTCCATTTTCTATTACTCGTGCATTCTCACTCTCTCTTTCCAACTTACAGAGGAAATTGAGACGTGAAAGAGTACTTGTTTCACCATTGATATTACCTGGATCCTGCTGAGGCACGGCCGGGAGATACGAAGGGCAAACGCATTCTTTCCTCGTCACGTTTTTGTAGTTCGTAGGTGCGATTTATTAACTTGGCTCTAACAGTAAATTTTGGTACCAGCCCACTTGAAATTCTAGTCTTATATTTTGTCCTACGCAATCCCTGAAATTAGAATGTCGTTCTAATCTACTTTGGTATTACCTCAGATTTGTCGGTGAAAAATAATAACAGAGAAAGAGAAGTAAGCACATTTTACATGAGTAATTTTATGTTACATCAATAGGTAATAAAAATACTAAACCTATTCTGGGAACAGTTTTTAGCATTTTTAACCGAGTCACGGAAGAAAGAAGCGTAACCGACTTGTGAAGACTACCCGCCATGCCCCACCTGGCCCACTCCTCATCTTTGTTATATCCTATCCTATCCAGCATCGGTTTTTGAAGTTCAATGCCTAGAAGTTTGTAAAGTTCTGTTTTGATGTAACTAAACTTTCCATTTCTTTTTTCCCGGTCCAAGATGAAAGCATTCTTACTACTAAAATATTCTGCTCCCGGTTTTCCTTTTTTTTTTGACAAGAACCTGTTTGAAGGAATAGAATTTGCTCTCAAGCAGCGTTATGCAGGACTCGGTCGTAATATTGCATCGTTTTTGCAGAGGATCGAAAAAGAATACTCTGAAATCAACAACTTATTGATTGAAGCAGATCATTCAAGCGAGAAACTTTATCAAATGATACGGATAGTGAAACAATACAGTAATATTCTTTTAAAACTGATGGATAAAATAAAAGTGGAATTTCGATGCCTACATTCGTTGAATTTTTTAATTTTTTCCAAGAAAATTATTTTTTAGCTATGACTTGTTATTTATACTACAATTTTCAAACTAAACTGTTTTTAAAAACTAATGCATAAATTTTCAGCTTTTTTTAGCCCTCTTGATTGACATGTTTGCCATTCTTAGACGCTTAAAACCGTGGGAGGAGTAGCATTTCCAGCGTCAACAAGTTCAAGTTTTCAGGAGAGCCTAACAAACTTGTCACCTGGCCGTGTAATGACGTCAGTGACTGGCCTTTCGCAAGCTGTAGCAGACGAACGAATTCGTAAAGCATTGAAGCATGTCGTTAGATTCAGAAAAATATTCTGTATAACATGAGCTAAAAACCAGAAAATTTATAATTTTGGAATTTTGAGGCAAACCGGTTTTATTTTACATAGTGACAGTACGGAATAAAGTGAACTGTCTGAGACTCATTTTCACAAGGTATAATTTGAATGAGCATGGTAACCTCATTCCAGAAAAAAGACAATATCACACAGGATTGTTCAACATGAAATAGGAATCTTTCCAAAACATTGTCATACACCGGAGAAAATTTTCTTATTTGGCGATATGATTCTTCTTCCTGAAATATTTTTAGTATTTTTCGCTGCGAGCGTCTGAAGGACTAGTCAGGACCCAGACCCTAACCTAATTTGCTTCGTTGTGGCACAACAACAAAAACGGGCTTCTCTCAAGTTTCTCAGCAGCCGCCGAGTTGTTCCCATGTTTTCACTTTCTCGTCCCCCTCAAAACGAACAAGTCTCACTTCCGACTTGTTACCAAATTTAAAGTAGCGCTGACAATTAAGGCGAACGAAGAATATAATCTCAATTAATGTATGCTTGTACTTGAAACTTAAAAAGCGTTGCAACGTCAAAGTAGAAACACAGTCACAACTAAAATGAATATGGACTTCATCTGTGTCACGTCTAAGCAAATTTCATTAAGTTCATAATGTGTACTTCTTTACTTTTAATTTAACACTTTAACCGCAACTACTAAATATTAAGTTCAACACCAAACTCAAATTAAAAGTCAACTGCAGCGCTCGATGTTGAAAATAGCAAACATGAACTGGATCGTGCCTTCACTTAGCTTTGATTAAGTATTTATGGAAATTGTGTTTGTGACTACTGGTCGGTCTGCAGCGTTGTGAAAATTACCTCCGTGTACCACCGGTGGGTCACGCTGCGGTCAAAGTGTTAAGCAACTGAGAATGCCGCAATAAGAATCGAATTTCAAACTTTTGCACACCACGAATAAAATTCGTAATTTCACTCATATAGAAGCGAATCAAATTACACCATTCTTTCTGGGGAACTATTCCCCGTAAATGGCCACCAGTGAACAAAGTTTAGCTCCCGAGCTGTAAGTGTTTTCACAAGCGCCGCTAAAAAAGCGATTCAAGAAGGAATCCTGTCGCCTTCGCGCACGACATTTCTAAGAATTTTCTTCTTTTCGCCGTGCTGACTCTGCTGTTCCGTTGAATGTCAACGAAGCGGCCGGACAGCTTCCCTCCGGACATACGGTACGCAAGACACGTTCCAATGTACCCTCTTACGTATCGCGCCTGGGTCGCTTCTTCTGTTTTGAACGTTTTTTGCCGGAACAGCCTGGGCAGGCTTGAGAGAAACGACTCTGACGAACTTCGCTTCAGTGAGAGAGAGATAAAACTGGCAACTTTCGCGGTGGTGCGAAATCAAGAGTTTTAGGAGGGAGGCAAGCGCTGAACGCTCGGCGAATGAATAGCGCCGAGAAATGAGAACGAATATGAAAAAAACGAAAACTAGTTTTGAATAATTCAAAGACTGCAACTTCTAATCACAGCTCGAAAAAATAATTGAAAAACAAAATGACCATCAGAGTAAATTTCTATCGAGTTTCAGTATATTGAAAAGGAGAAACAGAATAATATGTGCAAATATAAAAATTTGATTTACTTCTGTCACCTTGTGTATACAAATAAAAAACAAGGTACGAGGCATTCTCTGGTATAATATTCATTTTTAGTCAATTGCTAAAAATCGTATTCGAGCCAGTGAGTGCATGCCTTTGAAAAAATTACAGTTTTGGACGAAATTTATTGGAGTGAATCGAACAAGCCCATTTCGGGCGGAAAAAAGTAGCACCGGAACTACTAAGTAAGGACCAATTTTTCGCGTTGACATTTTCCTCGCAGCCTGGCTCCGTCAGCTAACGATGGCCGTGCTAACAGCCGAATGAAATGCATGGGCTCCCATTCGCGTCACCCGTAATTGGCCGAGGTGCAGGAGAGGCTAAGCACAAGCATGTAAGGCTCAAACAGGCACGTACCTCCTCCTCTGATAGGGGACTTACCTCGCATTTCTAGGGATGCAAACACCTTCGATCGGGTATCTGCATTGAAACTTATGCCTTGCTCGTTTGTCGCAGTCATAATCCAAATAAGATAACTTAGAAACTCATTATTCACCGAGTAGATCTGTTATACCCTTTCTATGCAGGGTCACCAAAAAATGCAAAGTTGATTTATCGAATAAACTTCGCTATGAGAGGGCAATTTAGCGTCGGAGAATCACTAAGACAGACTTTAAATTTTGCTGCTCTCCATCGTACACGTCGCGCGATCAACTGTAAAAGTTTATTAATATTATAATTAACGATACGTAGTGTCCATGTCAACTCTCTTTTCTCATATTTTTATTTGATCAATATTTTAAGAGACTGCTTACAATCAATTAGTAATTCTATTTTCTTTTATTACCGTATTCCCACATGAATAACCATCGGAAGCATTAGTCTGTTAATAGCAGCTTATGTCAGGCCATGAATCTTTCCAGTCATTCACGAGCGTTTCATAAAATATTCCTTCAATATTTCAATGAATATCTTCCGTGTCGAACTAAATGTTTCCATAAATCAGCATCAGAGAGAGCGTGAAGTGCGTAACAACGGGTTTAGCTGAGCAAGTGCACATGAAGGGCGCGACTCGAAGAAGAAAGCCAAGATTTTGTCACCAAGGCATCAGCGTCACATCGTTCCCTGCCGCCCTAGTGTTGAACTTCTTGCCGCGACCGACTATAGCGGCTTCTCCTCAGAAAATGACGACTATGGAAGAAAGTTTGCTTGCGACAATTGCTACTGGCATTCATCACAAGGCTTTTGACTCTTGACCAAAGTTTAAAATACAGCCTCGGCGAACTCACGGGAAAACCTTATACTTGTAGCACAAATTGCCTGCATGCCACCAAAATGGGAAACTGACACAAAAAATATAAGTACGAAGCTTCGAATTCGCTCAACTCCCAAGCGCGAACTAAAAAGTTTTCTGAAAATTTCAAAAGCAGCGAAGGAAACATGCATAGGCAATTGCATACATTAACAATTCTGTATACATAAGCAATTAACAACGAGAATAATTTAGAACTAATTATACAAGTTTAAAGTCACGCAAACCCTTTATTCCCGACTAATAAGTCAGCCTCTTTCAAAGTTCGTACAGCTGGTGACTATTTGAAAGCCAAGTAACTTAAGCGGATATGTTTGAGAATACAAGAATGCTAGAAAATAAGCTAATCTAAACGTCACATGTCAGCGAGGAGGTGGCCAAAGATGAGCCTGAGCTTTCCTCATGTCCTAGAGTTCAGACACGCACTAAGCACTAAGACAACTCGTGGTTGAGCGGAGCACCAGTTAATTAAGCTCTTGTTGCCGAAGCCGGGAGCTCTCGCTGGTTAGCGTTTGCCGCATGAAGGCGAGGTTCTCTCTCCCGCACCCATGCTTCTCGAGAGGGAAAGAATAATTGCGTTATGGAAGGGCACGTAGCCCAACTCAGGACTTTATTTGAAGAAAGAGGACAAGCTGGTGTGCACTCACCGTTTATATACATCTTATTTCGTAAAGACACCATGAAGACTCATAACTTTCCGTACGTCGTATTTCAGAAGTCATTTCCTCTAAATATCTTCTAATGAGAGTGGTACGTGGAATTCAGCGTACTCGAAAAAAAAACGATTTCAACTTAAACACTTGTTATTTTAACACGGAAATGTCTCCGGCCAAATATTTAACATCAACAACGTGACAAACAAGACCTGTCATTTTTAAAAAGATCAGGCACTTGAAGGAAAAAAACCAAAAACACCAACAAAAACGATTTAGCTCACATTTCAACGAAAAATGATTGATCATTTTATCACGAAACAATGGGAGTTAAGAAAACATTGGTTTTGAAAAGAAAATCAGTTCGTCACTGAAACAATATAATTTTGTAGTCGTCTCTGTGTTCAGGTTTGAAGCGTATATCTTATAGCGAGCTCCACGTATACAGTTACGAACGTTTCGTGCGGTTTTACATAACAAGGTAACCGCCGTGGGTTAAATTAAAATTCAATATTCAACTCAAACTTGAAATCAATTGTAGTAGGCAATTTTGAAAATGGTAGACATTAACTGGACCGTGCCCTTATCTGGCATTTATTCAAGTATTTATGAAAACTGAGTTTGTGACTACTGTATGGTCGGTCAGCAGTATTATGAAAACTCCCTCCGTGTACCACCGGTGGCTCACGTGTCAATACGCTTCCCACCCTAGAGCGAAGCCCTGACGTGCGCTCTCTTTTACCTACACGCTGTCACATTAAGTGAAGTTTCCCGCCAAGTTAGGTGAAGGTTTCTAAGGATGAATCGACTGTTGAAAATTGACGATGTGTTTGCTGAAACTATGAAACTTGTGTAACGAAAGAAAATTGTTCTGAAAAGTTTTACATGCACCTTCTCGTTATGTTCCCCCAGATATTAACACTCTGACTGCGACCACTAAATATTTATTATTTATTAAATATTAACACTCCTATTATGTTCAATGCCAAACTCAAATTTAAAGTCAATTGTGGTAAATTATTTTGAAAACACCAAACATGAATTGGTTCGCGCCTTCATTTAGCACTGATTAATTATGTGTGAAAATTGAATTTGCGACTAATGGTCGGTCAGCAGCATTATGAAAATTACCTCCGTGTACCACCGGTGACGCACGTCGCAGTTAAAGTGTTAATGCGGCAAAAATATTCTTGTTTTCTTACCTTCTTTCGGTTGAGAACCTATAATTTTGCCTCGTTTTCTTCCAAAAACTGAATAATTCCCAACACTCTAAAGATAACAAAATGAAAATTAATTTAACGAGTGTTATACATTTCCCGATTTTAAAAATAACGTCAATTCAGTGATGTAAAAGTGTTAAAAAGCCCATAGATGGAAATTGGTTTTCATGTATGGTGTCATCTGAGTAAAATATTTATATGACAGAGCAAGGCAACAACTTCATGAACAAAATGTTATAAAGATATGCGGTTTAAGCGTTAAACTAAATGCTGAACTGATATACGATTTATTTATTAAATGTTACTATGTTATAAAGTTATATTTCGATTGTTGCTCTAATATAACGCTAGGTATATTGGATGTTGAACTCATACGGGTGGCTACAAGTATCGGAATTAACATGTTCTAGGAAATTTCCTGAAATTATTGTCTCTCATAACGAAGCAAACACATATTCCTTTCTGATGAAACAAACGAAATGTTAGCATCAAAAGTTACAAATATTTTATGCAAATAGTACCAAATGAAAAAAAGTTTTATCACTTCAGACGTCTATCAATGGTAACATTGTTTTTTCCCAACTTTAACTCGTGCTCTTTTGGAAAATAATGTTCCTTCTTTCAAATTTTGTTAAGCGTATTTAACCTGAAAACAATATTTTACTGATGCTACAAAAATAAGACACGGAAGTAGCATTTTCAAACAAGAAACAAGAGACAATGACAAGAGACAAGGCGAATTATAATGCTAAAATTTAGTTCGTCCTTCAAGTCAGGCGAGTATCTACCTCACTGTCGGTGCTGACTGGTATGGGAGATTTTTAAATGGAAGTTGGAAAACAGAAGTGTCGAGTCGAGGACGACCTCAAATCTAACAGTCTTCGTTGTTTGCGACTGGCATACGGAACTCAAAAATACTAGAAACCTTTCTTCCTAATCAGCTCTGCATGTGCTTACTGCAATGATATGAGCACTATACGCTTCACATCTTCAGGGGAAATAGAATTGTGCATCAACACGCATAGATTCCAAAGACAAAGTCATAATTTCCCTCAACAATAAGGGTTTAACTGACGTAAAAAACACAAGGTGTGCAGAGAGAAGACCAAGCATCTAAAACAGCTGGGAAATTTATGATGTGGTTTGGAAACAGCGAAGTTAAGGTGTCACGAACGCATCAACGTTGGCTCACATTGTTCCGCGGAAAATCAAGGGAAACTCCCCCAAAAACAACTTCTAAGCCGGAACTGTTTCTTTTTAGTCTGAATTCTTCAACAGAATGAAAATTTCACTCGACTACGACACGGAGAGCTAAATCTTATAAAATTAGAACCACATTCATCAATTAGTCCATGAAATTCTACTAGACCACGACGAGGAGTTGGAAAAGCGCAAGTTCTTGGCGTACCTGGCGCTCATCAGCAGCGGCTGCAGCAGCGCGAGGGGTGGGAGCGGAACTTTAGTGCGTCCCGAGTTTGAAAACGGGGGCTGCGTGCGGCAGTAAAGCTGCTCTTTATGGCCGACGCTAAATCTCCGGAGCGACGCGCCCTATTGACACCGGACTACCTGATCCGCCCCGCTCTTTAGGTGGGCCAAATAACTCGTGCTTCGTTTTCACGGCGAGCTGATTCTAACAATTTATCTCAACAACCTTATCTAATCTGTCCTTTCGATACTTATTACAATATTACCTGTAGCTATTGCAGGCATACGTGTGTATTTCATTCCTGTTATTAATCATACTATTAGAATAAAAAAGAGGTGTAAGCGAACCGAACGTGGTTCAACATTTATTAACAGCGATAGTCTCAGTGGAAATTGTTACTGGACCAATTTACTTCTGGCTTTCTGCATAGAAAACCCATAAAAGATTTAGTGCACGGACATTTCAAACTGTACACTTTTATGCGGGTGGTGATCGTCCAGACTAATTCGCAAGTTATAGTAGTTATCTCCCAAAAAGTCGTGCACATCCTCGCTTGAAGTATGAGGGATCTCGTTATTGTACGGGTTAAGCTATTAATGTATTCCAAATTAGGCGATTTCTGGGAAGCTCTCAAACATGATAAAAAGCATGGACTTAGTAGAAAAGACGATTCTTCATTAGATTTAACTTCAGCCATAATTTTGAAACGTAAAAATTGGCATGTAAATTGGCAGTACGAAGTCAGTCCCATGTTACGGAGAAGGAATTTTCCTCACCCATGATATGGTCACGTTTACATTATTTTGAATATACTCGACTGAGTACAGCAACAAATTAGATAAGATAAAAAATAAAAATAGATTCAGCTGCCTTAACCACATCAAAGGGGTTCCCAAGAGAGAATACAAGAAGGCACCTTTTAATTAGCACGGAATTGGAGGAAGAGGGAATCTATGATTAATATACATACTCACACCCTGCACAAACAAACAGCCAAAATTAAGAAAAGTTCATGAAACAAAATAGAAAGTAAAGAAAAATGTAAGAGGTGGGGAAGAGTCAGAGATAAGAAACCTAACCTTCAGCTCGGGACCCTCACATCTTTCCGGGAGCGCTAATTCCCATAGATGCAATAGTAGCTTCCCATAAAGTTGAAGTACAACAACAGTACCATTACCAAAACTCTACAGGGTGGGCCAAATGAAGTCCACCGATGTTGTTTGGCTCTAATTTTTTTTTAGAAATAAAAACCTCGATTCTGTTTGTTTAATATATTTATTTGAACCTTTACAATTATATTGTTCAAGTCGAGAAGATGATATCGGTCAAATGGGCGCCGTAACAATTGATTGCTATACGGGCTCGTTTTATGGCATTTTTCATCACTTCAACGAGAACTTCGGGCGACAGATTCTCGCACTCGTGTCGAATGTTGTCCTTAACGTGCTTCCAGGGTCTCGGACTTGTTCACATACACACGGGACTTCAAAAAACCCCACAGAAAAAAGTCTGGAACGGTCAAATCGGGCGATCTTGCGGGCCAGTCCAAATCGCCAAAACGAGAAATCAGGCGACCCGGGAGCCACAACCGATATTTAAATCTGTCCGACATTTATATCTGTCAATTTCGCCAAACGTCAAAACAGATTTCAAATTGGCCGCAATCTGCACAAAAAAGGCATATTACAATAGGGTGACTTCTTTTGGCCCACCTAATGTGTAGCATATTTCATATGCAATTCATTAAAAATAATTTACAACAATAATGCTCAATATTCCTAATAATAAACAGGTAAGCTATGACACTGGTTACTGTATTTCACGAAAAATATGCCAAAGAACAAAACTTAAGCCTAACATTTTCTTTAAAATCGCTCCAGCTAGCTAAAGAAAAACTTGAACCAGTGGTTCAAAAACACACTCGTTCGATCAAAAAGTTTCAATTACTGGCAAATGATGAATTTCAATCCGTGCACGAAAAGAAGTTGGTTCATTGCCTTTTATGTATCCTTAGGTCACAAATAAGGTAAAAGCCGCATTTACAGTGTAACAGCAGTAATAAAGCTCGCGCGATCACGCTCAAACTTTTTGAAAACGAGCAACAATATACGTACGAATTTCAAGTAACTCAGTACAACTCCGTACAACTTTTAGAGGGTATAATAATAATGCCTTCAGTAGACGGCAGCGTTTAAAACCTATATTCATGCTTCAAATTAACTTCAAATTAACGGTGAAAGTGCGAGCAATATCTGACTCTCCTCATACGCGCACTGCGAATCATGGATACATTTAGCTTAGCTTACAGCAAATACTTTTCAACGAGAAAGGAAATGCCGATTACATTCAGCTCCAAATCATCGTTAAAAACATCATTTTAGCACGGCATACTTAGTTTGTTTGATCTTAAAGCAAACAGGGTATGAATTTACTCTTCAAGGCTCACCTGTTTCTTAATTTAATATACTCGGTTTCTTAACACTTTTACTGCGACTACTAAATATTGAGTTCAATGCCAAACTCAAATTTAAAGTCAATTGTAGTAAACTATTTTGAAAATACCAAACATGGACTGGATCGTGCCTTGATTTAGCTTCGATTAAGTATTTATGAAAATTGAGTTTGCGACCTCTGGTCGGTCAGCAGCATTATGAAAATTACATCCGTGTACCACCGGTGGCGCACGTCGCAGTCAAAGTGTTAATATGCCGAGTTATAAAATTGAGTGAGCTAGCCCCATTGTGAAACACATAGAAACAGTGAGTCAGGAGAGATTTAGCTGTTTGTTCAAGCGTGTTTGTCCCCAGGAAAGCCTCGTCGTGTTCTAGGTGTCCGGCGCTGGAAACCACGCGAAAGGAATTTGCGCAGAGGCTAGCCTAGGGAGCCTAAGGTCTCTAGTCTGAAGATTTAGGCTGGAGAGCTGTGCCTCAATGTTGGCTCAAAGTGCCTAGCCTACACACTGCAAACACCGGTGCATTTCAAGCCTTGTTTCCCCTAACGCAAACGCCAGCCAAGCGCGAGTTTTCGCCGTTTTTTACTTTGGTCAACACAAACTCGCGCGTCTTTTCGCTTAGCAGCCGCTGTAGCCGAGTTCAGAGACAGAGCGAACGGCAATGTGGCAGCGTTTCGTTCTCTCATAAGAGCTGAACTGCGTTTTTTTGATCACACATGAATATTAAAAGTATTTCATACGTTTCATTGGTTTTTAAATTCGCCATGGATATTTATAAAACTGGGTTAAATTTACGTGTGTTAAAATTATTTTCATGAAACTTCACGGGTAACTTCAAAATATTATCATCTACAAGATACACAAAAATTTTTTTCAAGGTTATTAAGTTTCATTTCTTTACCGTTAATATTCACGAGTCCATTTACAAAAATGCTATTTTATCGTCGGTTTTTTGCGATACGAAATCAGTTCTCCATCTCAACACGTTTATGGATTTTCCCGTGTCATCACTGAATTAATCTTTCGGTTTCAAGGCATCATCAGTGCACAATTCCGTGGATTTGAGCACATCACTACATTAAATTCAGCCTCCGGAGGGACCGAGATAAGGTCCAAGTTCAGAGACGAGGGCCGCAATCCTTCAGAGAAGCGCTCATTCAGAAGGCATAATGCCACTGGAATTGGCTGCTTGTTTTCTACAGGAGGACGAGCTCTGTGTTTGACGTGCACTTCTTTTCCAGCCTCAGGCGCTAATTAAAACTTAAAAACACAGCATGATCGCTTCCGCATACGGAGTTGTATTCGCTTAGGTGGGTTGGCGGTACTCGAAGGGAAAATGTCCACTAAGAAGGAGAAAGACCGATTCCAACACTACTTATGGTATTGAATTTTATCGTGCGGCGCATAGATAAACCGGACACAGTTTGGAATGAGAATAATTCCCTACTCATCAACACTGAAGGCATAATTCACCCATTTCGAGTTCAATTATATTTTAATTAAACCTCCATAACCACAACAAGCGTTCCCAAAGAAAGGAAGAAGGAACATACCATTTAATGTGGAATTAAAGGATTAGATTAGATGTTAGTTTATGCCTCCCTAACCGCAAAAAAAGCGTCCTAAAGAGAGGAAAGATGAAGGCACCATTCAGTACGGAGATGAGGGACCGCGGAATCTATGCAGAAGAGGCAAAGAAACAGTAAGTTGAGAATAAATTCCATGAAACAAGATCAAAGTTGAAGAAGAAAGTAGTAGGTGCTGAAAAACAGGAAAGCAGTGAACCGAAAAAAGATGGTCAGCACCAAAACAAAAAATCTATTCAATTTTAACAAAAGAAAGACCTATTCAAACTATCGCTCAGAACCTACCAACAACCATCATTTACAACGATGAAACTGACTCCCATAGGTGTCACTGGAAAATTTATGTTTCAATGTTCGAATTACTACTTACTATGAAGATAAATTTATACAGTGAAGCTTAGTTCTATAGCAGGGGCGGAATGGCGGAAGACTAACACTCTACGAATAGTAATCAGCCACTTAAAGCCCTGTGACATGGCCTATATTTTCGTTCATTTTTCGCAGTCAGCTCTCGCGTGTGCTAATACTCTATTCATGACCCGGCATTCAATCAAATTACGTTTATGGTCTAGTGCAAACTTCATGCGTCGCAACGGTTGTTGAAATTTATAGTAGAATTCAAATTGACACATTTTAAACAAAAAATTTCCGTCTCACAGTGAAGAAATAACTAATTATCGAAAAACATGTCTCTAAATTCAAGCACGAAGACTAGTGAAAGAGGATGCTAATTAAAAAGAAGATGGCGATATTGAAAGGATGCTAATAGTACATTCTATTGACATTCTTTTTATCGACCTACACGATAACCAAGAATCCATATGACATTCTATAACTGATTACGTTGTCAGAATGTATGTTGCAAATTTTACGCTCAGCAGCAAATTATATCTTGTTATAATGCTAGAATATTTCGTCAACGTATCCAGATGAAGGCTGCCGCGTGTCTTAGAGTAAGACCCACATGACAAGGGTAATAGGGTAAGATGACGGACGTCTTACAATCAGACGTACGATCGAAGTCCATTTAGAAAGTCTCCGACGGGTTTTTGACGAAGAGAACTAAGTACATTTCATGCATTTTTATTTAATCCCCTTCAAAGTACGTCCCTAGAGAGTCCAAACCCTTCTCCCAGCGATAACGCCCCTACTGGTAACAGCACATCCATGGAGTGCTTTAATTGAAATGTGGTAAACTTCTGTCAGTGATCTTTTCATAATTGTTTCTGTCGACTCAATACACTGGGGTAACAGCCCAGAAGTGAGAAGGTGCAAAGTCTGGAGAGCACAAGTGGTGTCCAATAAATGAGGCAGCTCTAAACCAAGTGGGTTTGGATCAGCTGAAGTTGTTTGCGCTGCTCTGCAAGGAACTTGGGAACTTATTTCCCTTACACTCGCCGTATGGCCAAATCTTCAGTTAAAATTAAATGAAGTAATAATGCACTTACTACTATTTCTCCAATGATCTTTTCAATGAGTACGCGACGGTTTTTCATCACTATTCTATGTCTATGAAAGTTGGCAATGATTTTCTTGTTTTTGCTGGTAGAAGGCCTGTTAGACAACATCTGATTTCTTCTCGACTTGTGTTTGTTCGTGTTTGATACAGTTATACCACTCCTTTATTTGCGATATACCCACGCTTAATTACAAAGGCTAACTTAATCTTTTGGATAGCCAACACTTGCGTATAACAAGGCTTCTGGCAGAACTAAAGGCAGTACCGCTGCTGAATGCGCTCCGACATACGTAAAAATAATCAAACGACAGCATGCAGTCTGTTCTCAAACATCCACAGGTGAGAACTGGAGCGTACTCCAGCGGTCAAAACTTACACGCATGTGATGGAAGAGGGTCGTCAACTATCACGACAACGAATTAATGGGCAATTTATTTTGGGTTTCCAGTGCAGGGTAGGATACTTCAAGGATAAACTTTGAAAAAGAAGTTATAACTGCTAGGTGTCCCAATATTTTGAATATTCTAAACGAGGATGTGAATTAAGCTACCGAACGTCCAGCAACATAGATTAGATTAGATGTTAGTTTAAGCCACCCTAAACGCAAAAAAAAACGTTCCAAAGTGTGGGAAGAGGAAGGCATTATTTATTGTGGTGATAAAACCGCGGAATCTATGCAGCAGAGGCATAGAAACAGTAAGTTGAGAAAGAAATTTATGAAACAAGATAAAAGTTGAAGAAAGCAGTAGGTGCTGAAAAACAGGACAGCAGTGAACCGAAAAAAGTTGGTCCTTAACATAACAAAAAACATTTCATTTCATCAAAAAAACTACCTCTCCGTTCGGGCCCTCGCACATTTTCCCCGGGGAGTGTTATAATTCCCATAGAAACAATAGTTGTATCCTCGTGAAGGGGTCCTGCAAGACATACAATAAATATAAATCTACTATAATACTACACACATATACTAGGCTATTCCTCCTTACAGGAGGGTAGCCGACAGCAAACCACAATCATTCATCCTTAGTCACTAGTAGGCGAGAGAGGCAGCACAGGCCTCACCAGAACTGCCCAGATCAATAGCAACCCAGCACAACCCTTTTCCACCTTTAGGCACGACAGCCATAGCTGGTGTACCCCGACCGCTTTATTTGTGTGCCGCCTCCCCCCGCACATAACAGGACACATTAATACCCCATCACATACGGGTAGGCTTCCAGTGATTGCGTCAAGTAATTAAATCCTTACACACAGCTTCCACTCACTTCTGTCAGCAATCATCCCTCTCGCCATGTACACAGTCAGACCCCTTTCATACAATGCACGTTTCACCCCTTCTATCCAACTCATCCGTGGCCTTCCTCGCGCTCTAATACCACTCAACTCCGACTTTTAAATATTTTTTACCAGCCGCTCAACATTCTTTCTTTCAACATGCCCAGACCATCCAAGCAATCTTTCATCGACCCGCCTACCCACCTACTATAATACTGCAGATTAGAAAATGCATGCGGACATGCTGTAATCTTATTTATACACGGTACATAACGTGTAGCAGTCTGCCGTACAACACACTATTCAGACACAATGATGCGTAGTGATAGCTGCCAATCTAAATGAACATAGAAGAGGTGCAACCTCGCAGGTGTTACCTCAAAATATGTTACCTCATCAAAAACATCTGGATACTCGTCATTATCAGCCTGCTATCATTAGGAAGTCTGAGAACTCAAGTTCGTCGAGTTAATAGCTATTTTGTCACCTCTGAAAGACATTTTAACTCATATCTACATTTTGACCATTCGTTTCCTTGAAGAACAGTTTTTCCTCCACATAATCCAGTGGTTAGCTAAATATAATTCAGTTTGAAAAATTGGATAACAATTTTTTTATTCATTCATTGATTGACGCGATGGACTTTGAAAACGATAAAAATCTGAATACTTTAGCAATAGTTTCCATACAATCAAATGACGGTGTGTCACAGCCCACTTAGAGCGTTGAAGAAGAACATCTTTTTGTACCATTACAACACGCAGTAAACTGGTAAAACTGCCAAAAAATGACTTTAATACTGCTTATGTTGTAAAGGGCAAATCTTACTATTTTCGTCTTAAAACTAGTAGTCAACGACAAATGAATCGACCTTCATACTTACTATTAGCCACCATGCCTACTATATTTACTGCAAATGACTGCCATTACATGAACAACAATAGCAACTTTAGTTTGGTCCTCGTACTTGAGGATGAAAAGAAATTTAACGACTTCAGGCCGCTTTGAGTCATGGGTCCTGCCCAGAAGTTATGTGTTGTAAAGCTAGTTAGGAGCTCACCGCCGACCCCGAATGCTTCCTGAAGAATATACGTTTTTCCCTTGCCGTATAATTTGCGTTCACTGCCACTCTAGGATCTGCATCACATGACCTTCGTTGGTCACATTCTACCGGCCAT
The DNA here is from genome assembly GCA_030386875.1 of Morinoia aosen. Taxonomy (NCBI): domain Eukaryota; kingdom Metazoa; phylum Arthropoda; class Malacostraca; order Amphipoda; family Talitridae; genus Morinoia; species Morinoia aosen. The sequence continues at coordinate 92,307,037 of CM059561.1, read as the reverse complement.
GTTGGGTTGTAGAGATAAAACTCGTGAAAGACTTTGAAACTCATAAATTTGAACCTTTCCGTACGAACGCCGTAATCGTGTAACGATTTTCGGCCGAATGAAGCGTTATAAGTACAATGAAAAACTTACCATTAAAGAAGTTGAGCTGCAAAACTTTTCCACCCATCCGTAACGTACTTTCACTTTAAAATGCTCACTTTCGTCAAGAGTCAATACCAAAATGTGTTCTGTAAATTTCTCCACTCATTATTATGCTTGATCAACATGCTCACTTTTTTCAAATGTGAACGCTGAAATGTGTTCTACACATTTCCTCAGTGAAAACATTGACTGCATGAATATTACGACGCACAATAATGGATACATACATACTGTACATACATACAAGCACTTTGGAGTTCGCTCCCTGCCCTTAACTCGAGACTCATATATTTTCATCAATATTGCATCCGTTGTAATTATTCAGCGACATAGAATGAAATTCTTTCTGCGGGTGCACAATAAACCGTATTTGTAATTACGGTGGCAGGAAAGAAAACCCCAGTTTTGTTATGCTTCAGACGATAAGGCAATTATTTCTATTCAGGATTAAATGGGAGAAACTCGCTGGTGTAAGTTTCTTTACAAAAAAGCAGTACTGCTTCAACCAACCATCTCAACGAACAATGTTTGTAGAATGAAATTTCATTGAAAGAAATGCTAAAATTTCCGAATGCACGTTTCAAAATCAACACAAACGATGGAAAAAATGCTGTTTTCAATTTTTAAAGCTGCTGGTGAAGAACTTTAAATTGTGAAAGTCACATTTCCGAGTAATCATTAGATTTAAAATAAATTTTAATCCCGTTTATAATCTTTAAAATTTTTCTCCTAGTGGCAAATCGGACAGACGATTAACTATTCAACAGAAGTGTTCAAAATAAAAGGAGGCGAACACCATTTCATACAGAATCCAGAGAACAGGGAATCTATAAACAATATATGCTTGCACACAAAATTCCCTGCACATAAACACAGCAACTTTATGAAACAAGATAAAAGTTAAAGAAGAAAGTACTGTGTGCTGAGGAAAAAAACAGCAGTGAACCGGAAAAATATCACATTACTATAGAATAACCGTTTCTATCTTAACAGAAAGAAACGTACCTAAGCTCCAGCTAGGGCTGACGCATGTTCCTCCTGAAAGCGGTAATTCCCACTCATACAATAATTGTATCCCCCTGCGGGAACTCGTCTCAGTCACACCATGTAGTCTCAGCGATCGCGTGCTTCAAACCTGATGAGCAGCATTTCCTTGTCTCGGAAGTGAACAAAAACAATTCGCCCAGAATCAGCCATCAACCACAATTGAGGCAGAATAGATTCAGGCCTAGAAAATATCTAAACCACAATAACCAGTAAAAGCAATGCCTACAACATATATCTTCAGCCCAGCTCATGGAGATTGAGATGTCACACTACTGGTCCGAAACTATCCGAATGAATTGAAGGGGCAAAATTAGGTTAGCTCTAATCCATCGTTGATTTCCCAAGGAGCGGAGCTAACTAGACTTGGGAAAATCGCTGGAGATATGCAGTGATACTTTCTCTGTCGGACGAGCGTACAATAAGGTTCAGTGTCCAATAATTCTTTCTAATACGGCAGAAAATGGGAGCCTAGTTGAGCTTGTTTAGGCGAAACGTTAGCCAGCGCCATCAAATTAAAAGGTTTAAACCAAATAGATTTTGCATCCACGCATTTCCTTTCTATGTCAGCAGGGTTGGAGTCTCTTATTTAATCATGAATAAATCATAAAAGAAAATTTAGGTATAAAATACATGTAATGAGAATTTAATTATGTTTACACACCATGTATAACACAATTTTTCATCACTCACGCGGAATTTAACAGAAGTTCGGAAGGAAACTGTGCGGAGAAATTTCTTTACCGCCGTTTAGATTCGATGCTTAACTGACGCTTTCTTCAGAACATTAGTGCGCCACGTCTTAGAGCAGGCCTGCAGATAAGACGAATCTCAAATGAAGTCCACCCCTATTCATCAACTTCAAGTAAACTAAAGGTAGAAATAACGTCATTACCGCCAATGGCCCCCGCAGACATTTACCAAGCCTGGATAATTTTCTATTCTAACCGCGTACCTCGATCTATGCTGGAGATGTAACTGGGGCAACGAAGGATCTGGACCTGCCCTAGACAAACTGACCGTACTTTCGCCAATGAACATTAGATTCTTCCACATTCCGATCTCCGAGCTTAGAGTCTCCTCCGGAAATCCAGCAGTTTCACCTTGAAACGCCGGTCAGCTGAGGCATCTTGGTGGCATACCGAGGTGGCATTTCCGCATTCTTCTACAGGCAATAATGGCTCATCCTAACAGCAACGTGTTCAAGAAGAGCAGGGTGTCTTTTTCAGACACCTGTATCTAATATCATCTCTCGTTGAACTCTTTGACTGCGACATGAGCCACCGGTGGTACGCGGAGACAATCTCCATGATGCTGCTGACCGACCTGTAGTCACGAACTCAATTTCCATAAATATTTAATCAAAACGAAATGAAGGTATGATCTAGTAAATGTTTGCTATTTAGAAAATGGCTTACTACAATGGACTTTAAATAAAAGTTGAATATTAAACTTCAACCTGACGCAGTCAAAGTGTTAAGGCCTGTTGATACGGTCAGTGGGCAAGCGCTTCAGCACTGAAGAGAGGCTCAAACCTCGCCCATTTTCTCTCGTTTCAGACTGAATGGAGCACTAAACAACAGTGTGTCGAGGTTTGGTCTTCGTCGAGCTATCCAATGCTTGGCATTGCTTGCCAGTGCCATTTGAGATGCTGAACGTGTAGGGTGTGTCGTCTCTGCTCCCTCCCTACACGTTCTCTTGGAAAAGTGGCGTTTAGCTGCCAAAAAAGGACGTTTTAAGCCAACGCTTCGCCCACATTTTCCTCATTCGTTTTTGTTTCTTCTTTATAGCCGCGATCACTGATAGAGATTGAAAGCGCCATTGCCTGTCGCAGAGCCATCTTCGTACGTTCTTTCTCTACCGCTGCTAGGAGCAGACTGAGGATTTTACCTGGAACAGTGCTGCACCTCTGCCATGGTCCGTGTGGACACACTGACTCCACCAAGTACTCGTGATGAAGCGCTCACCCACTGACCGTGTCAACAGGCCTTTAAGGATACTGTCAATACGACCATCAAAATTCTTGGAGACCCCAAAGCCAGGTTCTCTTACAGGGACGATACGAAAGAAGAGCTGATGCTAAACGTTTCTGGTTGCATATGACCGCCTGCAAATGTAACACCGTACGTATCAACATTTCTGTGGCAGGGTAAAGACCCAAGTTTCTTCTTGCATTGAACGTTTAGAACTATCAATTTTGAGAAGTAGAAAAGTTTTCGAACGTAGAGTTATGAGTTAATGCAAAAAAGAGCTCTGAGCAGCAGCACATAGTAAATCCCTTGCTATTGAGCTCACGCTCACTGAACCATATATCGTGCGCTAGGAAACACTGGAGCGAAGAACTTTATTTTGAACATCAGTTCCAGCTACCTGTTTTTTTTTATTCCAGCAACGCAAATTAAATCTGCATTTAAAATCCCATTTATAATTTTTTCATTTCCTAGAAATATACATTTCTTCTACTATTGTGCTATGACAATACCTCATTTCATTTGTTTCATTTTCTCATTGGAAGTAACTATTAAATGAAAAATGGTTGCGTCGATCAGAGAATTTTTCAATTTCCACTATCTATATTTCTTTTGTTTTTGTTACTGCGAAAATGCGACTCCGCACAAAAAAAGGTTACGCTTCTCTTCGGTACACTTCACTCTCTTGAATACACTCAGTAGCTCTCGTTTTTATATTGATAATTATGAAACTCCACTGTCAGCTTCTGCACAGGTTTAGTAAAGATTCAAATGATAATGAATGACGCTTTATGAACTTCTACCTCACAGCAGACAAACTTAAACCCACATTCCACCTCGACCAAGGCTTATAGGCAAAAAAAACGTGATTAAACCATGTACTTTAACAAATTCTTTGCCTGTAATTTCTCTTTTGATACTCAGAGTGTGACTCATCATTAAAGTTTAATAGTATCATTTAACACTAAATAATATTGATACTAAAGCAAATTATTTTTCAGAACTCGGTAACTCATTAAACGCAATGAATTAAAGTTTCGATGCTAGACCACACTGTAATTAAATGCACCAGGACCTCATTAAATTTGAAGTCTAGACTCGCCGTGAGAGTCATGACCGTCGAGATATACATCGCTCACCACCTAAATAATTCCTCATCGAGATGCCAATCCCTGAAGCAAGTTTATATATATAGAGTTCAGTTCAAATGCAACGGTGTCACGCACGGGAAATATAAACATGAAGCGCACTTTGTTTCATTGAGGAAGAGAGTGGGAACATTTTTGATAAGACTCAAACTTGAGAGTTCAAATTTGATTGTGAATTTTATTTTCCAAAATTCTGTCAGTAACGTTCCAAGTTCAACCTCTTATGTTGTGCGTATCAAGATTGCATGAAGATTCATTAAGCACGGGCCAACAAGTTTTACATATAATGATGCCGTTATTTTTGCTTCACTATCAATTTTTAACCTTTCAGAGCCGAAGGCGCAGTGAAGTAGAGAATACACGACGCCATCTCAACCCACTCTGTTAAGCCCTCTGGCGCAAAACCTCTTAATAACTCCTCAACGCTAATTGAGTTGAACTTCTGCACAAACTTTCTTCACGCAACAAAAGTAAATTTCCGCAACAAGTTGGAATTCAAGTCAAGCCGTGGTGTTGGAATAAACGTAAGATCTTCTCTAAATCCCTAGGAACTATAATTCTTCAAAACCTTCGAAACGCACGCTTTTGCCTCAGTTCGTGCAGCATCTAAATCTGACGTAACTTCGACGTTTACAATCCGTCTCGAGGGAAGTTTATGTGTATACTTGTTACGTCCGAATTTATTTAAATCTGCCTCCTGTTCTAATATGAACGACTTCTCAGGAAAACACAAATTCCCTTGGAAAAATTAGAAGCATTTTTTACCCGATTTCGAGGCATAGGTGTTTAATGACTCGCATTTTGTTCCGGGTGAAGGACAGCATGCAACACACATGAGTGTCAACCATGACACAGCAAGTGTGCGATGTTTCAAATGAACGTTTCATTTCCCCGCATAGGCTCTAATTTTATATATTTATCTGAGACGTGAATATATATGAATGGCTTAAAGATATGGTTAAAGGTAACACACTCATATATGTCAAGATTTCCCAAAAGTGAAGCTCTGACACTCCCAGGTGCGTCAGACTTTTTCTAAATGTTGACATCAGGGGCGAACTGGTTAAGGAATTCGGCTCTACCTAGCCAAATACAAGAACGCGTATGTCACAAATGGCAAGGTCAAAGGCCCGTTAAAGATAAAACACACACTCTCACAACCAGCCCTCGGAAGCGACAAAGCTGATAGTAACTTCTTCACAAGCAAGAGTCTTCTCTCAGGAAACAGAATTTTTCTAAACGTTGAAAAAAAATATATTAATTAAATTTTTGTGATACACACACATATATGCATTTTAAAAAATGGTAAATAATACTGCTTGCCATTCTTTTCGAGTGTAATTAAGGGCTAAAAGCAAATTAATTGCGCTATCTTGTGGGATGAAAAAAAATATATGACTAGACTTAATTCCAGTATAGATGTTCAATTTCCCGTTAATTTATATTCAATTTATCGTTCAGAACATCAAATCCTGCCAAAAGTCTTGTCTTATCAAGTAGCTGTTCAAGTATCTTACCCACTCAATAAAAACTTATGTGTTGTTATCTGAACTTAAACTTTAAAACATGAAAAAAAAAATCAACGCTGAAGTCTTGTATCTTCCTTCAATGACATTTTTTCTCTGAAAATAGCAAGCGTCAAAATAATATGAAGTTAGCACAAAGTACTCATCTTGCATCATGAATGAAGAGCGGCACTTGAGCGTAAACACAGAGCAGGCAGAGCAATAACTCATCCGACTGACTTCTGCACTTCACAGCCGACATGTCAGAAGCCGCTACAATTCGCTATGCTCTCGAGGCATGCTTTATGCTAACAAAAAGCGGGTGTAAAAAATTACTGCGAATAAGTTTAGGAATACTTTAAGGCTATCTGTGCAAGCGTCGAGCACTTTGGTAGAATTTGAAGAAAATTATTTAGGGTTGAACGATTATTCGTCGTTAATGCCGTCTGTAGATGAGCTGCTGCGGTGATGACATATAATTCAGGTTTTCATTGATCAGGCAAGCCGGGGCTTACACAAAAGTGTGCATACCTTCGACTTTTAAACTTCAAAACTGATGAAGAATTTAATTCAATCAGGACTTTCATAGGTACAGTAAAAAAAAGAGTTGCGTGACTCCGTAATCCTGCACGAAAAATGCTTGCACTCAATTCAAGGTTGAGCGTTGGAGTACAGAGCAGTGAATTTATAGAATTAAGTTGAACTTTGAGAAATATGAATCCTACGAAATTGAAAAATATTGACCAACAGAGCGCGAGTACAGAGCGTGTGTTGAATATTGAATACATTACAAAACAATTTTAACGATGTCAAAATAATTCATTTGAAAAATACATCTATTGTTAGGCTTAAGTCAGTTCAGAATGTTCGAAAAAATATCATGGGCATGTTCTATCGGGAAGAATGATAAAACTAACGGTAAAAAACACCTCGTTCTCGTGAAAAAAAAGTGAATTACAAAATATGCGGAAACAAATGTAAAGAGCGTTCCACCAAAGCCTTCTAAATGAATGTGTTGAAATCTGGCATGAGTTGCGTGCCGCTAATGCCTTCATTCAACGCATGACACTCGCACTATCATCACAATGCGCCATTACACCATGGATATTTACATTAATTTGTTTAATCATCTGATTTTCTGACGCAACTCTTTATACAGTGAGTTTCACAGACGGTACAAAGTTCTTCAATAATGCCATTGAATCAGTTCAAAACTCTTTATCCAACTCAAAGGGGATCTCAAAAGAGCAAGGAGATGGAATCCTCTAGTACGAGCTTTAGTAAAGGGGAAATTTATGCACAAGGTGTGTTCCCACGCAGGGTACCCTACGCATAGAAACTGCATATTAATTAGAAAAAGGAAAAAAACAAAGAAAAGAGAGAGAAAACCTAAGCTTTGGATAGACAAACCAAACAAACCTAAGCCTATTAATTATCCTTTGCTACTTGAAATATCAGTTTTCAGCATTGCTGACTTGGCCATGGTTTTTTCGATGTCTTGTCTACGTTGTCCCGAGTGTGTGGTTAAATTACTTATTGTACTCCAATATATTGAGAAATTGTACTCAAAGCCCTGAAAAACTCTTGATCAACATAGCGGCAGTTTGGGACAAACTTGCAAGGACATCAATAGAATTTTCACGCCAACTATACGAACTGCTCGCGAACAAAATGATAGAATTTGTGAAGAAGAAGAGCTCGTTGAAGATGGCGTTGCATACAAACGAAGTTAATTACATTGTGCTAATAATTATGCTAGAGACGTTCATCCAGAAGGCAAACTACACAATTTCTATGTAAGGAGCTGTGTAGGAAATGATTTCATGAAGATGCTAAAGGAATGAATTTCAGATTGGATAAAATTATGATCGAAGAAATAAACTTCAATAGATACATAGCATTTTGCGTCATTAATAGATTGGGAGCACGAAAAAGATGAACATAGACCTGAGGATAAAACCGATGAGAGCTTTTGGGCCCTGAAGCAAAAGATTAACTGCACCTCCGACACAAAATTGAGTACGACGCTTCACTCGGAATTACTCTTTTATTTGTTCTACAGGCTCATTTATCTACGCCCCATCTCCTGAAAAAGGGGGCTAATGTATATTATTAATATGCTCCTTGGCAGTAAGTACTGCTCAAACAATCACTTACAGATTCTCACGTACATTGAAATGATACGAAGTACCCAATCGTGATGCTTGCCATGAATCATAAAAAGAAAGCCAAAAGATTTTTTATTTACAATCGGGGTGCGACGAGATGAAATATGATTATTCTTTATTTATTATAGACTCACTAGATCGTAATATATCATGTCGCGTTTGACGAATAAGAAGCTTGAGTAGAAGTCAAAGATATTATCCAAATATGAACTTCTATTGAATGAATAAAATAGTCCGAAGAGCTGTCTGTACTTTCAGGCGATAAGAGTTCTTAAGGAAGATAGACTAGATGTTAGTTGAAGCCTCCCTACCCACAACAAAGGCGTACCAAAGAGAAAAAGGAGGAAGGACTATTTAGTATGGACTTTAGGGAACCTAGAGATTATGCACAAGGTACATAGAAACAGAAAATCGAGAAAGAAGTTTATGAAACAAGAAAAAATTTGAAGAAGAAAGTAGTAGGTGCTGAAAAACAAGACAGCAGCGAACCGAGAAAAAGATGGTGCGTAATAAAAGAAAAATAGTATTCTAATTCAACGAAAGAATGGCCTGCCTATCCAAAAACTCGAGATTTCACATTTGCCTCCTGGGAATGGTAATTCTTAGGGATACTACCTAATCGTTCGAAAGTCCTCTAAAACTTAAAAAAAAACGTCAGAAAATGTCACTTCTTAAAACGTTTACTAATTTCGTAAGTAAATCGTAAATAAATCGCAGCTGTCGTAATCCTGTCGCAAACCTAGAGCACGAATAAAATGATTAATTCAAGCGAGCTGACGATATTATCTAAGAACCTTGGAACTCAATACACCCTTTGATGCGGCCAAACGTCCTAAAACCATTCACTGAACACTGATGCTTGCCGTAGCAGAGGACATAGGAGCTCAAAACATTCGTAGGTGTTGTACTAACACTGATGTGCGCAGCAGCAAGGAATGACTTTAGTAGGGAGAGAAACATGTCTTTCATCGAAGTATATGAAATACGTAAAGATGTAACGATAACCTTACCTAAACTGAATTCTACTAGGTTATTGAGAATATTTTCAAACATATTTCAACCAAGTTTACAAGCAGCATGATTGCAGAGTGACTAGAAATTTGAATAACGGTAGTGATTCATTATATAAACGTTTGTGCTAATGCTGTTGATACTCACTGCACTCTTAACTTATTGCAACGCGTAAAAAGATGCGGAAGACTCCACTGACGTACCCTTCATACGTGGAAATATTAAAACATACTGCACATTAGTTAACAATAATCTTGTTCTGAATTGCGCTTAAGATTAGACTCGCAGTAGCAAATATCACAATCTTTTCGTTTGCCACAGCAGGAAGCAAATGAATTTCGGACTTTTCTAGTAACACGAAGCCGAAAACAGCAGTACTTCCGTACTTTGTAGAGCATATCACGCCACCTGACGTTACGTTCACTGAACCCGCCACCATAAATCAATATTTAAAGAACTCCCGTTTTCATTGGAGCCCCCAATTTACCATAATTTTGGCAGCTACTGCAGTGCAGACCCGCGTCTTCACTTCCCAGGTTGTTTGAAGTACGAGTAATGGACCAATAACCATCAGAGGCCGCTATTGCGACGGGCCGTCAAATAAAGGGGTTGCTGAAACTCAGTTGGGTGCGGGCGAGCACATCGTCTGAGTTCACATATCATGTGTGATTGCCAGTCGTTGGGTCCGTGTGCAATTCCACAGACGTTGCAAAGCATTTTTCCTAGATTACAAGAGCATCGGCTCCCTAATTCTTGGTAATGCCAAGCGTTAACTGAGTTACTTCTCTGCAGAGCAGTGAACATTTTTTCTTAGTTCACAAGTACTAAAGCAATAATGGGATCCTAAACCACGAACTTCCCATGAAATGCTTGCCATGAAACTCCAACGGAGGGTGATCGTACGAGTCACCATCACGAATTCTCACAAGCACACTCCTATTCACACCAATTTTGGTCTCTTGCAGAATTAAGTTGGATGTTCCCGCCAGCCAAATACTTCTGGTTTTTGCACCCTGATTATTGTCGAAGTTTGGTCGATGATAACGTTGGACCAAGCCCTGCAGTTGCGGAATTCGACACGCTTCCAGCCCATGATCACTCACCAAATATCAGTTGAGTTCGATTCTCACCATCAAAGCTATGTTAAGCTTCGGTGCAAAAAATGTGGTGCCACAATCTGCATCTGTATGAGCAGGTGTGCAATCATATCGTCATGGACATTCACACTTTTTTCGACAATTATTGGCAATTATTAATAAGTTGCAAAATTATTTACCAAGCTATCAATGCTTACGTACTCCCAATTACCTAAATATGTTTTTTGTGATAATGTTGGCTACGTGCAAACTTTCTGCAGTTCACTACCATGGAAAATTTGTAAAATTTTGTAAGTTATACCTACCAATAGCCCATTACTTTTGTGCTCAAGTACAATTCAAGGACTAACGATTATTCCTTCAACTGAATAATTTTTGTATTTACTGCATTTCCCGCCAAAAATGTATTTTATAATTTTTCAATGAATAAAAAGTAACGTTCAACAACATCCATAGAAGCGCAGAGCGCGAAGTCAGTGCACGAAGCTCGAGAGAAGCCCTCTTCCAAAATTTAACATCCGTAACTACCCGTAATAACTGTGATTCTTTCCATTGCCCTGAAATAAATGTTACCGAGCTTGAAAAACTCAATACGTTTACGGCTCAAATGACGCCATCGCCCGGCACAGCAGGCGACTCCCTATCGTACGAACGGCGGGCGGCACCGCGCTCCATACATGAGCAGGTCGGAGCGGGCAAACGGAGCGAGGAAGACTATATAGTTCGCGTGCAAATTGTTTATTTGAGGTCGTAACCGACTGTCATATTATGTATCTGCGCTCTTCTGTCCTCCATTACAGTCAAATTGAGCAAACTTTTTCAGTAGCATTGCCGTGCATCTCACGTTGGGAGTTGATACGCCGTCATCTAAAAGCTGTTTATTGCGGAGGTCTCATTGAACTACACGGGTTTTCATACGCTCCAACTATTTAATTATCCTCCGCAAAAATATTGAGTGTTCTTCATATTTTTTCCGTTATTTTTTTCATTAACAACGGGAGACACGTCATTTACTTTCTTTCTGGTGAAGTTGAGCTGTTCAATTTGCTTTCTGTCATACGGCTATCACTTGGATATCCACTACAAAGTTTAAAAGATTTACTGTTTGACGTCAATTGTATATTTCTAATCCAATATTTTAACTTTTATTTATAATTTTTAAAAAAATTACACTGTGACATTCAAATAAGTTTGATGTGGGTGTACTACAGAAACTAAAGAAAAGCCTTTCTGATGCAGCAGTATGAGGACACGTACACGTCAGACTTCCATCACTGTCGGCCGAAAGTTAAGAAATTATTCCCCGGCACCGAGAGTAAAGGTCGTACAGGGTGAGCAAAATACCTTGGTAAATATATAGCAAAGTAAAATACTTGAGCAAGTGCGAGAGAGCGTATCTTAAGACTAATGGATTCGATGCACATAACTGTTTTCAGCAAGTCTCGTTGTTTGCGTTCATTTTACCGGCTAGACCGGGGGTAACAACAGTCATTGCGTCCTGAAATTAGTTCTAAGGCATTTGAAAAAATATACAAGATGATCCGTATCACACTAGATTGAAGTGAAAAAATATCCTTTCTTTGAGAACTGCTTATGTTCAACAACTACAGTGCAGCCAAAGCTCTGCAGTGACCGTAGCATCACCTCTGCTGTAGCAACAACCGTTAAGCCACTTATCGAAACGAGAATGCCTTACAATTTCTCCTACTGCTTCACGCATGCAAGCCAGTTTTTCCACGTATCTAGCGCGTTAGAAATAAGAGAAAGGAAATCCCAAGCCCTCATCAAAATGACCCAAGAATTCGCTGGAGTGATGGAAGCTCAATGGAAGACAACATGCAGGACTCGATAAAAAAGCTTGAGGGTCACCATCGAATTGCTAGGCTTAAATTGCTCAAAAATAACTAGCACATGTAAAGTTTAGAATTACAAGAGCACACATGAAATAATCTCACGGAAGTTGGCTTGATTTTGATCTTGCCGAGCGAGGCGGGGCTCATGCACAACGCCTGATGAGCTACAGCGTGCGGTGCTTCTCAGAGATGCGCATGACTCACTCTACTTATGCCTGATGACTGCGGTGATAGCGTGACATGCATCACATCTGATCCTGTGACAGGCCATGATCACATGATTATAACTTTCTGGACGATCACATCCGAACGTGCAAGCCAAATGACTAGATTAAAGCTTGCAAAAATGACTTCCATCTAGGATGAATAGCTTGAAAGTCAGCTGAGGTGCAAAGCCAGGCTTCATTGTACTCGCACCACACTGCTCATCAATGCGAGTTACATTTGAGTTACAAAAAGACTTATAGGCCACTTAATAATTTTTATTTCTTGCAATGTATCAACCATATTCAGAACATACCTGATATAGAAAACAATCTAAATTCGTACCATTAGGTTTGAAAGAAATGCCCAACAGTTGTAAAAAATTTTTTAGCTTCGCGGGAAATAGAAAAACTGAAAACGCCTTACGATTAAAATTGTATATGAAACATTATCCTAGAGAATTTACCTAACCTAACCTAAACTAACCGCAGAAAGATGGCCAAATTCACAGGAATTCAAGAATGCACTGGTGTTTTAATCTCAATACCTCAGACATGCCCAGCTCGACGAGTAGCGTAGCAGAGGTCACTGAGGAAATGATTTTAATGCGTAGGCAGCAGGACGGAGAGACGGCAAGGACGTCGCGGATGGTCAGGTTGACAGACCACACCTTGACCTGAGGTCCTGTCATCTCGGTCATGACATATGTAGGGCTGGCTCCTTAGAGGTCCACGAAATGTCTCAAATTGTGCAAAATTTGGAGACCAGATGTGCTGGTCGTCTGATCAATCTTTAAAACGTCAAGGGCGGCAAACAGAATTATTTCTAAATGTCAACGAAACGGCTTAAAAATTCTGACCCGCTTTATTATTTTCTCTTCTGTATAGTCGTTTCCCCCATTGCATTTGTTTTTCAATTGTCCTACTTTTCTAAACATATTCTTACTATATTTTGTCGTACAATCTTCGATGGCTTATGTGCATTCGATTTAGACACTGCACAAGCTGGTTCACTGGGAAAACAATTAGCAAGAAATTTTCACGACACGCTTTCTTTCACATGATTCGTTAGTGACCTTAGCCTATATGATCCTCGTTCACTTGCCCAATGACATTTTTATCCCAGTTTCCATTTTCACAAGCTTCAACCATCCTTCTCTTATAGATCCATGTTTTCAAGATCTGGGTTTCAATTATCACAGAGGAGCAAAGATCCTAACAATTCACGGTCGCTGGCCTCCCACTCAAATTCTGATTTTGATGAGCAAAATCAAGCTCTAAAAAGCGTGTCTGACGCGGCACTAGGAGCCACTGCTCGGGGAAAACATCTTAGGCGAGCCGTCATTACAAGGACGAAATTATTGAAAGCGAGCCCTGTTTGGGAGAGGTGCTCTGGAGGGTTTAATGTGAAATTTTCGGCAAAACATTTCCATATCCGAAAAAAATTTTGAATAAATTTGTTGTGGAGAATAGACTCAGTCCAAAATAATACGTCTACACTTTCCACAAAGTTCTAAATCGGATACTATTCCACTAGAAGTAATTAAAACACACTCTTGGTGGATAAGAAATGAAAACACCTGTTTTGGCTCAGAATATGTCGTTGAACAAACGGAGACACGGAACATTCTGAATATGTTCAGTTTTCAGTGAACGCTATTCTTCTTTACGTGATGTATGTTGGTAGATAATTTTTTTTATGACAGTAATGCTTTTCGCCAATAAAATTGTGCACAATATGCGGGACTTATGCACAGCTTCAACTAAAAAGCACTTATTGAAAATGCAAGAAATCGCTACGGAAGCAGAAAAGAAATCGGCAATTTGACGGTCGGGCTCCTGCGAATCCATTAATGATGATATGCTCACAGCACACATAAATTACTGCTACCTATGGTACACACTGAATGTGATGGGGTCCGCAAGTTAATGGACAAATTTATCCCGTGTTCTAAGTTTTTAGTGTGCGAAAGAATTCTTAGCCATTTTAGAAACCCTTCCTCAAGCATGGATAACTTTCAACTCAACTTGCATGGATACGAACTTTCGTTCGTATTGAAAAACTACCGAGCACGAGTTTAACATGCGCTATCGGAACGATCGCATCTTCGCTCACACCGGCATTTGGTGACGCACGAGGACGATTTGCACCAAGATTAGGCCGACAACTGCTGATAGATTGTGGATAGATCATTAGTAAGTTTAAGCCTCCCCATCCGCCACAAAGGCAATCCGAAAAGAGGAAGGAGGAAGGCACCATTTAGAACGGAGTTAAGGGAACGCGGAATCCATGCAGAAAGGGCATAGAAACAGTAAGTTGAGAAAGAATATTATGAAACAAGATGAAAGTTCAAGAAGAGAGTAGTAGGTGCTGAAAAACAGGACAGCAGTGAACCGAAAAAAGGTGGTCCATAAATAATGTAAATAATAATGAAGGCATCTACGGATGCTTTATTTCCAATCAAGCCTGATACATATCACCTTGTACATTGGATTTTCAAATGCCTTATAACTAACGCCAGGACGCCATTACGCTTTCCCCCAGTCAAGACCGGTACCCATTTCAGAAACCTGGGTAGAGTGGGGTATTGTGCTTGGAATTTTTCCCCTATACCCAACAGAGAAAATCGCCACCGCCAGCGCCGGGAATCGATCCCGGGTCTGCTGCACGGAAGCAGAACCCCTATCCACTTGCGCTATGGCGAGCATAACATAACAAAAACATTTTATTTCAACAAAAAGAAGGCCTACCTAACTCTAAGCTCGGGCCTTCACATCGGCAACTGCTGATAACACTTGGGGTCCATAAGTGACTCATCTTTTTTGAAAATCGAAATAGAGGAAACAAAAAACATGAAAAGTTCGTGATTATTTAAAGCGATACAGAAAACTTAGGAATTTTATTTATGAGTTAAGTATGAAATGATAAAATCTATTAGATGACGATTTTTGTTCAAACAAACAAGTGCTCTTTCAAAGATACTAGGTATTTCTTCACCCAAAACCTTGGGAGTTGTCTGATAATATTTTGAGAAATTTGACTTATATTTTGCAAAGTATTCGATCTGTTGTCGTAAATATTTTCCTCCAAGAAGCCTCAGAGGAAGAAATAAATATTTAAGCCTAGAGATACGGGTGGCCACGATACGTCACTAAAAGTGAAATTTATTGCATGGGGGATAAAAATTGTTTTAACACAGCCATCGACTCTCTCGCCTTATGAGGTGAGGATTGTAGGTAGGTTAGATACAAGACTTCAGTATATTTTTAAGTTTTCACTTAAAATCATCCTTAACTCATTGTTCAGCAAAATATTTTTTGCCATTTATTTTCTGCACAAGCGAGATTTATTCATGAGCCACCTTCTACTAACAAAGACAAACATGAAACTTATCAAGAAGTAATAAGTCAAATGTTGCGTGTAATGTGCGTGCTATCGATCATATTACTCAGTAACGTAGAGAAAAAAGAGACAAACTTACTTTTCCTCTAGAGTATTACTACCACTCCGAAGGTATTGATTAACGCTGTTCAATGACGGAAAAAATCCATCAAATTATGATAAAAAATTCATCAAATTTTTGAGCCAGTTATGAGAAATTACGTGAATTTACAGTAAAACACTCCCACTGCATGTGAAATTGGCACAACTCCATCGAAGTCGAACTTCAGATTTACGTCGGTTTTGGCAGGCCCCCCGAAATTTCTGCCAAATTTATTAACCGTAAGTACTGTCTCCGCGATTAGTAAAATGTTCGTCAACACTTTTTAGCAGAATTTGCCATTTTACTTCTACGATCGTGGCCAAACGTATAGTAAAGGGTGGTAAATGCAGGTAGAAGACTAGGATTTTTCATGGTCTGAAATACGGGAACTAAAAGTAACAATTCAGTCATAGGACTTTTCCCTCAAGGAGAGAGAACCACCAGAAATTGGAAAATTGAGAGGAAAATAGATTTTAGCTGCTATAAGGTGTGAAAGAGCTCAGGTACATCCTGTGAAAAAATGAAGTTCGTACGTTCACTCGTTCGCCCGCTACGAGGGTTTGAAGAATGGGGAGGAGGGGAGGGGAAAGTGGTATTTTACCATGTTACAACTCCCTCTTGGCTATTTATTCACTGCGTGACGCTGATATGTCATCTTCTATGTCTGTATAATGATTTCAAGGGTCCTAGCTGACCCGAAAAATAATAACAAAGAAAAATTGAGATTGTTTATGTTTACCTAATTTCTCTTTTTTAGAGGATCGGAATGTGGGGTTTCAAAATGCTTCTCCTCCTACAGTTTTTGAGCTAAAGTGATGATTTTGGTATCATTGGATGCGAAATGACAAGAGCTTTTAAAAATTAAAATTGTTTATCAAAATTAATTTTTTATCAAAAGTTATAACGTCATAAATCCGCATTTTTTCGAAAACAAAGTTTGCTCCCGAGTTTTTTTCTCTTTTTTATTTAAAACTAAAAAGTTAGGGAAAAGCATTTGAGTTTTTGGAATTTCCACGTCTTTTCGCATTTATTGATACCAAAATCATCACTGTAGCTCGAAAACTGTCGGAGAAGAAGCATTTTGAACCCTCCCTCCTAAAATTTCGTTTTGTATGATTTCCCATTTTTTTCAAGAAAATTGCATTTTTCATAGAAAATAAACGATTCTAAATTGCATTTCCTATCAGTATACCAAATTTCATTCCTCTAGGTTTATAACAAAAAAAAGTCCGTATGGAGTACTCTCTCAAGCTGAACTTATGTGTGCGTTAACTTCATTTTCACTTCCTTATTTCGCTCTCGTCATATCCCATTACTACGATATCACTGCCTTACCATCTTGTATAAAGCGTTTTATATATTAAAATAAAAAGATTTTACTTCAACGAACACAGTCTTCAGTGAACCAATTTCACTCCGCCTCACTAACAAAACGCTGAACTTTTATCATGCAAGCTTCATTTTCTAGAAGTGATTAAAATAATCTGAAAGGATGATCAGTAATAAAGATGATCAACAAAGATATTTCAGCAGCAATAAACTAAGCAGGTGTTGGAGACACTAAACTGCAAATGTTGACCTGAAGAACATAAATCCCGCAGAGTCATGCGGATGGTTGCAACTGGACACCAGCAGGTAATTAGGCAGGTAATTTAGAAGCTCAAATGATAGGCGAATGCGCATTTAATTAAAACACCACGCAAAGATAGAACTTAAATCCAATGTTCTTGATGAATAATGTTGTCAGGTCAGAGTAGGTAAGTTACACAGATAGAGAAGACCCAATGCGTGCTAATGATCACCCAAACAATAGGCACTCAGCATAATTCTTTTTTGGACACCATGGTAATTTATTTTATTAGCTTATTCATTCGACAGCAAGATCTCACAAAAAATATGGGAGCATAAATCTCTCACACAGCGCACGTCAGTTTGAGACAACCGGACAAATTAAGCAACGCTTCAGAGAGGACATCCATTTGGCTGCGAAACCTGAAGATCTGTTGTAAGATATAATAATCCGTGATTCGTGGCATCGTAAACTATTTACAGAGCTTGTTTTTTTGTCAGTAAACACACAGAAATCGGCAACTTTCGGTGCTGTCATTTATTAGGATTCTCAGGTGCATCAAAAAACTGTTATATTTTAATTCAAAATGTCTCTGAAATTCTGAATACATGTGTTCGAACACCGTTGAAAAAACGCTACTAGAAATGCGTATACCGACAACTCCTTAAATAAAATTGAAGAACCGTTAGCAATTAATAAAAACGTCACCTGAAATAAACTTACGGATTTTGTTTCAGCGATATCAACCTCAGAATTTATTTTTATAGAAGTATGAACAAATCAAAAAGAAACAAAACACTCAAACGTTAGGAAAACTTCACTTTTCTCGGTAACGAGTATACCGGAGGAGGTACTTAGAAAACAGACATGTTTCTTTTAACATAGCGGAATGATAAATGTTAACGAATTTCCAATTTTGCTACGAGCGTTATAATTTTGTTATTCTCATTTGTGCGAAGGTGCTGCAATTTTATCCCGCCCTACATTTCATCAGGTTGTAAAACGTAGAAAATATCACGTATGAGACGACATTTCGTATTTTCTTGCTCACGATTTTGTGTAAGTGCCTACAGAAGCAACGCCTCTCAAATATCCAGGCTTGCTCCTAGACGTAGACGTGGCGCATAGCAATGCCAACACACTAGTGACCCTTAGATGGCGGTAATGTGGAATAGAATCCAAGAACGGTAAACGATGTTTGTCTGTCAAATTTCCATCAGAAGTTTTATGAAACTGCGAGTGTGAAATGAAAAATATGTGTATACGGTGGGTAAAAATGTTTGCATTCCTCATAAGTTCATAGCTTCATAGACAGGGTATTGCCAATTTAGAAGGTGACCCATAAGTTTCTTTACCTTTTGAATCATTTACTACGCAAAAATATCAAAATAAAAAGTTCTCGCCAAGTCTGAACGAAAGAGGACTATTGGGAGTATTTTGGTGGTATGATATTATGAAGGAATTTTATTGTATTAGCCAATTCATTTTCTCGCTTGAAAAATGAGCGTCGGACTCTACGTGCATGTTTACGACGAGAGAATCGCAAGCCACGTAAAGCTGTGCCGAGTTTGGCGTTAAATGCAGTGTAGGAGTTCAGTGACGAGCATTTTTCCGCTTGTTCGTTGAATTGTGCCAAATTGTTGTAACTGACTATTTTCGACGATTTCGAGCTATATAGGATGAATTTGAAAAGGACAATTGTAAGAGGTTTCCTTAACTTGTGAATTAGCTTTTCTGCTAATTCAGTATGCTGAAGACCTCAATTAGGTGATATTAGAAAAAATGCGTGTACAATAATTTCCCTTTAAATTGTTTAATTTGATAGCTGGCCCACGTCGGACCAGAACGAGTCTGACTACGCTCCTGCTTCCAGTCTCATTGAAAATAATTATAAGAAACTGAATTTATTTAACTCAAACAAATAAAAAATTATCCCTGCATATTTCAAAAGATTTTTGAATGCCTGGTTAGCTCCGTTTCATAAGCCGACACACCGACCCTAACACACCTGCGACGTCCGCGTCGATCGTCAGATGCGAAACGCACGCTAGAATGCGTTCAGTTCTGTTCTCCTCGGTCTCCACTGCAAATGTCAGGCTGCATGACGGCCGAAAACATATTGATCGTGAAAGTTGCGCAAGCAGCGAAGTTTTGTCGGCAGCGCAACACAACGACGCAATGTATTACGCGCAGGAGCACTCATTTCTGTCTCCTGTGCGTCTCCCGCGAAGAACACGATAATAATCGCACAGCCAACGATAATTAGCGCTGTCGTGAGGGTAAAGTTGGAGGGCTGCGTCTATTTCCGCTTCCCTCGTGTACGTTTAAAGTCTCCCCTATGGAAATCACGAGCGCACTTCCGCCGATTAATTTCAAAGCAAGCGAAGCAGGACCATATTCGACCGTGAAGTCAACGTCAGAACGATTATAGTCATACTTTCTTGAATGGATACAGAATAATTTGCAATTTATAGCTAGTAGAAAAGCTTCTTTTATCATTTAGTGCACAAGAGATGCCAAGCGCATAAAAAATGAGCATTCAATTAACATGTTTCTGAGTCGTGTGCGGCGTAAAATACAGTAAAAATGCGTTTCTAATTTGAATTGAACATTACCACTTATCATTGATGGAAAGATGCAGAACAGCGCACGGAATTCTTTTGAATTAATTTTTCACATCTCCAACCGTTTATGCTTCTAAGTATTATACTAAATTGTTAAACTTGCGCCCAATGAATTACAAACACAAAGGTACTTGCTGAGACACATTTCGTCATGAAGACTTATATGTTGCCATTTTCATCATAAAGACTATAATATTTACTATTCCATTTATTTAATAACAAATCATTGGTTCGTATACGAGGGGAACTAATTTCAAGTTCATTTTAACACACCACAATGAATTGAATACCCTCCTGCCACTGATATGTTATAAATTCTCAGCAACAATCACTATCTAAGCTAGTAAATTTTCAAATGTGTAAAAACCGAGACCGATTCCATAATGAGGGCGTTGCACTTCTTTGATGTTGGTCACAGTATTCAGGCAGATGTGTCTCATAAGCGTTCAACAATTTACCGACGTGGACAAAAGCAATGGCTCAGGTAAAAGCCTGGGTCAGCTTACTGTCACTCACCTGTATTTCAGTGTAATAGCGAGCCTCACATCAAATGGAAAATTTAGTGCAGCTGCAGACAAATCGTGGTCATAGTATAATAAATTAGTCTTGGGACCAATCTATTCTGCGTGTGATAAATGAACGGTATTCGTAGCTAGGTAAAGTCAAGCTAGCAAGGAATGCTTCGTTAATTTACACCACATTCCTATGAAACTGTTGTGCTTAGAATTCGGATTTATCCGTAGCGTGCATTTTTGAAGTGGCAGGAAGCTTGAAATTATGATTCAAAAGCGCAACACGCAAAAGGAAGTTCTCTTTGAGGGATCCCCTGCAGTAATTAAGGAAAGCCTGAAGTGTTCGCTCGTTTAGAGCGCGGATAAATCAAGCAACAGTACATTTTTGCTCGCAATCGTAAACATGCCGACCGGTTTATAAGCCACGTTTCGCTCGTCGGAACAACGCACTCCTTCACCAAGAAGAAAGGAAGCCACTGAGTTTCAAAGTTTGTGACGCTAATGAATGGAGAGATGGACTTGGACGATATTTGCAGGCCCAAACGAAAAACATCTTAACCTCGTAACTTTAGAGATGAGTGTAAAATTGATTGCAAGTTCGAAGGACAGTGAGCGTAAATTTAACTTCAAACTATGAACGAAATATCACGTTGTACACACTGCACCTGCGCTGGTGAAATCAAACACGAACAAAACACAAGGTGACGCAGTATCTTTAAGGTGTGTCGCGCAACACAATTTCAACTACGTGCACGTCAAATATCTCCAGTGAACATGAAAGTTTGCCACTCAAAAACGGTAATCACCCAAGCCAGACCAAGAAAATAATTCAGTTTTTCTGCAATCAAGCAACCACAGCCTACAGCGCAACGATCGTGGCGTTGATGATAAGTAAATTTATTATAACATCGATGGGAAATTTTCTGTATAAAACAAAGGACACGAATTGTTATGACTTTGTGAGTGATATAAAACAAATTCATTGCATCAACCTTGACAGGGATGAACAGCAAACACGGTGCTACTGCTATGAAAGTGGCGGAAAATCTCATTACACAGATTAGATTATAGATTTTGTGTCAGTTTAAGTTTTCCTAATCTCAACAAAGGGGCTCAGAAGAGATGAAGCAGAAAGACACCATTTAGTATGAAGTTAAGGGAAAAGAGAATCTATGCACAAGGTGGTTTCCAACACAAGGATTATCTGCTCACTAAAACAGTGAGCAAAATCGAAAAACGTTATAAAGTAAAAAAAGTTGAAGAAGCGTGTAATATGTGCTAAAAAACAGAACTGCAGTGAACATAAAAAAGTCTGCAAGAAAACCAAAAACCTGTTATGTTCCAACAAAAAGAAGGCCTACCTCACGATCACTCGCTACATAACATTTTCCCCCAGTAAGCGCAGCGTAAAATTCAGTACATTCTGAAACTGTATCCATCTGAACGTATGTATGTCACGAAAAAAATGTGCATAATACTTAAATAAATGACGGAATTGTAAAGTTGAATTTTTGAGCATATATAAGCATCAAATGTCCATGGTGCAAAACTAAGGGGATGTATATAAAACCATCCATTATAAAATCGTTTATAACATTTAACTTCACGCCCAAAAAACTAGAGTAATTCGTTTGATGTTTTGACGTGTGCAGAAGCATGGAAAATTCCAGGCTATTCCACAGGTGAGCTTCGAAGTAACCTTTTTACCAGAAACTTGTGTAAATTTTAGTGGGAAAAACCTGAGCACTTCTCGCGCGTCACGAGCGATGAGATTTTTAAAGGATGACAACCATCATCAATTCGCAGACACTGTTCTGTAGATAGAATCATCGACTCATAAACTCTGCACTTGTACAATTTAAACGCTGAATTTCCGTGAATCTGCCACTCAATCTCTAAATCAAAAATCTTGCTTCACATAATTGAAAATATTTTCTCAATCTGATGTTTGCTAGGGTTTCATATATTTCTAGCAGGTAAATGAATTGAACGATTCAATCTTGTAAAATCGCAGTGAGTTCTATGTAATGATAAACACAGTAACTTGAGTGAAAAAATGCATCATTCTGTGAACTCAAAAAACGCAAAAGTTCACTAATAAAGGGGAACGTTTCGGTACGTATTTCATTTTTATTACATCTGAAAAAACGTCAAAGAAATTTGCCAATTTAATTTAAAGGCCAAAATTGGCTCTGGGACTGTACTTCGTTAAAGAAACGAGTCGATAATAGTTATCAAGTCATTTAAAAAATACAGTATATAATGGATGTGCACTAAATCAATCATTGGTGTAATGTTTGATGCAGATTGGCAGAAGGATGAATGCAATAATGGCATTACTTCATAAAAAAAAACTTTATTAGGAGGAGTCCTGTTGCAATAAAAGCATTATTTAAGAATTACAGTACCTGAGAAAATGTCTTCAACGTGGTATAAAACATATGCCTCCAGTCAATGGCCTCATTATCCCCATAAGGCAGAACAAAACTTAGTCACTAGATTCAGATTTAACACTTTAACTCCGTAGGGGTACACATGTGTACCACTAGGTAAATTGCTCATTTACGTACCGGAATATGCAAATAACATTTCAACTATTTTGCTACCTATTTCGAAATAAATTTTAGAGTAAAAGGTAACACATCATGGTTCAAGTGCATTCTTTTCACTTTTCTATAAGGTTAAAAATACATTAGAGCAGAAAAGCCGGTTTTTCAAAACGACTTATTCTAGCCTAACCAAACTGACCGTAAGTAACCGCACAATCGGAGTCAACGTGTTAAACAGGGTTGGAAAAAACTTGGGGTTTTATAAAAACACCTAACCTTTTCTGGTTTTATTGCTTTTTTTTACGTTTCAATGTTTTTCTATTTTTTTAATGTTTTTATTGGATTACTGTATCTTATATTCTACTAGGTATTATTTTTAATGCATACATTAAGTAATGATTCGTGTGTGCAGTGTGAAAACAGTTTGAGCTACTCCAGTCAAAAGCACTACCTGCCAACCTATCAGCAGGATGATTTGGTGGCTTGAAAATTTCAGATTTTCAGGCTCTCTTCACCTTGCTGTCTATGCCATCAAGCCAGCAAGAGTAACATGACATCGCAGGCTCGGCATCTGCATTAGCTTGTTAGGCCTACTAGCATTCTGTGTACAATATAAGATACAGCAGGGTGTGCAAGAGATGGTGACGGCAGTGAGCTGTTTTCCCCAGTTCATTCGTGTTGGACGTGAGTATGAGGGCGAGTGTTTGTTGATCAGTTTCCTCTCGGGGCCTTCATAGTTTCTATTGAATAATTATACTTAATTAACTCCTATGAGCTTAATTTTGTGCATTTAGATTATTAAACTTTGAGGATTGTAGACCTACATCTAAATAACCCCTAATTGATGTGTTCCGTTGCCTACAGGTCTTACACTGTTCGTGATTAATTAGTAAATCAGCAATGCCTTTAGGTTGTAACAGGAAAAAAGGAGCGCACTGGAGTCGCGTAACTAAAATAGAAGGAGATACAACTAAAGTTAGTTGGGACTTTTTCGGCGATGAAATATGCACCAAGATATAGAGAGGGGGACGAAATCCTTCCGAAAAATATAAGTTGAAAAAAAAAAACGAGAACAAACCGCAGAGCAGATGGAATTCACAGCAGAGCAGATGGAAGGCACAGCAGAGCAGAAGGAAGGCACAGCAGAGCAGAAGGAAGGCACAGCAGAGCAGAAGGAAGGCACAACAGAGCAGACGGAAGGCATAGCTGAGCAGAAGGAAGGCACAGCAGAGCAGAAGGAAGGCACAGCAGAGCAGATGGAAGGCACAGCAGAGCAGAAGGAAGGCACAGCAGAGCAGAAGGAAGGCACAGCAGAGCAGAAGGAAGGCACAGCAGAGCAGAAGGAAGGCACAGCTGAGCAGATGGAAGGCACAGCAGAGCAGAAGGAAGGCACAGCAGAGCAGAAGGAAGGCACAGCAGAGCAGAAGGAAGGCACAGCTGAGCAGATGGAAGGCGTTCAACTAGAAAAATTTGTTTTCAGTTTAAATATTCAATGTAAGAGAAAATAAAGAGTTCCACAAGTTCTGCCCTGTGGTGCGACCTGGATACTTACTGCCAGACCATACCGCCTGTCTGCATTGTCTGTGGCAATGTTTGGTGTAGGTTGGGGGGCAGGGTAAGCTCAAATGCTCCTTAAAATATTTGAACATTTGAGGCCAAATGCTGGTCTCTAAGACGATCAATTCAGACCTACTACTGCCAGGAGAGACTGCCACATGATGGTACTAACTGTGTCGTTTGAACAGCCCATGGGAAGTAATTTTGGTTCAAATTAGATTCAATATATTATGTTTAAAAATACCGCTAATAGAAGGACAACAATAAAACCGGTATGATGCCTTTCTTGCAGGTTTATTCATTTATATGTGACTTTTAATTAAAAAAACATTAGACTGGCGAGTTTTTTATTTTTATGTTTTTAGTGTGTTTTTGTCAACCGTGGATTTAACAGAGAAATATCATACATCAGTAAATTCAACCCATATGTGTGTGCCACTATGAATACTCAGAAATTTTGAAGAAGCAAATAGGCACGTAGTTATTATCCATTTCACAGTTTTTTTTTAGCAAGTCCGATTAGATATTCAATTCTGAGATAATCAGTTTACCTATCGCTGTAGATAACTAAGACTACTGTTCCCGCTGTGTACCCTTTTTAACAAACGTATATCAAAGAAAAAATACATTAATAACGTAAACATCTACATTAGCTAAACCAGTAAGTATCCTCGTTTAACCAAACTCAGCCCCTGTAGAAGACCAGGTACGGCACTCCTTGTTAAGGAAGCACTCTCAAATGTAGTTAATGTAAATGCAGTTGTACTTCCCTATAGAGACCAGGGCCGTGCAGACTCCCACAGATAACCACCAAGTTTCGCGAAACGATTTCTACGATATGGAGCTCCAGCGATCGCTTCACTATATTAATTTCGCGCTTGAATGAATGCTTTTAGGCCGCTACCGGTGGCTTTATTCTCAGTAGTACATCCAAACCGAGCTTCCAAAGGCTCCTCCAAATGATATCATCGACCGCCGGATGCATACATGCTCGGTCGGAAAGAAAAAAGTCCGGTGGTCCCTTTGCTCGGAGTAGCGCTTTGGAAACATGACGTTTATCTCGTGGAGCAAACTGTTCGGCGAGCAAATGCTGATCTGTAGATGGGCTTCTATCAAGTTTCAACAAAACAAAAAGTTTTTGGACAACTCACGCAAATCGTCAGCTGTTGCGAAATGAACGTCCTGCAGTTGTGTGACATAGTGAAGATCGTGCAATTTGAAGACAGAAGCAGGATGTGCTAGTGCTTCAAAAATTAGTGAAGCACATATCAGTTGAGGGCAGACTGTTTCCGACATGAATACGCGTCATTTCCTTCATCTGTGGGTCCAAATGATTTACTCACCAATCAAGCTATTGTTCACAGCATGTTACGGAATTTCGGGTGCACGGGAAGACCATTTTATAGGAGTAATTATGTTAGGGCAACTGAATATTCTCGTTTCTGGACTTCACTTAGTGAGTGCTCATCAAGCGAAAGCGTGCGGCTTAAACGCGCTTTTGAACCATAAAAAAGTGGCTACCATCATACGGGAGCTCATACAAACCTAAGCCCTTCGAACCCTCATAAGCGTCTCTATGCAATCTCATACTCATGGCCGAACAGACCGTCGAAGGCTGTAAGCTTAAAATTTTCATCTGATCAGAAGTCTCTAAACTGAGCGCCTGCAACGCGCCCTTAGATTATTGTCACCTTGTTGATCGAAGACGTCGCTCATCGCCTCTAAAAAATTGAGCTAAACTCCTTGATTTCGAGGTCAAAGCGATATTGCAGCGGGCGGGTGGAAAATATAAAGGTAAAAATTAAAAGGCATCTCGAGTTAACTTTTTATGTGCGATATTTTTACGCAATAAAACGTAATGAGGTGCATAATAAGGCATTAATCATTCAGCTTCAGCCAAAATACGCCGAAATTTGCGATCAATTTTCTCAAATAACGAAGTTCTAGATATTTTTGGTAACTGAGGAATAATTAGATAGGCCTTGAATATTCCTAAAAAAAGCCCTCACGGAAGCAAAAGTGGAATCCAGCAGCAGTGATTGTAGGAAGTCGATTGCTGAGCCGACCGAGCCAATTTATCCGTACTCGGCCGGTTCAATACACGATTTTTAAGGAAAGAAGAGTAAAATTCGACTGGTAGCACTCGAACATATCGCGGCAAAGGGACTGTGATATGATGGCGATCAGGAAACTTTAACCAAAAAGGACACCAAAACCATCGACAATAATTTGATGAGAAGGAAACCATTAGATGCTGTTAACGCTAGATCCAACGTTATTATCGACGCTGTATTTATAAATACGATTATATAACCCAAATTTTGCGAAAAACATATTCGTAAGCTTTCAATGCGTTCTGCAGATGGTTGATTTCACGGATGTTTTCACGTGCATTCTACGGTACAAAGTAAAATAAAATCTGGAGTCAAAACTGGCAATTGATTTGTGAATGCCAAAATACAATTTTATTCATCACGGATTCATATTGACTTCGCTGCACACACGTGCAGTACTAAATACCACACACGTCCTCAAGCTTTCAAGAAAAAAATAGAAATTCAAACAAAATTCATTTGCCCCACAGTATCTCCCATTTATCAAAACTTCTACCCTTTTACTTTCAATTTGACATCACATCATTTCTTGTGTCGCACTTCTTTCCACTCTTAGCAGTGGAACCCAACGGAATATCTCGTATCTAATTCTCTAATGGTCTCCCCAAACCCGCTCTTCACGGCAGACATGAGCAAAGAACTGCAATAATAAAACGGTCGATGCAAGAAGCGCTCATACAAATGCATGCAATGACAAGCGTGCATTACTAAGAAACGGCGGCAGGTGTTGCCAGAATATTAACTGAACAAGTCACACCTGAGGTTCACATCTAATATTAACGATAATCATTACACGGACTGAGCGTTAATTCTATCGTCTAAAACCTACTAATTATTGGACGCAGACAAAAGAGCTCTTGCATACATAACGAGGCAAATACGTTACAAGTGACTTCGAGTGAATATTTCAGGCCTAGATGAATAGCTGGTCCCTCCGTGATTGATATTCAACTGCTAAAACGAAAATGATCCTACTTTTGCAAATTTCACGTCGTTCTGCTAATGAAATTGGCCTTCTGAACACTCGTGAGAATTAATAGCGTGAAAAACTAAGTATTATGTTAAATTTGTTCAAATATTACATACATTATTCAAAACTCCAAGAATTTAAATTCAGGATTTTACGTGAAAAGTGTCCTCAGCACATATTATAATTGAGTAACAATAGGGAAGATACCTGGCATATACTTCACAGAAAAGAGGATATCGGGAAAATATTGAACTACAAGGAATTGATAAATTTATTGATTGACCATACCTCCGTAACCATAGTGAAGACGTTCCTAAGCTAGGAAGGACGAAAGCACCGTTTAGTATGGAATTAAGAGAACGGGGAATCGATTCACAAGGTATCTTAACATCCTGCGCGAAGAAAGAGCATGACTGAACAAAGTTTACGATACAACTAAAAAATTTAATAAAAAGTAGTAATTTCAGAAAAAACAGCGCTGAACCAAAAAAATGGTGTGTAAAAAACTAAAAAAATGCTTTATTTCACCAAAAGAAAGCCCTTCCAAACTTCATCTCGGGACCCAAACAATTTCTCACTGGAAGCTCTAATTCCCATGGACCAGGTTCCCAACCTTTTTGTGATCAAGTACCACTTGGAGGTCCCGTACAGTCACCGCGCACCACCTGGTTACAGAGAAACTAAATTCGATCAGATATCACTTTATTTCCATGACTGTTCAAATAGAGCACGCAAATCAACTTAGAAAACAACAACTCAATTCGACGGCTGTATCTGCTTCTTTTCCACCACCTGGTCAATGCGGGGCATGACTTTGCTCACCGCCCATAGGAAAAAATGCAACTAATACTACACATTAGCCGCTAACATGTAGTATTGGTGGCATTTTATCGTACTTAATAGGCTAATAATTAGCGCATTAAGTAAATGCACTGTTTCAATTTAACGATGGGCCGCTGGGACCTGGTGGGTGGCGTGTAGTTGTCAGAGTCTCTTGTGTTAGGCTGTACAAAGTTTTTGTGAAGTAACAAATAATTAACTAAAAATCGTTCATGACCCCGAAAGTGTTCGCGCACCACCTGGAAGGCCCTCGCGTACCAATAGTGGTTCGCGCACCACCTGGAAGGCCCTCGCGTACCAATAGTAGTTCGCGTACCACCTGGAAGGCCCTCGCGTACCAATAGTTGTTCGTGTACCACCTGGAAAGCCCTCGCGTACCAATAGTGGTTCGCGCACCACCTGGAAGGCCCTCGCGTACCAATAGTGGTACGCGTGCGGCGTACCCCAGGTTGGGAACCACGGCCTTAGATACAATAGTTGTATTTCCTTTAGGGTACAGAAAAAAATTCACACACACTACAGCAGACAACAATCAAGTTTAGTAGGTATTTTTAAACTTGGTTCATCTAAGGCAGGGGTTCACGACTTTTCTCTGACCTTGTCCCCCTTCAGTATTTTGACCGATGGTATGCATTCATTGTATGTTATGTTATTTGAAAAAACGCTGACACATTTACAAAAAACATTTAGAAATAAATCGCACATAGACATACTATTTTTTTCTTGTTAACATTAAATGTATCTTTTAAGATAAGCAAATGTGCCCCAGGTTGTGAACCCCTGATTTAAGTCATAAATGAAACAGCAGAGAACGAAATTTCAGTACATCATTAAATAAAATTGCGCAACCAAGTAGAGGAGCGTATGAGCAGTGATGATGGCACGTATACTAACAAGGAACTGGTTAGAAAATTAAAAATTTGAGCGAATGCTGCCATTCTACCTCGATTTGAAACTCCACAATGACAGTGAAAGGAATTAATTTTATTGTTCAATATACACTTGGCTTCTTCTGAGATGTCATGCAAAAAAATAATAAATCAGTGTATCTTACGAGCAAAAATTTTCACTCCATATTTGTACACTTAGTTGTTTTTGACATGGTAAGTCAAACACTGAAATTTCTACTAACCACAGGTTTTTGTTCTGAAATGATTTTTCAGCCTCCACAAATTTATCATTGAAGAACCCATCATCCACCACTAATTTATCGGTCAAGAATCCATCAGCTACCACTAATTTGGCATTCAAACATCCATTACCCACCACTAACTTATCCCTAAAGTCACTGAAGAGTCCATCTGTCACCATCAAGTCATAACAAAATTATTCATTAGCCACCAATAGCTCATCACTTCAGCCACGCTACTAACCCATCATAAAAATGTCCATCAATTGCTTAGCCATCACTAAAATGTGCATCAGCCACTCCTACCCCAAGATCAAAGTGTCCCTCAGCCAGCACCACAAGACGAAAGTGCCCAGCGGTCCCCACTAGCTCATCACTAAAGTGTAAGTCACGCACACCTCGGCAGCACCTCCCAAAACACGAAGCCCAGTTCATCTTCATTTGACCTCTCCGACGCCGCGGGCTGACTGTTGCCGCCATCCAATTTGTTATCAGTGGCACAGAAACGCCCCGGCCTGGTCACGGCTCACAAAAAGATTAAGATCCATCGAGCTGTTTGTGTGAAGCCAGTGGTGTTCAGTAAAAGAAATATTTTACAAGAAAGTATTTCCTTTCCGTACCCTAAGGGAATTCGAAGGCAATGTATTTCGAAATCAGTGACAAAATTTACGAAGTTACATAAATGCTATGCACCGCATTACGCTCGACCATGATCGGGTACCCAAGAAAATCAAGACTTGAAAGCATTCTAGCTCAAAACGTCAGATCTCAAAATTCAGCAGTATTCCTGTTTCAAAATTGCAAATAGGAATTTTATTCAGGAAGGCCATTGAAAAGGAAAATAAGAACGTTGAAATAGCATAGAATTTTACTTGGTCACAAGTGTTTTCCTGCGCTTAGGGGCTTATGTGACAGGTACAGTAGTTTCAGAGACTAGTGTTCCCAGCGCCTAGTCTCCTCTAGTACATAAACGCAGTGTTTCCAGCGACTAGTCATTTTTTTTGCGTAGTTATTTCTTGTACCTATGCCACAGTCAGGGATTCCTTTAGCCTAGCAGTTTCTGTGACTAGATTGGCTTCTGGTTTAGAGCAATTTGTTATCCCAGAATTGTGAGCCCAAATTGTTCTAAATTCTAGATACCCTGAGTTGTCCGAGGGATCAAATTTTTTGTTGAACTCGAC
Organism: Morinoia aosen; assembly: GCA_030386875.1. NCBI lineage: Eukaryota > Metazoa > Arthropoda > Malacostraca > Amphipoda > Talitridae > Morinoia > Morinoia aosen. The sequence goes on along the minus strand of CM059561.1, from coordinate 92,276,366 downwards.
TCTAAAATATACAAGATTATTTAGAAAATAGAATACGGCATGTGGATTCCCAACATAAGTGAGACAGAAGAAGTCTTTCTACCAAGTTTCTAACGAAGCGAATTCGTCTGATTTTGTTGATGTCAGCTGAAGTGTTCACCTCGACATCATCACGCGTGTCAATCGATGCGTTGATGTTAGAACTTGCTGCATACAAATTGCTGGGCACTCACTGTTATGATGTGACCAAATCACTTTCATGTCTACAAATAAGATTCAGTCTTCCCTTATATTCGTATTCTTTCCCAAAAATGCTCGTTTTAAGACAAAGAACAACACAAACAGAAAGGTGTAGAAAGTAAACGTAAAATAGTTGACGATCACTGCGTATTATTCTACCAAATTTAGTGTCACCAATTTTACTCGCTGAAGTTCACTTAAAAATATCCTCCACTTATATACATGAGCACCATAAATTCATTAGTGAAATATACTCAAGAGATTAACAAAACTTCGCTCCAGCGCTAACTCCGCCCAGTACTCCTGAATACACGTCACTTTTCATTGCACTTCTCTTAACAAGGCCCACTTCAACGCAGCGAGTTTTCGAAGAGTCAACCCCTTTGTCAGAATAGTCACATGGAATGACTTTTAGCGATTTTTGTGATCCTGAGCTCATCAAGAGCGATTTGACTAGTTCTTCAGGTGTATCGTCTCTGATGAAGTAGTGCTAGTGCTGTTATTTTCGAGGCTCTTATACTTGATGTCGACGCATCGCCGTCGGAAACGCTTCTCAATATTGTGCTTGTCTCGGATGTTAAGCAAGTATACTTCTCGGTTAGCAACCTCCATACAGCATCAGAAAGAAAAGAGGAACTTTTTGCCATATATTTCTCATAGTGAATACATCGCATAAACACTGGAATACATTTCGCGTGATAAGAAAGAATTCTCTGACTTGATAGTTACCAAAATGAAACAGATTCTCGGGCTAAAAATACAGTCTATTAGCTTCTGAGCCTAGCAGCTACTCTACTTGGTAGCTACTATGAATAGTAGTTATATCGACTAGTAGCTCAGGTGTCTACTAAGTACTGTAAGTAGCGGCTTCCCAGGGCCAAAAATATAGTTTCGATGCAGCGCCCGGCAGCTCGCAGCGCCCACCAGCTCGCAGCGCCCACCAGCTCGCAGCGCCCACCAGCTCGCAGCGCCCACCAGCTCGCAGCGCCCACCAGCTCGCAGCGCCCACCAGCTCGCAGCGCCCACCAGCTCGCAGCGCCCACCAGCTCGCAGCGCCCACCAGCTCGCAGCGCCCTCCAACTTACTGCACCCACAGCTTGCCGACTCGAGTAAATAAACTACGCTCATGGAAGTTAGGGTCGAAAAGTTCCGATTTGGCCCCACAAATCTCGTGCTCAGCGGATCAAGTTCAAACTCTTAGTCATTCGTTGAAAGATCTCCCTTATATTTTTAAACAAATCTCGTCATGATTTCGGGACGTAGGAAAAGTAGGATTACAAGCAACTTGCCCGGAAATGCACTGTAGATCATAACTACCTGTCATCAGAAGATCAGCAATCTTCACGTACTCAGTTCAATTCTTTTAGGAAAGATCTTCCCTTTTTTACCACGATTCTAGACTAGGTTTTTTTCATTAATAGACTTATTATTCCGCATGCAGCCTCGTTGAGCGGAGTTTAATGGCTAAATTTGGGTGGTCTGAACGATATGTTACTTCCAATTTCGAATTTAGTTTGCAGCATACCAATATGAACATGCAGCATAATATATATATATATATATATATATATATATATATATATATGCAGCATACTACGCTTACTAATATAAATTTTGATAACCTTCTTTTCGTAAAACATCAAAACTTAGGCGTAGTATTACTGGCTTAAGTTTTGTGTTGATTACAAGCTTTTCTTACATTTAGCTTGCAATTGGTATTTTAATGCTTTTCCTAAGTTTGCGTAACTTAAAGAGACCCCAAAATTAGACCCATTAACATTAACCTTGATCTTAATCGTAGTTATTATGATCACATTGAGGCCCTTTCAACACCTAGAATACGGTGGGATTAACTGAAACTCAAAATTTAAGTCCAGTAAAACTCAATTTTACTGTTCAACTTATATATATACCAAAAATTAATTTAAATGTAATCCGGTTTTGATTGGATTTGAATAAAACGCAGTTCGTGACTCTAACGCGGCTATGGGAATATACTCAGTGACCAACGGGGCGCCACTCAGCAGTCTACATGATCAACGAAACTCTTCTTAATTAATGAGGTGAAGCAAAACTGACCTATCATAACTCACCCTATTTGCCTAGTCTCTCCCATGAACAAACACAAGTGAATTCGGGGAAAAGTCCAAATGGATTACAGCGAAGACAGTTTAAAATTGCATTTCAAGTTGCCCATCGTCTAGTTCACAAGAGGGAGTATTAAAACTGCAAAATTGGTGTAAAGGATATCCCAGAACCGTGAAGGTTCAACATATTTTGTACAATAATGACAAACGGTAATAATTGTGTAAATATTTCATCTCAATTCAAAAACTCACAGTACAGTAACGAAAAATAAAAGAGCCTAAAAAATCCGTAGCATACAGAAAGAAAAAGAATAAAATTGTGGTATCGATTGAAAAATAATTCAAAGCCTCGCCCAGACAGGGCTACAGATAGCGCAAACGTGTCAGGCGGAGGTTGGAAAACTTGACTGGCATCGGGGCTAAAAATAAACTATAACAACTTTCAGAAGCCGTATATTAATTGTATCTACGTGATTCAATACAAACAAATAAAAATCATCTGAATAACAGCTCGGCGGAAAAGTTCAGAAGACACTCACGTAGAAACTACACGGTCTTGTTCCTGTACGCGAGTAACGTACTTTTTAAAGGCTTGCTTAATTGCTGCCGTAAACAAGGAACATTCAAAAAAATTCGCAGCTTCCAAAATAACTCGCGTGGGGATGGAGTATGTGCGACAGTTACGCCACCACAGTTTTACATGGAGAAATGGAACCACAAACTTCAGCGCAGTGACATGTTATCAGCAAGGCGCGCTCAAACTCAGGATCTGATTGCCATGGTCGAGTTACAGACATTACGGACCTATCACAGGTCCGATAATTGGCATCGTTAGCGAAGAACCAGGCAGCTTCATCACAACCAACGTTTCATCTGCAAATTGTTTTGCTAGGGTATATAAATGTTTATAAATGATTGCAGTACGTATTTTCTTCGCTTTTTTATTATGTTAGGAGAAATGAAGAGAGTTAAACTTTCAAATTTTTTGAAATAATTACGTTAACTCAGAACAGATTAGGTTAGGCCAGATGTTGTTTACGCCTCCCTATCCGCAACAAAAAAGTGATCCAAAGAGAGGAAGGAGGAAGGCACCATTTAGTACGGAGATAAGGGAACGCAGAATCAATGTACATGATGCATAGAAACAGTAATTTGAAAAGGAAGTCCATGAAACAAGATAAAAGTCGAAGAAAAAAGTAGTAGGTGCTGAAAAACAGAACAGCAGTGAACCAAATAAAAGATGGTCCTATAGACATGACAAAAAAATTATTTCAACAAAAAAAAAGCTTTCCTAACCTTCAGCTCGGGACCTCATATTTTCCCCCTGTGAGTGCTAATTCCCATAGATATAACAGTTGCATCTCCTAAGAGGAATAGCCCAGGACAACGAAGGTACAAATAATCCGCATGAATCGACGAAAACATTGAAAGATTTATTATTTCGATGAAGAATACCTGATGTACACTAACCTAACAGATGCAAAATTAATTTTCAGACGAATACTATAAATTGTAACACCAAAATTTACGCTTTTCAGGTGCAAGCCAATATCGCTCAGATAACGTTGCGAACATGGGAAGAAAAACTCAGAGGAAGAGAAGAAAACGCTCACACGATCTGGAAGAAAATTCGCGCGAATACACGGTGGTAGTTTCCTCAGCGCAGCACGCCCGGATTTTGAGAACAGGGTACGAAGTGTTAAATAATGCAAACGCGAGGTCGAGCGTCGGCCCAAAATCCAGCAGATGCTGAAAAAATACAGACAGCGTCTAACCAGACTCCAGACTGGCTTGCGCTTCAAGGCGCAGACAATTGCCACTCAAACCGCCGTTTAGTGTGGGAGCAAAATACAGCCAGACCCCTGACCACTTATTGGTCTTCTGCGATCAGGGATTGGCCTCCAAGTCTCACCGGGGGGAGTTAATTACAAGGCAAACCGAGGGGAAAAATATTTATTTTATGGAATGATTGGAGCGAAAAAACGCGAGTTCAAGCCGACGTTGCACCAGCACAGCAACGATTGATTCCGTGCATACACGCCTGCATTGAGATGCAAATACCGAAGCGATGTCGGACTACCGGGTCAGAGCACACCACAGGTACGCACATAATTCTGTTTCAAGAGCCTTATAGATAAACACCTGAGTATAACTATGCATTTCTACTCAGTTCGGTACCGATTTTTATTTAACCGCTCGGGTATTAATTTGTTACGAGGCTATTCATTTTGCGTAATTTTGTTCTTTTTGATGCGCATCTTTCATTACGACAGGTTGTTGCCCGAGTACTCATTTACCCTCTGATGCCAGACCATGGTTCGGTTGTTATCGTAATTGTTCTTTCAAGAATTTATGCCCCGAGGTTCCGCTCTACTCGTACCTCGCATTTCATTTTCTCCTCTTTCCGAGAAAATCGTCACGTCAATATCAGTATAATATAAATCTTCTGCATATTTTCTTTTCATTGCTCGTAATTCATTGTGACCTATTGCTAATTACATTAAAGCAGTAAAAATCATTCAAAATATTGCTAATTTATTCATCATCAGAGAAGGATAAATATTTTATCGAATGAGTTTTAGCGTTTGAGCGAATGAGATTGTTTTCAGATTGGCAACTTTTAGAGGAATCATAATTACAATGTTTTCAAATTTGAGCGGTTCTATCACAGAGACCCTGCATGAAGATAGTAATACTTAGCTAGCTCGTAGGTCGTTGAATGATGATAATGATCACAATATCACAAATAATGATCACAAAAATGATCACAAATGATGATAATAATCACAAAAACGATCACAAATGATGATAATAATCACAAAAGCGATCAAAAATGATGATAATGATCACAATATCACAAATAATGATCACAAAAATGATCACAAATGATGATAATAATCACAAAAACGATCACAAGTGATGATAATAATCACAAAAGCGATCACAAATGATGATAATGATCACAATATCACAATTGATGATAATGATCACAAAAACGATCACAAATGATTTATTGGAGTACACAGCGAGCCTGGGGGTAAGACTCCATATTTTGGCGATAAATGGGGCTTAATCTAAAGAATCTTTGCCCTACCAAGCTCTAGAGGACAAGTGGCGAGACATGAGTATACGATCAACGTCGCGTCAAGAGCTCCAATGACGCCGCACCTCAAGCCTCACGAGGGAAGCGCTCGCTCTGCAACCTGGCTGTTTCGAGACGGTCACGGTCGAAGTTCATGAGCGAGCGCCGTCACCTGGCAACTACGAATTTAGATCCTATTTTCCAAAAGAATATTGATACATGTTGAAATGAATTCCACATAACATCCGATACAATTTCAATGAAAATACAAATAAAATGACTAAGAAAGTATACTAACACTGAGAATTTTCCTCCGCGTCAATATCTGGCATCTATAAGGCAGAAGCTTTGTTCAAATGCGAATTGGTTTTTATCCAGCAAGATGCTAAGTCGGTGTAGGCTCATTGGAAGACAGAATAATGGCGGGCTTGGACAGCGGTAGTTAATTATAGCGTCTTTCATCTGTCTCACTCAAAACTAATTCATATTTTGAATAACAATGGAGACGGCTTCTATGTTGAGCTTTATGGTATGACTGATAACAACTGAAATAGAATATTCATCATATTAAACATAGCTTATTTCGTTCAACGACAAAATTTGTTAACCGAATTCCCTTGAAAATGCAGCACATTTTTATGAGATAATAGTCCATATCATTCAATGGATCTTCGCATTTGAATTAAATTCACTTTTTCAATTAAACACCCAATCAACCAAGCTGTACTCTCAACTTCAGTTCTACGTAGCAACTGAATAATTTTACATCTATTTATCACCTACAACAGGAGTGAGGATATAACCAGATAACACCCAAAATTCTAACATTCAGCGAGCTTCAACTAAGTGCACATTCCTCATTGTGCAAGCTTGTTTCAATTATAATACAAGCATTTTTTTGCCATTTTCCCTCGTTGAAAAGTCCCGTTCTATATCGAGTTGAAGCAGTTTCGTTTCTGTTACACAGAAGGCTAGACTGCGGACACATTGGGAAATACCTTCTCATTAACCGAGACAAGAAAGATTTCCCGCAGTCACAGATACAGTAGTTTATTTCTCTCACAATACGCACTCGCCTTCCTTTGAAAAAATGAGACATAATCTTCATCCAAGCGAAAATTCACTCCGAGACAACACTACTTGACACAGAGTTTGAGTGACGTTTCAAGTGACATGGAATATATTTACTGTAGCCTTCAATGAACAAACGGGTGCACGTAACATTTTGGTTAAAGCAAAATGGCTGTTGTGTCAGACATATGTGACTTAATGCCTAATCATACAGCAACACTAACACTGCAAATAACAAATATTTCACAGGCGCATGAATTAGGAGGTTCCTGAAAAAACCCTGCGGCACAATCAATTAAACGATATCCATGTTAAATGAATAATACTTTTAGTATTCCATTAACAAACCAAAAGAATTTCTGGAGCCTGAGTTAACTAGGGAAACGAACCATTGATGCTGCAATCAATATTTCAGTAAAGTCTACTTCAATTAAAAAAATTTGTACTGCGCCACTTAACTATGAATACAAAATCCCGAGCTTCACTCAATTGCTAATAAACTAAGTCTCAGTCCAATCAACAGCGGATGATGCGTACGGCACCCCATCATTGAAGAACTCTAGCGCCCAAAACAGGATAACTAGCACAAAAATGAACAAAAACACCAGAGTCAAAAACTAAGCACTTATGCTGGAGTGTAATAAGAATACGTGCTCTAGTAAAGATGTACACCAGTGTCCCACTTGTTACTAAACAGAAACACCAGTGTTCCAATTAAATTAAAGTACATGCGTCCCAATTAAGAACTCTAAATAATCAAGACCAGTGTCCCAATAGAACAGAAACACCAGAGTTCCAATTAAATAAGAGCACCAGCGTTCGAATTTAAAAAAACCCAGCTCTCCAATTAGCCCGGAGCACCGCCAGCAAAGCAGCACGCTCGCCTTCCAATTCTCTCGATGCTGCTCAGAGATTTTCCATCGTAACGGCTAAATTTCACGCAAACAAGGCGATCAGCTCCAAAATAAAGCTTCGGCTCCACAAAAACCGTCCTCGAAAATTGCGAAGCGATGTCGGCAGGTGGAGGCAAATGGCAGGGGAGCTGGGCGAGCCCATCGGCCGAGCCCGCTACCTGCTAAAATATGCAGCTTCGAAACAGACATCTGACTGCTGAATAGGAAAGACTGGGTCATTTGGGGCTGAAGGAAAGCAACTTCACAGCAAAAAGGTTTAGATGCAATAGAACATTACACTGAACATATACTATAAAAGTGTTGGGGCAGTTTCGGGAAGGAGAATCGCTTAGGCTCCAATTGAGCCTGCCACAAAATCAATCCGTGTATTTGCTGAGGGCGAAATTGGCCTGTTTCGAGGCCCGAAAAATATGGCGCAGAATACACGAAACCAAAGAAGATAGCGACTTATGTAAATAAAACAATATTTGCCCTCCGTAATTCACGCAGATTGTCGGTAATTACTGATATCAGAAAATGTACTTCCATCTTTTTACTCAACTGCACACTTCCAGAAAACATTTATCAATTAAATAGGAATAGTCAAGTAAAACTATTTTGCTTATGCTACAAATTTCAGAAAACATCCACTTCTGAAAATCGCTACAATGTGATGGAAACATTGAGGAAGTTCAGGATCGATCGTTCTGTACGTGGGCGTATTAGCCATACGGACATATAAGCCCTCTTCAACTTTTATAGGTCAAGCCTAATAAACCTTAGAAGAAAATATATCAATTCATAATACTGCATGCAGATTTTTGAATGGGCCTCCAATTTGCTTCATAGTCACACATCTATAGCTGTGATAAAAACTGAATTTGACTTACATGAACCCAATAAAAAATCAAAATTTTTCCATAGCTCAGGAAACGCGGGCAGTTCACATTATTACGCAATATTTTTTAAGCCACTTAAATATTCTAACAGAAGATTCAACTCATGGCGCACATTAAAAAAAGCACAGTTCAGGTTGTCGTGCGTGATGCAAAAGCCGCGCTCCCGCCCGACACCACAGCACTTCGAATGCATAGCGTTCTTACGCGGTGAAATAACGCCGCTGTTCTCACGGTATCGCGCTGTTTACATTCTGACGAAACAGCAGCAGTACAAACAGCGGTGCTCTGATGAGCAGGTGTTGGAACAGCTGCGCACTTGGTGTGCATCTGTTCAGCTACCTGAGAAACACGGCTGCAACCTAGTGCATGGTCACACGAACACACTCACGCCTCTCCAATAAAATGCATCTTTGGAAACCTGCGGACGAGAAAACGATATTCAAGCGTCATTCAGAGAAAACTCTCAAAACGCGAATTTGATTTGTGGTAGTACGTATTTGGCGGGGAAATGAAGAGAAACGTAGATTTTGTCAGTATTTTTAAAGCGACGCGATGAAGCTTCGTTTGAATTGCCAGCCAAAGAAGAGTTTTTCTAAAAGCGTAGATTTACATTGGATTCAATCCTATGAAAAATTTAAATCGAGAAGCTTACACAAATTACTGACACTAAAAACTGAAATATTTAGTAAGCATTATATACGTAAATGATAGAGTTAGCTTAACTTCGATATACAAATTTACCGCTCTTGTAAACTAGCATCCATGGATTTTACAGTTTCACAATATTTAGACCTAGTTAGAAAAATTGCTAAGCTTTGACGTCCGAAAATGAAACTAGACTTCTCATTCTTTTCCGCAAACAATGCGCAAATTTATCAGTTCACTCGTCCATTCCGACATTAATTTTGCATGCAGCCTACCTAAACACAGCCGTATAGACCGAAAAGTCAACAAAACAAAGATATAAATATTCAGTATCGACGCTGTTAAGGTAATCTTCATTAATCCCGGCATGAAGAATGAAAGCGTCAACGGTAATGTGAAACCGAAAAGAAAAATTGAACCTAAACTTGTCAGCATAAATTAACTGATATTGGCTTGTATGAAATGAGCAGTGCAACACATGCATGTTGGATGAAAAAATAAATTTATAAGTAGTGCAGCTAATCAAATTTTGAATATTTGGATGTTAGAATTTATGGTTATGTCTGGTTGTTCCAACGTTAGTAGCTCAAATAAATATTCAACACTCAAAATTAAGAAACGTAAAATTGAGCTCGTCAATGCGTTTCTCAAACACTAAGAGGAAACCAAATCACCCCAGCGTAATTTTTTTTGCCGAAGCATCTATGATTACAGCCGCCCTACATGAAGGCTATACTTGAAGGCTAAAGGCATAGATGCACCGGCGAAAAAGCTTAACTGGAAATTTTTACATGCGCCTATTCAACGCGTTCCTCGGAAAAAACGTGCGTCAATATCCGTCCAATGCTTCAAGTTTTTTTGTGGTAAAGAACGGAATATTAATGAGCTTGTAGTACTTATTAGAAAAGTCTAAATAATTATACCCAACTTTACACGGTCTGTCTTCAACGGGGACGTTCACTGGATCGCCAAAAACGCATCAAATTTTAAAATACTGTTCGATGGAAGAAACAGTTCATAGATTCATCTTTAGGCCAAATTACAGAAGCCATTTTGATAAAAACTAGTTCAATCAACACATCTGAATTCCTAGTAACTCTAATTTAGGCCAGATTGAATTAATATATTTGCTACATAAAATATTTGTTGTTGTAGGGAATGACATATAAAAATTAGTTCATTCTTAACATACTTGCAGTTCTTCTCTGTACAAGTCCTAATTATCCTTCGACAGAAACTTTTCAAAATTTCTACAGGCGTGATAATAAGAGCGTTCTTATAACAATTCGTTTCGACGACTCAAGACTACTGCTGTATGCAAATATATCATGCAATCACGCGTTGATTGCAAAGTGAAAGAGCCATCATTGAATCTTGATCATGAAGAAAATCTCACGTAAATTCCACATAGTAACGCTGAATCATACGTCAGTCTTCCCATGTACGAGGGGTCCAAAGTAACGCTCTCTCCATCGAGCAAGAAGAAGACACCACTTCGTGTAATGCACTCAAGTCGCCACACCTGATGATGCCATCAAGCTGTAAAGCGATGGCAATGCCGAGGGGACAACCAATTGCCCGATGTTCCAGCCACATCTCCCCTTGCATTACGGTAGGCAGTACTAGGAGTACCGCAATCGTCTTGGAAGATAATATTACGCGAGCGCGCTCCAACTATGATGGAAAAAACAAAACCGCAAATAAAAACTCACATCTCTTTTCAAACATGAGTTAGCGATCAGCAATTTCCTCACAGGAATTTGCTGGAACTGAACTTGTGAACAAGACGACAGCGTGGTCGCTGCAGTATGTTGAGTCCAACTTTCAAGAGACAACCCTAACCTTTGGAAATGCAAAAACCACCTGAAAAATGACGTGAAAACATGGGCGCTAACAAACAAGCTTACTATAGAGATGGTGAGTGAGTGACACCACGTGAGTGACTTTCCTTGTCGCACGCAAACATTTCGCGACTAAATTGACCTCAATATTTTTGACACCCGACTTGATCCTACCCAACAATACCACCCAATCTTCTGGCGAACATCAAATGAGTGCACACAATCATATAAACGATGTGACGACGGTCAGCGCTAAGCTACCTGATATGTACAATTTTTTCGAGCAGATAGAGCATTATTGCAAAGGCGAAGGTGTAAGCGAGTGTTGAATGTCATAACAAAAATCAAATAGAAAACAAATTTACAGCTTTTTCACATTATCTGCAAAGCTAGAAAATCCGTAGCACAAATTCAACTCTACTACAAATTCCCCAAACAAGGGTAATTTCTTTCTCATGTTTCCTCACGCTGGGAAGAGAGAGAGCAACATTGTCTCGCTGAGCACAGGGAATGTTGTCCAGAACTCGGCGGGCAAAGTTCGCCGGCAAACCCACCGGCATGCTAATGAGCCGCTGTGGGAGAGGACGCCGCAGATCAGCGTACAAATTTTAGCCCATTAAAGGTATCGTTTTTTCCCGGGTACACAGGTACAGCACTAAGAGTGCAATGATGCAGGTATTTACCATTCACACACTGTTCGCAGTTCAATGAGTGATCAAATACGAACAGAAATAAGATTTCAATTCAAGCGCTCTCGATAAATTGATGATTTTCCCAAAAACGTTAAATTCAGCACCAATATTTCTAGATACATTTAATAATTCAAAACAGAACATTAAGAAATACGTCACTTATTTACGTTGTACATTTTAGATATGAGGCACCGTTATTCTGCCATTTTATGAAACCAAAATATCCACGAGAAAGTTCCCTCACGCTTTCATTTCCTGCTCAGAAATACAACACGGAGTTTACTTCCTATGCATTCGACGGTTACCACGAGCAACAGCGTTGAAAGTTTTTCCCATCAGCGTGCGTCACTTCGCATGGGAAGTTGACAAACCGTACAGTACGAAATATTTTAGCTGCCGGTCGTTTCAAGAATAAAAAAATACACGTGATGCACCGTGGATAGATTACAAATGTACTGTGAAGAGAGTTTTTACGGATATATTTTTCACTAGTCTCAAGCAGATAGTGAAAAAGAACTACTACGGCTTTAAACACAAGTCTAAAAGAGACCGAACTTGTGAAAAAATTGTTAAAGAACAATTAAAGATTTAATAACATGAAAACTTGCGCCACAAAATACTATAGCACGAATTTTGCAGCCTTAAGTTTAGCGTGTAACAAAATTTGTAACGCTGATCTTTATAAACTTCAAATAAATTTACTGATAAAAATTAATGAACGAGTTTGAAAGAGCCACGAACGTGAGCAAATGTTTGACATTTTACACTATAACATGGAATGTGTTATTTCTATGCGTTTTATCACGGATACTCAAAAATTTAAGCCATGATTAATTATTTTTGTAGAAAAAAGTTGACAAATTGGAAAAATTTCAACTCAATATTCCTTCTCAAACTACTAAGGACAAACTTCAAGCTCCATGCTAGTTTATTTTAGGCGAGAAATATACTCCAACACTTAGACCAAACTTTTCAAGAAGAATGCTAAGCCAAATGATAAACAAAACAGAACTGAAAATAACACTGAACTCAAACAAAAGATAAAATTATCCTATAACATATACAAATTTTCGTTCATTAAAGTTTTAAGCCCCCACTAATACAACACAATAATTACTCTGTCAACAACTGACAGTAAAAAACGAAAACACTAAGCCATAGTTGCTACTGGTGTGTCACATCATGAACCACAGAAGTTTCTGTGAAAAGTATAAAATCTGTTTTTTAGCTTCAATTTTACAGTACCCAATTTTTTTGCCATCAGCATACCAGCCAAGGAACCAACACTACTCTCCGAGTCTACAGTACAGTGCTACACACACCACCGAAGATATCGGCCGAAGACCGCAAAACATCTGAGGATCGGGAGCAGCATGCAGCAGGAGACGTGACCAAGCGTCGTATCTAAAGACACAATTCCAACTTTGGCTGCACGATCGGCGATTTGGGTTGCAAATTGCAGCGCAATGATATGACCAGCTCCTTGAGAGGCACGCGCTTGTTTTCTGCCCACCTATTCTCAAGGGAAATATTTGACAGCTCTGCAAAGTTTGAGCCGTTCTCTACAATCGCTAAAAGTTTTGGTGAGCTCGTCAGGTCTCCGTAAGCGCCTCCAGGTGTGCGCTTTACTGAGCATGCATCAATCAGCGCACGAGAGCGGGTGCCAACCTAATAACAAGCCTACATCTACCGATTAGAGACGGGCCTTCAGTTATTTTCCTGCCACACGCTAATTTTAAACAATGAGAACACATTAAACGAGATATGTTAACGCACAGAGAGTATATTTTTGTGCGTATAACTAATAAAAGCGCATATAATGATAAAGATAACATTATAATTATTAAATTAGTTTAAGTCTCCCTCACCACAACTAAGGTGATCCCAAGAAAAATAGACACCATGTTGTGCGGAGTTGAGATAACGGGGCGTCTATGCAAATGGCGGTAAGATAAAGAAAATAAAGAAAATAAAGAAAATAAAGAAAATAAAGAAATTTACGAAACAAGATAAAATTTGAAAAACAAAAACAATAAGTGCAGAAACACAGGACAGCGATCAACCGAAAATAGATGGTCTGCAACAAGCAAAACCTATTCTATTAACCCCCAGCTCGGAACTTTACATTTTTCCCCTTGAGATGAACTCAAAGATTGATTTTGTTTTAAGAACAAATGTGCATACAGAGCATTAAAGTCCTTGAGCATTACTATGGAGTTTATAACTCACAAAAAATACTCTCAAACAAAGATAACATCCAAATCCCAATGCAAATAAAAACTTAGAATGCACAGGACCACACTTGAAGGTGGCACGATCACTTGAATTAAATTAACATGACTCGATAGCGGAAAAACCTCAGAATTACAAATTGTGGTCGGATATAAATTTTCTACTTAGACTTAAATCAGTGAAAAATTCTTTCCGAACTGTCCAAATAGCAAAGAGAGCATTGTTATACTGGAAAAATTAACCATCTTGCTGCAGCCAACATCATTCACTTAATTATTATTCCACCTAATAACTGAACTGCACAGAACTTCATTAAACGCCGTTGAGCGTCCCCAGCGAAAAATCCTAAACTGATCAATTAGAGACTCTACTGGTTCTCAGATTACCTCAGTCGAGGCCCTCAAACGCTGAGCGTCAGTTTTATAAAGAAAGAAAAGAAAAAGAAAAACATTTTATTTCCAATAAAGTATAACATGAAATGTTAATACATTGGTTTTTAAAACACCTTAACATTAACATCCTTAACTGATAATAACACATTGATATCGTAATACCCGTGTTAAATGTTGAAACAAAAAATGATTGACAGAAAAGCACAACAAAAATGAGTTTCCTTCCTTGCCTAATCTGATTTTGACAGCGCATATTTAAATATAAGTAACTAAGAGAACGCAATCCTCGCGACAATCATTTGAAAAACACTATCATTAGTACGCACGCGTATTGAAATAAAAGCGAAAATCGCATTCAAAAACCTTAGCATAGAGATCCTTAATTGCTATACATACATGGTTATCGTAATACCCATGTTGAGTGTTAAAACAAATGATTTAGATCCTTAATTGCTATTCATACATGGTTATCGTAATACCCATGATAATTGTCGAAACGGGATTTGGAGAAAAGCACGAAAAAAATGCGTTCCTCTTCGTTGCGATAGTCAGATTTTGGTAATGCATTTAAATACAAGTGACTAATAAAACATAATTCATGTGACGCATTGCTGAAAACCCTCTCGTTAGTGCGTACCCGTATTGAAAATAAGAGCATAAGAACATCGGAGCAAGTGATACGAGCGTGAGGGATTGATGTTAGAAGTAAAATGAGCAAATTTGATTTATTTTGCGTCTAGAACTATGAGGTCGACTATCGGGATTTGGGACAATTTTTCACACTGACGCATCAACTAATATGCCAAGTGGTGAGCTCGGAAAGAATATATTCACTATAACAAATAGCTTAAGTAATATCTTCTATTGTCAAAAATTTCAACGTAAAATAAAAGAGCAAATGGAAACAGCAAATTATAGTTCTGAAAGTTATATTTGCCCAAGTTTACGGACAGGGTTCAGTAGTGTCACAATCATGTCCTTCTAATGTCATGTCCCTCTACATTCACTGTCTATTGTTCAATATTATTCAATATTTTCCCCATTCATTTTCCACTCATTATCATTCCCGTTTTACAACATTCATTCTGTATTCATTCGCTAAATATGAACCATCACAGAAAGCCCTTGAATTTTGTGACGACATTTTAAAGAAGTTCATCTGCTTAACCGTATTTATCTTCGTCTCAATCCCCGTTCAACGCAGATCTACTGGCAATTTTACGTTTAGACAATCACAGCACAAAGTGCTCACAAAATTACTAACCTGCTAAGGCAGATCCACAGCAACGCATATCTCGTCCACAAGTGACGGAAGATCGAACGCCAAATCTAAATTTACGCGAATCACCGAACTTCGAGCGGGTGAAATATTCAAATGACATTTCGCGCGGACGCTTAGGCAATTTTGCCCGTCCTAATTCTTGAAAAGAATTCTCCTCAATTTCCAGCTTCAGTCAGCAGTGCATTTCGTACCGCAATTCCGGTGACATGAAGAGAAAGGGCACCGATGAAAGTTGCCTTGTATGACGGAGGGGGCGTCGCTTGCAAACATTCTCCTTATTGAGCTTCATACGTCCCTAATATAGCTTCCGTTTGCATATTTCTAAAATTCTGCAAGCTGCCGTTCAAAATACTGCGAGGGGTAAAAATTATGCGGAGAATTTCTATCATCATAAAGCAGAATAATATTATTCTTCGGGAAATAATCGTATATTAATACATATTTTATAGATGAAATAGAAGTCCCAGGCAGCTTCATTGATTATTACTTGTACTACTTGACAGCTTTCGGTGTATAAGCCAAACAAAATCAGAATGCTCGAATATGAATGACAAGAGCTTGTTGGAAGATGAAATCATAAAATAAAAGACGGAACCTCATCAACAAAAAGAAATTCCACCTCGATGATGATAATGGATGCAGGGGCGTTTCCGCAGTAAACGAATATTTCACCCGTGTTCTAAATCATGGAAAAGGGTAAAGGTTCAAGTTAAAGTCTTAATGTAAAGGATACGAAACGAAGGCATTCCCGATAAAATTTAATACTTCCCATACTTTCTCGTCGAATTTAACAACATACACAGTATGCATCAAACGCATCACTGTTTACCTGAACCTTATTAAGCAACTGCTCCCTCTCAGCTTCTTTACTCCGTCGCTCCGTACCAAAAGCTGCACATGTGTACTTCATTTTAAGATGTTACCTAATTTTTTCAGAAACAAAAATCGAAATCCGAGAATGAAGGTAGGAATGTCGAACTTTAGCCTTCGATCTAATTTCACTAAACGCTGCGGCCACCAGAAAAACGACAGTTATGAAAGGAAAAAAATACCCTCGTATTGAGGAAAATTAATAGTTTCATAGCTATGAGGATGTGAATTATGCGATCGTTGTTAAAGTTTCGTCCGTCAACTCCAAGCTTTCACCTTTCCGCATCACACCTTCTAGTTGTCGCCTCACTTGTTCGCCTTGGCAGTTGTTCCTCATCCTCTCGCTCGCCACATTCATGGTTGTATTCCACCTTTCGCTATCCATCATCACAGCTGTGCCCCATTGCTCGCTATCCATCATAGTTGTACCCTACCTCTTACCATACACCACAGTTGTACCCCACCTCTTACTATCCATCACCAGTTGTACCTCACCTTTCACTATCCATCATCACAGCTGTGCCCCATCGCTCGCTATCCACCATCAAGTTGAACCTCACCTCTTGCTATACATCACAGTTGTACCTTCCCTCTTGCTATCCATCATCACAGCTGCGCCCCATCGCTGCCTATCCACCATCCAGTTGTCCCTCACTTGCCGTTACCCACCATCCAGCTGCACTGCACCTCTCGCTGCCCGCCAAAGCAGACGCAGCACAAGGGTTTGCCTCAGCTTTGATGTCACCATCTCGAGAGTAGCTCGCTGAGCCCTCCGGCCCAACACTCCTCTAATTAACATTCGAGTCGCTCATTTCAACAAAGAAACTTCTTAAACGTTCTTCACGAAAGAGCAATTTAATTATGATCAAATTTTGATTCTTGTAAGCGATCCCCATTTGTACGGCTGCTTAATGATCAACATGAGAAGTGAAATTTCAAAGCTAGATTGTATTGATGAAGTGGTTTTTATAATTTTATCTACGAATTTCTCGTATACAAGTCCAATACTGAACATTATCCCACACCAGCCACTGTACGCTGAATGTGTGTGAGCACACTTGTGCATGAAATTAATTTTACACTCTACCATTCTGCGCTTACATGGGGCAGATGAGTCGCCGTTTTTAGGGAGCGAGATAAGTAAAATTTTCAGGAAGTGATGCATCTCAGCTCCCTTACCTCTGAGTTCTTGCTTAGCATGTACAAACGCTTACCATATAGCGTCTACAACCTTCATTCTCAGAAAAATTGTTCATAGTAAGCAGTTTGAAACTCTGGCATGCACTTCACACGTTTGCAACACATGGGTTCGTATTCTTTCTGTTATGGTCAAAATGAAACTTTGTAGGATACGTGTAGCGTCCCAAAGAAACGAGAAAAAAATTCAAAATAAAATTGAAGGTCATAAGTCGGCTGCTAACGTGAAGGTTTATTCAAATATAAGAATTACCAACTCTTTTTATGAATCAATTTGAAATACATTAGGTGAAAATATACACGGAATGAATATTAAATTTGAGTGCGGCTCACAACGTAAGTTTTACGGCCGACATCTGGGCCGCAATGAGGGTCGACATCTCTTTAAAAGCACTCATTTAATTGAGAAAATGCTTCCAGCCTCAATTATTTTCCATAAATTTATTTTATGAAGCTCAAATATAGAAATAAAACATGATTTCCAGCATGGCATCGAGTTTCACAAAGCGCAGCTCGTGTTCGCGAGCGACTGAGCCAAAGCAGGGAGTCAGCGCACAAGGCTCACTGCTGCAGCAGTCGTTTACCTCGTTACGCTAGACCAGGGGTCTCCAAACTTTTCAATTTAAGGGCCACATTATATATTTTTCACATCCATGAGGGCCGAAGGAATAAAAAATAAAAAAATAAAACTTAATGAAGCGATGGCAGTTGTACGGTAATTATTATTTCAAGGCCACCACACAAGGATTTGTTTGGCGGGCCGAATGAAGTTATGTGGCGGCCCAGATCTGGCCAGCGGGCCATAGTTTGGAGACCCCTGCGCTAGACTATCGTTTCAAATCTGCGTGCGGAAACGAGATCTATCTTCTTCTCCGTCCACTGCGGCAATACGAACGTCTGACTCAACTATCCCTGTAGACTGCGTCAACGCAGAGTTGACCTACAAAAGCTTAGTCGTCCGAGATAAGCACGTCGACCGCCATCAGTTCACCTCGATCAGATCACCACGCGATGCGACGACGTGAAACCGACTCGTCATACTCAAGGACAACTACGCTAATCCAAAAACAACTATTGCACAAACTCGACGAATCTGTTTGCACTTTTACGATGAATAAAGGAACATTTCATATTCATCAGCGTCAAGGTTTTACTACAATAATGAATGTTTCTGTTTTGAAATGAACGGTGATATGGCCGGTAACTTTGACAGGCCGAATGAAGAATCATATCCAATTTATTAAGACACGCTAAAATTTAAAAACCTACATCTCTGATCGTTTTAATCCTTCACAATGTTCAATGAATAAGAACCCTTACCTACATCATTCAAACGTTATTTAAATGTGTATTAAAACCGACTCGCATAAGGGGACAAGTCAACTCCCCCTCCACCTTGATTAGTTTAGATTAGTTAGCCGCCTTAACCACAACAGAGGTATTCCGCATAGAAGAAAGAGGAAGGCATCATTTAATGAGTTTAGGGAACGGGAAATCTGTACGCAAAGTGTGTCTCCACACCCTGTGCAAGATACAATACAATTAGAAGAGCAGATGAATAAGATTAAATATAAAGCAGCAAGTAGAAAGTACTAGAAAACAGAACAGTACTGGACCGAAAATCTATCGGTAACCTAACAAAAACCTATTTCAACAAAAAAAAGCCTGCCTGAAGGCCGAGGGGATCCTGAAATGAAAAAAATTCTAAGCCTATTTCTTAAAAATAGTTTTCCTTAGTCTTCTTCACTCAGGTCTCCATTCAACTCAACTTTGAATAAAAAACTAAAGGTGAGAGTCATTGTACCTTATTTCAACTGCGAATGCTATCGCTGAAAAGCTTCAAAAGCTCCCTCGTAAGTTTTTCCAAGCAAGCCCAAAATTTCCAGAATTTGCATGAATGACCGACCCTACATCATCGAGTTGCGTGCTGTTCGTCCGTCACTGACACCGAACCTGCTTACTTGACCCTTCCGAGCGTTAGCTCGGTCTGTCCAAACGCGAATGTAGACTCGGGCAGAGGAATTTGAGCTTAATTTGCCAGCGACATGGCCTGGCGTCGTCACTCTCTAGTCAGTCGTCAGGTGCACTTGGCCGACATCTAATACATATATTTCTGCGAGCTCCATGTACAGATCGAGATGAAGGCTTAGCAACAGATCTTAAAGATTCTAAAGCTACAACAAAAACAGGAGTATTTTTCGTACTTTGGCAAACGCTAGTACGTTTCGCTTGGCTTTGTTTTTGCTAAAATATAAAACACGTTTAACCATTTCTAAAACACATTGAAATTTAAAACACGTTGGAGAGCATCACCAAGGCCACTTTGGCCTGTGCTTCTATTTCAATGCAAAAAACAGTCCATTGAAAAATTAAGCTGTTAGGATGGAATGCTGGAATGAGAGGAGAAATTTAGATATTCTGTAGCCTTGTTTTATACTGCGATAACCATGCAACTACTATTCGACATTAATTCCCACGATGTTTGTGCCATTTAATTCCTGATACAATTCAATGTTAATTTTTCTCTCTATTCAAACGAACGATTCCTTCTATGTAGTTTCATTCCTTTACTGGAAAGTCAAAGTTAAAACTTGGTCACAGAATATAATTTGAGGACATTTTTTCAACATTGGAATATGTTCTTGCTACACAATTTTTTAATGAAAATGATTAAGCATCTCGTGAAATGAAGAAGTGACCCAAGCTAAGATACTTTCATCTGGGCCTCAGAGTACGGAGAATTTTCCTTTCGCGATTCTTTCCCATGTAGTATCACAAAATAGAGTTATATTTCCCTTCTAATCGGTTAACAAGCAATAACATGAATTTAAAATTATAACCTTCGAATGGTAGCTGACGACTAAATACATACACTAATACCGACAACGAATCGAACGAGTTTCATTCTATTACGACGTTCAAATAAGCCCATATAAACAAGAATTTCTCGTTTCAATATTTAAGCGTACTTACAAGAAACCTTGTATTTGTTTCACTAGCGAGACGACTCGAGTTGTGTTAATGTGCAACCATAGGTCATGTACGCCAGAACCTCACGCACCAGGAGCCACTGCTACGAAGCCCTTCTCAATAGTTCGACTAGATTACTTCGTAAAACCTAATTGAAGAACATGTAAGTCGTTTGAAGTAACACAAAAACTTGTCCAGACCAGACTATTATTCAAGAAGCTTTCCTATATAAGAGAAAAGAAAGCACGAGTAGTTGCAAATGCAAGTCTGTGCGGGGCGAAGATTATGTCCCATTAAAGAAATCAAGCAGCAACAGAATACTTCATGTGACCAGTGCTGCTCCTATGCTTGCATCTCAGCATTTTAGTTCGTAGTAAATGACCAACATTTATGGTGGCAGTTGTTTAAAATCAGTCAAATATTCCCACCTTTTCATTGAAAGTTTTAACTTAAGAAATACTATGTGAGATAATGGTTTGATGAACGTACTTTCGAGTCAGGAACTTTATAAGTGCAACATAGAAATCAAAATACACGAAAAAACTATTTCCGCAAATTATTACCATTACATTAGACAAACTTCTTATGAACACATCAAAATCTCTGTCGATGTCCGAAAAGTTAATATCCTGAAAGTAATCTAATGAACATGTGAAATTTCTTGAAATCTTCGGCTGTATTAAAAATATACTTGTATTAAGAGTTATCAGTAAATTCTATACAGTGTTTTCTCAAAAGCTGATCAAAAACATAACGAAGACAGCTATGGACATGCGTACAGATGAAGCAAAATACAGAAATAAAATTCTCGCCCCAGGAACAATTGGTACGTCTCACGTATGCAACGGATTTATTCTTACATCCCTATCGAAGGAGAGTTTCATTCAGCGGAGCTCATGCACGAAATAAAGATGAAACAAGTACGCTGACTCAACTTGAAAAAGGATCAGTTGAGCTGGAAATTCGGGCGCCCTGCACGACCGTCCGTGAATTGGCGAGAAGCGTGCATGATAAAATCCAGACGCTCTTTCAAGAGGCTCGTTCGATCGCATCGCAAGTATAAACGCGCAGCCCAGCAAACATGTCGCCGGCCAACACCAGTGATGTATCTAATGTGATTAAGGACTTTGCAGAGGCCCGGGTGAAATATGCGCCTTGTTAGGGGAGACATCTTTATAGAGCCACACATAAGCGATGCCATGCTAGGAGCTCACGAAGCAGACGAAACCTCACAAAAAGACCCAATTGTCATCAAGATGAGGACAGATAAGGAGGGCTTCAGCCTGCTACGCGCACCAAGCCAACGCTCGAGTCCACAACTGCTCTCAATTCTGATACAAGAAACACCGTTTGGCGATGTTTTAGTTTTTATTAACTTGTGCCATTAACGCGTCATAATTCTAAGAAAGCTTTAAATTCTTACTAAAACCGTATTAAAAAGACCTTTCTACGGAGTACTTTTGGGCCTATGATACAGAATTCAATGTTGTATATGCTTAGAGATGTGAAAAATAGATCAATTTCATGTTAAAGCTTTTTATTTATTTTCCAGAAATCCATGTCTGGTGCGGGTTTAACGCTCTGCATTGATACCTGCGACTCCACATATTGAGCGCACTAGACATATCCCTGTTCGTATTCATGAAACAGCCCTTCCTTATGGTAAGAAGGAAATTGCAGAGAACTCTTAACACACAAAAGGTTAGGTTAACATCGGCACCTTTGGGATGCTTTATTTCCAATCAAGCCTGATACATATGATCTTAGCATTTGCGTGTACTCTCAAATGACGGATATTTCAAAGGCATGATTAAGTATAAACTCTATAGAGAAGTTGAACAGCAATAGCAGCTGTTTTCAAGTACACATAATAAAGTTGATCCAAGGCAATTGGCGCCTAGAAACTTGTGGCAGTGTACTGGCTCTGAAGCTTTATGGTCTGCGAGAAAGAAGAAGTGAACTTTTTTCTTTTCTCCTCCACAGAAAAGGTTTCAAAATGATACCGTAATTCAGATGCTAGTATTGTACACTCGCTAAATTTTTCTCAGTTACTCTTGGGAGGCCCAATAAACGGAATCGCAAATTTGTTTCGTATATTATGCGAAAAAATTTAGTATTATGACGCTTATTTTTTATACACTGAAGTTCCTAAATAAATCAAAGGCGATGCAATTCGAAGAACTTGCAGTGTTACAACGTTGATATTTTATGGGAAAAAAACAATTTCATTTGTAAATACTTTGCTTTTGATAACATTGACTCGTTCAAAACTTCCAGGAATACTATCACTCATAGGATTTGCAAAAAACATTAAGAAAACATAGAGTATGTTTTTTTTATTGAAAGAAATGTGAAAAAGGGAAGGGGGGTTGGATTGGGATTCATTTCGTTCCTAATTTTAATTTTGAAACGGTTCCAATTGAGTCATTGAACAGTTGACATTATAGTTATTACATAAGAAAATTTTAGCCTCCCTTAACCACGGCGAAGATGTTCCAAGAGGGGAAGGAGGAGGGTACCATTTAGTATGGAGTTGAGGGAACGCGGAATCTATGCACAAGATGCACAGAAACAGTAAGCTAAGAAACAAGTTCATGAAACAAGAAAAAGTTGAAGAAGAAAGTAGTAGGTGCTGAAAAACAGGACAGCAGTGAACCGAAAAAAGATGGTCTGTAACAAAACAAAAACCAATTCCATTTCAACAAAAAGGAAGCCTACATAACCTTTAGCTCGAGCCTTCACGTATAGTCCCCCTTTGGAAGCGCCAATTCCCATAGATACAACAGTTGAATCCCCCTGAAGGGTGAACAGTTGACATTTGGCCCAAATATAAATAAAATCTGACCTCTACCGGAAACCACAATCCTTTTCTACGACCAGTCAACAGATTTTACGCTAAAAGATTCGCAAAAGAAACTATGGGCTGACGAAACCAAAAGGCGTGTACAAATTCACTTGCACTTCAGATCAGGTGTTGATTTTCAATTTTCTTACTCATTACATTCACCAAAATGAGCAATCATTATTTGGTACCAAGTAATTAGTTGGATTAAACAAGTGGAACCTAAATTTGGATAAATCGAAAATAAATATATGAATTGAAAATTGATAAGCATTTCCCAATTGACGTAAGGGTATAATTTTACTATATCAAAAAGGGGTTTAGAAATGAAAAAATCCGATGGCGTTCTCCATAAGTTTGGTGAGGTAGCATTTTTTTAGAGTTTTTAATTCCTAAATCTGATCTCGGATCGACTGGGTACTCATGACCTACTTCGTAGAAAATACATATGCGCAAATACACAAAAAATTGCAATGTGTAAATTAAGCAAGAACATATGTACATGGACCTGCCAACTGCCATTATAGTTCACACGCAATTTCCCCGAACCTAGGTAAAAATATTCGAAGATAACTGCAAACTGAATAAATATGTAAGCTGCAAGGGAGCTGTAATGCAAAATTTCAGATTGTGTAAAATAATTCGAAGGAACGTACCCTCAGAGAGCGGCTCAAGAGGCACAGACATGCCGCGTGCGACCTGCGTTTGACAGGATCCATTCGCGCGCGACACAAAACTTCCAATTACACTTTTTATCCTCTAAAAAAGTTCCGTACAGCAGCTTAAGAGTTTCGCTGAAGTTGTGCCAATAAAGTACAATATTTACTAGAGCACGGTGTTCCTGAAGGAACTCCTGTAGTGCCCGGAAACATGGAATAAAAATGCACCACCACTTCTCTCACATAATTCCTTGTCTTACGAGTGCTGAAGTAATGTAATGCTGAAAGTCACAGAAAAGATCATCCACAAAACAAACGAGGAGGCTCGTCGGTTGTCGTGATTATCGTTCATTGTTCTCCTTATTGTCAGTTCACATTAGAAAAGAAAATTTCCTAAAAAAAGTAGTTCTACCAACGCCCTTCTTGACTCGCTGTCAAATTCTTAATTTCAGAAATATTGAAAGGCAGAGAATCGACTTTTACGTTAGATAGCTCTACCAGATAGTACCGTAAAATTGCACTCATTCATTTGTCATTTTTTATTAACTAGTCGTGATTCTTCAATTTAATTAGATGATCTCGCATGTGAGTAACGTTATGTTGTAGCAGAAACTCTTCGTCAGAGTCTGACTTTTTTGCCACGACATCTATGACTTGAGCCCTCTAATGCAAAGGCTAAACCTAGGCGGCTATAATTAAGACGCAGCGGCGTTATAATTAACTGAGTACAGTTTTATTCTGGTAATATACCATAAAGGTCAACGGTAGGATACAAACAACATGTGTAAACACCGTTACCGATACGTGGCATGTTCGTAGCCAAAGAGGTACTCAACGGAACGAATTATTTCTTAAAAGAATTTTTAGTGCCTAGTTATCGATCACGGTATGAAATGAATTAAAGGCAAACGCTTTGAATCGACAAGTATTAATGGTAATTTTATTTAAAACTGTATTACAATAATTGGGGAACGCAGCATTAAATACATTGCCAACGAAATAAATAAATCAATTAACACCGTAGCTAATAGCTAACTGATTCAGTAATACTACACCGTTGCAATTAAAACCTAATAGAAATGAGTAGGCTCGAAGTAAATCCCACAGCAGCAAATGATGAAGGAACATTAAAGTTAAATGCGCCACAGCCACCAGAACAACCCTCTCACCTCCTCGCTTCGCAGCTCTCAGGAGTGTCACAACTAGACCTAAAAAATCATCTACAATTATCCTACTTTAATCTAATGATGTATGTAGATTTCTCAACCATGCACCCACAAAATTCATTGAGTGTTTAGAATGGCATCCTGAAACCCTCGCTTGCATGAAGGAAAGCTGGGATGAGCAAGATAACCTGGACAATAGCGTCCATCTGTGTAGGAGCACACCGATGTGCTGGTCGATTACCCGATGCGTCGCTAATTCTAATCCACGCAACAAAAATGCCTTAACTTCGCCCAGGTTCATTAGTTGAGCACAATGACGGTTGATCGCACCTGTACTCTCTCCGTTTACCGCGGCAAGGTAAAGAGGGTGGCAGGAAAAGGTAGATTACATTCACCAGGAAAGTGAGAAAGGCAGGTGATAGCATTGGAACTGCCATGATTGCCGCGTATGATAAAAAAAAGAGTACCGTTGTAAAGTTTAAATCACTTACCGGACAAATAATGTAAATAATTAATTATACCGGACACTATACTCTCGCTCACGAAAAACGTTCTTTTCAGGCGTTTTTCTTCTACCTGTAAAATCATTCCCTTCAACGGCCTTCCCTTGCAACTTTGCGAGTATTTTAATAATTTTGTACAAATTGAAAAAACAAAACCAATCAAATAATGGTGTAAGATTTTTTAAACTTTACTTTAAAAATATTCACTTTAAAACATTTACTTGAGAACTGATTACATTAGATTAAATTACAACTTGTCTAAACCTCCCTAATCGGTACTAAGGTGTTTCCATGAGAGTGTCGAGGGAAACTACATCCTCCATGGCAATAAGGGAACCTGGAATCTGTGCGCTATAGGGTATGCCTCCACATCAGTGTGGTGACACAAAATACGTCTCCAAAAACAGGACGCTCGAAATAAATACGTTAAATAAGATAAAAGATGAAAAAGTAACCAGTATTGAAAAAGAAATAGCAGTGAACCAAAAAAAAGTATTCTGCAACAAAACAAACTTTAAAAAAGAATTGAATAATACAAGTGTTGATTGCTATAAGTATCAAATAATAAGAGAAGTGAGTAAGATAAGGACTAAGCAATATAGTTCTACAGCACGGCTGCATCAAAGTCGCGAACCCCCACTTCGACAAGTTAAACGGATCAGTCACACTTGTCAGGTGGGAGGATTTGCGTCTGTCCCTCAACGAGTACAGATCCTAGCGCCCCAAAGTCCTGCAGCCAACCAACGTGGAGTACGCTTGGCATGAACACTTAGCATCACGAGAATGGCTCGAACAATAACGAAACTGAAATTAAAAACTCAGATGCACGAATATTAATCATAATGGACCTAACAGAAGGAAACTCATAAATTACGGGTGGACAAAATTATTTGGCTCAGCGCGTCACTCTAAAATCGCTGGTTTACCACTGCTGCTGAATAGTCAACACCTGACTCGCTGATTAACTCAATCGCGTCTAAATATTTTATACACGAACCCGATGTTTTGTCATCATAGTAGAAAATTTGTAATTCTCGCTTGCACCTTGAGGATTTTGCTATACTATATGTGATGGTTTTTTTATTTTTGTCGTCTGCATAGGCCAAGGCAAATGTGACGAGGTTGGGTTAGGAGGTCAGGATAGGCTAGGCAGATTTTAATCAACTTTTAACGCAGATAATATTCGTCTAAATGGTTCACGTTGACGTTACAGGTAGGGTTAGATGTAGAGTTAGAAGCAGGTTATAAGATAAGTTTCAAATTTCATTCGTGATTATTGTTAAAGTATCGGATAAGCTTAGGTTAAGCAAAGTTGGCTACGATTCAACGGTGCAGATTGCGCGTAAACTAACAGAACAGCTTATGAAAAAACACGAGATTTTTATGTTAATCCAGGACAATATTATTGTTGATACTACCATAACTTTAGGACATCAAAAGTACTATTATCATAGCATTAATATTGATGCAAAAGCAATATTACTACAATAACAACAAAATTACAAGTGATGAGAAGAGTAATGCTGAAGGAAAAGTATCGAGTGTCACATTCCAACAACCTCTAAAGCGTCTCTGACAGCGCCGCCCAGACCCGTTTGTCAAGTTGTATCATAGCGCGGAGACGCTCACTAACGAGGACAACAAGGCCCTAGTTACCCCCCTCCCTTTACAATTAATCAGACGCGGCAGGCTCCGTGACACAGGATCTGGCGGCCAAAATGAGCGCTCTTCTGCACTTCGACGAGGTTTGCACAGTCCGCTTAATTAAGAGACAGCAGCCACCTGAGCGGTGTGATGCAGCCCCAATTGAGCAGCCACAGGAAGGAACATCAATTTAGGTTGTCGTCCTAACTTGTTGCGCATAGACCGAAGAAATTTGACAAGCGAAGTTATTGTTATAGCAATCTTAGCGTTATTTTGTAGACTTATGATTTAGTTTCGTTTATGGATTAATAGATGTTTGAAATGAACTTTTGTAGAGTTTCGATAAATATATTATAGTTTTGAGTTCCTTTAAAAATACATGAAAGAATACTAATTACAAACGACAATGCCCGGAAAGGGTTTAATAGTTCATTTCACAAAGAAAATATGCAAAAGCCATCAAGTAAGTACTGGATTGCTATTCAGCGATGGATCAAATAAAGCTAGAAAATTCATACATACACGATAACATTTTCCAAGGGGAACTAACATATTATACAGTCAAATAAATATTCATAATATCGGTGCATGCTTGAGCGCAAGGAAGCTGATACGGACGATTCAAGTGCATATTGTTCCCTTTTACCGAGTTCCCCACGCGCCGTAAAGGCTGGCTCGATCCTTTGTAGTTCCGTCACATGGACATGGAGGCACGCTTGCAATTCGAGCCTTCAGTCTAGGATATTGAGAGCACAATCGAGTGAAGTTTACCTGACTTTAGCGAAGGGAGTAAACTATTTGCCGACCAAAACCGACGCTTAGAAAGGATGGACATCCGATGAGGATTCAACAAGACATTCCTATGTCTTCATAGTTGCCTTGTTTTACAGCATGTTTCCTTTTCTTTCTACCAATTATTCTAGTGTGGCACATAAAGAAACTTGCAATGAAAATTTCCAAGGTTTTATATTTTTTTCGAGTTTCGAAAACTCTCAGTCCCCTCGTCTCGCAG
Organism: Morinoia aosen; assembly: GCA_030386875.1. NCBI lineage: Eukaryota > Metazoa > Arthropoda > Malacostraca > Amphipoda > Talitridae > Morinoia > Morinoia aosen. Next base: position 92,248,168 of record CM059561.1, on the reverse strand, counting down.
CCCCAAAACTACTCTTGTTTCGAGGTCCAGGACACGACGGAGTCTCATCTTATCTTCTCGAAATGTAGAGTAAGTTTACCAAAATTGAAACTCCTCGGAAATATAGCTCGTGAAGAACAACTTTTTGCGCAAGTTTCACTAGCAAAGGAATCTGTGATGTGGGTTTGAGCAGCACAACAGGACCGTAGATCTTCTGCACCGAGGAACACTTATGAAGTCTGCGCATATGTACTGCAAGTCTAAATTCTCCGACAGTCTAACGCATCATTTCAATACCCAGATGAATGCAAACATTTCTTTGAGAAGGCATATTCGATGTGACAGGAACGAAATAGTGATTTTCTATTATTTACAACCCTCCAACAATAAACTAGACGACGAATTGGAATATTTCACTGACTACCCCTTCGACTTAATAAGCTTGGATAGATCCGCTGCAGCAAGAGCGGAGCGTATCACCATAAGAAGACAAGTTATGGGGGCTTGCATCTAATGCTATGTACCAATGCAAAGAATATCCTCTACGAAGCGGGTGAACTTGAAGCCTTTCATTCCAAAAGTTTTCTCGTGAGTAAAAACGGCTACCTTGATGGTCCAAAAGGGACGTTTCACTGCGCACAATATCTAGCAAACACAATATCACCGCGTAAAACGAGCTCTTTGAAGAGCCTGTCCAAATGAGACCCTGCCCAACCTAAGAGAAAACTCCACAAAAAATGAAGCCTGGCTTGTGCAGAAAGATGGAGCATATGAAAGAAGCCCGCTTCAGAGCAGCACATGTCGATATCTAGAGCAGCATCACGTTCAAATGGCGACAAATAGTTGTTCGACGCATGAGTTAAAAAAGGTACTAATTTTACTACAGCTAAGAATAACAAATTTTTCAGACCCGTTCTGATCATGATAAAATTGTAATAACAATGATCATGCTAGGATTAACATTACTACCGATAACAAAACCCTTAAAACGAATTACGCACCAGAGGAATTACCTCGCTCACAGCAAAGCTCCAACCGTCGCATTAGAGAACAGGAATTATCTAGCGGTTATGAACCGTCAGCACTGACGGCCTGGATCGGTTCTCAACGGCCCATCGCCTATGTGGGCCGAGACAGAGCTCCATCCATCAAACTTATGTGGCATTAAACGGCCAAGGCTGTGATTTTTGGAAGTTAGATAGACACTGCACAATACCAGATGTTCAGTTTCACAGACGAATGACAGGTTGAATGCAGAACAAGGTCATGTACGAACGCCAAGCACAAATGAATATTTGAAAATGAGCTTTATTGCATTTTTCACCCTTTTCCAGTTCCAACTTTCTACCTGCTAATGCGTATTTGAACGACGGCGTCTCTAGCAAAGCTCTCAACTGTCAACAGATTTCTTACTTTAAGTTAAGATAAAATTACTTCTTAATTCTAGCTCAAGCCGCAGTTTCCCACCGCAAAATAAAAAGAAAGACATATTTCTTCGTAAGTTAGTTTGATCGGGATTTAGTCCAGTCTATTCGAGAGTAATGATTTAAAATGACAGAACTGTTCAAACAAAAGCCGCATCAACACACTGAACACGCTAGAGCAGATGAGATGAGCGACGCAGAACTCGAGGGTGGGCTAGGGAACAACCGCCAGTCAAGGTGGCAAACATTTGCGTCAGTTACCTCCGGAGAAATTATTTCTCGATGGATATTCGATAATTCGAAAACAACACTGAGAAACAAAAAAAACGCCAGTTTTGGTAAATTATCTCTCTGTTTACCAACTGCAGGTTTTGCTCCAGCGGTACGGACTTTCATTCAATTTGTGCAATTAAATTCAACCGAAAAAGAGCATGTAAGTGACAACCATGTTATTTTAGGGACTCTGAAGTCAACATTGGTGTCACAAACTTAAAGTTATTGTAACAAGCAAAAAACGAAAGATAAATATGGTCAAACAGTTTTTACGAGTGAAAACTTTATAAAATAAAAGCCAAGCATAAGTGAGTAATTTCAAGTGAGTAATAAACAACACACGAACAATTTAAAATCGTTATAATGGAAAAAATCAGAGTAAACATTGCCTGCAGCCATAACGAGAAATAAAGCGTAAATAATATAAAGGGACAATAAACGGCGTCTTAATGATATCAAGCCGTGATCAATCGGTCACTTACAAAATGCAATCAAATACGTGTGTAGAGTCAAAAAAACTGTCGAAAATTAAATATTCAAGTCCCATAATCGGTTACGCAAGTTAAATACTCCGTGTTTTAGTAATTTCGAACACATAAATACCAATCAGTGACTCCCGGATACACAAGTGTTAATAACAACTATGAACTCGTTGCAGCGAGTAGCGAAGAGCGTATAGATATCAAACTGTTTTAATCAAATGAAAAATATGAGCCCGTTGGAACGTGTGATAAGGAGCGTAGGCCTACCATTCATAAGCTGCTGCAACGGAATATGAAATACGCAGGAGCGACATACTTGCTTATTCAAGATCTGCTTTGCAAAGCCTGCCGTCTCATTCTTTCCCCAAACGAAGGAGTGCGAGCGATTCAAGCGAGTCCTGCTGAATGTAACACAGCAGCGTCTTGAAACGCGCGCTATCAGCACCCTGGTTCTAGATTTGCCGATTTCGTACCCAATAAATTTTTCTCATATTATAAACGTATTTAGTTCATTTTTTACGCAATATATGATCGTCACTACATTATAATATGCTTGTACGAGTACCTATTTACCTAACTACCAACCTATGTATATCTAACTACCTACCTACCTACACTTACCTATACCTTCGTACGCACCTTCGGTTTTGTGCTGCGCTTTCAGTGAATATCTAGGTTAAGTTGATTAATAATATTATTGATTGATTGTAAGTTAGTTTCAGCCTCCCTTACCACAACAAAAATGTTCGAAGAAAGGAAGGATGAAGGCACCATTTAGTACAGAGTCAAGGGAACGCGGAATCTACGCACCAGGTGTGTTCCTATAGATACACCAGTATAGGTAAAAACACTTTCAGTAATTTCTTAGTGAGAAATTGATCCAAGTTGAGAAAATCCCTATTTTGCTAATCACCACGCAGTAAAAAAATAAAACTATTAAGCATCATGGCTGGCAGTGTAAGTTCTTTGAAGTTTCTTGTCACATGATCAGCGTTAGGGAAATTAAATACATGGTTAGGTTAAAATAAGTTAGGAAAAGTTAAGGTGGTTTCGAAATCGTTGAGCGAGTTAAACACGTTAACCGCCACGAGTTAAACTAAAGTTCACTTTTCAACTTAAATTTTCAACCAATTGTAGTATGTAATTTTGAAAATAGCAAACATTTATTGGACCGTGCGTTCATTTAGCTTTGAAAAAGTACTAATGAAAATCGAGTTAGTGATTACTGGTCGGTGAGCACCATAATGAAAATCTCCGCCGTGTACCACCGGTGACTCACATTTCGGTTAACGTGCTAAAATAGTTCAACACGTTCACCGCGTTTCCGTGGTTGCTAACGGTTGGTTTGGTTAGATGTTAAGCAGCAGAACTGAGAAATAGACCTCAACGATGGAATGTATTTCTATCCTCCCTATAAAATATGAAAAATTCAATGAAACATTTTATCTTGAGTGATGACAGTTATTTTTCGAAAGAGTCACGAAAGAGATAAAATGTGCTTCAGTTATAGCATTACGTGAATAAGCAACTTAACGAATTGTTCAAATACGACCCAATATGCGTAAAGATATGTTAAATTAGGTCAAGATTAGATTAGATTAAATTATTAGTTAGTTTAAGCCTCCCTATCCGCAACAAAGGCGATCCAAAGAGAGGAAGGAAGAAGGCACCGTATAGTATGGAGTTAAGGGAACGCGGAATCCATGCAGAAAGGGCATAGAAACAGTAAGATGAGAAAGAAGTTCATGAAACAAGATCAAAGTTGAAGAAGAAAGTAGTAGGTGCTGAAAAAACAGGACAGCAGTGAAACGAAAAAAGATGGTCCGTAACAAAACAAAAACCTATTCTATTTTAACAAAAAGGAAGCCTACCTAACCTTTAGCTGAAGCCCTCAAATTGTCCCCCTGGGAGCGCTAATTCCCATAGATACAATAGTTGTATCCCCCTGAGGGGAATTAGGTCAAGTAAGAACAGATTAAGTTAGGGTAGGTTATGTGAGTATAGATCCGGTCAAGTTACATTATGTTAGTATATGTCCGGTCAAGTTACATTATGTTAGTATATGTCCGGTCAAGTTATGTTAGGATAGGTCCGGTCAAGTTGTGTTTGGATAGGTCCGATCAAATTGTGTTAGGATAGGTCCGGTCAAGTTGTGTTAGGATAGGTCCTGTCAAATTATGTTAGGATAGGTCCGGTCAAGTTGTGTTAGGATAAGCAAGATAGCTCAAGTTGAGTAGTAGTAGTAGTAGTAATAACATCAATTTGCTAGCGCTTCAGTGCCTGCACTATGTCGCGCCGAAGGTCTCGCTAGCTCAAGTTGAGGTAAGATAGGTAAGGTTAGGCTCAGTTTTACCATGTCAAATTGTACTAGTTAAAAAACTGTAAAGTTATCTATAATTCAGCATTGGATAGGTAAGGAGAAGTTAAAATTAAGTGGAATAGAATAGTAACGTAGGTCTCAGTTTAGAAAGGTTAAGTCAGGATATATAGGCTAACATCATAACTGTATTTTTATCATAGAAACCGCTCCATGTAGAATGAATTTTCCGAAAGACTGCCTACATGGTTTTTAGTAAATTGAACTGGCCCATGAGATTCGGCCGTATTACATCGTGTTACTCTCTTCGCGATCTAACTCGCGATTGGTATCGATCGTCAAGTGTACCCCCCGACCAGGAGGACCGGTCACCTCATCGCCCTCGCTCCTCGCCAATGCGTCACACGCACTGCTTTGAAAACACGCGTGCGTGCCCTCATGTGCGTCAATATTGACATGACAGCCGATGCCGGGCAGTAAAAACTGCAGCTCGTACGAAAGATGTTTCGCTCGTAGATGTTTCGCACGAAAGCGGCAGTAAGTCTCCTTATTTACAGCCCATCCAATAAAAGCAAGCTCAAGCCTGCTGAATAACTAACGATGCCGAGAAGCAACTAAAGGTGCGTTCGCTCACGGCATGAAATATTTATCCTCGTTGGACGGCAAAGACTTTAATAAGTGTCATTTGTCGTTCTCGCCACGGGAATTGCTCCGCTTGCAATTCTATGAAACATCTGAAATGTGACGTAATTATTCTTGGCTTCTATTTACGGCGCGCAAATATCTTGTCTCCCGTCGCTTGCTAAAGATCGAATTTCGTTGAATATGCCATGTTTCTTCTAGACATGTGATACTTAACTCAGCAACACGAGCGGTTACAGTAAAACACACAAACATTCCGAATATCTCTTGGGAATTCAACACACTTTCACGTAGGTCACTTTTATACGGCGATGAATCCTGTGTATTAAGTATCATTCATCATTCGAGTGTATTCATCATGGAGATAATTTAGTTGAAGCATTGACTTTTAGTTAAAATTTGCTGTACTGGAGGCCAGTTGTAAGAACGCGCTAGCATCGCATGGAAGGTCGAAGCTGCTTGGATGTGAGAAAGCTGTTCTCTACGCGTGCGCTGAAGCCATTAAACGTTCTGCGAACTCCTGATCTTTTAGATATCATAAATAGTTGAACATGGCAAGCGAAAACAGAAAAAGATCTTTTAACGGAAATAAACTTTTGGAGATGTGGCATTACGAAAAACGTTACATTATTTGCTATAAAAAAATAAACCCCAAAATAAAATAAAAAGATTTACATAATGGCATCCCTGCCTTAGCAGTGAATAAAAATTCCGTAATTATTATTATTATTGTATAAGAAAGTTTTAGCCTCCCTTAACCACGACAAAGATGTTCCAAGAGAGGAAAGAGGAAGGCACCATTTAGTATGGAGTTGAGGGAACGCGGAATCTATGCACAAGGTGCACAGAAACAGTAGGCTAGGAAAGAAGTTCATGAAACAAGAAAAAAGTTGAAGAAGAAAGTAGTAGGTGCTGAAAAACAGGACAGCAGTGAAACAAAAAAAGATGGTCAGTAACAAAACAAAAACCTATTTTATTACAACAAAAAAGAAGCCTACCTAACCTTTAGCTCGGGCCCTCACATGGTTCCCCTGGGAGCGCTAATTCCCATAGATACAATAGTTGTATCCCCCTGAGGGGTAAAAATTCCGTAAATGCTTATTCTTTCAAATAGGCAGCACTATCTGGTAGTGTGATATTTCTTCACATTCATTCATGGATCGCAAAATGATCCAGCTTCGTTCACTGTCTGAGTGATTAAAATTTTATGTTCGTTAGTCGTGGTCTCAAAAAAAATCATACAGCAGTTAGAGAGCGGTATCATAAAAAATACCTTAACTGCAGCAAATAAGTCCATGAATCAATAGCAAGCCACTTAATTCTATATACTGTATCTAAGAATACACTTAGGCATTTCATGCTAGGTTACTTAGGCTGTACATACACAGAGATACGCTGAATATTAAAAACCATAGCTAAAATAAATTGTCGAAAATTATTTCTTAATACACTTCACTGGCCAGTCTACCGAGGTCTGGTAATTTATCACACAAGGGAGGCATGTTTCTTACTGTTTCATCATGTGAACGAAGCGTCTTTCATCTCACTCCCGGGAGAATTTGACATACGTTCAAATACGATAAAAAGCAAGCCGACTCTGGTCTAATTATCTCCACGCTCTGTTGGCCCGCCAAGCGAGAGCGCTCGCGTTAGAGTATTATCAATCTTTTCATTCTCACTAATCACGCTACAGTTATTCTTTCATCGCATACAAATATCAGCACTATGTACCTGTGATCTGAGGGGACGGATTTCCTACACACTTTACGTCATCTGATGATCAGAATGAGTTTGATCAAACTTTCAATGAATAAGGATCCTTCACCTTCTGAAAGCCAAGACTGATAAGTACACGTACGACCGTTTACTAGCAAGTGACGAGGATGGTCAATTACAATCTAAAAAACGTAGCTACTGCGTTCCCTGCCGCACAGTACAACCAAAAAATCCAAACTTAGATCGCCGAGAAAATCTCTGTTCCCGATTGTAAGATTTTAAAGCGATAAATTAAATCAGATTAGTCACAACATCACAACATCTGTGGACTTCAGGGACAATTACCCTTACGCCCTTAAAACGTTCCTTCGAGAAGAATTCAACAGCTACATGAGGAAATGCCAACACGATGTACGGTCAAGAGAACTATGTTCATCGAGTAAAGACATAAAGAAGAAACGGCTTAATTTATACGTTAAATATGAGAAGTAAACACCCGGGTAGAGACAGAAGGAAGGAGATGTCTAGTGACGAAAGCCCTCATCAGGTGTGGCTCACAGGAGACTCGTCCGTCACCCCAATATTATGGTCAGACGCTGCTCTAAAGAGTGAAGCGCTCAGACAGTGTGACAGCGCGGAATCCCTTCAGTGGCAACAAGAATAGAGGTGAACTCGAAAACTCTATTACTTCTTTTGGTGGATACAAATTCAAAAAGTAGGAGTAGACTTTGATAGAGGTTTTGTGTCAAACACTTTTTAGTATATAAAATTTTTGCAACTCGTCTAGTGCCTCATTGGCATAAAGTATAAACTTAAGTTAAGACGCACCACCAGGCACACGTTCACCGCTAATATGTCATTGCGTTTCCAGCACCAGGACAACTTGGTCTTGCTCTCGCCTTACGACAGGCTATTGCATGCCAGGGCTCCTAAATATCAACAAGTGAAGTGGTCGCTGAACACAATAAACAGAATCCATACGAAGTTCCAGAGCAGCATCTCTTAGATATTTACCAGGCCTAAATACAGTGCGAAAATTCTAGCCAGTGTTCGGGTGTTATTCGATGTATATCGCAGCATTTACTGGAAGTTGAGCGTAAATTTCGCTAGAAGTCGCTTGGAGAACAAGAATTTTCTGTTCAGAACCTGGCCTGCTGCACAAGTTACAGCACGTGGCCCACGAATGGGAGCATCCAGAGCCTCATTTGATTGTGCCCACGGGGCCGACGCACCAAATTCAAGAGACTGCCAACAAAAAAGCACAAACAACAGCTGCCGTTCATCGGTCGGTCTGCGCAAGAAATGCTGACTCGACGGCTCGCTTGAAGAAAACTGTCGTTAGCCGAAGTCTTCATTTCAGCTAAATTCGTGCTTGGTCCGAGGACAAAGCTCTACCGTACTCTGCGGCACGTTGGGAAGAATGTCCACAGTAAAACAATCCTCTCAAAGAAGAAGAAAAAAGATGGACAACGACCACAAAAATAAATTAATGTTCGTTCCTTATTGAAAAAATCAACCACTTGGAGAAAAAAAATTGGTATTTCTCTTTTGAGGCTTTCCCGAGGATGAAGGATAAATAATTGCAGTCGTTAATGAAAGCGAAAAGAGGGCGAGAGACGCGTGAAGTTTACCTCTCCCGATAAATGGAGAAGTTCTCGGACTCCAACTAACTCAATTAAAATTAACAAAATTTAGAAAATCTGAACGAAAAAGCAGTACATAGGAATATTTTTCCTTAAACATTTTCAGGGTAAGAATTTTGCACGTTGTTTGATCACTGCAGTGAGGATTCTATAGAAAAAATAATACTCAATTCTCATACTAATTTGACTTCGAAGAGTGGGTTAAAATAGCAGAGCGTGGCCACACAAAGCACGCCGCATCTTATCATGCTTTAACAGAACACTTTCGTTTCTTTACGCAAAACGTGGTTAGTTATATAACTTCGAGATATTATTCAGAAGCTGATTTTGTTGCCTGAGAATTATTTGTTAGTTAACTTTACTCGCAGATTTTTAAGTGAAGGGAGAGAGTCAACATCAAACTAACAGTAAACACATGAGCAGACCGAGCAGCTCAAACAATACTTAACCAGCAAGCAAGTAGTTCGTGAAGACCATGAATTCCAATAGCGTACAGCAGAACTTAGAATATAATTCAATAACATTCCTTTCCTAAAGCAGAGTGTGAGCATTTACATCAAAAAACCATTCGCTCAAAGGATGCTATAGCAACATTTCACAAAGCACATAACAGCCACTCCAGCTCGCTCTATGCCACAGAAGTACACAGTTCAACGAGTGGTAAGGCAGCAAAATCTGCTGCTGATGACATTAACATTCGCAAGCAATCTAAAGGCGCGGCTACACTATGCGTTTCTTCGTGCAACTCACGCGCGACTCGCCCAAATTTGACGCATGCATGTCGGATGCACGAGTGCTGCATGAACTTCGACGGTGTGCGGTTTTTGACGCGTCTTCTTGAGAAGCAAGCATCTGTGGCGCGTAGTTAGGAGTGAACTACACATCAATTCACGGTCATCGCCTGACAGCTCTCCCATTTTGCAGTTGCACTTTATCATGAGTGTTCCATTATACTTCTGTTTATTGCTTGCGCTTTCTACAATGAGTGATTGGCCACGCGAGCTGGCGCTCCAGCTCTGAAACCAATTCAAAGTAAAGGAATGCCTCTGAAACGTCAATAATTCAACATATAAAGAAATGAATTTATAAGAATTTGCTTGCAAAACTATATTAATATCTCTAGACCCTGAAAAGGCATTGACAGTTGATATTTGACCAGTAACCTGGCTACCACTTAGTATAGAGCCGAAGATTTTGGAACTTGCGTTATCGTTTTCGAAACTGTGATTGCCTTGGAAAGCTCGGAAGAGATAATAGACGTCATATTAGAATATAATTCCGGTAAAAGAGGCCACCATGGATAGAAATATTTTCAGGCTCAATTGACAATGTTTTCAGGCTTTTTCAGGCTCAACTGACATTTCGAGCTAAGTTTTATGCTTGCTGAACAGAGGAAACGTTCATTCGTTATGGTGTAACTCTATCATTTTGAATTAGTAAAAATAAAATTCACACATTGAAGACAGAGTATTTTTAGGCCGAATAAAATTTTCAGCATTAAAAAAATGGAAGCAGTTACAGACGAGGCACAGCGACTGACCCAATCTTGCTATGATATGTTGTCATTTCTTGATGATGGGGTAGAGAGCCGGCAGTCAACATCAAATTTGCATAGTCAAGTAGTCGCTCAGGTAAGTCATTTTCATTATTTATTTGTACATAGAAAATGTACAAGTTAAATAATTCCTTTCATAGCATTTGTACTTGAGTGAATAAAACTATTATAAAAAATGAATACCGTGTATATATTTTTTAAATGTATAGCATTCATCTCGAGTAAATCAACCTGTTTCTTGTTAATTAAATAGCGTAACCCGAAATTAGTATGAAACATAGTTGGGTAGTTATGTCTTTGATTGACTGTAAATTACTTATACATGAAAGAAATAGACAGGTAGCGTGAGTCATTGTCTTTCCTGTTTTTTCTTCCCTATCGCACATGCGATAGCGACTGACCGGAGCGCACGTTCATCGACATCTTTCCTCTCCGGGCTGCGCTGTGCAACTGATGCGGCGTGATGCCGCTGCTCCGCGTAGCGTAGTGTAGCCGCTCTAGCATGCAGGGGTTAAAAAATGCCTGAGGATTGCGCAGTAAAAATCGCATAGTGTAGCCTCGCCTAAGACTCTCGCGCCTCCGTCACCTCCTTGGCGTCATCATTTCATTGACTTCTGCTTGTGCCTAGACTAACAGATTTAAACAATTTAAACAATTTAAACAATTTATTTATTTAAACAGATGCTCGCAACGTGAAAATTTAAGGTATCACCCGGACGATGAAATGCAAACTGATTGATTATAAATTAGTTTCAGCCTCCCTTTACCACAACAAATATGTTCAAGGAGAGGAAGGATGAAGGCATCATTTAGTATAGAGTTGAGAAAATTTGAAAGCTGTGCACAAAGGGTTTTCCCGCAAGGGATACCGTGCGCAAGATAAGGAGGAAGGTTTTGAAATACGATAAAAGTTAAAGAAGTCAGAGGTGCTGAAAAACAGGACAGCAGTGAACCGAAAAAAAGTGGTCCTTAACAAAACAAAAACATTTTATTTCAATAAATAGAAAGTATACCTAACTCTCAGCGCAGGACCTCACATTTTCCCCCTGGGAGCGTGAAATGAAAACTTTCCCTCAACGTGTGCACATCTTGATCTTGCAACCTCACATGCAGACAAATCTTCCGGAGCCGTTTTAGACGCCAACAAATTGAAAGAGAACGTATGACTGTGAACGAGGCAATACGATGCCGTTTAACCCGTCGCCACGTCCTGGACTCTTAGAAGGTCGGCAAAGCTAGTACATGTTTCACATCAGCAAACCTAGGGTTGCCATATATGGTCTTAAGCGTCTCGTTGAGCGCTATTCATTGGTGTAAGGTAAAATCAGGTGGGGGAAACAGGGAAGGAGAGGTAACAAGCTCAAATCTGTATGAATTCTTCTGCTCAGTCTGGAGTGTAGCTACCGGTGCTGCACAGCCTCTTAGAAGGCCAGCTGTGTAGCTGAGGCATACCAGCGCACACTCTGCCTCTAAGAAGGTCGCCATCATTTTTATTTTTTTATGTTTTTTGTTCCAAAAATGGGAGTCCAAATCCACAGATTTACTCCTACGCAAAAAATAATACCACCATTGTATTCGGGAGGAAAAGCTTTATGCATATCAAACTCTTTACAAACAATGAAACTGTTTGATAACAGCCTATACACAAAATGAACTAAAAAATAGAAACTGTGTTTTACATATAGTGCACCTAACTCCGGAACTATTGGACCTGAAAAAAAATCACATACCACAAGATTCAGCAACTCAGAATCTATGAAAATGCATCATAAAAAACATAATAGTGCAATAAATGAAAAATGGCCGGTGATTTTCTGATTTCTGTTTTTTGTATTTTACTGAAATATAAACTCAAATTTCGTAGATTTTCATTGGGGTAGCAGCATTTTTTCCCCCACTGACAGAAAGAGCAACTCTCTCTCTTTACAATGAACCCCCAATGAAACTTCTAATATGATTAATGAATGTACAGTAGGTTGCACAGTTGACCCATTTTCTTCAAACCTCTTGGTAGGTCGACCATGTGGCGACGGGTTAAAGACACATCAGCAGCGACTCAATAGGCGTCCCACACACAATACTCAATACATAAACTGTACTCTATGTACATATCGTTCCTGTTCACCGTGCACTACAGTGCAATGCTAACATATCGTGCATGTACAACTGTACTACTGCAGTGCTGTGCAGACATTTTGTGGACTAGACGCGCAAACGCTCTAATGTCCGCGTGCGTGGAGACTAAAACGCGCGCCTCCGAATTGACATTTTTTATTCTAAGATTCACGTAAAAGCATCAACAAACTTAAAATAATTTAACCATGGGAATAAATTTTAACGTTTTTTCTCAATCTCTTGAACAAATTTTGACGGGGGCTGTTATGACACCTAACATGATTCATTATATGAATCTACTGATAAATATTCCTGTGCTCTGGAACAAGTATTGCGACAGGCTTGCGTACTTACTTCGACTGCGTCGATCGTCCTTGAAAACATAAGTTGGCATGAGTTTTCTACGAACTCATTTACGCCCCTGCTACAAATATTCTGTAAGCCTTCCCCTCAAAACCAAGCATTACAACGACAGCGTCCAGGTCACGATCGCCTTACGCCTGCATTACCCTCTCTTCCACCAGGCCTTCGGGGTCTCCAACGCCCGCCATTGAAGACATTTAATCTTTGTGTCCTTTACCTATAATGCTAGAAAGAAAATGAAGAAAAACAGTTTTTCCAATAACGTTGATACATGAAATGTATAACATTCGTTTATAAAATGTATTGTCATTAAGATCCTTAGTTGATATACTGTACACTCATGAGTATCGTGATACCCATGCTAAATGTCGAAACGAATGATTAAGAGAAAATCATGAACAAACACATTCTTTTTGTTGCCTTAACGTAATTTTGATACTGCATGTAAATGTAAGTAATAAAAACTAAAAAGTAACAATACCAGTGACGTGATGAGAACGCTAAAGTGCATGAGTGCGCACTTACAAAGAAATACGAGCTTAGGAACTTGCGGTATTAGGAATTAACATTGAAAGTAAAATGGGTGGATTTAAATAACTTTGCATCTAAAACTATAAGGTCGAAATTCGCAACAATATTTTTTCTCGTACATATCATTTAGTGAGCCAAATAACGAGCTCAGAACGAGAAGTTGGTGAGAAAAGAAAAATTAATTACAATTTGAGATTTGTAGGAGAATTTCATAATAGGAATTATTTTATAGGTTATTGATGGATTTAGGCATATTTCCATGTACGTTAGGATGATTTATACATTTTCCTAAACATCGTTTAAACGAATGCGTTCTGCTCAAGCGATAACTTTAAAACGCCTGGCTTTGTACTAGCAGAGCTGAGGGCGGAAGGCTCCAAGACATCATCAAAGCCAGGAGTGTGTTATTTGACTCCGCGTACGTCCTTCACCCACTGGGTGTGGGTTGTTGAAGAACACAGTCTATGATTGAATTAATGTCACGAATACAAAAAAGTTCCATCCGACCTTAAAAATTAACGAGATGCCACAACGATACGATGAAAAAGAAATCAGATCTACACCCTAGGATCACAACACATCTAATTACGTTTACCAACTAAGGATCTTTATGTTAAAACATTTTAAAAGACAACGTAATGGCTCTTATGGATCAACTTTATTGGACATCAATTTTCTTTTTTCTCCTATTTCATAAATGAGCTCTGGTGTGTGGGCGCAGCCATGCATATGCCACCAGAGTGGATAGCAAGCACAAAGTTGATCCTTTGTTCTTCCTACAGCACAAGTCGATTGATGATGAATGCTATTATGCATTTGTCGCCTAGTGCTGGAATTCTGGTGGGCAAAATGGCAGCACCGCGACGGCTGTGTTCGATACCTACCAAAATGCCGCTGAACCATTAGTTCACCCGAGCCTGGTAGTGCAAGCAATAAGGTCTAGCGCTTTTGCGACATAATAATGAGATCTGGGGTCAAAAGAAGCAACAAATGCCTGCCATCACGTACGCATTAATAGGCAACATCATAAAATTGTTTCACGACATTATGAATAGAAAATAATGAAGTCTCGAACGGGCAGACATAACAAAAATTAAAGATTGAAGAAGAAACCTCAACACAGTTTTCAGGCATAGCTCATGAGGAAAGCAGCTTTAAGGGGGTCCTAAAATTTTATGGCGCTACGGACACTAGATTGCCATAAAATACGGACCCCCCCCCCCCCCCAAGGGGGGTGTAAGGGGACCAAAAATCCTGAATTTCCGATTTCATGGAAATGGAAAATTTTCTACCGTAACTTTTTTTGCAATGCTTCAAGGATTCTAAAACTTTTTTGGTCTTGTTCTAGCATAAAAACTCAATGAGTTCTATTCTTTTGAAATATTAATAAAAAAAAATAATATGCTTAATTTTCAAAAACCTAAGGGTTGGTTGAATCGAAAAAATGAATAGAACAAATCGTTTCTTTTTAAAAATTAATGAGTTTAGAACAAAAAAAGACAGTTTTAGAATCCTTGGAACATTTCTAACAAAAGTACGGTAGAAAACTTCCCAATTGTACAAATAATTTTATTTTATCAAGCTCAAAACCCAACATTAGTGCATGTTTGAGTGAGTGATCAAATATAGCATATAAAAAGAACTAAAAGTTACAAATGGATCATTTGTTACTGTACTATAGTTAGAAATGCTCCAAGGATTCTAAAACTGTGTTTGGTTTTGTTCCAGCATCAAAACTCAATGACTTCTATTTCTTTGAATTATCCATAAAAATGCATCAAAAAAAATAATATTTCGTATTTTACAAAAAAATAAGTCCTAAATCGAATAAGTTACGTGAGTAAAAAATGTGCACTCTCAACAAATACATATACTGGCCAAATTTCAAAGGAATCGGATGAAAATAAAGAAAATCTTGAAGTAACCCCCTAACTATCAATCGCAAACAGATTCTTTGCCAGTTGAGTAACAGTTGACACGTGCAAAGCCCACACAACTATCAGAAGAAAATATATTTGAAAACAAGAGACCTCAAATAATTATTTATAACTGCTGACCTGCGTACTCAAACAAGACATTGCACGACTGCGGCCGATATTATTATTCCTATCATATTATTTCAGGACTCTAGTTTGAGACTCTCTAAAAGGCGATCACAAAAGCAGGGGCCCTCAGAATGGAATGCAGAGAACAAAGAATTTTTGCACACACAGGGTACTTGAAAACTGCAAGTTAGGAAAGAAAAGAAAAGAAAAGACAGATAGTGAAGGTTATGAAAACGGGAAGAAGTAATGCGAGCACAAAAAACAGAAGAACCGAAGTTTTATCTACAGCTGAGGTTACCTAACACGATGCTTGTGACACGGCCCATCGATGGATTGTGCTTAACACGTTAACTGCCACGGGAAAAACTAAAATTCAAATTTTAACTCAAATTTAAAGTCAATTGTAATGAGCAATTTTGAAAATAGCAAACATTAACTGAATCGGGCCTTGATTTAGCTTTCATTAAGTATTTATGAAAGACGAGTTTGCGACTACTGGGCGGTCAGCAGCATTATGAAAATTCCCTCTTCGCGCCACCTGTGGCTCACATGACGGTACACGTGGCAAACTCATCCTGCAGCGAAACGACCCATCGATGGGTCGTTCGGAAAATTTAAACAATCCTTTACAATTAATGGTAATTATTGGGCTGAGTTAATGTTTGGTATTTAAAAATCGCTTACAACTTTTGACTTTAAATTTGAGTTGGTTGAATACTGAACTTCTGTTTAACTCATCGCAGTTACGTGTTAACTTCTCTCTCCTGGGGGTTCTAGTTTC
Source organism: Morinoia aosen (assembly GCA_030386875.1). Lineage (NCBI taxonomy): Eukaryota > Metazoa > Arthropoda > Malacostraca > Amphipoda > Talitridae > Morinoia > Morinoia aosen. The sequence goes on along the minus strand of CM059561.1, from coordinate 92,232,302 downwards.
CAAAGCACAGGATAGACGAACATAACTAACCTCAACCTATAGCTTATTCCATACCCTTGAGGAAGACAGAGTGGAAAAATTAATAAATGTAAAATGAAAAACTACGTGTTTTTAGACTACTAGCTTTGTAGAAACCCTGAATAGTATTATACACCTCATATGCAACAGCTCTGCGTGGAAAAAATTTGTCGAATTGGCGTCGAAATATAGACAGGAAATATTAGTTAGCTATACTTCTGTTAGTTTCAAATTATACCATTTCCAGACTTCTCATTCAAATTGCATTCAAATTTTTAGCAATCGACCTGTTTTCTGGAAGTTTTCGATCATAAAATGACATTCAGCCGTTTCTTGAAAAATTAAATCACGTTGTCAATCCAAAAATATATAAGGAGTTTAGCACACACTAATGTTCAGCACAAGCGAGAATGCGTTTTTTAACCTTAATATTTCGTTGATCTTTTCTCGCACATACACTTTTTACTATTGAAACTCTAGTGGCTGTATTTTCCCACACGATATTCCTACATTTTCCTAGTAAGCTTAGTTATTTGAGATTTATTTCTTTTTACTTTTACTCTATGTGTAACCCGCTCAAGTCTACTAATAAAGCCATATAAGTAACATGCGTCTGAATAGATTAATGTGAGCAGAAGTGGTCTTGAAGCAAGAATGGCCGAACAGAAAGGATTAAGGCGTTAATATCGTTTCACTGAACATGTTCACCACACTCACCTCTTCACGAGCGTGCGTTTTTTAACACGTTGACTGCGAGGGGTTAAGCTGAAGTTCAATATTCAACTCACAATTAAAGTTAAAAGGTAGTTGAAATTTTTATAAATACTTACATTAACTGGGCATATTGAATACCATTAATTTCAAAAGATTGTAAAAAATTTTCAAACGATCCATCGATGGGTCGTTTCATAGCAGGAAAAACCTAAGCACGACCCACCGATGGGTCGTATCGCAAGCAACGTGTTAATAATGCATCGACTGATTCTAGTTGCTGTGCAATTGATAAACACTCACTCAAGCACTAGCAGTCTCCATTTCTCCAGCTCTAAATTCAGCAACCATTTAAGCTATCACCTTTAAAGGTTTTTGCCTCAATAACATCTGGTTCAAAGTACTTTTTTAAGAATTTTTTAACCACCCTATTCGGCCTTTGAAATTTATTTATATATATGCTTGTTCATCACAGCCAGTAGCTGTATTGTTTTTCTTGCTTTGGCCGATGATCGGTTCGAAGACTATTAAGTTCATTTGCATCAGTTTTTTTATAATACTTGTCTTAGCTATACATTTGAACTTCGAACGCAATTATTGTCTGTATTGCGTAATAACAACTGTATGGTAACATCTAGCAAATTCGCTGTAACTTGAAATTTTATAAAAAAAACATTCCATAGGAGCCATAAAATTACAAAAACCAAGATTCATTTTACAGAACCTCCACAGGAAGTAACAAGAAAATGTAACATTTGCGCGAAGATGGCACACCACTGGCCGCTCAAAATTGCGATCCTTTGAACTTGAAGACACCAACATTCGCACCACACACCAACGCGCACGCGACACGCATTCTTCAGAAACAAACAAGGTGCTAACCGGAAGACCTCCCCATTCGCAACACTAGATCAAAGCAACAACCGTGTTTTGTACGGTATTTTTTTAAGCTCTGCCCAGCAAAAACGTGGAGCAAAAGCGGCCGTGTAATTTGCCTGCGTCTAAGTGTAGGCAAGGGCCCTGAGATCGAGGCGCTATCAAAAGCCCTTGATAACACGCCGTACGTAGGTCGTCCTTTTGTCTTCCCACACCCCCGCTACTCCTTGTTTCTTCTCAGCGACGTGGCGCAGAAGCGGGATCTTGACAACTTCATGAATTTGTTACTTATATAGAACTCAAACACTGCATTATGTTTGAATCACCGGTAATATTAACAGTTTTAAGCCGTGCTAATCAAATGAACTATTTCCTCAAGGAAACCGATCAGGATTTAGCAATATTACAATGAATTCAATACTGTGCAATAGCAATGCAGGTATGAAATCTTCAGTAGGGCCAAGCGTTTCTAGTCCATAAATTGTCAACGTGTGATCCACGAACATGATTCGCACATACTTTTGAAGATAGATTTCCATACTTTCCGCTCGTGATCTATCTACAAGGTTGGCTTTCGGAGGTAAAAACTTCCGTTTTAACTTGCATCAAAAAATTTGCTCGTATCGAACCAACCTCGGCCAATTCGGCGCACTTTATCAAGCGAATTATGGCCGAACTCGTAAACAACGGGCTAAAAATAACGAGCTTTTTGCGACAGTTGGAGTACCTCTCGAACATCGGCGAACAGTACTGGGCGCGCATGGCTGCGCACAAGACAAAGCATTGCTTAAAAAATACAAAATTTGATCCAGCTCCGTTGAGGCTCATAATGAAAGTCAATTGAATGAGGTTCGCACTGCAGTTGATACAATAGATCCTATATGCAGGCATTCATGGGGAAGGCTGAAGGCCTCAGCTCACTGGAAAAAGAAAGGGAATTTCTTTAGAGCACCCAGAGAACTTTCGCGGTGCATTTTTTATCCTTCACATAAAACCATGAAAAATGAACGAGTCTGCAGTTCAAAAGGCAAGCAAACGAGACGCCTAGTCCCTGCGGAAGAGAACATATTCTTTCCGACTGAGAAATACGGCATTGAAAGCGAGTTTTACGTTAAAATAGAGCATTTCTGCATGCTAAAATTCAAGTAGCATTGAAACCTTATCCAAAAATACTAAAATGAACGTGAGCTGATACAGTTTTATTCGTTCTGAAATATTTTCATAAACTTCAAGTACCGACGACAGTTCCATTAGATTAAACAACGAATTTCAGGTGCAAGAGATGTCTCCAATCGAGAGTCAAAAGATGAGAAGTTTGACTATTTGGGAATTTACGACAAATTATGACTGTTCATTTTTTAGAGAATTAGAACATTTGTAGTAGTTATTCAATTACTTCTAAAAAATCAACTAACGTATGAGTTTTTGATGCGAATTGTGAACACGTTATAATCCGATAGGAACTCCTAATGTGCCGTAAGTCACTTATAGACGAGAACACGCGGACGGATCGCAATTAGGTCATACCAAAACGGTACACCGAAATGCGTCCAACTTGGGATCACCCGCCTCACAGCGAGGCGTTGAGAAACATATCAGTTAGTTTATTAGTTTAAGCCTCCCCATCCGCAACAAATGCTATCCAAAGAGAGGAAGGAAGCAGGCACCATTTACTTGGAGTAAAGGGAACGCGGAATCTATGCAGAAAGGGCATAGAAACAGTAACACGAGAAAGAAGTCCATGAAACAAGATCAAAGTTAAAGAAGAAAGTAGTAGGTGCTGAAAAACAGGACAGCAGTGAACCGAAAAAAGATGGTCCGTAACAAAACAAAAACCTATTCTATTTTAACAAAAAGAAAGCTTACCCAACCTTTAGCTCGGGTCCTTACGTTGTCCCCCGGGGAGCGCTAATTCCCATAGATACAATAGTTGTATCCCCCTGAGGGGGAAAACACATTAAAATCAGCGTGTTCAAATCAGCACTGACATTCAAAAGAGTAGTCCTCCTCTCAGTGAGTAACATCGAAGCCTTCAATGCTGTTTTCAATGAAGATATAAATGATGCTTTGCTAGTTATTTTAGATGGAGATACTGATAACCTAAGCCCGTCGAAAATTGTAGGTATCCTAAGCGGGAAACTGACATCTAATTAAAAACCGCTGCCGTGATCGGAGCTAGCCTCTAACAATTCACTTGATTGCGAGCATCTACGCAAAAATGCCCACTTGACCGCATTCTGGCCAATGGATTCACGCGTTGGATTGATTGGCGCTCGCCTTCATCGTGTTACCTTTATGAGTAGGTTAGCCATATGACCATTATAGGTGCGCTAGATTCATTTTGATGTATTAGACATTTTCTCTGTTGCGCTAAAGAGATTCTGTTACTATCTTTTAGGTAATAAATTAATGACGTGGTTAGGATTTCTAAACTTCCAATAAGGATAAGGAGATAAGTTATCGATGGAGTTCTGAAGTTGTCATGGTTCTTCTGGGACAGACTTTCGCCGTGTTCAAATAAACGTTAAAGAAAGGGGTTGTTCGGCCAAACAACCATCTTCTAAAAGATCCGACATTGGAAAATATATTTCTCGTCAATAGGCACAGCATTTCTGAACTCTACAACCTACGCTCCGAGCCAAGCTTCACCAACCGCCAAGCATCATTTGAAACAACCAGCGAACCTCACCCCTCTCTACGAACCTACCATTGGACTTTGTACCCTTTGCCCCGCGACCGACGCTTGTACCGAGGATCATTTCCTAATGTCACCATATTTCTCCTCGTACATTTAACTCCTTCCTTAGAGGCCTAGAGTCTTATTTATTCTACATAAATTACTTGCTTATTAATCATAAAGCTTAACCCATTTAAATCATCTCGCAACACTTGCTATTTCCTATGATATTTTAACGTAAAGCTTCGTTATGAAAGAACGTGTTCGTTCTCACTCCCGAGGGAGACGCGTAAGCCCCTTCTGGCGGGTGTGCGCAAGCGACAGGGAAGGCATTAGGAGGGTTGCCGTGATAGAGATAGGACGTGTGATTCTCTCGCCTGTCCTCGCGGACAGGTGGGAGGGGGCTCTTTGCCTAAGAGTTCCAATGGCTTTTAAAGTCGTGCATAGGCTATCTAAGTGTTTCTCAAGACCGAGCTAAGTATATTCCCAATTTGTCTATCCATACTCTCACTCATGTCTTAGTAGCTTAATGTCTAGGTGTAGGATAGCATCGTTGGAAGTGTTTGACGACCTTTGCTCTCCAACTAAATAACCTAGCGTCGAGGCTCCACCTCTCATACGATGTTCTTGTCAGATTTCTCAATATAGTTATAGGATAGGTTCGTCTATTGATCAAGTAATAAGGTTTATTCAGCTTATTTGATGTAACAATGCGAGTTCCAATAATGGTGTCACTTGATAGATCAGAATTAACGTAATCACCGATATATGATGGTATTATTGTTCATGTAGATTTAGAATGCGATATATATATTGTGTGTTATTCAATTTCCCGAATATGTCATCCATTTGCTATTTGAAAGACGTCGTCATTATAACATTAAATTACGTTGCAACGGTTTCGTCATTCACCTAGATAAGGCTCTACTTGATTGATAACAAAACTACCATTAATAGTAAAAGACATTGAAAAGCCTCAGTATATTTGATCTTTATTATAAATAAAATAGAATAATGGAGACCTTCTGTCTCGACCTTAAGAAAATGAAAGCAAAGAGAAATAACGATAATAAAGGAAATGAATTGCCTCCTGAAAATTGGCCAACGAATAATACGTACATCGATGAGAGAAAACAGAGTTCGTAACAAAGTGAATGCTACCGAATGAAATTGATTCATATCAACTGCCAATATATCATATGAAAGAAATCTTGTTGCGACGCATAAAGAATAATCTTTAAGTATCGAGAGTTCAAAGTCTAGTCACCCCCAAAACATAAGGGAATAAAATATATCTGTCGGGACAGTGCGCGCCTGCTTTCACTGTCACAAGCATTGCTTTCGTTGTGCTTCGATCATCTGTGATCGATAGCGTGCTGGCGCGGTAATTTCTAGTCATGAGTTCGAGTCTCGCGAACTCCTCGTACATTTATTGAATAATTTTTAATATAATCTCTCAATGGAGAGTGGTGGCAGCTTAACCTTATCACGATGCCTATTCATATTAATGTGATGAGGACGTTGAAAAGTTCAATCCGACTTAGATGAACATAATATGAGATAGTTTCAAGAAAAACGTCCCAACAACAATGAAGGCAGCGAACGTGGGATTTGAGCGTATTTCAGTCATTTTAAATCTTTCGTTTTACCATGATCACGCTCCACAAAATAGCGCCCTAACGATGATGCGGCAGCGATGAAATCAAAATTAGCTACCACAACTCATTGAAATAATTCATCTTCTGTCGCCGTTGATTGTTCGGTTAGACTCAGCGGGACATACAATGATTTCTATTTTTAATGACGGACGCTATTCAACAAGTTCTTGAATATCAAAATAATACAAATTGATGTCCTTATTAAAAATACAAACTCAGATATTCCACAACAAAAATAAGAATCAAGCATGGACATTCTACTGTAGGGTACCATAGCAAGATTGGTATGAATGCACATGAAAATCAAAATTAGACGTGCTTCTTGGATGGAAAATGAAACATTCACTTGAGAAATATTAAGGAAAAGTTTGACGAGTGCAGCTTCGAAGTTATTTCATGAGAACTTAATAATGCGTAGACACATGAATAAGTTATATTCTCTTGGTCAACTTGAATTAAAATGCTAGTAAGCCGTTGAATGAAAATGTGTGAGAAACAGATTAACTGAATACGTGATTTGTAAGTTAAAGTTACTGATGAAATAAAATTTTCAGGTAGTAATAATCATCAGTTAGTAAGATGTTGAGTTAGGGGTATCCCCAGTCGATTTTCTTAATTACTTTATTATCTCGCGATAAACTATCGTGACACAACAGCGAGAATCCGTCCAGTTGTCGACTGCGATTTTGAACCAGGGAGTCAATGTCTTTAGCTTAAGTATTCCATCAGTACATGCTACAAAGTCTCATTATATTAACATTGTCAGAAACTTGTTGAACAAATTACTTATCAGAAACGAAAAGCGAGAGAACAAATTCGTGCGAAAAGTTACGAAATAATTTCGATAGATGGAATTGATCGTCTTCACTGGGAAAATGGTCGCCGGCACTTTTTTCAGGTCGAAATTTTTCATGGGTTTCACAAATTATTTTATTTATTTATGCCACTCGAACAATACTTCCAAAGTATCACGAGCAGTTTAACGGCGTCAAACGTAACTAAATGTTTCCCGCGTCGCTTTGTGCTCGTCGTGAAGTGACGTGTAATTAAAGGAGTCCTCCAAGTCATGCGTCAAGTAGGAATAGCACTAAATGACATTTCTGCAGTCGCAGGAAACATTAAGGGATAAATTTTAAGGGCCGGTTGTTTATAGGCCAGGAAAAAAAAAATAAATTGAATATATTTCTCACATTTTCAAGTGCTTAATCATTTCTGAACCTTTGAGAAATCACGTCAGCATCACACTGCTGTCCAGTCAAATGCGCACCCAGTTAAAAGAACCGCCGTCTGCATGTGCCCAGATTATAGCACCCTAGAGCCCGATCAGCGCGGTAACATCCGCATGAGAGCAAGTCGCCAGTCGCCACAGCACTTCAGCCCAGTCACAGCCTAGTTATTATCTTTGAATGAAATACCTCAACAATATTACGCTTAGAATCAGCCTTAATACGCTATGGGGCGATCATTTTAACCAGACATTTAACGTTGACGAACACAGATTACGAACGCTTCGGATATTTTCAATGTCTTTCTGGAACGACGGTGGTTATTTCTTCAGGGTTAGAGAGTGTCCGAGGCTGCCGTGACTGCTTAACAATGCGTCGCATTTGCAAGGCATGTGCGCCACTTGTAATTATTGCGATAAAATGGATATTTTTGCGCAGCGCCGACACTGCCAGCCCCAAGAATGATGCGCTTATTGTCGACAACAAATTTCTCACAAGGAGATCAATGGTTCTGAAGGGTGCTTGTGCGACTTATCGAGAAAAGGATGATTCGAAAACATGAGAAAACAGTTATTTGCTTCGAAAACGTTTTAAGCTAGAATAGTTAGCATTGCAATGCAGGCATGAATAAATCAGTCTTCACCGAATTGCAAACATTACTTACAGAGCATTTTTAACATTAACTACATTTATTTTTTTTCCAAAAAAAGGCTGGAAAATTATAGAGAATGTGAAGATCATTCTCATTTCGAAGAATGACGATCAATACCCACGATAGGAACAGGTGTGTGTTTCCTTATTAAAGCCGTCCGCTCATTTTTCAATCGCGTTCCGAGTATTCCTTGCTGTTCTCGTTAAGCGCCAAAAAAAACACGGAGCTCTTCTTTCCTTTCCTTCAAGATTCCCCGCGCTTGTTTCAGAAATTGAAACGGACCATCGAGAAGGTTAATGAGCTTTCTCGTAACCAATACGACCGCTATTCACGGGAACAGCATTCATTTCACTCTCTTCTAAGCAGCAGCGACCACACTACCAGAAAGAAGGCCCACTCGTGTCCGGCCCATAACTCGCCGCACAGCCATCACGAGCGCCGTAATCCATTATATGACACGCATGAAGTCCAACGCGATCTTGTCAGCTGCGTCCTCTCTTACGTAATGGAGCGGACATGGCGAGTCGTCGAAGTGGCGTCCCATCCAAAGCGAATCTCATAAATTGCAGCGAACGACGCGCTGGGCCACGGCGCTCACCTGCGGCGGGCCGTAGCGTAGCACTGCCCTCACCCTGCGAGTGGTGGTGGTGGTGGTGTTGCTGGTGTGGGTACTGAGGCTGTGTGGTGGTGTTGCTGGTGTGGGTACTGAGGCTGTATGGTGGTGTTGCTGGTGTGGGTACTGCAGGTGTGAGTGGTGGTGTTTCTGGTGTGGGTACTGCAGGTGTGAGTGGTGATGTTGCTGGTGTGGGTACTGCAGGTGTGAGTGGTGTTGTTGCTGGTGTGGGTACTGCAGGTGTAAGTGGTGGTGTTGCTGGTGTGAGTACTGCAGGTGTGAGAGGTGGTGTTGCTGGTGTGGGTACTGTAGGTGTGAGTGGTGGTGTTGCTGATAAGGGTACAGCAGGTGTGAGTGGTGGTGTTGCTGGTGTGGGTACTGCGGCTGTGTGGTGGTGTTGCTGGTGTGAGTACTGCGGCTGTGTGGTGGTGTTGCTGGTGTGGGTACTGCAGGTGTGAGTGGTGGTGTTGCTGGTGTGGGTACTGCAGGTGTGAGTGGTGGTGTTGCTGGTGTGGGTCCTGCAAGTGTGAGTGGTGGTGTTGCTGGTGTGGGTACTGCAGGTGTGAGTGGTGGTGTTGCTGGTGTGGGTACTGCAGGTGTGAGTGGTGGTGTTGCTGGTGTGGGTACTACGGCTGTGACTGGTGTGAGTTCTGCAGCTGCGCCTGTAGTGTCGCTGCCATGAAATAAAGCTAACTTCAACCTAGCATTCTTGTATTCTCCACGTAGCCCACCTCATGCATTACCCTGAAAACATTTCAGTAGTGCGTGCGTCACTGATCTCCGTAAGATGAAAGGCATTGTCGCATCGCATTCATAAAAACATCCTTGAATTCTCCAGCCCGAACTCTGCTCTTAAGAACATCCTTCGAAGACCAAAGGTTTGGGGAACGATTCAATTATTATTATAATTCAGATTAATTTTCTTCAACTACGACTAAGGTGATCCCAACAGAGGAAGGCGGAAAGTGTCGTTCAATATGGAGATTAAAAAATCGAAAATCTATGAATAAGGTGTGTTCCCACGTTAAGTTTGTTAAGGTGTGTTCCAGTTGCCCAAATAAACTTAGTTGCATGAGAAGGAAGTTTGTGAAACAAGATAAAAGTTGACGGAGAAAGTCAGAGATGCTGAAAGAAAGAACAGCAGTAAATGTTACCATTGGATACGAGTGGGCCTTCTTTCCGGTTGTGTGATCGCTGCTACTTAGAAGAGAGTGAAATGAATGCTGTTGATGTGAATAGCGATCGTAGTGCTCACGAAAAAGCTAATTAACCTTCTCGTTGGTCGTTTCAACAGCGTCATTTACGCGTAAAATGTTACGTCTAATGTTACGCAATACTTGTATCCCCCTCAGGGATTTTGGAACGAAAGGCAATTCAACCACCAAGAATGATATTTGACTAATTTGGACTGAAATTTTGATCAAATACATTTGTTCATCTAAAGAAACTTATGTCACACATGTCTTAAAATTGCGCATAATTTTTCCATAAGAAGTGAGCCTCGCAAATCATGTTCATGAACCGACATGAGTAATGAAGGTAGAGATGGCTAGCGCAGTTCTACAAGTTTATGACAATCACATGAAACAGTATCGGTTCATGATATAACTACAGCAATAAATTCATTTAAAACCATGCTGGAAAATGTTGATAACCGTTCGCACAAAAAAGCTTATTTAGAAACATTGCTGATTAATCAAGAGATGAGAAAAATTACAATAATTGTGCTTTCGAGTAAATTACTTCCTACTTTTTGAAGCGCTTGTCATCGTGAAAAACTTAATACGATCTCGCGCCGAAACGCATCCAAATCCATACCCAACCTGAGCGTAATGCAAGCAATAAACAACTCTGAAGGACTCTTGATTAGCGCTGAGTGTAAATCAAAGTCATCAGATCTTTTCAAAAAGCATTTGCCTTTGATGCTGAAATGCACGTTAGCCTTTGATGTTAAATTGCACAACTCAGACCCTCAACACGAATGCGATTCAGCCTCTTTGATTGCTTACATTATTGCAGCCCGGTAGCCGCGTAGTTATTATTATTATATAAGAAAGTTTCAGCAGATTAGATTATAGATTATAAGTTAGTTTAAGCCTCCCTAACCGCTGCAAAAATAGAGCGTATCGAAGAGAGGAAGGAGGAAGGCACCATTTAGTATGGAGATAAGAAAATGAGGAATCTATGCAGAAAGGGCATAGAAACAGTAAGATGGGAAAGAAGTTCATGAAATAAGATAAAAGTTGAAGAAAAAAGTCAGAGGTGCTGAAAAACAGGACAGTAGTGAACCGAAAAAAGTTGGTCCTTAACATAACGAAAAAACATTTTATTTCAACAAAAAGAAGGCCTACCTAACTCTCAGCTCGGGCCCTCACATTTTTCCCCTGGGAGCGCTAATTCCCATAGATACAATAGTTGTATCCCCCTGAGGGGAGAAAGTTTCAGCATCCCTTAATTGCACGACAAAGATGTTCTAAGAGAGGAAGGAGGAAGGCACCATTTAGTATGGAGTTGAAGGAACGCGGAATCTATGCACAAGGTGCACAGAAACAGGAAGCTAAGAAAGAAGTTCATGAAACAAGAAAAAGTTGAAGAAAAAAGTAGTTGGTGCTGAAAAACAGGACAGCAGTGAACCGGAAAAAGATGGTCCGTAACAAAACAAAACCTATTCTATTTCAACAACAGGAAGCCTACCTAACCATTAGCTCAGGCCCTCACATAGTCCCCCTGGGAGCGCTAATTCCCATAGATACAATACCTGTATCCCCCTGAGGGGATAGCCGCGTAGTTACTGGGACAATTACTCGCAAGCAATATATACTCGTAGGTGCATGAATCATCACATGGGTTACAAATGTAAGGCGTTTCATCACAATAGATTATATATTTCAAGCCTCCCTAACCGCTAAGAAAAGCGTTTCGAAGAGAGGAAGGAGGAAGGCCCAATTAATATGTAGATAAGGGAATGCAAAATCTATGCAGAAGAGGCAAAGAAACAGTAAATTGAGAAAGAAGTTTATGAAATAAGGTAAAAGTTGAAGAATAAAGTAGTGCGTGCTAAAAAAACAGAACAGCAGTGAACCGAGAAAAGGTGGTCCGTAACATAATAAAAAAAAACATTATTTCAACAAAAAAAAGGCCTACCTAACTCCCAGCTCGGGTCCTCACATTTTCCCCCTGAGAGTGCTAATTCCCTTATATGAAATTATTATTATTATTATATAAGAAAGTTTTAGCCTCCCTTAACCACGACAAAGATGTTCCATGAGAGAGGAAGGAGGAAGGCACCATTTAGTATGGAGTTGAGGGAACGCGGAATCTATGCACAAGATGCACAGAAACAGGAAGCTAAGAAACAAGATCATGAAAAAAGAAATAGTTGAAGAAGCAAGTAGTATGTGCTGAAAAACAGGACAGCAGTGAACCGAAAAAAGATGATCCGGAACAAAACAAAACCTATTCTATTTCAACAAATAGGAAGCCTACCAAACGTTTAGCTCTGGCCCTCACATATTCCCCCTGGGAGCGCTAATTCCCATAAATACAACAGTTGTATCCCCTGAGGGGTGAGTGGTCCCAATATCCGCATGAGAGACACTTGGGTTGGTGTCCTTAATTGCTCCGACCACTGATGTCACGCATGAGTTGTCACGCTGACGTTTTTGCAACTACATTAAAAAATTCTATTTTTCATTATGAAATTTCGCAATGAAGACTTCATTAAATCAGCCCAATGGGAGAAATTCGTTCAGCAAAAATAATTTGGTCCTCTGAAGAAATCCGCACGTGTGCGTCATTCCTGCTTGACTCACAGTGAGTTTTAATGCCCAAGAAGTGAGAGTATGCAAGTGTACATAACTACTAGTATGTACGAGTCAAGGGTTCAACTCAATACTACACAGGGTTGCGCAATTTCAAACGGAGCTCAAAATAAAGGAAGTAACCCAAGTCAAATTTTGTTTGGTTATGCTTTGATTATTATTATTATATATTATTATATAAGAAAGTTTTAGCCTCCATTAATTGCACGACAAAGATGTTCTAAGAGAGGAAGGAGGAAGGCACCATTTAGTATGGAGTTGAGGGAACGCGGAATCTATGCACAAGGTGCACAGAAACAGGAAGCTATGAAAGAAGTTCATGAAACAAGAAAAAGTTGAAGAAGGAAGTAGTAGATGCTGAAAAACAGGACAGCAGTGAACCGAAAAAAAATGGTCCGTAACAAAACAAAAACCTATTTTATTACAACAAAAGGAAGCCTACCTAACCTTTAGCTCAGGCCCTCACATAGTCCCCCTGGGAGCGCTAATTCCCATAGATACAATAGACCTGTATCCCCCTGAGGGGGGTTATGCTTTGAAAACGAATCATAATTCATAGATGAATGTTTAACATAGAAATGAATAAATAAACAATGGATTTGATACATTATAAATCAAACGAAAACAATATATTTTCTCAACTTGTTTAACATTTGCGAAAGAATAAGTGATTCAGGATAAAAATTAAAAAAATTTGAATGATTTTTTCGATTTCTAGAGAACTGAAATAATGGAAAATTAAGAAAGATGATACAAATAGTGTAACAATATAGAATTTCTGTATGAGCCTTCACCATGCGTTTAGCATACTTGCATGGAATACCTCAAACTCGCAGTACAGAATCTCCAGTATTCTACGTACGCTAGAGGTCGAAGCAGGGCAGAGGTCTAGATTCTACAGCAAATAAAAATCAAGCAAGAATTCACAAACAAAATACAGACAAACCGAGGTTTCGAAGAACTATCTCTCAAGAATAGCTGACACTGGAAGACGAGTCGATCAGATCATTCTAGTTTCGAACTGAACAACACAGCACCACGACACAAATATGTAGCAACCTAGAAATGGTTTTAAGTCACTAGAATTTAGTAGAATTACACCAATAAATTAATACCTTTCCGATTGTTTCACTATTAATATATGAATATATTCATATTACAGACAGAAAGAGCGTAATACAGGAGCAAAGTTGCTAGTATAATTTGCGCACATGAATACCAGTCAATTACAGCCATCCATCTTGAAAATTGTAAGCGCAGAAACTAAAATGATAATCAAATAGAGAAGAAACTTGCTAAATGACGTCGGTGAATTTCCACGTTCAGACCCGAGCGACTTACGAAGGTTTACAGAGCAAAGTGATTGAAGTCGAAGCTTGGAAGAGCAGCTCATTATGTGAGGGGATGAGCGCTAGTAACTCGCTCTTTTGCACGAATATCTTCCAACGATTTCCTATAGGAAGTCCGAGTGGGAAGCTTCACACCTGAAGGCGGATTGATGAACATAAGAAGCGGAAGCCGCAGCAGAAAATGCAGCATCAAGAACAGTCCGTACAAATTTTTGAGCGGGGTTTGCTGCCATTTTATTTTGGACGGAAAATGAAGGTACGAGTTGTGATTTTGTCACATTTACTCCAATGTCAACGCCACTAGCTCAGAAGCCAGCGCTGGGAGTGAATTATGACGAATTGCAGATAGCTCAACATACGAAAGAAAATAAGAGCATCCTAACTAAACTCTCACTTCATTCAGCGGAATGAAACTGTCTTTTCTAACACACTGTATATACATATTCCAGGTGTAGGTGGCAGAACCATGAGAGAAATCGAGGTGAATTGAGTTACACCAACAATAAATTAAATTCCAACTTACATCCTCATTCCAGTAAAAGGTTTCTAAATAAGATATGAGAGTGATATGCCCCAACGCTTTAATGCGTAAACTTTAGCGCCAGCACAAGTAGTGTTGTAGCAACATGGGAGCAATACAAAACAAAAAATAGAAGTTATGCAGACTGGAAACACGAAGCCCGCTGCCAACCCTAAGGCCTCGCCGTCTCGTCTTCCAAGAATCTAATTAGATGGAGAAGTTTGGAGCCCGAGCCTCTTGAGAAGCTGATTTCTAGTAATGCATTTACCTTGATTTTGAAATGATACTCCACTCGTTCCCTCGGTCAAAATAAACTTGAACAAGCTGCGGTAAGAAACAGGTAAGATATTCCACCTTGTTTCTCAGCATGCAACGAGACAGTCATTGCTTCAGGAACACGACACCAGGACCCAACCTGTTATTCAGCGGGGGAGTCACCACCATACGACAAGGGATGAACTCTTCCAAAATACTTGCGTGCCTTTAGTAATAAAAGCGATACTTTATGCACATACTCTAGATCAACTGGCAATTCCACTTCAAAAGATACGTCCTATAAAAATGAAAACTTTGTAAAATACGTTACCATGTCAATTGAAAATCTGGGAGTTCCTGCTAATAATGAACTTGAGAGACTTGAATATTATTCATACAATGTCTTTAGCAATGTTTGCGTTTCAGAATGATTTTCAATGCTATTCCGTCCATGGTTGTTTTGAGGTCAAGCGAACTTGTGTGCCGGTCGGGGCGAGACCAAACGGCTCAAGAAAAGCGATCTCCCAAATATATCAGGGCGGTCACACACGTAACAGCGCGAAAAAAATTCGGGCTCATCACTCTTAATTAAGAAGCTAGAGAACTCAGGCGCTTCTCTACGTATAACCACATTACTGTGTGATAGATCTTGGGAAGTGTAAATCAGCATTTATTTCGGAGTGGAGTCTTAACATATTTTCCCTTGGAAAATCGATTCAGTTCCTTAATGTGAAATTATACACACAGACTCAACCTAAAGCAATCAGGAGTATGCACCGAATAAGGTAGGATTAGATTATGAGTTAGTTTGAGCCTCACTAACCACAAAAAAGGTATTACTAGAGGAGAAGGAGGGAGGCCCCATTTAAATTGGAATTACGGGAACGGGGAATATTTGCACAAGAGTAACCCCTACACACTGCGCACAGAAACGTTAAAGAATGTTATAAAACAAGCAAAAGTTGAAAAAGGAAGTAATTGGTACTGAAAAAAGATCAACAGTCAACAAAGAAAAGATGGTCTGCAACTAAACAAAAATCTTTTCTATTTCAACAAACAAAAACCATACCTGACCTTCAGCTTGGAACCTCACATCCTCTGCCTGAGAGTGTTAATTTTAATAGGTAATGTAGTGAGGAGCACTCATTATTGCAGTCATCTCTACAGTGACTCCAGTTTCACTTACTTTTTTTATTGGTTTTCCCAAACAAAGTACCGTAAATTGAGTATAAAAACTCCGAAAAAAGATTCAGATCGCCAAATTTGGCAACTCGAGCAGTGTCACAAAAACATCGCTAGCCGCAAGAAGCCCTGTCTCACCAGGCGTAGCGGGCTGGATCAGGCGGGCGTTAAAGCCTTCCTGCCCTGACGCAGAGACGGAAATTCGTGTGCCACTGATCTGCGCGTGAAGGAAACTCAGGTCATTTCGTACTCCGCCTTCAATAAAAAAGATCCAAGAGTTGCTATCGTAGAATTTTACGAGAGAATCTCTTTAACTGGCCACAATCGCTCAGCAGGACTGCGATAGCCGGACAACGACCAAACTTTTCTTTCCTTCGATTTCCGAGGAGATGCCTGCCAGGTCCTCGGCTGCATAGAAACACGAGCTGCTTCTCAAGCCAGAACGACTACCGGAACAGCTTTGGAAGGCGAGAAAATCAGCGGGCTGCCTTTGCGATAATTCAAACTCAAAGTTTATGGAGCAACCTCCAGCCAACGCAGAGTGGAAGCGTTTGTTCTCCCAGTCAGGGGTTGTTGTATATGGCTTCAATTCCCATGTGCTGAAATTGGCACCGTTACTATTGATGGATATGGAAGGTTCAGCAAACATTGAATTAGTGTTACTCTCAGTTCAAATTAGCGGAGCTGCGGCTCTGCAGCACCTTTTTGGAGATTTTCAGGAAATTTGAACCTTTAAAACGAAATAAAACGCCAATACTAAGCGTTATAACGTTCGTTCCTCGCAGACTATCACCACAACAGCCTTTCTTTAGAATGACATTATATTCAAATGGATTAAATTCGAAGACGTTGTTGGGAAGTGGAAACAAATTGTCGCTTCTCTTTTACTTTCGCCGCCCAAGTGCAAGAGAGAAGTGAATGAGGAAGGTATAAAGAGAATCCATGAATGAGAGAAATCATTTATGGTAGCAAAACATTAAGATGTCCCCATTTTGAGATGAGGCCGGGAGACTTACCATGGCTGGAATTTTTATGCCTATCGTGATGTTAATAGAAAAACAATATACGAAGTTGGGAAAATTCCAACTTAAATTTAGGAACAATAATTCAAAATAGAAAATTTAAATTGCTTCAACAAAATTTGCACGTAAGAACATTTCAAACACAATTTGTCCGATACAGCAAAATGAAATTGCGGCGTCAAGTCGATTGGAGTCATTTTTGATGAGAGACGTGACCGTTGCAGAAACGAGAATTTAGCCCACAAATTTTTAAATATTCATATGACTGGAACTAAATTCATGGAACGTCTCAGTATGAATAGTAATTGTGCCCCTCGTTTAGCCGGGATGGCAGCAAGGAGCGCTGCTCGCTGGCAAAGTCCTCTCGAGTTGTCAGCGGCCGCCCGTAAATCAGGCGGTGGATGGGAGGCAGGCCGGACGCGCTGCTCATCTGTCCGCCCTCCGGCTCTGCATTCTCGGGCTGACATCGAGCTGAGCTCAAGTCGAGCAGAGCTGACGTCTAGCAGGGCCGAAGTCGAGCAAAGCGAGCACCGAGCAGAAGCTATGTCGATCGCAGCCCCTGTCGAGCGTTTGTGAACTAACTGAGAGCCTACTAAGACAATACACACTGAAATAATTTGCAAATGTTCATCGAAATGCCAGTCATAGATGCACTGAAGAACTGAGGTCTGAGACTACTAAATTCAAGAACATTCATTAAGCCTTATGAAAGCGCTGAGAGGCGTCAGACGCTCCGCCGGTCTTACGGCGGTCCTGCCATGGAGGAGAACAGGCGATTTTCGAATCAAGTTATGTTAATTTCATGATATTGGAATTTCTTTCTGACTTCGTGGTTTTAGAAATTCAAAATATATTTGAAAATACCCATTTTTCAAGATAAGATTTTTCAGTTTTTCCTCTCTTATGTAAACGCTTGTTAAATTCGAGAATTACATAAACGAAAGACATTTATGCCTACGCTAATGTATGAAGTATTTTACCTGCAGTCAGCCACAGCTAAATTATCTCTTCCTTGAAAATAGGAAAAGCACCTCAAAGGTCCATATAAATCAGCAAAGTCCAAACCCATAGAGAGCGATAAGTAAAAACCATGACAAACAGTGCCTGCAGAAAGACGTCAAAATTGCAAAGCGGCCAAAACTATAAGATTGAGAAGGGCTTGTGGCAGATGTCGTTTCGGGCAAATTTGTGGTCAAATTCTCTAGATTTACTATTGAGATAGAAAAATGGCACAAAATCTACGGGAGCACAGGGAAGTTCAGGTCAGCACGGCGTTGTACCGGGGCTGAGCGCGGCTTCTTCACGGGTCTTGTTCTGTCGGGTCTTGTTCCGCGCAGCCACGCCTGCTGCGTAAATTGCGTCTGCACATACTCCTCGGTAGACTGCACTCAGAAAATTCTGCTCAGAAGGTTGCACTCAACAAATTCAACAAATTTTGTATATTTCGCAGCAGAATGTGTGCTCAGTAGATTGTGCAATCTACTGTGTGCTCAGTAGATTGTGCGCAGCATGTTCTGCGCAGTAGATTGTGCACAACACATAATCCTCCATCCTTTCGATCCGATCACGAACATTTATTTGTAAAGTGAATTTTATTCATTCCTTCCACAAACGGGATAAATGTTTTTTGCACGCACATCGTTCATAGCTCATAACAATGAAACTGACAGCATTCATTTCATGTCCAGAGCAAAAAAAATTGTGCATAACTTATGAATTTATTCGCGCATTACAGTTTGAATTGGGAGGAGCTCTCTATAGGTTTCTCCGAAAAGCTGACTTATTCTATGTAATCTAATCTCCCATGAATTGTAAATTATAAAGACCATGTAAATTAATAGTGATGCCGTTTGCAATTTTAGTTTGAATTGTGCTTGAAATGTAATAGGCTATTGCGACTCACTGTGCTTGTTAGTGGTAACGGTGCTTAAACATTTACAATAATAATAATAATAATAATAATAATAATACAGTTTGAATGATTCCTTATCCAGACTGGATATATTTCAGGAGTGAACTTTTTTTCTGTGGACTCAATAGGGATAGTTGTTTCCACGAAACATATCATCAGATAATAATTATTCCGGTTGGCTAAATTACAATGTTTTCAGATATTCAAGGAGCGTGACCTATTAGGAAAATATGAATCAAAAAATATTCGAAAATGAATCGTCTAAAGTACGATAAGTTACACTATAATGACTTATACAGTCGATCTACACTAATGCTTTGAGGAACTGTACGAAACTTAGGAATTTTAACCAAAGAAATTCATTAGCTTTAGTTCTCGAAGACTCGTCGCAGGTTCAAGATTCCAGAACTCAATTTATGAATTAATTTATGGATGTTTATCAGATTTGATTGAGCCGGTGCATAAAGACTTCCACTGCGAGAGGTCGAGCTCCCATTTAAAATCATTTTTTGGATCAATTATTCGGTTTGGGCAAATAATTTTTCATAAATGCTGCATGATACAAAAGTCAAGGAATGCGTCTGAGTGACGACATTCAAGTAAGAAATACTGCGAACTCCGACTCTTAAAAGGGCCTGTTAAATTCAAGGGCCTGAATGCCCACCAGGAGTTCAAGCCACTGATCCTTTCCCTGAGAAATTTGTTACAGGCTGGGAAAGTTCAGAGATTCTCACGCTCCAGCCTAGCTGGCTTACACAAGTATAAAATCAACGCTTTATGCTTTACATTAGGTTCCTGCCTACATTGTACAAATCGTTACCTAAGCGTTCCTGTAACAATGAAGATTACGTTTTTGTCAACCGTGGGTATAAATATTTTCCCAATATACGAGAGTTTACAATAAATTTACGATGTAGAGAGGCCGTCTTGACCTCGAAAGCAAGCTTGGAGGGAGAGGAAGACGAGGGTTTGTCGAGCTTGCAGGTGTCCTTTTTGATGACACAGAGGTTGCCCTCTTTATGGAAACTCATTGGAAATAATAGTTGAAGATTACTTTTTAGAGCTTGCTTGTTGTTGGTCAGCCATGTGACTTCCATCTGAATGCACTCACATCCCGGTCTGACGATCGTTGCTCTCCTTCGAGCTTTTTACACGATCCTCGAATATTTCTAGTAAGAATTTGCGACAGATTATGTTCAGAGAACATTACAGTCTGGAATAGGTACCCAGAAATTCACAGAGCGTAACTTTACAGCGCTCCTTACGCGAGGGAGAACTGCAGCCTCAACAACGAGACAGCCTGTGCTACAGTAGCTCGCTCAGTGAACACAAAAGAGAAGAATTACGTTCATTTGAGGAATCTCATGATGGGAACATGCTCGCCTTCAGCTATTTCGTATGACAGAATTATGCTCTTGCCGATGTTTCCAATAACATGCATCAATAATTAATAGAATTAATAAATATTGTCAAGAATGAGGTTAAGTGTAAATTGTGGAGTGCTTTAATTTATTTTCACAGGGTGCAAATCACGAACTTTTTATCGTAAATACATATAAATTTTTATCGTATTTTTATGTAACATAAATATCAAATCACAGTAAAACTATCTAATTCATTTTTTAAGATCGGGTGAACTTCTCCAAAAAATAGAAGACACCCTCAATGATGAGGGTGTCCTAATTCTTTCGTATGATTATCAAGTCGTGGAAAATCTCTGAACAAAAGAAAAAATTCAAGCACCTTCAAAGTACTACACTGGTTTGAGGACATTTAATATCTAAAATTTCAATATGATAATACGAAAGAAAAATTAAATTTGATCTATAGAGAAAGCTTTCTGTAATAGTCCTAGTTTAGCTGCAAACTACCACTCGTATGGTCTACGTCTATTGTCTCAAGTATCAAATTTTATGGACCCTTATTGAGGTAATCATGTTGGCAGACTCACAGTCATCGAATGTGATCACTTTCGTTCGTATTATGAAACCTAGCCACCATCTTTTAAGAACATGTAACAAACCTCAAGTATTGTGAAGAACTTACGTAAATCATAAACATTCAAAAATACACCATGATGATCATCTTTGGCACCCATTAAACAAATTGATATACACACACGTCCCCCACCCCGCTGCTAAGATCCGGTGCCTGTCGTTGAACTCTACAGTACACAGCAAAAATGAGCTAGATGCCGGTATTTAATGTGTACATGATTACCCAACACTCAAAATGTTCTTCTGATATCCGTTAATTTTGTATCTTTCATATTTGAGATTACAATGGCGTTTATATTTTTTGCGAATCACTTTCCACATTCGTTAAAATTACGGTCTTATTACTCGTTTATTGCAATGAAACGTATCCCACAGCTACAAAGCTGCAGCTTTCAGTACCATCAAAGAGTACATTACTGATGCGCCACAGTCTTCAGAAAAGTGCAAGTACAGCAAAGAAAGTTGATTACTTAACATCGGTCTCAGCATTCAATTATAAAGTTTCAATTTTGATGACATTAGCCCTACGCAGTTTTTTAATGTTTGATATAACACTGAACGTAATTCCGTTCAAGCGTAAGAATCATGCCCAAATTTCAGGCCGGATTCACAGAGAAGACAAAAAAATAGGCAAAACTTCGAAAATTACACTATAATCGAGAGGAAGCATGGTTGGCTCAACAGAAAATAGGAAAAGGTCTCTAAACATGTTCAAAACTCTTGACCGCGGATACTAAATGAAGTTTGTACCATGAAGAGCATGGTAAAATGTCAAAAAATACTAATGAGCATAATAGAGTATTTTATGAAATGACTAACATACAATTGTGTGACTCATTAGCGGAAAAAAAACACGATTCAGGAAAGCTACCCTCCTTGAGTACACCTGCTCTATGCATTTACAGTAGGCGACTGGAAATATTCATTTCGATTACAAAGAATCTGTGCGAGATCTCATTAATTTCTGGCGAGGATGCAACAAGCAAAAGAGAGCCAATTCTTCACTACGACGAATTGAGTCAGTATGCGTTTTCATCACAACAAACAAGTCCTAAAGAAAATTACCAGGCAATGGCAAAAAAAAGAAAAAGAAAGAAAAAATGTTTATTTCCAAGTTGTCACATGATATACATGCCAACATATTGGCTTTTAAAAGTTTCTTAATATAGGGCATCCTAAAACAAATGTTCCATACGAGGAGTACTAATTGACAAACCATCCGAGGTGTACAAGTAGATAAGCCATACGAGGCATAATAATAGACAAACTATACGAGGTGTACTAATAGACAAACTGTCAGAGGTGTACAAGTAGATAGACCATACGAGGCATATTAATTGACAAAATATACGAGGCGTACTAATAGACAAACCATTCGTGGTGTGCTAGTAGTCTAACAAAAGTTCTATACTAGGAGTACTAATTGACAAACCATCCGAGGTGTACAAATAGATAAGCCATACGAGGCATAATAATAATAGGCAAACTATACGAGGTGTACTAATAGACAAGCTATCAGAGGTGTACAAAATAGATAGACCATACGAGGCATATTAATAGACAAAATATACGAGGCGTACTAATAGACAAACCACACGTGGCTTGCCAATAGTCTATCTCTGTCAAGAGTAGTTGAATGAGAAATGAAAAATATGCCCTAAAAATATGCAAAGCCCTATCACCACCAAAAACATATTTCATATCTTCTCGATATTCACCACATCATGCGGACATGGGTACATGGGATAAAATAGAGATACAGTGTAAGCCGGTTACCACTCATGATTGACAAATATCTACAAAATATTGGTAGAAATGGGTAAACAAACATATATTCAATATCAAAATTCATAGCTTGTACAACATACGGACAGAAAGATAATTTTACTACGATTCATATGCTCAAATTGCACTTTATTTCATTAATTATATATGACATTAATCCGATTCACAGAAACGCCCTCTGGGGAAGTGATAGATCTATTTTTGAATCATTTCGCTATTGCAATAAAATTTATTAACCGAATGGTTTTTCCGTAAAGAAATTAAATAGGAACATGTACATCTATTTATGTAGATACATATATATACCTACACACGTACACACACATATTAATATATATACTTATTGAAAATAAAATATTAGAAAAAAATACATATATAAGATAAAAGATAGAAGCAACCTACCATCTACTACACAGAAAATGACAGCTGAGCTCACTGTAATCCTAAGAAATTTTTCGCACAAAAAAACTAAAAAGAAGAGAAAACTTCGAAAAACCTAATAATGAGCTGATGAGCTGGTTTTTAATTTCTTCACAGAAATTTTTAAGAAAAATCAGGTTATAGTCAAGAAGCAACACAACTCTTCAGCATTATACGGACATGTGTACGTGGGATAAAATGGAGTAACATTGTGGCCGGATATCACATCTGAGTGGAGAATATTCACAAAATTGGCACATATAGGAAGATTAGGCCTTGATCCAAAATGATAATTTTAATTACAGAAATTTAGAGTTTTTTCCGATTTGAAAGTTCAGTGCTAGTGTGCGCTGAACGCACGGAAAAAATAAAAAGACTAAATGCAATGCTTAAATTACCCCTTTCCCCCCAGCTCAGCCGAAAATCGATTGAAAACATCTTCGAGAATGATTTTGAAATAGCGAGACAACGTTAGCCAAAAATTTAATTCATTATAAACTTTGCACAACCCTCACATACATCTATAAACCTGTTTATTGGTGTACACACAAAATGTATTTCATGGTATATTTGTCATACGGACGTTAAATATTAATACAGAAAAGAGAAAAAAATAACAAAATAAAGATGAGGAAATACTCCTAATTATGGAAAGAACGTTCGTTCTGCTGCACTGAACTGTCGGCTGTGGTGCTCATTGTTGTCGACAGAAATAAGTAAGATGAAGATGAATATACGAATCGCTTAGCAAACGTAAAATGAAATAGTTTCTAAAAGCGTACACTGTTTTAACAACACCGCAAAGCCAGCTCCATCCTGTCAAACGAGAACAGTGTGATCATGAAGATCAAGAACGGATCAGTAAGATCTAGAACCAAATCCCAATAAAGGTGAAGGGAATCGAAATCTGATTACGAGGTGGCTTTTCTGAGGCACATCAGCTCCGGACGTCAGACTGAGGAGACCAGCAGGGACACCGCAGCAGAAGGAAATCTTCAACTCGAGGTTGACCTGAACCTCCATTGTCTTACTGGGCCCAGATTTTCAAATAATTTATGCTGTCGTGGCAGTTCAGCTAGCTGCGTTAGTTTCTAAAACGGATTTTTTGCTTGAGGGTGGAAGTCCCTTCAAGTCGACTTCGAAGGACTTTCGTTGACAGCTCACCTACGACGACGCAAATTGTTTGAAAATCTGGCACCAAGAGACAAATTACACCCCGACAGATCCAAGGTGTAGGGTTTGACCCAGGCGGCCGACAAACGAATGTTTTGGGAATTTATCTTAACCCCTTCCCCGACAGAAACGAGTATACACGTCTTCACAAAATATTCGTTTTCCAGCCGTCGACGAGTATACTCGTCTAAAACTTGATCTTCAAAAACTAGCTACATACGTGTATACTCGTCGATTTTAAGCCTTTGTAAGCCATTCCACGTGTAAAACGAGTATTCTCGTCAAATCGTACGCCTGACACAAGCTATATATAGGGTAGAGCTGTGGATTTCAAGGACATTGTTACTAGACTTGCTCCGACAGCCATTGTGATCGGATGGATGTTGTTTGCATCCATGTTTGCATTCATTTTGAAAAGTACCATTCTAAATAATTTCATCTAGAAACTTTAAGGAAATACTATTTATTTATTTGTGGAAATAAAATTCATTTGTTTTAATTTTTTCTAAGAACTTAAAATTTTCAATTGATTTTGTTCATAATAAAATGCCGGAAAAAGGAATTTCATTTATTATGCATGCTATAATTACTGCTTGATATTTGGTAAGAATTGTATTAAAAATTAAAAATAAAATAGGTTTTCATTTCTCTTTGCATTTGGTAATAAATTGAAAAAAATTAAGAAAATATGGTAAGAAGTTTAGTTTATAGGAAGACGAGTTGACTCGTTTTTGCCGACAAAGGTATTTTCAAAATAAAAAGTTAACCACAAAAATGGGAAGAAAAAGTAATTACGAACTGTTTTCATAACCTGCGTCAAAAATACTATATATAACCAAAATAAAAAATTAGTCTGAAAAAGAAACGTTTTTAAGAAAAAAATTGTTGGGGAAGGGGTTAAACCATGAAATGATTGGCGGCTGAGGTTTGGTCGAATGTAGTCCTACCTTATAAGTGGTAGTGCAGGTGCGATACTGAGGTAGTGTTCGAGCACTGTCAGTTCTTTGCAAAATATTCAAGAAAACTTCCAACAAGTGCACTATTCCGTAACAAATAAATCATTTTCATGGTAAGCAACACGCTCTCGGTTAAAAAATCGACCTTATATGCGATTTAAAGTAGTTGAAATATCGACGACAGAAATTTTGTTTTTTATACATTTTTGATATTTGTTTCGGATCTTACGAATAATGTACCGACTTCCATACAGTATTTAAATAGCCTGGTAACAGTATTTTACTTCTTTCGAGGGTCCATCGCCACAGTAGTACAGTACAAACATTGCTTATTTGTAGTACAAATATGACCTACTGAGCCGTAAACAAAATGCGTTTTAACTGCAGGTGATGCCTAATCAGAACCATACTTCGTATCAGAGAAGGAATTTTGAAAATATCTACCCTATAGGACCTCTTTTTTCTAAACACAGTTCTTTTCATAAGTGTTGGGTTTCTTAATTACTGACAAAATACTATTCTACTTGAAATATTTCTTTGACAGTCTTCTAACTAAAGCCTACTCCTAGATAAAGATTATGGATGACGAAGGCGAACAATTTCTATCCTATCAATTCAAGCAGTAAATTACATTTCAAGACACTGAACGGCTTGCCAGCAGATCAAAACTTGGCAATCAGGTCGCCTGAAAGTGTAAATACAGAGAACCTAAAGGATTTTTCACAGTTAACGGTGACACTTTACCCGAGGCCAGCAAACTATCCTGTAAATAAACGTAATCAGATCGCTGCGCTGCACAAGTAAGGTTTGTCACAGCATGCAATCGCAGCTGAGGCTGAATGCAGGAAAACAGTGCTTAGCAACATCGAAAAAAACTGAAAGTTATAGAACTACGAAATCTAGTGTAAGACCATAAAACATTTTACCACCTTTGAGAACGAGAATTAATTTGGTTGTCCATCAAGAAAAAGAACGATCTTCGAGACAGATTAAGGCAATCACTGATGCCAATTGCAGTCCGAATTAAGCGACACCTGAGGCAAAATGTCTTAATAGATTAAAAGCGTCTACAAAGGCATCGTCTGCGTCTACGTCACCGAGTAGACCTTTTAGAGATTATCAGGAAGCACCAAACGTAGGACTTCGGAAAATGAACAAAAGTTTTGTTCACTGAGAAAAATTTGCCAAGACGTACCCAATGGCTTCCAACGTATTGGCACGACAAAGAGTGGCTCCTGAAACTTTTTTATACGCAACACAGTAGGAATGATTCAGTCATGGAAGAGTTTACTTATTCCTCCGAAGACGCAATGAAACTTTAAGTTATGCTAACATGTCAAGCATAGGATGATTATAATAGACACAGGCTACAGAGCCCATCCATTACAACGGAGGGCCATCGTTTATGAGGTGATGGATGGTTCTTCCAGTAGGATAATGAAGCGATCCACATTACCAACCAGACCAAGACTTTCTTTCGTGGGAATGATGTTCCTTTTTTCGGTCGTCCAGCCTGTTCTTCAGAAATAAATCCAATAAAAAACGAACAGACACATACCACAATTTGGGACAGAGAAAGAACTTCGTTATTCCAGATCTTCATCGCTTGGAACGATTTCCCACTTGCCCTAATGGAAACTCTCATTTCAAGTAAGCCGCAAATAATATTTTAGTTATCAGTAATTTTAATCAACAAGAAACATGACACAATACCAAGGCCTGTTTTGCTAACTTCAGTTTTGTTGTAAAGAGTTTTCTGTATTTTGATTTAATGACCTTATCAGCTGACAAGGAGCTTAAGGACTTAAAATGTAATTTTCCAATGAAACTAATTGAAAAAATTAATTTTCTTTTTTATCCTTCATCTTCACGAAAGAGTAAACTTTAGTGCGAAAACTCAAAGTCTATACATGCAGAAACTTTTTTCAATATTTTAACTGTCTTAAGCCCCCGAAGGAGTGCATGTCTCATTCTTTTTTATTAGATTGTAAGTTAGTTTGAGCCCCCCTTAGGAAAAAATCACTACAAAAGAGTTCCAAAACGAAAAGAGAGGAAGAGACTATTTACTGTATAATTAAGGAAATTAGACAGCAATACACACAATGTGTTCCCATACACTTGCGCATAGAAATAGCAAGATGGAATAAAGTTTACGATACATGATAAAAATTGAAAAAGAGAGCAATAGCTGCCAAAAACAGCAGTGAACCAGAAAAAAGTGGTCCGTAACAAAATAAAAAACTATTCTATTTCAACAAAAGGAATGCCTACCTAAACGTTAGCTTAGGACCTCACATATTCCGCCTGGAAGCACCACTTCCCTTAGATACATATGATATAAATGGAAACGGGTACAAATACACACATATGTACTCCACCGTACCGTGCGAACAGAGCAAACACAAAAAAAAATAAGAAAAACTTCAATTGTACAAATGACGACGCAAGTGAAAGACGTTATGAAGAAGCCTAGCGCACGAAGACAAGAGTGTTATTGTCACCGAGGACTTTGACATCCGTCAAGCACGGGACTTTTGTTCTCGAAGAGGAGTTAACAAATAAGAAAGCTCAAGGGTACGAATTTTTCTGTTTTGCTGCTCTGTGACGTGGAAAAGCTGATCTCATCTTCTAAACTTTGCCCATCCAGGGAGGCATAAAGTGATGGAGTGTCACCCAGCATTTTAAGATCTTTTGGCACTGAAGCAAAAGTAGAGGAAGTTAGCGTGGCAACTTGGGAGAGTCGATGCCTAAGTCTGAAATCCTGCAAGACTGATTGCAGAACAATGAGGAAAACCTACTACTGCTACTGCAATGTTGGAACCGACGATGGACAGCTTTGAAAAACATAAACGTAATAAATGAGCAATTTGGACGAAACATATGAGGAAAATTAGTTTCTAAATAAGGAGGTAGTTAAAAGCTTGAGCGATACGAAAGCATCAAATCATGACAAATTTACCTTATAAATGACGCGATGCTTAAAACAGGCAGCGTCATGAGAAGTGATCTTTGCAAACCAGCCTTTATAATTGAATTAAAAGATGCAGGGTTCAAATAAAGTAGGCTCTCTCCCGAGAATTAATTACCCTTTTCTCAAGCAAAAACGAGTACACGCGTTTCCCCCGCCGTTTTTTTTCAGTTGACTACGAGTTGACTCGTCTGAATTTAGCTTTCTAAAACTAGCGTCAAGTGTAATAACTCTTCGATTTTGAGCCTCATTTATAGAAAAGTTTTCTAAGTTACACAAACTCAATGCAAGGTTTTTCAAGAAAATGAGTAAGTTCGTTCATGGTTCAGAAGATGTTTTCGCTACCGAAAGTCAACCACTGCACAAAAAATATTAAATTCAAATTGGCATAAAATTCGATGTTGAATTTGAAAATCAATAAAAAATTGTCTGGATTATGTTTCACCTTCCTTCATTTGAATGTTTCCATAGCCCCAGCATTGTAATGCTTATTTTTTGTGGATTTTCGCCACTACGGCATTAGTTGCAATATCCTTTTTGAGTGGATTTTTCCGACAGGAATTATGTTCTGTAAGGAATCATTTCCATGGGATGTTTGGTATTCGCTGCCACCAGCCTGTAATGAGACAGAATGTTCTAATATAATTATATAGCTCATTTATTAAATGTTATGATTGAAAGATTCACTTCCGTCATCGTGATCAAATGATTATCTTCGGTAAACGTGTGTCGAGTACCAACAAGACCTTATTTTTAAGGCCATTTTATACATACTGCAGATTTCGTGTCATCTTTTCTCATCTACACTCTCATTCTTCTCATGTCACAAAGGAGAATTATTAAGATGAAAGACCACTTATTTCCCTATAGAACGGTGACAACAATGTATCACAAATCGGTTAAGAGAAAAGCCGGCTAGACATGATAATAATGATGTAGACTTATTTTAGGAAAACAATTTAGGACGTTGTAAGGTTTGTGCGAGGAGGTTTCACTTTTGAATTGAAGTTAAAAGATTTAATTGAAATAAGTATGATGTTCTGATCTATTAATATGATATACACTCGTTGTCGCAATTAAACACCACTTTGCAATAAAGCGGGTTCATCACCACAGGCGATTTACCGTAAAGAAAGGAACATCAGTATTTGTGATATCGCACAGTCAACTTCCCGCTGTAGCTCTGCGGGTAACCTGCCTGCCGGGCACGCTACCCTGAAGGTGTGTCGTTACGATTACGAACAATCACACACGTTATATCAATGGTTACCAGTTAATTGGAGTAGAAACCCACAATCTTGATTAATCATTAAGAAACTGAATCCTACATTTAATCATTAGATAATTAGTGAGATCAAAGGCGGTTAAAATTACAAAGACATGTAATAAATATATTCTTCCAAGAGAAAAAGGATAGCTGGTAACTTTCATGACATGCATGGAGCTCCCTCAGCAAAGTAGTGATGAGGACGTGAAGAGGGTAAGGGTAGAGGGTAAGGCGAAGCATTCAAACGATGCCTGTTGGTATTGTAACGGCTTAGAATTATAGAAATGCTGGATTTATCGACAAGAACACATCTCTCACGATGACGGTTCTCTTCGAGGCATTATTAGGGAAGCCGTTGGTCAAACGCACTTTTTCTTCGTAGCGTTGAATCTATTAAATGCGATACAGGAAAGCTATGTGAAAAATAACAATTCAAAGTGTTTATTCATGAATTATTGTGAAGGATGAAATTAATTAAATCCAGTTGCTCCTTCGTACAGATGAAAGCATGCATAGATGGAAAAGGAAAACTGGCATTCAGGAAGAGAACGATCTAAAATAAAATATCAAAGCAAGTTCACGATTTAGGAAAAAGACGCTGATTTTCCTAAATTATTGTACAGTATAGCAGCCTACAGAAGAAGAAAAAATTTGGTAATACAAAAATTTTCCCTCTAAATTGAAGTCTAGCGTATTTCTAACGCACACGTTCTTTAGCATACAGTTTTCAAACTACGACTTTAATAAAAAACAATTTATGTTAGAAATATTAGATTCCGATCAAAAATATACCTGCTACGTCCTCAACGTAACCGAAGCTTGAGCACATCGAGTGCCCTTCTGAATCGATTCATGCAATCCAGAGATGCAAGCCAGGACTTGGCAGCGAAGTTGTGAAGGCTCAAATGCCGCCTAGATTCCTCAAGCTCCTCTTTGATCAGGTGCTTTGTGGCCTATTGGAACACCAATAAAGCTGTAGTTTTTAACACGCATGATTTTCCCATTCGGAGATATTTCTAATGATACTGAACTCGGCAAACAACTCCGGTCATAGACTGTGTTGTGCTCGCTACTTTGATGGATACACCGACGCTTTTTTATTTGGACTATGGAGCAGTGTTTACTTGGTCCAACCAGACTCGTGAAACTTTAAATCACGTACGTTAAAAATATTTAGTCACATTCTGTGATAAGATTTAGTTTCATAAGTTGTTTTCAAGTAAGTTTCATTTGATAAAAAATTAATACAAAGTTAACTTATGAAAAACGAAGTTTTGCGCAGTGCACATCAGGTGTTATAAATTGAATTTCCAACACATTTTGCACACGATGACGCAGTACATCTTTCAAAACCTTATTGAAATATTCTGAATTCATTCTAAACGTAGAAGCCAAATCCCATTGGGAAAAATTTTAAAAATACTAAATAACCGCCCCAGCAATCGTGCACTAACTATAGCTCGACCTTGGCAACACCGCTAAGACGACGTCGATTGTTAAAAAAAAACAACCTTAGCGCACCAAATGCTTACGAGTCAGGTGTAAATATGTGCGTGGGTATATGTGTGCATGTGTATGTGTAAATATTTACATGTATACGTGCATATATGTGTGTACTAGACTGACAACTAGCATTTTACTAGAGATAATGGTCTTTTTTTCAGTGCACTCTCAACTTGTAACATTACCTAACTCGTCATATCTTTAGTATTGTAAAGCATTCATGTAAAAACTATACATTTGTTGTGCGATCATCCATTTATATTTAAATAAAATGCTTGTTAACTAATGACCGTTATGTTAAAATTGTTGAATCAGAAATACAAAACCTATAATCTTCTTGGACCTCTTGCTTATATGTACACACGTGTGTGTCCATGTTAACGAAACCGGTGTTCTTCGTAACCTAGGCACACACATGGCCGTAAAACGCGTGTATATATATGTGTGTGTGTGTGTGTGTGTATGTGTGAGTGTGTGTATGGATATATACACACATGCATACGTATATGTACATATGTGTGTATGTGGGTATATATTTATATATATTTTTCTTTTTTTTATGCTTCCTCAAAATGACACTTGTGAACATTGACCGAAACAAGCGATTTCATATATTATTTCCTGGCGTCAAGAATTGCGAAGTCTTATGTCATGTATATGTAAACTGTCAAAAGTGTTTTCACCCCACAATGAAAATGCATCGTCCATGAAATTGTGTTATCTCTTACAATTTTCATTACATGTATTATCAGATGTAGATTAAGCTAGATTAGGAGTTCATTGCCCTCAATCATTTCTTTTGACTAGTGACACGAGTTTTTCAATACTCGTGTGTGTGTATCATCTAAGTGTATTAATTTTAAGATATTTTAAAAACCAATGATGGTACTTTTGTACCATCTCTATTGGAAATAAACCATTTTTTTTTTCTTCTTTTTTATGTGTACATATATGTGTAAATATTTACATGTATGTGTGCACATATGTGTGTACTAAACTGACAACTAGCATTTTACTAGAGATAATGGTCATTTTCTGTTCACTCTCAACTTGTAACATTACCTAACTCGTCATCTCTTTATTATTGTAAAGCATTCATGTACAAACTATACATTTGTTGTACGATCATCCATTTATATTTAAATAAAATGCTTATTAACTAACGACCGTTATGTTAAAATTGTTGAATTAGAAATACAAAACTTATAATCTTCTTGGTCCTCATGCTTATGCGTACATATATGTATATATATCTGTATGTGTGTGTGTATGTATGTATATATATATGTACGTATATATATGTATATGGATTTGTATATATATATATTTTTTTCATGCTTCCTTAAAATGACACTTTTGAACATTTGCCGAAACAAGCGATTCATATATTATTTCCTGGCATCAATAATTGCGAAGTTTTATGTCATGTACATGTAAACTGTCAAAAGTTTTTTCACCCCACAATGAAAATGCATCGTCCATGAATTTGCGTTATCTCTTATAATTATCATTACATGTATTGTCAAATGTAGATTAAGCAAGATTAGGAGTACATTGCCCTCAATCATTTATTTTCGACTAGTGACACGAGTTTTTCAATACTCGTGTGTGTGTATCATCTAAGTGTATTAATTTTAAGATATTTAAAAACCAATGATTGTAATATTGTACAATCTCTATTGGAAATAAAGTTTTTTCTTTCTTTTTCTTTCTTTCTCACGTGAGGGCAACCGCCGCAGCATCAGAGATGACAGTCGCGGCTGCCGCGAGGTTGGGCAGAACTGCGCCACTTTCAGCGGACAATAGCGCCGCAAATAGCTAAAGCGGTGAACTGGACATTTTTACGCAAACGATGAATACAACAGAAAATGGCACCATAAACGAGCCAAGTGTTCTCTCAAGCTGTTCCCAAGTTCTGTGTGTAGACATTGATCACGCAAAGGCACGAACCGAACATATTTATAATCATCAATTTTCACGCACAAGCAACAATATAATCATCGAAACAAAATTTTCTCAGCGCGGCCGTAACATAAAGCAAGGTTCCGTAATTTGACAGTTTTTCCATGATTAGGAATATTAGAGTCAAGATCATTTCTTTTTTAAACGCCGCGCTGACTTGACTACATGATTACGCATTGCCAATGGGCCGCATCGGCTTTGCCAGCCGCGCGAATGCTGCGCTGAATGTCGACAAACTTCTCCCACCACGGCGATGACTTTGAACTTGATTGCCTGCAACAGCTGTTAGAGATTTCACACTTCCGTAACTTGCAGGGGTGATGGCGCTGACTACTAGTTCCAGATGCATCAATTAAGCCCTTAACCTTTTTAATCTTTTTATAAGATGGTGAAAGGTAAAAAGTAAGTCAAAATTGAAGCCGTGAAAGAGCACAACGACCTGCGGTCTCGTGGTGGTAAAAATCCGACAATGATTTTAGTACGACAGTGTTCATGTCAGGGAATCAATTCTAATTGAAAATTAAGTCAAAGTTAAGCATTTTCGAGATGCGGGAGAATTTAAGTAGCTTTTGAGAAAAATCTTCAGGCCACTCTCCAGCCCAAACATCAACTAAATGGACTCCGCAGTTTGGTTTATCTTCAGCTGAAGTCTGCTAAAGTCAACTCGACTGCTGGTACTTTGAAAAAAGCCTTTTGTTGCGTCTTGATGAAATTTAAATGTGGTCAACACGACACTCTGCCAGATCTAGCAGCTGGAAGTATGGGGCAGAAGATCTTAGTAAACGCGGTCCTTTTCAAGTATGATTAAAGAAGATTAAAATATACATTTATGTAATGTAATGATAGATATATACATAAATATGTACATAATATTTATGTGTGAACATTATATGCATAAATGATGAACAAATCGAGCACCCGATGCATTTCATCGATGGAAATATCACGACTCGAAACAACCTGTGGACAAAGAAACAACGCTTTAGATATTTACTCGTCCACCTGTGCTGCGGTGCCAGTAAACAAAATGTATAAAATGAAGGATCAAACAGAGTAACACTTTTAGCAAATGATGCACATCAAACACGAGACTAAAGGGCGCATAGCATAATCAATCAAATTTACCGTAACTACATGTAAAGCCTCGCACACCTATAAAAAGATTTCCACCCACTTTCAATCGTCGCTTTTGAATGCTTACAAAATAATAATAATAATAATAATGAAGGCATCTACGGATGCTTTATTTCCAATCAAGCCTGATACATATCACCTTGTACATTGGATTTTCAAATGCCTTATATCTAACGCCAGGACGCCATGACGCTTTCCCCCGGTCAAGACCGGTACCCATTTCAGACACCTGGGTAGAGTGGGGTATTATGCTTGGAATTTTTCTCCTATACCCAACAGAGAAAATCGCCACCACCAGCGCCGGGATTCGATCCCGGGTCTGCCGCACGGCGGCAGAAACCTCTAGCCCCACGGCTATGGCGAGCACAGGTATCGATTCAACGTTCAGGGACGTTTACTCGTAATTCAATTCACAATTGACTCAACTTTCAATTAATATTATAGAAGGCCAGGAAAAATATTCGTGAAGAAACAACATAGAGCTGGGAAAATATTGAAACATGAAGCGCGGGAAACGACAGCAACGGCTGCGAACAACTACAGAGTCAGACAGAATGGTGGGTGAATTTGGGGGAGGCGTCTCTTCAAACGTTGGGGTGAAGTGGGGGATTATTCCTAGTACGAACTTTGCACAGGCTTTGAAGCGTTAAGGCCATCGAACGGTTTTTTACTCAAAATTTTCAAAAAAAAATAAAAATACTTTTGGAGCGAAATAGGCTCTGAGGTTTTACAAGCATGTTTATAACAATCTAATAAACACTCATAGCCCATAAAATTTTTATATATACCCATACCCCCCTTCTCCCCCTCTCAAAGAGGAATTTCTAAAAAATCCTATTTCTCGGCCAATATTGTACCTACAGATGATTAGTTTTTTTTGTTCGATTCACAATGAACTGGTCGACAAAGTTGAGATCCAGTTTTTTGATATCGCTTCAAAAAAAAATTTAAAAAATGTTTGAATTATAATTTTTTTTTCAATTTTTTTTCTTCAAATGGTTACAAAAAAAATTTCTAATCAACTTACCGAAAAGCTACATCTCAACCTAATAGTACTCACCTTTATCTTTACGATGCTGAAAAGATCTCCTTCATAAGTGAAAAACTGTTAGAGAAATAAAGCCGCACAGCCCAAAAAAAATCATTTTGAGGAAAAAGCGCTCAACTTTTCCAAGTATATCTCCAACAGTTTTTTACTTATGGAGAAGATCTTTTTTGCATTGTAAAGATCAAGGTGAGTACTATAAACCTGCATAGTTGTTTTTTGATAAGTCAAATAGGATTTTTTTCATTACCATTCAAAGTAATAACCAAAATGTAATAAATTTAGTGATAAAAAATTCAAAAACTTCCCAAAATTTTTCTTGAAGCGATATCAAAAATTTGGATCTTAACTTTGTTGACCAGTTCATTGTGAACAAAAACAAAAAAACCAATCATCTCTATGTACAATATTGGCTGAGAAATAGGATTTTTTAGAAATTTCTCTCTGAGGAGGGGGGGGAAGGGGGATACATATAAATTTCACAAACTTTATGGGCTATGAATGTTTATTAGATTGTTATAAACATGCTGTTGAAACCTCAGAGCCTGTTTCTCTCCAGAAGTATTTTTATTTATTTTTTGAAAATTTCGAGGAAAAAACCGTTCGATGGCCTTAATTGAAGCTTGAAATATAATAAATAGGCATAATAAGTTGGGTGAAGCGAACAATATGTTAAGAAATATGGGGAATTAACCCTCTATGACCCAAATTAATTTCCACCATTGAATTTTTCTATTTTTTGCTTCTGACGAGTAATTTATAGTCACTTAAAGTAATTTCAATGCATGGAAAACAAACTTTTGGCATGGTTTTATTTTTATTCTAACGTCCTACATGAAGGACATTGGGTCGTTAGGACACGCCGAATGGACTTCATCAGAATGGTACAAAAACACTTCTTCCAGCTGAAACCACGGGAAACACAGTTGAAATACGTAAGTTTTGGTTTGGACTGCACATTTTACCCAAAAAAATAAAAAATAACGAATGTATATTCATATATTGGCAGAATTTGTACGAGAAGGAAAATTGTAGACATGTGTCAGAAATACTTATTGATAAAAAAACATCAAAATGAAATAAAACAATATCTAAATCAGGTGAAATCTTGTGAGCAATGTCTAGAGCCTGTCTCAATTGTCATTTTTAAATGAATTTTTTCAGGTACAATTCTTTATGGTGTTCCTTCTGCTCACGTATTACACATAGTTATTGATATGTACTGATATATTCATAAATTTACTTTATAATAGACTCAGCTCGTTCAATTGTCATAAAAGCATCTTCAAAATCGCATCAGCACCTGTTTCGTTAGCAATAACTTCTGCAATGTGGCATGTAGGAAGGGTAGTATAGAATCTGGTTGGATATATTGTTGCATAAAAGATTTGGCGTAACGACCCACTGTCCTACATAAAGGACATTAGAAAACTCACTCAATAATTCTACAAAACAAAGTTATTAGGTTAAAAAGTATTTTCAAAGGAATGTTGAATGGTTTTTACACGTGCATGAATTATTGTAGCACTCTGTGTTTACTATTAGCAAAGAAATTACCACAGATATATGGAGTGTACGATCACCAACAGGCATTTCACGCTCCACCAAACTAAAAAGCCCGTGACAGTTGTGTGAGCAAAACATTATGACACACTACGCTCATTTATCAAAGCACAACGTTTCTTCTCTTCACTAACATGCAGTACTGCTTGAAAACGCTCACCGGAACAAAAATAAATGGGATTTTTCTAATGTCCTTCATGAAGGACGGTGGGTCATAGAGGGTTAATGTGCTAAAAGTATCTAGATATACATGCGGAGGAATTGTTGGCGAATACGAAGGTAGGAGACCCGCATCACGACAACCAATAGGCACCCGGAAATTTAC
Organism: Morinoia aosen; assembly: GCA_030386875.1. Taxonomy (NCBI): domain Eukaryota; kingdom Metazoa; phylum Arthropoda; class Malacostraca; order Amphipoda; family Talitridae; genus Morinoia; species Morinoia aosen. Next base: position 92,195,712 of record CM059561.1, on the reverse strand, counting down.
CGCGAAGAGAGAGGGCAACAGTGTGCAAGGGTTAGACCAATCAAAGAACGACGCGCTGGCCCAAGAGAGTAAGCTCTCGAAGCTTCCAGAAGAAGGCAACACAAGGGAATATCAGCGGAGCTCAACGACAGAACGAGGTCTTTTTGGTGGAACGATTGAGGGAAGCTGCAACAAAAATCGTCGAATGGGCGAGGCCGGCGGACAGCACGTCGTGTTCACGGCCGTTGAAAACCCGGCACCGTGTTTTATTCAACACCAGTTCACAGCACCAAAATATCCAAGCGGATCAAAATGCCAAGAAGCTAGTGTGCCAGTACGTAAAAAGCCACATCATCAGAAGACGTATTCAGCCTGAGTGAAGGAATGAGGGCACGATGAGCATTACATCGTCAGCATTCTCACCAGCAGCGCATCCGTGACAGCAGAAGTCTAAAACCAGATGATGAGACGCAACAGCATTCGAAACGAGTGAGTTGGATCTACAGTTATAGAGAATCACCCCGATCCCTTCAGCACAGCAATGTGCACCACGAAATTACGGATCCAGCTGTGGTGCGCAGACGAGCTTGCATATCGTGTCAGTGTTTCCGAGCAACGATCACCAACGCATCAATACGTGCCAGCAACGCACGGCAACGCACCAGTGAGAGCAGAAGCGAGAAATCAGAAGGCGAGGCGCAACAGCATCTGTACGCGCACCGGCATCACAACAGAGCCTCCGCGTGGCACAGCAAAACGCCGCCGCGGACAAGAACTGAAACTGCACTTCACTTCCGAAAACTTCTCACAAGATGCCAACAGGAACAGCTGGATACAAGTGAAGAAGTGCTTTGAAGTGAACTCATAATACGGTTCTTTTACGTCTTTAATTAGGAATTGTGTGGTTTATTAAAACGAGAGTACGCTGAAAGGTGCAACGTAAGATCGTCAGGTATTGTTAGCATTTGTCATGCGTTTTTTTGGTGCTACAAATTTTCTCCCTCGGTTGTGTTGTGTTTACACCATCATTTACTGTGTTTATTTTTGTGACCGTTTTTTGCTGTTGATAACTCACGCGTTCGCTCTTAAATTTAAATAAAATCAGTGAAATGCTCTCCTGGTAGTTGTTATTCTCACCGTGTTGATCATAATGCATGGTGGAAAGTGGTTGAACACTCGCTGTTTCTATTTTCATCTCTCCTTTATTTCCTCTTGCTGTTTACATTTCATCTCTGGTTTTTCGCTTTCCTCTCTCACTGTTCAAAGGGGGTTTAAACTTCTCCAACGAGGAGGTTTAAAGCGTAAGCTTTAAGCATAACGTCTCGGGAGTAATTGATTCAGCTGTTAAAAGCATAAATGAATCTCTCAACTCTCGACGACTTTTTGAATTACTTTTCAATGGACCGCACTTCGCTGCTACCAAAACGGGCGCTAAGAACAAGCCTCTGAATCGGGAAAAGTTCAGTAAATGTCAGGCGTAACAGGGAAGTGGGCGGGCATGAGGCTACATGCGAGCTGCAGCATCTGTACGACGATGGGGTGAAGAGGTGAGGGCAAGTTGGTAGCATGCGCATAGGAGGGCTGTGATACGGGCGTCACACTCAAGAGATTCAGTTTTAATCAAATTGTAAGTTAGTTCAAACCTACTCCTCCTTTTCCTCAGTTAGTTCACACATTTCCCCTTCACTTTCTAGCGCTCACCATCCTCCCATGTTTGGCTCTGCGATGCACCAATAAATGAGATGTACAAAGATGCACCTCAAACACGCAATATACGACATATTCATGCACACAACGAATCTAGCGGAATTAGAACAGGCTTATTGACCGGTTCCTTTTTAAAAGATCAAGGCTGACAAAAACAATGTGTTACAGGCTGACGCTCGATGGCAAAGGGGCATACAGCTCTGCACTCATGACTTCATTGTGCTGCGAGTACATTGTGCTGCGAGTGCATTGTGCTGCGAGTACATTGTGCTGCGAGTACATTGTGCTGCGAGTACATTGTGCTGCGAGTACATTGTGCTGCGAGTACATTGTGCTGCGAGTACATTGTGCTGCGAGTACATTGTGCTGCGAGTACATTGTGCTGCGAGTACATTGTGCTGCGAGTACATTGTGCTGCGAGTACATTGTGCTGCGAGTACATTGTGCTGCGAGTACATTGCGCTGCGAGTACATTGTGCTGCGAGTACATTGTGCTGCGAGTACATTGTGCTGCGAGTACATTGTGCTGCGATACATTGTGCTGCGATACATTGTGCTGCGAGTACATTGTGCTGCGAGCACATTGTGCCGCGAGTACATTGTGCTGCGAGTACATTGTGCTGCGAGTACATTGTGCTGCGAGTACATTGTGCTGCGAGTACATTGTGCTGCGAGTACATTGTGCTGGGACTACAATGTACATACTACAGAGAGCATCACGCAGCACAGTGCATTGTACTACAGAGCACATTGTGTTGCAGAGCAGCCCTGCAAAAAAGGATGTCGCGTGATGTAACATCACTTCCAACAACGTCACTACTTGCAACACCACTACCTACAGCACCACGTGCATCACCACTAAACGCAACATCACAACGTGTAACACCCGAACGTGCAACACCACAACATCACTATGTACAACACGGCAACATCCAGCATCACTACGTGCAACACCTCTACCTACAACACTACTGCCTAACGTAAGCAGGGTGACAAATAGACCAATCAAATATCAGAATCCACGGTGAAACAGTCTCTAAAACAACATAAAGTAAAAACGCTCCATTCGGAATTATAACAAATATTGTACGTGATAACATGCTCTGCAAGTGTCCGGCGGAACGCAAAAATTGACGTGTAAGACGGGGAAAAATCGATGATGTCAATTTTCAGAGCGACGGCCGTTCGCTCGACGGAGCAACACAGATTGTTCGTTATGTTCATCCATTCTCAGATAAAAAAATTAAACATGCCAGCTCTGCTCCTAAACTCGTCACATGAATTAATTGAAAACTTCAGTAAGTCACAAACCAGCATTTCTCATCGATTTATTTTTAAATCAAACCAAAGCAAAGAAGACAATTGACTATACATTGCTGTTAAAAATAAGATGATTTTGATCATCAAAGCCAATGACTGTCTAAAACGAGACACAAGCCCATAGGCTTAATAAAATAAAAAATCACCAAAACAAGACTTTAATTTTTTTATTATTCATTTGAGTCATTGTATTTCAATTGTGCCTTGTTTCAGACCATCGCTGATCAAGACCATTGATGTTCGAAACGTCCTGCTACAGTAGAAAGGTCGTTAAAGTTTATGTATGTTTTTATTACAACCTAATCGCACACACAAGGGAGGAGAGTTTAATATTCGCTGACAGATTACACAAAAATCGATAAGCAATCACGATCGAGAAGTTAGCAAACTGTAATAATTATCAACTCAGAAAGTTATTCTAAACACTGCTGCTGCCAGTCGTCATGAGTTCATACATAAATACAGTATTAGCCTTTCCCGCTCTTCTCAAAGCAGAAGGGTAGGTAGAACGACACGTGTCAGCATTTTCTTCCCAATGAGTTTCTTTCTACAGAACTAACCTTGAAACATAAACTGCCAAAGCCAAAAAACCTCAACCATACGCGCACCATGGCAGTTACTACCATTATTTTAAAACACGCTAAAATAACTGAAGCAACTACAATAGTTTCACTAAAATAATCAATCCAAATATAACAGTTTATTAGTTTAGTTTATTAGTTAGTTTAAGCCTCCCTATCCTCAACAATGAGATGTAAAGAGAGGAAGGAAGAAGGCACCATTTAGTATGGAGTTAAGGGAACGTGGAATCTATGCAGAAAGGGCACAGAAACAGAAAGCTAAGAAAGAAGTTCATGAAACAAGAAAAAGTTGAAGAAGAAAGTGGTAGGCGGTGAAAAACAGGACAGCAGTGAACCGAAAAAAAAGATGGTCCGTAACACAACAAAACCTATTCTATTTTAACAAAAGAAAGCCTACCTAACCTTTAGCTCGGGCCCTCACATTGTCCCCCTGGGAGCGCTAGTTCCCATAGATACAATAATTGTATCCCCCTGAGGGGTCCAAATATAACATCAATTGAACGACTGCCATCACAAATAACGTGTCACGCTATTTTTGCACCAACTGTAATATAACAGCTGTAGTATATTCATCCGATACTATTCATGGCATTGATTTATTTCTTTGATTCTGCAATATCTTTTGAACTTAGCTGCATGTGCAGATCAGTGCCCAGCTGCAAATACGGGTCTGGTTCTTCCCACGGTCTGCGCAGTGTGCCCTGCCAGCGTATGGTGAGCTCTGAAATATTGTTCTATTTTGCAAGTCTAAAATTCATAACCTTCTGCAAACTCGCGGAGCACACAACCCGTAGGTAGCATTTTGAAACATGCAAATAGTTATGAAGTCAATCTGCGAAGTGCAAACGAATATACATTGAGAAAAAAATTGGTCACTTAACTTGTAGTTCGAAAGTCTAAAAAGGCTTTCTGTACCCATTGCATCAAAAATTGAAATATCATTTTTGCTAATACCTTTGCTTGATTAGCTCTCCCTACGCTGACATCACATGGCATAACATGAAACGAGACATGATATGAAATGACACGTGACACGACATAATATAACACTTCAGAGCATAAACATGACCTGACGCAACAAATCTAACGTATTGTAGTGCCTTGTAACATGTATAAATATAAGTACATGCAACTTCATCCCTAATGGAAAAGAGGAACACAAGAGCTCCAAAAAGACAACACGACGGACTGGACGAGTACGCCACTTTGAAAAAAATAATTTAGGGACGCACTCGGGACGCGGTGATGAGGACAGACACGGTATCAGCAGACACTCCCCAAAGGGGCTCAGGATTTCTACATACACCTCGGCGAAGGGCGAGACCCAGAAAAGATGTTGGAAAGCAATTCCTGTCAGCACTCAAATTCTTCACGTCATATTTTTTGGAGGAAGATGCAACTGCTGCACTGAACACTTGGAATTTTTTTAATTTCTCATGGCTTTCTCAAGTACCAAGAGTTTCAGAGGGACAGATATGATCACAACAGAGCTACCCCTTGTTTCTAAGCTCACCAAGACGCCACTGGAGAAAGATTGCTAAAGAGAATCGAAAAGACGAACCGCAGTAAAATAAATTAAACCTTTTTTTCAGTTTGCCTGACGAGGAAAGCAAACGAAGCTGTTTAGAAAGCGCCGGAACCCTCAATTAAGAGATCCATATGCTGCCAATCAACATAAACTTTAGATGAAAAAACTTTCCGCTCTCATTAGTGAGCTCCAAAGAGCCAATAAGAGCATTCAGAGACTCCACGGTTGCATCATGTGCTCCGAAATTCAATTCCAAAGCAGTGGGCGAATTTCTAATAGGTCTGAAATAGGTCCATTGGTACGGCACTTGCCCAGAGAACTTGCAGTTGCGTTTTAAATGCACCGTGAATCAAAAACATGATCATTCACCCATTAGCGAGCTCAACATATAAATAGCTACCCATAATAAACCTGTCAATCAGTTCAATCATTTAAAGTTCAAACCAAGACTGACATGGGAAATTGATGCCATGAAATGTATGTACAATTTTATCCGTGTAAAGTAACTGAACAATTCTACATACGTAGTAAAGGAACAGAAAGACGAAATTAACAGGGCTTCAAAATTGTAGGTTTAAAGGTTCCCGAGATTAAGCTGAATATTACTTAGTTTAATTAAAATATGGCTCTAAAAAGATGGATCTAATGAAAGACTGATTTTTAGAGAGAATATCGTCATACACAATGTTGCCATGGATTATAATGCATATTTAGATGAATGATGTCACAAATAGTTTTGAGCTAATTGTTGTGGCTGGCTTGCGTCAGCAGAATCCTAGCAATGAGAAAAATTGATTGTCGCTAATTGAAGATGTCATGAGAACCCATACAATAATAGGAGCCGTGTTCGTCCGTCCGTCTTTCGTAGGTCCGTCTCACCGTCCGTCCGTCTGGTACGCAGGTGCTGAATTCTTTGCGTATACATTGTGAGTATTGCGGAGGGATTGTAGGCCGTTGCAATTAAAGGCCCCGACACTGTCGGCCCTCACCTTCAAGTTCAAGTTCAAGCACCCACCAGCAGAAAGTGTGTGAGAAGCGTATCTGTGATGCAAGCTTAATCAACTACACAACTATTTTCGGTGTATTTATCTATCAGATTCGAAGTCAGAATATCATGTGAATTATTAGGAAATAGAAACGTGTGTCAGTCATGTGATTTGTCAAACAATATTATACATTTTTGATGGGCCGCGTGCATTCGGCCTCATAAACTCTAAAGAAAATGAATTATTTTCATTTCTTCCGGCCTTTATTTAATTTCGCCTACATTCTTATTTCAAATAAAAGAGGTGGACTGGTATACTTTAAAAAAAACGAGACTTGACCCTGCATTTAATCACTGTGATGTTTCGTCACCCAATTCGGCGGAAGTGTTGAGATTTGAGGAGTTTTCCCTATCGCTGTCGATTGCTTCAGAGTACTTTTATGTTGGTATTGATCAAGTACAAGTCAGTCGAGCTAGTTCGTTCGACTGGTATTTCAGGATTCTTTTGAACCAGTAATTAACTATATTTTAGGTCAATTACTACATATTTTTTTAGCACAAGGATAAGTAAGCTTGAGAGGACCAACCATATCCAGTAACTCTTTGACTTAGCCGGGTTAAGGTCTCCTATCGCTGTAATTGGAGGGGTAGACGCTGAAGTGAATCTTTCAACAGATCACATAAAATTTGTCGTGCATAAAAAGATATGATGAGGGTAGACGGAGTTGCTGCGAGAGCGATGGTGAAAATGAATGGCCGGACGAAAGCTTTCACAGGCAAATTGATTTTAAAAAATTAAAACGAAGAAAAGTAGAGTAAAATATATGCAGAATATTCAGATTAGAAAAGATACTTGTAAATTAGTATAGCCTCCCTAACCACAAAAAGGGGTTCCCAAGAGAGGAAAAAGGTCATAAAATAGAGCTTAGGGAACGAGGAATCTAAGTACAAGGTGTGTCCCCACACACGACCCACGGGACGAGACGAGTACACGCACCCACGAGAGCATTCGAAGCCACCACCGGCAGAGTTGTAACTCTTCCTCCTCTCTCTCCAATGAAGATATAAATCAAGACTTTAGGCAGCGGGCAGTTAAAGCAAATATACTTCTTGTGTCCTCCCATTCATTCTTCACGGGGAACGAAAACCAAAGCAATTCATGATCGTGTTGAAATATAACACAAAAAATCATCTAAAATTTTGAAAAAATAAGCAAAGTGCTGCAAAAAATTCCCTCGCATATTCGTTATCGAAATTCCCCATTATTTGTTTCATTTGCTAATTAAATTCAATATAAGCAAGCACATCCAGGTACAGATCTCGCTGTCTTACTCAAGGCTACCCACAATGCTATCTAAGTTCGCGCCTCGGTCTTCTTTACGACTGTGATAATAAAAACCTTTGTTTCCAAGAAACCCTCACACGAGGCACCGAAGTATCCAGTCATTGGGTGAGACGAAAAACGGAGGCGGGAACCCGTAGCTTGACTTGACCAAGAAAAAGTTTTACTTAGAAACCAAGCCAGAAAAGGCGGCGAAAAAGTCCTGATGAGCCACTGGGCCCGAGATGTAAACAAACAGCGGATTTCGAGGATCCTCGAGGCCCAGGATATAAATAAACAGCGGGCACTGGGACCCTTGAGGGCCCAGAAAAAAATGGGCCCTGAAGCCCTCAAAGGCCCAGAAAAAAGGGTGGGAGAAGCTTCCAAAGGCGGCTGAGCTTCACGCCCGGTTCGAAAGATCACCAAAATCTAGACAAACAATTTGGGAAGAAACAAGCTATCAAACAGGAGGCGCATGCGCGAAAAATTGCCTGTAAAGGAAATGAGACGCTACAAGCGTCCGAAAAAATATCCTCCTCAATGTATTGGAATTTTAAGAAGAACTGTACAGGTTGCAAGAAGGCTTCTCACGTGCAAGCCTGGACTTAACTAGATATGTAGCTACGAAAACTGAAAAAACAGTGAATATATTTTCTGGTGATAATAAAATAGTCTCACTTCAGTAAATTAGGAACACTCGTTCCACCTCGTTTCATAAAAGATATTCAAGAAATGCCATTGTGTAGACTTATCTAAGAAGAAGGGAGTTGAATTATATTTTGCCGGAAATACAGGTCAAACTGATGAATCATTGATAGTGCCATCAACTACACAATATGACCACTACGCTTCCCTCATTTAATTTGACTGGAGAACTGGCCTGCTTCAAGGATGTAAATGCAATGACAAAGGCATCTCATCAGCGTATGCAAATTTTAAACGTAAAATTAACCCATGTAAGGTTATGCCAGTGTATCACAGAGTACAGAGCTTTCTCCCTAGTGAAGAAGTTTGGTCAAATTACCACATCGAAGTCTAATATCTCACGGTTAAATTTGAGGCCAGCCCAAGCACTGCCTCGAAAACTGCCCCGGGACCTGCAGTATCGGACAAGCGACACTGCAAACACTGCCCGCACCTTCAAAAGGCGATGATGGCATCCGAATCGGAGACGAGTGGCCAAAAGTAAGCCGAGTTACACTGTATTTTGTTTACGAAACAAGACGAGACAGGAATGTAACTCAACAAGTTCTTCGCGTGTGCTGGAAACACTCTTGCATAAAGGGAGCACCGCCAAAGTTTAAGAGTTCTCGTTCCGTAAAACCAAGAAAAGGACAACTACCCAACGCACCAAGTTTCGGGAAGTTTAAAATTACTGCAGTTGGAATTCAAAAGAAAAATATAATTTGGGACAACCAGCTCGCTTTGAGCTCCACAAAGGAGGTCTATCCCAGCTTGTTGACGCAAATTTAGCCCAAAAATATTAGGTTATTCCTTCGGTGGAATTTCATATCAGTTCTGTTAAGGATATGGTAAACGTTACGAACTGACGTTGCTCTAGGGAATGAATAGAATTCTTTATTTCATGCTGCTTGTGCGACCTTCCCATAGTTACACTGTACACTGTTACACTTTCGCATAGTTCATTCGTCCTAGGGAGTAATTAGATAACGAAGGAAAGCAAGCAAAGAGAATAATTTCAGATCAAAGACGTCCAATATTTAACACGCGCATTTTATCAGCGTCAGTACTTCAAAAAGATTTTACTAAAACTACTTTATTGAAAGAAAATTTCAGCGTTCTATTATACTGATATATATATTTTGATTTGCCATGGCAAATTGCTTACATGCGTGACCAAAGATCTCGTATAATCTATAGGCCATCAGTAATCGTAATGTAGATAAGAAAACAACACACTATAGACTCAATACGAATATTCCTGCAGCTATAAGGGAAACAATAGAAAACACCCTCGAAAACGCTAATCGACATCCATATTTCGAAGCGATTCCTCCCAGCTGACATAGATAAGGCTTGCAATTTCCACGCCTAAAACACGAGATTGTTCAGACCTTCCGGAAGATCGAGAAGGACAATCCATTCCACGGTTCGACACGAACCCATGGCCGCAAATCCCAGGCGAATTTAGTGCGCGGCAGGCGGATCGAAACTGAGGCGTACGGATGGTCAGCAGATTTCCGGGGGAGGTGCCTCTTACAGGTGGGTCTGTTGCCTGGAATTGCCGTGAACCCGTCCGTTGCACATGACCTGAAGTTGTCTGTGGTTGCCCAGAACAGATAGCCCAGAGTTACCGGAGGCCGCTGTGAACCCATTACAGGTGGGTCTGAAGTTGCTTGAGGTTGCCGTGAACCCGTTAAACATGACCTGGAGTTGCCGGTAATTGCCGTGAACCCATTACTGTTGGGCCTGAAGTCGCGTGTGATAGCTGTGAACTCATCATAAGTACCCTGGAGTTGCCGGCGGTGGCCGCACACCAAGTGTAGGAGGCTGTATTTGCGAGTGCTTGTCGTTTAAGCTGGCCACACACTAGCATATCTGATCGGTCAGTTTCTGCCGATTTGATCTGTACAGACCAAATCGCTCAAATACCTGCCAGTGTGTGGGGTGATACAGATAAAGTCTGGCATATCAAATCGCTCATTTTGATCTTCCATCATGTTGGAATTCCTTACCCGCCTGCAGATTTTATCGCCCAGTGTATGGGCAAATGTGACGGTTCTTTCCCTCCACCACAGAACTTATTGCCTTTCTGAGCAACGTATTTTGCTTTTGTATGAATGGGGCAATAGTGGTATGTATTTCTTGGAATACTTCATTGGGCATTCGCAAATAATTTCTAAAATCATCTTGGTTATTTTCTTTTAATTCTTTTAGAAGTGTCATATGAGAAAATTATTTTTGTTAAGCCATTCCTTTGACCAACGCGATCGTTTCCGCTTTCCGGGCTTCTTCATAACACGTAATAGCACAAAGCTTGCTAATAATTATTTTTTCTTATCGTCCATGACTGGTTATCTTGCATCCGCCTCCCTAAGGAATTAGCGCTCCCAGGGGTACAATGTGAGGGCCTGAGCTTAAGGTTAGGTAGGCTTTCTTTTCGTTGAAATAAAATAGGTTTTTGCTTTGTTACGGAACATCTTTTTTCCGTTCACTGCTGTCCTGTTTTTCAGCACCTCCTGCTTTCTTCTTCAACTTTTTCTTGTTTCATGATCTTCTTTCTTAGCTTTCTGTTTCTATGCCCTTTCTGCATAGATTCTGCGTTCCCTTAACTCCATACTAAATGGTGCTTGCTTCCTTCCTCTCTGTTGATCTCATTTGTTGAGGATAGGGAGGCTTAAACTAATAATCTAATTTTATCTATCTCACACCCGCCTGCTACCACTGCTGAACACGCACTGGAGATGCAGTTATAGTTGCTGCAGTTAGTGGCGAGTAGAGCGACAGATTTCATCTGTAGCATTCCATATCTGTTGGTCATGACCGATCAGATATGCTAGTGTGTGGCCAGCTTTACCCACTCCATGCAGCCTTGAAGAGCTACGCCAGTATTCATGACTCGACTAAAAAAAATTACCGACAACACAAACAGGCATTCAAGACCGCGTAAAAGTCGGCCAGCTAGGTCCTCATATTCTAAAAATTGTTAGGTTGTATGCATGTTCACTTCTCATAGGGACGTAAGTTATGCTTTTGGAGTTATATTTTCTGTTAATTGTATATTATAGCGGGGGGTGAAGTACAATTTTTAATAATTAAATTGATATCATCAAAATATCATTTCGAATGAAAGCAGAGGGCTTAAAATATCAGGAGTGTTTATTTGGATTGCGTTCGAATGTTTCCTACTGTTACGAGGAATTGTGTATTCCTCTTTATAGTACAAACATTTTCAATCGGCAGAAATTTCTGAGGCATGAGCCAATGTTCATTTAGAGAACCAATTGCAAAGTAAGAACTTCAATAGAATACTGATTTTATTACACGCAATTATAGACTGCCATTCGTAGAAGGCTAACTCACTGACGTCGCTAAACGGCGTTGCCAAAGAAACAAACCTTCAATAGAAATAAATACTTCAATCACAAATTCAAAATCGAAACGAAAACTCTGTATTTGAAATTTTTTCTGTGAAACGGTGACCTGCACCGTCATCAGCATTCCCTTTTATGCCTCCATCCTATGCTACATCCTATGGAGCGTTGAAAAGCGCTTCAATTCTTAAACACGCATTTATAGAACCTCCTTCAAAGTCTATTCTAACATGAAAGCTGAAATTAAAACGACCGGTGAATTGAAATCTTGGTTGCGAAGTCCGTAGTTCTTGAAATATTTCAGAAATGTGAGATCGTGACACCCTTCCATGACGGTAAATGGTTGATAAAAATGATAAACGATTAGGAATTAAATTCAACACGACGTGCATACGAGCGGCATTGCACAACTACACTTGAAAAGTATTGACAGAGCGCACAACATTTGCAGAACGAGCTGAATCGCAAAAACTTAACACTAACGAAACTTGCAATTCCAAGTTTTTTGGTTTCGCAAAAGTTAATCGTTGTCTTCGAGCGGTGATTCGTTCGGGGGAATTTATCTACTGAACGCGGGAAATATAAAACAACATCAAAGCTGTCACTCAATATTTCTTATTTATTCATGCATCGCTAAATGCGTTCCCTACATCCAGCCCCACGAGAACGCTACAAAATGTTCCTTTGGTCTTGTGCTTGCATATTCAAAGGCTCCGATCTTGCGAGTAACCCCCAAAGAAATACCGGCATAGAACATCCAGTCATTTTGTTCAACTCGGCACGGCACACGGGGTCAAAATGAGCAGGTTGCAGGTCGTTATATTCAGCTTATTGAAGCTAATGTAATAAATTCAAGGACTAAGGCAATACTGGTGAATTTAGAAAGCTCCCTAGACTCCATTTGGCTGATTGGATCTAAACCTCTTATCCCACACATGGAATACTTTATATCTAACGGTAGTGTAGGTTTTAATAGAAATTTGTTTCAGCTGCACAGATTCAGAAAATTTCTTTGGTACTGAAAAATTCAACTTCGTACTGAAAAGTTGCCCGCAGGAGAACGAGAGAAAATGTTTGGCTCCAACTGAACATGGCTTGACAGTACTCAGTCGTAGAATCAGAAAGCAGATTTTCGACCCAGGTTCGAAGCATTGATGCTTGAAAAGCTCAAGCAAGCGAAGTAGGCTCCATAGCTCAAATTACATCCGTGAACTGTGGCGCTGCAGCCATGGTGATGAGACGCAATTAAGCTCACTCCATATTCAATAAAGCTTTACTTACCGTGAAGCAGCGCGTTTGCAAGTAAAATTATGATTGGACATTTTATTTAACACTTTGACCGCATTGTGAGCCACCGGTGGCCACGAAGAGGATTTTCATTATGATGCGTGACCGAACAGTAATCATAAACTCAATTTCATAAATAATTGATTAAACCTAATTAAAGGCCCGACCAGGTTGATATTTGTGTTTTCAAAATTGCTTACTACATTGAACTTTAAATTTGAGTTGAATATTGAACTTTAGTTGAACCAATGGCGGTCAGAGTGTTAAATTCCGAAAAAAATTGAACACCCTTCCCGAACTGCCTCAATTAATTTGAGCACTGAGTGGTCAGAACTGAAGGTTATCTTCGGCTTTGTAATCGTAAATAGAAATGAAAATCACCACATTTTCACATTAGGATTCCTAATGCAGAGTTGGATCCCAGGGATAATCGAGTTGAAAGCTAATTTCACAAAATCACTCAATATTACGAACATATCAAAAAGAAAAAATTATCCCCGTAATAAACTGGAGAATAAACAACTAGAAAACTTGAGGTACTCACTGTTGATGGCCTCAAGCTGCGCGCCCTCGACCTCATGCCTGGCCAAGACGCAGACGCTGACGTAGGCACACAGCACCAGCAGCGCAGAGACCGCGTCCACGACACAGCGGCTCTTCCGCGCCGTCGAGGATGACCCAACCCACGCGGCTGACGAGGGTTGGTACTTCGTTTTGGGTTTCGCCCTCACAATGGTGTACGGCGAGGCTATTTCACGGGGAGAGTTGCACTCTCGACTCTTGGTCGTGGTAGTTACATGTCGGGTTGTCGCTTGGAGTGGTGTTGAGAAAAGTGTTTCATTTTGAGTTTGCCTCTGGTTGCGTGGATTCTGGCAGGTTGGCACTAGAAGGGGTTGCGAAATAGCTAATGGCACTCGATGAGTTAGAATTCGTTGAGTTGAAGTAGGGTAATTTGGTAAAATGGGAGATTCAGGGCTTTTTAAATTTTTAGTATATTTACACTCATCAGTTGCTGATGGGTCGTCAGTTGAACTCTCCACGCATGATGTATTACGCCGAACTATCGAGGCCAAACACTCATGAAGATGTGGTCTTAGTGAGCGGCAACCGTCATCTTCATTTTCAGGTGTTCTTGGATCTCGATTTTCCCAAGTTGATACCTTCGAGACACAACGGTATTCGGTAATGAAAGAACCAGTTTCTGATCTGGGAGATCCTAATGGATGCTCATTTTCGGCATTTGATAAAACATTGAATGAGGTCGATGCTTTAGTCAGTGGTATGTCAACGACTAGCAAAAATGAAACTGTTGTGGCTGAAACTTCGAAGCAGAAGCAAAATGCTTTTACCAATTGTGACTTAGGAGAAATTGAGTATTCGCATCCACAGATGATCACAGCGTTAACACTTGGCGCAGTCTCGCGTGGGTTCACGCCAACTTGCAAACGTTCATAACTTGGCTCGCATGATCGCGTATCGAGTCGACATCGGTTTAGCGGTTGAACAACAGCTAATTTTGGCAAGTAAAGGACTATCTTTCCTAAGCATGCCTTGTAAGTAGGACATTGCAAGTAAAAGATACAGTCTTCATTTGTAGACTCGGAGATTTCACTCGGTGATGTCTCGACAGGCTCTTGACGTTCGGTCGTCGCACTATATCCAACACAGCAATTTTTACAACTCTGATGACTAGTTACCGCTGCCTCAGGACGCAGGAAACTGAATGCACAGGGCAGACGTGGTAGAGTTGGGACCAGCTGTGTCAACCTGCCGGCCACCACATCAAGTTCTTCACTAGATGGCAGCCTATACATGCGAGGTAAAGATACGATTGGATTGCGGTGTAAGGGAAAACTGACTTCTTCTGTATAAATTTTCAAACGATTGACCTCGGCTATGAGATTGGGTCGGGTGCATGGAAGTTCAACGTCAGTACAACACTGTAAAAATACATTTAAGGTGCCAGAACTACCATCAAACCGAAGCATGTTTCATGTCATCACAGAAGGATCTTTGCCATGTAATTGTATTCAACACGCTCAATCTTGTCTCAGCTGCACATCTGAGAACATTATAATGAGCCTATTTTTTGAACCATGTGAATCTCGCAATCATTTTGGAATACACGTGAAAAATTTCTAACTTCTAAGTCGATCGCTCATTCTTCGGGCATTGAGATTCCCGAACACGAAAGTAAATGGGAACATCTATTTTGAGGCGATGCACTTGAGCAGGTCGCAGCTTCTCACGACATCGTTAGTCAATTCATCTAATAAGCCAATCTCAACTTCACCAATTCCAGGCGGAGAACGCTGAAGATATTCTCGAACATGAAGAAAATCCAACTTAAGGATTATAAGCCTCATTGTCGCTCAAGGGAAAGACTGAGTGGCTTCCGGAATAAATCAATACTGGCTAAGAAGCTCGTCTCAAAATAAGCCTTGAAGATTTAAATATCAAAGAGAAAATTTTACGTCAATCGGGTAATTCTAGAAGGCTTGAGAAGTTACCAGTCATACTTTCCATCTCACTTTGGAAACCATAAGGAATTCTGTAGAGCTCAACGAAGTGATCCGAACGGGAAGTACGCGAATCCTCACGAGAGTCCTGGTGAGCAGGCTCCTGATTTTTTGCCTTCCGTAAATTTCAAATATCCACAGCACACATGACTCCAGACCTGAAAAAAAATAAAATGATGTAGCATTATCTGCAAAAAAATACCTAACTAATTTTGGGCTAAAGTGCAATAGCACAGGAATCGTTAAAAAGCAAAAATTTACTAATTAAATGAATAAATAATACGAGACCAGTTCAGCTTTTGCTCCTGTCGCCACTAGCCACCTCGCACTGGTATGTTATTTTCATTTAAAATGTCCTGAAATTGTCCTGTAAGTGTCCCAGTAAAATTAAGTACACTTTCAAAATAATTTTTAAGAAACTAATTTAAATCTTAAATGATAGGGTTGTATAAAAAATAAGATGTTTTATTTCTAATCATATTTTGAGCAAAGTCCTACACTAACTTTCTGAGTGAAATTTCAGACTCAGATAAGATGGATAAGCTGTTGACGTCTCCAGAATTTCCCACAAACTTCTTTTGCACCGCGGCCAGATCCTTTTTGCTGAATTATCACAAAAGATATCGGGAAATTTGCTACTTGGTGCACGATTTACTTATGCAAGAGCACACGGCCAAACAATTCATTAGTTTCTTCTTCAAACACCTAGAGGACTTTCCCCTTTTCTATCATTAATTTTCTCTCAAGATTTCACCATTACCAGTGCATTGGATTATCTAACCTCTCCATTCAGAACAACGAGGAAAAATCGTCGTATGAAAAAAAAAATTCCACAGCTTGAATGAATTCAAAAATACGCTTCACGCAGATCAAATGAACCCAACAAGACAGTGATTATTTAACTAAATTTGACAGTTTAGGGCTGCAACACACACTGCAGTCACTTCTGTCTGAAGGAAAAATTTGAGTCCCCTCAAGTAATTTTGAGTATCGCAAGAGCGTTCGTCGTTGTCACCTCCGTCGCATGGAGCGGCGGATAATTAGAAGTTCCTAATTAGCAGCACCTCGCGCCTCCGAGTGCACTCAAGAGAACAACGATTTTTTCCGAGCGCCTGCTCACCGCATAAATTTCCGCGACACTTTCCAACTCACTCGTCAAAATAAAAAAAGGTCAAAGGCGGATAAAGAGCATCCACTGGTCGCACTCTGATATCGCCCAGCGACTCCATAATTGACTTTGTCAGGGACCCAGGCGCTTCTCCGCAGGAAAAATGCAGCACAAATGGATGCACCGAATAATACTAGAGCTACAAGCTAAAAAGAAGACTTTTCTTTCTCGGACGATGGAGGGAACAGTTTGACACGGAATGGACGCTCACTGCAGTCAGAGTTGAAAACTTTGTTGACGAGACAGAGACTGATGTGCGAGAAAAAGGGAAACAAACCTCGGAGATTCGATTCGATTTTATTAACAGAGGGGCGCTTTGTCAATTGCGTCGGTAGACATCCATTGAAGCTTATCCATTCATTGAAGCAATTATAATAAGAAAACAACACAGTTAAACATTTACGAATGATTGAATGTAAAATTATGAGGGAACGATTTGTTTGTCGATTACAGCTCCTGCTCATAAAATGACTCGACGCGCATCCTAAGGTAAAAATTGAATGGTCAATTTCGTGAACATGTATACTACAATTTAACCGCACACAAAGCATGTCATTCAGCAGCTTTGTAACGTTTTTGAATGTGTAGGATTTTTACAGGGTCCTCTAAGTCAGTGTGAGCTGTATATTCCTCAACATTTTTTGAGATGTTAAACTTGGTGTCCATTAAAATACATGTGCTAACTTAATTGGATTAAACAGTGTGCACATAATCTTCAACCCTGCTATAAATACCAGCGTGCTCATAATTTGCCTCGTTATAAATTTTTCATCCAATTTTCCTCATGTTCCCATTATTTATAAAATGTCTACCTGTCTCAACCACAATTCACGTTACATAAGATACTTCAGGTAAAAAGAGTCATTTTCCCCACATCATTGAGTTTTCAGGAGATTCAAACCGTCAAAAGAAGACAGCCAAGGTCTCACACCCGAGTAGACTGTACAGTAGAGAACTGGAAGTATCAACCCTATTTTTTGAAATAAATTCAAATAATACTACCATCCACAAGCAAAATTGTTCTCGAAATTTTAACAGACAACACAATATATTTCAAATCAAGTCTCATTAATAGCAACAGGCGTCGACATTATTACTTTTGGCTAAATTGTTAAGCAAGAATGTAGCAAAGACATACTAGAATGAATGAGAAACGAAAGACTTTCTTTGCGCAAAACTTTGATCATGGTACATGACCCATAATCTTCGGGATTTTGTTTAAAAATGAGTCAATCTTTTCAAGAGTCAATCTTTTCAATGATTTTCCCTTCATTTTCACTCGTAGAAGTCTTACAAAATAAATTTTACTTCTACATTCTATGTATGAGATACGGTGGAAAATCAAAAATTAGATTAAAAACTACTCTCACAAACAAGAGAAGCATACACCAAAGGTCGAGACCGAAAAGTTTCTAGAATAACTCAAACGGAAAAAGAGGTTTATCCACAGATGCAAACATGTAAGCATGCTCCTCTATAGAAGCAACGAGAGCGTCTTTATCTGAATGCTCAATAATAAAGAGGAAATCCCAACAGATTCACGTAATAAAGATTTAATGCCACCTCGTACACTGGAAAACGCGGCATTTCTTCCCTAATATGAATGGGAATTTGAGCCTTAAGAGCAGCAGCCAGAAACTGCAGCGAAGAGGAGCAGTTGTACGGACGCAACTTCGAGCGCAATAACAATAACAGTTCCTATGAACTAATGTTCTTTTTCGGTATTGTCTCTGTGCAGAACTGAAAGAATCTGAGGTCACAAAAAAATAAGTTTATAGCTTAAAGTTACAAAAAAGATAGAATCATTTAAATCTATTTAATACGAAAGAAACTGAACATAAGTGCAAGAAATAGACAAATGGTTGTAATTGAGAAACGTTTGTACCGAGTTCTTTCTGTTAAGAAGTATTCATATATGCACAGAAATCAATACCAGATGCGGCCTTTTCAAGTTCAAATATTGGTAATATCAACACTTGTTTAAATTTTTAAATATCAGTGATTGCTTTGACATCTCTTAATTTTCAAAAATTTCAACTGACCGTTATGATGTGAACAATTTTTCAAGTAATTTTGATCTAATATAAATTGGGGAATACATTTGAACAACCGAACAGAAAACCTAAGATTAGATGAGTCGCTTGTGAAACCTAGCAGGAAAGCCACACGCGTTCATTAGTTGGGAGTGACAGACAGGCTAAGCAACGGCAAAAATTTGATCTGCGGGAAGCTGTTCTCGATCTATAAGCGTGGTGAAGATAAAACAGTAATTCTCAGCAGTTCTAGGAAACAGATTTTAGGATTGAACTACAAGAAAAACGACAAATAAGAAACAATGCTGACAAAACTAATCAATGGCTCATTAATTTTTTTCAGTTCCACGCAAAACAAGGCATATTAATCATGACAATTGCATATAAACATAATAGCACATACTAAAATTGTAAAAATGTCAATTGTAGAATTTGCATTTAATGAGTGCAATGAGAACTAAAACAAAGGAGCGTTGAAAGAGAAAGATTAGATAAGATGTTAGGTCAAGCCTCCCTAACCGCAACAAAGGCATTCCAAAAAGACGGAGAAGGAAGGTACCATTCACTATGGAGTTGAAGAAACACAGAATAATAATTAAGAGCAGATGGTAAACTTTTTTTTTAAATAACAACATTGGAATCCCATAATATCAGGTAACTAAGAGTATATAATCTAAAATCTTATGACCAGTTTTTCAATTTCAGGGAGGATGAGAATAAGAAAAATGAATGCATGGAGAGTTTCTAGCACCGTAAATTTGCAAAGGTGAACAATCAAATATTTAATAGAGTGCTCACATAACACACTCAGTACCACCCACACACACGGCAACACACACGAATCACCATACACACACAGAACACCATAAATGGACAGCACCACCGTCGAGATGGGATTAGATTAGATGTTAGTTTAAGCTTCTCTGACCGCAAGAAAGATGTTCCAAAGATAGGAAGGAGGAAAGAACCATTTAGTGCATAGTTACGGGAACGCGAAATCTATGCACAAGGTGCAAAGAAACAGAAAGTTTTGAATGAATTTTGTGACGAGAGACAAAAGTTCAAGAAGGAAGAAGTAGGCACTAAAAAACAAGACAATAGTGAACTGAAGAAATTCATTTTATTTCAACTTGAAAAAAAGACTTACTTAACTCTCAGCTTGGGACTTCATATTTTCCCCTTTGGAATGGTAATTAGCACTACACACGCGCGCACACACGGCACTGCCGACACAAACACGGCACAAAACACATCACACGCGCGCACACACGGCACCGCCGACACAAATACGGTACAACAAACAGCACCACACGCGCGCACACACGGCACCGCCGACACAAACACGCACAACACACAACACCACACACGCACGCACACACACAGCGCCACACACACACACACACACACACACAGCACCACACGTCTCCGAACAACATGTCGCTGCGCGGCGAGACGCTCACGGCAATAAGCGTCAGTTTTAATCCATGACCGCCTTTCTGAAATATAGAAGCCTAATTTTGGCAAAATTTTTAGCGTTCCGTTGATTAGACCACAAATTTCTTGAGGAAAAAACAGCATCTGAAAATTTTGATATTTTGGAAAAACATTCTTGCATGAATGAGCGATGAGCGGACCTAGAGAATTTTACTGGATCTTGTAATCAGGAAATGATCAACCAAGAATTTCGAAGAAACTGCTCACTTCGCTGAATTAAATATGACATGAAGAGGTAGGCCAACAAAAAATTAAAATCCAAAAATTTGTCAGAATTTCGGACACAATCTATTTTTATAATTATGTCCTCAATTAGCTGTCGCTAAGTAAAAGTTGCAAGCTTTGACGATTTATGATTGCACTCTTAAGCGGCCCATAGACGATCAATTTAATTGTCAATAGCATTGACGCAATATATTGATGAAATTTCTTTTTGCCCACCAAGTCAATTATTTGACAGTCGTCAATCAAGCCCACAGACAATCAATTAAATTGTCAATATTCATCATTGTAAATAATATTGACAATAAAATTGATCGTCTATGGGCCGCTTTAGCGTCCGGACTGCGACTAGACACCAATATGTGCGTAGTTAGGATACCAATTGGGACTGGTGAATTTAAAATGTGACGCCACAGACCATATTTATTCTGTGTAACGCGCCGTCACAACGTAACAAAACGCGCCGCTCAAAGCGCGAGACGAGCAAACCAAGCTCCAAACGAAGACTATTCTCCGGCGGCGGAGTTCAGCGGCGCTTTGATTTTAACACAAGAACATGGGGCAATGTTATTCTCGGCTAATTAAGAGACGACGGGCGCAAGTATGAGAGAGTGGCAGACGCAATGATAAGGAAGCAAGGCTTTCCACTTAATACACAAGGTAATTAGGACACCGGCCCAATGACGAGCAGAACCAATTAGCCAGGAAATAGCGAATGAAGCAGCATCCAGACACAGTAAGAACGTTTTGGTCCTCTGCCTCTATTGCGGGTCTTACGAGCCATGCAGTACTTGACTCGTTCAATTTGGCGGAAAACTGTGATCTCATTAATACAAGGATTTTACACCGGTATTTGCCATTACCACTGAAAATTATTGAGTCTCGCCATGGTAAAAATAGATAATTGCTCGTAAATCATACATTTTAAACTTAACTTATAAGTCATATTTTCATACGATTGACACAAATACCCTGTTCAACCAATACGTTTTAGAATATGTTTAATATAGCACGCTAATAACAACTAAACCGTAAATTAGTCCCAAAAAGTGAACGCTGCTACGGCACTTGTGAAAAGACCAATAACCTAGTAATCAAATGTAAAATGAACTAAAATGAAGCGAGCAAAAAGTTAATTTGCTAGTGTACATACAAAGCTTATGAGTATCACACGTACATCAGCATAACGAATATTCTGTATGTAATCAAGAAATAAGACGCAGATTGCGCTCAAGTTAAACAGGAACCTTCGTTTGAGTCCCGGTTGAACTAAGTTAACAGCAGTTTCCAAACTATATGTAACGAAATCCACAAAATTGTAAGAATTTTGGTCATACATTCTCGGTGGGAGAAAGGCGGGAGGATAATCTCAGTTTAGACACATCACGAATAAGCGTTGGCGTAGCACTGAAATTTGACAATTTGTCATGTTGAAAGCTCCAATTTACGGTCAGTCAAAAGACGAGGGATTCACGACCCACAAACTTAAGCAGATGCCAACAGCATTGAATCGTATTCAGCTTTTGATGAAGTACCGCAACCTGGAACGAGAGTTGCACAAACCCAATATAAAAATTACCTTACAAAATTACCAAATGAAGAGCGCGGTAAACAAGAACAGATGTTGAGAAACAAACACCGACAAATCGTGTCAATAGCTGTGCTCCTCAAATGTGCTCCTCGCCTATCGCTGGAGCCCCTCACCTATCTAACATAACCTGACAGTGAACCATCTTAGCAGCGTTCACTCTTCGGAACTAATTTATGGTTGATAATAGGCATATAATACTAAACTTCATTCCAGAATGTATCGGTGTGAACAGGCTTGTGAACTGTGAGTTGAAGAGCAGCAACGAGTCTGGGGGGACAGAGTACTGGAATCGAGCAGCCGCAACAGAGGCGTCTGAGGAGCTCTTCTATATGACAGATGGGTGCCCATAGCAGCTGGTGTGGCACGCCTCGCCAAATTTTACAAGTGAAGGAAGCAAAAATAGTCAAGCAAGCAGTAGCAGTTGTGTTTTCGTAGTTCAAGAGCGTTAAAAACTTATAGCCATGTTCTAGAGATACAGTAGGATGTAGTTAGTTTTTTACGCGTGCATAATGGTTTAAGTATGTATAGAAATCCAAAGTGCCCCAATATAATTTTAGTAATGTATGTTTTTCTTTGATTACAAGCTAAAAATCATTCGTCGAAAATATTATAAAAATACATTATCATCCTGGAGTACACCATAGTACAGCAAGTCAGCACTTTTATACCATGAAGTCGAGTTCTGCAATTATTAGCCTCTATTTGGCAGATTTTAGCTAGTTCCTCGTTCAACTTTTCTTCTCAAACCGTAGGGATGATTCTAAAGCTCTCGATTAGATCACAATTTTAATATAATGACAAAATTACGATTGAGTAAACGTCCGGGAGTTTATCATTTTCTACGTTTTGTATTTATAGTGTTTGTGCATAGTACATCTATTGTTTGGATGGTCAGTTCAATAACTTTGAAGCATCTCCGAATTTACAATTTCTTGGAACACGAATATTTGATCCCTGATTGAATTTTTTATAGGTTTTATTGATTAGTTAAACGACGAAAGTCAAAATGAATAATTTATTACATACTCGTAGTTATAAACAAAATAGCTAATTTTAGGTGCAATTCAATAACAGATACACCGAGCTATGGCAAAAAACAATGATAGATTATATAATTTAATTTAACACTTCCCAATCACATCAAAAGTGTTCCGAAGAGAGGAATATATGAAAAAAGCACCGATTTAAATGAAATTAAGGTAACTGGAAATCTACGCACAAGGTGTGTTCCAATACATGATTCTCTTGGCGTAGAAACAGTAAGTTAAAAAATTACTTAATGAAATGAAATAAAATTGAAGAAAGTAGTAGGTGCTGAAAACAGGTCAGCAGTAAATCGAAAAAGATGGTCCGTAATCAAACAAAAACTTATTCTACTTCAAAAAAAGAAGGATCGGGACCTCGCACTTTTTCTTAGAGAGCGCCGATTTTCATAAATACTGTACAATGCTCGAATCCCGTGAGGGGCCAGATCAAGAATCATTCATCTTTATCCTTAGTCAAGTAGCGCATATTTGCATGGTAAGCGACAGAAAATACATTACATACCCCACGGTTAACGACTTACAAGCGAGCTGTAGTCCGACAGTTTCAAGACCAGCTTAATTGTTAGAGATTTCTCGACAGGGCAAAAGTTTCTCCCAGAATATGCCAAGATCAAAAGACGCAGAAAATTCTAAAGCTCATATGCAATCAAAGCTAAGCCTCTTGAGCAAGTGTTAAGAAGCTTATTCACTCGTTGCGTAATTAATGAAGATCTCTTGACAGGATAAATCTCAAAAATCGTATCACCGATGTTTACGTAATAAGTGATGTAGAACATCAAAGTGATGAATACTGATACAAGAAAAGGATGGCAAAATGTTTTCCCCCGGCGAGTCTATATCACCTTGAGAAAACGATTAGACTAGACAAAATAGTTTGGAAGAGCAAGAAAATGATGTAACTTTAATGAAAAAAAAGTATGCCTGGCGTTTAAAATTGGTATAGAAGCTTTCCAAAATAAGTTTGCGCACACAACAGCTAAAGAAATTTCATTTAAAAATTATCCCTCATTGAAATCTAGTATTAGAATGAATTTTTTACGCAAAAACGTGTTTCCAGCTTTGCACAGAACACATTAAGAAAAGCGAATGAATTGTTTGGTCGACACAGTTTTCCTGTGTCGACCTAACCTAACACAGTTTTGCTGTGTCGACCTAACCTAACACAGTTTTCCTGTGTCGACCTGCTGTGTTCTGACGCTCGCGTAGGGCCCAAAATTTTTTATATAACCATACGTCAGTCGTGATTTCCATTTGAGAAAAAAATTAAAGCCATCATAACAATACTACATAAAAAATTATTACGGAACAATTACAGTTTCGTCAATTCAGACACTTGCAGGTCCATGATGTTACCTTGGGGGGCCAAACAAGGATATGCGCTCTTATACGTAGACATGGTAGAACTAGGTTAAAGCTTCCCAACTCTCGAATGAGAACTCTTCCATTTCTGAAGTGAACGAAATACAAACTCAATTCTATTTTGACACACCTCGTGATTTAGTGTGTTCACTCTCCGTAGTAAAATTTGAAATGACCTAGAGTTGTCTATCACCAGAACATGAAAATTAAGTTGCCAAGCTAAAATGAAGTTACCCAAGTTTATATGACCTAATGAAATACTGAGCGTCAAGTAATTTATTGGACTGAATTAAGTTTAACGAATTCAAGTTAATTTGAAGTTTATTAATTGAACTAAGACTTTCTCACAGCTGCGGTGCCCTGATAACTGAATAATTTTCACCCGGTGTGGCCTTTCAAAAGCTCAGGACAATTTTCACCCACTTAAATTAAAATACGAGGCACACAACTCGAGCTTCCACGCTCATAAAAAATAGATCTCTGTCTCACAATTTGTTTAACAAGCGAGTAAAAAATAAATAGCGAACAAAGGCCAAATTACTTCGCTCACGCAGACCTGCTGGAAATGTGACCTGTGTAACAGAGGCTCTCTGCTGACTGGAAGCAAACTGCAAGTTGAACAAAAATTGGTAGAAGCACGATGATTGGCTCTCTGAATCTATGATACGGCTATTTTGACTCAGCATTAGTCATATTTCAATGAGGAATTGCGCACCGCAAAAAGGAAAATTATTCAAAGGATGCCATAGGAAGCCGTGTTTTCGCGTCTTCGAAATCGCCAAACCCACTCAATGAAGACCCAATATTGTGTTACTGACTTAGCAAGCCTGCGTCCCGTTTATGGCCTCTTGTTCTTTTGTGTCTCTTTTGGTTTTCAGTCTGCTCGATGTTCTTTACAGAAACAAGATTAACAAAATAATTGTGATTTATACTCATGTGACTATAAGAAACGGGGTTGGTTTAAACAGCCATTCATTAAATAACTCTTCGAACATAATAATTAACAACAATTGCTGTGTTTAACAATTAAATAATAACGTTTAGGTCGGCTGATAAATTCAAAGAAAATTTCCAACAAGGTGAAATGTTTTCCTGTGTCCATTCAATCAAAATTTACCAAACTATTTAGTGTAATGAAAAGTTATCCTTCATCAGTAAAATAGTGATATGTAAATAACTTCTGCGACGCCATCAATTTTAAGGAGTTCAGTAGTGATTGCATATTGCATAAACAAAGAAGTAAACTGATATTGAGACGAGCTGAAATTACTTAACGCGATTGTGACAACTTGTCATCGACTTAGAATGAGAAAAACATTTTGGTTAAAAACCTGAAACATTCGAAATAGCATGACGGCGCAATGGTAAAACAAAACCAAAAAATCGACTACAGCACGCCCAAGAAATTCACATAATGTCAGGTGAACATCTGTGAAATAAAACATTGTCTGTTGTATGAAACGGTTAGGAAAATGGGATGAAATACTGCATCGAAATAGGGATGGGATTGCAGCATTTCAATCAACCACAATATTATTAACAAAATACAATATTCAAGTGCAGATTTAAGCGATCTATACCAACAATTCAACTGATTACACCAAACTATGCATTCAAACTGTTTTCTGAGGGCACATCTTTACGATAACCTACTCCTACTTTAAAGGCGCGGTTAAACATCAGGGAACAGGTAGCTATCAAGCTGCGTGTGAAACGATTCGTAAAAATACAAAGGTACAAAATATATTGGACACCTCTTAACCTAATCAATTGAAAATAAAGGAATTGAGATACGGATTATATCGAAAAACAATCGTGTCAATCAGTCGTGAATGAAAATAGAAATCACTAAAAGCTTCAGCGTGTGTAGCGGGAAATTTAGTATGAGTCAACGTACCAATTGATACCAAAATCGTCATCACGCATTGAGTCAATATCACTCACTGTAAAACGAAGCGAGTGTCAGTTATTGAACCAGTAGCAGGCGGAACTGAAGGCATTTGAGCTGAAGAACTACGAATGAAGTGTCCCGCATCCTGCCAGCCAACCAACACACGAGCCTCTCGTGTATCACATCTACGCAATTAAGCGCGCATTATCGCCGCCAAGATCTCCGTCAAAAGCTCATCAAGCTCTAAGATCGGCCGATAATGGAACTCTTGATCTCTCCCTCGACACCTCGCCCTACAGAGCGCTAAGCCTTGATGAGTACAAGCATCAGGAAACGTCCTTATTATTCATGGAAGCCATCAAATAATTCAGCCTGAATTGCTTATGGGGTAGCGAAGTCTGGCCATTATCCTGGCTCCTGCAAGTGGCGTTACGACGTTGATCGCTTCAAAGAAAACGTGACCGCGTCCCGCTGTTACTTATGCATGTCCCGAGAGGGGAGTTGCTGGACGCGTTCGGCGCGGTGCGAGACGACTGCGCCGCAGTGTGAGACGACTGCGCCGCAGTGTGAGACGACTGCGCCGCAGTGTGAGACGACTGCGCCGCAGTGTGAGACGACTGCGCCGCAGTTTGAGACGACTGCGCCGCAGTGTGAGACGACTGCGCCGCGGTATGAGACGACTGCGCCATAGTGTGAGACGACTGCGCCGCAGTGTAAGACGATTGCGCCGCAGTGTGAGACGACTGCGCCGCAGTGTGAGACGACTGCGCCGCGGTGTGAGACGACTGCGCCGCGGTGTGAGACGACTGCGCCGCGGTGTGAGACGACTGCGCCGCGGTGTGAGACGACTGCGCCGCGGTGTGAGACGACTGCGCCGCGGTGTGAGACGACTGCGCCGCAGTGTGAGACGACTGCGCCGCGGTGTGAGACGACTGCCCCGCGGTGTGAGACGACTGCGCCGCAGTGTGAGACGACTGCGCCGCAGTGTGAGACGACTGCGCCGCAGTGTGAGACGACTGCGCCGCGGTATGAGACGACTGCGCCATAGTGTGAGACGACTGCGCCGCAGTGTGAGACGACTGCGCCGCAGTGTGAGACGACTGCGCCGCAGTGTAAGACGATTGCGCCGCAGTGTGAGACGACTGCGCCGCAGTGTGAGACGACTGCGCCGCAATGTGAGACGACTGCGCCGCGATGTGAGACGACTGCGCCGTGGTGTGAGACGACTGCGCCGCGGTGTGAGACGACTGCGCCGCGGTGTGAGACGACTGCGCCGCAATGTGAAACGACTGCGCCGCAGTGTGAGACGACTGCGCCGCAGTGTGAGACGACTGCGCCGCGGTGTGAGACGACTGCGCCGAAGTGTGAGACGACTGCGCCGCAGTGTGAGACGACTGCGCCGCAGTGTGAGACGACTGCGCCGCAGTGTGAGACGACTGCGCCGCAGTGTGAGACGACTGCGCCGCAGTGTGAGACGACTGCGCCGCTGTGTGAGACGACTGCGTCGCAGTGTGAGACGACTGCGTCGCAGTGTGAGACGACTGCGTCGCAGTGTGAGACGACTGCGCCGCTGTGTGAGACGACTGCGTCGCAGTGTGAGACGACTGCGCCGCGGTGTGAGACGACTGCGCCGCAGTGTGAGACGACTGCGCCGCAATGTAAGACAGTGTGAGTCGCAGTGTGAGACGCGGATTGGTACTGCAATGCTGAATTAAGAGGATTGTAACCTCAGTGTAAAGTTCATCGAAATTAAGCAAAAGTATTTTACTGTATAGTAGCACAGCGGAGCACGAAGGTACTGAACGAGGTAGATTGCCTTTGAAGTAGAAATCGTAATCGGAATCGAGTCAATTCTCAAAATTTTCAGTCTATGAAACAGAACAGGTTTAACATTCAGTCATGTGCCAGATCGCAATTACATTCCATTGGTAATAAAAGAATCAAACACTCTTGGAGTTAGGAACAAGGAGGTTCTATAGGAGGAAGCCCTGGAAGAAATAGAAATGATTGTCGGAGGCCAGAAAATACTAAATAACTTAAGAAGGTTCATCATGGATGAGCTATAGCTAAGTGGCCCACTTGCATTCTGCAGTCATTTCGGTCCCTTGAGCATTCTAAAGCGCCTTATGCGGTTGCTTCATTAAATTCATCTATCTTTGGCAGGGCAGTCACCCGGCTGTGACCTCTAAACTCTTTTGATCAGAAGCTACTTATTCATTCTCTTGATGGCTGATACCTCATTAGTGGCCTCCCTTTTGGAAGACTAACACCTTTGAGCTTCAACTTCCATTATTCATGAAATAAGTTTAGCTAGTATGACTGTTGAAATGGAATGGAAAATTGGGAAATAATAGAAAAACACAAGTAAAGAACAATCCAGGTTTAAGTGTGTAAATCTATACCATATAGAGCTTAGCAAGAGACTAAAGTTTACCATTTATGTTATTTTGTTTGGTAAATTGTAAACACCGATTCGTTCACGAAACGCTATCTTTCCGAGTTAAAATTGCAAAATTAGTTACGGAAAAAATCTCTTCTCTCGAGCTTCACTGAACTTCCTCCCTGAAAACTCCCCTAAACTGAGAATAAGAAATAAAACCTTCACGTCCAAGTTATGGAAAAATTTCATGAACAATGATCTTAACGAATAAGAGTTCCATACCAATATAGTTAATTTCAAGATAGAATCTCTGAACGAAATATTTGTATCGAAATCTGCAACAGACGCAACAAATATATGTTCAATAACACGCAACAACTATTTGTTCATTATAAACATGTTTACTTAACTTTTACATTCATTTCCCTGCCAGTCTTAAAGTATGAGTTTTCTAAATACGTCTCAAATTCCAAGTCCTTGCAACTCTTTAACGAAGCTTGTTCAACCACACGGTTATAGAGTAACAAGTATTTATTTCAGCTGTCCCAATCTTATGTTAAAGTCTAAGTGCAGGTCGAACAGATAGTCCCCAACGCAAAGAAGTAGGGTTACTTTGAAGGATTATCAAGAAAACTTATGGTAAATTGGTGATAGAATTATTTAATTAGGGCCTCGGGTTGAGCAGTAATCTGAGCTTCAGTGTTTTTATGTTTCTTTATGGCTCTTAACTTGCGTAACAAGTCTGATGTTTCAGGGTTCGCTGTGCCACTGTTCATGATGCTGTTGCTGATTTTTGTACTCTTATTCATGTTTTTTTCGCATTATTCTGTGCACACATACTTAGGACTAAGTTTGTCTCATTGGGGTCACATGCGACTTTTTTTTACTTTCTGTTGCAATACCACGGATAAATCAAGAGCTTTCATCAAATTAAAAATTTAATCTATTAGTTTGGAATTGTCATCTTGATCGAACTTATGCAGCGTAGGTCTTTCACTCTCTCGCTTATTTCCCTCTTTCAGTACATCTTCGTTCTCTAATTTGATTTAGTTCTTCTTCTTTTCATCGAGCAAACTAAATCCTCACTCTAGCACCTGATTCTCCTCATTCCGTAAGGAGGGTCGCCTCTTTTCAAAGTGCTTTGACGTATTCCTCACTTATCAGTTTATTTCCTCCGCAGAACGAGGCCTCACTGAGACCTTCGCAGTTTTGTTCCGTCAATGACGGCAGCTTATGGCCGGCCACACTGGAAGGTGATACTGTCTTCAGAACTGAGGGTACATAGAATGGCTGGGGCGCTTAGCATGAGGTCTGTGGAGCATAACATGAGGTCTGTGGAGCATAGCTTGAGGTTGTGGAGCATAGCTTGAGGTTGTGGAGCATAGCTTGAGGTTGTGGAGCATAGCTTGAGGTTGTGGAGCATAGCATGAGCTCTGTGGCGTATAACATGAGGTCTGTGGCGCATAGCATGAGGTCTGTGGCGCATAGCTTGAGGTCTGCGATGGTTAGCATGAGGCATGCATATATAACACGAAATACATGTAGTGCATGCAATGGAGTCTCTGTATAAACTGAATAGCATTAGGTCCATCCATTTATTACACGTAATTTGCGTTAACTCCTAATGGAACAACCCCTGCAATTGACAGCAATTTTGCAGTCTTTCAGCTCCGCAACACGCCACACCGCGGTGCAGCTATCATACAACGCGAGTATCTCACGTCATGCTACAAATGATAACGCAGCGTTTAAAAATTAATAGAATAATTTACCGTTCAACTGAACTATATAAAATAAAAATAAATGAAAAACACAGAGTCGACTTTAAAAACTACAACTGCCATCTGTAGCGCTACAACGGCTTCAGACTTGAATATGCGGCTCCAGACTCTTATATAACGACAACTCCAAGAGGAAAATAGTGAACAAAACAAAGAAGTGTCAGCATTTTGTCTTGAGCGCATTTGGGGAGCATCAACACACGGACAGACCATTTCACGCCCGACTGGTCACCGCAGCCGTGGCTCCAAAACCAAGTAGCCGCAACACAAAGCACGTAATAATGCCAAGCTCCTACCCGAATTACCTCCGATGAACAAATTTTGCCCAGTGCATGAGTAAAATGCGGAAACATCGAATGGACGTTTTCAATTTGTCGAAGGCTTCGAGGCTAAAACAAAATACAAAAAATTAAAGGTCAATTTTATATCTTTTTTTATTCGAAAACTACACTCATGAGAAGTATTAATACAGCCTAATGAAATGAAATACAAATTCAAGCAGAAGATGAATTATGATAGAAAATTCCCGAAAAAGTGCGCGTTTGAAATGACCACAGCTGCTAAAACAACAGTTTCATAGCATTCCCCTTAATTCTCTTGAATTTCATTTCTGGAAGCAGTTTTCACTTTATATCTGTTTACAATTAACAGGCATTCAAAAAATGAAAGATCCGCGGTTTACAGCACCAGTTATAGACATTTTTTAAAACTTTCGTTAGTAAAAGCGTTTATGTCACGGTTTTCCAATTAAATACTTACGAAGCGCTTCAACTGACATCGCACGTACTCCAGTTTCAGACCGAGTTAGCCTCAACGCTGGAAGGACGGAAGTTAACCTTAAGTCAACTTTCAACACGTACAATAACGGACCGTAATTGCAGATGGTCTACAGCAAAGTTAGAGTAGGAATTAGACGATTCAGCTGAAACGGAAAACAAGAAGCAGGCTGACGAGATATGGATGATTTAACTGCGAAGCAACGGCAGCTTTTTGGAGCAAATTAAGGATACTGTAACATAGCGAACAAAATAGGAGTCACTTGAACGAGTAATTTTCCATCATAGGATATTGGAAATATCCTATGTATGAAATATAATAGGAGATTGGAAATATCCAATCTCCTCGACTAGCAGAAAACATTAATTTATAAGGCATGCAAGTAACGCAAAAATACAGGTCATGGTTTCAAAAGCTGGGTAAACTCCGCACTACATGGTTTTAAGTCAAAGAATGAACATACATGGAATAACCTGTGACTTCTACATAAAATGAGACAAAACGATCATCGATATTCCAACTTTATTAAGGGCTAGATTACTACGAACGTGATCTCATTTTTTTTGCGACT
Source organism: Morinoia aosen (assembly GCA_030386875.1). Lineage (NCBI taxonomy): Eukaryota > Metazoa > Arthropoda > Malacostraca > Amphipoda > Talitridae > Morinoia > Morinoia aosen. The sequence goes on along the minus strand of CM059561.1, from coordinate 92,164,117 downwards.
TGCGTCATCAGGTCGTTCGATACTCAAACACACAAAAACTATGATAAAAAATAAACGCTAGAGAAATGATATGTAAACCAAGCGAGCCACTGCAATTAAGGAATGACGTGCATCACCTTACAATTTCACCGCAAAATTGCACGAGGGTGCGACACAAATGTGCGACCTCACCACCGTGTACGACGGTAATGAGGTAAAAAACGTTCAAAAAGTCACGCCTTAAGGACCTCTCATAACCCTCAGAATGATGCCATTTGGGGCTATTGAATTATCAATGCAAAGTTCCTAAAAGGATCATGGTATGAGCATCCAGCGAATTTCAGAAATGGCGCCCAAAACCTTAGGATTCACAAAAGTGACACTGTAGTCAGGAGGAGTACCACCACATTAGGGGTTTCTGCGAGCGTGCGGTAGTAACGCGTTACTGTGTCTGCGACATCAATTAAACACTGTAACATAACTTCAAAGGCTTTTTCTTGCATGTGATAGTAACATGCTAGTGTTCGGTAGCAACACCATATTTTCACAGGCTTCTTCTAATTCTTCCTTTATGTTCTGCTCTCAGTGACTTCAAAGACGCTCGGGAAATTCCCTTCAAAACGGAGAGTTAAAATATGACAAGTAAAGACAAAATAAGTGGTCCGTCACAAGATAAACAGAAATTCTAACTGCAAGCGCCGGAAAAACGAACATTGGATCGTGTGCACAACATTCCCAAATCACGATAACACGACATGAACGCCGGTGTGATGAAGAAAAATATTTAAACAAGACAAGAATATTTGAGCAAAAAATTTATGCAGCAGCAAGCAAATTTTTTCAGATGCTTCACGGGACTCAGTTGGGTGCGTGCAGCACAAATTTCTGAAAGTGGAAACAAGCTCTCAATACAAAATTTTAAAGAGTTAATTTTTGCATCGTAAAACTGAGAAAGTACTGTTGTGTAAGCGACACACAAATTTGCACGGTGAAATCACACCAAGCCTCGTAGCGCCCTGAAGCAAGAATTGTTCCGGTGAAGGTCCTCACTATAATTATTGAAGGAGAGGCCGTATGCGGTCGATGGTCCGAACGGTTTTAAGCGCGCGAATTGTTTGGTGGGTAAGGAGCTCGTGACACGCGATGTTTGCACGACTCCACGCAGGGAAGGAAAAACTCGCCGCCGATGGTATCAAGAAGCCGGTGTGCGTGACATCAGGAGCTCAGGCGACTTTTAGGGAATGATGCTTTACTTTGATGGCATTGAAATGAAAGCCGTGCAGAAAGACGAGACGGTAATGATGTACTTGCTTGTACTTTACCTTGATGACCAATACAATTTTAGTGTTCTGAACAATCAAGTACAGTATTTACATTCACACCAGTGAAATTGCAGTAACAGTGTGGAACAATAGCACAAAAATAAAAAAGTATGACAAGCTCGCAAATTGCGTCAGCGAAATGCACCTAAACTTTTACTGTTAAACCAGCATCAGACAGCTCACGGAATGATTGCATGGAGATTTACAAGTCCTCTGCGGCAGCTTCCGTTACTAGGAGACACTTTTAGCAAACTTCTCGAAAGGAGCTCGGGAATCCTCCCCAGCCTTTCGCTAGAGTCGCCTAGTCCCCAGGATACCCCGAAGAAACATTCCCTCTTCCTACTACCCCGGAAGTTGTTCCCACTTTGGTGTACAACCTTCAGCATGAGAAGGCTAAATACAAATATTTCTCATTTCTATTCATTTCCGCGAATGTTTTGAGCAATTACAGTACAGCTTACAGGACGCATACTGCACGAAAAAAGAACAATTACTGATTACAAATTACTCATTCCTCTGATGTTGCCGATAGCGAAAGATTCGTTGCACTGGTGCTGCCTATTCCGAACAATTAATTACATCCCGGAATCTTTTGCGGAGAATAGTTTGTCTACAGAGCGTTCATTTATTTTGAAGCCTGTCAAAGCGTTAATTGCGGCGGCAATTGGCAATATATTTTACCTAACACTCAAACTATAACTAACTTCAACCGAAAAGTAATGAATTAAATCATTAATAAATGTAAAACGAATGAGCGGATAAAGAATACCTTAGATCCAATAATGACCATCACGAACACACACACACACACAATATGATATTTTTAAACAAATTTCGGCTTGTATCGCTCCGCGGCAGCTTGCTGAGAGAGCAGGCTCACGAATAAGAGCGTAAAGTTTGATCTTTCTAAACTACCATATTATTTTATAGGTTCGTTTTTGCAAAGCCCATTAATTTCCATTCACACATAGGATCCTTCTGAAAGCACGTGGCATGAAATACACGCGGTTTGATATCACTGGAGTGTTCACGACAAAACCTCGCGTGGCAATGAACTCTCGCGCACCCTCAGCCGGCAAGCCAGAGCTGGCAGGCTGTTGACTGATGATCAGGGCACACCAGGCGGATCTATGCTGCTCCAGCGCACCTGGACGGTGGCGTGCGCGCACCCACTGCAATTCGGGCCCGGGCCATAGGCTCTGGGTCTCAAAGTTGAGCCATCACACTGCACTTAGTCTGGAACGTTTCATGGACTTAACAGTGATTACAGTCGACTACTGTATGATTAGCTAATGCACGAATATTTTTGTTAACCACCCATGAACTATTCCACAGAGATTAAATTCATAAATTTTGATTGAAATTTACTATTTTGACAGACATTGGTTCGCTGTACTACATTTCTCAAGTTTTCCCCCGCCTTATACACAAAATGCTGGATTGACGTAGACTGTCAAAACTCGGGCGAAGATGGGAATTTTAACAGCTCCAGCTCCGATTGACCGAACCATTCCAGCCAAACGGTTTTCGTAAGTGTGGGCTCTGTAGGGCGACAATATGAAACTTCCACTACTTAAGACCCGATCAAATACGTTGAGTTCTTTTGTTCGATTTTTCTTAAAAGCCCCGCATTACCAGGGGCAGCAGGTATACCATTCGAGTCCCACGCAGTGAACCGTGTTGGAGTTTTAACAAGTTGACTACGTTTGTGTTTCGGGTAGGTTGTAAGTGGCAAAATTTAAAAACTGACTTTCCGCCCGAATACATATTAATGCGTTTTATGACGCGGATGGGGAAATATAATTAAATTACACAACACTACTTACCCTTGTGCGCTAAAATCTATAGTAAAACAGTAATCAAATAATTGAAATGATACTCATTCAGACAGGTACATAAATGAACATTTTACCAAGGATTACACAAATGTTCCAAGTCGTAGTCCAAATGTTATGAGTGCCATAAAATTAGAACGCTAGGGATCGAGCTTATGACTTTGACTCACTGTTGCTACCTTATTTCCTCGCAATCCGGCAAAAAATCATACGTAACTTCAAGCCCCCGACTTTATCATCCGTAACCAAGCCAAAAATCTCAACCCTATATCCTAGACCGCGTAAACTCCAACCCTTGAACTCGTCAACAGCCCGTAATTTGATGCGACCTGAACTTAACCTAATCGACAATGACTAACTTAGTCAACATAGACAAAAAGTGGAGAAATGAGATAGCCAAAAACTGTCAGCGGTGCACAACTCAGCAGCACCATTTGCATACCACGACGTGTGAGATGCAACATTCCTCACGTTATTTTAGGGTGAAGATGCTAAAGAATTTCTCAAGAAAACGAACTCAGACATACGGGTCCTCAACGGCATCGTATCTCAACTGCGGCGTGAATTTCATGAGCGAGTTGGCTGAAGAATGGCGCACTCACCCAAGCATCTTGGGAACACTGTGACATGCGAGTGTGCGACCGGCGCAAAAAATGCACGAGTGTTAGGCACGCTGGTTTTCATGCAGTCAGGTTTTTTCTGTTGTGAAATTCCGCAGAGCGTGATATTGGAGTCAATGTGCTTTAAAATGTATTTTTCGAGGTTGAAATTACATGCAAGGTTCGTCCTGCATTTAAATGCTGTAAGTCAGGCAGCTTAAATCTCACGCTAATAGTTCGATCCACAGAGAATATAAAATGTGATTATTGGAGAACTGTTAGTTGTAGTCCAAGCGATCATTTGCAATTTTTTTCAAATGATTTGCTAGTCAGCTTGTAAACGAACTCTGTGGATTTCGCTATCGTATTACAGTCTTCAGAATAAAACCAGCCGACAAAAAGCCGATAGCATCTTAGAATAATAAATTCACATGCTGCAGAGAAGCAGCACCAGCAGCAGCATAATACATCACTGAGAAAGTCAATTTGTGAACCTCACTGACAGTATAACGGACTACATTTCATAGTATGTCACTGAGAGACAGAGCTTTCGAGGCGAACAATTCACACTCCAGTAATATTAGCATTCAACTCCGAGCAAGGCAACTACATGGAACCAAATCGCTGCACAGTGATATTACAGAGCTAGGATTCTGAGCGCATCTTATCTGATTTAAATATGACTATAATCCTCTAGGAAATAACATACACTGGAACGCACCCAGCAATCCCAGTGAGCTGCTTTAGAGCGTCGCAAGTACTACGGGTCTCGTTCTTGAGGGCCATCCAATACCACCTGAGATGCCACTTGACTTTATTGTACGGTGTTGAAATGGTTCTATCGGTTCTACTTTGAGAGAGGGCACGGAGACAAGTAGCTCAGCTATACAAGTGCACGATGGTATAACCCAGCATCATGTAGCAGGCAGTCAGTGTAGCGATGTCATGAGGAGGCAGTGAGAAGCTTCTTTTGGGGAGTTATTATAATGGAAGCAACGAAGTGCATTTTTTCGATTATTTTGTGTCAGAATAATAATAATAGAGCTTCATGATCGATTGGAGCCCTACTGATAGCTCGTAATTATTTTCGAGGAACTCTCCAAGACGAGTCCCCAAACTTGAACATGTTGACATGCGATTTTCAAGCTTACCACCGCTCGATCTGTTGCCTTTTTCTAACGGTCAGAAAGAGTGCGTGTATTACAAAAACTTGATTTACTCACCGATGAGAAACATGGACTTTCATACGCATACTTTCCTAGGTATTTTTTGCAGAACGCAGGAAACGGGTTTTTGTTCGAACAGAATTTGAAGTTAGTGCGTTGGTATAGTAAACCCAAACGTAAAGATTGAATACGTTCCAAAACAGAGAAGCGAACGCAGCAAAAAAGCTCGCAAAAACCGTCTACAACTTCAGTAACTCGTACAGTCGTAGGAAGGACAGTCCCAGGACTCATCGATCCTTCCTCGTCTAATTCTACGTTTCCCCAGTCAATAATCCCTTGAGCAAATGAAAATGTCCTCGGAATATCATGTTTGCACCGCAGAGATTTTAATAAAGTCCGCTGCGGAAATCATAAAAACGAGTCCCTCATTTCTCAAGATCTCTCAGAAACGAATCCCTTATCATTCGCCAGAGTGTTATTGAAAGTATGATTTTTTATTTTACAAAGCATTCCAACTACCATGATACAGTGAAAAACAGCAGCGAAGAACGTAGCGGAAAAAGATAACGTTTTACGGGACGGAATGATGCGCATCAATTTTATCTGAGCACTGAAAACTTGCATATAAAATTTCATTCAATATTAACATCCATCATCCCTTGCAGGAAAAAATAAGGTTAACTTTTAAACTATTAATATTAAGGGGAACGAGAACAAATATCGCAAATAAGTAGAATATTGTACTATCACCTCTTTTATCGAAACGGACAGAACTGATTTATCGTACAATGTAATTTAAGCAATGGATTTGAACAGTTCAATGAGAATGAACTTATAAAATATCAGGGAATGAATTCGAATCTGGGCCAGTGATATTTACACTAGTGAGATTCATGACTGCATCTCGACAACGAGAAGTCAACAACATTGAATATACGACAGCAAGCCTACGATTGCTTATGGCCATATCGTATGATCGTAAATATTTGCAACCGTGATACGATTATAGATTCGATTTTAAGATAACTTAAGCCTCTCTTACCACAGCTAAGGTGTTCCCTTAACATAAAGAGAAGGGCACTGCTAACTAAATTATGCAATGAAGGAAACGGGGAATCTATGCTCAAGGTGCATCCCCACACCACGTGTGTAAAAACGGCGATGGTAAAACTTGGTCATAAAACAAGATAAAAGTTGAATAAGAAAGTAATCGGCACAGAAAAAAGACAGCAGTGAACCAAACAAAGATGGACCGAAACTAAACCAAATTTCTTTTCAACTTCAGCAAAAAGAAAATCTCTGTAACCTTTAGCACGGGCTCTCACATCTTCCTCCTCGGAGAACTTATTTCAATAGATACAATAGTTGCATCCCTGCAACCGTGCGTGATTTAAAAGCCTCCTCCATAAATGAAAAAAAGAAAGACAAATAAAATGCTGTTTGAGGGAAATTATTTAAATGATGAAAAGCGTATTTTCCGATAAACTGAACAATTTGTATCACACACGTTTTAATGAAAAATCGAAGCTAATGATGAAAATTTTATTCCACATAACAAGCTTCTCGCGGTGGCACAGCGGTTAAGGGATCGGACTTGTATGTTGGAGTCGCGGGATCGTATCCCGGCGCTGGCGCTGCGATTTTCCCCGTTGGGTATAAGGGAAAGCTCAAGCACAATACCCCACTCGACCCAGGTGTCGGAAATGGGTACCGGCTTTACGGGGAAACCGTCATGGTGTCCTATATATAGTGTTAGTTATAAGACATTTGAAAAACCAATGCTTAAGATCATTTGTATCAGGCTTGATTGGAAATAAAGCATCCCAAATATGCCGATGTTTGTTGTTGTTGTTTGTTATATTCTATCTGCTCGGTTGAATCGAGTATAAAAAGCTTTAGAAAATTTTTCACGCATTCTGTAGCTCGCGGATATAAAGACTAAAAAAAGTCTCGATAACTACATTTTCCAAGCACTTTTACAAATTCCCGACTAATGTAAAATACAGATTTGAACAACCAAAACTTAATATGAGAATTCAGGCTTTCATAAAATTCATAAAAAGCAGTAAAAAAATAAATTCTTCGTTCATGACGTAGTTTTTATTTTCTTTGTTCAAGTTTTATGCAATCGACAAATGAAATAGGATTATAATACCCCCTTGAAAAAGTGTGTTGTTCAGAAAAACAAAACAACTTCGACTCCTGCAGCTTGAAATCTCAGGCGAGTTAAAGGCCATCGAAGCGTTGAGGAAGCCACTGAACGGAATGACAATACACCGGACGCGAGGCAACTGAGAAACCTCTCGTTCTAGAAATACTCTTCTCTCGGAAATTGAACGCTAACGGGAAATAAAATATCAAGGCACAAAGGAAGGCTCAATCATGTACGAACACTTGAGAAAAAAATGACGCCTAAGCTCACCTGATTACCATGGACACAGTCCGGAGCTGAGCGCGCTAAGAAATTATTCAATTAGGCTAATGATGAGCAAATAAACGCTGAAGTTGCACGCATGTTTGGAGATCATCGCCTGTGACAGAGAAGACCGTGGAGGTCGTCACCTGCACGGAACAAAGACGGACGGCGGCTTCGAGAAAATCCATTGTGACAAATTGTGAGAGTGCAAACACGACACCTGCTCGCCACACCGAGGCCTGGCACACAGCACCGTAACTCAACAAACGATCGCGCCGCCGCGCTCCAATCTCTGCACAAATACATGGTCGGAACAACGTAGGCGTTCGCGTAGCTACACACATTTTACCGCATCACACCGATGAAAATTTAATTTTACGTTAATTTAACGAGAAATTCAAACAGATATGGTCCTCAACGACGCACGAGAGAGATCTCAGGAACTGTAAACTGAAGAACCAGTAGACTCAAAATACAACAGCGGATAATCCTTTACCGAGTGAAATTATAGTGTCGTGACCCTCCTTATTTTATCTCGCTGAGGTCACGGTCTTCATTTTTCTCTGCCATTATTCTTTGTTGCGATGCATGATATTTTTCTGTTGTATTATTCGTGACATCAAGATTATTCGTCACCATTCATATATTTTCTACTTGGTAATATCAAGGTAGCTGCCACCAATACAGGGTTTCTGTATAAATATTTAATTCAATTTTCGGTAAACGTTACGAGCGACTTAAGGCCATAAATTAATCGTGCATTTTAGCCGTGTTTCCTGGCTTCAAACATTATTACTTTTCTTCTGAATCATCATGTCCTCTCCTACTATTTATCTGAAGGTTATTAAAGACACAGGAAATATCAAAGAAATTCACTATTGGACACAGGAAAATATTGAGACATTAATCATCGAAAATACGCATTAATTGAATGAATGTGATTTACGCACTCGCCATCCTAATATACTCAGAAGCTTGAGTGGGGACTGGGGTTTGACATGAAATCAGAGGGAAACTTATCTTGAGATTTGGAGATTGGTCTCGCAGTCTGAATGTCGCCTGGCTGGCGCGCTGGAGCAAGATCGCCATATTTGGTTGAGGGCAGAGAGACCGGGTTGATGGCTGGGGCTATGCCGACAGCAGTCTAGATTGACAATCTCTAATTTACGTTATGCTGGCACTGCAGTTGAGTATTCTTGAAGTTAATCACTTTCGAGCGAATGAGGGCACAGATATTCTAGGATGGCTTTGAGTAGTGAATTTAAGAGGCAAGCCTCGGCCCAACTGGACCACGGTAGAGGAACAAACTCGTATGCGGCTGCTTGTGATCGTGTTCTAGCCTCAACTGCCCTCGCTCTCTCAAGCCACCGCGTTTGGCGTCCCCTTGAGGTGCCAAGTTTGAATAACAACCTAACAAGGTTACCAATAAGAACGTGATATATCCCTACAATCAAATAGAAAACATACATCATTAACCTTACCCTCATTACTATATAAAAATCCCCACAAAACAATGTTAAACATATGAATTAAAGCAAATGAAGACATCCGTTGAGGTTCTTAGCATCTTCCGTTAGCGTCTTCGTTCATTACGCGTATCGACGACGTCTGGGCGTTGTTCCTGAAGAGTCGATTGTTCTAGGACGTAACGTTGCAATGTTCTCTCGCAGAAATCAGGCTTATTATTTGGTCTTTTGAATCATTTATGAATAAGTCGTTGGCCGGACGATTATTCGGATCCTTAGCGATATTCCTTACTCAGTTATGCGGAGAAGCAAAACAAATCCCCCGTGGCCGAACAAATCACAAGCTCCCGCTTGTGCTCGAAAGGCTTATCTTCGACGTTGCTCATCACGTGCAGCCGACGCCTTAATGCGTGGATCATGGGAAGAGTCAAGATGCTTACAACTGGAGTTTGCTCTTCTGGCGAGCGCTGATTCAGAGTCGTCAAATAAAGGAGTCATCATAGTCGTCCTATGGGCAGAACCGTGTCCTATAGATGACACCGACTTCTCCCTCCGTTGCGTGGATCACTGCAGTAATCCTTGAGAGTGAAAACCCTCGGAAGTGTAGCGAACACTTCCAAATACACCCAAGTCGTATAATCCTGGGCTGCATGACTTGCTCCACCACTTTGCAGAAGTCTTATAGAGATCTCCGAAATATATTCCGTGTGTCGTCGGTCGAAGTGGACTACTATCTCGTGGAGTTCATCATCTTTTTTGGGGGGTTGCGTAGGATTCGCTGCCTTTATGCTGAGATCTTTGAGTTGATACGTTGATTTTCATCTGGGCCTCCGTATTATTTTCATCGTCGTTGATTACATCTGAAGCCGTCGTCGTCGAATCCATCCGAAGTCCGAAGTCGTGATTGAAATCCCTATGTTAAGCTGTCCTTTAAATTTTAAATGCCCGTCGTTTTCTATTCACCGTGCCTCAGTAGAAAATTAGCCGCGGTCGTCGACCCAGTCCGCTGATAAGAAATTTTCTTCGCGTACTCGTTTTCTACGAGTCGGTGTGCGAGCTCTGGTCTGCCGCTGCGTGTCGTGCCTCAAGCGTCGAGGTAGATGGTGGGGTAGGGAGCGGGGTGCAGCGTGCATTCGTGTGTGCGCGGCCAACCCGTAGTAGTGATGCCGTCCGAGCAGGGCGACCGTGATGCGTCTGTGGTGGAGTCTCCCACCACTCTTGATGACTGGCGAGTGATGGTGCGCCGGCGCAAGCGTTCAACCGCGCTCAGCTGATGTCATCCACCATTCCTGAAAGGTCAATCCCATTAAGTGTTTGTTCTGATGTTCTTCTTTAATTTTTCCCAAGTCCCCTCTACATCACGTCAACCAAGTCTTCCCTCTCAAACTCCCAAGTATTTACAAAAGGACTTAAGCATCCTATGTTTGAATTTACGTTATCATTAGCAAATTACGAATCGAACATAAGGTTCAAAATTTTCTTTAAGTATAGATCGCAAAGTTTAAAATTAATTACATCCTACGAGTACACACACATTTACGGAATTATCGAAATACATGAAAGCGAAATAAAATTGAACTATTTTCCCCACACAGAAATAATAATTACAAAAATAATACATAGTATTTAAATTTGACCAACTCGACGCAATGAAATTCATAGTTATGTTCGGGACCAGTAGAACAAGTATGCGCAAACATATTAATACGAGATCGTCGAGATTGAATAAACCCGTTTGAAATAAATCATCACCCTTATGAAGTTTTAGATTTCTGAATTACCAATTCACTGTATTATTCAGATGGATTATGGATTATCGTGACTTCACAGCTGTTTCCATGTTATTAATCCATATCGCTCATAGCTAGAATCATTATGTGACGTACCTCGCAGGTAACTAATTATTTTAAGAGTAATGGTAAATCTAATTCTTTAGATTATACGCCAAAATGAAATTGGTCCAAGGATCGTGATTAAATTTTGAAACCTTAACTAACTAGTAACTCTAATAGCAGACAAACGCCTCTGGTTTACATTCATTCTAGTTGAAACTGTGCCATTTGGTATTTAAATTGAATCTATTGTATTTAAATATCATATTTAAATTTGTTAAAGAATGCTATCTCCGGAAATTGGAATAAAATTATCTATAAGCTGGTTTTGATCATTAGTATTTAAATTTTGAATAAAAATTCACATGATATTGACATAATTATGCCGTGGTATCCGCATGAATTTGTTTGATGAACGTCGAATAAGAGATTTTACACGCAGTAATGATGAAATAATTAAATTTTCACGTTCTCACATGTAATTAAATTTATTTTTCATTAGAAAAACGTAAATATTACATGCCTAAACTAAGAAAATCGTGATTCACAACATTTATCGTTCACGTTATTGAAGTTTAGAATCATGGAAAGCTCTAGCGTGTGGCTTTGTGATCATTCCTGCGGGCGAACGAGCGATCTGTTTACATTTGGCCTTCCATCGGCTCGGGGTACGCGAGGTTGTGGCTTGGGTGCCAAGAATGTTCGATTCAATATTCGTCTCCAACATAGCATGTTGTTACATTTCAGTTTTTACATTACAGTTTTAACGTTGGGTAGTGCAGAAAATGTTACATACATGGTAGTTGAAATTACTTGATGAAGGGATACGTTGCACATCCGTACCTATTATGAGTCTATCGACAACATTGAAATATGAAACATTAATACAACATTACTTTATCGTTCCAAATGACATTCTGCAAACAAGTATTCATTAGGAAGAGAGAGATAAGATGATTCAGATAAAGAAATTATTTTTTGGCGGCCAAATATCAATTTTTAAATTTGAATGTTTGAATGCACGTATATATTTTTTTTCGGAGGTGTGAGTCCGGTAGGCATGAGATTTTACAGTAACATTTACATTTAAAGCAAAACTCAAATCCCACCGCTCAGCCGCCATAGGTCGTGACCCTCCTTATTTTATCTCGCTGAGGTCACGGTCTTCATTTTTCTCTGCCATTATTCTTTGTTGCGATGCATGATATTTTTCTGTTGTATTATTCGTGACATCAAGATTATTCGTCACCATTCATATATTTTCTACTTGGTAATATCAAGGTAGCTGCCACCAATACAGGGTTTCTGTATAAATATTTAATTCAATTTTCGGTAAACGTTACGAGCGACTTAAGGCCATAAATTAATCGTGCATTTTAGCCGTGTTTCCTGGCTTCAAACATTATTACTTTTCTTCTGAATCATCATGTCCTCTCCTACTATTTATCTGAAGGTTATTAAAGACACAGGAAATATCAAAGAAATTCACTATTGGACACAGGAAAATATTGAGACATTTTTCATCGAAAATACGCATTAATTGAATGAATGTGACTTACGCACTCGCCATCCTAATATACTCAGAAGCTTGAGTGGGGACTGGGGTTTGACATGAAATCAGAGGGAAACTTATCTTGAGATTTGGAGATTGGTCTCGCAGTCTGAATGTCGCCTGGCTGGCGCGCTGGAGCAAGATCGCCATATTTGGTTGAGGGCAGAGAGACCGGGTTGATGGCTGGGGCTATGCCGACAGCAGTCTAGATTGACAATCTCTAATTTACGTTATGCTGGCACTGCAGTTGAGTATTCTTGAAGTTAATCACTTTCGAGCGAATGAGGGCACAGATATTCTAGGATGGCTTTGAGTAGTGAATTTAAGAGGCAAGCCTCGGCCCAACTGGACCACGGTAGAGGAACAAACTCGTATGCGGCTGCTTGTGATCGTGTTCTAGCCTCAACTGCCCTCGCTCTCTCAAGCCACCGCGTTTGGCGTCCCCTTGAGGTGCCAAGTTTGAATAACAACCTAACAAGGTTACCAATAAGAACGTAATATATCCCTACAATCAAATAGAAAACATACATCATTAACCTTACCCTCATTACTATATAAAAATCCCCACAAAACAATGTTAAACATATGAATTAAAGCAAATGAAGACATCCGTTGAGGTTCTTAGCATCTTCCGTTAGCGTCTTCGTTCATTACGCGTATCGACGACGTCTGGGCGTTGTTCCTGAAGAGTCGATTGTTCTAGGACGTAACGTTGCAATGTTTTCTCGCAGAAATCAGGCTTATTATTTGGTCTTTTGAATCATTTATGAATAAGTCGTTGGCCGGACGATTATTCGGATCCTTAGCGATATTCCTTACTCAGTTATGCGGAGAAGCATAACAATAGCAAATACATGATCTTTATTACGGAAATATTTTATTTTATATTCTAAGGTACTTATTCACATTACCGATTGCAGACATAACTAAATGTGAAAGCTGATCAAACTTACGTATCTCATTACGGCAGCATCTACTACCCAGCTTTGGTACCTGATAGCGGTGATAAATTTAATCATTTGCATCGACAACTTAATGGACCGTCGACCAAAGCTAACAAAAGAACAAAAGAATGTGGCCGAGCCTACCGTAGAAACTGTGCACGGAAGCCATTCAGCCTGATGAAGTTTTGGGAAGCCAGGAAAAAAAATTTGGAGAGTTCGGACCAACTTGAAGGCATCTAGCTTAATCGTTACAAAAATGAGAGAACTCTAAGATTTCTTCGGATATTGCCTACTTCCATTATTTGGGCTCAGAGCGCCAGCTGCATGGATGCGGAGGAAAACGATCTTGTTATTGAGGCGCCGCGCACCTGGCGCGCCGATTATTGGACACCGCATCTGCACTAACGGACTTTAACACGTTGACTGCGACACGACCCACCGGTGGGTCGTGCTTAGGTTTTCCTGCTGCGAAACGACCCATCGATGGGTCGTTTTGAAAAATTCTAACAACCTTTCTAAATTAGTGGTATTTAACAGGCCCAGTTAATGTTTGATATTTACAAATTTGCTTATCACTTTTGACTTTAAATTCAAGTTGAATATTGAACTTCGGTTTAACCCATCGCAACTAACGTGTTAAGAAAGTCACCCAGTCAATAAATTGAACTTTCCCATGGAAAAATAAAATACCTACGGGATAAATAAACTTACTCAAAAATATATCCGTGAAACTAATTAATTCAATCATTTCATTAGATGAATAAAAGTTAATGAGGATATTCCTAGTTTCAAGCTACAGCAGATTATGATACAGCAGCGTGCGCGTGCTGGTCATAGATAGAGGATAATTTCATTGGAATGATTTCATAGCTAATCAATAATTTCGCTAGATATTTAAGTTTCATTCGTATTTAACTACTGGACTACAATTTTGTAATTAAACGAGAAAACAAGTCAAAACATGGATGAAATCATCCACATTCGTTCAATTTCAAATTTATTTTAGGCTGATTATATTATAAAATTTTCTAAAAATTATTCTCCCGGCGCTACTTAAGTTTCATTTCTCGAAAGGTTGGGCGATAATTTTAATGTAAAAAATACGTACATGAATTCTAGTACACATTGGTAAAAATTTACGAATATATACAAATACAAGGGATATATCCGAATACACAAGGAAGTTGTGACAAACTGAGGGAAGGTATACTGGATCACTGCTCTCGTTTGTGTAGTTTTTCAAGTTATTTCATACAGTAGCAGAATTCGAAGTCGCTGGCTGCAAATTTTGTCCTCAAACCTGCAATTGGACGGCGCACGATGGTCAACATGCAACATTTACTCCGCAGGTAAGCCTCCTGAAGTTTGCTAGAGCATTACGGGGACTCTGGACGACATGATTCACGGAATAGTGTCTGCGGTACGTTTCAACTCGAGCAGAGGACAAAACCGCGAAGCCCATGAATTTCTAAGTATATTCAACGCTGCTGAGTTCTTATAAAGCCTTTACTCGAACTTACAGCACGCAGGATAGATGATCTAAAGCTTCAAGTTAATCAGTTGGGACGTTACTGAGCGAGGAAATGCATATGATAATTTGAGCAAGGGTCAAAAGCATCAGTCGTGCGTTCATTCAGGCGCAATGGAGTTAGGCAAGCTCGAATAAAAAAATGAAGGGCTAAATATCGAGTAATTTCCTGTAATATTGACTGATCTTGGAATGATATTCCTCACATTTGAGTAGTTCAGAAAAGCTCAAAAAAGTGAGATTAAGATTATAGATTAAGATTATAAGTTAGTTTAAGCCTCCCTAACCGCTACAAAAAAGAGCGCGGTCCTCTACAAAAGAGAGGAAGGAGGAAGGCACCATTTAGTATGGAGATAAGAGAATGGGGAATCTATGCAGAAGGGGCATAGAAACAGTAAGATGAGAAAGAAGTTCATGAAACAAGATCAAAGTTGAAGAAGAAAGTAGTAGGTGCTGAAAAAACAGGACAGCAGTGAACCGAAAAAAGATGGTCCATAACAAAACAAAAACCTATTCTATTTTAACAGAAACGAAAGCCTACCTAACCTTTAGCTCGGGCCCTCACATTGTCCCCCTGGGAGCGCTAATTCCCATAGATACAATAGCTGTCTCCCCCTGAGGGGTCAAAAAAGTGAGAAGTTATTAAACTATGAATTCCCAACATCATTTTGTATTTCGAACACATTCTTTAAATTACAATATTCGACGAATGACTGGCGCCAACTTGAATGAATTTTCAGAATCTCCAAACTGAAATTCCAAAATTTCACGATAGATTATCACTCACTTAGCTAAAGCGCTGTAAAAATCAGGCAGGAATATTGTCTTTCACTTGGAAATGATCCTGTGAAAGGCAAATCCATATCACGCTGGAGATAATAGAGCTGCAAGGTAACAGAGTTCAGAGGAGAACAAAGGGTGCTACACAGCGTAGATAGCAGAAAATTTGTAGGGCCGGAGTTGTAATTTCCAGGTATTGTGGCCATAACCGTAGCTTGCAGCGCGCCCTGATGCCGCCTGCAGACAGGGGGGTGCCAAAAATTGTGACGCTCGGGTCACTAAATTTGACGCGGTAGAGACCGCCAAATTGCGTTTTCGTGCTTCGCTGTCTTCAGTAAAAATATCGACAAAGACGCTTAGCTCAAGGATTTCGGAGTAATTATGCAAAGCATTTAAGGAATTGGATCTCTTGAATTGCGTCTGTCGTGTTCCATGCATAGCAGTAAAATCGTCGGAATATTCTATTAGAAGACATGTTCCAGATTTCTAAGCAAAGTCTAATTTAATTGTTTGTAACTACGATACTATGATACCTAGCTGGCCTTTAACTAATAGAACCAAACCCATTAATAATAAAAAACGCAAAAAACAATGAAATATTTTGAAAAATTTTATGAAACATGTAACTTCAAAATGTTTAGAAGAATATAATAACAATAAAAAGTTCATTAAAACAAATACTTATAAATGAAATGAATAAATTGTATCAACTCATTGAAAATTTTGCAAAAAGATGGATATTATTGTATACAGTTTGCTGCGCAAACGTATAAATGTGTCAATATTTATTCACTATCAACAAAACATAATGCAAAAAATACTTCAGAAAGTATGAGTGAAGAGTTTCTGCATGTGACCTCTTGGTACAGAGAGGCCGCCGGCACACGAGCGTAGTAATAAAAATGCTTTCATAAAGAATCGTTTCCCCACATATTCCTTCCGATTTTGCCTTTCCATAGCCCAGCGTCTCCCAATAAATATCTATCTGAGCTTAATATTTTAATGCATGCTATTCCAACACGCTTCTCGTAACGCGCCTTGATCTCCATTTTCCTGATGCATTCCGCTCCACACATGAAGGATTGCACTGTATTCCTACTGCAGCACTACAAACACTGTGCAACAGTGAATTCTCACTCGGGTGCCATGCGAGGCCTCTCCTCTACCACCTCACTCGTGGGATGCCTGCTTACGCCCGCGAGTCCCTATGCACCCCTGCGTATCCTGGCTACGAGTTCAATAAATCCTTTAACGTAGTTACGGAAGTTTTGTCTTCCGTGAACTTTTACACACACAGTATCCACCCTCATCTTCCCCCACAAAAGCGCACTCAATTTTATAAGGACCAAGGTCGGAGTTTGGTCAAAAGGAATCCAACTCAAACATGCGGGCCGCGCGTCAATAAAAGAGCTGAAAGACACTACCAACTCCAATAATATGGCAGAAAGCAAATTTTAAAGCTAACTTTTAAATAGGTAGTAGAGTCAGAAAATCCGAAAACTTGAGTCGGTTACTCCCGGAGTCACAATAAATGTTTGGCATCTTCTGGATAAAAAGCAATGACGGAATTTGAATGAAATTTAATATTTATCATATTAATTTGAGGCTTCCTAAGGAGTCTCTTGCATCAGAGAATGATTAACCTATTACTATCTGAAAATTCAAATCATCGTCCGATGCTGTTGAAATTATCGTACTGGCGCTGGCATCAGGCTGTTGTCACTGACATTAGAATGAGAAAAAACTGCCACACGCGAGTGCAGATCAAAGACACGTCATGATGCAAATTTTACAAAGCATAACACACGTCAGAGAGGTTAGTAGTAAAGGACTTTGAAATTAACCCTGAGGGAGCCAGCATCTCATCCTGCTGCTCAGCCGGTGGCGAGGCTGCGACGTCGCTGGGAGGTGCACGCGATCACATCTGTAGCCCAAGTTCAATTCCTCACGCCGGCTGAACAAAATTTCTATTAGGGAGCCTGTAATTATTAAAGTATCGACTGAGTTTTCTTTCCCAACGCAAAGACAAAATCTCAGACTTGAGATAATAGCAAAGCTTTCAATTCTGAGTATCGAATGCACGTTATTCCTTCTTGGACTAGCAATTCTGAGTTTAAATTAGGTAGAAGTTTTCACGGTCATTTTTATTTTTAAATCTTTGGAAATTACTATGAACTCTCTCCACTCGCCGCTTCTTGAGAAAAAAACATCGCAAATACACGTAAACTAAAGCATTTGCTAAAATTGGAAAGTGTTCTGTAAAAAATGAACCATTCTGACTTTAAAAGCCACATTGACAACTCTGACAAACAAAAATAGTTACGTTGCGCTTTACTTCCAAGTAAGCTGTGCGCATTCAAACAACCAGTCATTTCGAACAAGGCACTTCTCCATGATCAATAGGATTGCCCAATGCTAGCTGCAGTCTAAGGCAATTTACTGACGCAACGGCCACGCAATTAGAACAAAACGGCACGTCGGACACAAGCTTGTTGTTTTTTGTGATTAAGAGATTTAAGATAATAAGTTAGTATAAGCCTCCCTAACAGCTACAAAAAGAGCGTATCGAAGAGAGGAAGGAAGAACGCACCATTTAGTATGGGGATAAGAGAATAGGGAATCTATGCAGAAGAGGAATAGAAACAGTAAGTTGAGAAAGAAGTTCATGAAACAAGGCAATAGTTGAAGAAGAAAGTAGTAGGTGCTGAAAAGCAGGACAGCAGTGAACCGAAAAAAGGTGGTCCTTAACATAACAAAGAACAGTTTGTGATTAAATTAGGGTGGAGCACTCTTGCCAGTTTTAAAATAAAAATGATAGCAAAGATAGCTGATTTGAAAATCATTTTAATACGTGAACGTTTCAGCTTCAAGCTCAAGCCATTATCAACACCTGTAAAAGCGAATTGAAATACAGAAAATATGACAAGGCTAAAAGACAAAAATAATACAACTTGAACTAGTACAAAAGAAAGGGAAGGGAGATATTATACTGCAATAAATTTTTGAAAATCAGGCTATTTCTAACTGGAATGATGACAACATCGAATTCAGAGCTGGTTTCAATTGATTAATGTAAAAAGATTCTAGCATATGTAGGTCGTTTTTATTTGAACAGAAACTCAAAATTGAAAAATCAGATTTGCTTACTATTACACTTCAGTGACTGCGTGATCCCTAATGGCTGAAAAAGATGGCTTAGCTAAGACTCCACCCGTTCTCGAGCTCCTACCAACGTGCTCGAAAAATCTTGATCTAAAACTACGCTGGGTGCAACCCACATAGCTAGACCCGCACAGCGGCCAACAATACTTATAGATCATGCGAGAGCACAGTTCAGTAGGCAGACGGTCTTTAAATCTAAAAAACGATCCTATAGTACACTTGTTTGTCAATATTGGAATAAAATCTGAGCAGTTGTAAAATTTCTCCACCAGCTTTGAAACGTCACTGCCGAGCTTCTCGGAGTGTGAGCCATAAAAAAGCAAGTTACAATAAAATTTCTTTTTCTTCACAGCTGTCTCAGAGTAGGTCGGTATACATTTTTTCTAAAAATAGCTTTATAATTTTAGAGATTAGTTGATTTAGAAAACCATTGTGGCTGAAAAAGGTTTGAATAAAATTAAATTCATCATGTATATTGGGATACGTTGAACTTGAATAAAAGGCGCGATGCGATACAACAAGGTTTTAACGCTATTGAGTTTAAATCTAAATGAATAAAAACTAAAAAAGCCAGTGCCTAAACCCGTGAATGTATTTTTTTCTTTAAAGAGATGTTATGAATCTTTTATTTTGTTTTTCCACGGAACAGTCTAGAAATGCAAGCTTATGATTAGTCTCACATTCCATCGTAAATTTCAAATTGGCGTGTTTGGAATCGATGTAGTCCAAGAATCACCTTGCACTCCTCACGGAATATAACTAAAGTGCCGTCAACATACCTCCTGTGAAAAATTGGCTCAAAGTCTAGCGGGCACTTGGACTACCTTGTATAACTTTCTTTTTTGTGGTGCACAGTCCGAGAAGCTAGCCAGTGACGTTTCAAAGCTGCATGGTGGAGAAATTTTACACTTTCTAAGATTTTATTCCAATATTGACAAACAAGTGTAATACAGGATCGTTTTTTAGATTTAAAGACCGTCTGCCTCCTGAACTGTGCTCTCGCATAATCTATAAGTAATGTTGCCTGCTGTGCGGTTCTAGCTATGTGGGTTGCACCCAAGGTAGTTTTAGAACAAGGTTTTTCGAGCACGTTGGTAGGAGCTCCAGAACGGGTAGAGTTTTAGCTGAGCCATCTTTTTCAGCTATCAGGAATCACGCAGAGGAGTGTAGTGTAATAGTAAGCAAATCTGATTTTTTAATTTTAGGTTTCTGTGCAAGCGAAAACGACCTACATATACTATAATCTTTTCACATTAAACAATTGAAACCAGCTCTAAATTCAATGTTGTCATCATTCCAGTTAGAAATAGCCTGATTTTCAAAAAATTAATTGCAGTATAATATCTCCCTTCCCTTTTTTTGTACTTTTTAAAGTTGTATTCTTTTTGTCTTTTAGCCATGTTGTATTTTCTGTATTTCAATTCGCTTTTACAGGTGTTGATAATGGCTTGAGCTTGAAGCTGAAACGTTCACGTATTAAAATGATTTTTAAATCAGCTATCTTTGCTATCATTTTTATTTTAAAAAACATTGTATTTCAACAAAAAGAAGGCCTGCCTAACTCTCAGCTCGGGCCCTCACACATTGGTTTTGGCGAACAATGCGTTAAGCTCTTCTTTAAATTCAGTTTCTAACAACCCACCCATCAGTGCCTCAAACTTGAAAAAATTAGTAATCTCCTACACTTTGGTGCACGGGCCCAATTCATTTTTACAGGCCGGTAGGAAACGAGCGACGAGCAGAGCAGAAAATTCTCAAAGAGCGAGAAAATAAAAGTTTTCTTCGCATCCAGGTCCTGGAAACCAAATCCAACCAAGGAGGATATCCAGCTGTACGCTGTATGCTGTACAACGAAGAGTGTCGTCATGTGCTCAGAGTCACTGAACACCTCCAAAGAATAATATTTGTACCATGAAAAGTGACAGCAAATTCTCCACCTGCGATCCCTTGAGAACGCAAAATTTATGAGACTTTTAGCTATCGGTTCAAATTTTCGAAGTAATTTATCGCCAAGTACAAAAGTTTTGCCATTTCAATGCACACACCCGCAAACGCAGAAACAGAGCAAACATTCCTAGAATGGTACCACGATTTGGACGCAACAACCTTGAACCTATAAAGAAAAAGAGTGTGACACTCTATAGGAAAGGCATTCTCTTGAGGAACAATTCAACATCACAGAGAAGTGAAAACCGATGAAAAAGAAACCAAGCGTCTCAAGCGACAGTCTTTCGCTCATAAAAATTTCGCTCAAATAGGTTACAGAATATAAAAAGAAGGGAACTACTCAACGGAAAATGAACTCAGAGAGAGAAAATTCAACACAAAAGGCGGCGAAGAAAATCCAAGAGAAAAGACGGGTCAGGAGCCGCACATTAGGCGCGTTATCGTCGGCCGGGGCCGCTAATCGGAGAAAGTTTGGAGCGGTATGGACTCCTTCGGAGATCCCGGGATGATTCCAGTGCATTACCGATCCTAAGGATACCTGACCTGCTGCCCAAGAGCCGTCGAGCAGCACGTATGTGCAGGAAGGATTATGGAAAACGAGACGCCAGGTCATCAGCGGATTATGAAAGAATCAACATTATTGAGGTAAGTGGCTCGCAACTGAACAGATGTTTTAAGCCGTTGTGCAGATTACAAAATGAAGGTCGAGGTGTTAAACTACTTAAGGCAGACCCTGAATACAGAAAAGGGGAAGCATTAGCCTTCCATCTAATACATGCAGACCAGCGCGCAAGACTGCGGAAGATGTGCAAAAGCGACTTTAAGAAAATTTTTGTTTTCATTGTCAATAAAAATTAATTCGAAAACGAAAATTAAATTTTCATCTCAGTTCAAATTATTAAACATTCGGTATACCGCTGAAATATCTCAACATCAGTAATCACTAGTTAATGCAGCTGTGGCATATTTCTCTTCATTTGTAAAGTGAAAATTGTGTGCAAAAAGTCTAGCATGCAGGCTGATAGAAGGGTCATACCTAACTTGTATAAAAAGAAACTGCTATCGCTCCACGGTTCTAATTGAATAATAGCAAACACTGTCAGCCGCAGTCTTTCTTCAGATCACAATGTGATATTTCAAAGTTTGTGCGCACGTAAGCTGTACTTGTCGAGTCGCCACCACGAGAGCAGGCTCGCTTCCCAACGAGACATGAGCTTAACAGTGAAGGACAAAAATGGCAGGATGCTGAATTTTTCTCAGGGGAAGCACGTGAACGTAATCAGTCTCGTGGAAATTTATTTTACTTTCTTTCTATTACAAAAAATAACTAATGGAGTTCCCTGTGGGTATAGGTAAGCCTGTTGATGTTAGAATATTTTAGAATTACCCTACATGTATACAACATCAGCTACTGACTTGAACAGCACCAAAACCCCAATACTTTATAAACCGAGAGTTCGTCTTTATTTTGCAATGAAAAATATCTACAAAACTAAAATTTTTGACAACTATAATTACTGGAAACAATTTTCACGAGCCAAATTTTCCAATACATACTTTTATTTACACAACAAAGTATCCCAGCATTTGAAAGCAAATATTTACCAGCTTCGAACTCAACCTCAAAAGTAATTCCTTTCCCACCAAAATGTGATCTTGCCAGTCGAAAAATAAAATCTAAAACTGGCACTACTACTACTTCCCCACTAAATCAGTCGCACAATTTCATGTATTTGCTAATTTTTCAATAAAAAAGGTCTAATTTTTACCCTCAAATTTTACTTTTTCGTCTTTCATAACAAAAACAGGGTCTTAATTGAAACGAATTCTTTGGAATTGGCTTAAAAGAACGAATTGGGAATTGGCTTCGTAGCTATGAATTGGGAATTGGCTTGGTAGCTATGAATTGGGAATTGGCTTGGTAGCTATGAATTGGGAATTGGCTTGGTAGCTATGAATTGGGAATTGGCTTCGTAGCTACGAATTGGGAATTGGCTTGGTAGCTATGAATTGGGAATTGGCTTGGTAGCTATGAATTGGGAATTGGCTTGGTAGCTATGAATTGGGAATTGGCTTGGTAGCTATGAATTGGGAATTGGCTTGGTAGCTATGAATTGGGAATTGGCTTGGTAGCTATGAATTGGGAATTGGCTTGGTAGCTATGAATTGGGATTTGGCTTGGTAGTTACGAATTGGGAATTGGCTTGGTAGTTACGAATTGAGAATTGGCTTGGTAGTTACGAATTGGGAATTGGCTTGGTAGTTACGAATTGGGAATTGGCTTGGTAGCTACGAATTGGGAATTGGCTTGGTAGTTACGAATTGGGAATTGGCTTGGTAGTTACGAATTGGGAATTGGCTTGGTAGCTGCGAATTGGGAATTGGCTTGGTAGCTACGAATTGGGAATTGGCTTGGTAGCTACGAATTGGGAATTGGCTTGGTAGCTACGAATTGGGAATTGGCTTGGTAGTTACGAATTGGGAATTGGCTTGGTAGCTGCGAATTGGGAATTGGCTTGGTAGCTACGAATTGGGAATTGGCTTGGTAGCTACGAATTGGGAATTGGCTTGGTAGCTACGAATTAGGAATAGGCACTGAGGGGAGTAGAAGTAGATCGAGTACAGAATCTTCTGAATACTCGTCGCTTCACGAAGGTGACAAGCATAAGTAACTTCCAAGTGAACGATAAACAACCCTAACGGTGTGCTGCTCTCGAGTCAGGGTATTTGTAAGCTTGATGTTCCCCAGACGCGGCGGCATGCCATGCAAGTACGGTAACGTTAGCGTAGCTGAGGGCAAATTCGAATCGGCTATGAGTCCGGTCTCAGCTACTAATAAAGCCAGTCATATTTCTCCAGCTTTGTTCCCTAGTCCACCTCCGCGCATCACGAAACAAGATTATCGCACAAATGCTCAGCTCGCTATACCGACGTTATTTTTTGACTGCCTTACATCGTTTCAAATTCATCACGGCGTACGTGGAAACAATTATTCAACAGTAATATTTCTGTCAAATTCAGCTTTTTATAACTTCGTCTTTCATACTTTGCTTCAAACATACCTGCTGAATTGAGTCAACGAAGCGAAGGTACTTAGAGAACATGTATTCTAATTTCTTTTTCTTTCAAAATATACCTGTGTATCTGATACTTCATCATTATGCTTATTCCTTGTCTAAAAATTGTGATTTCTTTGGGTTCCACGCAATCGTTAGTTGGGTGAGCTGCAGTTTAAGCAAATTACAAATAGTGCCAAAAAAGACAAATAAAGAAAAGAGAACTACACACGTATCCAACGTAATGAATTACAAATATGAATCAATCCTATGACATACGTAAATTTTTAACCTGTAACGAAACTCTCATACCTGACCATTAGCTAAATTTAAAATTGTCGCGGCTCATTCAGACGCTCAACGGAAGCAAATACGCTCTAACGTATCGCCAGCCTTTTGTGAAAGTACGACAAATGCAGAATATTCCGTTGTCGATCAGAGTATTCTGCCTGATCGGTGGATGATGAACATTAGAAAAGTGGTTAATGGGTGGTAAACATTGGCTGAATACCTGTCACGGAATATTGACTTCTGTATTGTAGTAGTTAAACTGTGTGAGTAAAACTGTGTGATCGGTATAACATGTCGGCAGAAAGACGATTGTGCTGATTAGCAGTTAACAATTTAGCCAAGCAATCATGCATTAGGTCGTCCTGACCACCAAGCTTCTTGAGGCTCAATGACCGCGTTATTACCACCTTAAAAAAGGACACTTAAACTGTGCAAAACATTTTCAAACGTCTAATCTTCAATTGAATCAAAAATTTATAGCCACTAAATATTGAATGCGAAGAATTTCATCATAGGTCATGTGATATGCACATCTGCTCAGATGTTAATAACGACCCACAATAATTATTGCCTCACTCACCATAAAGAAAGCATCAGCACAAACGTTAATCGTCTTAGCAATGAAAGCAACTTAACAGAAACGTCATATTTTCCTCTAATATTCGACTTCGTAGCGTGCTCATCAAATCGGACTTCACAATTAACAAGGCAGAGCCGTACTAAGTGCAATTGTTGAGCAGAAAACGAAAATCCCGGTACCCTGCAAATCGCAGGGGATTCCAGGCTATACTTTAGCTCACGCGAAGGAAAAAATTAAATATTAGCCACAATGTGAAAGTTTTCATTTGACCTTATCGCACCTTCAGTTTAATTTTTAATCATAATCAACCACACTGATCGCGTTAACCTGTTCACAGTACTACCACGCAGGTAAGTATGGAACTCCTGGTCTGTTCACAACTTCAGGAGCGAGCAAACGTGAGCTGCCTGCACCGCAGCCTCTACGTGCGAGTGTCAGGGCGTGTAGAGCAGGCATGAGCTTGTGGCGCGGTGTGGGGGCCGTGTGCCTGGTGGCATTGTCACTTGTGGTGTGAGGCCGTGTGGCTGGTGGCATTGTGTATGCGGTGTGGGGGTCGTGTGCCTGGTGGCATTGTTATGTGCGGTGTGGGGGTCGTGTGCCTGGTGGCATTGTTATGTGCGGTGTGGGGGCCGTGTGGCTGGTGGCATTGTGATGTGCGGTGTGGGGGGCCGTGTGGCTGGTGGCATTGTGATGTGCTGTGTGGGGGGCCGTGTGGCTGGTGGCATTGTGATGTGCTGTGTGGGGGCCGTGTGGCTGGTGGCATTGTTATGTGCGGTGTGGGGGCCGTGTGGCTGGTGGCATTGTGATGTGCGGTGTGGGGGGCCGTGTGGCTGGTGGCATTGTTATGTGCGGTGTGGGGGTCGTGGGCCTGGTGGCATTGTTATGTGCGGTGTGGGGGCCGTGTGGCTGGTGGCATTGTGATGTGCGGTGTGGGGGGCCGTGTGGCTGGTGGCATTGTGATGTGCTGTGTGGGGGCCGTGTGGCTGGTGGCATTGTTATGTGCGGTGTGGGGGTCGTGTGCCTGGTGGCATTGTTATGTGCGGTGTGGGGGCCGTGTGGCTGGTGGCATTGTGATGTGCGGTGTGGGGGGCCGTGTGGCTGGTGGCATTGTGATGTGCTGTGTGGGGGGCCGTGTGGCTGGTGGCATTGTGATGTGCTGTGTGGGGGCCGTGTGGCTGGTGGCATTGTGATGTGCGATGTGGGGGGCCGTGTGCCTGGTGGCATTGTGATGTGCGGTGTGGAGGTCGTGTGCCTGGTGGCATTGTGATGTGCGGTGTGGGGGCCGTGTGCCTGGTGGCATTGTGATGTGCGATGTTGGGAGCCGTGTGCCTAGTGGCATTGTGATGTGCGGTGTGGGGGTCGTGTGCCTGGTGGCATTGTGAGGTGCGGTGTGGGGGCCGTGTGCCTGGTGGCATTGTGATGTGCGGTGTGGAGGTCGTGTGCCTGGTGGCATTTTGATGTGCTGTGTGGGGGCCGTGTGGCTGGTGGCATTGTGATGTGCGATGTGGGGGGCCGTGTGCCTGGTGGCATTGTGATGTGCGGTGTGGAGGTCGTGTGCCTGGTGGCATTGTGATGTGCGGTGTGGGGGCCGTGTGCCTGGTGGCATTGTGATGTGCGGTGTGGAGGTCGTGTGCCTGGTGGCATTGTGATGTGCTGTGTGGGGGCCGTGTGGCTGGTGGCATTGTGATGTGCGATGTGGGGGGCCGTGTGCCTGGTGGCATTGTGATGTGCAGTGTGGAGGTCGTGTGCCTGGTGGCATTGTGATGTGCGGTGTGGGGGCCGTGTGCCTGGTGGCATTGTGATGTGCGATGTTGGGGGCCGTGTGCCTAGTGGCATTGTGATGTGCGGTGTGGGGGTCGTGTGCCTGGTGGCATTGTGATGTGCGGTGTGGGGGCCGTAAGCCTGGAGGCATTGTGATGTGCGATGTGGGGGGCCGTGTGCCTGGTGGCATTGTGATGTGCGGTGTGGGGGTCGTGTGCCTGGTAGCATTGTGATGTGCGGTGTGGGGCCGTGTGCCTGGTGGCATTGTGATGTGCGGTGTGGGGCCGTGTGCCTGGTGGCATTGTGATGTGCGGTGTGGGGCCGTGTGCCTGGTGGCATTGTGATGTGCGGTGTGGGGGCCGCGTGCCTGGTGGCATTGTGATGTGCGGTGTGGGGGTCGTGTGCCTGGTGGCATTGTGATGTGCGGTGTGGGGGCCGTGTGCCTGGTGGCATTGTGATGTGCGGTGTGGGGCCGTGTGCCTGGTGGCATTGTGATGTGCGGTGTGGGGGCCGTGTGCCTGGTGGCATTGTGATGTGCGATGTTGGGAGCCGTGTGCCTAGTGGCATTGTGATGTGCGGCGTGGGGGTCGTGTGCCTGGTGGCATTGTGAGGTGCGGTGTGGGGGCCGTGTGCCTGGTGGCATTGTGATGTGCGGTGTGGAGGTCGTGTGCCTGGTGGCATTGTGATGTGCTGTGTGGGGGCCGTGTGGCTGGTGGCATTGTGATGTGCGATGTGGGGGGCCGTGTGCCTGGTGGCATTGTGATGTGCGGTGTGGAGGTCGTGTGCCTGGTGGCATTGTGATGTGCGGTGTGGGGGCCGTGTGCCTGGTGGCATTGTGATGTGCGGTGTGGAGGTCGTGTGCCTGGTGGCATTGTGATGTGCTGTGTGGGGGCCGTGTGGCTGGTGGCATTGTGATGTGCGATGTGGGGGGCCGTGTGCCTGGTGGCATTGTGATGTGCGGTGTGGAGGTCGTGTGCCTGGTGGCATTGTGATGTGCGGTGTGGGGGCCGTGTGCCTGGTGGCATTGTGATGTGCGATGTTGGGGGCCGTGTGCCTAGTGGCATTGTGATGTGCGGTGTGGGGGTCGTGTGCCTGGTGGCATTGTGATGTGCGGTGTGGGGGCCGTAAGCCTGGAGGCATTGTGATGTGCGATGTGGGGGGCCGTGTGCCTGGTGGCATTGTGATGTGCGGTGTGGGGGTCGTGTGCCTGGTAGCATTGTGATGTGCGGTGTGGGGCCGTGTGCCTGGTGGCATTGTGATGTGCGGTGTAGGGCCGTGTGCCTGGTGGCATTGTGATGTGCGGTGTGGGGCCGTGTGCCTGGTGGCATTGTGATGTGCGGTGTGGGGGCCGCGTGCCTGGTGGCATTGTGATGTGCGGTGTGGGGGTCGTGTGCCTGGTGGCATTGTGATGTGCGGTGTTGGGGCCGTGTGCCTGGTGGCATTGTGATGTGCGGTGTGGGGCCGTATGCCTGGTGGCATTGTGATGTGCGGTGTGGCCAGGGCCGTGTGCCTGGTGGCATTGTGATGTGCGGTGTGGGGCCGTGTGCCTGGTGGCATTGTGATGTGCGGTGTGGGGGCCGTGTGCCTGGTGGCATTGTAGTGTGTGGTGTGGGGGCCGTGTGCCTGGTGGCATTGTGATGTGCGGTGTGGGGGCCGTGTGCCTGGTGGCATTGTGATGTGCGGTGTGGGGCCGTGTGCCTGGTGGCATTGTGATGTGCGGCGTGGGGGCCGTGTGCCTGGTGGCATTGTGATGTGCGGTGTGGGGGCCGTGTGCCTGGTGGCATTGTGATGTGCGGTGTGGGGGCCGTGTGCCTGGTGGCATTGTGATGTGCGGTGTGGGGGGCCGCGTGCCTGGTGGCATTGTGATGTGCGGTGTGGGGGCCGTGTGCCTGGTGGCATTGTGATGTGCGGTGTGGGGGCCGTGTGTCTGGTGGCATTGTGATGTGCGGCGTGGGGGCCGTGTGCCTGGTGGCATTGTGATGTGCGGTGTGGGGGCCGTGTGGCAAGTGGCATTGTGATGTGCGGTGTGGGGGTCGTGTGCCTGGTGGCATTTTCATGTGCGGTGTGAGGCCGTGTGGCAAGTGACATTGTCACGTGCGGTGTGAGGCCGTGTGGCAAGTGACATTGTCATGTGCGGTGTGGGGCCGTGTGCCTGATGGCATTGTGATGTGCGGTGTGAGGCCGTGTGGCAAGTGGCATTGTCATGTGCGGTGTGGGGCCGTGTGCCTGGTGGCATTGTGATGTGCGGTGTGAGGCCGTGTGGCAAGTGGCATTGTCATGTGCGGTGTGGGGCCGTGTGCCTGGTGGCATTGTGATGTGCGGTGTGAGGCCGTGTGGCTGGTGGCATTGTGATGTGCGGTGTGAGTCCGTGTTGTGTGCCTGGTGTCGTTGTCGTGTCATGTGCCAAGTGTCATTGTCCTCAGGTCGTATGCCTAGGTATGATTGTCATGTCGTGTGTAGAGTGTAACGTGTTCAATGCCTTGCGACACATATCAAGGGCCTTGCGACAAGTATGGAGTGGCCTTCTTCAAAATTCAAATAACATGTGTCAGGAATCAAAATATTACGTGGCAAGTCGCATATAAACCATAAGGGTCGCGTGACAAGGGTCACACTTGAGGGTCATACATCAATCAGGGCAACAGCAACAGGTTTTGACAATTAATGTTAAGTTTAGAAAACGCAACAACAATATAATGATAACCAATATACAACTTTGCAACAACTAACAAAGTTGATAATGGCAATACATTTGAAATAAACATCCTCATATTTCAACAGCACTCATAGAAAGAAGCAAAGCATACCACACACACACCACCACAATCACGAAACAAGCGGCAGTCACTAAAACAAACTGCAAAGGCGACAGTGACGCCCAGGAGCAGCACTGAAGCTCTTCATTGCACTGCGTTGTTGCATCTGGGATGTTCGTGGTACTTGTCTTTCGCTCCAGTCCCCCCCACCTGCTGCTCCAGTCCCCCCACCTGCTGCTCCAGTCCCCCACCTGCTGCTCCAGTCCCCCCACCTGCTGCTCCAGTCCCCCCCACCTGCTGCTCCAGTCCCCCCACCTGCTGCTTCAGTCTCCCCACCTGCTGCTCCAGTCCCCCCACCTGCTTCTCCAGTCCCCCCACGTGATGCTCCAGTCCCCACACCTGCTGCTCCAGTCCCCACACCTGCTGCTCCAGTCCCCACACCTGCTGCTCCAGTCCCCACACCTGCTGCTCCAGTCCCCACACCTGCTGCTCCAGTCCCCACACCTGCTGCTCCAGTCTGCTCAACTGGCGCATTCAAGTCAACACAACTGGTCAGAGCTGAGCTGGCCAGTCAGCAGCTCCAATAAACAGGCCACGCCAGCCAACACGAGCCAATTAACAGCAGCGTACACGCACATCAGCGCGGCCCAATAGCCATATTACAAGCGAGTGGCTGTGCACACCTCGAGTATTTCACCTGCTCGTCACTACGCAGCGCGGCATGCATCCCCGTTGCGGCGGTGGCCGTGTGATATACGGGCGGCCTGTGCTAAGGACAGTGAAGAGACATTGCTTTACGTTTTTCTGAATCAACGCATTATACAATTATTTTGTAGCGGAGTAAATGACTTTCACGTAAAGCAAGTAATATGAACGAATACCATTTCAGCGCCATGGAAAAAAACAATCTTCAATCGTAGCCCAGTCCTTGCTTAGCTTGTTTTAACTTGTCACTCCATTTACTTTTTTGCGTTTTGACTGGGTTCTATAACAAACTTTATTAACGTTGTCATTCATCCATTGAAAAGTCTTTTCTTTAGACTTCTGACATGAGTTCATCTCGTGTTAATTTTTCTTCTCATTTCATATTGTTCCATCTATTCGTAGGGTTCCCATTGTTTTCACTTCCATGTGGAGGAACATGTGTTGAGCATTACACTGCCTAGTGAACAGTCCACGAATCCTTGTACTATTAAGGCGGTTGCTATCTTATTGTTCGTAATATCTGTGTGCTTCGTCAAAATGAGTTCCATTTTATTATGTCCGGCCAAACTTGGTTTCTGCAGTAATACCTTCAGAAAAACACGTCAATGAGAGAGGACTCGTATAAGATGTTGTCCACAACATGCTGTTGTGTTGGTCTCTTCTCGATAACGTAATTAGCACACACCGCGCTGTCCAATAAACATCCCACTCATTTTAGGCCAGATGAGACGATTTGCGCGTCTGCCAAACGCGATCTGCCAGAAACAGCGGTCAGCACCAGAAGGAAGAAAGAGAACCATTTTGTATGGAGATATGGGAAGAACGTGGAATCTACGCACAAAGTGCATAGAAACAATACGTCAAAAAAGTACATTAAACAAGATAAAAGTGGAAGAAGTAGTACGTGCTGAAAAACAGGACATTAGAGAACCGAAAAAATATGGTTTTTAACGAAATAGATTAGATCGTTATTAGTTAGTTCAATCCTTCCTATCCGCCACAAAGGCGATCCAAAGAGAGGAAGGAGGAAGACACCATTTAGTATGGAGTTAAGGGAACGCGGAATCTATGCAAAAAAGGGGAAATAAACAGTAAATTGAGCACGAATATTAAGAAACAAGATTAAAGTTGAAGAAGAAAGTAACAGGTGCTGAAAAACAGGACAGCAGTGAACCAAAAAAAATGGTCCTTTACATAACAAAAATATTCCAACAAAATGAAGGCTTACATAACTCTTAGATCCGGACCTCACATTTTCCCCCGTGGAGGACTGGTTCCCATAGATACAATAGTCGTATCCCCCCCAAGGGGAGTTAGTTAAAAAAGCACTTGAAGAACCCACCAACAAGATGATAGATATATAAATCAGGCTTGATCGGAACATAATATCCTTATTTACTTTAACACGCAGTTCACACATTAGGTAAGCTCTTACCAGGTTTTTTATGACAAACCTAAATCACGAAACAAAACATCAATAATGAAAAACATTTTGAAAAGTATTTAAAATTGAACCAAACGAGCTGAGAAGCGGAATATAGCACATTTTCACAATATGAACTGCAAGTACCTATTTCCCTGCCACATTAATTTAGATCACCGCTCATTTGTATTCTGCACTACAGAGAAGGAAGAAAGAACGGCGCATCCCGGTTTATTGATAATGAACGCATATGTGTCGTGCGTTCGTTCATTCCCTTATCATAACACGGTAGAATTCAGAGATCATTTTCTTTGAAGTGCGGTAAGTTAGGTGAATAATCGTTATTTAGGTAACTGGATGTCTCATTCTAAATGATATGAGAATCAAGGGACTCGATCGTATAGTATATTATACTACGTCACAATACTCATATCATTCCATCATGCCACTATACTTATATCATTCCATTATACCACAATACTCATGTCATTCTTTTATATTACTGGTGTACACGGCGTCAAACATGACGGGATAAAACATTTCCTTGAATAAATTTTCTAGATGTGGATGACAAACAAATATATCCATTCTAACAGAAACTGCGATCAAAATATTCCTGTACTTGTGCTCTGGTGAAACTCGTATATATCAAAGATACGGCCATTTAAGCATTCGCACGAGCGTGACAGAGAGACGGAAGAAGTGGACACCAAACAAATATATAATCAAATCAACACACCAAGGGTATTATTTGGTAAGATATCACTATACTCTATGATTCTAATACATGTTATGAGTATAGCGAATATGATTAATCGTTTTCTTTCGACCATCACGCGTTTGAAACTAATCCCAATCAATTACTAATCTGTGTAACTAGTCAATCATTTTTTTGAAGTTTAGTGCCGTACTAAATCACTTTTTTGAAAAGAATAAAAGTTAAATTAAACATTCCCAGGCATCTTGCCGACCTCTCAATACGCTTCGATCGACCGATACGAGCACGCTCCATGCAGCTAACCAGCCAGGTTGCTGGGACAGGCCTCCATTAGAACTCTATGTAGTCATGAATTACAGAACTAAAGACTAACATGGCTCTCATTCATCTTGGACAGGTACTATTATCAATGAAAAATTCATAGAATGAAATAAAAAATTCAATTAAAAGTACAGCAAATGTTGAAATGCTTCACGATAAATATACAATTGAAGTTTCAAAAAGATTCCTTAGTTTGAAATTGAGTAGCGGTTACATCATTCATTTTAGCCAATCATTTTTGAAACTTAATTCAGCCTAACATACAAGAACCATTGAATGAATAAATGTTCGTGGCGTCTAGTTGCCACTCTGCAGCGCTTGTGAGCCAGACAAACTAGTTCTCTAAAGTCAAAGCGATACTCTTACAAAATGACGCTAATTCTTTCGTGAATTAGACATTTCAAAACGCTTCCGATGGAGGGTCCATTTCACGTGCATAAAACAAAACTACTGACACAATTGGGAATTGGCCAAAATGGGCTCATGATCAAAAATCATTTCAAAAAGCTCCCGTTGAATTTACACGTGGAAGTGCATATACGCATTTATGCGCTAAAGTACAAATAAAAAGTGAGCTCAATGACCATTCTCATGAGTACACTCAGCCAAAAGCTGTAACAAGTGGGCCGCGTTGATAAACTGTACAAGAATCCAAGTCCAGCACCACAGCATGGAAGCTTTACTGTTTGGCCGGCTGATCAAAGCGCACCACAACACTGCATTAGGAAACAAAAATATTGCAAGAATTTGCATGGGGGACTTGACATGGCAATGTATTTTTATAGCGCACATGACCTGTTACATCCATGATTTGAACTGAAATCACCAAACTGGAAATTTTGGTATAACCTGTAAAACGCACCACAGGTAAGCAAATTCTATTCTATATAAATCCTTGTCATGCATGTGCTGGTCTCATTTTCAAAATCATGCTAAAAAAACTCCCTGTTGTTCTCGATGACGCATATAATGTTCGTGGCTTATTTCAGTATATTTGCACACAACATTTGACAAGAAGGTCTCAATGACCTTACGAACGTTCTTGGTTACGAGGTCCTCAGAGAACACCCAACAGGTCAAAAAAATAACTTTCTTACTTTATGCTTCTCTTTTACTTTCTGTGCCTGTTTGCGATGGTTAGAATAGAAACATAATTCCGTGCCTTGCGTCAGTGGGCTCTGGGCCCCGTGTCAGTGGGCTCTGGGCCCCGTGTCAGTGGGCTCTGCGCCCTGTGTCAGGGGGCTCTGCGCCCTGTGTCAGGGGGCTCTGGGCCCTGTGTCAGGGGGCTTTACGCCCTGTGTCAGTGGGCTCTGTGCCGTGTGTCAGTGGGCTCTGTGCCGTGTGTCAGTGGACTTTGTGCCGTGTGTCAGTGGACTCTGTGCCCTGTGTCAGTGGGCTCTGTGCCGTGTGTCAGTGGGCTCTGTGCCGTGTGTCAGTGGACTCTGTGCCGTGTGTCAGTGGACTCTGTGCCCTGTGTCAGTGGGCTCTGTGCCCTGTGTCAGTGGACTCTGTGCCCTGTGTCAGTGGACTCTGTGCCCTGTGTCAGTGGGCTCTGTGCCGTGTGTCAGTGGGCTCTGTGCCGTGTGTCAGTGGGCTCTGTGCCGTGTGTCAGTGGACTCTGTGCCGTGTGTCAGTGGACTCTGTGCCCTGTGTCAGTGGGCTCTGTGCCCTGTGTCAGTGGACTCTGTGCCCTGTGTCAGTGAACTCTGTGCCCTGTGTCAGTGGACTCTGTGCCCTGTGTCAGTGGGCTCTGTGCCGTGTGTCAGTGGACTCTGTGCCCTGTGTCAGTGGGCTCTGTGCCGTGTGTCAGTGGGCTCTGTGCCCTGTGTCAGTGGGCTCTGTGCCCTGTGTCAGTGGACTCTGTGCCCTGTGTCAGTGGGCTCTGTGCCGTGTGTCAGTGGGCTCTGTGCCCTGTGTCAGTGGGCTCTGTGCCGTGTGTCAGTGGGCTCTGTGCCCTGTGTCAGTGGGCTCTGTGCCGTGTGTCAGTGGACTCTGTGCCCTGTGTCAGTGGACTCTGTGCCCTGTGTCAGTGGACTCTGTGCCCTGTGTCAGTGGACTCTGTGCCCTGTGTCAGTGGGCTCTGTGCCGTGTGTCAGTGGACTCTGTGCCCTGTGTCAGTGGGCTCTGTGCCGTGTGTCAGTGGGCTCTGTGCCGTGTGTCAGTGGGCTCTGTGCCGTGTGTCAGTGGGCTCTGTGCCGTGTGTCAGTGGACTATGTGCCCTGTGTCAGTGGACTCTGTGCCCTGTGTCAGTGGGCTCTGTGCCGTGTGTCAGTGGGCTCTGTGCCCTGTGTCAGTGGGCTCTGTGCCGTGTGTAAGTGGGCTCTGTGCCGTGTGTCAGTGGACTCTGTGCCGTGTGTCAGTGGACTCTGTGCCCTGTGTCAGTGGACTCTGTGCCCTGTGTCAGTGGGCTCTGTGCCCTGTGTCAGTGGGCTCTGTGCCGTGTGTCAGTGGACTCTGTGCCCTGTGTCAGTGGACTCTGTGCCCTGTGTCAGTGGACTCTGTGCCCTGTGTCAGTGGACTCTGTGCCCTGTGTCAGTGGGCTCTGTGCCGTGTGTCAGTGGACTCTGTGCCCTGTGTCAGTGGGCTCTGTGCCGTGTGTCAGTGGGCTCTGTGCCGTGTGTCAGTGGGCTCTGTGCCGTGTGTCAGTGGGCTCTGTGCCGTGTGTCAGTGGACTATGTGCCCTGTGTCAGTGGACTCTGTGCCCTGTGTCAGTGGGCTCTGTGCCGTGTGTCAGTGGGCTCTGTGCCCTGTGTCAGTGGGCTCTGTGCCGTGTGTAAGTGGGCTCTGTGCCGTGTGTCAGTGGACTCTGTGCCGTGTGTCAGTGGACTCTGTGCCCTGTGTCAGTGGACTCTGTGCCCTGTGTCAGTGGACTCTGTGCCCTGTGTCAGTGGGCTCTGTGCCCTGTGTCAGTGGGCTCTGTGCCGTGTGTCAGTGGACTCTGTGCCCTGTGTCAGTGGACTCTGTGCCCTGTGTCAGTGGACTCTGTGCCCTGTGTCAGTGGACTCTGTGCCCTGTGTCAGTGGACTCTGTGCCGTGTGTCAGTGGGCTCTGTGCCCAGTGTCAGTGGGCTCTATGCCGTGTGTCAGTGGACTCTATGCCGTGTGTCAGTGGACTCTGTGCCCTGTGTCAGTGGACTCTGTGCCCTGTGTCAGTGGACTCTGTGCCCTGTGTCAGTGGACTCTGTGCCCTGTGTCAGTGGACTCTGTGCCCTGTGTCAGTGGACTCTGTGCCCTGTGTCAGTGGACTCTGTGCCCTGTGTCAGTGGACTCTGTGCCCTGTGTCAGTGGACTCTGTGCCCTGTGTCAGTGGACTCTGTGCCCTGTGTCAGTGGGCTCTGTGCCGTGTGTCAGTGGGCTCTGTGCCCTGTGTCAGTGGGCTCTGTGCCGTGTGTCAGTGGGCTCTGTGCCCTGTGTCAGTGGGCTCTGTGCCGTGTGTCAGTGGGCTCTGTGCCCTGTGTCAGTGGGCTCTGTGCCGTGTGTCAGTGGGCTCTGTGCCGTGTGTCAGTGGGCTCTGTGCCGTGTGTCAGTGGGCTCTGTGCCGTGTGTCAGTGGGCTCTGTGCCGTGTGTCGGTGGGCTCTGTGCCCAGTGTCAGTGGGCTTACGATGCCCGCAAAAGAAAGTCTCACAAGGCCCACACGAACAACACACTCCGTGAGGCACCCCCTGACACGACGTCGTGTCAGGCACCCCCTGACGTGTCAGCTCCACGCATTGTCATTGTCGTGTCAGGGGGTGTCAGGCACCCCCTGACACGACCTACAGACAGCTCCACGCATTACAGAGCATCTAATGATCGCAGCTCCTAGTCTCGACAGCATAATTAATTGCGCTAGAGGGCATCCCTAGATCACGTGTGTATGTATATATACACGTGCCCTCGCATTTTGCTCACTAATTTTTGAAAATTAATTAAAATCGTACAGAAGAAATCCGGTCTACGCAAATGGATTCAGTTGATGAAAAGACGAGGCTTGTCATTGACCGAGAACTGTCGGTAAACAATATGCATACATTGGAAGTAACTACAGACGGTGCGCCCCTATAAACCTAACTAAACCATTTGCAAACTGAAGGTAGGGTAACTCTTCCTTTCATAAATTTTCCATAGGGAGAAGGAGAGCTCATTAATCATTAGAAAACTACTTTCGTTTCGCTCATGGGTGACCCAATCCTCAACCACTTCCCCACCCCCACCCAAAAAATTTCCTAGGCGAGTGAGAGAGACTTATAATTAAAAGAATATATTCTTTGCTTTTTGTGCCTTTCCCAAAAAATAATTCGTCATGGGGACGCATTTTCTCAAATTTAGTCCAATTCAATTCATCATATTATTGTTCGCCTGGTGCATCGTCTGTTTTGAACACCGAGTGATTCGAGCAACAAATAGCACTCAGCATTGAAAAGAGGACGGTAATCTCATATATCTCTCGGTGCTGATAACCAGGCTTTCCAGTTGAGTTCCGTTGAATTAGAGCTTTGCATTTAGAAGTTTGTTTTCCTGAGTGCTGTGTTCAACAGCTTTCAAACGCCTGCTAAACAATTGTGAATAATTTACATACTTGAAACAAAACATTAATTTATTATTAGATTCTTTGGTACACGAAAACTTTAACGAAGAAGCGAGTGCAAAACAGCCCCAGCAACCGACTCCGGGCTGCTGAGCCTCCATTTTTGCTTTTTTACTCCACACAGACGCAAGAGCTAAGCTATTGCAGCTGACGGATGTTCACCAGGAGTCACTCGCTGATGAATTAGCCTTCTTGCAGATAGTTCATTCTTCACACGCCTTTTTGCTGTATTGCTTTGTTTCGGGAAAGAATAGAACACTACCAAGCTACTTGGTTTTCACAAGTAGAAACTTTTTCCAAGGACTGCCCACATGGTTTGGGGCCAACGAACAAAACTGCACAAAAATTTGAAGCAGACATTTTTATTTTTAGTTCCATAACTTCTCTCCACTCTCGCGCCCCTTCGCTGGCATCAGATCCAGCGTGCGATACGAAAGTTCGCAGCCCGCAAAATTTCTCAAAAAAATATTGTGGGCAGTTTAGTCTTTTTTCTATGCGCAACATCGGGCCATCGAGAAAGCATCCAGAGGGGGAAGGATCTCTATCCTTTTCTCTTTGACCGACCAGGCCAGCAACTGAATATCCTCAAGGGAGAAAAAAGTAGCGGTAAATCATGCATATTTCCCCGGCTTCTCAGTGCCAACTTGCTCCAGAATCAACCCACCTCTCAGCATCTGGGTGACGTTTCCCTCAGGCATCCTCCGCGCCACAGCCCAGCTGCAAGTGAATTTATCATCAGTCACACAGCGCACGCGCATATGCTGGTCTGAGGAACCCCGAGTTCAATGCATGCAGCCTTATAGATGCCGTCATGTCATCGATACGGAGGTTTGGCTCGCATAAATCTGTCCCTTGAAGAGCTTGAAGCACGTTATTTGATATTGTCGAGCCAAGATGTGCAGGTCTTATTCATACTAGCTCTCGAATTCCAATGAATAACAAAAAATGTATATTTCCTTACATTTCTCATGAATATTCACATCAAAAATTACTAATTCTCGCTTCATTATACATAAATTACAACACCCATAGTACTCGATATATTGTGCTATTCCATTCCTCATGGTAAATTTGTCGAAGAAATTCAACAGAAATGATGAGAATGACGATGATAACGCTTAAATGCAGTCACTCCACAGTAGCACTAATGCATCAGCTGCCGGTACAGCAGCAGTCTACGCAGCAGCACTCTGCACTGCAGTACTCTGCGGAACAGCTGCATGCGCATGGCAGTACTCTGCGCAACAGCTGCATGCGCATGGCAGTACTCTGCGCAACAGCTGCATGCGCATGGCAGTACTCTGCGCAACAGCTGCATGCGCATGGCAGTACTCTGCGCAACAGCTGCATGCGCATGGCAGTACTCTGCACAGCAGCAGTCTACGCTGCAGCACTCTGCACAGCAGCAGTCTACGCTGCAGCACTCTGCACAGCAGCATTCTACGCTGCAGCACTCTGCACAGCAGCATTCTACGCTGCAGCACTCTGCACAGCAGCAGTCTACGCTGCAGCACTCTGCACAGCAGCAGTCTACGCTGCAGCACTCTGCACAGCAGTAGTCTACGCTGCAGCACTCTGCACAGCAGCAGTCTACGCTGCAGCACTCTGCACAGCAGCAGTCTACGCTGCAGCACTCTGCACAGCAGCAGTCTACGCTGCAGCACTCTGCACAGCAGCAGTCTACGCTGCAGCACTCTGCACAGCAGCAGCTGTACGGCTTGACGCTCGCCACCCCCCACAGGAACGCGCTCGAGAGACCGGTTGCGTAGCACGCACCTGGCGAGAACTGTGGTGGACTGCGCTCTCACACCGAACTCCATCACCAGAGTAAACAACTGCACTAAGTTCGCTCCGAGCGAACAAAAGTGCAACTTAATCCAAGACAGACCGCACTTTTGGAGTACACACACCGTACCTGAGTGCATTGGCGGACTGAGTTCATTTTGTGATTTCAGACATGCCAGGAAACAGTGTAATGTGTTTGTGTTTACCAATCACAGCATCTTTGTCTCTGTAAACGATGCGATGGAGTGAAAGTGACCTATGAAACTGGCTTTATTTTCCAGGATTATTGAACAGTTCATCATACCTCAGCAACTGAAAATTTCAGGATTATGGCCTTTTCAGGAAATAGAGATCGAACGCGTGAACCACCCTTCAGAGGAATACAGCTATTGTATCAATAGGAAAAAAACGAGGTCACGAGCTGAGGGTTTAGACAGCTTTCATTCTATTGAAATTGAATAGTTTTTTGTTTTGTAAGGAATCCTCTTTTTCGGTTCACCTCAGTCCCATTTTTCACCGACTATTGGTTTCGTTTACTATTTTCAACTTGTTTCATAAACTTCATTCTTTATATACTCTTTCTATGCGCAAGATATCTTGTGTGAGAACACACCTCGTGCATTGAGTTCGCGTTCCCTTCACACCATTCTCAATGTGCATTCATCATTCTTCTTTTTGAAAACTCCTTTGTTTTGATTAGGGAGGTGTTAACTCACTTATAATGTGATCTAATTTGGTCGAATCAATTAGATCATTAGTTAGTTAAAGCCTCCCTATCCGCCATAAAGGCGAACCAAAGAGAGGAAAGATGAAGGCACCATTTGGTATGGAGTTGAGGGAACGCGGAATCGATGCAGAAAGGGCATAGAAACAGAAAGTTGAGAAAGAAGTTCATGAAACAAGATCAAAGTCGAAGAAGAAAGAAGTAGGTGCTGAAAAACAGGACAGAAGTGAACCGAAAAAAGATGGTCCTTAACATAACAAAACATTTCATTTCAATAAAAAGGTAGCCTATTTAACTCTCAGCTCGGGCCCTCACATTCAAATTCGGGCGAACCAGTAGTTTTACCGCTTAATTTGAAACCGCAATTTTACTATTGAATAAAATATAATTTCTTAAACCTATTTCGTAGCTGGTTAGCGGTAAATTCGTTAACTGACTAAAATGAACACACCAACGGGTCTATAAAAAACCTTCCTTTCTCCAGCACAAACCCGATTACGTCG
Organism: Morinoia aosen; assembly: GCA_030386875.1. NCBI lineage: Eukaryota > Metazoa > Arthropoda > Malacostraca > Amphipoda > Talitridae > Morinoia > Morinoia aosen. Next base: position 92,124,399 of record CM059561.1, on the reverse strand, counting down.
AGTACCAAAGACCACGTCTTGGGCGAAGCGTCGCCGAACCGACGCATGAAGTCGATATCTTTTGTTGTTCCAAAAATATCCGCTGTGGGAGTCAATAACACGTAAAAACTTCCAATATTAGCACATGATTGAAACAGCAAAAACAGGGAGGAAATCAATCAGGAATGTGCTGAACTTTCCAATTGTGTAGAAAGGCGGATGAAGCTTCTAAATTGGGGGGCGCGGCACTTAGTCTTTCTCAATTGTTCGAGCTTGCCGAAGACGAGAAATTGTATTTCCTAATTTATTTATTAAACTATTGAATAATTTATTATTCTACTTCCGCAAGACTTGACCTCTCTTTTCGCTCCCTTGAGACTATAAGAGAGAAACTCAGGGAAGTTTGATATAAACTCAGGTGGCCGAGCACAGACACAAAACTATAGCGTCTCGACTGAGACAGCCGCCTGGCACGCTAGCAAAAGACTGCAAGCAGCACGATTATACGGAGAAATTAATTTTGTAGATGAACAAAAAACTAAGAAATCCTTCCAGAAGATCGTCCATTGCACAGTATACGCCGCCCTGGCTGCACTTCTGGCCCCTCAACAGGCAACACATATCAAGTGTTAAGTTTAAACGGCTTCATTAAAAAACGGTTCAACAGAAAGGTGACGATAGTTATGAGGGATCTCAGGAAGCTTTTCTTTTGCTCAGTTAAAATCACACTCGGTTGATGCAAGCTAATCGCCTGGAGATTCGCAAAGCGCGGTCAATCATCGAATCCCAAAGACAAGGTTGATTTTTTCTAATTTTCCCCCATGCGTCACATAAATGCCGCAATACACTAAATGTTCTTCAACACATCTTGACTTTGACATGAATACATGGTGACCGGAACTAAGGTCTCAACATTCATTTCTTATCACAACTGAGGCGAAAACTTCGCTGGACACACCAATCGGATCACATGAACGCCCCAGAAGAGCGCCAAAAATGAAGATGTTACCATTTCCTTCCCTCAGCATCCGTGTCGGTTCAACCCATCCCAGTGCATACACTGTGAAACCTAGTATCGCTTGTGGAGTAGAGTTCAACTGTCTTGAGAAGTCATTACGCTGCTCTATAGTTCAATCAACAAGAAGTACAACACCCGAGCTGCACCACACTCAAAGTGCACCACTAACAAACTTTTAATGAATGGCAATCAATGCGGAAGCAATACTCCACTTCATTAAACTTACGCGACATTTCGAGGCACGCGGATCGGACAGTTATCAGTACAAAATTATGGAGGCAATAAATTCAAATTCACGAGCGGTTAAGAGCGCATTAGCCAAGTTTAGGCCAGCTTGACGCTCTCAGGAAACGCGCTTTTCTCGCACGAACGCTGCCGCAAGTGCTGCCTCGACGCCGCCGCAGCCGCACACAGATTTATTATGAGGGATAAAATTTGGACAGAGTGCGCCAGCGTGAAGGCTTCTGAGGTCGTTTGTAACGCCGCGTGTCGAGGAGGTGCGGACGGCGGCCGCACGATGGCCGGCAGCGTCAGCTCAAAATTTAAGAGATTTTCAGGAGTGATCATTTAGGGTCACTCATTTTATTTGGCAGCCCGAGCGACGCACCATTAGAGCTCGCGAGGAGCACATGGCCCCTGACTGATGGCCGCCGCAGCTCGTGAGGGCGCCTCGGCAGCTGTCTCGCTCGAGTCTCGGCCTCAGTCTCGCTCGAGTCTCGGCCTCAGTCTCGACCCTCAGTCTCGCTCGAGTCTCGGCCTTCAGTCTCGCTCGAGTCTCGGCCCTCAGTCTCGCATGAGTCTCGGCCTCAGTCTCGCTCGAGTCTCGGCCCTCAGTCTCGCTCGAGTCTCGGCCCTCAGTCTCGCTCGAGTCTCGGCCTCAGTCTCGCTCGAGTCTCGGCAACTCAGTCTCGCACGAAAGTCGCAACAACTCAGTCTCGCACGAGAGTCGCAACAACTCAGTCTCGCACGAGAGTCGCAACAACTCAGTCTCGCACGAGACTCGCAACAACTCAGTCTCGCACGAGAGTCGCAACAACTCAGTCTCGCACGAGAGTCGCAACAACTCAGTCTCGCACGAGAGTCGCAACAACTCAGTCTCGCTTGAGAGTCGCAACAACTCAGTCTCGCACGAGAGCCGCAACAACTCAGTCTCGCATGAGAGTCGCAACAACTCAGTCTCGCATGAGAGTCGCAACAACTCAGTCTCGCAAGAGAGTCGCAACAACTCAGTCTCCCACGAGAGTCGCAACAACTCAGTCTCGCACGAGAGTCGCAACAACTCAGTCTCGCAAGAGAGTCGCAACAACTCAGTCTCGCACGAGAGTCGCAACAACTCAGTCTCGCACGAGAGTCGCAACAACTCAGTCTCGCACGAGAGTCGCAACAACTCAGTCTCGCACGAGAGTCGCAACAACTCAGTCTCGCTTGAGAGTCGCAACAACTCAGTCTCGCACGAGAGTCGCAACAACTCAGTCTCGCACGAGAGTCGCAACAACTCAGTCTCGCAAGAGAGTCGCAACAACGCAGTCTCGCACGAGAGTCGCAACAACTCAGTCTCGCTTAAGAGTCTCGGTCCTTAGTCTCGCAGGAGCGTATCAGCATTTCCATCAGAGATAAGGTCAAATCTTCACAAACACACTATCTGGATGTTTAAAAGCATATCAAGTTTTTAAATAACTAGTAAAGATTCACACGTTCGTTATTGCGGAAGCATTCAGAACTTACCAAAACGTTCACATTTCACGCCGTTCATCCGATCCCAACAACGTAACTCTGCTCCAAGCACCAACGGGTCATTGCCTCCAAATTTGCTGGCTTTTAACTTCAAATGCCTGAAACATTTCTCATGCTCTATGTGTCGGATAATTCTCTAGGGCTTTAAAATGCTCTAAACAACTTCCGGATTTGTGAACGCTGGTAGTATACAAGAAAACACTTAATGGTTTTCCGTTTAAGGTCAAGTATTTGGCATAGCTGAAGTTCATATTTATCTCACTTGTACTGTATGGATCACGATTAATTTTCTGTTTTACAGAAGAGATTATATATGGCTACGAAATTTGTCCGCTTACTGAGAACGCATGAACGCGAAACGCCTAGTTTCTTTTGTATCAATTCACTTTTTACAACTTACATGCCGACGTCAAGATAAATAATACTTCTAGAATCTCAGCATTCTAATCAACAAAGAACGCAACTTATCTGCGATTGCGCATATTCCAGTCAATGTGGATGGTGATCACTCTGGAGTTTTCCGCATTCCAATTACACTTGACAAAGAATTTGCAGGTGACAAGTTCACATTGCGACCGCCCGCTAGCTTTGTTTCAAACGAGTTTTTTGCACGCTGTGCTTCATGAGAGGTCTACCAGACTCTCTTATGTGCGTGATGAAGGTCTGCCAAACTCTGCAGGTCAATATCAGATTAGATTGTAAGTTAGTTTAAGCCTCATTAACCACCAACAAAAAAAATGCTCCGAAGGGAGAAAAAGTATCATTTAGTGGGAAATTAAGAGAACGGGGAATCTGCGCATGAGGCGGTTCTTTACATCCTGATGATAGAAACAGCATGATTGAAGAAAATTTATGAACCATGGTAAAATTGAAAGAAAAAATAAAAGGTGCTGGAAAAGGACAGTGGGCCGATAGAAGATAAAAGATTAGCCGAAAAAAGATGATCCAAAATATAAACTCTACTCTATTTCAACAAAAAATAACGCTTATTTAATTCTCAGCGGGAGACATTACATCTTCTGCCTGGGGGCGCTAGTTTCCATAGATACAACAGTTGTATCCCCCCGAGAGATTCAGTTATCTATCTATAAGCAGAAATCAGCCGAGCGATGCAAGACGGATTCTCGTCTAACCGTAGCTGCTGTGCCTTGTTCTGGGGCTAGCAAAATGGAAATGTACTCTATTCAAGAACAAAGAACGTCTCGATCGCGATATGCATTAGTCGCCTTTGACTTCGATTTGACAGTCAGAAACTTCGGCAAGAGTTCCTGAATAGAACTGGTGAGAAATGTACGTCATAATCTTAGTTATGTACGCGATCCTTGGGGTCCCTGAGGGTCAGAATATATCGTCTACAGCGAATAGTCCAGTCGTCAGGAATGGCCTCATTGATGCCTGCAGAGCGTATTCCAGTTGTCAGGCTGGCCTTATTAATGCCTGCAGTGCGTAGTCCAGTTGTCAGGCTGGCCTTATTGATGCCTGCAGTGCGTAGTCCAGTTGTCACGCTGGCCTTATTAATGCCTGCAGAGCGTATTCCAGTTGTCAGGCTGGCTTTATTGACGCCTACAGTACGTGGTGTATTTGTCAGGCTGGCCTTACTAATGCCTGTAGTGCGTTATCCAGTTGTCAGGCTGGCCATGAAAAAAAAATGAATAAATACCCTGAAAAAGACGACGTCAGCAAACATCTTCGAATTTCGCACATGTTGAGAAAAAGTGCTCACCAATATTCAGCAAAACGTGGACTCATCGATAGCACATTTTTCATCAAAGTTCACCCGAACTTAACTGAAAGGCGAAGACTATTACCAAAAGCAGAAATGTTAGCATCTCAGGGCAAAAAAAAATCATAAGCGAATGCACGAAAGCAGCAAATTTATACAGCACCAGGTTTAGAAGAAACAGTTCTCAGCATCTAAGAAAAGACACGAGCTAGTAATGTTTTTCTAAACAAATTGACGTCAACCTTAGAGCGACAATGCATCAAAACCATACAGTATTTCTCCCTCAGTTTTCAGGCAGTTACTCCTCACAGAAATTCAGAAAGATTCTCAAAAACAGAGCCCAATATTAATTACGGCGAGGCAAGTATGTTGTCAATCTTCCACCACATTGCTGTTTGTTTTGATTTCGATTAGCCGATCATTCTTGGAATAGAACTCTACTATGAATTGCTCCATAAAGTCTCGATTGCCCTCCACTTAAGAATACGTTTCTTCACGACTCTCAGTGTATTAACTTGATGAATCAATAATGCCAGCACAAAGTAAGAATTAAGAAGCAATAATGCCTATTAGTTTTCCAAACTGCTATAAAAGGGAGAAATCCGCCCGCCCCCGTGACCTGTGATAAATTTTCGTTCTCAACGCAAACGAAACCCGCATTCAAGGTCGTACATCTCGAGGCCAATTTATCACAGCACTGTACATTGAAAGTTTCGTACTGTTTGCCCGGACGAGAATTGTTAGGGCCAATAATTTCAAGGCTAGGGAAGAAGTTCATTTATAGGATTGTTTACTACTGGCTTACACGAATGATCAAGAACGAAGAGTGTATCGTGTTTACCTATGAACTCAGTTGATTTGGTGCCAAATGTAAAGTGGACGAAAGGGTTTGTTCACTGTAATCGAATAAACATACGCGACGATCCAGGATACATCATTGCAAATTGTAAATGAGAAAGCTGGAAGAAAAACTTTCAAAATTTACCTGAAGTAACACTCTTCTTCAACTACTGATTTATACTGAGCTGAATGAACATACTGAGCTTAATCAACATATGGGCTCCTTTAACATTAAAGATTGGCAGAGAGCATAGGAATGAGACGAAAAATTCTAGTATGAAATACCGTCATAGAGTTTACAAAAAACACCGTATAGCACGTCGGTGTTACAGAACGCCCACCTTCATTAAAGAGAGAGAAAAAGAAGTAGAACATCGAACATGAAACTTGCCAAAATACGAACCAAACTATCAGAATTATCAGCTATGTTCAGTGTTGCTTATTCTACTATCAGATAGAGACATTCACAATCAATACACGGTCCTGCTGTTCTGGGAAACGCGAGAATCCCGTGTCACTGGACAGACCAGAAATTCTCTGTTTATCCTCTTAACCTGCAGAAAAATTTCACCGAGTTTGTAGGAATGAGTACAACAAAACTCATAAAACTCATATTACAACGATGATCTGTGAATTCTCTACGTAGCAAGCTGATGGCGAGATAAGACAACCATACTTCTCAACGAGGCACCGACGAGTTGGACTCCAGTGATGTTTTGGTCGATGGGATAACGGTTCTCAAGTTGGTGCGACTGAAGTCCACTGTTTTCGAGGGGACTATAGAACGTGCTCACAACACCGTCTCTACGTGAGGGTCGAGAACTCACATGCGTCGACTTGATCCACCCACCGCATGGATGTGACTTGCAATGGTCCTCTTGCTCAGACTGTGATCGGGAACAATGAAAAATGTGGAACTAAACATCTTATAACACAATTCCAATATTAGCATGAATGCTTAGGTTTCCATACATCATAAAAATTGAACCCAATGAAATAATTGCATCTTATAGCCACTAATACTAAATCGCCGCATTGTTTGATTGAACCTAGGGAAGAATAAAGAATAATTGCATTACCCTCCATCCCTGTGAGTCACATGTTCATCATAGGGTTAATAATACCTACAGGTCACCCCTCACGCTGGTGAGAACAAACATGCGAGCAAGTTCCTCACCTTAGAAGTAAGTAGTGTCTCTCTCAAAGTTAGTGTTTCAGCTTGTAGGTCATCAATAAACATATACCCTAAAATAACTATGATATTTTAACATCAGAAATAGAATCATAGGGTAATCTAATCATTCCCCATGACATATATGGGTCCTAAATGATTTTGGAAATCTGAGTTTATTTCCAATATCTCAAAAAGTTCTAACGTAGGATATCACCTTACGCACAAGTTGGTTCAAATCGTTTAAAGATTAGATTATTAGTTAGTTTAAGCCTCCCTATCCTCAACAAATGAGATCCCAAGTGAGGAAGGAAGAAGGCACCATTTAGTATGGAGTTAATTAAGGGAACGTGGAATTATGCAGAAAGGGCATAGAAAGAGTAAAATGAGAAAGAAGTTCATAAAACAATATCAAAGTTGAAGAGGAAAATAATAGGTGCTGAAAAAACAGGACAGTAGTGAACCGAAAAAAGATGGTCCGTAACAAAACAAAAACCAATGTTATTTTAACAAAAAAAAAAGCCTACCTAACCTTTAACTCGGGGCCCTCACATAGTCCCCCTGGGAGCGCTAATTCCCATAGACATAATAGTTGTATCCCCCTGAGGGGTCAAATCGTTTGAAAAACTCGAACTAATTTTTTCCAGCAAAAAGTTTTAGGGGCACTTTGCCTGTAAATTTTGAAGTTACTATGACGTTTAAAATGATATTTCACGTGACTAAATGCGATCTGTCCCGAAAGGTTAAAATTTATCAAATGAGCTAACTGTAGCGTCATAGTAAAGGTTTCCAATTCAAAATTCGTTCACCATTAAAATTTAAACTCTGATGATTTCATGGCGGAGCACGTTCGGACGATGCACGCGCTATACACTTTCTAAAAACAGGAAAAGTCGCGGCTGAGGAAGTGTTCCACTCGAACACTCGGGAAAGAACTCTACCAAAGTGTCCTCGTTGCAATGTTGTCCGCTACGCACCAATTATTCGTACACTGCACTAAACTTCGCTTCCATGAGAGGCAAAACTTTAGCGAGGGAACTCCAGGTGCCGGCAAGGACACGTCTTCTCTATGAAGAACTTCTCGATCCCAATTAAGGCCGGTTAGAAGTTCCTTAAAAGACGGAGCTACCAAAACCATAGAGACATGGGAAGAGTAACGCTGAAAGAATTTCACCTGAATGATACGTATGAAAATTTTATTGCCGCACGTCGCTGGGTTATTAATATAAAATTGTCACGTTACAAATCATGACGTGCAGAATTTCCAGCAGGATTAATTTAGCCTGCGCATACACAACACTATTGATTCATGGCTAGAAGTTTTCTGTAGTCAAAGGCTGGAAGTTTTCTTCTGGTAAAGGAATGAAAGATTCCAGTGGTCACGGGCTGAAAGTTTCCTGAGATTGAGGGCTGGAAGCTTTTTGTAGTCAAGGGCGGGAAATTTTCTATGGTGAAGGACTAGAACATCTAGTATGGAGTTGAAGGAAAGCGAAATCTACGCACAATGTGTATTCCCCTGAAAGATCCACTGCGTATAGAAGCAATGAGTTATGAAATAAATTCAAGAAACAAGATGAAAGCTGAACAGGCGCTGCTATAGCGTGAGGTCTACTACACTATAGCATGAGATCTACCTCTAGCTAGTACTATAGCGTGAGGCTAGGTTGCTTATGGATATTACTTATTTCCGTTCATTTAATTTAGCGATAAACAATTTGCACATCTCAAACTGCACCTGGGTAAGCGATATATGGGGGTATACCTCACGCTTTAGTAGCACCAATTGAAGAAGAAAGTAGTAGGTATTGAAAAACAGCACAGCAGTGAAAAAAATGGTCCGCCCCAAAATAAAATTCTATTCTGTTTCAACAGAAGGGAAGCTTATCCAATATTCAGCTAGGGACCTCACATAAGTGGTCAAGACCTAAAAATTTCTTGGACTAGAGGGCTAAGAATTACCAGTGGTGAAAACGCAGACAAGAAAGCTCTAGGTTTCCTGAAATCAGGAGAATATTTGTCCTCAGAGTAAAAGGGATAGGAGCATCTCAATGCAACGAAAAATTTTTGTTATGAAGAATGCAGATAAGAAACCCATACCACGCATAATTATGCGGGTAATCAGTTGCACGCAGTTCTCGCCTCGGTTTTGAAAACGAATAGGAAAATAAAATAAACCCATCTAACTTGATACCGTAGCACAGCTCAGAACAATGTTGTGGGGTAAGTATTGTTGACTCAGGGCTGGGTAGTTCAGGTCCAGCGCTCAGCAGCGCAGCTTCAAGGGGAGTATTTATCCCTAGAACTGCAATACCATCACAACTGCGTACCTCTGAACAACGGGAGAATTTATCCCTAGAACTGCAATACCATCACACCTGCGTACCTCTGAACAACGGAAGTATTTATCCCTAGAACTGCAATACCATCACACCTGCGTACCTCTGAACAACGGGAGAATTTATTCCAAGAACTGCAATACCATCACACCTGCGTACCTCTGAACAACGGGAGTATTTATCCCTAGAACTGCAATACCATCACAACTGCGTACCTCTGAACAACGGGAGAATTTATTCCAAGAACTGCAATACCATCACACCTGCGTACCTCTGAACAACGGAAGTATTTATCCCTAGAACTGCAATACCATCACACCTGCGTACCTCTGAACAACGGGAGAATTTATTCCAAGAACTGCAATACCATCACACCTGCGTACCTCTGAACAACGGAAGTATTTATCCCTAGAACTGCAATACCATCACACCTGCGTACCTCTGAACAACGGGAGAATTTATTCCAAGAACTGCAATACCATCACACCTGCGTACCTCTGAACAACGGAAGTATTTATCCCTAGAACTGTAATACCATCACACCTGCGTACCTCTGAACAACGGAAGTATTTATCCCTAGAACTGCAATACCATCACATCTGCGTACCTCTGAACAACGGGAGAATTTATTCCAAGAACTGCAATACCATCACACCTGCGTACCTCTGAACAACGGAAGTATTTATCCCTAGAACTGCAATACCATCACATCTGCGTACCTCTGAACAACGGGAGAATTTATTCCAAGAACTGCAATACCATCACACCTGCGTACCTCTGAACAACGGAAGTATTTATCCCTAGAACTGCAATACCATCACATCTGCGTACCTCTGAACAACGGGAGAATTTATTCCAAGAACTGCAATACCATCACACCTGCGTACCTCTGAACAACGGGAGAATTTATTCCAAGAACTGCAATACCATCACACCTGCGTACCTCTGAACAACGGGAGAATTTATTCCAAGAACTGCAATACCATCACAACTGCGTACCTCTGAACAACGGAAGTATTTATCCCTAGAACTGCAATACCATCACACCTGCGTACCTCTGAACAACGGGAGAATTTATTCCAAGAACTGCAATACCATCACACCTGCGTACCTCTGACCAACGGAAGTATTTATCCCTAGAACTGCAATACCATCACACCTGCGTACCTCTGAACAACGGAAGTATTTATCCCTAGAACTGCAATACCATCACACCTGCGTACCTCTGAACAACGGAAGTATTTATCCCTAGAACTGCAATACCATCACACCTGCGTACCTCCGAACAACGGGAGAATTTATTCCAAGAACTGCAATACCATCACACCTGCGTACCTCTGAACAACGGAAGTATTTATCCCTAGAACTGCAATACCATCACAACTGCGTACCTCTGAACAACGGGAGAATTTATTCCAAGAACTGCAATACCATCACACCTGCGTACCTCTGAACAACGGGAGAATTTATTCCAAGAACTGCAATACCATCACACCTGCGTACCTCTGAACAACGGAAGTATTTATCCCTAGAACTGCAATACCATCACACCTGCGTACCTCTGAACAACGGAAGTATTTATCCCTAGAACTGCAATACCATCACACCTGCGTACCTCTGAACAACGGAAGTATTTATCCCTAGAACTGCAATACCATCACACCTGCGTACCTCCGAACAACGGGAGAATTTATTCCAAGAACTGCAATACCATCACACCTGCGTACCTCTGAACAACGGAAGTATTTATCCCTAGAACTGCAATACCATCACACCTGCGTACCTCTGAACAACGGGAGAATTTATTCCAAGAACTGCAATACCATCACACCTGCGTACCTCTGAACAACGGGAGAATTTATTCCAAGAACTGCAATACCATCACTTCTGCGTACCTCTGAACAACGGAAGTATTTATCCCTAGAACTGCAATACCATCACACCTGCGTACCTCTGAACAACGGGAGAATTTATTCCAAGAACTGCAATACCATCACACCTGCGTACCTCTGAACAACGGGAGAATTTATTCCAAGAACTGCAATACCATCACACCTGCGTACCTCTGAACAACGGGAGAATTTATTCCAAGAACTGCAATACCATCACACCTGCGTACCTCTGAACAACGGGAGAATTTATTCCAAGAACTGCAATACCATCACACCTGCGTACCTCTGAACAACGGAAGTATTTATCCCTAGAACTGCAATACCATCACACCTGCGTACCTCTGAACAACGGGAGAATTTATTCCAAGAACTGCAATACCATCACACCTGCGTACCTCTGAACAACGGGAGAATTTATTCCAAGAACTGCAATACCATCACTTCTGCGTACCTCTGAACAACGGGAGAATTTATTCCAAGAACTGCAATACCATCACACCTGCGTACCTCTGAACAACGGGAGAATTTATTCCAAGAACTGCAATACCATCACACCTGCGTACCTCTGAACAACGGGAGAATTTATTCCAAGAACTGCAATACCATCACTTCTGCGTACCTCTGAACAACGGGAGAATTTATTCCAAGAACTGCAATACCATCACACCTGCGTACCTCTGAACAACGGAAGTATTTATCCCTAGAACTGCAATACCATCACACCTGCGTACCTCTGAACAACGGGAGAATTTATTCCAAGAACTGCAATACCATCACACCTGCGTACCTCTGAACAACGGAAGTATTTATCCCTAGAACTGCAATACCATCACACCTGCGTACCTCTGAACAACGGGAGAATTTATTCCAAGAACTGCAATACCATCACACCTGCGTACCTCTGAACAACGGAAGTATTTATCCCTAGAACTGCAATACCATCACATCTGCGTACCTCTGAACAACGGAAGTATTTATCCCAAGAACTGCAATACCATCACACCTGCGTACCTCTGAACAACGGAAGTATTTATCCCTAGAACTGCAATACCATCACACCTGCGTACCTCTGAACAACGGGAGAATTTATTCCAAGAACTGCAATACCATCACACCTGCGTACCTCTGAACAACGGGAGAATTTATCCCTAGAACTGCAATACCATCACACCTGCGTACCTCTGAACAACGGGAGAATTTATCCCTAGAACTGCAATACCATCACACCTGCGTACCTCTGAACAACGGGAGAATTTATCCCTAGAACTGCAATACCATCACACCTGCGTACCTCTGAACAACGGGAGAATTTATCCCTAGAACTGCAATACCATCACACCTGCGTACCTCTGAACAACGGAAGTATTTATCCCTAGAACTGCAATACCATCACACCTGCGTACCTCTGAACAACGGGAGAATTTATTCCAAGAACTGCAATACCATCACATCTGCGTACCTCTGAACAACGTCCAGCAGCCCTAAATGATTTACGAGAAGTGCCACGTCCCAAACTATGGAGGGCACGGATTTTTCTGACGTTGGCCTTCTTTTTTGCCTGGCAAGGACGAGTTAATTCGCCTTCACCTCTGAGCGCGACGTGAAACTCATTCAAAATCTAATGAATCAGAATTGTCACAGAGTTTCATACGCCGATTCAGAATCCTTCTGAGGTGCTGGCGAATACAGCATTATAAACGTACTATGATAAGCCAATTGAAAATTTGGCAGAAAATTAAACATTTCCTCCAAAAAATCTTTGCTGGAGAAGGCGTTACGTCATATTTCTGTGACTGTTTAGCTATATTGTAGTGCCCTACCTAAGTTACCCTTAAAATCTCATTCTTAGTCATGCAACTGTTCAGTAATCTTAATATGTCCCAATGTCAATTAATTTAACAAAAATTTCCGACTCTTCCACTGCGTATCACCGATACCAACCGCCGAGGAGTATATAAGTAAGGCCGCTGCTTCACTTGTCTCAAACGGAACTCAATGGCCGAAGCAGCAACAAAACCTGGCCTTACAATATCATCTTCGTTGTTTGTTTCCCTTAAATTTGAGGAAAGTGCATTACAGAGCCTGCGCTGTGAGTGGTCCCAGCGCCCACCTAAGTTTCCAGCGCCCATCTCAGCTCCCAGGGCCCCCTCAGCTCCCAGCGCCCCCTCAGCTCCCAGCACCCCCTCAGCTACCAGCGCCCCCTCAGCTCCCAGCGCCCCCTCAGCTCCCAGCGCCTCCTCAGCTCCCAGCGCCTCCTCAGCTCCCAGCGCCCCCTCAGCTCCCAGCGCCCCCTCAGCTCCCAGCGCCCCCTCAGCTCCCAGCGCCCCCTCAGCTCCCAGCGCCCCCTCAGCTCCCAGCGCCCCCTCAGCTCCCAGCGCCCCCTCAGCTCCCAGCATCCACCTCAGCTCCCAGCGCCCCCTCAGCTCCCAGCATCCACCTCAGCTCCCAGCATCCACCTCAGCTCCCAGCGCCCCCTCAGCTCCCAGCGCCCACCTCAGCTCCCAGCGCCCACTTCAGCTCCCAGCGCCCCTTCAGCGCCCAGCGCCCCTTCAGCTCCCAGCGCCCCTTCAGCTCCCAGCATCCCCTCAGCTCCCAGCATCCACCTTAACTCCCAGCGCCACCTCAGCTCCCAGCATCCACCTCAGCTCCCAGCGCCCCCTCAGATCCCAGCGCCCCCTCAGCTCCCAGCGCCCCCTCAGCTCCCAGCGCCCCCTCAGCTCCCAGCGCCCCCTCAGCTCCCAGCGCCCCCTCAGCTCCCAGCATCCACCTCAGCACCCAGCGCCCCCTCAGCTCCCAGCATCCACCTCAGCTCCCAGCGCCCCCTCAGCTCCCAGCGCCCCCTCAGCTCCCAGCATCCACCTCAGCTCCCAGCATCCACCTCAGCTCCCAGCGCCCCCTCAGCTCCCGGCGCCCACCTCAGCCCCCAGCGCCTCCTCAGCTCCCAGCGCCTCCTCAGCTCCCAGCGCCCCCTCAGCTCCCAGCGCCCCCTCAGCTCCCAGCGCCCCCTCAGCTCCCAGCGCCCCCTCAGCTCCCAGCACTCACTCCTACCTCCAGCGCTCAACGGGCTCCAACAAACAGCTCACCGACATGCGCCCAACATCAGGCCCTTGTTCTTCTATTAATTTATCTCTCTGATGCCATCAATTTCAAGCAGGCTTACTTACACAGAAATTCAACTTGGCACGGACCAGTAGTCGGGTGCGGAGAACACGTGTGAAGTACACAGCGGCCTCAACCCTCTGTGATGATATATGTTATTGTGATGATACATCTTAAATATGTAAACAAAAGCGCGCGAAACACAGCCGGGCGCGCCTGCGGACCGAGAGAGGTGTATATGGGTGATTTACAATTAGAGAAGGGGGGAGTATGTGAGGGACAGGAGCGGTAAGGAAAGCTAGTGCGTGCAGCTGCACACAAAGAACCGATTGCAACATGAATACATAGCATGGAAAAGTAAAGGGTTAAATTTCATTCTCTACGAGTAAGGGAACAAGGGGTTTCTGGGTTCTTAAAAGTAGTTGAGAGGGATGTGCATAGTAATATTAGATGGTAGCGAGGGACACGTGAGGTGACGCTCAAGGGCGAGCCAATAAGGAGTAGGGAGATTTTCGCGAGCCCCGCATAGCGGCGCACCATGGCGCTTCAGTTAAGTTTGCCTATAAAAACGTAACGTCGAAAAGGGGTTGCCCACTTCAGCGTGTACCTGGTTCGGTGTAAGATCTAGGCCCAGAGAGCAACAAAGGGAAGGTAAGCAAGCTTTTGCGTGTTAGCAAGCTTTTGCGTGTTAGAAAGCTTTTGCGTGTTAGAAAGCTTTTGCGTGTTAGCAAGCTTTGGCGTGTTAGGAAGTGTTAGGAGTTCAGGGAATGGTATCAATCTGAATATTTTTTGGGGTGATTGTGTTTTTTTATGTTGTTCTCAAGCAGGGTGTTGTAATTGTTTTTTTTAATATGGGTAGAAAATGGTTTAATAAATATTTCTTAGATGGAATTCAGTTAAATGGGATTCTTTAAGTTAACGCACAGTGAATTAACAATAGTGAGAGCGTTGTTTAACATTCTGTTGTGTGGGGAAAGGGGCGTTTGTCTGTAACACGTTTGTCACGAGAAGTGTACCCTTCACCTCCTTGTTAACAATTCATTAACAAGAAGATCAGGTTCTCGGAATAGAGGAATGGCCCACCTCCAGGCTATATACACAACACACATTAAATGAATTATCATCGGCAATTACAGCACATATACTAAAATAAAGGTACTCACCGGGGATCGCTGACCCACTTACGCAGCGCATTTTCTGGGCGCCCTCCGTTGCATTACGATGGATTGCTTCTAATGTTGTGGGGCATGATACACAGGGTGAATTATGCTTAACATTTATAATTCCCAGCTATACGTGATACAAACATCAATGAGCGCACACACAATGATTGGTGTTAGGAACAATTCCAATTAAGTAATGAAAGCAAATAGCATACGTCAAATGACCTACTGCACATAATTACACAGAAATTTGGCTGGCCAGCCTTTAACCGCAGATTGCTTATGCATCCAAACACAACACAATAATGATTACAATATCTCAGCGCCCCCAGCAGCCCAGTAGGCGAAGGTCACTTCAACCACAAAATTCGTCCGCTACTCGCTTCAGTTCAAAGGCCTGTTTTATACACTGTTCAGAAAATGTCTAGTGAGGACGTTATTTTGCTCATTTCGTTTCAGCCTGTTTACACGTTGATTCCCTTCATTCGAGCTGATCAATCCTCAGGTGTGTGACTGAATTACCGTCCCGCCTGTCAAAGATAAAAATTTAACTTGTTACTTTTTAAGCGCATCAATGTGTGAATGACAATGAATTATCGCAATATTTATCTCAACACTATCTTTACTCTTTCTTTTTTAAAAAAAATGCATCTCTTACCCTCCCTTCTAGTTCAGCATCTCCATGTTCCATCAATAACTCCCACGGTGGGTTATGTTTTGATAAATTTCCCCTTTGTGAACGTGGTGACGAGAACACGTAAAATTTCTGCAAGTGAAACGAGAATGTGTTAAATTCTGGATTACATTATAGCGTGAAACTTAGTATAATTTTCAATATAGCCACTTTTCTTATTATTGCATTAAGCACGCTTGTTATTGTGAACACACCCCGCGTTTCTTGGTTGCACCTCACGTTACGGTTACGCCGGTCGAACTGTCCATTGTTCCTCCAACGCCTTGAGCCCTGGCGCATTCTCTTCGAGGGTTGAGAACTCTCACCTTCGGCCTATGAGAATCTTAGGAGCCTCGGAGTGCCCGCCTACCTCTTTTCTAATTGGTAGTGCCGCCGCTTGCCTTTATTTCTTTCTTAGCATTATTTTTCTTCTCGCGCTCAGCTCCTTCGAACCGACCGTTGGTTTGCCGACTCTCTCGGTCTGAGTGTCGATTTATCTTTGACTACAAGGCGACTTTGTTCGCTCTTGGTTAGGCATTTTTCGACCGTATCGAGTTTCCCAAGGCTCGCTCGCATAACCACAACATAAGCCCCTCCAGAAACAAGACACACTGTAAACATACATCGTTTGGCTCTCGCACGGCTCTCGCACCTTATCGCAGCTGAGTTGAAAGAAAACATACAGGCGTAAAAAAACATACATGTTGAAGCGACATAAAACATTCATGTTGAAGCGACCCCTCTGGCTGCTGGGTTTTTCTGAGACATTTCAAGACACAACTTTTTACGCAATTACAAGAATTTTCATTTTAAATTCGCAAAAATGTGATTACAAGAATTTTCATTTTAAATTCGCAAGAATTTGGTCATTCTGAACAGATTCTCGACATGACGGCCCTCCTAGAGTTAAAAAAAAATTGGCCTGACAATTTTTTTTTTTTTTTTTTTAGATAGCTTTCAGCTATTTATTGAATAATAAGTACTACGGTATGCAGCCCACATAAGACACACATGGTAAATTCTACTTAAGCACATTATCATCTAAACATTGTTCCGCAGAAACAGGGTACCTTACAATTAACACTACAATCATTACTATCAGCCACAGCGTGATATATTGTGTCGTGTTCTTCTAACCGATGTGTCTGTTTTTCCCGCCGAAGTAAAGTGCGTGCTAAATACTTGAGTACTTAACCCTAATAACATTCACAAAATTTCACGGGCACCTTTCCCATTCCTCAGACATCCTAAAGTATCGATGAGTTTATGTCTCGTAGTTTCAATTTACGCTTGCGTTTTCTGTTCTCCAAATCCTTGCCGCTGCAGTTGACTATTCGATGTCGATTCCTTTGGTATAGTTGACGAATTTGCTCTCTTTCCATGCTTCTCTTCTGCCATTTCAATAGCTTCACACACGCGTTGAAGATGGGTACTTAATTTCATGAGGAAGTCTTGCGAGCCCCATATCCAGACTCGTATGAAATTTCTATACACCACACTAACTTCACGATTCCATTCTGTAAGATGTATCATTATCACGATTCAAATTACCACCAAATCATGTTAAGTGCAATGTTTCACATATATTTTATGAAGTTTATTCAACTCAGTTTTTTAATCGCCAGATTACTCATGAACCTCGATTCGTTGATCAGACAAATCGATACGTCAGTAAGTTATATTGATCTGGCGGAATATACGAGTCGAATCGTCGATAATTTCCTTCACTGCAGTTTCCCTTCGCGATAGGGTTCTGCATCCTACGAAGTAATCCTGAAGAGTCCGAGGTATATCCGGCGGTGGTATCCTGTATGCGCGATGGAATCCAGTGGAACTCCTTTTGGTATTCCTCGATTTCGACGTAGAATCTCAGTATTCCTTGACATCGACGTAGAAACTCTGGCTGACACCAGCTTATATTTTTATTTTCTCCTAGTAACCACTATTATTAGTGCGAGAATTCCATGGGTTCATATTCTTCGAAGACCGTACGTATCATTCAAAGGCTATCCGACGTAATCTCTTTTAATTTTTATTTCACGTATAAATAGAGATGCCTAAAATGCGGCTTCAATATTCCAATGTGATAATTTGCCTAGTCAAAATTCACAGGAACTTGCATTCGAATTTCAGGAATGCCTCACCAGGCATACATGTCACGACGCAAATTCCGAAATACTTAAGTAAATATCAACACTCAAGCACATAAAAGCATTGTTATTGTTTCATTTGAGTGCCCACTGTATAAAAGCATTTTTAAACGCTAGTACATCTCGGCACCCAATAATATCTCATGCTTTAATTTCGTTTTTCTTCCTTCCTCACGATGATGCTGCGTCGTTCTGTGGTCTTTTCCACTTCGAAGCATGAGTGCTAATTAGTCGAGAAGTCCTTCCTCGCTCGGCCGTTCACTAACGATGTCCTCCTTGCAGCCTGACCACTGGCGAGTTAAGCTATTACTGATGTCCTCCGCATTCTTCGAACATGGTGCGCGACCCCTGGCTGTAGCTCCACCGCAAACGGCTCTGAGCTAATTACTTGTGCCTTCGGCATTCTTCAGAACAGGGTGCAAAATTTCCAGCCGTACATACATCTTTCGTCGTTTCCCACGGCAACGCTTGAATTTGGGCAATCCTTTTAAACATCTCCAACGCAGGTGCAATGTGTCCCCCATGTCGTGTTGTAGTTCTATCTTCTTCGTTCTTGTAAATAATTACTTATATTCCACGTGATCCTTCCTTAATTTGCTGCTCATACGAGACATATTCGTGTTATGCAATTCTTCCGGCCTCTTCTGTGCTGAAGTACATACGACGCTAATCTACCAAGAAATTAATTCCTTAAGTCTGAAAAGAAATGTACTATACTTCTACATAGTAAGAGGAGAATAATTCCTTCCGGAATACCGTGTTTACGTTATTCTTTCAGGGCAAGAGTAAGACACAGAGTCAGAAATTCAACGCTACAGTACAAAAGAATACGAAATTTTAATATGACGCTAAACTTATTTTCCCCGTTGTGAAAATGAACGGTCTAGAGGTATAGATAAAATCATCTAGCCTGAGATAGCCTCAGCCTAAGAACTTCTGATGAAACTTAATTCATTCGATAGAGCTCTTTCGTATGAAGCGCGTACGCTTCACGAGAAGCTGGCGAGAATATAAGCATCCTACAAAGGAAACAAAGTACTCCTCTTGAGAAACACACGAAGTTAACCTAATAAACGCTCAATTTCCCTTTACTTAGCAAAAGAGGAAATGAGAATTAAGCACAGTGTAAGATTAAATCACTCAACAAGATTTTCGTCCAGACGAAATTTCTCGTGAGCAACGACAGTTGGAGTTACATAACCTATAGCATATTCCTATTGAACGAAGCATCACACTCTAGTGAGTGAGATTAGATTTAATTACAGCTAGAGTAACACAATTCTACTAAAGAACACAGTTAGATTAAAGCAATACAACGCTAAAACTCACTTCTACGCAAGAGTTTTCTTAAAATTAAACACACAAAAACACATCCCGCAAAGGCAAGTTAATGCATGATTTCAGTCCTCCGCAGTTCGTTTCTAGTTGGCGGTTCACCTACACCGAGAACGCAAGTTGTATTTTCGCTGAGTCACCGACGTAGCCTGTTCAGTCGCAGCGTTTTCTGGCATATCTTCGTCCTCGCTGTCGATAGCTTCACATCCGGCATTTGGCGGCGCCGCGGCATTCTGGTTGCAGGGGTAAGCTTCACCCCTCAAGTGTGCAATTTTCAATCTATCGAGGTGAACTCTTCTCTCGCAGTTACTATAGAGCGCCTTTATTGTGGCATTCGTCTCTGTTTTTACTGTAATCCGGTAGGGCCCGACCCAATCGGTAGGCCATGTATTTGCAACTTCCGCCTTTCCCGTTGGGTTATGTAGCAAGACGATATCGCCCACTTGGACCTGACTGTTTTTCACTCCGCGCTCCTTTAACTGCACCGATTTATCGTGTGAGGCTTTAGATTTCACCTTCACCATGTTGAACGCATTGTGGAGTCGTAAGCTTACCTCGGCACTGTAATTCTCACCCAGAGAGTAATCCATGCGAGGGGTTTTTAACCAGTCAACCACAGGAATTTCAGCGTCCCTACCAAAAAATAAATAATACGGAATTTCTTCAATGACGCTCTGGTAGCTGGTGTTCAGTGCCAGGCATGTCCAAGGGAGTGCATCAGGCCACGAAGATTGATCGTTGGAGGCAAGGTGTGATAAAACAGTCTTGATATTCTGATTTTGACGTTCGGTCATTCCGTTTGATTGGGGATGATATGCTGAAGTGTTGTAGTATTTTATTTTCAATTTTTCACACATATTTCTGAACAAAGCTGACGTGAACTCGGTGCCCCTGTCTGAGATGAGAGTCTTGGCAGTGCCGTACGTGGTAACGAACTTAGTCAACGCTTTCGTTACTTCCTCAGTGGTCTTGCTTCTGAGCGGAAACGCTGCAACATATCTGCTAAAGTGATCGACCACCGTTAGGATGTATTTGTGGCCCTCATTCGAGACAGGCATTTCGATTAAATCAACGCCTATTCTGTCCAGAGGCTTGTCAATTTCAGGGAATGAACCCATGCTAACACAAATGCGATTGTTGATCTTACGTTTTTGACATTGCATACACGAATCGACGTACTTGTTAACGTCACGCGCCATGTTAATCCAGTACCCGAATTCCATGAGCTTTTTCCACGTTTTAGCACGACCTTGGTGTGCACCAATTGTGCTATCATGCGCTAACGTTATTGCTGCTTCTCTTAGAGCGTCTGGCACCACGATCAGGTGCCTTGTTCTGTTAGGCTTTCGTTGCGTCTTCCTGAAATGCAAGATGCCTCCGTCAGTGAAGATTTCGGATTTCAGAGCGAGACTTGGTGCGTCCCCTAATTTGTCACCTTCGAGGTACCTCAGTACTGGCCCCCAAACGGGATCCTTCAACTGTTCTGCTCTCACATTTTCTTTCTGCAACTTACTTTCCGCCTCTTGCACATTGGGAGTCTCATCTAACATCGTCGTGACGAACACTGTTTTAGGTGCTTCGTCGTCTGGATTTTCTTCTTCGTTGTCGTTCGCAATATTTCTCGACAATGCGTCGGGCACCACGTTCTGAGTTCCTGGCCGATAAATCACCTCAAAATCATATTGAGAGAGTGTTAGGGCCCATCTCATAATTCTGTTGTTCTTGGTATTTTTACCTTTGAACAAATATTTGAGAGCCGTGTGATCAGTAATTACAACGAATTTATTACCGTACAGGTAAGGTGAAAAGTGATTTACAGCGGCGACCACTGCTAATCCTTCCCGCTCCGTAATTGAATACCGTTTTTCAGCATCATTGAATCTTTTGCTGAAGTATCCAATCGGTTGTTCCTTACCTTCACATTTCTGTGCAAGGACCGCGCCCGAGCCCTCATTCGAGGCATCACAGCTCAAGTAATACGTCTCATTTAGAGAAGGCTTCTTCAGAACTGGAGCTTCTATCATGAGCTGCTTAAGTTTGCAGAAGGCTTGTTCGTGTTCTTCCTTCCACTGGAACCTTGCCCCCTTTTTAGTCAACGCATTAAGGGGTGCAGCTGTTGTGGCAAAGTGCGGAATGAAGCGCCGGTAGAAATTAAGCGCGGCCACGAACGAGCGCACTTTACGTGCGGTAGTCGGCCTAGGGTAACTCTGCATTGCCTCCACGTTTTTGGGGTCTGGAATAAGTCCCTCACGACTGATGTAACATCCTAGGTACTTTACTTGTTTTTGTGCAAATTTGCACTTGTCCAAGCCAATTTTTACTCCGGCACATTGAAACTCGTGCAACACTTCCCTTAAATTTTCTAGGTGACTCTCAAAAGTCATAGAGTTAACGCACACGTCGTCCAAGTAAATAGCGGCGAATTTTCCAAGTTGCCTTTTCAGAACATGACAAATTACTCTCTGGTACACTGATGTTGAGCACTTAAGTCCCATAGGTAGCCTAGAGAACTCGAAGTTGCCTTGTCGGGTCTGAAATGCCGTGTATTGCTTACTTTCTTCATCTAGCTCAATTTGATGGAAGGCTGATTTTGCGTCGACAATGGAATAGTATTCTTTGCCAGCCACCTCCTCCAGTGTCCCTACAATGTGTGGAATCGGATAATGCTCGTTTATCACCCGCATGTTTACAGCTCGCAAATCAAGGCAAACTCTGTGGCCTCCTCCTGGCTTCTTTACGAGTACGAGCGGGTTTTTCCAAGCACTTGTACTCTCTTGCACAATTCCACTTTCGATCATCTCCGAGACCTTTTTATCAATAATTTCTTGGCTGGAGTATGGAATACGCCACCCTTTCGTTTGAATTGGCCTGTAATCACTCAGCAAAATTTTGTATTTCACTCCTTTAACATGGCCAATATCCATCTCGTCTGCACTAATCGTCTTGTGATATTCCTTCAACAGGTTTCTGACTTGTCCTTGTTTTTCAGCAACCAAGTGACTGAGGTCAAGCTCATCAATTTGCTGGAAGCGCTTCTCTCTGCGGTGATCTTCTGCTTCGCTATTTTCCGCATTGTTTTCTTCTGCAGTTGCATCTTCATTCGAGACTTCGTGGCATGTTGCAATTATTGCTCCTTCGGTTAGAGCGATTTCTTCGGCAAAAGGGTTAAGTACAGGCATCAAAACATACCCGTTTTGTACCCTTGCAGCGGTGGCTCCGACGTACGGCGCCCACTTAATTCTAGGCTCTAAAATTACTTCCTTTCCATCAAATTTGCCATCTGCTCGGCACTTTACCATGGCTTGCGTGCGAGGCTTCACTGTAATGTCCTCAGCCAGAGTGACAGATGTTTCTTCTCTCGTTACACACAGAATTTTCGGAGAAGCGTGTCCTGGTGCTGAAAACATGTTCACGTAAGTGCCAAAGAATGATGCCCTACATTTTCCGAAATCTAGCTTTGCGTTGACTTTGTTCATTACTTCCACTCCTATTAGCAGGTCTCCTGGGAATGCATTTTCCCGCACAACAAAGCATCTCTGTACAATTTTCTGACCGTTAACTTTGATTGGCACATTAATCTTTCCCAGCACTGGTACGGGTTCCTCTCCAATTGTTTTTAATGCAGTCGATGTTCCTTTCACACTAGCATTTTTAATCCCCGCAACCACACGCTCTTTTACCAAGCATATATTTGCTCCGGTATCAAGAAGGGCGGTAACAGGTGTACCATTCACTTGGAGTATCACGCTGGGATTTATTAGTGAAGCTAACGGTCTCCTATTCCGTTTTTTGGCTGTCCTGCAAACTGTTGCACCCTGCAATCAGCCCTTAGGTGCCCAAATTTTCCACAGTTTACGCACGGCGGTGGCACTGTTCTATACTGGGCTAAGTCCACTGCAGGTGCAGGTGGTGCTTCCGAGTGCGGCTGTGGCTTTCTTGCGTAGTATATTTGGTGCTGCTGACTCCTAAGTCTGCCCTTTTCGCTCCAGTGGGGTGCTTCATAATTTCCTCTTCGATGATAAGGAGAGTGTCGTGTCTGTCTGTTCCTTTCTCTCCAGGGTGGCACTTCCTGGCGGTACCCTCTAGGCCGTTGTGGGGAATGCCGCATCGTATGGCCGACACGTGCAGTCTCATGCTGTGGCCTCCTCTCACTTCGCTGCGCTCTTTCTCTCTCCGGTTCCCTCTTCTCTGTCGTTTCCCTTGGCACTGGTACTATCCGTCGATTTTCCACCTCGATTGCCATGTCTCTCAGTTCTTGTACTGTCGTAGGTCGCGCATCACTTCGAAATGGTCTTGTGATGTTCTCCCTTAATCCGAGCCACATCAAATCTACAAGGATTCGTTCCGGATGTTCCAGATAATTCTCGTTGTACAGCCTTTCCAGGCGCGTCAGGTACTCTGACACTCCTTCCCGGCTTGTTTGCTTCTTGGTTACTATTTCAAACAGCGCTTGAGTTGGATGTTCGACCTGGTCGTCGTAAGAGCGCAACCAGTTTTCTGCATCTCGTAGGTTCGTTAGTGTATCAATTATTAGATTGCACTCCTTTGCCTCTTGTTGACCTAGGCATAGGAAGAAGGCTTTCACCTGCTCACTGTTATTCAGATTACCCGTCAAAAACTTCAATCTTGCCATATGTTCCCCCACATTGTCGCCTCTCCTAAACTTGGCCCCAATGGCACCCACGCAACTCGTTACCACAGGCATGTTTACTGCTTCCTCTTCGGGTCGGGGTGGCGTTGCTGGCGCATTTCTGCGGTCGTTGTTCCTTCTTCCACGGGCAGGCATAGTGTTGATCTTCTCCAATTCACTTTCTCCAAAAACTCAAAAATTTGCGATTGCTCAAATGCTTTCCACACCTACTCACTGTAAAACTTTTACTGAAACTTTGAACTTAATTAAGTGAACACACCAGAATTTTCTCACTCAAACTTATCACTTTTATAACCACTTTCACTTTCTTGAGCTATGTGGCCGTGTGCTTGCTGGCTTCTCCCACCGGAACACAGAAAATCATCACTACGAGACATGCACTTCTACTGAATTTCTGTACGTTTTGCACATGAAATAACAAACGCAAAAAATACAATGCAACTGCTAAACTACACTCGCAAAATATTACAAAGCGATCGGGTTGATCTCACCAAATTGCGATGTCACGAGAAGTGTACCCTTCACCTCCTTGTTAACAATTCATTAACAAGAAGATCAGGTTCTCGGAATAGAGGAATGGCCCACCTCCAGGCTATATACACAACACACATTAAATGAATTATCATCGGCAATTACAGCACATATACTAAAATAAAGGTACTCACCGGGGATCGCTGACCCACTTACGCAGCGCATTTTCTGGGCGCCCTCCGTTGCATTACGATGGATTGCTTCTAATGTTGTGGGGCATGATACACAGGGTGAATTATGCTTAACATTTATAATTCCCAGCTATACGTGATACAAACATCAATGAGCGCACACACAATGATTGGTGTTAGGAACAATTCCAATTAAGTAATGAAAGCAAATAGCATACGTCAAATGACCTACTGCACATAATTACACAGAAATTTGGCTGGCCAGCCTTTAACCGCAGATTGCTTATGCATCCAAACACAACACAATAATGATTACAATATCTCAGCGCCCCCAGCAGCCCAGTAGGCGAAGGTCACTTCAACCACAAAATTCGTCCGCTACTCGCTTCAGTTCAAAGGCCTGTTTTATACACTGTTCAGAAAATGTCTAGTGAGGACGTTATTTTGCTCATTTCGTTTCAGCCTGTTTACACGTTGATTCCCTTCATTCGAGCTGATCAATCCTCAGGTGTGTGACTGAATTACCGTCCCGCCTGTCAAAGATAAAAATTTAACTTGTTACTTTTTAAGCGCATCAATGTGTGAATGACAATGAATTATCGCAATATTTATCTCAACACTATCTTTACTCTTTCTTTTTTAAAAAAAATGCATCTCTTACCCTCCCTTCTAGTTCAGCATCTCCATGTTCCATCAATAACTCCCACGGTGGGTTATGTTTTGATAAATTTCCCCTTTGTGAACGTGGTGACGAGAACACGTAAAATTTCTGCAAGTGAAACGAGAATGTGTTAAATTCTGGATTACATTATAGCGTGAAACTTAGTATAATTTTCAATATAGCCACTTTTCTTATTATTGCATTAAGCACGCTTGTTATTGTGAACACACCCCGCGTTTCTTGGTTGCACCTCACGTTACGGTTACGCCGGTCGAACTGTCCATTGTTCCTCCAACGCCTTGAGCCCTGGCGCATTCTCTTCGAGGGTTGAGAACTCTCACCTTCGGCCTATGAGAATCTTAGGAGCCTCGGAGTGCCCGCCTACCTCTTTTCTAATTGGTAGTGCCGCCGCTTGCCTTTATTTCTTTCTTAGCATTATTTTTCTTCTCGCGCTCAGCTCCTTCGAACCGACCGTTGGTTTGCCGACTCTCTCGGTCTGAGTGTCGATTTATCTTTGACTACAAGGCGACTTTGTTCGCTCTTGGTTAGGCATTTTTCGACCGTATCGAGTTTCCCAAGGCTCGCTCGCATAACCACAACATAAGCCCCTCCAGAAACAAGACACACTGTAAACATACATCGTTTGGCTCTCGCACGGCTCTCGCACCTTATCGCAGCTGAGTTGAAAGAAAACATACAGGCGTAAAAAAACATACATGTTGAAGCGACATAAAACATTCATGTTGAAGCGACCCCTCTGGCTGCTGGGTTTTTCTGAGACATTTCAAGACACAACTTTTTACGCAATTACAAGAATTTTCATTTTAAATTCGCAAAAATGTGATTACAAGAATTTTCATTTTAAATTCGCAAGAATTTGGTCATTCTGAACAGATTCTCGACACGTTGTGTGGCCAGAACCGGCCATAAACATCAATGACGCCATTTGGCAAGTCACGTAACTCGTTCAAAATTCTAAACTTCTGAATTTATATATCGTTTGTGGTTTTTCATATGCATTCTAATAAAAAAAAATAATAATAATTATGTTCGGTAGGAATCTAGTGGGGATCTTGTGAAATTGTTCCGTAATTAAAGGGGAATAAATTACTTAAGATGCCCATAGTTCCCATGGTTGGGAAGCTCAACGGCTTGGGGGTTGCATCGAAGTGATGCAAAAATGGTGTATACCGAGCTGAAGCGTCATCGCCCTACCACCTAGACCGCAGCATCAGGGAAGTGTAGCAAACGACTGAACGTGGCAGCTTTTTCACAGGCGCCAAGAGATTAGGAACAGCTCGGGTTCGATCTATCATCTTTCTTCGTGCAGCGGGATTAATAGGAGCAATGTGTAATTTGCAATCACGTGTTTTGTGCCTATTCGCGCGCGCCACAATTACCTAGGATAGGGTTGGACGTGCTTCTTGCTATTGTGCCTCGGTTGTGTTTTGTGTCACAGAGTTGCGCGCGAAGTAATTTCACTAGGGTTGGGTTGCGTGAAATTCTTAATGTTTGCCTTGGATGTTTATACGTTATAGAGGTATGTGCGCTGATCACATGTTCTCATGTGTCATAAATAAACGTAATTAAAATGCATCACTTGTAATTTTTACTTTACCGTATTGATCTGAGGTACTGAAGTGGTTGAGCAGAACAGAAGCCAACGATATCTCTATTTTCCATCTGTTCTATTATTCCTCCTTCTGTGTTTCTTCCGCTCTAAATTTTTCATTTTTCCCCTCCCACTAGGAGGTTTAAATCCCTCACTCCGGATCCAGTGGCGTCAGCGCCATCTGTTTCGTGACACCTCGGCCTCAGGTGATAACGCAGCAGCCGTGACTGACACAGTAGCCCTTCACCATTGAGCAAACAAGCACAGCTCAACGAAAAATCTCCTCGAAATACTTGGCGAGTTCACATTAAATGTAACGATACATAGTGCAAAAATGCGCGAAAAACAGAGTCTCGTACGGAGAAGGGGAGTCTTTTTACGCCTTACGAAATGTTAGGGGTAGACAGATTGTAGAAAGCCTCCTCAAAGCTCGAGATAACTGAAGGGGGTAAAATGAGGGGAAAGATTCCCTAAACGGACTTTGTAGGTGTAATTGAATCTTAAAATAAAGGTGAAGTAAATCCTATGCTTAATGGAAGGGTGCACAAGCCTAAAAGACAAGGGTAATGGATGTGCCAATAAAATCTAGATATCGAAGCGAAGAAATGTGAGGGTAAGTCAAAAGCGCGGGAATGAGCGTCGAGCTTTAGAGAAGGATCCAGGAGAAAGGACACGAGAAGATATATAAGAGGGTGCCAAACACCTGAGGACTTCTGCCATTTGGTGTGTGCCGGGAGGGCTGCACGTCGCTGGGAAGGGCATGATCGGCCGCTGGGCAGAGCTCCGACATCCCGGCACCATCCGCATCGCAATACCGTACCAACGTGCCTCAGCGCACCTATGTAATACGGAACCAACGCATTAGAGCACAATGCGAAAATGCACAGGAGCGCTTATCACCAGAACCTGCAGACCAGAGAACCATGGACAACAGTACTCAGTACCAGCGCACTGGCGTCTTACCGCGCACCAGTGTACTACGGCACCAAGGGGCTAGAGCGCAAGGCACAACACAGCACCAGAGCACTCGTGTACCCAGTACCAGAGGAGCACTCACATACGCGTCACAGCACCAGCACCCACACTAGCGTGACTCAGCGCACCCAAGCATCACTCCACCACAACGCCGACGTGTCAGAAGAATGGCTGAGTGGTACCACTTCCCAACACTTTTAAAGATGAGTTTTTCTAGACTAATCAAGGGCTTGTTTAAATATGAGTTTAAGCCGATAGTGATATCGTGTGTCATTACGAGGCTACGCAAGAAAAATGCGGTGTGTAGTGTTCAAGTATTGAAGGAAAATGTTTAGAAATCAGCGTGCATTCATCTTCCGTGTGGCGTGACTCGTATCAAAATATTTGATGATCTAAATAGTGAGTCTTCCATTTTTATACTGTGCTGTGTTCATCTTTGTGTCTCAGGTCTCGCAAATACCATTGGGTTGTCCTAAGTCGTGCGCAACTTCACAAGAATGTTTTTAAGCTCACGTGCTCACTTCAAATAAAATAATTAAACTTGCAGTTAGTCATTATCATGTTGATCAAGCACGTGCAGAGTAGGAAGAACGATCTATTTCTTATTTCTCTCTATCGTTCATTTTTCTCTTGCTGTTTATATTTCCTCTTTAATTTTTCCAATTATTTCTATTTCACTATTGAGGATTGATATCTCCTCTTCGTCACCTGGTGCTCTCTTTACATCAGTAAGGAGGGCGTTCAAGGCGGTGACACAAAGATCATCCTTCAATAATGTCTAGGCACCGATCAACGACAAAACAACTTTGTCTTCCAAGATCCGAAAACTAATCAATCTCAAGCGCCCCAGCTATGAGCCCGGTGCAAAAAATTCGCTCATCAGACTAGCGATTATTTTCGGCATTTTGATGGGGGGCTGTGAAAAAGTCCAGCGGCTCCCACCAGCAAATCTGATAACGGCATGACGCTGTTGCAAGAGCGGGATACTTCACCACGAACGGTCGCGTTGCGAAATGATTCTCCTTGGCAGGCTCACATTAGCGAAACTAAGTCGTGATTCTTTTATCCAACTAAGAGTGATGCATGAACTAAGAGTAATGGATAATGTACGAACTAAGGGCAATGGGTAGCACATAAAGCAGGGGCAAAGCATAACGCACGAATTAAGGGCAAAGAATAACGTACGAACTAAAAGCAAAGGATAGCACAACTCGGAAATACACTAAGGAAGCACCAAAGCGAACTGTGGAACTGATGCACCACTGCCTCCCACTTTCGTGTTCAGAGCAGCAGCAGCAGCACCGCGAAGCATCCTCTCCCATCAGCTGACCTGAGGTTGAAAGCGAAAGATTGAGTGCTCTGATCTCTAAACAATATTTCCCGCGCAATTTGCATCCGTATATAGCTCCCTTAAAGAAATTTAGCAATAATTCCATTTCATAATTTTCTCTGGCTTCATCTCCCTAAATTCAGTTCACTCTTCCAGCAGTGTTCCCCGGCATGATTTTCTGAAATGGACGACGCTCTCGAATAAGGTGAAATGTACAGCTGTTGTAGACTATCTATAGAGGTGATGGTATTTCCCTACACAATAAAAAAACTATGAGCAATAAATTGCAAAAGAGTCTATTTCACAAGAATCCAGGACACACTTTACTAGAACATCAATAATCCCAACTTGCATGCATGCATCCATCGCATTCAAATTAATTCGAATTAAAAGCTTCCATGGCTGTTGTAAGGAAAAAGAGATACACAGAAACAGCTACCGAATGCCTGTAACTAATACATCCAACACCGTGAGAAATAACGCACAACTACAATCTCGCCTGTACACTATTTCATTAGCTAATATTAATTACCAATAGTGCTAACCCTGAAATGAAAATTTTATTAGAAAATCCTTTTAGGAATTGCGGTGCGAAGGCCAGCACTTGAGCTCGAAGCTCGGCAGCCGGAGCGAGTTATTGCGGTCTCGTGTTCAATTCCTCAGCCACTTACCCTCAGAAAATCAATTAGAGGCTGGAGCGGCCATTGGAGGCGCGTTACCGCACGCAGGTGTCGGGCGCGCGGCGGCGGGGGAGCGGGGGCAGCTCAAGCAACCACGTGAAGTTCCCTGAATTTGGCGGAGGACTTCGCTGTACTACAAGCCTGTCTCAACTCGCATGAATGCTCAATGATGTAGGGGCAATGGATCGATCGCTAGAGCATCTCACGCGCAATATGGAAAGAAACACAATAAAAAGAGTATCCTTAATGATGAAAGTTTAGAGTACAAGCATCGTATCATCAGCA
This sequence comes from Morinoia aosen, assembly GCA_030386875.1. Lineage (NCBI taxonomy): Eukaryota > Metazoa > Arthropoda > Malacostraca > Amphipoda > Talitridae > Morinoia > Morinoia aosen. The sequence goes on along the minus strand of CM059561.1, from coordinate 92,094,430 downwards.
GATACTGAGCAAGAAAAACGATATGAAGCATAGGAAAGACAACCAACCGAGAAACAAACCTTTTTCCTCGAAATATAAGTGTATTGCTTTATGTTAAAAGTTTTACCACTTCGATGCAAGGAAAAATATCAACGTCAAATCTGTTGCGATATGAGAAAGGGGTGTGGTTTAGGACCCCCTTCCCAGACGCTTGAGGGAATTTCAAACCCCGCACAATTTTAGAGTATTATACTTTCATGCTTGAGTACACCTGCATACCAGACATGGAGAATAAAAGAATTTGAAATATTAAAACCCATTTTATTTTAAGCTGAACACGTGGATTTTGGCACATGGAATTATGTTATCGCAACACTCATATTCGCACCAGAGCCCTCAGGCAAGATGCCAATGATCTGCGAAACACTCTCATTCGGCTCAATGAGCACACATAAAGTAAATGGTTATGCCAGAAAATAGAACCTTGACTCACAGCAAGGTGTCAAATATAGAATGCTTCGCATTATGCACAACACAGAATTCGAACATGAGCTAATTACCCGCATCACACAAATCACATTTGATTGCGCGCCGCTCAGAACGCACTATTCCATGTGCTGGCTGTACTAGAACTTTCACACTTAAAAATCACTTTTCTGAGTTCCAAACCAGTAAATTGGCCTAAATTCTTTCTTGCAATTGTAGATCACGATGAATTAACACACTTCCAATGCTGCTTGAAGAATTTACGTAGTGTGGCTCAGACCGCCCCACGGTCCCCACGTTCCTTTGCCCTTCGGTCCCGAAGTTCCTTCTCGCTCGTCAACCGGCCGTAGTGCGGGAACGCTATACTCGGTCCCCATTTCAAGCTCTGAATTCCGATTCTGCTTGACCACTGCAGGACTCGTAGTGGCGGCATCATTGTAGACTCTGAAGGCGGTGTGGCTTCAATATTTTCTCGCTGAAGTTGCTTGTGAGCCCGGAACTGATTACTAATATTCCGTCTTCTCTCCGTGGCATGGTTGCTATGTTGATACTGGACGATTCCACCACAAAGCTGAGGTGCTTCGAGCAGTCGTGTTGTAAAATTGGAGCTTCGCGATTTATGATGGACGACGTTGCCTTTCTTGAAAATTTCGATGTGCTCAGATGTTCGATTTGCTGATTATGTTGAAGGCACACCAGCAGTGCGCCGGCGTGCCTGTTTGCGTGCCCCTCAGATACGTGCACATCTTCCGCACTCGCTTCCACCAAAAAGAACCCCCATTATCCTCGTCTCACTCCTTTTATGTGTGTCGCCTCTTTCTTTCTCGAATGATCTGGATTCTTCCAAGCTACAGAGAAAGTCACTCGATTTTCTCAATTTTGATTCGTTGGAAACTTGCCGGTCCTGAAGTTTTGCCTATGATTGGTTCGCGCTCGACACACCTCCACGTATGATGTCTTCGCGCGCTCATGATTGGCCCGTGTGTTGCGGCCCTCTCTTGATCCCTCACCCCTTCGAAGCTTCCCCTCGCACTCGCGGCGCTGTCTCCCATTCTCACGCCTATATCGGCGCCGGCTTAAGTCTGACATTCCTTTGTCGTAGCCCAGCAAAATGTTATATACGCAACATGTCTTAAATATGTTGTAGATTTACGGGATTCTCAAATATGTTGTAGGTTTACGGGATTTAGCCAAAATAAAATATCATGTGCTATGAACATAGATCATATATCGTAACAGATAACCGGCTTGCCTCTGTAGCGTCGGTTTTCATATATATATGCCTAATATATGCCTAATAACATGACAAATCTGAGCCTTGATAGGCTTAAGCCCTTGAGGAATTCCAACACATCGTCGGAAAAAATTAACTAAAATGGTACGCAATTCCACGCACGTACCCTACTCGGATGCTGCAGTCAAACGTTAAGCGCAGGAAAACTTCCCCTGAAAAAATTCCTGAAGATTCATTGTTAATGCTTGGTTCGGACCGTTCAGTAACCACTGGTTCAATACCACGATCTCCAGCCTCACAGCAACACACAGCCTGCACTCACCGAACACTTTCAGAGGATCCAGTTATGCTGCCGTTGTGGAACTCGGCTCCAATTTTGGTCCTTGTCAGACAAAGACTTCCAGACGTGAAGGACTGAACAGGAAGCGGACATCAGCTGATTTGCGGTCTACACCTGGTGGAAATTCGACAATATGTGAATCCTCCCCTCGGTTTACTTTCTTGCTCATTTTGGCAAACTTTTTGTCCACATGTAAGAGTCCTGTTCTCAGAGTTTAAATGTAAAAATTGAGTCGGATTCATGTAAGTATTGCGATTTCCAGCGCCAGTACGAAGCGAGTGAGGTGAAATATCTGTCACAAACGAAATTATAGATTTCTAACTATTTCAGCTCCTCAAAATTAATTTGAAGCACAGGGGATAACTACGTCTTTGCGAGTAGATTCAACGTCATTCTCACAAATCATTCATGACGGTTCGCGCATCACTCAAATTAAGCACGGCAGAAGGGCGGGCACCTGAAGCCTGCAAACAAGACCTAAAGAGCAAACGAGAGCTTGTCATGCAGTACTGTCATTGTGTGTAGCGTGTATCCTCCAGTCTAATTTGTGACATTCTCCTTCAAGTTCATCAACTCACTCGCATTGTTGCGACAGATGTGCAGCTTAGGGAAATATAAGAGGCATTTTCTAACTGCATGTCCTTTGTGTCTCTAACCTACGTTCAGTTATGATAATCAGAGATATTCGTCAGTCTTTGATAGGCGAGATCACTAGATCTCAAAATTCACCGAGATTTTGCCAGATCAGATTCCAACAGGGACAAAAAACATGTACAAACTTGACCCGTTTTAAAGTCAAACAATATATGAATGTATAAATTTCACCTTTACACCACAAGCAATATTGGGCAACCACAGAAATACAAACATAAAATTACGAGGGGAAACAAACGAAGTCTAATTCCAACGCTGTCAGAAACATTGTAGTATGAAAACCATCTATGTATGAAGATGCTGGCAACATAAATGAAACGGGAACAATAACATTTTGGTCCGCGATTTCAACGTGAAAATCAGCTGGTACAAGTAAACGAACTTCTGAGTACTGAAGATCCTAAAATAGTTTGCATAGATATAAGAAAATAAATCCCATCGTAGTATAAAAATCAGGTAATGAACTTTTTCGCAGCTTTGATGCAGGACACTTATCTCTCGGAAGCCTAGACATTAAGAAACAACTCTGTGATTCATTCCTTATCCCAGGAAATAAATTTTCGAGTAGATTAAATAGTAGAAAATGAATCTGTGATTTATCCAAGACAGTAAAAAACGAATATCCAAATAATTTAGATATCAGGAAGCGAGTAGCTTACACTGCAAAATTCAAATTAAAATCATACACATAGACTGCAGGTCTCGTCTCGCACATAGTCTACTGTGTAAAGTCCCTCTCGTCACGAGGGAGTCTGAACCTCCATCACGCTTGGAATAGCGAAGGAAATTCAGTGCATGTTTGCACATTTTTTTTCCGAATGGCGAGCAGGAATAGCTGGAGTTTATTTTGTCCAACACCGGGCAATATTTTGAATGCATGGAATACACGACTCATACCTTTACTCCAGAGCCCAATTAAACACATCTCCATGGAATTAATGTAACTTTAATGTATTTGGGATTCATCAGAATAACTCACACTTTGTCAGAGTAATTCTCGTGTAAAGTTAATAATTTAACTTTAAATAAAAGTAAGCATTTGTAGTAGCTTCGTCGATGTCATAAACATATGCCAACGAATGCTCGTCGGGTACCTGGTCTAAGCATATAACATAGAGCGATTACTCTCTTTTTCTGTATAACCAGCATTCCAGAATAAAATTTAAGTTCGTGGACGAAAAGAAAAACCTCCAATCGATGTAAGAAGTGAATGAATCTATCGGACGTGCCTATCTTTTAACCATTTATACAAAAACAACAGGCCCTCAAAAATATTGAGCATCGCTGAAACATTTCAGAGTTTGAAACTGGAATACGAATACCTGCACCTAAAATCGATTTTCGGAATGACCACAAAAAGTCAACGAATTCGAGAATCGCAATCTCGCCCCAGCTCAAGCAACGGAGGTAAAAGCAACACGCAGTTAAGGTGCCGGCGCCCATGGAAAATTCGTCTGAAAAAAAACCTAAGACATTTATTTATGAGTATTTGTTCCGCTCATTCAGCAGCCACTGGTGTAACATAACGATCATCAGACTCACGATCACGACCGTCATGCGCTCGTAAACGCTCGGAGGTAACAGTTTTCATTTTGCTGGACTTCCCGTATGTTTGAGATGTCCAGGGTTTCGATTTTGAAACAATTCATAAGGTCTCATCGACACAGCAGGTAGCGTTAGTTCTTCCAAGGGGACTTGTAAACACCATAAGCTGTTTTTTGCTAAAAATCGCAAAAAGTGTATTAAAAAACTAAATTGAGCACTTTGGAAAGAAAATCAGCCCTCAGCGATGCTATGAGACCCATGAGAAGGATTTACGGGGCAAGTCGAGAACAATTATCTGAAGATCTGGTGACTGAGTGGAGAAGCGACAAGAGGCGTGCCACTGCTGCGCTCCTCAACTCTCGTCATGAGATGGTCACGCATCAACTCGTCCATCAGACCACAAGATTCCTCCTACATTGCGTCACTCGAAAGAAAGTTAACACCACGCACGGAAAGTTATCGTGAATCCAAGGAAATTATAAAAATCAACATCATGAACTGTAGACAGAAACTGGTTAGAACTGAGATTGTTGCCAGGGCATTTCTGTGAGCAGAATATGAAAATCGCACGTCATGGTGTACGTAAAGGGGAAACCCACTGGGTCCACTCAGCAATATATTGTGACATGTCACTTTTCGTTTTTTTTTTATACTATGAATACAAAAATTTTATGGACACAATCCAATAAGGTCGGCTAAATTTGTCACACTTTAATTTGAAATCTGAATTCAGAAACGTATCCTGAAGTAACCCTTCATCTTTTTTCTTTTTCCGAAAGACAGAAAATCCTAAATGGCAAACATACAGAAAACCTTGACTTCACTAAAAATTTATAGTCATAGTCCTTGCATACAATTATGAAGGACATACTTAGCTCGGTAAAATTCCATTAATTTTTTTAAAAGGTCGTAAAGAGCATGAAATTGTGTATATGTAACTTGCTAGTAACGCGGTAACCATGTCCTGCAGCACGCGCCTGCAACGCAAACTGCTGCCTCGACATCCCCCAGAATCCTGCTCAGGAAATTGAACAGGACTTCTAACAATACTCTTTGAAATGAAAAGCGAACCACAAGATAAGAATTCGTAACAGTGCAAAAATAAATTTTGGATGCGTACTCAAAAAGAAATGGTCAGAAGTGAGGAATCTTAACTCAAACTGTTGTACAAGGTTAGACAGAGACCAACTCAAATAAAGTCTAGCCAATTTTATTGCTTGCTAGTTATTCCGCAATATGAATTCATAACATAGAAAGCAGTCTTCAGTGTATCACCTTGGTTGAATGATCATGGAATCATCGCGAGGGAAAAGTTCATGCCACTATTTACAATAAAAGTACTCAAGCTTCATAACTGCCGTTTGGTTGATCATCTCCATGGTAAAATTAAAGATCAAGACGACGCAAATATGTACCCTGAACGAGGGTACATATTTTTTAAGTGTCATTTTTTGTAATATTACATATATTAAATAGCTATAGAATAGATACCACCATGAAATAGACATTGAATATCATCTTGAATAAACTCATGCAATCGACCAACCCACCCCCACTTCCCTCACACCCACTCTCAGGACTCAGAATAATATCACGAAAGTAAGGCTAGAAGCTGACCACAACGAAAATGCAACACATGCAGGAATACAAAATTCACGGCGCCTAAATAATAGTGCAATGAAAGATGCAACAAAAAATTGACTATTATTGCAGAGCAAATAACTCTTGGCTTTACTTCATAACCAAGATATTAATCGATATACATAAGAAATTCAACAAGAACAAACGCAGATACTGACTACGCTGTTTCTATAATAACATATCATGTAGCAACTGGACAATCTGTCCTCTAATATTGCCTTTAAACTACCTATAAGTTAACATTTGAGAATACACGAGAACGTGTTTACAGGAGTGGACTCTTGCGCAAAGTTGAATGGTACACACCATTTGCCCATCTCTGGTCCGAATTATATGAACGACGGATCGTGTCTGATAATTCTTAGGAACCGAGTACATTTGTTGAAGGAGTTCATGTTACGATGCAATTCATTCCACGGAACGGTTGGAGAATTTCGGCTCGTGTCACCACTGCCACGCGTTAAAAATTGTCCTATCACATTACGGAAAGAAAAACCAGCAATTTTGCGTTCTTATTGCTCCAGTACGTATGCAAGCGCAAAAACATTTCTGAGCCTTAGCATTGCATGAATGATTGACAAGCAGGGTCCTTTGATTTTAAATGCAGAGAAAAATGGTTGTGTGATAAAATATCGCCTTCAAACGATCACCATTCATCATAATTTTTGCACTGGTGCTCTGGAATCCGAGTGTTTTTGCAGGACACCGCGCAGGCAGTCATGCGACGGTAAGCTAGGTAGACAAACTGGCTGTGTGATAGCATGGTAGGTAATGCTGGTGATGCCGCGCTGGTAGGTAATGCTGGTGATGCCGCGCTGGTAGGTAACGCTAGTGATGCCGTGCTGGTAGGTAACGCTAGTGATGCCGTGCTGGTAGGTAACGCTGGTGATGCCGTGCTGGTAGGTAATGCTGGTGATGTCGCGCTGGTAGGTAACGCTGGTGATGCCGCGCTGGTAGGTAACGCTGGTGATGCCGCGCTGGTAGGTAATGCTGGTGATGCCGCGGTGGTAGGTAACGCTGGTGATGCCGCGCTGGTAGGTAATGCTGGTGATGCCGCGCTGGTAGGTAACGCTGGTGATGCCGCGCTGGTAGGTAACGCTGGTGATGCCGCGCTGGTAGGTAACGCTGGTGATGCCGCGCTGGTAGGTAACGCTGGTGATGCCGCGCTGGTAGGTAACGCTAGTGATGCCGCGCTGGTAGGTAACGCTGGTGATGCCGCACTGGTAGGTAACGCTGGTGATGCCGCACTGGTAGGTAATGCTCGTGATGCCGCACTGGTAGGTAATGCTCGTGATGCCGCGCTGGTAGGTAACGCTGGTGATGCCGCGCTGGTAGGGAACGCTAGTGATGCCGGCAGGTTGCAAACAATTGTAATATAATGCAATTTTAGCACAATTCTACGAGAAAGAAACCATTCAGTTCTTATCCATCTGCTACAGGGAGGCAGCACTAGCAGAACAGCATAAACGAGAAACAGACGTAATATTCACACAATCGCGTGACTACGTTCTATTTTCAGAAAAACTCCGCAATACTAACACGATATGAATGCAGAGTTCCGTCACATTTTATTTTTAGACGTAAAGCTGCGATCATTTAGACTAGAAAAATGCTGAACCGGAAATGCCAGGCGATGCTCGAGTTTCCAGTTCTACATGGATGTGCTCTGATGTGTACTTAGAGTGTCATGGAATACATAAGTTTTTTAATAACTCGTTCATTAATGTTTCAATCATTACACTTCGTTAATGTAGTGGGCAGTATTCTGGAGACTGGCGAGACAGATTAAGTGAGCCATAGAAAATAAGTTCAATCCCACGATACCAGATCCTAGTATATATCTTGTCCTCCGCTACGTCAGAACGCCCTTCAGAGGTGCGTATGATACTTTAAACTTGAACGCATGTTTGTCGTGTAAAAACATAATGTCACGTCATTTATTCTTATTTTGCTACAGATTAGTCTCACTTGTGTTCTTTCTGTTTGTTGCAGGTTACGTGAGGGGGACTGTTGCCGCCGTTCTCTCTCCCTCTCACAACACCTTTTTCACTTCAAATTAATCCAAGTCAAGTTCAATTTAATCCAAGTCAAGTTCAATTTAATCCAAGTCAAGTTCAATTTAATCCGAGTCAACTTTAATTTAATCCGAGTCAAGTTCAAATTAATCCAAGTCAAGTTCAAATTAATCCAAGTCAAGTTCAAATTAATCCAAGTCAAGTTCAATTTAATCCAAGTCAAGTTCAAATTAATCCGAGTCAAGTTCAATTTAATCCAAGTCAAGTTCAAATTAATCCAAGTCAAGTTCAATTTAATCCAAGTCAAGTTCAATTTAATCCAAGTCAAGTTCAAATTAATCCAACCCTTAGTTGAGTTAAAAATGACGTAATAATTTTTTTATTTGAGTTTTTTTGTTAAAAATGTATCTATTGGATGTGATGAGCAAAACTGGTTTCGAGGATTTATTTACACTCATAGATATTTATACACGTGAAATTCCACTTTACCACATATATGAAATCAAATACAAGCAAGTATAAAAGATTATCATTGGACGATACGTAGATTTAATCTTTAAAAGAAATATACAAGTGCGATTCACCGTGCACTACTTTCAAGACTTAAATATTCATAAAAAGAATATTATAAAAATTATTGAAGTCCTAAAAGTATTATATATTGAATTGTGAACACACACAAATAAAATCTGTATTAAATTATAAACAATGTTTCTTGTGTTATTATTGTGTATTGAAAATGGATCCTACATTTCTTCACTATGACTAACACGGAATTAGAATGGATGGCAAAATTTATATTGCTAATGCAAGAATGTATCTGGGTAGTAATGTACAAGCATAAATTGTAATCAAACGGAATCGTACATTAGTACTCAGTGAATCGCACTTGTATATTTCTTTTAAAGATTAAATCTACATATCGTCCAATGACAATATTTTGTACATGCATGTATTTGATTTCATATATGTGATAAAGTGGAATTTCACGTGTATAAATATCTATGAGTGTAATTAAATCTTCGAAACCAGTCTTGCGTATAACATCCAATAGATACATGTTCAACAAAAAAAACTCAAATCAACAAATTATTAAGTCATTTTTAACTCAACTAAGGGTTGGATTAATTTGAACTTGACTTGGATTAATTTGAACTTGACTCGGATTAATTTGAACTTGACTCGGATTAATTTGAACTTGACTCGGATTAATTTGAACTTGACTCGGATTAATTTGAACGTGACTTGGATTAAATTGAACTTGACTTGGATTAAATTGAACTTGACTCGGATTAAATTGAACTTGACTCGGATTAAATTGAACTTGACTCGGATTAAATTGAACTTGACTTGGATTAAATTGAACTTGACTTGGGTTAAATTGAACTTGACTCGGATTAAATTGAACTTGACTCGGATTAAATTGAACTTGACTTGGATTAAATTGAACTTGACTTAGATTAATTTGAAGTGAAAAAGGTGTAGTTCATTTATGTTCATGATAGGCTTACGCTGTAATTGTCTCGCCCATAATCTCTGATGAATTTGAACTTCAATGAATTAGTTACTGATTACCTTTCATTTGGCCTTTGGAGACTGGTGAGGTGAAGGCAGCTTTAAACAAGATTAGATCTTGCTACAGTTTATGATCATTCAATGTTAATTAATCTTTCATGGAGTATTGCGTAAGAAAGCGGTGAACCGGATCATTAACGCATTGATAGCTTTTCTATCATGTTTGAAATAGAAAACGAGTGAAAGAGCTCCTTTGTGAGAACAGTTTCCATTAATTTAGTCAGGCAAAACCGCAGCTTGTAACTACAATACGATGATTGAGTTAGAAGTAAAAAAAATGCGTACTTCTCTATTATGGCAGACTTGCTAATTGGAACTACAAATATCAATTGACTAAAATATCTTCACACATGAAAAACGAGTATTGAAAAGTTTCATGGCAGTAAATCACTGAAATATTGTTGAAATTTTACGGTGAAATGTACTTTCGAATGTTTCAGTATCAAAGAAGTTATTTGCTACGTTTATTAGGAATATTTTCCAACATATTTTAATTGTTTAAGCTTTTTTGGTGATCCGTTTTCACGAGTACTACTACTCCAGAATTTGTCCATATTTGGTTTTAAAAAAGTTCTCAACAACTTCCACAGGAAGACTCGTTAAGCAATTCCTACAAAGACACTCCATTCCTGTGTATTTTCTCCTCCAAACACGACAGGAAAGCTACGCTTGGAGATATAAATCTGTTGATTTTTCCCTTAACGTCAATTTCTTTTCAAAGTTTATAGTTGAGGCACAGTTTGATAAATTATTATTATAAGCATCAATATAATTTAATGCAGCATGCTGGATTCAGGACGGAAACTGAAATTAACCATTAAGTCCTTCAACTACACTGAAAATTTGCTGAGTTATTTTGAACCCCATACTCGTGAATGTAAAAAATTACCAGGTAGCAAACATGCAATAAATATATCATACAACCCTTAGCACAAATAACAAACAGCAAACTCTGCTGCATATGTACATTCATTTCAGAGCGTATTCCAGAGCGTCGTATACACCAACTTGATGATTTAAAAACATTGTGCGCAAATTGCACAAAAACACATACAGGTCCATGAAGTAATAATTAATAAGATATATTCGCGCACCCGTCACACGTAGTTCTCACCAATTAATAAGCTAGAACTCGAGGCATGCGTGCTATCATAGATCTTTCCACAGATCAACCCCGTTTCCTTTTTCCATCAGTCACCTACTCGTAACTCACTATGCCCGAGTTCGGATCCACAAACAACTAAACAAAATAAAATTCCATGTTTCTAAACTGACACACAAAACTCCACTCCACCTCAATCAAACATGATCAAAGTGGCTCCAGAAAAATGAATTGTCCTCGCTCTACAGATGTTTCCAACAGCTGAATATCCCTGATAAAGAATGTATTATTTCAATGGCAGCTCAGAAGTAAAAGCAGAAGCGACGCAGGTTGTGTAACAGGCTGGAGCAGATAGCGAGCCAGACAGCTGAGGATGGATGGATGCCAGTATATATCTGACACACGCGAGAAAGCTTCGGCTCTTGGGAGCAGTGGAATGAGGGTGAGCTCGAGAGGCGAGGCTAATCAGATGGTCGCCCCAAGCCCACCTAAAAACGTAGGCCGTCGCGCATCGTTAATTACCTTGAACAACTAAAGGTAGTTTTGAATTAGAATGGAATAAGTTTGTTAGGAAATGAAACTATACGATTCACTAAATAGTAGTCGTCGATCAAGAAAACTACGCTTTGAAGTTCAGAAAATCAATATGCAATTTTAAAAAATGGTTCATTATTTGGAGTGAGTTTTCCATTCAGACATTTGCTGTTTTATTTCAAACAGCAGCAATAATTGATTGACAATAAAATAAGCCGATTAAGAAGCTGGATGCCTTAAAAATGGGAAAATTTCCTTAATTAACTTTCATTTGGGACAATGTTCAATTAGGAACTACAAAATAGGAGCGAGAAAAAGCTCACTTGTTCCGACTTCTTTCCTTTTTCAAAAATCACAACGCTAGAGTTTTCGAGCATTACATTGCTCACCCTACTGAAGATGATAAATGGAAAACTCGCGTTTAAGGTTTTTTGGTAAGGTTTGATTATATAGAACATTTTTTCTAGCCTTTATTTTGACGTAGATTCTTTCAAAACATGGTAATAAATGGCATTGAAGAATATTATCACCTGCGTACCGGAACAAAAACCAAAGACCTGCCTCATATCTCTAATGCAGCACAGCCATGCAACGCCTAGCAATGTACGATTTTCCAGTGAGAAAGACTAGGCAAATAACTTCAACAGTTTAAATGCACTGAGTTGAACAGCAGAGCGCAGGGTGAAGCGTAGTGTAGTTATAATGACTCAACAGCGCTACAAAATAGTTGATGATGAACCTGGAAAGGACAGTAGCCAGAAAAAATCTGTAATTACTAATACTACTATGGTAATGATTTTTTTGTTTTCATCGCTCTATAAAGTGAATAAAACTTACCGAGCTCAATATTTATCATCGATTAAAGATACGTACTGTATTCCGGTCCAACTTAGAATGTACGATTCGTTCTGTTATCTATACTGCAACGAGATTATTCATTCTTATAGCCAGGCTTCGACTTCAAACACTTGCAACAAAACCGAATCCATCAATTTCATGCTAGGTGGAAAATAACATATCACGCGAGAAACGTGAAACTTCAAATCTCAGGAAAACATTCATTATCTGATGTTCGTGTTGCCCATCATATGACAGGTGCGGCGCAAGACTAATGCAGCAATGTATGCAGAAAATATTGCTCGCAGGCATTGACGCTATGCACGAGTGACAGCGATTCATTTATCAAACCCAGAGATTCGCGCAGGGCATCAAATTTAATGAGGATTATCAATCACGCGAATGATGCAAGCACTCGATCTTATCCACCGAACATACATTGGAATATCGTGCGGCTGAAAAGGAAAAACAATTACAACTACAGCGACACAAGTTCGATTCCTTCTGCAATCACGCGCTGTCGATAATGAGGCAATAAATCGAATGCAAATTCAAACGAGATAGCGTTTTGAAAACTGCTTCTGAGCCGCTGTAAACGCGATAAGATGCAACGGTAAATTTCAGGGATTTATTACTTTAAAAATATTTCAAGTGTTGCTAAGAGCATCACTTAAAACTATAATCGAATGAAGAAATTACCGAATACAGAAATTATACGAGAAGGCATGCACACGCAAAAAAAAATTAAAATATCAAGCAGACTTACAGTCAACAACCCAGAGCAGCCTGCTGCAGCATGTGAGGCCGGTTTGCTGTGGCTCGATTAGGACGCAAATGAAAAAAGCCACATCCCATTAATTAAATCCTGAGAAACATGAACACATATGAAAATAGACTATAAGTTGGTTTCAGGAGAGCGTCCCCCATACGGACTTTTTTCTTTATTATTGAACCTAGAACAATGAAATTTGATATACTGATAGGAAATTGAATTTGGAATCGTTTTTGCTTAGAGCAAAAGTTCAATTTTCTTGAAAAGAAAATGGGAAATCGAAGAAAACGAAGTTTGAAGGGGGGGGTTTCAAAAATCTTCTCCTCCTACAGTTTTTGAGCTACAGTGATGATTTTGGTATCAATGAATGCGGAAAGACACGGGCTTTTATGGATGCTAAAATTCATTCCAAAATTATTTATTGCTCAAGAGTTATGAAGTCATAAATTTTAACATTTCCGAAAAAGGGCATTTCTTTCCTATTTTTACACTTTTTCATATTGAAAATGTAAATTTGAGGAAACGAATTTTAGCATCCATAAAAGCCCGCGTCTTCCCGCGTTTAATGATACCAAAACCATCACTGTAGCTCAAAAACTGTAGGAGGAGAAGCATTTTGAAACCCGGAAAACCATTGTTTACATTATAAGCAAAACAAAGAAACATAAACAATACAAATAAAAATTTTTTTGAAATTTTTGGTTCAAGTTAGACCCCTGAAATCATTATAGAGTAATCCAGAGACATAGGAGATGACATAGCAACTTCGCGCCGTGAAGAAAGTGCCATGGGGGAGGTGTAAAATGATAAAATACCACTTCCCCCTCCCCTCCCCCCCATTCTTTAAACCCCCGTAGCGGGCGAAAGAATGACCGTACGAGTCTCATTTTTTCACAGGATGTACCTGACCCTTACACTTCTTATAGCGGCCAAAATCCCAGTTTCGCAAGAAATCTCCAAAACATGGGGTGCAGAAGGGGGACGCTCTCCTTCAGCCTACCTAACCTCAGAAAAGGTGTCCCACGAGAAGAAGGAGAACAATACCACTTATGATGAAATTAAGTTAACGGAGAATCTGCGTACAAGAAGTCTGTATCACACTGTACGTAGAAACAGCAAGTTTGAACGAAGTTCATGCATGGAACAAGATAAAAAGCTGCAAAAGAAAGGAGTAGTACTGACAAAAGACTGCAGGGAATCGAAAAAAAAAATGTGAAAAATATTAAATTTCAACGAAATGAAGGCCTACCCTAGCTCGAAGCCTCACATCTTCCCCTTGGGTAAGATAATTCTCATATATAGATACAACAGCTGTGCCATTCTTCAGAGGCAGATAGACAGAGTCCTTGCATGAGTTTAACCAACAAACTCGCACAACAGTTCAACAGACACAGCCCACATGCAATCATCAGAGAAAATACCCGCTCAGTTACGAGGGTTCCTACATCAAGGCGTCTAGTCTTATTTTGACAGCATGAAGTCTCCTTCCACATCGGATCAAATTCTATGATCTCAGTGGAATCCTCATGCAAAACGGATAGAATTTTGCGGCGTCTGAGAACTGAAACAATCGACATGAAATGTTTAATAGTACAACGCACTCGTCATTATAGCACGGTACTTCACACACGGAATTTTTGTTCCGCAACGAAGTTGTCACATGTTCACTTCTCTGCCAAGCTTTTGGTAGTCTACAAGCAGACTCGAATAGCCACTGGAGTCTCTGGTTTGAGTCCTTTTCCTTATGCCGAGATTCGCAGGCAGAATTTTTTCTTAATCCCAAGATGTTTAACTTGCCAAAAACCTACCAATAACAATTATAGATAATATTATTGTAGAACAAAGCATACAGAGAAGAGTTGCTCACTATGCATAGAAAAAAGTGGAAAGCCCTCGCACCAATCTATCTCTCCTCATTCTGAAGACACACAATTCGCTGGATCTTGTTGATATAGCTGCTGAAACTTTCACCTTGACAATTTTCCACTCAGGTCAAACGATTTGTTGACTTTAAAACTTATTGCTGACAAACTTGCTGCTTACTAAGGACGATGATGAGGCCAGATCGTCACTGCCTCTTGCTGTATATTCCCTCAAACTGCTGCAGGAGCTTCCACAACGATGCCCGTAATTTTCAATAAAATGATGCCAAACAATAAGTTCAATGCCGTGACCGTCGATAGTAATCATAAGGCATTACATTTATAAATTCTGCACCGTTATTCTAATTGGTTTAGCTTATCTTTAGAGTCTCTACTTTCTGCTCATTAATATTTAGACTGAAGAATACTCAAGAAATATGCTAAGCCTTAATGCTGAGATAACTCAAGCGCGTATTCCAGAATGCAGCGCATGCAGCCTTTCACTTTGTGATACCGAGCCCATGGTCGGACAAATCATCTGTTAGTAAACATTACCTAACATCATCACTATACTGGTGAGCACAGTGATCAAAAGCTTTTCAACCCCCGCATGTTTTTTAACTAGTTTATGACTCGTAGTTTTGCTGATGAAGCCACGCAACATTTTGTGTGATGTACACAGAGTTTCTTGATTCCTTTGGTGTTGCAGCACCATCATCGATAACTGGCGCTTTTCTGATGCTACATACTAAAAAGTGAAGACGTCCCAACATTATGTTTATTTTATGTTACGTTGGCCCTCTGCAAGGCATCAATAAGAATTAATTTAAACATTGATTGTCACGGTTACCATCAAAAGAATTCACGCACAGTGAATCAATGGTAAAATATAATACTCAATATTCTAGGGCTGGAAATAACCCAGATACAAAAATTGCGGTCAAAATGGTACGAGATCCAGGGAGAGAAACCTAAAATTAGCCACTGGCGAGGAATCAAGTGGAGCAATATTACGTTAACTGGCACGCACGTTTCAACATTAGTGCGCACAACAGCACGCGACGTCTCTTGCTATCATTTCTATATGGAGTTCCCCTTTGCCCCATCCTCTGCCTTCGACTGTTTTCAAAGGACCAGACGGGGAGAGCCGGCAGTTCGGAGCAGCTGGAGCATGAGAGAAAGATAATGAACTCGCAGGCATGCCACCTGGCAAAATGGACCTATGCGTTGCGAAAACTTGCAAAATGCTCAGTTTTACCAGGACCCATTAGTAAACAAAGTTGTCTTCGTCACCTCAGATCCACTGGAATGATCCACTCACGCAAACTTAGCTTCGCATACCCGGTAATATTTTAGATTTCGAGTTATCGAGTATCGCTATCACAATATTTTGTATTTCTACTAATCTACTTAATTTCAGTTCCATTTCACAGCACAGCGATAAATACTTTGATGGAATGACCTAACTTTTACAATGTTATCAATACGCCAATTACGCTACCATTAGCCAAGCATTTCTGCAAAGCCCTTTTCCCATACAAAGGTTGAGGGAGTCTGAGCTCAAACTCCGTCTTCGCGCGTACGATGATCAATTGCTTCTATATTTGCTCCTGAATTCTGTTAATTGATCTCCTGCCGCCTCCCTAGTGTGTTGGTAGAAAAAGCAAAGCATAGTAGGAACATCACATGACCGTTTAGGCGAGGTCTCCTAGCCAGTTTAAGAAGAACAAGACGATGCCAGTGTTCAGTAGAAACCGGTTGATTGAATAAAGAACAGAATTTGGCCAAGCAATTCTGCTAACTTTCACGTAACTCAAAAGAAAAGCTATGAGCTTGTCTGTATTTTCTCTCACTTGTAGGGCTGACCCTTACCAGGAAGAAGAGGCATTAGCTCGGAAACAGAGGCATCCCCTGAACTGCAGCAGCTGCGCCGCCAGCCCGCGAGCTGAAGTCCCTCAGCAGCGCAGACAGCACGCACGCCCGACGACCTCGCCTCGCGTGATGGGCGATCGCGTGCCGGTCGCCACCCTGTACGTTACCTCGTTTGCTCACTTGAGGGAAAATTAGACCAGCCTTTTCTCCACACAAGCTCTCTCAAAAAGTCCAACAGCAATTAAAAATCGATGGCCTACCTCTGAATGAGGTCACCTGTGCTGTAAAAGCGGACAATCATGCTTTAAAACTCGATAGATTCTTAATATTACTGGACTTTCAAGTTCCAAAGTGATTGATCTAATTCCCCACTGGTAGAAGCTCCGTAAATGAGGTCATTGCTTGAGGATCAACATAACATGATCAGGCCACAAACGCCAAATAATTTGAAGCAGTTCTACCCTAGCTATACAATTCAATAGGAACTTAATATTTTTAGTCCGTTCAAACCTAAAATTTATCATGACTAAATTAAAGCAATTCAGACAAAAAAATGTGATATTATTCATCATGTCTCGCGGTCACTTTTGTATATTTCTGCGCTATAAGACAAGTGTTACGACAGGCATCCGCATTTTCTGATATTCTCGAAATAGAACTGCGTCGATCGTACTTGGAAGTATAATTCGTCACGAGTTTTCTACGGTTTTGTATACGCTTATTCTTCGAATATTCTAGAAGCTTCCCTCAGATATAGCTTCCTCACACAACGGCAGCGTCCAGTCTTAACGCGCCACAGCTGCATTACCGCTACGCCTAGCTTTCAACGTCTTCAGCAACCGCTATTCAAGACATTTTCTGATCTCTATTTCCGCTACTTATAATGCTATAGAATTAGATATTTCAGGAGGAACTTCACATTAGGAATTCATTGATAGATATTGGATTCATTAGACATATTTTCATGTACTACTTTTGGATGATCTCGATATTTCCTAAGCCTTGTTCAAACGAATATGTTTGACTCAAGATGTTGCTTTCGAACTGACAGGTTCTGCTGGCACAAACGAGGGTATCAGGAAGCCCCGAGACGCCATCAAAGCCAAGAACGCGTGATTACACTCCGTGCCCTTCACCGATTGGGTGTGGGCAGTCGGACTTCTTATATTATCGTAGTCAGGAAATGAGAAGTCAGCCCTTCACCTGTAAATGCAACATAGACGCCCTCGCCTCGTAAAGCCTTTGCCAAAATTTTCGTAAAGCTACTTACTTAGCCTTTGCCGATCGTCATTGGTTTGAAGTGCCTGACAGCTAACAATGGCATTTCTACCGAGTTTTGAAGGCGCACTCGCCCACTCCCGCTAATCGTTTGCGGCCTCATAAAGCTGAGTACAGTATCCTGGTCCTTTCTCTTTGATTAGATTATTGGTTAGTTTATGCCTTCCCTATCCGCCACAAAATCGATCCAAAGAGAGGAAGAAGGAAGGCACTATTTATAGTATGAAGTTAAGGGAACGCGGAATCTATGCAAAAAGGGCATAGAAACAGTAAGTTGAAAAAGAAAATTATGAAACAAAATCAAAGTCCAAGAAGCAAATAGTAGGTGCTGAAAAACAGGACAGCAGTGAACAGGACAGCAGTTTCTCCCAGGTCGTAGCGCGAACGAGATCGACAAGTGCGAATTTAAAATGTCATGTATATCAGATTGGCTGTTTAGCAGTGAATTTTAATATCTCTCTCGAGTGTATCAATTTCAATTTGTTTTGAAAAGATGTGAGATTCTCGTAACAAAATTAATGGTTGTCTCGAGGCACGAAACAAGTCCTCGTTCCCTCACCATTATAAATCCGAATTATTCAATATACATCATGGTAAAAGATATAATTAAAAAATGTTTTTCGTATATACATTAATATAAGTTGGTGAGAGCATACTAGATCTTACGAAGAAAAGAAATGAACACATGATAAACGTTGAAAAAAACTTAATGATTGATGTGATGACGAGGGCACAGAAAAGTCCTGTCCCACATTGAAAATCAAAATAAATGATGCGAAAGCGGTGCAATATCTACGTTAAATAATAGGATCACAACAAATGCGACAGCGTTCGGCATTTCATAAGAAGAAAAGAATTCTTTCATTGTCGCTCAAAAGTGACAAATCGCTAACTCGATAACTTCAGTCACAAAGATTTGCAACGACCTGTCACTGAAACAGTGAAATTATAGCATGTGGGATTTTCTAGAGCCCAAGGTAAAGAAGGAATGTTAGTTAGTATTGGTTAGTTCATTTGAAGCGCAGCTGTACTGATCCGCATTGAGCAATACGTGCTGCAGTGCCTCCGAGCTCTGCATTGCGAGAAGAAATTCTCAAATTGCGCAAACTATTTGAATTTTGTTATTCTCAAGTTTTCTGTGTTCAAGATTAAAGAGAACCGTCAGTTTTCAGATATTGCTCTTACCGTTTTTTGTCTTTCGAATGAAATTTAGTAGAACAACACATTGCTAATTTCCGTCCTCGCGATCACTCAGGAAATGATTACCTTCCAATGGGTGCGCTGTGCAGCGCACTGAACGCAAGCTAATGGGGAGCAGAACACTGGGCTAATGAGTGCATGAGAGTAATGGGGTGAAGTACACCGAACTTATGAGGAGGAGTGCTCTGCACTTGTTATGTTTCTCCGCATAACTGAGTACGGAACATCGCTAAGAATCTCGAGGAGCGTTGCTTGGCCTACAACGTAATCCTCAATAATTCTAAAAGACCAAATAATAAGCCTGATTTCTGCGAGAAAACATTGCAACGTTACGTCCTAG
The DNA here is from genome assembly GCA_030386875.1 of Morinoia aosen. Classification (NCBI taxonomy): domain Eukaryota; kingdom Metazoa; phylum Arthropoda; class Malacostraca; order Amphipoda; family Talitridae; genus Morinoia; species Morinoia aosen. The sequence goes on along the minus strand of CM059561.1, from coordinate 92,075,164 downwards.
AACAACCGACTCTTCAGGAACAACGCCCAGACGTCGTCGATACGCGTTACGAACGAAGACGCTAACGGAAGATGCTAAGAACCTCAACGGATGTCTTCATTTGCTTTAATTCATATGTTTAACATTGTTTTGTGGGGATTTTTATATAGTAATGAGGGTAAGGTTAATGATGTATGTTTTCTATTCGATAGTAGGGATGTATCACGTTCTTATCGGTAACCTTGTTAGGTTGTTATTCAAAGTTGGCACCTCAAGGTGACGCCAGACGTGGTTGCCTGAAGGAGAGAGCGGGAGTTGAGGCTAGAACACGATCACAAGCAGCCGCATACGAGTTTGTTCCTCTACCTTGGTCCAGTTGGGCCGAGGCTTGCCTCTTAAATTCACTACTCAAAGCCATCCTAGAATATCTGTGCCCTCATTCGCTCGAAAGTGATTAACTTCAAGAATACTCAACTGCAGTGCCAATAACGTAAATTAGAGATTGTCAACCTAGATTGCTAATTGTCGGCATAGCCCCAGCCATCAACCTGGTCTCTCTGCCCTCAACCAAACATGGCGACCTTGCTCCAGCGCGCCAGCCAGGCGACATTCAAACTGCGAGCCCTGATCTCCAAATCTCAAGATAAGTTTCCCTCTGATTTCATGTCAAATCCCAGTTCCCACTCAAGCTTCTGAGTATATTAGGATGGCGAGTGCGTAAGTCACGTTCATTCAATTAATGCGTATTTTCGATGATTAATGTCTCAATATTTTCCTGTGTTCAATAGTGAATTTCTTTGATATTTCCTGTGTCTTTAATAACCCTCAGATAAATAGGAGGAGAGGACATGATGATTCAGAAGGAAAGTAATAATGTTTGAAGCCAGGAAACACGGCTAGAATGCACGATTAATTTATGGCCTTAAGCCGCTCGTAGCGCTTACCGAAGATTGAATTAAATATTAATACAGACAAACCCTGTATTGGTGGCAGCTACCTTGATATTACCAAGTAGAAAATATATGAATAGTGACGAATAATCTTGATGTCACGACTAATAATACAACAGAAAAAATATCATGCATCGCAACAAAGAATAACGGCAGAGAAAAATGAAGACCGTGACCTCAGCGAGATAAATTAAAAAGGGTCACGACACACTCGTGGGGTAGAATGCACTAAACTAATGAGGTGGAGTGCACCAAGCCAAAGGGGTGGAGTGCACCAAACTTAATGAGGTGGAGTGCACCAAACTAATGAGGTGGAGTGTACCAAACTAATGAGGTGGAGTGCACCAAACTAATGAAGTGGAGTGCACTAAGCTAATGATATGAAGTGCACTAAGCTAATGAGGTGAAGTGCACTAAACTAATGAGGTGGAGAGCACTAAGCCCTCCAGCCCTCAGAAGCAGGAGAATGCACTCAACAAATAAAGGAGTGCGCTGCACTAACACGTCCAGTCAACCACGTACTTCAGTGCACCGGTCTAAATTATAAAATGCCTTGTAATTCACGTAGCTTATACTGACGTGCACTGCGACGGACACATCTGAGGTTCAATTAACATTATTTTCTCAACAAGATGCTCCCGCTCAAAATCTCACGAAGCAATTTCGCGATGAGCGCAAAAATTTTAGCGACATCTCGAGTTTCAGCAGAGGCCAAGATTTACTCGAGCACAGTCCGGCCTCTCACGACAGCCTTCACTCTACTTCAGCGGGTGTGCCGTCACTGCAACGCACAGCACAAGGGAAACTTTTGCCAACACTAAAAGTTACCAAGCAGCTTGTTGATGAAACTGAATGGTGGAAAAGTGGAATGTCATATAGCAGAAACAAAGCAACATCGAGTGCTGAAGGTTGATACTCAGCGAAAAAGTTACGACGATCATTTTATGAACGATGTGCAGGTTGACGACGTTGAATTAAAGCCAATCATAGATCAAGCCTGGATATGAAGCCCGTACTTTTGTTTTACCATTATCGCGCAATTATTGTTGAATTACTCGATTTAGAAATGAAATCTCGAGTACTGTGACTGATGGAGAGAAAAGACCACAAGTCATTGCAATATCGCTAAAATGAAGACAATTATGATTTTTCGGGTTTTGATTTTGAGAAGTATGAATCCTGTAATTTTGCGTATGTAACCTGAAATGTTTTCCCCTGAGGGGGTTTGTTTCTTTTAGTGAAACGATCAACTTTGTTATCATATTCCCCGTCTCTAAATTTCTAATGAATTAGCGATGTACACAAATTTCAGATGAAAGTTGAAGAAGAAAACAGAGGATCACTAAAAACAAGACTGCAGAGAACCAAAAAAAAAAAGTCCGCAAACAATAAATAAAAATATTCTATTTCAACAAAACGAAGGCATACTTCACTATCAACGCGGGACCTCACATCTGTAGCTGGAATGAAGAGTTACCGTTGAAGTTCATCTTTTCCAGTGCAAAATTATGACTATTGGTGGAAGGTGCGTAGAAAACTTTGAGCTGAGTTGAAATCACAGATGAACGAACGGAGAGGTCAATCTTCGTCCCGTCAAATAAAAATCTTGTCGAGCTCCATCAAAAATTAAACATTTTATCATCTCTACGTCCGACCGTCATGAAATCACCAAAACACATTTCCATGGGAACAAAATATCTAAGGGCCGAATTGCCAAAAACTTGTTTAAAAACTGCACAAAATATGCACGCAATCCGCCCTCAGTTGTTCGAGGCAATGAACTCAAGCCACTCCCCCACGATGACGCCCTCCGCGCATCACGCAAGTCGTCACTGAAGTGCCCGTGGTTACGGTTGGAAAATGCTTCCTGATGCGCTGTACAGCACTGAAATAACTCCATTAGGCTTTGGCTCATTCCCAACGTTGTAATGATCCATGCGAGAACTTATCAATTCATCAATTGAAAAGCTTTCAATTACAGTTTCCCGAGCCATTAGTTAGATGAATTATTATCAAAGATGGCAAATTAGATGTGGTTATGGAGCTACGTTGGTGCTCGGCAATTGAAAAAACTGAGACTTCGTTGAATGAATGTAAAGAAATGTTGTCAAAGACCAAAGTATGTTAACAAATAATGTGCACTACTCAAATATAAATGTCCCTCGAAGCGCGTCAAAAAACTCTCGAGCAGTACACATGTTTTGTTTTACCGTCACCAAAAACGTTCAATGCATAGCTACGCACCGCAGTATAGCACACGATATAAAAATTTAAAAGCGAAAAAAATGCTAATATAATTAGCAAACAAATTCGTATACAAGTCTAGTCTAGTCGTATACAATGCTGGAATGCTGGATTGCTTCAAATGTCCGATAGTATAATTAGTTTTTTTTAAATCGAAAACGTTTCTGAGACCTGCTCCATCCTCAGTCCTATTAATACAAAGTATCATCAATCTAACGTAAGCATGGAAACACGATAATAAATTAAAGAATATAAGAAAGAGAGAAAAAAAGGACAATTTTGCATCAACTATCTAAAGGAAATAAGGAGCTAAGCATGCTGTTTAAAATTGGTTCATCCTTAAAAATATGCAACGATTCTAAAGTCCTAAGGTCAAGGTCACGGAAAGAACTGTCAATTATTTTAAAATCAACATCACGTATAACTGCACACTCCTCGGCATGGCTGCGTATTGCTGAATAAGGAGGATGAGCCAGCAAGTTTTCATGCTTACGTTAGATTTATCATAATTTGTATTTTACAGAACTGAAGGTGGAGCTGGTCTCCGTAACGTTATCGAGTTTTTTTTAATAAAATGACTAATTATATTAGCATTTTCTTAGCTTTTAAATTTCTAGTGAATCTGCGGTTTAAGCAAAATGAACATCTGTTTAAGCTATGTTATATTTTATTTTAGCAAAATCTTTTCTGTTAAGCAGTTTAACTATGAAGGTTATAGCAAAGAATAACTTTAAAATCATTTTAATGAAACGTTTCAAGCCTGAGATCATCCGTCATAATTAGTAAAAATAAAAATATACATGCATTGAGTAAAAACACGACAAAATCCCAAAATTGCTCTTCAAGTGTTCAACTTGATGTCTAAATAAAACAATGACATGACGTAAAAAAAACTGAGTAAATCTAAATATCAGAACTTCGTTATTCAGTATCGTTAATGCTAGTTAAAACGAAGTAAAAAATAAAAATATAGGCGTACAACTAAAATGCGGAACGGTCATAAGGACAGTTTACTAGCGAAAATAAAGTCTTACCAAAGCGAGAGAAAGAGGGAAACGAGTGCGAGAGAGAGAGAAAGAAAGGAAAAAGGGAAAACAGAGCGAAGATAGAAAAAATACACAACTTCTAGAGACTGTAATCGAAATATAATCCTTCATAAATATTGGATTCATGCAAATATTGTCACACTGAGTACCCTATAATTTCAAAGGGGGTAAGCGCTCGGCATTTCATTCAGGGCCGGTTTCAATTCGTGTATATACAGTGTCTCTAACATGCGCAGCTCATAAGAATTCGAAGCATAGTCTAAAATTTCAAATTGATCGTTACTGATAATGATTTTTACGTCATGTCATTTTTTTTAAACAGCAATTCGAATACTTGAAAAGCAATTTTGTGATTTTGTCGTGTTTTTTATTCAACGCATGTTTATTTTTGTTTGTGTAAATTATGACTGATGATAAGCTGGGGCTTGAAACGTTTCATTGCAATGATTTTCAAGTTCTTATTTGCTATAATCTTCATATTTTATTGTATTTTATTTTTCAGCAATTGGTTATTGCCGCAACTCCGTCATTGTCTCATAAATTTATGATCCGAATTTTCTTTACGGCAGTGGCTTGACGACTACAGAAATTCAGGGACATGCCACCATCATTACCGTCAGAGCAGTTCTGATTGTCTAACTTCCGATCAAGACATTTTTATCATAACATTTATCAGAGACGAAACTGCCACCAGCAATTTCGCGAAAGTTAGCCGTGTTTTGAAATTATTTACAATCTAACTTTACTCCAATAATTTTTCAATTAGTAGACTAAATTCGACGTACGTATAAGACATTTAACATACCGAAAACTCTTCAAGAATTTGATCTGTTACGTAAACACACTATTCAATTAATGTGGACGAATGGTTAGACATTTTACTTCCGAGGAAAATTGCTTTCACGCTCTTTAACAACGACTAGAATTTTGCGTGGAATGTTCGACGAGTTAACGTAAAGAATTCGTAAACTCAACTCTGGATGGGCGTGATGACGATGCTAGATGATAGCTGGCTACACAGCACCGATATCAAAGACTCTTCCAAGGAATACAATCAATGGCGAAACTTGGGGATTAAGGGAATCGCGCCCCTTTTACAATAATGAATAATAATATTCACCGCAATACAAGATGTGCCTCCGGGCAAGTCAAATGAAGTACATGTCAAACGTGTGCATTAAGCCAATAACACTTGGAGCATATAGTACGTTACAGAGGCTTTCACAAGTAACAAGCTTCTATGATGACAGGAATGCAAAATAGCAGTCGCCAACAGTGTTCCTCCAACACTTAATTGAATACACGTCCGACGGCCAGAACCCTAAGGACAACATCCGTTCGTAACCCTGTTCGGCGTGTTCATGCCCTGCCATGCAGTGAATTACTATTCGCTTTTCACACGTATTAAGCTCGGCAGTGACCGTTCACGCTCACTGCTTACTGGTGGGCGGGGCATAATGTCGCTCATGATGATCGGTGACGGTGAAAAAAGCGGGCGTGTATTTTGGCCTTTAGTTACCGATCCTAATTTATGAAAGTTTTTATGAATTCATAGTCTAGCATATAACAGCCTATGGCTTTAGCTAGTTAGGCCTCCCTAGCCACAGCACAGGTGAGATTATTACTATTATGATTATTATATAAGAAAGTTTTGGACTCCCTTAACCACGACAAAGATGTTCTAAGAGAGGAAGGAGGAAGGCTCCATTTAGTATAGAGTTGAGGGAACGCGGAATCTATGCACAAGGGGCACAGAAACAGGAAGCCAAGAAAGAAGTTCATGAAACAAGAAAAAGTTGAAGAAGAAAGTAGTAGGTGCTGAAAAACAGGACAGCAGTGAACCGAAAAAAGATGGTCCGTAACAAAATAAAAACCTATTCTATTTCAACAAAAAGAAAGCCTACCTAACCTTTAGCTCGGGCCCTCACATAGTCCCCCTGGGAGCGACAGGTGAGCTCAAAAGAACGAAGGAGCGACCATTTAGTTCGGACTGTAGAAAACCAGGAATCTGCACAAGATGTGTTCCCACAGAGGAAAACCTACGAATAAAAACATCAAGCCTGTGAGACAGAGTAATAAAAAACAAAAAAAAGATAGAGAAGAAGTATGAAAATTGAGGAAGATTGAGGAAGCCAAGTGGACACGAAAGATAGAAGTCGCGAGGGTCAATTAGCTGAGGTAATTAAACTGCATCCCCATTGAGGCGCCAGTCCCCATAGCACACGATAGAAAATATTTCTCCTAAATACTAATTCCTCACAAAAAATAATGAAGGCATCTACGGATGCTTTATTTCCAATCAAGCCTGATACATATATCACCTTTTACATTGGATTTTCAAATGCCTTATAACTAACGCCAGGACGCCATAACGCTTTCCCCCGGTCGAGACCGGTACCCATTTCAGACACCTGGGTGGAGTGGGGTATTGTGCTTGGAATTTTTCTCCTATACCCAACAGAGAAAATCGCCACTGCCAGCGCCGAGACTCGATCCCGGGTCCTTGCCGCACGGCGGCAGAACCTATACCACATGGCTATGGCGGCAATAAAAATTAGCTAAAAATACGTTGACAATTTTGGCAGCACAAACAAATTTCAACGCGCAGGAATGATAGAGCAACGGAAGGAGGCGTATAGGGTCAATTAGAAAGGTTGATTGAAATTCGTTCTCTATAGAACGGTCTTTAACACTTTAATTGGGACGTGACGCACCGGTGGTCATTAAGAGGATTTTCATAATACTACTGACCTACCAGCAGTCACAAACTCAAATTTTATAAATACTCAATGAAAACTAAATGAAGCCACTATCTATTTAGTGTTTGTGGTTTGCGTAATTGATCGCAAAAATTTACTATAATTTGAGTTGAATATTGAACTGCAATTTAACCCCCAGCAGGCAACGTGTTAACAACGTTTGATAGATATGACCGATAAAACTCTTCCAGATAACACTCATTTCGCAAGGCACAATTTTTCGACAAGCAAAGTTTACTACCATCACACGCACAACTTGCCAAGGTATAGTTACATTAATAAATGTCAATTCTCTTCATCAGGTAGCCCCTGTAACAGAAGAGCGCTATAGAACAACGCACGCAATCATTTGGGTGAGCCTGTATCAATAACTCAGATGACTCCAATACTACCGTTCAGCCAAACACAGAATAGGGCAGAGTAAAGAGCGATTTTGATAAACGCAGAAATCATACTGAGCTGATGGAAGACGAAAGGGATGCAGTCGGCCAGGTTTTCGCCAACTTATTAGCATTCAGTGACAATGTGGCGAGGGACATGTCAGCATCGCCCGTACACGATGTCAAGCGTCGCAACAAAACTAAAGTTTCTACGTGTGCAGGCACCCACTCATAAATTATTCGGAGTCAGCCAGTGTCTTTCGCCTGGACATTAAAACTGCCTTAGAACTTTGAAAAAAACTCTGTCAACGGAAATAAAAAAGCCTAGCAAGACAAAGACATTGCGTATCCTCGAAAATTTTCAGCGTATAATAGTCGCAATCGAAAGAAACTCGTGTCAGCTCACTGGCAAGACACTGCACTTAGGAATTTCAACAACACATTTCGGCGGATTAAACGTACAGTATACCACGATTACAAGATCCAAATTGTAGTCTCTTCTAGAAACAGAACACGAGAGTCGGAGAAGCATTGTGAAGAAAATGTCAAATTTATGATTAAAAATATATTGCAAACAATTTATGGATGAGGGGCAAGGCCTATTTCGTCTTTCCGATATGTTAACAAGCAGGACTACAGGAATTGGAGTGAAGTAAATCTTGAGCAACTGCACCAGCAACCTCTTCATTCAACAAAAGTTGTTGCGAGGTGCGCTGTGCCTACGTCAGGGATCATAGTGCTCTACTTAATCGAAGATGATCTAGGCTATGCAGTGACAGTGATTTCACAGAAATACGCAGAAATGTTGGAAAACATACTCAGTCGACAACTCATTACGATATGAACGAGGAAGCATTTTGCGCCACTAGTCAGACCAATCTTCCATACGGCAAGAATATGCATGAATGTTGAAAATGCGCTATTTCCACGTCAAGTAATGTTCCGAAATGGCGATATTGAATAGCCTTCCCGATAACCGGACCTATAACAACGGGTGACTTCTTCGCGTGGGATTACCGGGAGAGTAATATCCCACCACGAGCAGTCGAAGAATAGAAAGAACGGATCCGACAAGGTTCAAGATTAGATTAGATTATAAGTTAGTTTAAGCCTCCCTAACCGCTACAAAAATAGAGCGTATCGAAGAGAGGAAGGAGGAAGGCACCATTTAGTATGGAGATAAGAGAATGAGGAATCTATGCAGAAAGGGCATAGAAACAGTAAGATGAGAAAGAAGTTCATGAAATAAGATAAAAGTTGAAGAAGGAAGTCAGAGGTACTGAAAAACAGGACAGCAGTGAACCGAAAAAAGTAGTCCTTAACATAACAAAAAAACATTTTATTTCAACAAAAAGAAGGCATACCTAACTCTCAGCTCGGGCCCTCACATTTTTCCCCTGGGAGCGCTAATTCCCATAGATACAATAGTTGTATCCCCCTGAGGGGCCGACAAGGTTCAAATCCTAGTGGAAATGCTGAGACATGCTATCAAGAACTTCAAGCCTGACCTGGGAGAATGTCTAAACGTCTGAAAGACCGTCATCTTATTATCCTTTTAGTTATTTGTACGGCATAGCTCCATTTATTCCACTTTTTCGAATGGCTTTAAAAAAAGAACTTTTAAAAAAATGAGCAAGGTTTTTGCAACCTTTTCAAAATCGTTCTTTACTCTTCCCCACTCTGTATGAAACTTGAACTTCCCAAGTATGGGCTAATCTGAAACATAATCACAGTAGCACTTCCGCAATTAGTTACATCAAACGTGCGACAAGTCATCAGTGCCGTGACGTAAAGTATTCAGAACAGTGCACTGATTGTACTAAAATGAAATGAGCGTCACATTCTTATAAATCAAATTAGCACAGATTACAAGTTAGTTAAGACTCAATGACCAAAACAAAGGCGATCTAAAGAGCGAAAGTATGAAAGCACCATTTAGTATGGAGTAAAGGGAAGACGGAATCTATGCACAAAGTGCGTTGCAGCACATAGAAACAGTGAGTTGAGAAGGAAGTATATAAAACAAGATAAAAGTTGCGGAAGTAATAGGTATTGAAAACAGGACTGCAGTTAACCGAAAAATATGTCCCTTGATGAAACAATACATTTATTCTATTGCAATAAAAAAAGGCCAACCTAACTCTTAGGTCGGTATCTCAGATTTTTCCATAAGAGAGCCATTTCCCATACATACAATAGTTATACCCCGTGAAGGGGCAACTGTCATGTATCAGGCTGGTGTAAAAGTAATGTCCGATTTTCAGAACGGATGTTTAAAGTTAGATTTATAAATTATTTACATTGTGTTAGAAGTGCACTATATTTCTGTAATTAAACTAAATATTTTTTCTTACAGATTATCTTCGTTAGGTTACATTTTACGTAAATTTTGGTATCCATGTTTGTTCCATCAAAAGTTCACGTCAGAAATGTTCAACTGTACGAGTTTCATGAAGGTGTTAACGCAAGGGCTGCAGCAAAATCTATTCAGAACACTTATGGAGATGATGTAGTGAATGAATTTGCAAATTTGCAAATGGTTTTCTCGTTTTCAAAGTGGTGATTTCACTTTAAAAGACAAAGAAAGGTCGTTTACGAACATTTGATTCCGATCAGCTGAATGTTCTCGTGTCCGATCGAGAATATTACAGCTATTACTAGGGAAATTGCAAGACAGACGTGACCCATACAACTTGCTTTTCATCTCCATTTGTTTCGAGGCTTACAGAACCATTTTAGTGGACTTAGGTTAACAATAATAGGATTGAAAAACAGTTGAATTTTTATTTTGATCGTAAACCTACAAAATTTTAAAAGTGAGGCATTTATAGGTGTGTTGAAAGGGTGAAATGAGGTCATTAAAAGCTATGGAGAGTAGATTAATGAATAAAGATTACCTTAGTCATTCGCTCATTGACTTTTACCGAAGATCTTCAAATACGACATTACTTTTGCGCCAACCTGATAAGATTCGAAGTTAACACCGCGCACCTATGCAGAGTTCGGCAGACTTTGAAAACATAATTACGTCCCCATCACATTTCGGTAGGCTCGCTCTAAATTTATCATGTTACAAGTTGATTGGCAATGCTACTGCAAGAGTTATTGTATAGCTACCTATACCGACATAATTATATATTAAATAACTGAGAGGTGTTGCGGCCTTGGTAATACAATCATGATCAAGTCACACTTGGGAAAGCGAAGGTTAAAGCCGCCTCGGCAACAGAGCGGCTGTTCGTTGTACAAAATATTACATCATGTACAACATAACCACCTCCGTCCGCAGAAAACATTTCGGCCAGGAGGCATCACTTCAAAGCGCCACCAATCGATGGGGTTGCGCCCCCGATAACAGGCACACATCCCACTCACGTACCAGCGCAGTGCGGTTGTGGCGCTCGTGTGAGCTGCAATAGCAGTGGTCAGGTTGGTCACGAGCGCACAAACGAGCTCTTGACAACAAACCCTGCGATAGAGATCATCGAGACACGCGATTCGCATCACCACGCACTTAAAGCCACTATCCGCGCCACATGCAGCATGAATGATAGAGATTAGGTTAGGCTAAGTTAGTTTAAGCCTCTTTAACCACAACAAAGGTGTTTCAAAGAGATGAAGGAGGAAGGTACCACTTAGTTTTGAATTTGGAGAACAGGAAATCTAAGCACAAGATGTGGCCTCGTACCTTGGGCATAAAAATCGCAATATCTAAAAAAGTTGAAGAAATAAGGCAGAAGTTCAGGAAGGGAGTAACAGGTGATAAATACACACCAGTGCACTGAAAAAAAGATGATCCATAAAAAAGCAAAGCCAAAATCCTGTTTTATTTCCACCAAAGAATGGACTACCTAATATTCAATTAGGGACCTCACAACTCTGTGGTAGCACTACATTCTATACATACAATAGTTGTATCGCTCTGATGGGACATGAATTAGAGCCAAACCAAAAAAATTAAGAAAGAAAATATCAAAAAGGAAAATGTGTCTTTCTCATTCAAAGTTAAAAATATTAACATGACATATATATATACATAGTTAACTTGACACAACATTTTGATTAAGAACTAGGCCGTGAACTGAAGTTCCAATTTGTTATGTCCAATTTTGAAATTAGATTTAAATTGTAGCCAGCATCCACCCGAGGTGCGTCCGCCCAGTTCATCACAGAAGTCACCATAATTGCCCTACGCAGCGAATTGGAATTAGTTCTATACTTAAATTGCTAAGAAAATAGGAAAGTATTGCAATTAGTTAACGGTATTTTCACAGCAAAAATAAACAGCAGTAGCATATAAACTGAATTGAACGTCTTCGCAACACCTCACTAAAGTTTTGTGCCATGGTAATGTTTTCTTGGGCAAAACCCGACATCAAATGATGCGTATCTCAAAAATTTTGTATGAACCGCAGAATTTTTAATTTTATTCTTACGTATACGCAAGTTATGTTACATACATAATAATGATGTGGAGTTGAACCACACTTGCTTTCAGGTTCTTCGGCATAACTTAGAGTTGTTTCGCTCCTACACAGTTATTTCACCTTAAAGCCCACAATTACTCTACACTAATTAAAAAGTTGATTTATAGTCTCATTCAAAATTATTTCACCTTAACTTAGTCGCTCGATCAGTAACAAATGGTATCACTTGAATGCAATGAAGTCACATTACGTTAAAGTACAGAGCAACTCAACACAGCCAAGTTCCGACTGCTCCCAGTCACCACCTCCAGCGATCTATTGGCCAGTAATTAGCACCGCCCGGTGGTTTGACAGGCTCGGTGTATTTGCTGCTCGCCATACCAATGCCGGGCAGAGCTAGTCTGGGATCAAATCAAAGCCTCAGGTATTAAAATTTTAGCGCTGTCAAAAGAATAAGAATGTTCGGTTTTCGCTACATGACTCACAAGAAAATTACCCTTTTGTACATATTCAAGTCGCATCCTAAAAGTCGGAGTCAAACTGGAAGAAATTCCTGGAATTGGCTTTGAGCGTATTATGGGAAAAAGGAGTAAAATCTGTTTAGCAGAACTAGAGAGCTTTGGAAACAGCAGTGAAAAATTTATCATCGTGATGTTAAATAGCTCAATGAAGGTGGGCAAACTCAAGTTCAAGCAACTGAACTTGGTCATCGAGTAAAAACTTAGCTTAATTAAATCAGAGTCGGTGAGAGTCGGACATCCGAATACCACTCAAGGCATGAGTCGCTCTCAGCTTTAGTTGGAACCTGTCGGTATCGGATATCCGAAAACCACTCAGCTGGGGTCAAAGGAGTGAACTGCCCAGTATCTGTCGATCACTAAAGAGTGACTCCTATAATGCGCCCAACAGTGAGCGCCTATTGTTCCTGTCATCGAATTAAAGCTCATTTATTTCGATTACCGTATATTATATGGGTGCGTGCAGAACCATATGCAAAGTGATGTGACAGCGCCGTTGAGAACTGACTTTAAATGACGGTCGGACACAACTTTTGTTGCTCTTCGCGCTCCCGTGATCATCATGGTATGATCAACTCAAAATAACGAAGGCGTGAAAGTATTTGCATTATCCCTCGATAACAAACATGCAGGCTAAGCTTTAGCCCCCGCAAATTGCGTGTTATCAAAAAATGAATTTGATGACTCACATTTTCTAGCCTGCTATCAAAACAGGACTGAATGTCGCTCGATTGTGTGGAATAGCACAAATCCTATTTCACTTTGCCATTGGTTGAATAGAATATGTAAAAATTTGTTCACAAAAGATGATTGGAAAATCTTATATTCTTTGCTTACAATCTGAGGCCCCGCTGAAGGTATTTTTACTCTTATTTTAATTGAGATTGACAATCCGTCACATCCAGATCAAAGACGATCCTTTGTTTACTGAAGCTGCGCTCTGTTCAAGCTCAGCAATCGCTGACTCCTCACATCAAAAGAGCACCTCCTCCAAAGCAATTAATTTTAGAAGATCAATTGATAGTTTCTGAACTATACATGTATCCTGGCCTTGGGAATACTCTCATGCGTTGTATACTGCAGAGAAATTGTTTGTTAGGCAACAATACAAACCAAGCAGGTTTCGCCTTGAAAAAATTTAGAGTTTTTGGACCTTGGAATAATTTATCAAGTAGAAAAAAAAGCTTCTACGCAGTTTTGATTGTTTTTTCCAGGAGAATATTTTCTACGTTGTCGATAGCTATTCCCAATGATGATTCGAGAGAACGTTGCCTTCGTTTGTAAAGCACCACCAAAACAAACACCGCTCGAGTTCAAAATGAGAAATATCATTGGGGTCCATAACGGACACATAATAACAATTAAACAGCAAAACAACGACGAAAAATATTTCAAATCAACTATGAACATAACGATACATTAAGACCACCTAACTGCGAATGGAACACAAACGTCAGAGCGGAGTTGCACCACCTCAAGCGTCAAACTAGTGAAATAGTGAAACTTTGTGAGGAACTCAAGCCGTAAATCAAAATAATCCTTCGGGATTCATCATGATCAAAGTGTTAACAACTGCTGCAATTACTGATATTCGAGCACACGTATGTATGAAGTAATCGATATAGATTCATTTCCTATGTTTCTATAAGCAAACTATGATCGACTAATATTACTGAGTCATTTTCAAACTCTGTGGGGAAGTTCACTCTTCTAACACGAAATATGATTCGCGAGCATCATTAGCAATATGTTCAGTATAGTTCAAGTACCATTAATACGCTTGAGCATCATTCAAGTTCGAAGCTTTTAGTAGGACACATAAATTAAAGCGAGGTAAAAGGACTATTCGAATCGAGTCGAATGTATGTGAGAAGGGCTAAAAAGATTGCGCTCGAAGTATGGTTAACAAGAGTCCAGTTAGTTGAGTTCTTCAAAGAAATTGAGAAACGTCAATTAAATGAAAACATTAAAAAATAATAATTATAATTAGGAAACTAAAGACCAGTTTTAATAAAGAAAACAATGCTCGCTCAATATTGGCGTTTACAGGCTGCGTAAGTGTACGAATTACTCTAGCTTTAAAATAAGTGGCACAATTCGAAACGTTATCGCTGAAAGTATGAAGTGCTGTAGAAATGTGAGAAGAAATTCCAATTCCCTTCCAGGCCATTGACGCCAGTCCTATTTTTAAATAGACCTTTCTATTGAAAGTAAGGGAAAGAAATTCGAAACATAAAATAAAAAGACAAAATGTCACCCATAATATTCCCAGTGCAAAGTTTTAAGAGAAAATATAATTTCTCCAAATGGCCTCAATGCCTGACACTCTGGGCTTATTGCTGCCCTAACATCGGCCGCGATGACCCAAGCGCACGTGCACTGATCAAGCACATCTTCTCACGGGCGAGCGGCATAACATCGCCCGTCTGTGTGCTTTTGCTGGCAGTTAAGCAGCTTGTGGAAGGCATAGAGACCAATTTATACAAGCGAAAGAGCGAGATGGAGCTTTGAGTCTATCGCGAGCTACATTGATGTCACCTACGTCAACACACACTCACTGCACAAACATGTGCGCTCTTCAATATCCTGAGTTACTTCTGCTATAGTCCGCGTCATGTAGGTTGTATTGCCCCCTCTGCTTCCCTCACTTAGAATAAAAGATACGTATTTTGCTGTAGTTCTCGAAATTGACTTATTGCGTATTCCTTCAGATAACAATGGGAGAAAAAGAATTGTGATGTAGTTCCTAAAAAGAGATCTTTCGGACCAATGTTTGGGTAAGTTCAAAGGTACTATTCGCAGCGTGGCAACATCAGTCAGTCGAGATTAGAAGCGTATAGCTCATTGGGCGGAGTACAAATTGCAACACCTGAGTAGCGAAGCAGGTGTTGGGCTCTTATACCTTCTCTGCACGCTGTGTCTGACAGTCGTTAGAGACTTTCACCATGCAGTGAGGCTGCTGACAAAACATTAATTCTATCTCGTTACACAAGAACGATATTCCGAGTGACTTAAGGACATGTATCATAAAAACAGTTGTCGTTCGGGATATGCATTGGGTAGGAGACTCCTTCTAACAAGGAACAAGAAGTGGTGGATGTGGGTAAAATATTGTTGCTTGGAGGTACAGAGCGTATTGTCAGGCACCCACCGACGACCTGGTGCATGCGCCTACCCTGAACCTTTCCCCTTCTATCTCCCCTCTCAGAACAGGAAAGCTTGGAAAAGCTTCTCTGAACTTGGAAAGCATTTTCAGAGAAAAAACGACTTTACTCAACAAAAATCCCTCAACAGATTAGCGGTTTTGATAAATCACAGGTGTAACATTACTCAACGGAAATGAAAGACTAAAAACGTCAGAATTTTTCGAGGGAGATGGGGGTGGTCCGATGGATACAGTCTCGGCACACGGTGAAAATCCCCACCAACATTTCGATATTTCCTCGATCGCTCATCTAGAGCACACAACACTTTTCCAATTACAGTTTGTAGGCGCATTTGAATTCGGGATTTGAACCAGACTGAAATTTTATGGCCTGTAGAGCAAGAATTATTGCCTAGTCAAGACGATGCACGAACAAAGCGCTTGAATTAGTTTTAAATATCAGGTACAGAGATTTTAAAAGCTCAAACAATAAAACGTGAAGTCAAGCACAGAAATTAAGAAACTTGAAGCAAGAATAAAATGTAAGTAACTAGCAATTAAGTGAAGAAATTATGCTCTCAAATTAAAAATCGGGAAACCCATATCATAAATTACAGAAGCTAAAATTAAGCATTGAAATTAAGCAACATAAAATTAAGTAGATTATAAATTAGATTATAAGTTAGTTTAAGCCTCCCTAACCGCTGCAAAAATAGAGCGTATCGAAGAGAGTAAGGAGGCAGGCACCATTTAGTATGGAGATAAGAAAATGAGGAATCTATGCAGAAAGGGCATAAAAACAGTAAGATGGGAAAGAAGTTCATGAAACAAGATCAAAGTTGAAGAAGAAAGTCAGAGGTGCTAAAAAACAGGACAGTAGTGAACCGAAAAAAAGTGGTCCTTAACATAACAAAAAACATTTTATTTCAACAAAAAGAAGGCCTACCTAACTCTCAGCTCGGGCCCTCACATGGTTCCCCTGGGAGCGCTAATTCCCATAGATACAATAGTCGTATCCCCCTGAGGGGTCATAAAATTAAGTATGAAAATCAAGAAATGTGATAGTAAGTTCTAGTATAAGGTAGTGAAGTTTAAATAATTAAACTATGAAATATGAAATTCTGCACAGAATTTCATAAATAAAATACTGTGTAGACGATGCGACCGTTCCCACAGGAAGATCCAAACCGAAAATATTGCAGAATTGCGACGCTATGTGGGCAGAAGGTAAACAAAACAGGAGATTTGCCAGAGGTCATAATCTAAAGTCAATCGTGTCATAGATGTGTTACATTGTTCAGTCATAGCAATGACTAATCAAAGCACAGAGAAATTTCGCATAGATTAGTCGCGGCATAGATTCGTCATGGTACTGATTATGTAGTCATGGCAATGATCAGTATCGTGACAATAATCAGTAATGGTTCTGGTGAGTGATGCCATAGCCATCTACCCAAAGGAGGTTTCGACGATGCGTAATCGTACATCTCGGTTTATTTCAACGCTCATGAAAGATTAGATTATATGTAAGTTCGAGCCTCCCTAACCGCTACAAATAAAGAGCATATCGAAGAAAGGAAAAAGGAAGGCACCATTTAGTATGGAGATAAGGAAACGCGGAATCTATGCAGAGAAGGCATTGAAACAGTAGATTGAGAAAGGAGTTTATGAAGCAGTATAAAAGTTGAAAAAGAAATTAGTAGGCGCTGAAAAACAGGAAAGTTGTGAACCGAAAAAAGGTGGTCCTTAACATAACTAAGAACATTTTATTTCAACAAAAAGAAACCCTACCTAACTCTCAGCTCGGGCCCTCACAATTTCCCATCGGGAGCGCTAATTCCCATAGATACAATAGTTGTAAGCCCTTGAAAGGGAGAACAATAGTCAAAAATAATGGAAATCCTACTAAGTTCTAATAACTAACTAGAATTAACAACAATATGCTGCATAGAACGGAACAAAGATTTTGAAACAACCTGAAACCCTTGAATTCACAAACAACTCAATACAAATGACATGGATGGTGAAGAAGAGAAGACGCATGGTTACCTCATACAAGTATTGAATAACAGAAGCGCACTTTCAAATTAGTAAAAACAAACGCAACAAAGTGTGAAAAACAACCACAAAGACATCCTCACACGTAGGCTATAAAAAGCAAAGCATGCAAAAATTATGCAAGGTCTGGCGTCAAGTAAGAAATTAGATTACCAAGGAAGCTGAAATACGACGAAGAAAATGTTTCGTTCTTATACGCAGTTTAAAATTCCTTTGTCTGGCACAACTCAGGTATAAAGTTCATTTGCAAGAAACATGCTTACATTATCACACGGCTCACACCGTATTCAAAAGAACTTTAAAAAATCGAAATTCTGTTCGTTTTGAGTTTTGGAATCAAAATTCGGCAGTTTGTAACGAGACTTTTCTGCGAACAGGCAAAAAGGTTCCAGAGAACCACCTGTTCTGGCTCATATATGAGTTATGTCTTATTTCGGGCACTTAACAGAGACACACTCTGGCTCACCATTTGTTTTGCTCCTCGGTCAGCAACGCAGAGAAGTCTAGTTGCACCTAAATTGAAAAATATTTATGAACTTAACATGGAAAGCACTACGAATTGTAAGCCAACGTGGCATCTTGGATGCAAATAAATTCTCATAAGAAGTGCGGGGAAGAATGCAAATATTAATAATTTTCTTCCTCGAGGGAGAAGCCAAATCACTTCGTTCATGTGTCAGCTATGGGGTAAATACCTAGTACAAATTTAACCTAAATTAGATTATAAGTTAGCTTAAGCCTCTCAAGCAACAACGAAGGTATTTCAAAAAGATGGAAAATGAAGGCACCATTAAGTATGAATTTAAATAAACGCTGGTTAAGTAATAATCTGTCCACAAGGTGTGATCCCACACAAGATCCCCTGCGCAGAGAAATACTAAATCAAAGCGGAAGTCCATGGAATAAAATATAAGTTGAAGAAGAAATAATCGATGATGAAAAATAGAACAGCAGTGATCCGAAAAAAAGATTATCCGTAACAAAACAAAAACCCATTTTATTGAAACAAAAAAGACGCCTATACAACTCCCAGCTCGGAAACGCACATTTTTCCCTGGAAGTGCTAATTCTCAGAGATATAATGGTAATATCCCATTGAGGAATAAACTTTTACGAACCCATTCAGTTCAGGTCAAGTACAAATTCAACAGCACACCTCTAATTCTAGCGCAATATGAAGCACAAAAAATATATAGAAAATACAGAATTTCTTACAGACAAGTTACTTCATTGCCGTACAAAAAACATTCATAACGTCCTTACAAGAGTTCAAATAAACTACAGCAATAGCAGGCAATTTTGCCTTTAAAAAAAGAACCGTTAATAACGTACTAGTGAGAACTTCCTCATGAGTCTCGTACGCTCACTTCAGTTATTAACATTAACTGTAGTTTATGTACTGTAGAATCGTAAAAAATTAATGTTCAGAACAGGAGCCACATCGTTAAAACTGGTGTTTCGAAAATAATTTAACTCTCTTTCACTACACAATGAGAGAATATAACTACTGATCAACGACCGTAAATTTGCTCGGAAGCGCATCTGCTCCCTTGGTCAATTAACAAAATTGTATGAAACAATATCAGGTTACGCACAATCTTTTGCTGGTCTCAGAATTTGAGGTATTGCAATCGTTCTCAAAATCATGATTATCCAACTTTTAATTACGAAAAGGAAATCACGACCAAGCGACGAATATACACACATCCGAATGATTCGGGGTTGTAAACGTGTTTATTGAATTTCTGAAGAATAACTTAGAGGTTGGTTCCTATTCTACATCACGCATCGCATTCAACGTATACCAAACTGAACTCCACCCACAGCATTGCTCGCCTCAAGTAAATTTTCTAGCAACTGAAGCTCACAAATCTGAAAAATTGCGATGATGCTTGCAAATGCAGCGAAGTTGAAATGAACGAATAACTAAAACCTAAATAAAGAGAAAATTTGCACAATAATCGCCGCATTGGAAAACAAACCGCCCGTGTCGGCCGCCGAAAAAGTGAACGGCAGACATAAAACCATTCAAGGAAAGCGAGGCCGAAATAAGCACCTTGCTATTGAATTCCAATAGAGCAGATAAGCGAAACTGCGCCTCATAGCTGCGAATGTGACTCTACGTTCGGGCCTCTGACCTCCAGCGACCGTGGAAGCGTCCAAGTTTCCTCGGAAGCGTAGCATCCGAACCAAGTTGGCTTGTCACTGAAGCGCTGATGGACTTCACGAGGAGCATCTTAAGGTGCTCTCAGAGCGCATGGCAGCGCCGACTCCGTGTTCCAGACACGGGGGGCGTACGTGCAACTGGAAATGCTCTTGTCAAGCCTCACATACACAGAAATGTTAACGGGTGTTGCTGGACGAAATAGAAGACGTTGCTGATTTAAGCGAGACAGCTATGAGCTGCTGGCAACAAGTGCGGTGTTGCCTGAAACTGTTGGAGTTCTGCAGGAATAACCCCAAGCGGATATTTCCACCAAAAACTACGAAATCTAAGTGAAATTCAATGGAACTATGTCACAAAACGAATCTAAATGCAGTATCGGTCGGACCAATTTAACGAAAAATATTCAAGTTGTTTAAAGGCATTTAAAAACTTTAACTTGTAAGAAGCTTGAAGTTCTATTCTGAGTAGGCCAACTTTTCCTTGAACCTAATCTCATCGGAAGAAGGTAGGCTTATTCGGAGAAAATTTAACGAGCTTTTATCGAAGGAAAAATACTAGCCTACTTTATAAAGACTATAGAGGCTTATCAGGAGAGAGGTGCAGAATTATTCTAAAGCATCGGAGGCTTACTCAAACACGGAGAGCTTTTGTCCGATAGGAAGACGTCTGAGTTACGGCTGTATTGGGCGCCGGTATCGAAGGCTGCTCAGCTTCAGCTCGGCAATCCGATAAGATTTTTGGAAGTAACACGGCGCTGCAGACTGCAGCGCTGCATCAGGGCTTTATTATGGGCAAACATTCAAAAGAAGGGCACTTCAGGAAATTTATCTTGCATTTCATCAGGAAAGTATTGCACCACAGCAGAAAAGCATTACAGCGCATCAGAAAATTTATCCGACAGAAACAAGCGTTTTATAATTCAAAACTGAAGCATGACAACGATGACTATCGATCACGGCAGCAATACTGCACACGCTGCATAAGCTGGAGCTCGTTTAATAGAGAAATTATCAAAAAATTAAATAACATTGCTTTAAAATAAGAGCTGCTAAAAAACGCTGCTCGGAATACTCACATGACGCACCTCCACCCCACTCACATGACGCACCTCCACCCCACTCGCATGACGCACTCCACCCAACTCACATGACGCTCCTCCACCCCACTCACATGACGCACCTCCACCCAACTCGCATGACGCACTCCACCCAACTCGCATGACGCACTCCACCCAACTCGCATGACGCACTCCACCCAACTCGCATGACGCACTCCACCCAACTCGCATGACGCACTCCACCCAACTCGCATGACGCACTCCACCCAACTCGCATGACGCACTCCACCCCACTCACATGACGCACCTCCACCCCACTCACATGACGCACTCCACCCAACTCGCATGACGCACTCCACCCAACTCGCATGACGCACTCCACCCAACTCGCATGACGCACTCCACCCAACTCGCATGACGCACCTCCACCCCACTCACATGACGCACTCCACCCAACTCGCATGACGCACTCCACCCAACTCGCATGACGCACTCCACCCCACTCACATGACGCACTCCACCCAACTCGCATGACGCACTCCACCCAACTCACATGACGCACCTCCACCCCACTCACATGACGCACTCCACCCAACTCGCATGACGCACTCCACCCAACTCGCATGACGCACCTCCACCCCACTCGCATGACGCACTCCACCCAACTCGCATGACGCACTCCACCCAACTCACATGACGCACCTCCACCCCACTCACATGACGCACCTCCACCCCACTCACATGACGCACTCCACCCACCTCGCATGACGCACTCCACCCAACTCACATGACGCACCTCCACCCCACTCACATGACGCACCTCCACCCAACTCGCATGACGCACTCCACCCAACTCGCATGACGCACTCCACCCAACTCACATGACGAAGCACACATACACAGGCACAACACAAGCCGAGGCTTTGGAGAGCAAGGAGGCGGGCGTGAAGTAGTAACAGAGGCCCGCACGACCTGAGCCAATCACCGCTTGCCAAAGGAATGACGCAAGAAGGTGTGGCAGAGCCCACACCAATGGGAGTCCCAAACGTCAGAACAAACAAGAATGCCGCCAATCAGGATACAGATGATGCCTCTGTAGAATAGAAGCTTCGAGACTGATCTCGAAAGAAGGAAGCGTAACGCTTATAAGGAGGGTAGATGAAGCCTAGGGGGGATTTTCGACTCGGTGACGCTACGAGAGAGAGACGCATAATCAAGGAGGGGTTTGCAGCCGGAATACCGGCAGACGCCGGTATTACCCGGCATTATACCAAGTCCGGTGTTGACTGCAAGTGAAGAGCGCCGCCGGCACATTTTCGACATGAGCAGCCAAAATCCAACATCTAAGGTGAAAGTTGACCATCGAAGTTTCGAGAGGAGGCATCCAGTGTATCAGCAAGCTTCAAAGTACTGACGTGCGTCAGGAGGCATTCGTAGCACAGCAGCGAGGCAGCGGTTATCGGCAAGTGTAAATGTTGTCAACGACGAAGCATTCAAACATCTCTGCTTCGGGGACGAACTCACAGGCAACTTCAGCGTCAAGATTTGGGGCCACGCAATTGTTAACGTTGCGAGTATCAACAGTCAAGTTCGTTCACCAACAAGGAGAAGATCAACGCACGAAATTGCAGTGAATTGGCGCACAACGAAACTCTTAAGTAATTCCCGGCACCAGAACTTCAGCGTCAAGGTGGAGCGGGGAAGGTACCGCGGCAGCGCGGCAGCGCGTCAGCGAGAGAGCAGTCCAGAACAGAGCAGTCCACCTCTCAGCAATGACGACGAAAATCAGCAGTGGGCGACAGCACATCGGCAGTGAATGTCTATCAGTGAATCACTTATTATCAAAGGGGCGAGTGTTTTATGGATGTGAGAGCCCAGAAAAGTGCTTTTCAAAGTGTTGCGCAAAATCATATAAATTATAATTATGGGTAATCGGTTTCCTGTGTTTATTTAGTCGAGGATCGAATTCACGTTGTGAATGGTGCGGCGCTTCATATAATTCGACACCATGTTGCAAGTTCAGGTTAAATCGTGATGTGTCATTATCGTAAATATTATGCTTGTGTTGCTGTGGAGCCCGCGATTGTGTGGATACGTAATTTGTTGTCAACGAAGGAGTATTGGTAACTTGAATTATCGGTAAGCATCAAATTTATGCCATGTCGTGTTTAAAGTTTTATGGCGGTAGAAATGTGCATACTTTCATTAACGCAGTTGTGCCCTTTCAAATCATTTCGTTCCAATGCCTTGTGTACTTGATCCACGTGTTTTTCCCAAAAATAAATTCATGTAAATCTTCAATCCTTTTATTATCCATGTCTGGTATGCAGGGGTACGCAAGCATGAAGGATAATACTTTAACATGTTTGGGGGTTGAGACTCCCCCTGCGTGCGTGATTAGTAACCCTTTTCAACTCACATGACGCACCACCACCAACTCACATGACGCACCGCCACCAACTCACATGACGCACCGCCATCCAACTCACATGACGCACCACCACCAACTCACATGACGCACCGCCACCCAACTCACATGACGCACCACCACCAACTCACATGACGCACCGCCACCCAACTCACATGACGCACCACCACCAACTCACATGACGCACCGCCACCAACTCACATGACGCACCGCCATCCAACTCACATGACGCACCACCACCAACTCACATGACGCACCTCCACCCAACTCACATGACGCACCGCCACCCAACTCACATGACGCACCGCCACCCAACTCACATGACGCACCTCCACCCAACCCATCCATGCTCCCTACAATGCTCGAAGCAAGATAAGCGCAGTTACAACATGCGGTGCTCGGTACCTCTTACTGGTTTATCCCAGCCACAACACGCTAAAGAAGTACGAATTTCTCAACCCTGACGGCTGAAAATAAAAGGCTAAGTGTAAAACGAAGTCCCATAATGGTAATGTTATTTATGGTTACTATCTAATTCATTTCTTAAGCGAACTTTGATCCTTAGGAAATATTTTGGAAGCTACATTGAGAGCCGCGCTTTTCTTTCATATGTACACCTCCCGCCTGCACCCTGCATGCAGCTCTGCCTGTGCAACTCAGAGCCTCTTCTATCATCCCACTCCATTATCAAACCGTCAATTAAGTTAAGGTCTATTCTATCAAACGCGTCTCTTTCATGCTTCATTGCATCTTTCTCTCAATCAGTACAACACTACGCATTCATTTTACACAAGTCTGGAAAACACTTCAGTATCATCTGCGTAATCGAAACTTCTCGAACGTGCTAAATCTTCGTCTTTTCCCAACTTCTAACCTTATCCGTGTCGTCTCCATGCTTAATAACAAAGGACGACGCCCAGCCCCCCGTGCCTAAGCCCTTGTATCAGAGTGGATTATTTATAGATTCGGAACTATACTTGTAAATAATCAACTCTAGATCCCCAAGCGCAAAGGCTTGAAGGCAACGAGGGACATCGGGATAACAAGCTTATTCTATTGATCTCGAGTACGACCGAAGAAGTTGTTCTACAATACAGTACAACACAATATAATATAATGCAATACACTGCATGACGTTTGAAAAGAGCAAACAAGTTCATCCTCAGCGCGTTTGCTCTAACACAGATGAGCGCTACATAGATCAACTGCATTCAGAAAAGAACGATTCAACAGATGAATTAACGAACTCATGAAAATAAGCCGCTATGCGCCAAAAAGGTGTAAGTACAACTATCATTCTGACACTTCGCATCACTATCTCTTACTCATTATTTCTCACTACTATATATTTTCATTAATACAGCGAAAACTTTAAAGTTGATTTCACACAGCACTTGAAAAGGCAAGAACTTATATTCGGCCTCTAAGCCAGCAATACCTATCCATCTAAGCCCCAACTTCACGCTACAATATCTAAAAATACATTCTATCTCTTATTACTGTCTCACCTTCCGATAGAATTGTTCTTTCAATACTCAACAGCTGGTACTCGTTTTTAATTCTGTTCCCCTCCTCCCGCCTCAGTAATCTATCCTCATCAGAGTTCTCCGCCCTGACTCACCATCTCTTCCAGCATGGCTGCTGATGTGCTGCCATCACTTCTACACTTAATACATCTATTCTTCATGCATGCTTTCATGGCAGTCATCTCTCCAGATCTTGATGAGCTCCTTAACCTTTATTTCATTCCTCAACTCACAGGACGCTGGACCCAGACACCACGTCACCACAGCGCTCCTGTACACACATCGTTTCCCTAAATTGCCTCCGCAACACCCAACTGCCTACGGACACTTTCACTACGTTGCCTTCCTCGTAATATCCGCTTCTGCCAACAAATGTTAGACAAAAGTGAACGGCTCCAATAACAAGAATTTCAGTACCGCGAAGCGCCAAACTATTGGCTTGTCACCTGTTGCTCATTTAACCCTTTAACGCCCACATTTTTATACTCATATTAGCGTTATAACAACCACTATCACTAAACCGACACTGGCATTAGGTAGTCACTGTTATCAAGATGGGGAAGGAACTGCCACTCGGCAGTGAAGTTCAAAGGACAGATTATTATTATTATTATTATTATTATTATCATTATATAAGAAAGTTTTAGCCTCCCTTAACCACGACAAAGATGTTCCAAGAGAGGAAAGAGGAAGGCACCATTTAGTACGGAGTTGAGGGAACGCGGAATCTATGCACAAGGTGCACAGAAACAGTAAGCTAGGAAAGAAGTACATGAAACAAGAAAAAAGTTGAAGAAGAAATTAGTAAGTGCTGAAAAACAGGACAGCAGTGAACCGAAAAAAGATGGTCCGTAACAAAACAAAAACCTATTTTATAACAACAAAAAAAGAAGCCTACCTAACTAACCTTTAGCTCGGGCCCTCACATGGTTCCCCTGGGAGCGCTAATTCCCATAGATACAATAGTTGTATCCCCCTGAGGGGTTCAAAGGACACATTAGTGAACAAATTGAATAAGAAAAACAATATATTATTGTTATTTTTGAAAGAGGACCGTACAGTCCACTTGGGCGTTAAATGGTTAAATACAAGCATTTTTGAGAACAACAGAAAAACCAACAAATGTCTATACTACTTTGAATACGCACAAACTCAAAAGAGATTCATAACACGAAGTCGATCATCTTTAATATCCAGCATTGGTTCCAAATCCAAAACCTGACCGCATAACAGCAAAAACTTTAGAAAATCCAATTCCCGCTCACTTTCCTGTTGTATTATAACTTTCACCTTTCGAGCTGCCCTGTATGGTAGAATAATGCACAAGAAACCGTAATTTGGACTAAATATTGCGATGGAGCTTCCGACTCACAGCATGCAGCAGCAGCAGCGCTGCTCTTCGCTGCGTGGTCAAGAATTTTACGACCGACGTAGACTTCTTTCCTGGATCCATTCAGGACCAATTTGCAGTGAGAGCAAACCCGTGTTCAAGAATATCTCAGTGAAATGCTGCTCTCACAAAACATGCCGGGGTCTAATAAAAGAAAGCGTCCTCGGTTTCAGCATGGTCTCACAACTATATTGGTGAAAATAACGCCATAGCTACGTCAGGAGCCCATTTAACACGTTTTCTTGTACGTTATGAGGTGACCAGTAAATTAGTGGGGTCCTAAAATTCACATTTTCTGACTCCGTTGTTACCAGAAGATTAAAAACATTAAAAATTAAAGCATTAAAATCAGAAGCAAGAATCTTGAGTGAAACCTGCTGCACGCTGAGCGGTTCAAGCACAGCATAAAAAGACTTGCAATAAATTTTTAAAAAATTAGCTGTAAAGTTTGCTTACTCATAGCTCGTAATGAGTAAGATGCGACTAAATATTAGTTGAAGCCCCCCAACCCACATGAGAGTTATTCTCAAGAAAGGATGGAGAAACCCACTATTTACTGTGGAACTAAGAGCACGGAGAATCAATGCACAAAGTGTGTCACCACATCCTACGCGTTGAAACAGTAAGATTGAAAGAAATTTATGAAACAAGATAACCATCTCAACAGCAATGAATCTAAAAAATGGTACGTAACAATAAAATAAATTTATTAATTTTTTTCAAAAGGAAGGCATATAAAAACTTCAGCTCGGGGACCTAACATCTTGCTTCTGCTTTTGCTAATTCCATTAGACAAACTAATGGCATCTTACTATGAGATATCACACAACGAAGTAATTTTTTTAGCAACATGAGCATCATTTATCCCCAACAGCATAATGCGAGTGAGGCGTTGAACATCTGCTGTTCCATTATAGTAATTGTTTGGCGAATTAATTGAAATATTTTTAATTAGATCACCAAAACATGGTCGTAATACTCTTTTAGACACAAAATAACTTACCAACAGGCGAAGAAAATGGTCATCCTCCCTAACAAGGTCTTTCTGATGGTGTCAAGAGACCCTGGCTAATTTAGAACAATGTTGTGCGCATTATGCATCGCAGAGAGCAGTTCCGACCTTCACAGCAAAATTTTCCATCCTTTACTCCTTAGACTCAATATATTCTCCGTAGCCGCTCTGACAACCTCTAGCCTGGCCGCCTTCTACCACGAGACCGAAATTAAAGGGAAAAAACAAAGGCAAGTCGTATTTGGCTATAAGAAACGAGTCCAAATATCTTTCTGGGACGGAATAAATGTTACTGGAACTTCGAGTAAATAATGAGGATTCCACTTGTGGAGTTTTAACTTCTAAGAGCACGAACGAGGACTATTATAATCAGTACAACCCGTGAGAAGTACAGTAATTTTATATCTTCCAAGAGACCCTAACTTCCTAGACGTAAGATAAGCTAAAGGACAATACATCTTCGTGTGCGTCACTATGACTGTGTATTCGTATGAGTCGCATAAAAAAAATATTTCACTTCTCTGTGTCCTCCAAAAACAATTAACCACGAACTCAATTTCAGAAAAGCAACATAAACATAAGTGCATTAAAAACAAGCGACCAAAAGAGCGTTCCAATCAATTTTCAGTAACATTTCAATAACTTTTTGGACATAAAATCGAACTCAAAGACAAAGCCCCGCTGAATTTTACTCAGTTTTGTGATTGCACTAACTCAGTATTTTGAATGTCATTCCAAACTTCAAAGCGTGTTTCAGTGATGTAGACATTTTTGGTGTTACAGAATGCAAGCAATTCGGATCTTGCTAAAAATAAGCCGTATTGATTTTCTTAATGCATTGAAAATTGTTTTGATACACCTTCAGTGCCATGAAATAAATTGTCAGTTTATGCATTCTTTTTCCCGGCATAAAAGGGTGAACACTTCGGCGGGAGCTGAAAGATTAATAGGCAGGAACCCAAGTTATTTAGTCAAAGTAGCACGCGCAAAATAACTGGGTTCTGATCAGGAGCGAGATCGCTAACGGCCAGGGAAGTCATAAAGGCGGTCATAAAGGCGCTCCTATTTCTGAGTATGCATAAAAGTGCGCGTGTGCGCTGGCGCATTGCTCACGCAGTGGAGGGCCAGGCAGATTTAGTCCCAGACGAGCTTTGGGCGCACATAAAAAATCTCGCACAAATAGAGCCGCTTGATGCTGCAGTGGATGCAACGGCACCGGGCATTGACTGCTGCTGTTGCTGCTGCTGCTGCAGGTCGCAACAGCACCAGGTGCTGCAGGTCGCAACAGCACCAGGTGCTGCAGGTCGCAACAGCACCAGGTGCTGCAGGTCGCAACAGCACCAGGTGCTGCAGGTCGCAACAGCACCAGGTGCTGCAGGTCGCAACAACACCAGGTCGCAACAACACCAGGTCGCAACAACACCAGGTCGCAACAACACCAGGTTGCAACAACACCAGGTCGCAACAACACCAGGTCACTACAACACCAGGTCACAACAACACCAGGTCACAACAACACCAGGTCACAACAACACCAGGTCGCAACAACACCAGGTCACAATATCAGGTCACAACAACACCAGGCCACAACAACACCAGATCACAACACCAGGTGCAACACAAACATGCGCACATCTACTTTACGCCCGACAGCTGCGGTGCGAGCGTCAGAGCGACGAGGGCTGAGAGGAGAGGGAAGGGCAGCGGTAGGCGAGCAGATATAGGAATAGAATTCTAAAGGAGCGTAAGTAGGCGAATATTGCTGTGAAATATCCTAAATCACACTCTCAGTTGCTCTCTTTCTTGACAGTTGCGTAAATTGAAGTAATCGAACGAAGAAAAAATCCTGAAAAATTAAAACTAAATCTCAATACCGAATTAAAAACGTTGAAATTTTTCGAATCGATATTTTCTTGAGAATTTTTTTCCATTTCCATTGACGGCGCGATTTTCATGTCTAAAATCGATGTCAACGTCCTTCATAGGAATTGTGGATAAATCCGTCATAGCCGTCGGAACAGGAGCGCTGGAAGAGCACATGCAGTCTGTGCAGCAGCACGTAATTGCGGACGTGTTTCATTCGAATGCAACTCGCTCACGAATAATTACTTAAAGGTATCAAATTTCACGCCCAAAAATCTGACTCCATACTTAAGTCGCATTTCTCATCTATTGAAATCTGTTGAAAACAAACGGCTGAACTTTCATTTACACCGATCAAGGCTCGTAAATCAGAAAATTGTTGCGAAATTTTTATTCTAAATTTTTACATTCGCAATTTCAAACTATTACTGAGATTACTCTCAAATGCTCTTCACGTACTATGCAATACTATGTAGAAGTAGAATAGTAGAGTATAATATAGCACTATAGATCCCGATCCTGTACCTGGTCATGTCAAAAATAATACATTAATTCATTCACTACTTCGGCCTTACGTTCTACTTTGAAAATAACTCAAACCTAACCTATGGAGATGTTTCAGACGTAATTTTGTAACAAAGCGTAGCATGAGTAACAAATTCTGTTCCTTCCACATAAGACCACATCTCCTACACTAGATAATTTTAGCATAAATTTTAATAGCCTGCTTCTACCAAAGCTATTTTAGAACGCTGTTTGACTAGCATCCATGAAAGCCCCTGCAAAAACTGTGGGCGCGGTTATGATTTTGTGGACTATTCTTTTTGTTATATCGTAAAAAAATTGATTTCTATTAAGTGTTTTTTTAAATTCCTAAAACGTCAGTAACAACAAATTTGAATTGAAAAATAGAGATCGAAAAATAGTGTTTTCTGAGTGCAATGACAATAAAAACAATTTTTAAAATCAGTATGCTTGGTTTTCATAGCGCCCTGAAAACTGCCCCTAAAATCTTTCTTTTCAGAACAACTCGTTTTCTCTGTAAAAATTTGAAAAATGTTGAGCAAAAACGTTTTAAATTTTAATTTGCACACATGGTCCAATTTTCAGATAAATCTGCACACTAAGAAAAAACAAAATATTTCACTTTCAGAGTAGCACCAATGAAAGAATATATTTAAATTCAAATTTAGCATGTCTTCGACGTTTATTAACGTAGCGAGTAGGTTCAAAGCGCACTCTATTGGAAATTGACTAATCTATCAAATGCTGCATCAACGTTTCCTATTTAGGTCTTAGGCAAACGTAGCTACATGCTATAGGTCAATTTTTTCATTCAATGGACTCCCCTGCTAGGTAAAAATTTCTTATTTCTAGGACTTACATATTTCATGCCTATTGACGTAGCACCTTGGTTTAGGGCTCATTTTATTTGTAATTAGATGTACTAGATGTACTACATGTACCACTATCTGTGTTATTTTATTTTCAACTCAAGTTTTTATTTTTTTGAAATTTTTATATCGTAAAAACATTATTTGTGGGGGTTATTTTTTAAAAAATTCTAAAAATTCCTGTAACAACAAATTTGAATTTAAAAAATACAGATCGTATAATTTTGTTTTCTGAGTGCGATGGCACTGAACGTGACTTTTAAAATCAATTGGTTTGGCTTTCATAAGCTATGAAAAGTGCACTTTGAAATCATTCTTTTCAGAATAACTCGTTTTTTATGCAAAAATTCGAAAAATGTTCCTGACCATAAACGTTTCAAAATCCTAATTTACATATGTGTTTCAATTTTCAGATCAATCTGCCTAATAGGGAAAAATTTCTTCCAGAAGTGAGTTAGTCTCCTTAAAGAACGCCGCACCTGACGTGCGGAGCCACGAAAAACTTTCCGCATATGGATGCCATGAATCAGCTCACAGAAAGAAACATGAAAACAGAAAAAATTTTGCAAGTAATTTTTTTAAGTTCTGCATGAACATGAGACCATGTCTTAAGTAAAATAATGAGATGGAACACATCGTCCGTACGTTTAAATGCGAAGTTTCACATTTAATTTCGAGGCCTTGCCTTTAGCTGAAACTCTCGACAAGACCGGCAGAAACAGACTTTAAAACACAGCAAAAAAAGCAAGTGCGAGGATCCGGTAAGAGTTGCGAGGTCGGAAGATCAAGGCATGTGATACTCATAACTTAGCGTGCAATTCATCCATCAGGAGGGCGGCTGCTGTAGCGTTGGACACGTAAAGAACTCCAAGACAATGCCGTGCTGCGACGCTCGATACCAGTAACGGTGATCACAACTTCTCATTTCCGCAACAGCAACGTGAATTTTTGGAAAAAACTCCTCTCTGGTGCCCATCCAATGTCGTCTTGTTCTACTAATGCACTGAAAAATTTCTACCTGTACCGAGCTAGGCGATTTGAAAATTTGTGTCCTTTATTCTCTTCAGTGCTTTTTCTATTTCATGTGCATCCCACTGACACCTAAAATTACCCTTTAATTTATTCTTCAACCCTTGTGTTAGTTTAGGACACTAACCATAACAAAGATGACCTCAAAAGAACTAAGAACAGGGACCATTCACTAAACACAGTAGAAAACGGGGAATCTATGCACAAGGTGTGTCCCCACACAGGATATCCTGCGCATAGAAATAACCAGTTAACAAGGATGAGGAAGAAAAGATTAAAAGATAGAAAAAATGCATGAAAACAGAAACAAGCAAAGTGAGCACGAAAGATTGAAGTCCCTAAGGCCAATCTATAGCTGCGGTAACCTATCAGTATCTCTCCTGGAGAGCCGCCAGTCCTCATAACATAGGATAAACAAATCTAAATATTCTAAATCCCCGGCCTAACCCATGCCCCCTTATTTTCAATACATAATAAAGAGCCAAATAAAGAGATATTTTTATATTTCGTTTCTTTGGGTAGAAAATATTACAGGACTGAGCGACTCAAAAACATTTGAGCAAACTAAGATGAACTTAAATATCCTTCTCATAGCGTCCAGATTCGTTCAAATTTGACACAACAATTGCAGTACAAAAAGCAAGAAATTTATTCCTTAGCTTCAAAGGCACTTCTTCCACGAAGTGTTATTCGAGGTCAGTTGCTCTACCCAACAAGCACGATACTCGCACAGTTCAAGCGAGCTTCTTTGTCACAACTTCACGTTCCTGAAACTAGTAGTTCAAGAGATTACGTACCCATTATTCCGTAACGCAGCTTGTTTTGATTAAAATTTCCAACAGTCAAAAAAGACTAGTCACAATAAGCGGTGCTGATAGGCTTTCATTTTCTCTCAGTTCCGGCGGTGCTTCCTGGATTTGACAGATCTCAATTTAAAATCGACGTCCTTTTTCTCCTCCAACGACTTACACAAACCTATTTGAAGTCTTCTCAATTTTCTCGGATGAATGCACAGCAAAGGTGGCTATTTTTAACATATACGTTTAGATTTTGCTTAGTTTCAATTCTATAAATAGCCTCACAATGATTTCTTGAATGCAAACAATACAATAACTATACGGAAGGTTCAAGCGACGCGAAAGTGGGCAATGCACGTATAAAAAATGATCGCATAATTATGATCGAAGATTTTCGTTTGGTAGTCCAATCATTCAGGATAAATCTAAAAGCCTGTTTTATTATTAGCTAGGTCATCCGACCTGCACTTTTTTACTTACTTCTAATGTTTCGGTTATTCGAAACACAAGGAATAGCGCTTCAGTAAGGCTGCCTACGTCAGTTATTTATGACACAAGTTGTTACTTGGGTGCTGCAGGTGGCACACGCTGACAAACTACAGAATGCAAGCCACAGAACAAATCCTGTGGAAGTGCAGTTTACAATTTATCACTAATTTACATTTTCGATACGCAGAGTCTTTGACATGCATGAGCAACCGAGACTCGAACGAATTAAAAACAACTGAGAGTAGCACAATACCGCAGTACTTCAGCAGCACAACTAGCATGCTGCATTTAAAATAGCGCATTTATTTATTCCCATTATAACGGAATATCAGTACACGTCGTTTTCGACAATCTTTTAACAAGAAGCATTTTTTAAAATACCCAATTCGATTGGGTTTTCTCGATTTCCAGTATCCAATGGGGCGCACAATTTCTCCGAATTTTATCTAGCTTAGCCTTCTCTTGTAAAATGCAGTTAACGCCTTCACATAACGTTAACATAAATGCACACATCCACACGATCGAGTAGCTGAGCGCAGCGAAAGCACTCTACAGTTGTGCGGGGCGCTGAGGTTAATGCGCGCTGCCAGCGTGCCTGTGGGCGCCCACTTATCTGCCCAACTAAATTATTTTACATTAAAAGTTGATTCGAGCCTCTTTACCCTAAACAGAGGTGTTTCTAAGAGAAGAAAGTAAAAGTCCAATTTAGTGAGGAATTAAGCAAACGGGGAATTTATGCGCAATGTGTGTCCCCACACCTTTCGCTTGAAAACAGCAGGGTTGAAAGAAGTTCACAAAAGATGATAAAAACTTGAAGAAGAAAATAATAAGACCTAGAAAAAAGTACAGCAATCTATCATCATAGAGGGCCAGCAACGAAAAAATATAAATACTTTCTTGTATCAAAAAATTGCCTCCCTGACCTTCAGCTCGGCACCTCACAACTTCCCCGTGAGAGCGATAAATCTCATAACAACGAAAGTCGCATTTACTTGATATGCAACTTTTGCTGATTGATGCGAATTGAAGTCTAAATATTGAAGTCTGAGAGCTCACATCCACATGTCTGTTTTAATTTGCATTACAGTGAATGTGGTAGGATGATACAAAATAAAACGTTTCAGATTTTGGAATACTGAAAGAATTTTCTCTCAGCCTACACCATTTCCCTCACACCGTTCCACCCTTCCTTGCTTGCTAACAAGTCTTTCACGATGTTTTGCGAATGTGCTAAAAACGCAACATAATGATCAGTTCTTTTAACCAGATACATTTCATGATAGACAATGCATTTCATTCACCGAAAATGAACTAAAATTAATTTTTAGTGACTGCAAAAAAAAGCCATTGAGCGAAATCCCCGGAGCGCACGACGCTCATAACGGTTCATCCTACGCTGCGATCCTGGACAATATTTGCGATTGAAATAGCCTCTGAGAACGAGGATACACGAAAGACATGCGCACTACAAGAGCTTTTCCAAAGTATGCGGTGCATCAAAGATTATTTGTTTACAGTATCTTCTTTTTATTTTGTCTCTGAGAAGTGGTGCATTAAAAACTCAAACATAAAAGAAGAGATTCGCGTATAAAGGTACGGGGTCGGCAACACCCTGTTACGAAACTTCGTTCTGCAGCGAACATTCACCACCCAACTCTATTGAAGAAGGATGAGCTCATGCTACAGAGCGCAGATTAAGAATATTTCGCCGTACACGCTGCTCTCTATCGCCCAGCAGCCTGTTCTCTACAAATCATTGTGCCTTTCAAACTTCATCAATTTTTGTCTGCAGAAGACTGTCGCACTGCAGACTGAGCAAAAAGAGTAAACCAAGCGAACGAGCCGCTGCTCTCAACGAATTTGCACTAATGAATCCCAACATTTTTTCAATCTGTGAAATGTAGCTCTGAAAAGTAATTAAATTCACTCACACTTGGGATTTTAGCTCTCCTATTCTTTACGTGAATAATTTTTTAGGCTAGTATTTTAAAATAAACTTGGGAGAAAAAATATCGGGATTGAGTCTCTCTCATATTTTCGCGCGCACAAAAAAAATAGAGTGATTTATCGAGGGAACATCTGCATGCAAGAGAATTCATAAGGACAGAAGAAGCTGCCAAGAACTACTAAGCTTGAGCTGAGCTTGGATATTTTTACCAGAACTGATAGCTGTGGAGTGCCAGCTGATAAAGACAGGCATAATTGGGGCTTGGTAGAGGCCGCTCTGTTTAGACGCCGCACGTCGTGGACGTGTTTGAACGGCACAGCAACATGATTGCGTCGTGTTTTCGCGGGACAAATTTCCCAGTGTGACTAAATCTTCAAATGATCAAAACAGTTATTTTGGGAAATGATTAAATTAATCGACTAAAGCTCACACAAAATTCGAAAAAGGTTGGGAAAATTGTATGGTTTGCACAACGTAAGTGATGCAAGAAACACACGATCTAAAACTTGCTTTTTCTGAAAGGTTAACCAGGGCTCAATTGTGGTGAGAGAAATCTCACACACTACCCACAGACATGTGAGAAAATTTCCAAACTTGCAGATTTGATTAAAGAAACCGAATAACTATGCGCATTCCCAATCACGTTTCGACCACGATTACGTATCAAACAATTCAAGGTAACGTATGCTGAGACGCACACGAAATGATACTGGTTCACGTATGAATTTATCCCCCTTAAGGACTTAAGGAGTCACAAGAAATAATTCGAATAACAAAACAGGCCAACCTGCCAAGAATGTATTAAACGGTAGCTGATATATATTTTTTCTAGGATTTCCGGGACTATTTTGTAATATTTATATGTTTTTTCACGTGATGGCTATTGATTATGAAACTAGTTTGCGTATTTAGATTGTCAAATAGCCCGGTAGTAATTTTGAAGTATTTTCAGCAAGAGAAACACTTCAGTGAAATTGTTCGTTGCCCAGTGTTCTGAAAATGACTGTATCGGATGCTCGACGGCGATTGAAGGAGCTTGACCTCGATGATGATCGTTGCGAACGAAAAAGAAATTGCACCGTCGACACGTCCAAAAACCGCAAGCTCATCAAAAGCAAGTTGACCCAAATTCGAAGATTTTCATGAGAACAATCACCCGCGTGACAGAAATCGTGAATCTGTGCGACTATTGGCTAAAAAGGATCTCAGGCTGATGGATAAGAGCGTGGCGCCAATTTTGGACACCAAAACATGGGCTAAGCCCCACAAAACTTTGGAGTCCCACACGCAATCGCTGCGCCGAGAGCCGGACCGTCTATCGCCAGATGACTATAGTGGCCTATCGCTGAGAATTTCATCCAACGTTTCTAACTTTCTATCGCCTGTAAGGGAAGCCGCTTCAAAACCAATTGAATATATTATTGCCTTAATTCCTACATTATTCATATCCATACGTACTTTCGAAAAACTTTACTTCTCTAACAAATTTTTTAAAACAACTTTGCATGGATTATTTCTCGTTACCCCGTAAATGCATACTTGCTCACGCAGTAATTGATACTCGTTCAAGAATAAATTTATTCAACTTCAAATGTAAATTGATGCCTTCTTTCATTTTTGAAATAAAAAGTATGACAGAAGCTTTAAACCTTAATCTTAGCAAGTACTAGGATTTCTAACTGAACTAACGACTGTTCAATCCTGCTAGTGTTTCGGAACTCGAGTAACTTTAGTTATAATTTTTCGAATCTCTGTCTTTTATATGCACCAATAATTATTAATTTAAAAGGTAAAATCAATTTTTTCTATTTAGTACAAATTAATTTTGTGACTTCAAACTACTTTAATCACCCGACGGCATGCAATTAGTTCGTAATGATTCGCAAATAAATAACATCAGTGAATTGTAAACAGCGGTACGATATTGAGTCATCAGCGTAAACATTCATTTCGTTTTTATATTCTTGCCGCAAAATGGGTTTGTGAGACGTGACAATCCTTCCTCGCTTTTTATTCTTAAATTTTTTGTCGGCTATGCTTGAATAGCAAATTTCTTGAATTTGCTGCACGGCATATAGTATGCTACCTTATAGGCATACGCGCAACTAGGTTGGATTAGATGAGTTAGTTTAAGCCTCCCTAACCACAACAAAAGTGTTCTAAAAAGAGAAATGAGGATAGAATCATTTAGTATGGAGTACAGGGAACGGAGAATTTGTCCACAAGGTGTGTTCCCACTCAAGACCACCTGCGCATAGAAACAGTAGATTAAGGAAGAATTTTATGCAACGAGATAAAATTAAAAGAAGAAAGTAGTCAGTGCTAAAAAAACAGGACTGCTGTGAACCAAAAAAAGATGGTTCGTACAAAGCAAAAAAATATTCTATGTCAACAGAAAAGAAGGGCTAAGTAACTCAGCTAGAGATCTCTCATTTTTCACTTGACGCAGCTGATTCCCTTTGATACAGTAGTTGTTTCCCCTGGGAAGACAGGTTACAAGGCACATATATACCTAATGCTTAAGCATGAGAAGTTAGTTTCAGATTTCTCAGCAGTCGACTGTTTTGGATGACAAGTTACTTCAACAGGGTGAGTATAAACAGCATCAATTTTAATCGTAGACTCATGAAGAGTTTTGCCTTCATAAAGAAGACTCCAGCGAGCTCCCAAGTCATTGTCAATGGTTGCTGTCCTATAGTTCAAGTGTCAATGTAAATGGAGACTGTCATTCAAGCCCTAATATCAGTGCATATGAATACCATCCTCCAAGTTTGTGCGTCTATGTAAATGCAGTGCTTTCCTCTAGGTGTTCTTGTTAATCAATGTCTCAACGTTTTTTTTTAGCACCGGTATTGAAAAGCCTTTTCTAACATAGAGTAAACTAATCAAGGATATACCTTTCCCTTTTTTCTCTTAATTTTTGCTTAACCGAGGTATCGCGATCAATACACCTATCATGGTATGCTTTACCTACTAAGGACCTGTTTGTCAAAACATTCTTTAAGTTCAAAGCTTTTACGTATTTTACTCATGGAATTTCGCTTCATGAATAAACTGACATTCGTCCAGGCGTAAATCGACGGTCATTCACTGATAAATTGATACTCGTTCATCTATACGGTAGCTAAACTTTTCGTCGACTACGTCTGCTCCATTCCAAGAGGCCTCCCTAACTTCCGGCCTAATCTACTTGGAATCTTTCAAGACTTGGAATCACTTGGAATTGACTAGCAAGCGCGTTGGGGGAAAAAACCTGCGGAAAAATATCAGATTGGGACCCTCAGTAGTTAACGCTAGAAATGTCAGCGGCGCATAAGTTTGAAAATTAAAACATTCCGTATTAAACCATGTCACAAAATATTATAACGCACAATATTAATTTAAAAACTGTAAAAATTCTAATGATAGTTAATTAACAGTTATTATCCATTAAACCTCATACAACAAAGAATTACGAGAAAAAGAGGTGAAATCACTTCTTCATAATTTCATGGAAGTTCTATAAAGAAAAGTATGCGAATTATCTATGAAAAAAGAACACAACGCGATCTCTACGCAATTTGCTGCACTTCGATGGACTGAAAACGGGAGATGTAGTCGCAGAAGGTGTAATAATGTCAACGAATGATCGAAAAGTAGAAAGAATTGTTTTCAAAGTAGTTGAATAAATGTGAAGTGAATAAATAACGGTGAGAACCGTATGTGCACAACCCCAGAGATCATAAAAATGTTGTGTAAACTAGACTAGGACGTGCCTTGTATACACGAATGTCGTAGTCAACGCGGAAGTAGAGCCCAAGTTTCAATAAACATGTCAAAGTCATTCAGAACAGGCCATTCAAATCTACGGGCGGAGATTTGTTGAATAGTTTTAATGAAATAATTTAATGGTGTCACATTAAAATTTATAAATTAAAAATAAAGGTAGTCATAATTTGAGGAAGAGCAGAATCGAGTTTGAAGACGTTTTAGAGCCGTGAGGAGGCGCCAATTTTGAATTTAACAGCGATTGATGGTCATCGAAACTATTGATAGGTTTTATTCAACACGAAAGAAGCCTCGTTAAGCTCGACTTGTTAAAATATTAACGTAACAAATTCGCGCACTGGGATATTGCGATGTTCCTTGAAATTACGTGTAGATATTCTGATGCTTTTCAAGCTGACTCGAAAGTACGATTGTCTTCGTCATATGTGTTATTATTCGTCATAACAGACATGAACCGTGCAATGAATAATTGAATTTTTTGACAGAAAAATTGTTTATTTTTTCTTCAGTGCAAGAAGAAATTAAATGCGTGTGGACAGTCTTTCGGCCTTTGATGCAGTAAAATTGAAGTATTTTAAACATGTTTATGTGAGAGAAAGAAGGAATATGTTTTGTATAAATTTAACAATGTGAGCTTGTTACCGAGTCAAAGAAGATTCACTCGAGCACAATCTCTGTATTTACTCACACAAAATGCACGTATAGCGGTCATGCATTTACTATCCGAAAGGTTTATAGAAAGCACCTGTCAGGTGCGCGTCAGAAACACAAAGCCGTGATCGCAAGGGTTGCATCCAACTTCAACGTCCGCATAACAAGTTTGGAAGGTTGGCGGTAGCGGACACCGCTGCGGCAGCCTCTGGCTCTCCATTTCGAGTTGGCTTCGGTGACGCTGGCCACGATACCGTGACGCTGGCGCCCGTGAATCGCCAGGAAGAGCGGCAAGCGGTGTGCAATATTGGAATTGGCTGCACAAGGCAAAATGTCAACGTGTCCAAATACTCTAGCACGCCACAATGAAGAGCATTACGGTACTTAAGCATGCGAAGGTGATGTAATCCTTGTCCCTCCCTTAACTTAAGTGCGGTGATAGGCTGAACGATTGTTTGAATGAAAATTTATACAGTTTTTATTCAAATATTGTTCCAGAAACTAAAGTCATAAGAAATATAATACAGTGAGCCACAACCCTATTTCTGCTAGAGTGATGTATTTTGTCTGAATTGACTCCTGAATGAAATGTAGTGTTGAAAGAAAATCAGCTTCAGTATTGGAACTCGGTGGAAAATCCATGGGAAGGGTTTTCACAGATCTGGTTGAACGCAGTGCAACAACGGAGTAAATGCTATTTTACGTGCGCATGGTAATAATGTCAGCGATTGTTTCTAATTTTCTTACTATTGTGAGTTGTTTTATTGTTGTTATGATCACAGACAAGGCCATTATTCTATCTAATTTAATTTGTGATTTGCTCAGTTACACAAGGCGCTTATGGTAGATAAAGCTACATTATGAAACTGGCATTTCATTGTCTTCTTCACCGAGGCAGCGCAGTAAAGCAATGCAGTAAACACAAACGGTTTTTCTGATCTCCATTGACTCTGCGGATACGAAATTCCTACATTTGGTGGGTCACTAGGTGTGGTGAAAATTTTTATTCCACTTCATCATTCAATCATATCGACACATTCGTCCGCTGTACTGTACGATACAATTGTGTACTATAATGTACTGCATCGCATCCTATAGAGTTTGATGAAGTACTTTTTACACTAATATCAAGTGTACGATTACGATTCACTTGCACCCAACAAGGGTATTAATAATTTTCCAAGGCATTCTAATTCTCGCATCGATAAATTTCTTGACCAAACAACAGAAATGTATCAAAAACGGACTAAGTGCCCACAATTTACGGAACTCGGCTCATATCATAATGACGAGATATAAATACCCATGATACATAAATTGTACCCTTAAAATAGCGAATAATTGAGACGCCAACATTTCATTAAAAATATAACGCCCATATACGTACATGGCACAAAAGCAAGATTTCAACATTGAAGTCAGCCGAAGCAAACCAATTGTCTTGAATTGACTTTAGAAGGTTTACTCGACTGAAGCACCATGATTCACGATTGCAATGAAGTGACCCGTGTACTAGTTGGGCACACTACTACACTTGAAAGAGAGAGTAAATGATGAAAATACCTACGCCAAAAAGCTTGCAAGGTTAGTAAATTCCCAGAAATTATTGGTGGTGCTGTGATTGATCGTCATCAGTTCACTTACTAATGCCTCACACAATAATAAAGCGATCTGTCAAGTACCTCAGCCTTAACTTCTACGCTGCACCATTTTGTGCGCTGCATACAATCATTCGTTGATATTCTATAGTGGGACAAAATTATGTCAATAAATTAGAGATAACATTTCTCTCTAGATATCCTGAGATAAAATTCAGTAGAGACGAATGCTGAATAAATTAAGCAAAGTGCGCTACCGTAGGGTGTGCAATGAAACTTGTCCAATACTGCAGAAAGTACACAACTGAGAAGTGCACCATACAGTCGAGAGTACAATATATACTGCATGCAGGGTGTGCAATTAAGAGTGTATAATACTGCAGGGCGTACAATACTATAGCGCAAACAATACTGCAGGGCGAAAAATACTATAGTGCGTACAGTACTGCAAGGCGTACAATACTACTATAGCGCGTACAATACAGCAGGGCGTACAATACTATAGCGCGTACAATATTGCAGAGCGTACAATACTGTAGAGCGTACCGTACTGTAGGACGCATAATACTGTAGGATGTACAATGTAGTAGAATGTGCAATACAGTAGAATGTGCAATACAGTAGAATGTGCAAAACAGTAGAATGTGCAATACAGTAGAATGTGCAATACAGTAGAATGTGCAATACTGTAGAATGTTCAATACTGGAGAGTATACAATACTTTAGAGTGTGCAATGCTATAGAGTGCACAATGCTAAAAACGTACAAGAGCGTCGAGTGTACAGTTTCGCTGAAACATAAATAATAGAATTAGATTTTCAAGTCAACATGTTATGAGGCGTGGATAACATAAAATTTGCCAATACACTACAAAAGTACAAGGGAGAATGAAATACAATTTAGTACATTCCCCACTCCTCAGTTTCTTCGTCTTCCCTGTGAGCATTGATGCAGTGTGAGGTGACCGCGAGCCGCTCCTGAGGAAATACGTCCCTTTGAAATTCCAGCGTTATCGTGACATGCTAGTAGTCCCGCAATAGCACTACCATCCGATACGAGAACCCCCATCACCACCCAACACTAATACCACTATCACCACCCAACAATACTACCACCATCACCACCCAACACCAGTACCAACACCAGCACCACCATCACCAGCACCACCATCATCACCCAACACCAGCACCACCATCACAACCCAACACCAGCACCACCATCACCACCCAACACCAGCACCACCATCCCCACCCAACACCAATACCCACCATTACCACCCAACACCAGTACCAACACCAGCACCACCATCACCAGCACCACCATCACCACCCAACACCAGCACCACCATCACCACCCAACACCAGCACCACCATCACCACCCAACACCAGCACCACCATCCCCACCCAACACCAATACCCACCATTACCACCCAACACCAGCACTACCAACATCATCAATACCAACACCAGCACCACCTCCACCACCACTAGCAATAGAGAGGCCGTGGCACCAGAAGTCTTTTAATGAACTCGGTCAAAAAATTTCAGCGCCTGATTGGCATCGGAATAAAACTCGCCTTCCTATTACTAGACGACTTGGGAAAACGCGCTGTGTTTTCAGGACGCCTCCATGAGCGTCGAGGGAGGGCCGAGGCGAAATGTCATCTTCAGGCCTGAGGCAGCAGTCGAGGTGACAAGCGAGTCGCATCAGTAAATCTGGTAAACGGATATATGCCCCTAGTAGCTAAATCCGGCGGCTGGCGTGAAAACTGAGTGACCCTAGAAAGTATGAAAGAGGTAGGTGAGAAGATGAGGGTCTTAAGTTTCGTCAGGGATGCAGGTAGCATTTAATTTTTTCAATGTG
Source organism: Morinoia aosen (assembly GCA_030386875.1). NCBI lineage: Eukaryota > Metazoa > Arthropoda > Malacostraca > Amphipoda > Talitridae > Morinoia > Morinoia aosen. The sequence goes on along the minus strand of CM059561.1, from coordinate 92,032,677 downwards.
TATTTTTGATACGACCTCACGATCAGCAGTAACTATGACAAAAAGAAGCCAAAAAATGACGCACCGTGAGCTATAAAATTGAGCGCTACACGTAGCGTTCATTTCAAAGTTAAAAGTTCGCTTCTTCATCGTATGTAAAAAGAGCTGGGATGATCTCTGGCTATATATTTTTTACTGTTGAGTTGGAGATTAAACGTGACTGACCTGACATTCACGGCACGGGTAGAATGTTTTATGCACTCGATCCATCGACGTGACAGATATCAAGGAAGTCTTTAGTGGCATCGTCTACAAATGCTGCAGGCGCCAGGAATTATGCCCTATATAAACCAGGGGTTTCGTGACGCAAATCTAATTATGAAGAAGGCAAAAGTAGGCTGTTGTATACATAGAACTGCCGCGGAGCCAAGTTATAATTATGAAAGTGAAGAGATCGTTTCATCGCGCCATTGGAATGATTCACCTTTGAAGCTGTAAAAGCAAGTCTGTTTCTCATAATTTTAATGACAAGACCTTATCGGTGAGAACTGAAAAGCCTGTCTTGCGTTTAGAGCACGAAATGGGAAAGCTTGCCAGGAAGCTTATTTTTCTTTAGGCAACAAACATTTGACGCTAGAGAACTGAGAAGTTAGTCTTTCTTCAAATAACAACTCGCATCGTAAAACGAGGTGCTCCTCAGCTGAATACTGTGCCAGCGTCTAATATCGAGATGAAAGCAATGCATCACAAGAAGCCAGGACGCACCGAGCCAGCAATACAACCTGCAAAAAAGACGGCCAAGATGCCCGAACGAACGAGGCGAAAGGAGCACGTGATGCTCAGAAATAAAGGCAACAACACACTCACCGTAGAAATAAGACAGTAGTGCGTAAAAATGGCCAAATAAATTAAAATGGGAAAGAGGAAATGAAACCAAGAAGGTGGTTTCCGATAAGTTAATTCTTTAAACTATGGCTACATCCAAAACGAGTGAATTGGCAAACTGCAAAATTTCCCAAAGTGACTTGAAGTTAATAAATTAAGTACCAAAATAGAAACAAGGAAGTACATTTTATTCCCCAAAACTCGAAAGCATTTCTTCCGTGCAGTAAGCTCAGCCTAAAGATGAGTAGATCGAACAATCTAATGCATCCAAATTCGATAAAGTTTATGGCATTAAAAACTCAATGATCAAAGAATGAATTTTCGAATAATAATATTTATTATCATACATAAAGCATGTAGACACGTAAAAAAATTTACTTTTTACGTTTCGAGCCTTGGCTCATTTTCAACAAAAAGGCTAAATAAAATGAACATGTCAGTACTGTCAAGATCGCAGAATTGCAGAATGCAAGCAAAAAAAATTTACCGGTTGCCTGTTTTCAGACGGTAGGCACTCTGCATTTCGTTGAGACAAGGTTTGAGTTTATGAATAAATAATGACTCTAAAATATGTAAGTTAAAGTTGGCGGTACAAATATCTAATATTTTAAATCTGCTAATGTCAATCTGTTCACAGGAAAAATTACTACAATTTTGTCTTATACTAGAATGAGTAGGAAAAGTAAACAAGCGACCTGTACGATGACTTCGAACTGCATGTTCAACAACCCTGACGTAAAGTGCTCGTTGGGTGGAACCCACTTACTGCGATGCGGACAAATAAAATTATAGACGAGGGAAGATCGCATGCCGGTCGTCGGCACATTTTTAAACATAAAAATGATCCAAAACACGTTTGTTGACTAAAATAATATGAAAGGAAATGTCGGAAATATTTAGTCAAAAGATTTGAAAGGTCTTTCTTCAACTTTTCCGATTGATTTCCAAAATATGGCGAAACGCAATTACCATAGTTCAGAGCTTTAACATTAGGTTTCGGAATGAATTTCCCATTCAAGAAGTTGTTAATTGCATGAAAAATAACTGAATGCGGATAACCATTGGTTGTAAAATAAGACTGCAAAAAAAGTAAATTCTTTATGAATGTCAGTGTAGTTCGAACAAATACTATATGCGCGAGTTATAACTTTTAAAATGCTATCAAGTTTAAATCGCTTGCAACAAAAGCTAAAGTACCTAACCCAGAGAATGTTAGTTTCCTGTAGACTGAGGTTATGAATTTATTATCAGATCGGTGAACATTGATATCAAGATAATTTAATTGATTATTTCTCTCAAGATCTATAGTAAATTTTATATAGGTATACCTGAAATTGAAATATTGAAGGAAGGAATGGGTAACAAATTTGTTTTTGAAACAGACACAAGTATCGTTAATGTGACGCCTATAGAAAATCGGTTCGTGTGAAGTCGGACACTGATCTAACCACAAACAGTACAGTTGATCAAGCATAGTAATTTTTTTGTTAGTCAACATAAAATTCAGAAGTTTTCACGAACAGACAACGAAAATAAATTAAACGTTCAAATATTCCTCGGTCGCATTTAAGGGCAGTAAAGTGTAAATTGCTGACCGGCATGTTCTGCAACGCTTACGAATATATAGCGCCCGGCAGGTTTACCCTACCCACTGTGATGCAACACAAAAGTTACGCTCGACAGTATTTAGGTTCAGCCTCGCGAGCGCCATAGGTGAGGACTACCGAGCTTACAGAACACAAAGCCTCGGTCGTATATTACGCTCTCATACCCACTCAGCCGCAGAACAACACTGCACTATTCTGAGCGAACATTAATAATAAGAGCCCACATGGAAACACAAGGTTTCGCTTTGGTTATTTTGTTCATTGCATTTCAGTTTTTAGACCACTTTATAACTATGAATTTACCTACACAGAAAGACAGAAAGTTTTCCTCAAAATTTTTAGCCCTCAGTAAATTTCCATCACGGTCGATTTCAAACTTTTACGTGGAATTCTACATAAAAACTCGGGTGAATTGCTCACTACCAACATTTTAGACTTCCTTTTAATGATGCGTGGGTTTAGAAAATGTCGCTACCTATTTTGCATGCAGGTCTGTTCCCTTCCGTATAATTGCCTCAATGTTTGCTTTACCAAGTTTGAAAACGCAAATGATCAGAATACGCACAAATCATTCCATTTTTTAGCGTTTCGTAAATTTAATTACATGTTAGTTTAAGCTTCCGTAACTACAACAAAGGCGTTCTTAAGAGAAAAAAGAGGAAGACACCATTTAGTATGAAGTTAAGGGAACGCAGAATCTGTGCACAATGTACATAATGTACAGTTAGTTGAGAAAGAAATTCATGAAACATGAATAAAGTTGAAGAAGGAAACAAAGTAGGTGCAGAAAAACAGGACAGTAGCGAACCGGAAAAATAGTCCGTAACAAGACGTAAAACCCATTCTATTGCAACAAAATGAAGGCCTTCCTAGCCTTTAGCTTGGGACCTCACAAATCTCCCCTTGGAGCGCTAATTACCGTAGACACAACAGTTGCGTTCCCGTGAGGAGTTTTACCTTCGCACTATTTCACTTAACTGAACACCAATAGCTTTGGCGTTGAGTTAAAGGAAATTTTGCGAAGTGTAAAACCCAACAGGGCAGCAAAAACACAGCAAAACAACAGATGATGCACACTTAATTTGAACACAATAAAACAGAAACAAAAATACATACCGACGTTCTTAATAGACTTCGCAACACAATGCGGTGTTGCACGGTGTGAACCTCGCAGCAATACGTGCCTCCCAGCACGAGGCGACCGACACTGCAGTAACACAGAACACAAGACGGCACCACTGCAGCAACACAGAACAGAAGACGGCACCACTGCAGCAACACAGAACACAAGACGGCACCACTGCAGCAACACAGAACACAAGACGGCACCACTGCAGCAACACAGAACACAAGACGGCACCACTGCAGCAACACAGAACACAAGACGGCACCACTGCAGCAACACAGAACACAAGACGGCACCACTGCAGCAACACAGAACACAAGACGGCACTACTGCAGCAACACAGAACACAAGACGGCACCACTGCAGCAACACACAACACAAGACGACACCACTGCAGCAACACAGAACACAAGACGGCACCACTGCAGCAACACAGAACACAAGACGGCCTCGCTGCAGCAATACAGAACACAAGACGGCACCACTGCAGCAACACAAAACACAAGACGGCACCACTGCAGCAACACACAACACAAGACGACACCACTGCAGCAACACAGAACACAAGACGGCACCACTGCAGCAACACAGAACACAAGACGGCCTCGCTGCAGCAATACAGAACACAAGACGGCACCACTGCAGCAACACAAAACACAAGACGGCACCACTGCAGCAACACACAACACAAGACGACACCACTGCAGCAACACAGAACACAAGACGGCACCACTGCAGCAACACATAACACAAGACGGCCCCGCTGCAGCACCAAGCGACGCCTAAGCGAGTACGGCACGCATTGCATAAATACGAGGCAACATTCAGCGGCGCCGCCCAAGTCGCGGGAGATTTACCTGCAAGCCGAGACAAATGACCATGGCTAATCGAGCTGCAGATCGTAACTGGGAAACCAGGCACGGAAATTCTTCCTGAATTTGAATTCATTGCTGCAAAGGAACATGGAAGCTGAAGCACAACGTGCTGCTACGCGATAAATTTGTGCTAGGATGAAGTTATCGCGATGCCTGAGCTATTTTTGAAGGCTTGTTTCATCTTCAGAGATAGCGTGCTGTGACAGACTTCGTGAGCACAGGAAGGCTTATTTAGGATTCTGAATATACGTTAACAACAGCTAATAGAAGTGGCGAACAACCCTTAAAATAATTTTTTTCTTGTACACATTCAAAGGCGTGGATGCCGTAATGGGACGATCCTGCAGACAAGTTAAGGGTCAACAACAGATAACAGGGAATGGAATGCAGAACTGAGCTTGAGAAACATCGATTTATGTCAGCCATCTAGTGGACACTAGCATGACGCGAATGGCAGGCATTAAATAAGGCGCGACTTGAAGTCAACTGTGAGTCCAAATGTGTGCCTAACTGGAGTAAAATTCTCGTGGATCAATAGATCGATTTTGTTTAGCGCTTGAAGTGTTGCATTTCCGTAGTGAGAAAAAATCCTTTCTAAAAAGGAATTAGATTAGACAAGTGGGTTTAAGTCTCCCTAACCGCAACCAAGACGATCTAGAGAGAGAAAAGAGGAAGTCAATATTTAGTGTGGATGCAAGGGTGTCCGTAGAGCATAGAAACATTGATTTAGGAAAGAAGTTTATATAAACATAGAAGTTGAAGGAGAAAGTTAGAGGTGGTGAAAAACAGGGGAGCCGTGAACTGATAAAAATTTCCGTAATAATACAAAACTATTCTATTCCAATAAAAAGAAGGCCTACCTAAACTTTAGCTTAATACCTCACATATTCCCTCTGGGAGCGCTAATACCCACAAATCCAATAGTTTACCTCCTAACGGGAATTTAAGATGGAATTTTTAGAAATATTGTATATTCATTACAAGCACATAACTTAATAAAATTTTGAGGAAATAATTACCAGAAAATGCGACCAATTCTTCGGGCCTTGTCATAAGCTAGGCCTAAAGTGAGAGACGATCGTCCGGGCACGTGGTTAGCAGTCAGTGATCGTTGAGACGTGGTGCCAGTTGGTCTTTGTGTGCGTTCGCAGTGAAGATTAACTAGTCGGTGAACTTCTATTATTTAACTTGATTAATATCAGATTTAAAGTTGTCGCGGAGAATTTAAAAGTTTAACTGCGGGGCATAGATGCTTGTTACCCAGCTTTTCATTCAATTTTATGCAAACAATAGAATTTTGCCTGGAAAATCAGCCTTGTGCCTGATTAAATAAACTAAGCACCAGGTTTGTCTCCCTCGGGCGTGACAATTACTAATTACCTGGGTAATCTCCCTTGGGCGTGATTACAAGCTTCTATAACTATTGACCGGGCTAGTCATCCTCAGGTGTGACTAAAATTGTAATATTAACACGTTGCTTGCGATACGACCCATCGGTGGGTCGTGCTTAGGTTTTTCCTGCTATGAAACGACCCATCGATGGATCGTTTGAAAATTTTTTACAATCTTTTGAAATTAATGGTATTCAATATGCCCAGTTAATGTAAGTATTTATAAAAATTTCAACTACCTTTTCACTTTAATTGTGAGTTGAATATTGAACTTCAGCTTAACCCCTCGCAGTCAACGTGTTAAAGCACCAGGTTTGTCTCCCTTAGGCGTGACAATTATTGCTTACCTGGGTAATCTCCCTTAGGCGTGATTACAGCTTTAATTTAACCTGGTAAAACCTTTGTAATGGAAGTTTTATGCTCTTCTGCTGCTCTAGTTGTTTTTGAAAATAAGCTGGGTAACCGCATTGAAACTTTTAAATCGACCGACCAATCATTGGATGAATAGAAATGAACTTAGGTTTGATCAAGCTAAATTTTAGATCTAATATCTTAAGATAATAAAATTTCGTTTGAAAAATTATATTGTGTGTTTCAGTGATTGAAGATAATCATAATTAAAAAATTTACTGAAACGGCTTCTCTTGCGGACCTGGTGGGAGTTGACCCACCTGAAGAAAGTGAAGCAAATTTGAGTGTGGTGGAAAAAGTACAAATTAGTAAACGAAGTGAGAAGAATAAAGATAATTCTGTGTCCCAAGAGAGAAAAAAAGATGCTGAAATTTCTAAAAGTGACAAGGCTGGCTCTGCCGCGGGTCCCAGTCATGTAAAAAGTGCTGCCGGGAAAAGGAAGAATTTGGAGGGGAATGGTGATTTGGACAAGATCTGCGAAGTTATGATGGATGGGTTTGCCAAAATGAATGAAAATATTTCTAAATTAGGGAATTCTATAGCTCAGAATATAACTTCCGAAATTATGCCTATGTTCGAATTGTCTAATGAAGAGCAATGTTTTGAAGAGGATTCTCTGGAAATTGAACAAGCGAGTGTTGAGGAATCTCTTTTAAGCAAGATTGAAAGAGAATTTGACAACGCAGAATTAACTGGTCCCAAGATTAATGATGAAGTTTCTTCATTGATCGCGTCGATGATTTCCAAATCTAGCTCTGAAAATTCTAAAAAGCGAAGAGAAGAAACTCATGTGAGACCGGAAAATTGTTCCTTCTTAGAAGTTCCTAAACTGAATCCGGAAGTTATTAACTATTTACCCGCAAAAACTAAGCAACGTGAATGCGAGTTGCAGAAAATTCAAAAGAGCATCCTAATGAGTTTGACCCCAATTGGCAAATGCATGGAAAAAATCTTTGAAGCCATTAAAGAAGATTCTCAGGATAATCTTGATTCAACTCAGATAATTAAAGACCTTTCAGATTCAGTTGCTTTTATTGGAACTGCTAACTTGGACCTGGTCAACTGCAGGAAGGAGGCTATGAAGCCTGATTTGCCTTCAAATTTGGCAAAGCTCTGTAAAAGGGAAGAAAATTGTATGGCCTTTGGTTACTATGAGAAAATTTCAGTCAGAAAGTGAAGGAAATTACGGAGTTGAATAGAATTTCCGCTCACATTGGGCAAGATAAGTTTTATAAAGGTAATTTTCAAAGCAGAAGCAGAGGAGCAAGTTCTAGATTTCCCAGTTTAAGAGCAAGGTGTAGCTCCACTGGAAGAAGAACGGGTAGATTTAGTCCTTACCAAGTTCAACGCTCGGGAAACGGTCGGCGCCCTCCGGACATGCTCGGAAGCAAAGGGGCAGAAATTATTCATTAGAACAGGTTAGTTCTCCTGTAAAGACTTGTGGTTTCAATGCTGGCAATATTAAAAAATTTTCAAAGGTGTGGAGTACCTTAACGACAGATAAATTCATTATAGATCTTGTATCTGGTTGTGAAATTGAAATTTCTGATAAAGTGCCCTTGCGTGTAATCCCTCCTAAAGAAATAGAATTTTCGATGAAAGAGTCCAAGCTCGTTGACGAGAAAATTAAAGAATTCCTTAAAACGGGGGTAATTGAACTTGCTGTTCATTCTGCTTTTCAGTTTGTGTCAAAATATTTACGCGTCCGAAACGCGATGGTGGGATCAGAATAATTTTAGACCTTGCAGAATTAAATAAGTATGTAACTTACAAGAAATTTAAAATGGAGACTTTGCAAACCACTCTTGGTTTAATTGAGCAAGGAAATTTTCTGGCTTCGGTGGACTTGAAAAATGCATATTTTACTATCCCTGTTGCTAATAGATTCAGGTGTTTTTTACGTTTCACCTGGATGAATCAGCTGTATCAGTTCGCGAGCTTACCGAATGGGCTCTCTTGTGCGCCCAGACTCTTCACGAAATTATTGAAGCCGGTTTTTGCTTCATTACGGTCTCGAGGGTTTCTGTCAACGTATTACCTGGATGATTCACTGTTGATTGGTACGTCTTTCAGGAGTGTTTGACTAATGTCGCATCGACCATTGAACTTTTTGAGAGTCATGGGTTTGTGATCAATCATGATAAGTCAAATTTAATCCCTTCTCGAAATATTCAATTCTTGGGGTTTCGTACCGATACAGTCAACATGAAAGTTTATTTGACGGACGATAAAAAAGTGAAGATGTATAATCAGTCACTCGAGCTTCAGACTAAGTCTATAATTAGCATTAGAGACTTGGCTATGTATATTGTATGCTTGGTGTCTTGTTTTCCAGGAGTGTAGTTTGGAGCTCTCAACTATAGGTCTCTTGAGCAGAACAAAAACTTTGGGCTAAAACTAAGTCGAGGTGAATTTGATGCTTCTGTTGAACTATCAGAAGACTCAAAAATTGATATAAGATGGTGGATTGAGAATGTGTTTAAATCTTTTTGTCCTATCAAGCATGAAGAGTTTGAAGTAGTGATATATACTGACGCGAGTTCAAGCGGGTGGGGGGTGTGCCGAGATGGTATGGTCTAAGATTGATAGTTGCCTGCATATCAATGCACTTGAGATGAAAGCAATCTTGAACGGGCTATATAGTTCATGTAAAAATGAAAATAATTGCCATATTCGAATTAGAAGCGATAACATGACAGCTATTCAATATATCAATCATATGGGAGGTTTGAGTTCCCTCATTTGCAACAAGATTTCGAAAGAAATATGGAATTGGGCTATTAGAGGCAATATTTGGATATCGGCAGAATTTATTCAAGGCTCGGAGAAAGTGCTAGTGGATAAAGCTAGTAGGATATTTCATCACGCTACTGAATGGAGTATTCCTCAAGAAGTTTTCCAACAAATTACGGATTATTTAGGTGTCCCAAATATTGACCTCTTTGCATCGAAACTAAACTTCAAACTTGAAAGTTATGTAGCATGGAAACCGGATCCTAATGCTATCTTCATAAATACCTTTAGTGAGAGTTGGAGTAAACAAAATTTTTATGCGTTTCCTCCTTTCAGCATGATCATGAAAACTCTGAAGAAGATAGTGGAGGAAAAAGCAGAAGGGATTGTAGTTGTTCCTCTCTGGCACACGCAAGCGTGGTTCCCGAAACTCCTGAGCCTATTGGTAATGCCTCCACTTCTTCTCCCCAAACATGTATTGAAACTCCCTTTCTCGGAGAATCATCATGCTCTCCATTCTCAGATGAGACTGATTGGAGGTCGCGTATCGGGGGATTGTGCGAAAAGAGAGGCTTTTCGGAAGACGTTACCAACACTATCATGTGCTCCTGGAGACCTTCAACCCATAAGCAGTACAAAACATATATTGGAAAGTGGATACGTTTCTGTATTTCAAGGAAAACTGATCCCCTTGAATACAATTTGAATTCTGTTCTGAATTTCTTGCAAAACTTGTTCAATAATGATGCAAGTTATAGCGCCGTCAACTCTGCGAGGTCGGCCTTATCAAATTTTATACTTCCGTTAAACGACATTAGTATCGGAGAGAACAAAATTGTGCCGAGATGTATGAAAGGCATTTTCGAAAAATCTCCACTGAAGGCTAAATATGAAGTCATTTGGGATGCCAGTATTGTGCTGAATTATTTAATTAAGAAACTTACATCCATTATGGGAGCTTGATCTTAAAACTCTAACGCACAAACTTGTTATGTTGCTGGCTCTCATTACGGCCCAGAGAGTACAAACTTTGTCTCTGTTAAAAATAGACAATATGAAACGTGGCGACTCTTCGATTTCATTTTTTATCAAAAGTCATTTGAAACATCACTCTCATCGGAATAATAGAAATAGAATAATAACTCTTAAATCATACAATGAACCTTCATTATGTGTATATAAAACTTTATCAGAATATCTCGAACGCACGAAGAAACTCCGTAAGGGAGAAAATCAGATGTTAATAAGTTATCAAGCTCCTCATGCTAAAATTGGTACAAGCACCATTAGTAGGTGGCTGAAGAAAGTTCTATATGAAAGTGGAGTGGATGTCGACTTCTATGGAGCACATAGTACCAGATCTGCCGCTGCTTCTAAAGTTTATAATGAAATTGGGAACATGGATAATGTACTCAACACTGCAGGATGGAAGAATTCTGTGACATTCGCCACTTTCTACAACAAGCCCACCACGACTGATGAATTTGCCGAAATTGTTCTAAGCTCGGGGCAAACATATAACTCGCTTTAAAATCTCACTTTAGGCCTAGCTTATGGCAAGGCCCGAAGAATTAGACAGTTAAACGACACTTACCTGTAAGTGGATGTTTGACTTGAATTCTTCGGCGCCTTGTCATTGCGTGGCATAAAGTGCCCGCCCATGTTAATTTAAGAGAGTTATTAATTATCACCCATCCCTGCTATTCCACGCCATAGAGTTATTATTTGCCCCGGACATCTAACTTTGAAGACTGACTGCTAACCACGTGCCCGGACGATCGTCTCTCACTTTATGCCACGCAATGACAAGGCGCCGAAGAATTCAAGTCAAACATCCACTTATAGGTAAGTGTCGTTTAACTGTCTAATTCTTCGGCGCCTTGTCATTGCGTGGCATAAATTGCCCGCCCATGTTAATTTAAGAGAGTTATTAATTATCACCCATCCCTGCTATGCCACGCAATGGAGTTATTATTTGCCCCGGACATCTAACTTTGAAAACTGACTGCTAACCACGTGCCCGGACGATCGTCTCTCACTTTATGCCACGCAATGACAAGGCGCCGAAGAATTCAAGTCAAACATCCACTTACAGGTAAGTGTCGTTTAACTGTCTAAATCCATTTGATGCGGATTGAATATCAGCACAGAAATGTAACAACGGAAGCTGCATAACAAATGGACAAAGTGTGAATAACAAACGAGGAAGCCGCTCCATGTTATTTTCTCCGAAAATTTCAGACGCTGAGAATTGAGCTGATGAATGTGAACTTCTCAACGCCTTAAATAAACCATAATTAGATCAAAATAATAAGAATAATGAATAAAGTAACTATTGGCAAACGGAAAAGTGGTCGCTGTATTGGAAAAGGAAAATTGGGAAGATAGGAAATGTGGAAGTGAATTTCTCAAAGAAAATATTTAATTCAACGGAAACAAAACAATCACCACAACAAGCATTCAGATTACTCTCAAAATAAGTTATAATTGATGGTCGTATTCCTACATCATCCGAAGTGCAGCAACATAAGCAAACTCTGCGAATATCTTCAGCACAAGTACTGATTTTTATCCAGACCTACGTCTCAAACTGGTAATTAATCTTCACAACTATTATAATGAACTCAAAATAAAATATACTGTTCTATGTTATGAATGTAAATGAAGAATTTCATTTCAGCATCTAATCCATTCCGAAAGCACATTTTCAAAGTTTCTCACTATATCCCCAGACGTTCTACCCTCCAATTCAAAGGAATAGCCGCGACAGAGACAAATGTCAAGTCGTCAGTTTTGTTGTGGAGACCCGTGAGCAGCGCGTATCACAGCTACGCGAGACGCGTCAGTTCTCAACAAAGCTCAGCAACAGCCGATCCACTGCCAGATTCAACGAGCGGCCGGCAAACACGAGACCTCAGAGGTGCCCTCAACTAACTACAAGGCACAACTTGACGCGCATCGACTCAGCCATCAATTATAAGCAGCTCTTTCATGAGGCATAGCTTCGCGCAAATCTGCGGAACACAAGTGATCGATTGTAGAAGTATTTCTTACATTAGAAAATGTTCGAAGCGAATTTGAGGCGCATGAAAAATGGGTTGATGGCTAGGTCAAATGAAAAATTGCCCATTTATTAGAGGCTTTTCCTTAAAATTTCAAACTTTAGAGAATCAAGAAGATATCTAGTGATTATCAGATTATCATATTTTTCCAGCTAAAATAAAACTAAATTCAATTGAACAAAATTCTAAAATTGAACAAAATTTTAGCAATGAAACTGGAACCCTTAAAAATGATCCCTATTAATTAATATAAACAAAAGCATTTTCTACTTCTTAAAATGATGGTTTGTAAAATTTAGGTACTTTTCTATGGAAGAGAGTGTTGATACGACACGCGTAATTTTCCTTAATTTTGACGTCTTCTACAACTTCAAGACTCTAAGAATGAGAGTTAAAGTATAATAATTTTGAACCATTTTTGAATAATTTTCTTCGCCGCAAAGAAGAACGAATGCGCTCTCAAAAACCTCATCTATAACACGTCACTATTAAAAACCAAGGAAACAAGAGCTACGTGCGCTGCTGATCAACTCCTAATCGTATCATCTTTTTCCCTAGATACGCAAACACAGCTTACGTTATAATAAAAGCGCAGATCAAACCAACCTGTACTTTCGACGTAAGAGACATTGAAACTCCATATCCAAATGGTTTACGAGCCCGCATGCGCTGAGTTAATCTCTCAGGAGTCTGGCAGGCGGGATTTTATCAAAACCACGTCAGTTACCTGCTAGCTAGGACAGTGGAGCAGATGAGCTTAGATATCAGTTTGCACCAAAAAGGAATAACAGACTGATTTCATTTTTGTGTACAGCCGCTGTGAAATGTGCTAAAATGTCAGAGGAGAATTTTATCATATCACACGAACAGTGCTTCGTTTCTTAAAAGCATTTCGTAAGTCGAGAAATTCAAAAGTAACCTGAGCATCATCCATCCCTCCACCTCGGCCACGAATGACAGTATTCAACATGCTAGAGCGATAGCGACGTTTGACCGGCATGTCAGTACAGATGCTACATTTTCTATAAACATCAGTCATAGTTCTGCGCATCGAATCACCCATAGTGAGCTCGGGTACCGTAAAATATGAGCATGGTGGGTTCGAGATGCGGAGCAAAAGCAGCTGTACAACTAACTGTACCATTCCAAGAAGTCATACAAAAGCTTGGGTTTCGCGGGAAAAAGTCCATTGACAAAGGAGACAAAGAAGAAAATAAGATCAACGTTGCACACCTACGTTTATCTAATAAAATGTACAAAAATGTTTGATTAATTTCCATTTGCCTTGTACAACGTTCTTGGGCCCAACGCACCAGTTGCACAAGAAGCTCCCGTTAGTCACAACACCCATGACGTGCCTCAGGAGCCACACATAAATACATGAGAGAATACATTTACATTTATACATTTATATTTATTTACATTTATTTGAATACATTTCCTGCGGAAGAAAAGGGCAAGAAGTCAAGGCCCCAAGATACGATTATGAAAGACAACTGCCCATCCCAAAAAATATTATTGCAACTAGCATCGTCAAGATGTCCACGCGTGTTGCAGTCTTGCAACAATACAACAAACACATTGGCCGCGGCAAAACATCCATAAATATTAATGAATTGCAACAATCATAAAAATCAGAAGCTTTGTGAACGATGCATCGCACTCTGCAACGGTGGCCAGAGACGTAAAACGACTAAACTTACAAATATCCTTTGAAGCTAAGCTGCAATTGGAATATTAATTCCGATATGCAAAACGCGCTGAATTGATGCCAGAAGCCCTGATATTCCTAACAAAAATTACCCTAAAATCCCAATAGCCAATAATTGCACATGCGGAGCCTCTGCATGGTAAAGAGACGAATTATAACTAGCCAATAGCCAATAATTAGGCCGATCGAACCATTACCTCAGAATCCATCTATCACAAATCAGGAAGATTTTTTCACAGCGTTAACAGTAGCGTTTCATCAGCGTAGCGTTCTTAGGGTGCGTTCACACTACGAGCGGAGCGAGCGGAGCGGCGCGGAGCGTCGCGTCACGGAGCGGAGCGGCGCGGCGCGTGTGTTCACATGTGAGCTGAGCAGAGCGACCTACACAAGCATCAGTCGCTATGGAGCGTTCCGTGAATGCGCTTCTGTTGCTCGACGGCAAAACGGAAACACTGGATCCATCCCATCAACATGAGGAGAGATCGCTATGGAGAATACCACTATCTCTTCGAAGCACTTAGGAGAGATGAATCACAATTCTACGAGTATTTACGGATGAAGCCGGCAACTTTTGATGTACTACAATCCCTTATAGAAAGAAAAATTTCCAGCGAGATTAGATAAATTTGCTGTTTAGCAATACACAAATTTTTATTGAGGATACATGTAAAGCAAAGTAGTTTAAGCAAAATTAAAGTCTTTCCAAATAGGCTGTATCACATATATTACTACAGGTTTTCGTAGGCCAGTACGATCAAAAAAAGTCTTGTGGTGACTTAAACGTGAGTGAACGTAAAGTAATTCCCTTCAGAAATTCAGGGTTGTGCCAGAGAAACCTAAGTGAAAAATACTGACAAATATTGACTTGTCCTGACCAAATAGTTCTCGAAATACTGATATGCTTTCCGTTAGTATTGGAAAAAATCACCCAAGCTCTTGAAATTTTGTAACTTATTGTGTATTTGACACTCATTGAGTCCTCCTCATCATCATACGGCCTCCTTTTTCTCCCATTTTACGGAAAAAATGAAAACTTTATTAAAAAATCGTACATAATTATACTTTAATCAAGATCATAAAATAAAATGCACAGCATCACAAGAAAGATGAAACAACATCACGAGAAAAGCATAATAAATTCCTTAAACTGAAGCAATAATAAAGTAATTTATCAGAGAAAGCAGAAGAAAATAGAAATAAATGGTTAATGAACCCAAATGAGTGAAATTACACTAAAATATTACATGTTACACCATCAGTTATAATTGTAATATGATTAGTTGTACAAATAACTAGTTATATACTAGTTTTATTTAACTCAAACGACAATTCTACCCCTGTAAGATATGACGATCCAAAGGCGGAGCCAAGGAGAAACGCTCGACGCGAGCGTCAAAAAATCCCAACGAATTTCCCGAGCGTGCCGCTCCGCTCCGCTCCGCGCCGCGCCGCTCCGCTCCTCTTGTCGTGTGAACAGCCAAGCGTTTCTGCATTCAAACCTGTACAAACATTATTGCCGCTCCGCTCCGCGCCGCTCCGCTCCGCTCGCTCCGCTCGTAGTGTGAACGCACCCTTATGAGGAATAACTAGCGGCAAAAGTGCAGGACGCTGAGTGAGCGTAAGCGCAAAAATTATGCCGGTATGATGACGCATATTATACGCCCAGAAATTCTGCAAGTGGGACAAGGCAGATTGTCATTACGTGGGAGACGACCACAATAATTATTGTTCGGGCAGGACTGCGCCTACGGCGAGTCAGCTAGGCTTGGAGAACAGCGTGCAGACGATTATTTGTGGTGAGTATGTCGGGTTGCGCAAAAAATGTAGTTACCAAGTAGATCGGAGGGAGCAATAAAGGTAACTATATATTTCAACAACATTGTCTATCATTGTCACGCCTATCATTTACATTGTCACGCCTATCTGGATTTGATGTAAAAAATGCCTCGTTCTGGAAGTACGAAAATAAATGCCAATTATTTACAGAAGTCTAATGACATACATGGAAAATTTACATCGATTGAACAAAACTACATTTCACATGATTACAATTTCATCAGAGGCAAATACAAGCAATGAAACTTTTTCACACACTGGAGATTATGTTTCAAAATGAACGTTTGAAATTACCGAAATAATTGAAATTCAACTTCAAAGTATGACGAGACTGCAGAAATGACCCTCACCTTAAGTGAATGACCACTCACTTGAGGTGAGAGTATCATTCACGTCTCTTTAAAATTTGTTTGCCTGGCATCGGAAGGCTACGTTTTGAACTCGCTCGTATACAAGTCAGTCCCAGAAACCCACACTTTCGAGCGATCCTAAGTTATCCGCTTACCTCATAGTGCAGAAGGACAACTTCATTCAAACAACGGACAACATTTTAATATTAAGCAAACAACATCTTCATTTTGACATTAACCAAACAACATCTTCTGAACAAAGGCTGCACTTATCGCTACAAAATTACGAAACGAACAAACGAACACAGCCGATTCAGAAGACTGATAATTATACTTCGATCCGACTACATCACGCAAAAGAATATCACTGGTGACAGGTTGACGTCTTCGCATGATAAGGCTTGTTCTAATACACGAAGTTCATGCAAACTTTTCATGCAAACCAAAGTTTACACACACATGATAGGCAATATTTCAATATATCAGACAACTGTTTAATCATTCATGGCACCTGTATTGAATTATTAAACATTAGTAGCACAGATGAGTATATAAATATAATTACATTTTTGCCGCAACAAAATGACGTTCGACATAATCCAAGCACCGAAGAGCTCATCAAAGTATACATATCTTCCTCTCCCTTTGATAAGATTTTATATTAGCTATGGTTAACTGTCTTCATGACCGTTCCGCATTTTAGTTGTACTCCTGTAAACTTTTTTGCCCGTTTCAAATCGCGCGTACGATGCTGGATAGTGAAATTTTTATATTTAGATTTATTCAGTTTTTTTTTTTGGGGGGGGGGGAATTTATTGATGGGGGAATTCATTAATGGGAGAAATTTATTAATGGGGGGAATTTTTTTTTTTTGGGGAGGGGGGGGGGAATCGTTTTATTTTGACACAAATTTGGGTACTTGAAAAGCAATTTTGTGAATTTGTCGTGTTTCTATTCATTGCACTTATGTTTTTTTTACAGATTATGACTGATGATGAGCTGAGGCTTGAAAATTTTCATTGAAATGATTTTAATGTTCTTTTTTGCAAATACCTATATATATATATACATATAGATAAGAAAATAATAGCGAGGAATAAGGCTTTGAAACTTAGCATTTTATATTAAAAGCTTTACTGGTAAAATTGAACGTTTCGACTCAAAGAGTCATTATCAACAAAATTCTCTGGAAAAAAAAAATAAAATATTTACATATTGACAATATCGAGAAAACAAGAAAACTTTAAAAGGATGACTAAAAAATAAAAATCAAATTCCTAAACTATATGCAAAGGAAAAGCGGATTGAGAGTCATTTAAAAAAGGCTTTCGTTGTAAAATATAAAGAGATTCAATAATGCGCAAATCAACAGGGTTTGAAGCAGCTGCTAAAATGTGAAAGTCCTCTAATTTTATAGGAAGGTTACAACTTTCAGCATGGATTCGTATGGCTGAGTGAGAAGGAGCAGCAAGAGGACGGTTAGTGCGATAACTTCTGCCCCGGCATGCTCTGCAACGCGAATATGTAAGGCTCTAGTGGTAGAACCCACATACTCCGACGCACACTGTGCGCAACTGTGTTGATAAATTACAGAAGAGAGCATACCTTTCGAAAGTTTATCTTTGTAGTTGAAAAAGGAACCAATTCGAAATTTATTTAGAAGCACAAAATGAAAGTTAACATGGGTGAAATATTTCGATAAAAGTACGTACAATTCTTTCTTCATTTTTTCCGATTGCTGTCCGAAAAAAGGGAGGATACAATACAAATCCCTCTTCTATACATATAGATATGTATAGATATATATATACTTCATAACCGCTCATATATATATATGTATATAGATACATTTTCAGGAGTGTATCATAACGGTCAATGTCAAACTACACGCTTCAATTTTGGCACGCAAATTATAACCTTGGAAGCGTTATGGTCTCCATTAAGGATTGTATTCTCCAGCGCAGTGAAGTATAAAATAATCAGAAAACATGATCCTCAACATCAGGTGAAAACGGTAGATTAGATTACATTAGATTACTAGTTAGTTTAAGTCTCCCTATCCGCAAAAAATGCGATCCAAAGAAAGGAATGAGGAAGGCACCGTTTAGTATGGAGTTAAGGGATCGCGGAATCTTTGCACAAAGGGCATAAAAACAGTAAGCTGAAAAAGCAGTTCATGAACCATGAGACATCAGTAAAACATTTATGACCAGCAATATAGGGACCCTAACAAAATTACTTCGCAACATACTCACAAAAAGGGGAAAACACGTTCCAACGACCTGAAGTCTACACTTTTCATCGCATTTTTATTTCTCAATGTCCACGTCGGAACACGATTACGTAAGTAGGCCAAATACCGCGCTGCCGACATATCCAAACCGAGAAGTAATGCGTTCCATTCATGCCGAAGCTAAGAAAATACTAAGCATTCAATTTCAACCGGACGATTTGCGTGTCCCTTTCAATGTAACGCACGAAATAATGTGTCTCTCAATTCAAACGAAGGCCACATTATCGTTTAAATTAAAAAATAGAAACTACGTATTATTTCAAACTGAAAGCGAAGAAAAAGTGCACATTTCTCGCTCGTTCACACCGAAATTGAGAACGCTCACAAAAGAAATGCGTTCCCTAATGATCAGCTAAATATAGACACATTCACTTAGCAGATTTTCAATTGAGGTCATGGATGAAGTTTGCTTTTAGGCGGAGCTCAGGTTACCCTTCATTAATGGAGTTTGAAACCGTTGGCTCAATTACACAGATGTAACTCATTCTCTTCTGTGTTGGTGGGTGCTTGTGTTGTTACTGGTGTAGTCCTCGTCTTGGTATTGGTGTTGTGTTGGTCGTGTTATTGGTGTTGTATTGGTCGTGTTATTGGTGTTGTATTGGTCTTCTTATTGGTAATGTACTGGTCGTGTTATTGGTGTTGTATTGGTCGTGTTATTGGTGTTGTGCTGTTCATGTTACTGGAGTTCGGCTGACTTTGGAGTAGGTGTTGCACAAGTCACGTGATTGGAATTGCAACTATTTAAAATTACAAAATTCGCGGAAAACTGATTTATTCGTTGACAATGTTTCGTTGTTAACTGGTGTTTTAGTGGACTATGCTCAGCATTATATTAGTTTGTAGGGAAAGTTCTCGTCGTTTTCAGAGAAGCGATTTTTTTGTATTGCACATTACTTTTTAGCAGCTCGTCTTAAATATATTTCATTCATAAAGATCATGTGTTTACACTCATCATTATCCAATTACTCGTCAACTACTGCATACCCGTATTGAGCAAGATGAAAGGCTCATGAAGGGACGGGCGGTGTTGCCCCATCCACTGCACAGGCCGGACCTGGCACCAACAGACTACCCGTCTTTGCCTCTCGCTCTCCAACGTCACGCAAGGAAAAATATTTAATGATGACAATGACATTGACCTCTAGCAGAACATCTTATTTTACTTCGAAGACAAAACAGTTTTATGCTGTAGGCATCAAAAATTTAACCGGAAGGGGATGAGAAGTAATAGAAAATGAGGGAACTTCACTTCATAGTGAAGTTATCTTGTAAATGCATCAATAAATATAATCCAATTTTCAAAAACTGAGAGAACTTTCCTTACAACCGAATATTTGCTGTTACTGGAATTGTACTTTTACGAGTGGCGAGACTGTTACTTCATTGTATTAATCTGTATTAGTCACCGAGGTGATAATTTTTTAACAAAAGCACATTGGATTTCATACAAACATTGTTCTCATCTGTTATCGGAATTATAGGTCTGTAGGTTTTGGCACTGTACTGATACACAAGGTGGTGTTTCACATGGAAAATGAAAGTATTTTAATAGTACAGATACTGATAGTTTAACGGTGTAAGCTCTTCGTATGAAAAATATTGGCATGTTTACGTACCGCTACGTTACTAGGACTTGGTTCGTAGGTCAAACTGCGGCATAAATCTAGCAATTATTCTGACTCATAGTGTTAGCATAGTACTTGTACACGCCCAAATAAAACCCTACAGATGCTATTTAAAGGAATCATGGCGGCTTGGAAAGTTCATATAACAACTGAAATGCAAATTCAGCTTCAGTTTGAAGCTGATAAGAGGGATGACGCGAGCGACGATTAGGCTTTTAAATCGCAATGATGTGCGACTCTTATGAGCTTTCGAAGCACAAAGCCGGGTAATAAAAGCTCATAAGCTTCTATCGACAACAAGCGGCAATGGCAGCAAACGGGACTTCGGTTATGTATAGCACGAGAGTGACGACTGATGCGTTGCATCTGTTCACTGCTGAAGCAAATAGCAAATGACGGATAACCTTAAGCACCACTTGACAACAATTCAACTCAACATCATAATTGAATATCAATGAAAGGCACTATTTCAAGAGCCTCGTCGAAGCAGGAATGTCTCCAGAACATTCGAGTGGACAGCTGAGGAGCTACGCGCTATGTTGCGTCGCAGGAGACATAACAAAAGGAAATAAGTCAGAGTTCAAGCCGCAGCGTCCCTACTTCATGTTGCTGTGGATCGGATGTGCATTTATTAACACTGTCAGAACTCAATCATGCGCTGTCCAGCGGCACGTCAAAATTAGTATCATTTAGATGGTAAGAAATCAATATCAAAAGCATAATATAAATCTGATGTAGGATATGTATATATCTTTCAAATTATAACACTTTGATTGATTGCTCCATTATTACAATCGGGTTGGGCAAATAAGTTTTCAGCGCCTTGATTTGATAAGAGAGAGTAGGTAAGTGAATGGCAAGCTCAGTGAGTAGACGAGTCTTACTCTAACCTCTTGTACCCGTTATTTCTGTCTGCTATTACCACCATAATAACAGAGCTTTCGGTCAGGTTACTCGTGAAATTACGGAGCAGTTGTGCTGAAATACAGACAAACTAACGGTGTAAATGATAAAATGCACTTAAAAATTAGAATAAAAACACGTAGTTATCATTTAGCTAAAGATGAGAGTTAAAGTCTTTGTTTTGGAAGAGCTGAAAAAATAGCGACACAGGGTATTGCTACGCGCAGGAGAAAGAAATAGTCAGGTGCATTACCCCGTCGAGAAATATGACGAAACCAGGCGCCAAAATGCTAGTTAAAACACAATGTAAGGAGAATATAGCAGACCGAATTTATTTCAGTAATAATGCACACGACACAGAAGCTGACCACAGTATAGAGATCAAGGGAAATATGCACACGAACGGTGAGAACTTGTAACACGGGGGGAAGCTCGTGTGCGTTCTAGACTAAAAGGATTACGGTGCCTACTTAAGTAGCCTTTAAGAATTGCGGAAATTCACTTGTCAGTGAGCAACCACGATGCATGTACCCAGTATAACTTTTTCGCCGGTGCATCCAAGATGTTAGCTGCCCATGTATAGTTTCTGCACTGGGCGGCTAAAATCATAAATAGCCAGGTGAAAAAGTTAGATTGAATGCTATCAGTAAGGAAGTGCTGTGATTTAACCGTCTTTGCAATATAATTATTACGCAGCATGTATGGAATAGGAAGAATACAGTAACATGTAACATGGCGCTCCATTATAGTGGAATGAGTTTCAGCGCAGTATTTGCACAAATATACTTTTTTTACGTTATTACCGGTGAACATAGCGACGCCATCTTGGATCAAATGCAAGCAACAGCTCCCTTGTCCGAAATCCTTACGTGATTTCAGTTTCGATGCCTAGTTTATTATATTCATTCAATTTGGAATTAAGTCATCATGAAACGCTTTCAAACTTAAAATTAGGTTATTTCCTAAAATGCAAATGATGAGTTAAAAATTCAAAAGCAGTCTGCTGCTGTTAAAAAAAAATTAAATTCCCGTTTAATTTGATTGTCTTACTAACGTAATAGAAATAATGTTTGAATTAACAGTATATCTGATTTGAATTTCGACTTGAAAAAATTCTGTACACGCCGAGTTTCAGGGAGAGTAACCGTAGGAATATAGAGGTAACAATCGAAATTTGTCCAACTAGGAGATGACGGCTGTGGCTCAGCTTTCTTAAAATTAGTTTGAAGAGATCGTTATTATGTAACTGAAACTTTGTCAGTGATATAGCAACGAAGCATACATAGAAAAATTTTTGCAATTTGAAGGCACGATAAGAATATACGCTAAAAATTTAGTGCATATTTTTTAAATTTAACGTATCGAGAGAAAAGCAGGGTTCTATTCTTCAGGCTTTACGCATTGCTTTCGTGGTTGTTCACTAGTATAATGTATTTTTTTACATAATAAAATGGCATCCAAGAATCAGGTATACCTCACTTCACGAGGTTTGCCACTTGCTTTTGTAATTTTATTTGCACTTTTTCTCCTCATTCTGTGCCCACACTGCACTAGGTGTGTCAGATGGAAGTCACATGTGAATATTTTTTTGTTCGATTCGTGTGTCCAGTCACGCAACTATGGGTAACTCACGTGCTTGCTTATAACAAAATAATTTAACTTTCAGCGTGTCATTATTGTTATAATGATCAAACTTATGAAACCTAGGACTTACACTCTATCTTAGATTTCTACATTTCTGTAAGCATTCTTTCATTAAATTTTTGTAATCCCATCTACCCTTTTCTTGTGAGGATTTAGCTTCCCTCTCCGACAACCGAGTCTCCTCACAGAGCAAGGCGGGTCGCCCCACAGGAAGTGCGGTGAGTGGATATCCTCTCAATACGAGCAGTAAAATTTATTGAACAAATAGTTTAATCGGACTCTATTAGCACCCAACGCACAAACACTGTGCATATTTTTTGCAAATTTACCCGCGCAGCGTTTGCCACCTCGCCATTTACCAATACCCTATTTATCATCAGGCTATTGAACTGTGCGTCATTTGCCAACGCGCTATGGCCTGCGTGCTGTTTAAAGTAAGCCAATAAATAACATATCACACACCAGTACGCAAAAAAGAGGCAAACCCTGAACCATTACGCCAATTACCAGCATGCCATGTACCAGTACGCCAATTACCAGCATGCCATGTACCAGTACGCCAATTACCAGCATGCCATGTACGAGTACGCCAATTACCAGCATGCCATGTACTAGTACGCCAATTACCAGCATGCCATGTACCAGTACGCCAATTACCAGCATGCCATGTACTAGTACGCCTATTACCAGCATGCCATGCACCAGTACGCCAATTACCAGCATGCCATGCGCCAGTACGCCTATTACCAGCATGCCATGTGCCAGTACGCCTATTACCAGCATGCCATGCACCAGTACGCCAATTACCAGCATGCCATGTACCAGTACGCCTATTACCAGCATGCCATGCACCTGTACGCCTATTACCAGCATGCCATGTGCCAGTACGCCTATTACCAGCATGCCATGTGCCAGTACGCCAATTACCAGTACGCCAATTACCAGCATGCCATGCACCAGTACGCCAATTACCAACATGCCATGTACCAGTACGCCTATTACCAGCATGCCATGTGCCAGTACGCCTATTACCAGCATGCCATGTGCCAGTACGCCAATTACCAGTACGCCAATTACCAGCATGCCATGTACCAGTACGCCAATTACCAGCATGCCATGTACCAGTACGCCAATTACCAGCATGCCATGCGCCAGTACGCCAATTACCAGTACGCCAATTATAATTACCAGTACGCCAATTACCAGTACGCCAATTATAATTACCAGTACGCCAATTACCAGTACGCCAATTACCAGCATGCCATGTACCAGTACGCCAATTACCAGAGTGCCATTTACCAGTACCTCATTTATCCCCATGAAAATTACCAGTGCATCATTTACAAATACTTTTTTTACCAATACTTTATTTAAAATAAATCGTTAACCAGTATATCGTTTATCAACACATGATTAACCCAAACATTGTTAACCTGTACATCTTAACCCCTTCCCCGGCAGAAACGAGTATACACGTTTTCACAAAATGTTCGTTTTTCAGCCGTCGACGAGTATACTCGTCTAAAACTTTACCTTCAAAACCCAGCTTCATACGTATATACTCGTCGATTTTAAGCCTTTGTAAGCCATTCTACGTGTGAAACGAGTCTTCTCGTCAAATCTTACGCCCGGCACAGGCGATAGGAGTAGAGCTGTGGGATTTTAAGGACATTGTTCCTAGACTTACTCCGACAGCCATTGCCGTTGGATGGGTGTTATTTGCATTCATTCAGAAAAGTATCATTCTAAATAATTAATTTCATCTAGAAACTTTCTGAGGAAATACTATTTTTTATACATAGAAATAAAATTCATTTGTTTTATTTTTTGGCTAACAACTTACAGTTTTCAATTGATTTTGTTCATAATAAAATGCCGGAAAAAAGAATTTCATTTATTATGCATATTATAATTACTGCTAGATATTTGGTAACAATGGTAATAAAAATTAAAAATTAAATAAGTTTTCATTTCTCTTTACATTTCGTAATTAAATTTTGAGAAAAATTGAGAAAAAATGGTAAATAAAATGGTTTATAGGGAGACGAGTAGACTCGTTTTTGCCGACAAAGGTATTTTCAAAATAAAAGTTAACCTCAAAAATGGGAAGAAAAAATAATTACAAACTGTTTTCATAACCAGCATCAAAAATACTACACTCCAAAGCAAAAGTTTGGAATCATTTTCTTGAAATTGGTTTCGCGCGATTTTGAGCACTAAATATTTTTTCAACAACCATAAAAATTACTTCATTTTAAAGGTTCAACTCTTAACTTTAAATTGATACCAAATTCATTCAAATCAAGCCAGTATTTCGGGAGCTATCCTGGGTTAAATCAAGGAGGTAGGAAAACAAGGAAATATGGGAATGAATAAAACAACAATAAATAATCAATAAAAAACTTATTTAGCCTTAAAATTAAGTGTCAATACTTTGTGTTTGCTCCCCTTGCCCTAATAACTGCTCGAAGACGATTTTTCATCGACCTGATCAAGTTCTGAATTGAAAAAGTGAAGAATCAAGTTCCCGAAATACTGGCTTGATTTGAATGAATTTGGTATCAATTTAAAGTTAAGAGTTGAACCTTTAAAATGATGTAATTTTTATGGTTATTGAAAAAATATTTAGTGCTCAAAATCGCGCGAAACCAATTTCGAAAAAGTGATTCCAAACTTTTGCTTTGGAGTGTATATATAGAACCAAAATAAAAAAATTAGTCTGAAAATGAAACGTTTTTAAGAAAAAAATTGTTGGGGAAGGGGTTAAACCAATAGATCGTTTACCAACATACCGTTTACTAACACATCGTTTACCAGCATCTTAATAACCAACTCATACATTCAGCGGGACATCATTTACTACATCATTTACCAGTACATGATTATCCAGTGAAATATTGCCAATGCCTCGCTTACTAACACATCATTTCTACCCCACGCGCCCCATGCAACAGAAACTTGATCAATTTGGTTAGGCTGACCAGCTCCGAAGCGTCGGCAAAGCAAAACCATTTATCCCCAATTGCTGCTCTGAAAAGCGCAAAGGCCGATGCAACTCCGCCTCCATGACGTTCTGCAGCGCCACAACATCAACTCGGAAGATTTGCAACCCGCTAATTCAACAAAAATTTTCAAACTGTCAAAAAATCTTAAGTTTTCTCCACGTAACCAAAAGTGTACGTAGCGCACTTAAATGAGGAGAGCTTTAAAATATTTCCTGTCGATTTCGTCGCACATGACGCCTCTGCTGCCAGTCATTTTGTGTTGGGGCTCAAATAAGGTTTTCTATTCCACAAGCATGTGTCTCTAATATGAAATGTAAGCAATCCCTCTCCAAATATTCAATACGCACTGTGATCAGTCAAATTTACAATTACGAGGTTGTATTACACAAGTCATGGTGGGCTTCATTAGTTAAATTATCCATTTCACGGTCATGTCAATCAAGGAGTTTTGTCATTCATTGTAAGGCTTCAATAAAATGATATCTTTGATTGTGAAGAGTTACCGTATCCAAGCATCCACTAGGGGGTTAAATAAATCAACGTAACTATTACAGGGCTCTCATAATTAATGTTTCTACGCTGCCATGGAATTCGGGTTATAAATATCAATCTATCATTCTATAGCACATCTTACTAAATGCAACTCATCAGATAATCCATTTATTGACTCAAATTCCACGACTGCGCCTTGAAAGGAGTTCAACTCGGCCCCAAATGCAGCAGTCATGCACTCTGCCCCGCACGCAACCGAGGCTCAAACTGGCACAATAATGCCCTAGTGTCGTGAGAGAGCCCTCGATTACCCGCACTGCCTGAATGTCGTCGAAAAGGACTGACCTTTTAAAAAAGTCTCAGCGAAAAATACATTTTTCCGAGTAAATATATTAAGTTCACCCAAAGGACATCCGAGTGTAACTCTTTAAAAATCGGGAGTAAAAAATGGGTGTAAAAAATTTCACCTCAGAGGGAATAGTGTTTGGGACAAGAAACTTGTGATAGTCTCGCTTGTCAACTTTGTAGCCAACATTAGTTGCATCCAAACAGTCAAAACAGTTACTAAACAATATCTATTAATATCAAGCACACCCCAGGACCATCACCAGCAAAAATACATAATGGTTGAAAATATCTTAAGCCTCCAAATCACACGTTTAGCGACCCTTGTACATCTTCAGAAATTACAGCCACTCAGCAGTCGCCCTCTACGTGCGCCTCGTGGACACAACTTTGCTCTAATAAGTAGCACATAATCATACTGCGCCAACACACGAACTGATGTCGGAACTTGAATAGTCAATAAACCACAAGCCTCAGATAATTTCTCGTTGCACCTCTTCCTTGATAACGATTTGAACAAGTATAAGGCTTGTAACACTTTTTTCTTTACCTTCATTCCACACACTACATTTGAATTACTGGTAATTTTGCTCACTAGAAGCAGGAATCAATGCTTACCGTTTCCCGCTCGTATTCAAAGCTGGCGAAATCTTGCAAATCCACGTGAAGAAAATAATTTTGTTCAATGCCAATTCAATGTCTGCAACTCAGTTGTTTTCTTTATATTCCGTCTTTTCCAACACAAAATTCCGGTGAGACCAAATCCGTTTCCAAGAATCGTTGACGCGTTAAGCGTCTCAAAGCTCAGCTAAGAAGAATTGAGCCTCAGAGGCCACCATGAAGCCGCTTCGAAGCACGACACACTCTAGATATTTTTTCTCTCCGGATATAGTTCTTCTTTTACAGTTCTATCTCAAGTTCACTTCCCTGCCAATGTCTTCTGGAAAAGAGTGCGAGTGAATTCCACACGCATCGAAAAATAAAATGTAATGTTCATAAATTCGTAACTTTGTATCGACGCAGATTGAATGAAACTAGAATTTTTCAAGTCCCAAGCTTGCTCCGTCACCCAAGCCTCAGGTAATAAGCGAATCAATTTTCTCGCATTGGGTGACGCGAACTTAAATTTTTTCTTCTTACATTAGGATCATTTGAAGTATATGTAATATTTTTTATGAGTATGACATTTTTTAAATTGTCATGAAGCCAGTTCATCGGCGCAAAATGAAATCTTTTTTGAAAGTAGTAGTAGTAGTAGTAGTAGTACCATGAATTTGCTAGCGCTTCAGTAGGTCCTACTATATCGCGCCGAAGGTCTCGCGTCACAATTATCGGCCTATCGGTCACATCACCGCTGTGGTACAAGATAACCATCAATCACCATCACAGAGCACCATGCAACAAATTCAGGAATACGCAAACAGGTTAGACATTGCAGCCACAAACACAACAAAAAGTCAGTCATGACAAGCTCAAATTAAATTCAGTTGCTTCAAACACAACTGCTCCACTAGTTCAGTCATAAAAGCAAGTATTAAGTCCCCGGAATTATTCCGAAACACATAAAAAATAACAGAAAATCAGGTTACATATGAATTCATTGGGCAGCCGAGCCCCAAGGGGTTTCAGCTGCCCACCCATTTTACGGCCGAGCGCCGTACCCACGCTGAAATTTTGCCCACGCTACCCACGTTGGGCATCACGTAGGCGCGCTCGGCCGTATTACAGTTTATCATTAAGATAGCAAAGCTTGAAATTTATTTTTCATCACAAAATTAAATTTTTGAAAGTATATTGCACGATTCAATAAACGCTCTCAGTGCATCAGTGTGGAAAGGGGCACGCTCAGGTTCCGCCAGAATGCTGCGCATCATTGCATCAGGATCATTTCCGCGCAAACATGGGAAGCACGGGCGCCGAACACCTGCATGCAGCGGGCACACGACAAAGAAGTGATCAACGGTCAAAGGAACCCTGCATCGCTCACAGAGCGGTTGGGGGAGCCGCTCCATGAGGTAGATGTGCGTAAGTCTCGTATGACCAATCCGCAGACGGCACAAAGCCACCTCCATCCGGCGACTACGACAGCTGGACGAAGTCCATTCACGCACAGTGATTTTAATCTTCTAGAGCTTGTTGTTATTCTCGGCAGCCCACCGCTGTTGCCATAATTCTCTTACTGATGCCTTAATTATAAGGCAGTAGTCACGGCAGAGCACAGATGCATTCAAAGTGTCTCCATCAGCGGCGGCCGCTAATTTTACTTCGGTGTCCGCTCTCTCATTTCCCGAGACACCCACGTGCCCAGGCACCCAACAAAACCTGACCTGTTTTGAGACGCGTACAAGTCGCATCAACACGTCGTAAATCTCACCAATAACGGGGTGGCTGCTTGCATAGCTTTGAATAGCATCTATGATGCTCTTCGAGTCCGTGAAATCATAGATCCGAAGAGCATCTATGATGCTCTTCGAGTCCTTTTTTGAAAGTCACAAATAAATAGGACATAAATAAGCGTCATACATCTTCTGAAATTGAATTAATGAGAAGTAAAATCTTTTACAAAATCATTTGCATTTGTCCTAGTTCTGAGAAAACACTTTTCATTTTTAAATAAATTCGATCAGGAAATAAATTAATTGTCCCATACATATATACATACTTATAATACTCATATTTAAAAAAAAACACCAACTAACATATCAAAGCTCAATATGCCGACGAAGAACGCCAGCTTTCGAAACAACCAAAAATTATTTGAAACACAATACAAGATCAATCAACCAAAGACTGACACAAGTAGGCGAAATGAGCATTCAGAAAATACTTTTCGTTGAGTTCGGTACTTAATGACAGTTAAAAAAGAAGACATTGGTCCACGCAACTTCAAAATACTAATAATTTTTAGGTATAAACAATCATAATAGCTTCAAGAAAGTTCATTTATCTCGTAATGCAGCCGACCGTGCGTTGCCACATTACTGAAAATTCCTCTCCAACCTTGCGACGCATTCCTCTCCCTCTAATTTTGAGAGAACAAGTGAAAAAATGTTCTTTATAGAAAAATAACATGAACTAATTGCACAGAACTCCTCCTGTATGTAACGGTTGAGAAAAAGAATACGTCACATATTAGAATAAACAAATGTCGTGATAAAGTTATATTAGGCATACACATTTAAAAAAAAAAATAAAAATCACGTAAAACATTAGGTGATATGTTCATGGCACATTTTATTTTTGGGCTAAATCCCGTGACGCTGAGGAATGTAGACCGTTAAGCCGAAGCGTGGGAGCCAGCGCCGCAGATGCGAAGGGGAACTTCGAAGGGGTGAGGTGACGCTTGAGGGTTAGCCTATCACGAGAGGATACGTCACGTTCAGCTTGACGCAGGGGACACGTCAGAGGTGACGCGTTAGAAGCACCAATCGCGCGATGCCACGTCACTAGATTAGATTATTAGTTAGTTTAAGCCTCCCTATCCTCAACAAATGAGATCCAAAGAGAGGAAGGAAGAAGGCACCATTTAGTATGGAGTTAAGGGAACGTGGAATCTATGCAGAAAAGGCATAGAAACAGTAAGATGAGAAAGAAGTTCATGAAACAAGGTCAAAGTTGAAGAAGAAAGTAGTAGGTGCTGAAAAAACAGGACAGCAGTGAACCGAAAAAAGATGGTCCGTAACAAAACAAAATCCTATTCTATTTTAACAAAAAAGAAAGCCTACCTAACCTTTAGCTCGGGCCCACACATTATCCCCCTGGGAGCGCCAATTCCCATAGATACATTAATTGTATCCCCCTGAGGGGTGCCACGTCACTAACAATTTAAGCGGGTAGCCCGCACCAGCTACAATGAGCGTCCATTGTGCGGCGGGGGTATTTAAGCAGAGCAAGCGCGGGGACCGAGCTATTTTACCGGTGCAGTGACAAGATGTAGGTTTTCTGACGGCCAGAGGGAAGGGGAGGTTGGGGAACTGGCCAACGCGGCAGGCGTAGTGTCGCGGCCGGTGGCTCCACACAACCGTGATGCAGGAGCTGATGCTGGGCGTTCTTTAACCTCGCAGCGTTTCCACGTCGACCCGATATTCAGCAGTAAAAATTTTCCCAAGGATGCTTGATAGCCGAGGTTGGCAACAACGCAAGCACGCTGAACAGTGCAAATCCATTTTGGCGCGCAGTGTGTGATATGAGTTAGGCAGCAGGGGATGCTTGATAGTCGAGGTTGGCAACAACGCAAGCACGCTGAACAGTGCAAATCCATTTGGCGCGCTGTGTGTAATATGAATTAGGCAGCCCGTGGTGTTTAATAGTCGAGGTTCTAACCCATGTTTGACGTGACCATGCATTTATGTGTGAACTGACTAGAATATTCATTTCGTGTGTCTAAAATTTTAAAGTGCCATGTCGCAAATCATTAGCATCTTGCCTGAGGGCTCTGGTGCGAATATGAGTGTTGCGATAACATAATTTCCCTGTGTCAGCTCCATGTGTTCACTCAAAATAAATGTGCTAATCTTTGATGACCATTATTCTCCATGACTAATTATGTGGGTAGCTGGCGAGCAGAAAGGTGTACATTTTATTTATTTTACGGAGGTTGCAAGTCCTCCTACGTTACGTGCTTAACCAGCATTGTTTCGTGACACAAATTTGCACAGTAAAAATATATTTTTCAAGCATCACAGTCGAGTCCAGCAGCTGCAGTGAGCATTATTTTACTTATATTTTAAGCACTGACAAGATAATCGCCCTCACGCTACAAAGAGCAGCTGCGGATGTCACTTAACGAAGCGAACGTCCTAACGCCCAGCGCCGCGCCGGCGTGTCAGCTGCTACGTAGGTCGGCAAGTGTGCGACAGCGGCTGTGTCGGAGGCCGACTGCACGCAATCTATAGTAGCGGTGGGTCTACAGTACGCAAGCTGCATTATCAGTGGACCGACAGTGAGCAACCTACAATATCGGTGGGTCGACTGCACGTAAGCTGCATTATTAGTGGACTGACAGTGAGCAGCCTACAATATTGGCGGGCCGACTGTACGCAACCTAAAATATCGGTGGATCTACAGTGAGTAGCTTACGGTATCGGTGGGCCGACTGTACGTAATCTGCAATATTGGTGCACCGACTGTGAGCAACCTACAATACCATTGGACCGACTGTGAGCAACCTACAATATCAGTAGACCGACTGTACAAAAGGTGCAATATCGGTGGGTTGACCGTGGACAAGCTACCATAATAGTGGGCCAATTAAGTTGGTACCAGCGATGGCGGCGATGGCAGGCTATTCGTGTGTGCTAGGGAATACAAACCTCATTTCTGCGGCGGTCTGGAACACATCGTGCGACGTCCACTGCACTACCTCGCTGCGACCAAATGTGCAGTGGAATTTAACATCACTGAAATTATGCACGCGAAACTGATATGCGCGCACGCAGTAATTCAATATCTACTTCTGCACATAGTTAGCTATGTTGAAAAATATTAAAGGTCGTGGAGGCTGTTTGTCTAAATTTGCGCACGTCACTTCATTTCCAACGAAAGATGCCTTGACGTGCGTTGCAGGGAAGGGCGAGTGAGCGCACCATGTCTAAGTGGCAAAGTGCTTCAAGTATTTCTATCCAATCCTAAGCGACACTGACAGTATAAATACTAGTTTTATGCTTCAGTTGCATGCTTAATATTTTTCTCCGGCGTAGTATTGCGGTTTCGTTTGAGCTCTTCACTCGAACGAGTCAATACGGTCGAGGTTTTACTCGCCTTTATCAGTGTTGATAACCTGCAATGAAAGAGATATTGATAGGAATATTGGCAAGAAAAGCAAGCAGCTTAAAGGTCGGACGAGCTAATTAATATTAACGCAGACAGATTGGCGCCAGAGCAAGCGTGCTAGGCGACGGTGACCGACTATGGGCGAGATCATGGATAAAAGAACTAGCTCCATAAAACGTTCCCTACACAAGACCGGTTTACAAGGTGAATTGCACTCTACAATCAGTGTTTATTCTTTGAGTGAAGCAAGAAAAACACCGGAACGCAAAGAAAGCATGCCAAATCTAATGGCTTTCCTCGGCCTCTTTATCTTACGAGTTTGAATTGTACGCCAAGGTTTTATTTCAACTTAGTGAATAACAATCAAAGCAAAAATGAGAATCTGGGGCAAAGGGCACAAGTTCGTAAACAGGCGTGTGCTGGAACCCGTAGTAATTAACGTGGTCTGAACGCGGCACTCGGTGATTAAAAGGTAGCTATGGTTTTCAGTTTGCAAGGGAGCAGTTAAGGTACATTCTTTACAAACAATTAGCGCAGTTGACGCATCAGAAAGATAGATAAGGTGATAATACGCTCCGTTTTCCCCCACAGTAGGCCCTAACACATTCAACTTTTCTTCATAGTTTTTTTTATCATTCACATATTGGGTTTTCATTCAACTCGTCCTCATGGAAAAATATCATTCATCGTTCATTTTGCATTACTTATCAAATTGTGCTGACATTGAAAATTTAAGAAAACGATAGCATCACACAAACGCTCATGACTTCAAGACCCGACATTCCACACTGACGCTGGCGGTAAAATTAGGATGTGCTTCAAATCGAATTGTACAGATTTTTAAGAAGGCGTGAAAGCTAAATCCCTTTCTTGTTTCAATTCCCTAGATTCGTTTCAAGTGCGTTGAAATATTGCTAGCTTGAACTAGTAAGCATAGGCAAATCATGCACGTACATGATATTCCCGTCATAACGATACTCATAAGTATAAGTAAAACATGAGTATTACTCGGTTATGTGCAAGAGGTGACAATTTATTGCTGCAAGTGGCAACGATTTCCAAAACATCAGTGATAAAGATTGCATCCACACAAGAAAAACGCCACAAGGTTTCGACGCCGAGATCGATATTCTCTCCTCTTGAACGAAATAAACCGAGGGAAGCAATTTGACTTAAAAAGTGATTTTTTTTTCTCTAGTAACTAACTTTGACTTAGAAAATTGATGTTAAAAATTAGAGGAATCAAATTAAGACGAAAACAGTGAGTCGATGTGCGATATGGAAGGAGCCTTTACCGTACAATCGAGACTTGTTCAAACCAGGAAACATGCGCAGGAGTCCTGCAAAATCTGCCTAGGTAGACTGCCAAATTGCGTTCAAAAATTTCTTATTCTTACGCGTTGCTCCCACGCAACCTTCGTGTTTCGAATCGTTTTCCCTACCCACATAGTTGCCGAATGTTTAAATCTAAACAAAAACTGGTACCAACCTCTGGTGGATCAGTTCAGCCCCGTCAAAATTTCGGAGACCGCACTTTTACACTTTCTTTTCATGTTTTCTATATTGGCTCTTGAATTTGTATGTAATATTACGTCTTTTTAATGTTTTTAATGTCGCTCTTCTTATAGTATTATTTGCATCTGTCTTTTAAAGTAGGGAATTATCTATTCACTTCTTCCTTTCTTAGTTCAAGATTTGAAATTTTTACGCGTTTAATTTTTCATTTCCTGTGAACTGTCTCGCTGCTGCATCGTATGTATTACTGTGATGAAATTCCTCACTCATGCAAAAATATTTCCCATCCTCCCAACACAATAAGCAGCTACGCCCTGACACCAAGAAAGAAAAAATAAGAAATCTTGATGAACATTTCTTGCAAGATGTTTTCAGTGGGGCTCCAATTCACGGGGAAGAAATGAGGAACCATAAAAAAAACATTTTTATCATATGTTTCTACTACTGTTAGTATACATAAGCAGGGAAACAAAATAAAAAAAAAGACAGATGCAAGCGGTTTCAAGTCGGCAGTGCCACTACCGCACAGCTTCGCGTCCTCAAATGCTGTGGAATGCATTTTTTTTTCAAAAAATGTCGTTATTAATCGCTTCATCTCAACAATCGCGTTTTAATTGCAAATTTATCTCAATGTCTCAACCTGAAAGGACAGGACATGAAACGCAAGTTCATTTAAGCAGAAGTGTTATCCCATTAGCTCTACCACCATCCCAGTTTTCTACTATCAGCTGCGGAGCTGCTTGCTTCGATAAAGAAGCGCGGAATTGTTGATACTAGACTCGAACTTAGATTTTTCTTTAAAATTTGTCATGCTCTACCCTCGCAAGCTAGAGAAAAGAGACACGTACGCCTGGCATAGATAAACATAAACTTCAACACTCTACTAAACCAAAAAAGAAAGATGAAAAAGAAAAGTAATGCTCTCGCGTTTTGGAGGATGCCTAACACAACGCTTCGCCGGTAAGTACCAGAAATGAATTGGACATACCCTTATACTCGTGAAAAGTTCTCAAGCCGATGAAAATACGCACCTCATTTGCACTAAATGCCTCATTTGTAAGACGCTCATTCTGAGTAAGCTTTGCTTCCTTATCAGTCCATATTTTATTCAACAGTGAATTGTACTGAATCACGCGTCAGTGTGCCAGTAGACCATTCCGTTGAATGATCAGTATAATTTACGACTGCAATGGACTAAAACGTTCGAAGTAGTTTACAACGTTAATTCTAAACAGCTCATTAAAAATCAAGTTCTTTTGGACACACGAATTACTTAGGAATGAATTTTTGATTTTCTCAAACCTTAATTCATCCACATCGTAAGGTCCGAACGAGTTATTTTTCATTCTAAACTACATAAGACAACACCTGCTCTATCAATGTTTTGCTTTCTACACTATAGATGACCAAGAACAAACGTTCAAAAATCTCGAAGTATTACCATTTTTTATTGAGTAGCACAGGCATGAAAAAGAGAAAGAATGCATTTTTACACACGTTTTTACAGGATTGAACGTTTAGACTGTGAAGATCATTCTTAACATCTGGGGGAAAATTGAAAAATTGACTTTAAAACACAATAGAACAATTTATTACGCTATTCAGTACAAAGGTATCTTTGTAATTCAATAGCAGTTTCTCAAAAATCAATGTGTTTTTTAGGCGTTGAGAACGGCCTTTACGGCCGAAACGTTCAATATTTGAAGACATATAAGTATTGATTTCTCTTTCGTTGTTCATTGTAAATTTTAATAACAAAAAATATAAACGCTGCATATGGCCGGGTTTGCTTTGCTATTTTCCAATACATGATGCTAGTACCAATAAGATTTTTATGAAACTAAATTACAGAAAAGTTCACAGAGCATGTTACGAAGAAGCTGCATATTTCTTAGGCTTAAATACACAAAACTACACGTGGCATTTGTCGGACAAGTTACTTCGGGTTTTAAATTTCATGAATTTTAATGACTTCAACCATTTTATCTCAAGATGCCATGATGACAAAGGCGTTTGCGGAATCAATAAGCAATTTAAATAGCATGTTCTTTTTATGGACGTGTTTGAAACGTCAATTAGTTTATTAAAAAAATAACGATTCAAAAGAGTATATTCTGCGCTATATCAGAGGCTAGCAGTTTCTTATAACACACATGAATAACTCGACGCGGTCGCTCAATACACTCGCTCAAGACTCCTAGCTAATATTTAGATAATAGCGACGTAACAGAGTGCGCGAATAAGCCTCGACGTATTTCAAAAGAAAAATTCAGCATAGTATTAATTTCGCGCCCCTGCACGTGTCTCGCTTGCCAGCACGCACGGTTGCTTGCTTTGCTGCTACGCCACCGACGGTATGTAACCAAAGAGGGAGAGAAGTAGAAGAAGAAGAGGGATCAAAAATAGAGGATTAGCAGGGAAATTAACTAACCAGGAAAAATGAATATAGGAAAAAGAGCAAGAAATGCAAAGAAATAATATAACTAGCCTAGGGAAAAAAACATAGAATGACCGGCTCATCATGAGAGGAAAGCTGAAGAAACTCACTCGAGCTGTGCCGTCTGTGTACAACGAAGATATTCTTTTGATAGCCGCAGTTCCCGGAGGCACTGGGTCCAAGCTCGCAGGATTTCTACACCGCCCAACCTTCTCCCTCCACCTCCGAGCAGCTACTGAAGTTGCCATTCGCGCCACGCAAAAACAGGCATTTTTTAACTTTTTTAAGTTAACCTTAAACTAATTTAACCTAACATTTCTGTAGCTGCTTGGAGGTGGTGCTGTAGCTGGTTGGAGGTGGAGGGAGAAGGCTGGGCGGTGTAGAAATCCTGCGAGATTAGACCCTGTGCTTCCCGGAGTCAAGCTCACCGCTGGAGATGAACCAAAACCATCAGCTCAGCCCAGTGCACAGACGCAAAAGTAGGAGGAAATGAACAATTAGCACGTCAACAGCTCGGCGACATACCGATGGTCACTGAGGGGATTCCCAGAAGGCAATTGGCCTGCCTGAGGTCATGAAATGCATTTTTCTGATCCTCAACCAAAGCTGGATGACGACAATTTACAATTAATTTTTTGTTCATTTCGAAGTTCAATTTTGAAAGTCTACTTTTATTGGAGTTTTATCTTCAATTTCTGTTTAACCTGTCGCTGTTAACGTGTTACAGATTAGAACCATAAAGTCTTCTTCCAAAGTTTTACCGGCCGCTAACATAGATGCATAAGAAAATGGCATACCTATAAAATAAACCAATTCACTGCTATTTATTTTTCGATTGGATTCTCACCCTCTTTAAGTGCAATAGTGGCTCACGCCTAGTGTGGCAAGTCTCAACTTACGAATTCTTATCTTTTCAAGAGAGAGGCCGTCTCATTTGATGCTGCAACATGTCGAAATTGATAGGTCCGCATTTTTATCTCGAGGATAATTAGCCTAATTGGATTTTTATACCTGGGAGTTGCAAGCGCTCATGAACTTTACAGGAGCATTAATTATGCATTAAAAAGAGTTGCAGCCAACAAGAGACCGGGCACCTAAAGTTTTGAAGAATGTTACTCTAAACTTCTGAACTTGAAACAACTTTTTTATTGTCTATTCTTTTCGTGATGCCTATTAACGTTTGGCGTAAGACTGTCCAGCATCAGAATTTACAGGCATTTAAAGCGACAATACCTCCACGCACTATACCACAGCCTCATCATACCTGAACAGTTTACAGTAGCAGCGCTTCTAACAAATGATAAATCTTTCATCCCTAAATTAAAATACAGACATCAATCCTGATTGCACTCAGAATTTTTTGCCATCCATTGCAGCAAAGACATAATTTTTCATTAATCCCTTTACCAAGTTTCACTGATGTATCGAAAGTTGGATATATCCCAAAAAGTTTAGGCTTTTCGATTAATTTTTAGATTTTTGTATCATATAATATTTACTTAGAATATCCCCCTGTTTCTTTCATTCATTGCTTAAAAATGAATGACTTTTAAAGCCCTCATGTACGCAAATATGACATAATCGACGCACACTTATAAATCACATCACACCTATAAATTAACCAACATCACAAAAAATGGACAAATGTTCAAAAAAAACTCAACGTTCCGGAGCACCTGGGGAAATTTGTAAAACAAGTCGAGGACAAACTTTGCGTCCGAGCGAGGAAAACAATCTGTGACATCAACGATTGAAGTCGACGTGATGGGAGTGAGAAAGAGAGGAGAAAGCGAAACAATGTGCTGAAATTTTTTAAAACTTTGAATCAAATCCCCAGAAACGCCGCCTCTCACGGCCTGCGAGCTGAAAATGATCTTCTAGAATAGATCAGCCGCAAGTGCGGACTTGTTGCTAGACTAGCTCAGCTGTGTAGGTGAATCTGTAGCATGAATGGACACGCTGACAAGGTTGATATCTTGCAAGAAGAGATCAGACGTAAGGGTAGATCTATTGCACGGATGGATAAGCTGTCAAGGTAGATCTGTTGCACGAATGGATCAGCTGTGTAGCTGGATCCAGTGCAAGAACAGATCAGCTGTAAAGGCAGTGCGTTACCACACCATGCCATCGGAGGGAACGCTTGCAGAAATAATATCAAAGCACCACCTCGTTGCCTACAACAGACACGGTCCCAGCTGGTAAGACCAGTTTGTTGGTGATGATTTTAAATGATCAAATCCATAAATCGTGTTGAAATTCATAATAAAAAATGATATACAGAACAAAACAAAAATTGTCATTCACAAATCGCCATTGCACGTCACCTTGTAGCCATGGTTGCAAACAAAATTCTCCGCATATCTGATAGGATACAAGTTTTACAATTTTATAGCGGAAAAAGTCCACGCAGTAATATATATTACGTAGAAAATAATATTTTAACTATAATCAATAAAAACCTTGTGAAATCGAATTCTGAATTTGATTTTATTTATTCCTAGCGAAGTACAGCGGAATGCCTACTTGCCACCTGATGAAGCGGCGTGTTCTGCCTGCTGATGTCATGAATATTACATCAGCCGAGTTCTCTTTTCAAAACCTGCACCGAGACACACAAAAAGTCTAGAAACCCGATGAAAAAGAAAAGCAAGTAATAGTACAATTGAAAATTTCTAAAATTTGCCTCTACACAGCCCTGAAAAGTAGACGGTTGAATCAAATCTCGGTAACGAGAAGAACGAGTTTTACGTGCTATTGTTGACGCGGTCTTGTACCATTACAACCGATGTACGTGCTCACAAAAACTTGCTCCCAAGCTCGGCACCAGGCATGTGCGGGGCAGAGATGCCGCTGATGCGGTCGCGGCAGCCGGACGATCCGACGCACATCATTGCAGGGCCTCAGGGTTCACGATTGCGCGCGTTGTGAGCTTCATGAGCTATCCATCTTTGGTTCCGCTCTACAAAAACAGGATTTTCTAACAATTACGCCGTCGTAGCTGTTCAGTTCAACGGGGAAGCTTTGCTACGCTGACTAAGATACGCTACGTGCATTAGTTAAACGGATAAAAATTATTTTAAAATTTGGCCTACACGGATTTTCTTTTAGCTATGCATTTCTATGGACACTTATTCCTCCGTCTGGTTACCGCACACCTTCAACCGTCTCTGGCTTCGTCGTAGACGCTATTATGCAACTCCAACCGTTTACACATTTGTCCCCTTCTTACGTGCAGATTATGTTATTGGTTTTGACAATTCTACCTTTATACCCGAGAAATTTAATTCCTGAAAATGAAAGCCATTCACGTTAGACCAAACAATACAGCTGCGAAACCAAAATGAAATGAATCGAAGCTGCTACAACGACAAAGCCATTCGCGTTAAAACCATAGTCCACATCTGATCACCAGCATGATACTTCCGCCAGCTCACTTCCTAGCAGAGCGATTTTCTCCGCATTCCCTACACTCCAACGGCTACCAACAGACAGCATTCACTGCTCCACGGAGCTAGCATAGTCGTTAGCCATAGCCTTCGATTTATCGTAAAGAGGCTTATCATTATGATCCTCCATTTACCTCGCATCCCGACAGGCTAAGTCTGTCGCCCTCCAGCCCTGACTCGGATCACAGAGATGAGGTGGTTGTGGCTCGTTAGGGTCAGATGGGTTCCACGAATATCGAAGCCCACCGAAACAAGATACGCTTGCATCCTTCATACTTTCTTTTAATTCTTTTTTGTTCAAGGGCAAATTCGAACAGAACACGAGTTTGCGGTTCAGATCGGAATTTTGAGTCTTTCAAAAGTCGACAAAAGGGTGGAAGAAGAGGATCATCTCTGCGTCTGGGGGCTCAAAACTTTGAGAATTTCAATTCCCAAGCGATGCAGCCAACTATAAAATAGTTGTTTCCTCTTCGAACTGTCATGATATATTTTCTGAATCTTGATAAAAAGATAGAAGTATTCCATAAGACGAAGAACATCTCTATTTCTTCCGAAGCTCTGAGCAATTTTGTGCGTGCAAGTAGGAAGTGTGCCATTTCAGATATGAAATTTTCAGCATCCTCCTCGTGCATATTTATAAAAAATTCTGATACAACTCCTGATCTCAAGCAAAAACGGTAACGCAACTGTCAAGACCATGTTCTCAAGACGTACGTTAATAGGAGCCGATCAAAACAAATTTATCATTAAACTTTACATTAATTCAGTTTCAATATTTAGCATCAAATAGACGCGATGTTGATTGGCACGCACACTTTGTTTTGACTGAGCATACAGAAAAATGCAATTTTTGACCAGCAGTGGGTCACCCGCACATGGAAATATCGTCTCGTCTGTGGATTACGCCACTGTCAACGTAATAAAGTTTATTCATATTCGTACAGAATGTGCCCCTTGAATATACGAACAGAGTATACGAAATAAACTCTATCTAATTCAATGATAATTCTTGAAAAAGCACCCAGGTAAAAATTCGAAAATAAATAAATTCAAATCATGGTAGCAAACAAGTTAAAATTTAGAGTGCACAGATAAAATTTCCTGGATATTAGCACATGGCCAGTAACGTGACACTTCGAATATCAATTAGCCATGGATTGAAATAGTACCGATGTTCATTCGAAATTATTCCGCTTCATATCGAAAGACACTGGCATTTTCAGTGTTCAAGACACACAGAAGTCCAAGTAACAACCGAACGCGAATTTAAGTTGCCAAGTTCGTTACGCAGCGTTATTGTCAGCTGAAGCTGCATCTCCATAAATTAGAACTATTAACTACGACTCCTATATCGCTAGAATGAATGCTTCGAGGGCTTTATTTCATCACAGCCCTTCCAGTCATTAGTCACGTTTCACTCCAAACTATACGGCTGCTCCTAATGCAGTGGGAGTCTCAGTCTCTCGCTCATTATGGATTAGATGACAGTTAGCTCTCCTACCAATTATTCCACTAGCATTCGGAGACGCCGTATTCAATCAGCGCATCATTTACTTAGCTGACAGTGCCACAGTGAAGGTAAACGCCTATTTCTTACCGGAAGCAACGTAGGCGCAGCCCGAGGCCGCACATGTGATACGCTGTGCGGCTCTGAACTGCGCTGGCGTAAGCTTGACCTCACTGCGCTGGCGTAAGCTTGACCTC
The DNA here is from genome assembly GCA_030386875.1 of Morinoia aosen. Lineage (NCBI taxonomy): Eukaryota > Metazoa > Arthropoda > Malacostraca > Amphipoda > Talitridae > Morinoia > Morinoia aosen. Next base: position 91,991,530 of record CM059561.1, on the reverse strand, counting down.
ACTGCGCTGGCGTAAGCTTGACCTCACTGCACGGCCCGATACACTAGCCGCCCAGAGAAGCGAGTTGTCGCTAACGATACCTGAGCGATCGATGTCGATATCGGTCGCAAAGTCCTGGCGTTTAAAAGTATCCCTCGCTGTACAAAAACTTGAACAAGACGCAACGTCATTACAATTGAGCCTTGAAATTTCAGCATCATAAATCAACGATATGGCTTGGAAATCAACAAGCAATGTGCTAAACACCACAACTAAAAATTTAACAAAACGCTAGACTAGCTTTAAGGAATCATAAGCCACGTTGATTCCAAGCAATATTACTGAAAAGTAGAGCGCTAAAAATTGGTGAATTTGCAACGAAATATAAATGACCTCTGCGATAATAAACACAACTCGCTCTGTAATTCATGCAGTATACCTGGTTTTAGCTATCGAATAACGAAAAAGTGAAATAAATGCGAAAAGATCCAAACGCCTCCACCCATTGTATTCTTCTCGTCATTAAGAAACTCCTCGACGCCAGAGCTCATTATCATTTCTTCCCACTGCCACCAGCCACAAGATAAAACACTCGTACGCAGGGCGATTTATCCATTTCACGGCAACTATTAACAAAGCGCTCGTTAACCGAGAACTGCGGTGCTAGACGAGGACTTCCAGTCGATAAGAAATTGACTAGAAACGAACAATGGCAGCAACGTCAAGACTTTACCTGTCTCCTCAACAACTCTAGTCGAGCGACACAGACTATCACAGAAACGAATCTCATAGTGAAAGTCGAGCAGGTGCGTACATGACGATCGACACACATGCATGTACCCAGATGGGCTGCGTTTTTCAGCAACTGAACCTTCCCGTCAATGGCTTCATGATGGTCCTAGAAGACTGAACACAGTGAGAGAAGAACCTGTACCAGTAATGGTCTTGACGAAACACCTACATACACATGTAAGTTTCCTCATAGCGCACGTTATCAGGCGGACACCATGCAAGCAGCGGAACACAAGATGATTACGTACGTGTAGTGCTCGTCGTGTCGTGAGACTAGCGAACTTGCCTCCGTCCAGGCAGACCCTGGTTCGAGTCCCGGCGCTGGTGGCGATTTTCTCTGTTGGGTATAGGGGAAAAATTCCAAGCACAATACCCCACTCTACCCAGGTGTCTGAAATGGGTACCGGTCTTGACCGGGGGAAAGCGTAATGGCGTCCTGGCGTTAGTTATAAGGCATTTGAAAATCCAATGTATAAGGTGATATGTATCAGGCTTGAAATTGGAAATAAAGCATCCGTAGATGCCTTCATTATTATTGTCATTGTGTCCAATATGAGAGGCTCTGAGTCAGGCCAGTCCTGTCAGGCGTGTCATACGACGCGACCGGATCAGGGCGTCACTCTTGCGCCACACGCGGTAATGTCCACAACACAACAACACTGTAGTTAACTACTTTCGAATAAAAACATTTTTTTAAGTCTCTATGCCGTTAGATTTTGCATAAATCTAACTTAATGTAACTTTCTACGTGTTAATGTAACTCTCACTTGAGTGATTCAGTCAATAAATAAATCTTCTGCCTAACGTTACTTAGTTACTTGTGTACTTTTAAGCTCAATGGGCTTTAAGCATAAGCTCAAGCTCAAGTCATCTCGTAGACAGCTGTACATTTCATGGTTACTTATTTAACGCGTGTAGCTAAATCACAGGAGCTCCAAGCAGCGACAAAATTTGGAATACTACACAGTTTTCTAGGCATATATCGAGGAGCTTTAAAAAATGACCATTTCTAATGTGTTTAAAATAGAAATATTAGCCGAAGCTATTCTACCTACTACGATAGGAATAGAATATTACAGGGAGTGCTATAATATGATGAAATCTTGGTGCACGAAAATGGCCTAGATAATCGCTTCTTCAAGTACCAGGGCAACACAACGAAGAGCAAGCACGTGTGCAGGTAGCACCAGGTGTGTCAATTTGTAACTAACAAAGTTTAAAATAGTTTTTCCAATGACTATAATTGTACTTACGACGGACTCCAGTAATTGAGAGATAAATATAAATTATGTTTTATTTGTATTGGCTTAAAATTTCCGGAGAGCATTGTAATAGATAATAAAATAATGTAAGAGATATGTAACAGTCGAAAAACAGCAGTACGAAAAACGTAATACATAAATCAAAAGCATCGTTTGAAAGTGAAAACTAGAATAAAAAGGTTATTCGCAGAGTGGATTATGTTCTCGTACTATAATTCAATTTAAATCAAAAGGCAATACAAAACTTTTTCATTCAGTTAATGGTTCATAAATATTGAGAAGAGTTCTACTACTATGCTCTTTATGTATTTTTGCAATAATTTGGTACCTTGAATCCCCCAACGAGCACCCGTAATAAAGCCACGTTACCCTGTGGAGACAAAATTAGAGGTTGTGACGTTATTGAAACTCCCAGAGCCTAAATGTGTATGATAAACTTGAATGTCTGCATGGGTTTGATAAACTTGAATGCCTGCATGAGTTTGATTAACTTGAAGCTTTATATGCGTCTGATAAACTTGAAGCCCTGCATGTGTTTCATAAACTTGAAGCTACCAGAGATTGTCCTCGAACTGATTTTGTCTCAAACTCCCGCAAAAGAGATTGAAATCAAAAGAGATCAATGCGAGAGTTGGCGCCAGATCCCTCAACGTAAGTGGGAAAAACATGAAGAAAATTGCAAAGAATTGAACTTAACTCCATTCACGCCGTGACGTCAGCAACACGTAAACCTCACAAAAAAGGTTGACATGGGCAGAAGTTCTACTGAACAAGTCCAAGAAGGGCATGCTCACAAATGACATAATACAGCTTGATAAAAATTTTCATCATTGGTGCGAGGTTCAACTGGTTGAGTAAGAATGAATCAGTCGCTAAAAAACAGTTATCAAACGACAGCAACCCATTATTGAGATGAAATTCTTAACACATGAAAATCTGTTTCATTTCAGTTCAATGAATTACGAAAATAAATACAAGTTGCCATATCGAAAAAAATTTAGACATATGCGTTTAAGAAAGCAAAAAAGCATTTCAAAAAGAATTTTCAACTTTCCAACAGCCATGTCGTGGCAATTTTATAGGCTTTATAAAGAGAAAATGTAATCCCCTTACCGACTGATCTCAACTCAATGGATTTTTCTGTTTATTCCACACAATGCCTGTAACTCCAAAGCTCTTACTTATGAAAAGTATTAAAAAAAATTCTTCAAGACAAGCCGCGTTTTACGGCAGAGATTTTTGGACGCAAAATTGAGCTTGTTATTCAGGCTATAGGGGGCATATTAAATAACAAAAGTTCGCAGTGTACGTAGAGACGTCAGTTAAATAATGCTAAAGAGATTTTGTCATTTTTGACCGAAATTTAAAACATATCTAAAATTTCTAGTTCCAATAAATCGTCCGCCCCAGGTTTTGCAAAAGATTTTACAGGAAAATTGTACCTTGTACTCTTATTACTGCAACGCACATTCCCAAAATTCCTGAGGTAAAGTTTACGGTTTTCGCTATATCATTTGGTCTTTATGATGGCACAGGAAAGCTGTGGCATCACAGCTTCTGTTTAAAGCATTTGCAACGAATGGTGCACTATTTCTCGCTGGTTGTCTTACACAAGCTGAATTTGATAGACTTAACGTCAATATCGAATTGGTTTGTAAGACTGGGCACAATTTTAAAAGCAGGTAAGGTATTTCTTACAGTTATTCAGCATGTTTGGAGCCCAAAATCATATTTTTCGATAAACCGATTGAATCTTCGAGCAGCACACGTAGAAGTTTCCAATGCCAATTTAAAAATTCATGCAATTCATTTTAGTGTCTCACAAAACAAACTCAAAGAGCACAGAAGCAGTTCACAGAGATGAACAAAAGAGTGAATTATTACCATTAAATAATTTATTTTACTGAGAACAATCGCTTATTTACTCTAGAAATTTAAGTTTAAATGATCATAGGAAGTGCAAAATCACACATACTATTTATAACTCAATTTTTTTCGGTCGCTGCACCCAACTTTGAAGCTTTTGCCAAACTAATTTTCCCCTCATGTGACATTCGAAACAGAAAGCCATTGAAATTTCGATATTGTTATCTATTTTCATTGGCATAAAAAACAATTACTCTATTGACTTTCAGCGATGTGCTTTATTTGTAATATTTGCTGCAAAAATTCTGAGCTAAAAAATAAAAGAAGCCATGGGCGTGTATCGTAAATTGATTGAAAAATTCATTTGCATTTCACAATTCAAATAAACATGGAAGCTAAATTAGCGAAGATGTTAAGCATACGTTTAATAACTTTCAAATTAAAGAATAGACTAGACTATACGTTAGTTTATTCTTCAGTAACCTGAGCAAAGGTATTTCCAAGAGAGGAACGAAGAAGGCTTCACTTAATATTTAGTCACCGAAACAGGAATTTTATGCACAATTTGTGTCCCCACATCTTACGCATGAAAAAAAAATTGAAAGAAGTTCATGAAACAAATTATAAGTTGAAGAAGAAATTGAGAGTTCTGGGGAAAAAACCGTGAACCTACAAAATATTATTCGAAATAAAACTAAAAATATATTTTATTTCAACATCAGGAACGCTTACCTAGTCTTCAGCTCGGTACCTTACATTTTGCTCCTAAGAACACTAATTAATACCTAGAGATACAAATAAAAGTTGTTAGTTGTACCCCCTGAGCGGTCTCAAAATTTAAGGTTGGCATGACAGCCCCGCAAGCCACACAGCGGACCGAACAAGGCGCCAGGTACATCAAGTGTTTCTCTTCAGTTAATAGAGCCAGCACCCGTAAGCACCTTCAGGGTATCGGTTAGTAAACTTTCATTTATTGTAGCGTTGAAACTCGGTTAATCGTAAACTCGCGCGAATAATTTAATGTTTTCGTGAAACCCCACTTCACAATTTCTTCCAACTATCACCGGAATTGCTCGGATAATTTCATGTATTGTAAATGTGAAACATTTCTCCGCTGCTGCCATTTATAATTTAAAGCGTTTTAGAATATCCGTAGCTTCAAATGAACAAAAGGAAGCATGAATAGTCCAGCAGTTGTTAGAATTTATCACACCTGTATCCAAATTTGCCTTCGGTGTGAAATGTGAAGCTCTTAGTAATGATATTTTTATTTTTATAACCACAAGTCGCTTTAGCCACGTATATGTAAAAACTTTCAGCTGTATCGGAGAATTCAATAAGCTCTAGTAATTTCTCCGTGAAAACATACTTTCAGCCATTTCAAAATCCCGCCCTCCAAAAAGGTTCGGACTAGCAAGTCAGAAACGTTCAATGCATAATATCCACATAGGCAAAATATTTCATACCCTAGCCAGCATAGGCAAACTGCCCCACGTAGGAATTGTAATACCTAATATTTTATTACCTAATATTAAAATTGTAATACCTAATGTTTTATTACCAAACATTAAAATTTTAATACCTAATATTACCATTTTGAATTAAGAGCTTAGTTCTCTCTCATCTAAGAAGAATTAGTCTACGAACATCTAAGAAGAATTAGTCTACGAACATCTAAGAAGAATTAGTCTGCGAACATCTAAGAAGAATTAGTCTACGAACATCTAAGAAGAATTAGTCTGCGAACATCTAAGAAGAATTAGTCTACGAACATCTAAGAAGAATTAGTCTGCGAACATCTAAGAAGAATTAGTCTACGAACATCTAAGAAGAACCAATGGAAGTTAGAGTGATTCAAACAATCAAAACTGATTATTCGAGTCGTACGAAACTGGAATACGTTCACGGGCTACCCTCTCCACCTCTTCTCTTGCTGAAAAGTTACGATGACCTTACGTTATTTTCTTTGAGGAAAGCAAACTGATCAACTGATTTTTGTATTCTATTTGCACTTAGTAGAAAGTTTCAGCTAGTGCTCGAGAAACAAGCAGACGAATGAAGTTAACGGCACGACATCATTATGACCACAAGCTCATAATTTTGTGTCATCGGTAGTATCTAATTTTAAATACGAATAACTTGACCATGTTCCAAACTTTGCTCTGTATATGTACCTCATGCCTTACAAGTTTACATTTAATGATTTCCAAATATGTGATATGTACTTCAAAAATCATTCATTTCTATTAGCATGACAGTTTCGAAAGCCGAAGGCAGGAACCAGCATTGAGAAATACTTGAGAAAAAATTTGAGGCATAAATAAATCAAGAAAATTGACAGCATCCACCAGAAAATCCAGCACAAGTTCACCGAAAGAAGTTGAAGAGCTCAATACATTACTACTCTGTAACTATTTTAAGGTAGATTAGATCAGAATAAATGTTAGTTTAAGCCTCCCTAACCGCAACACAGGCGTTCCGGAGAGAGGAAGGAGGAAGCCACCATTGAGGATGGACTTATCGGAAGTAGGAATCTATGCACAACGTGTACAGAAACAGTGAATTGAGAAAAAAGTTTATGAAACAAGATAAAAGTTAAAGAAGGAAGAGGTAGTTGCTGAAAAACAGGACAGCTGGGAACCGAAAAAACGATGGTCCGTAACAAAATGAAAAATTCATTTAACATCGACAAAAGGAAGGCATACCTAACTTTTAGCTCATGCCCTCGCATTTTTTCCTAGGAACACTAATTCTCAGACTTTCAGGTGGATCAAGAAGTTATTTCCAGCATCTTTCAGCGTTGATATCTAGGCCATCTGAGCAAAAACTGCTCCACTGCTCTGAAAACTGATGCATGTAGCTCGTTAATGTTGCATCACAGGTCAGCAGAAGCACTCACAATAGATAGAAGGACAAAAGCAAGCGAGATGAAAATAGATGACCGCGTGATTGTCTTCCGTAAACAGCCAGGCATGGTGACGGCTGCTGGAATGCAACATTACGCCGGGCGCACCGAGGGCATCCAGGACACGTGCTCATGTCGGAGGGATCGACACGTGACGCAACCAGTGATGCACACGTCACAGTTGGGTAAATTTTAATGCATCTTCTTCAAAATCAAGCGAGGATACAACTTATTGCGAGTAGAATATCGTTCCTAATGAACTTCACAGTTGAAAACATGAGCTCTCAGGGTATGTGTCATAAACTGGAAAAGAATCCTCCAAAGTGGAATGATGAATTTGATCTTCAAGGTTTAGGCTTATTGTTCCACACACTGCACAATGGTCATCGTAAAGTGTAGACCGCAGCACAGTCATGTAAGAAAAACTTTTTGCTCAGACCTTTCTTAAAGCGTTGCCATAATGTTATGTGTTAGTTTAAGCCTCCCTAACCGCTAAAAAAGAGCGTTTCGAAGAGAGGAAAAATGAAGGCATCATTTACTATGGAGATAAGGGAACGCGGAATCTATGCAGAAGGGGCATTGAAACAGAAAGTTGAGAAAGAAATTCACGAAACAAGATAAAAGTTGTTGAACTAAGTAGTAGATGCTGGAAACAAGGATAGCAGTTAACCGAAAAAGTTGGTCATTAACAAAACAAAACTATTTTATAACAAAAGAAGGCCTACCTAACTCTCCGCTCGGGCCCTCACACATTTTCCCACCGTGAGTGCTAATTCCCATAGATATAGCTATCTCCTCCTAGGGGGAGCGTTGCTCGGAATGGCACCACTCGATCACGTCTGTCAGTACTTCAATATTAAGAACCAAGTGACTCACCCGTCTCATAAATATCCCTTGAGGTCATAAAGTTGTAGAAATATTTAAGAGTTTCCGAACTGAAATAAGAAACTTAAGGCAAATTCCGATTCAATAGAATTTAATCCTAGAAATTCTAAAGCTTTAATATTTCTCCCCAAAGGAAGATATCATCTAAAGTTGAGGCAAATACTCGCTGCCTCGGTGAATAGGGTACGTTACTTGGATACAATAAAAATAGTATATTCTGAAGTAAATAGAGCGTATTTACGGTACAAGATTATCATTAACACGATAACAGTCGACATGATGAGACCAAAAACAGAAAGTGAATGCTCGACGTCGCATCAGCTCTTTTGAGGTGCGGACATAAATACTTTTACAAAACATAAATATCTCTGCAATCTAATATTTTCCATACCCACTCGCATTTGCTTTTGATTTACTCTCCTCCTCCCCCCCTCCCCTCTTCTCCAGCACTAAGTCGGTCACAAAAAGATATAAGGCTTCGCTCGAATTAGCGATTGCTCGTCCAATACTCGTTTATTCACATTTTCCTTTAAAAAATACCTCAACAAATTTACTGAAATTTTCCATTGGACGGAGAGGTTATCTGAAAAATTCGTACAACATTTCCAATTCGATAATTACCAATACAAGTCGAATAAATATCAGGAAAAATAATGGAGGTACCTTAATGGAGGTACCACACTAGACCACAAAAACTAAGTAACATCGAGTACACTTCGAATGGAAAAACATTGGTGTGTAACGTTTGATGTTTGCGCTTTACTCTGATTCGGCATGAAAAATTCTCGCTTAGCCTAGTAAATTTTCCACAAAGCTTAAAAACACTGTGATCAACTGAACTTTGAGTTTATTCATTCTGGTTCCCGCAAATTATAAAAGAAATTATTTGCGTTCGTGCAGGGCATGGTTGAAATATGATGACTACACTCGATCACCATGTGCACAATACAACCTTTGGTATTTCGCTAAATTCAATTTATGCATACGCATTCATGAATTTATGATGTGATGAGAGGCAATAAGTATACAAAATCTAGTTTAGCTATTGCCTAACACAAAACTTTCGATGCAGATGTTCTCTCACTGTTCCCAACCCTCATCCACATCAAAAGATTAGGCTTCCAGCTGACAAAAAAAAACTCTGAAATAAATGAAAACGTAGAACCAGGCTGATAAACATTGGGTGAATTCAGAAGTGTACAATTACTTGCTATGTCATATATCACGAACAGATCTCTCGACTGTTGCTGAGCGTTGGGTGGTAAAAAGAATAAACCGATGAAGCCTAACTGGACCTGGCGACTACAACGATTACTCATTAATGAAGTTTCAAGTATATTCCCTATTTTATACCTACCTCAAAATATTGCAGAAGTTGTCAATTCTGCCAACCCAGCAGACAAAAGAAGAAATACAATCAGAAAAACTCGATTTTAGAGATCTGCTGCTGCCCAGCTGACGCTGGGGCTAAAAGCTCTGTCAATCTCAGGTGTCACGCAGTCGAACGGACTACTCTAAAAGCCAAAACTTCCAAAATTAATGAATTTTCAAGGTAAATGTGGTAAAGCATGCACTTTGAGTCTTGAAAGGTGTTATTTTCAAAAGATTTTACTTTCAAATCACTTTTCTTTACATATTGTAACAGATGAGTTCGATTCAGCCTCTCTAACAACGATAAAAGTGTTCCAATAAGATGCAAGAGGTAAGTCCCATTTAGTATAGAACTATGGGAACGGGGAATAAATGCACACAATGCACTCCTTGAACAAAGAAGCAGCAAGGTTGAAAAAAAAGTTTATGAAACAAGATAGAGTTGAAGAAGAAAGTAATAGGTGTTGAAATGAAAAACAAAAGTGAAAATTACTCTATTTGAACAAAAGAAAAGTCTATTCAACCTTTAACTAGGGACCTCACATCTTCCCCAAGGGATCGCTAATTATCGTAGATACAGTATTTATATTCTAATGAGCAGTCACTTTTTTCTAATAATTATTAAATGAATGAAAGTACAAATATCCATCACAGCCTAAAATTCTGTCGACGTCATTATTTCCGATTTATAACACCGAATTCAGGGTGTTATGCCTGTAATAAACACTTCAGTTGCATCCAGTTGGTTGCTTCTCAAATATGTTCTTCTTCAAGGCCGTTTGCACGCCCGACACCTGCGCTGCATACCAAACTTATTCCACAAAATGTAATCCCTTTTGCGTCTCAACAAATGTGTTGCGGATCATGTTTGTCCTTCAATGAATTTCTACAAGTTTTAATCAGCATGAACATGAACCTAATTTTTGTAAGCATTGTGATGAATTGTAATTGCAATTTAGAAATAAAACTCAAACAAGTTTCATCAAATAAATATGAATATTTAAAAAGTGCAGAATTGTAGATTATTGTCAGAGAACTTTGTCTTCTTTTGGTCACAACCATTTTGCACTTGAAACATGCTATCTCTATTGAAATGAAGTTCATATGAAGCAGCTCAAAATGAAGAGCAGCTTTTGAATAATTTTCTTTGACTAATTAATTGAAGTCCAAAAAGTGTTCGACAGACTGGCCTCGGTTTTCAACAAATTTTAAAGTGATTTCAACATTTTATTCCAATTTCAAAAACTCACCCAAGAGACGGGGCAAAATATTCCATGAGATTAAAAAGACACGACGTATGGAGGAGCCAGTTGACGTTACGTAGACGTCACATGTGACTATATTTAGTCGAAAATGCGCTATAAAACGTTTCACTCAATTAATTTAGGATACGCCAGGTCAGCTTTTATTCTTCCAGGTCAGGTCGGGTCGGGTCGGGTCAGTAGCAAAATTTTTAAAGGGTTTAATTTTAGAATAGGTCTTCAACTTCTTTCGGTGAACTTGTGCTGGATTTTCTGGTTGATGCTGTCAATGTTCTTGATTTATTTATGCCTCAAATTTTTTCTTAAGCAGGGCTTTCATTTCTAAAGATCTCCCAAATCTAGAATGTCCGAAAAATATATGCGTATATAATGTTTGTCAGGGCGCAAGTTCACATATGTAAAGAAAGTCGTGTTCTATTTTTTGACAGGACAAATTCTTGCTTTGGACTCGCGAAAAAGAATACGACGGTTCATTTTGTAACGTATCGTATGGCATATTATCCACGCCTTCCACGATGTTAGTGCAATTTTGTGCGAGTGAAAACAATGTTGAAGCTTAGCACTTCTAATGTGCAGCAACTCCATTTGTGGTAATCAGAATACTTCAATTTCTGTATACCACTTCTTTAATTTTCATTTTTATTTACAGTCTTTCGTACGTATTCAAATTTATTTGCGCAATGAAGATTCCTATTACTCAACTGCTCCTGATACAATTTAGGTCTAAGATGCTTGATTCTGCGTCTTTACGGAAGCAATATTTCCGTATTTCAATTTCATTCACAGTTTTCAGATGAATGGAACAATAATATTATGCCACCCGTGGAATGCGCACCACCTGCCCTCTTCACTAATGCCCTATAAATGAATGGAACAATAATATCATGCCACCCGTGGAATGCGCACCTCCTGCCCTCTTCACTAATGCCCTATAAATGAATGGAACAATAATATCATGCCGCCCGTGGAATGCGCACCACCTGCCCTCTTCACTAATGCCCTATAAATGAATGGAACAATAATATCATGCCACCCGTGGAATGCGCACCACCTGCCCTCTTCACTAATGCCCTATAAATGAATGGAACAATAATATCATGCCGCCCGTGGAATGCGCACCACCTGCCCTCTTCACTAATGCCCTATAAATGAATGGAACAATAATATCATGCCACCCGTGGAATGCGCACCACCTGCCCTCTTCCCTAATGCCCTATAAATGAATGGAACAATAATATCATGCCGCCCGTGGAACGCGCACCACCTGCCCTCTTCACTAATGCCCTATAAATACATGGAATACATTATGTTTCTACGTAAAGTGTAAATGTGTTTATCGTTTCTATTTTTGTAGCACAAATGCCAAGGTATACATTCAACAACATCACAGTACACAATTTAGTAGCACCACAGTTGCTGTTGTAGGAATATAGTCATGTTCTATTTTTCCTCATGTTTCTTCTAAAGATTCATGTCGTACTCAACTAAGCACACAAGCTTCCATGGACATTTTTGTTTAGATTATTTTCCAGTGATGTTCTTTTAGTGCAAAACAGTGATGGTGTTACCTTCAATATAATATTTATACGCAGTTGTTCGTAACAATCGCTGATAAATATTCCAGCATTTCCAACGCTCATAAATGAATCAAAACTGCTTACCTAATAAATGAATTAAAACTTCCTCATCAGCATTCTATTCAAATTTTGCTGAACACCATTGAACTATTCGTGTAAAGTATCATCCAACTTCCTTCGCCACGCATCGTAACTCAAAGGGCGGTAGCCTAGCAACTGAACAAATTACTGCATACCCGGGATCATCTTGTTGTGTGTCCTAATCTTCTTTACCTTTTCCTCTTAAGCCACGCTCTAAGAATTATGAACAAAAGAGCGATGATTGCCTCGTCGTGGAGCAACCAAAAAATACGAGGCAACTAGAGTATTATTTTTAACAACTGTGCTCTTTTCTAGTCTTCAGATGAAAAGAAATCGCTAACGAGAACGAGAAATAAAAAAAGTACATGAGAACTTATTTCAATCATAAGGAGATTCATGTTCTCTAAAAATATGAGAAACGTATTGATAAAAAAAAGAAATGTAGAGTGAAAATATTGCACGCGTCGGAAATAGCTCCGTGTACGAGGGCACAAAAAACGGCTGCAGACACAAGAGAAGGCGAGGGAGAAGCAGCTCCCGCAGTGCATAGATCAGGATGCAGTGCCAAGAGCTTACGTAATCCTATGCAGCAACCATGGACCAGGCATGCGTTAGTTCCTCTTTTTTACCCAGCAATCTCAAGTAAGTAAGAACCCTGATCATGCTTATGTTATCATAAAAAGTCCGGTCTGTTGACTTGACTGTTGAAATAGTACCGACTTCAAAAATGTGCGATGATTATGATGGAGTGATAACAAGAGGAACAGTCAGAACCAACACTCCCTAATGTTGCAGAGAATCGACATTTGTCCCTAATTAAAGGCTCAACATTAAAATTTCCACATGCTAGAACCATTTTTTTTGTGCAGAATTATACTGAAATACATGGATAATTCATGAGCGTAAAGTGCACGCATCGCGCTGCAATTTTTCTTTGTCAAAACTAAGCACGAGTTCCGAACATAAGCCGCTAAGCGGCTTTACTCACTGCCACTGATACTATCAAAATAACGAAAACGTAACCAGGTGGAATGAACCCACAATATTTATGTTTACGTAAGGAGCAAGAATCCAAGTTGCTGGCGCATAGAGCCAGAATCAAGAATTGCATTTCTTTCTCATCAGCTGGAAGCTAATTGCAAATTGCCACGCCAAAAGCGAGTCTGGAGTTATTGCAAATTATTTCATATTTATGTCAGTGAACGGATACATTTCGCTAACCGCATTCCAAGCTAACACAAATGTAGTATAAAAAGTTTTAACTAATATTAATAAACCCAAACATCAAGTAGCAATCATATATGTACACTGCTGTTAACTATCGCGCCCCAACCTCCGCTAACATCAACAGACACGTTATGGTCGCCCCGCACAGAGTACAGCAATAAACTTGTAAATACCAATCCATAAGTTCAAACTTTCATCATTGAATTAGCTTGCCAAAAATTTGACGCGTTGTGGAATACATTTCCATTGGAAAAAAGATTCGCACAGAGAGAGAGCAGTGCTAGGAGTTTTTGTAATACATCTCCAAGCTTCATGGTGAATTTAAATAAAGCGGGGGAAATTCAGCACAGCACAACAGCGGCACAATATCGTACTCAAAAAAGTTCCACGGAGGATTGATTGATTATAAGTTCAAAAGGATGAGATGGTGCCTTATAAGATGATCAAAAGAAGGAAGGATGAAGGCACCATTTAGTATGAGTTAAGGGAACGTGGAATTTATGCACAAAGAGTGTTCCTGCAGGATACCTTGCACATAGAAACATAAGATAGGAATAAAGGTTGAGGAACAAAGTAAAAGTTGAAGATGAAAGTCAGAGGAGTTGAAAACTAGAGGACAGCAGTGAACCGGAAAAAGATGGTCCATAACAAAGTAACAAAAACATTTCAACCAAAACTCTCAGCTCAGGACCTCACATTTTTCCCCTGGGAGTGCTAATTCCTATAGATACAATAGTTGTATCCCCCTTCCCCCTAAGGGGAGATTCTTACGAGTCTTGGATTTGTGGAAAACACATCAGCTAGGATTGCTAGATTGGCCTTTTCTCTTACAATTTTTTTCGACTTTGGCCAATTGTTAATTTCAAAAAGCATTATTACACCAGGGGGGCACTTTTGTTATGATGTTTGATATATATTTTTTTAGTTGATATGCACCCGCGTATTATGAATAAGAAAATAAAAACTGTCCCACACCACTAACTCCAGAGATATTGACAACTTAAAAGAGCACCACATCAACGACAATAACGCAGTACATTCTTTCACCATGATCATTAAAATATTTTTCATAGTAGTATTCCACCCCTGCAATACGGATCTGCTACCAAGAATCTTCGCATAAACCTTCCTAAGAGATGTTGACAATTTCGATGAGTACACTATTTATGAGCACACGTATCATTTGAGCAATAAACTAAATCGGCGAAACGATGCACCACATTTGGTGGAGGCGCTGGGCCGCGTCACCTTGGGTTCGGTTACGATGGGATAAGTTCTGTCAAGTTCGGCGAGGTAAGATTTTAGTGCCCAATCAAGGTTTTCTTGCTTGCACATCAGCGCAGCGTTCGAGAAAACTATTACCGGGCGAGTACCGGGCGTTGCTTTCATGCTCGTGAAAATGACTATAATCTTCAAAATTAGTCGTTTACGACAGTCGTCATAACCATGTACGTAATTTACGCGTGTAAATCTGCAGAAACAATCATATTCTTTTAACCATTGTGCCACTTGCGCCATTAATGTAATTTTACTTGTAAAAAGTGAAATTACAGATTTTTGAGCCTTGAAAAAATCGTTGCTGCAACCGTGAGTGGGGCCAAACGAAAGAAAAACGTAGTTGAGAAGGCGACTTTCTTCAAATCTTTGATTCACTGCATATTTACCCCACATTTTCAATCCAGGATATTTTCTCGCAGAATTTCGAATTTTTTGTTTCATAGTATCAGAACACCAAAGACTGTAACTTCGTTGAAGAAGCGTAATGTAAAAAATATCATTGGACAAGGCGCCTTGTTGTACAAAATGCGAAGTTAAAGAGTCGAAAAAATTTCAAGTTTATTCAAATGTGCGACGATATTCCACACGAAAGCGTTCAGCAACGTCATAGTCTGGTTGAAGATTGCGGGCCCTATAAGTCATATTCAGAACTCTTGAAATTTCTATCTTATCGTTAGTGACAGCGGTAAAACACGCATCTCAATCCACTAACCTAATGTTATATAATAAAACCAGAAAGCCTCCAATCTTCTGATTTCACCACTTACACTAGTCGCTTTAACCTTGTGGCACTCTGTCCCAACTCGATAAAACCTCTCAAGCTCATTTTTCTTGTCCTCGATTCGTAAATGAACGCACTCTACTTCCGTTGCCATTTTCAGAAAGCATGAAGAACTTAAATGAAAGGTAATTACCTACGCTCTCTGAACTCACTGTTAATGACATAGTAAAGTCCTTCGTACCAAATTATTCTCAATTTTTACCTCACATCGACATTATTTGAGCTGCAAACCAAGAGTTCAGATTGAGTTGAGTGGCAGGCCAGCAAACATGTACGAGTAATTATGTTACTAACATCGGCTTATAAACCTACACGTGATGAACGTTTTTACAAGAGGAAAATTAGGCACAAAATAGAATTGAAAAATTAGACCTGATTTGTACGGTCAGTCACTAATTTCTATCTCCGATTGGTACGAAGTAAGTTCACTTGGCGTTTTGAACCCTCCTTCTCGAACACATGAGGGCAGCCTAGAAGTATTGACCTCTTCTTCAAAAAAAATACTAAATTAAGATAGTGAGTAATTTTTTCATTCTTGTGTAAAACTACCTACAATCATCTCAATGGTACCTCAGAGCAGCTATAAAATTTTAGGCATCTGAGCGTTATCTCATTATTATACGATTCTCGTATATCGCCATCGAATCCTGAGGCAGCAAACAATTTTTCTTTTCACGATATTTTTTTTTTTCGAAGCAATAAATAATTTCTTTTCTTTTTGTCACTAAAATGAACGCCGTAACCTTCGAGAGAAGTAATTCCAGCATGAAAATAGAACGCTAAAACAATGACAATGTGAAAGGAAAACATTGTGATTTGTATACGGAATAAAAATTTTGTCCAGTTTTCAAATTCAATCGGGATTAATTTTTTAAGAAATAACTGGAATGAGATAGAAGATTAGATTAGCTGCTGGTTTAAGCTTCCTTAACCGCCAAAATGGCGTTCCAAAGAGAAGCAAGAGAAAAGTACCGTTTAGTGTGGAGTTACGGGAAAGCGGAATCTATGCATCATTGCCTGCATTCAGCAAACGGTGCTCTTGATTACAGGAGCGAGTGTCTAAATCCATTAAGAGACAAGTTTGGCAACATTCTAGGGAAGAGACAAACTCAAATAACTTTCAGCCAAAGTGTTCAGAACGATACTGTTTGGAATATTTCTCAGCAAGTTGAGAAAGAATTTTATGAAACAAGATATAAATTGAAGAAGAAAGTAGTAGATGCTGAAAAATAGAACGGCAGTGAACCGAAAAAAAAGATGGTGCACAACAAATTAAAAACTACTCTATTTCAATAAAAAGAAGGCCCACCTAACATTTAGCTCGGATCTCATATATTTCACCGCACAATATGGAACACTTCCATGTATTGCTACCCTGAGATACAGACATCACATTGTGCACTAACATCTTAAATTTCACCTTAACTTTACCTCAACCTTGAGGTACATGATATTTTAATTCCTTCAAGGAAAATCAACTGGATCACAAACCTAAAATTAAACATTTCACGAATGTCGAACATAAATACATAAATAAACAGCAGCGTAAAAACGAACTCAAACATCGCGCAATACACACAAACGACTTGAGCAAACCTCAAAATCACTGACCGCGATGTAGTCAGTCGAAGCATATATTCCTATGACACATAATGGAGGTGTGGTCTCCTTTAATCTACCGTGAAATGCAGGTAATCGGAAGTTCACGCACAACTCACATGGGGAGCACAATCAATTTACGATAACGTATTTCCAATTCTCACGGGACCGAACCCTTTAGTTGGTCTTGGATCTCGCGTGCGCATCCATATATAAAGAATACCATGATACTAATATTGCCTCATGTAGTTAGTCTTGGATCTTGTCGGAGCATCCATAAATCATTAAAAACGAACAGCTACCTGACTTCAGTTATGTGATTCGTTTTGGATAACGTTTATACACCTAAAGAACAAATACGGAAATATTTATCAACCACACAGTTAGCCCTATATCACGGTTAGGTACGTGTGAATAACAAATACCATAATATAAAGATGCAAATTGCAGCCACTTACCCGTAGTTTGTTCAGGACCACATCTAAAACTTAACCCTTACAGTGGCTAAAGACCAAAATTATTATCACCCGGGTACATGCGTGAAAATTTGTATTTTCTCAATTTGAGGCCGTTTTTCGAATCCTACCTGAAACATGAAACAAGTTAAGTTTCAGCTCAGTCTCTTCCCTGAAATGTTACTCAAATCTGTTAATTTTTC
Organism: Morinoia aosen; assembly: GCA_030386875.1. Lineage (NCBI taxonomy): Eukaryota > Metazoa > Arthropoda > Malacostraca > Amphipoda > Talitridae > Morinoia > Morinoia aosen. The sequence goes on along the minus strand of CM059561.1, from coordinate 91,974,007 downwards.
CGAAATTGGCAAAGAAATAAAAAAATACTACAAAACTTTTATGCTTTCAGCTATACAGTTTAGGATCACATTTATAAATCTATCAACTCCTCAAGAATAGAATACTTAAAAGGAAAATAACATGACTAGTGAAAAATACAGCAAACCAAACACTACACGCACAACATTCAAATGTTCACATGTACTGCAACTAGAAAGAAGGACAGCAGCTCACCGGAACGCGCCGAGCTCCGGCGTCGAGCCTTGGTTTGCCCTCAGTGCTGGACGTTTGCGTGCCACAGTGACCCTCGCGCTTTATTTTCTAGCTCTACACATCAATTACAGCAATCCTGGCGACTGTCACCACTACTCCCACTTCAGTTTCTACCTCAGACAGGGCGTCAATATGTCCATCTAAATACTCTCAATACATTTGTTTTCATTCTATATTTGTTTAATTCACATCTGCTGCAACAAACTGAGCGTTTTTAAACCAACCGCTCAGTGTTCCGGCAACGTTTTCAAAAAGTGCCTCTAAAGCTCGGAAATTTTTGGTTAACTTTCACTTCTTTGGTTTAATTTACGAGAATCAAATGATAATGATTATTTAAAACACCTTCCATTGAACCACGAAAAACTTTTGCACGAGATTTACCACACTCTTCTGTTCAACAACAAACACTTCTGGGCACAACTCACGTTAACTTCAACTCTCCACAAGCGATGAGCTCCTTATTTATTTATAATTGGTGCTGATCACAGAATTCTCTCAACTACACTTGTCAGGTCCCTTCTAACCACGAGTAAAAGCAGAGGCTGCGCTTTCCGAGCTCAACACACACCAGCAAATTTTGCAGCCACACCTATCTGTTCAATAAATTTCAATCACTTTTCCTCTACATCTCAAATGCTGCAATGAAGAAAAAAGTACTCCAATTTAAATAAAATTAAAATCCGATCAATGGGATTTCAGAATCAGCTTCCAAAATTACTTTATATGTCAAATCATTGAAAAATTAACTCCGTATTACGTTAATCAGAGGCTGTAACGCAGTTTCAAAACAAGTCAGGACAACCTTAAATGCTACTTGTCCAGACACCTCGACCCGGCACAACTGCCGGAGAGCGCTTATTGACAACCTCACTCTGTAACAACTTGAGCGACACTACTAAAAGATGGATTTTACGCAAGCACCAAACGTAAGCAGTCCGTCCGCAAGCGTACCGACGGAAGCACGATGCGGATGAAGGTAAACATTATTAGTTGAATAACATATTTCACGTAATATATTATTACAAATAGTATCGTACTGAAAATTTTTGCTGAAAGTTATGTATGGTTCATTTTGGTATTTTCTCTAGAATGTTGCCAAATTCGTCTCTGGATTTAAACACTCGCCCGTGTGATCCAGAGCACCGTTTGCTGACATGTTTTTTTCTCATACTTTCGGAAACTTTCAATTCCCATTTAAAAAGAAAGTAAGAGAATGCATCCATTATTAATAAATCGAAATGAATAATTTCCCCACTAAGCAAACTAGAGGCGATTTTTTGGCGCGTGATCCTAATTTCAAGTTTGCAGGCATCGCCGAAAATTTTTCCTCTTAAAAGCGAATCTTGAAGCCTTCACGGTAAAAATTTCTCACCTAATTATATTTAGATGAAAGCCCTACTTCTGCATTTGTGTTTGAGCAGCCCACTTGAAATTTCTGGACTTTTGAAATGCCGTCATCTCGGCGAATTTTGTGCGTGACGCATGAAGGATTTACAACGATACTTTTCTTCCGAAGCCTGGCATAAATTAACTACTTTGTATTTTTGTTTTAATATCTTCATGACGTCTAATGAACAAACGCACCAGCTCCAGAAAATATGTTCAGTGCGTGCAGTTGAATCATTCGAAAATTTAGGAAAAATTTCAACATTGTAACTACAAATTAAAGTTCGATGTATTATTTTCTTTTGATTGCTACAATTTAAAATATAAATTACCCGGATTATTGCATCGAATTGTTCATATAATACAGCTGAATGTTACTTGTCCAGACACGAGCAACTTAGAAAATGACATCACATTCAGGAAGAAACTAAGGTATCTCTTGTACACAGGCGATGTTGCAACCATTTTTTGTTTCTGTGAGGCATTCCAACCGGAAATTATGAGCACCGATGATGCAGGGATGACCTGGATCCCGATTAAAGTTCTGCCAAACTTGTTGCCTCTAGTTACTTGCGCCCCGAGTTAGATGCTCTAAAAATTGAACTTTGATGATTTGAAATTCGATGAAGATTCATAAAGAATTTACGTCTTTTGGTGACTTGAACCACAAGTAAGATTCAAGGTAACTTAGATCATATGATAGTGATTTAAGTTAACTGTTTGAAATAAAAGCCTAAGTAAGGAGGTAGCTCAGTACAGGCTTACGAAGGTGGTTATTGCTGAATTTTTTCCTGTTTGACTACTCTTGTCTACATGCGTCACCAGGATTCGGCAAAGAAATTCGAAGTTCAATCATACTCTACTTTACTTTTTCGTGCACTCGACATGCATTCATGCACTCGACATTGACGCGGCAGAGACTATGATCTTGGCTTAAAGTAATGAGGTTTGCTGCCAGGTGAGAAAGGCAATGTACAGAATTGCAATGCAAAATATGAAGAGAGATGGCAGTGAATGATTTGGTAAAGCGAATTTATCCTTAACTGTGATTTTTTTATTGCGTTCATGCACAAAGGTTTCACAAGTGAAAATAAAATATTTTAGCACGTTTTTCTACTGCATAAATTTTTATTTGTTTACTCAATGAAGACGAGTTGTGAGTAGAATTAAAATTTGACACGAACTGAACTACGTTCTGTAGAACCTTAGAATATTAAGCAAATTGATTTCTCAAAACTTAGCTCCTTTTCTGAATACCAATATCTACCTTCCTATTGGAGTCGTTTTATTTACCGAAGTTAAAGGGGCATTCCAACGCAAAAATAAAAAGATTTTGCAATTAGCTAAATTTTGATTATACATGACGTGTTCTGTCAAATACTCTAACAAAGTTCTTCCAAATAAACCTATTAGTCATATGTACAGGCAACAAATTTAGTTTTAATGCTTGTAGCTGTTGATCGTGTCGCCTCTTCTGTTTGACGTTCCAGTACTGAAAATATTGGCAACATATGGATTTTCTGCCCTATTCCCATACACATTTTTTTAGATTTCAAAACCATAAATTTATTTTATTTTTATATGCTCTCATTTATATGTTTTCATTATAATCATATTTGAAGATGAGTCACCGTGCCTGCTGATTGTCTATAATGAATCATTCACTATTCTTTAAAAAAATTGTTTTGATGTTCCGCTACCGAAAAAGTTCCTTCATTTACAAAGAAATTGTTCAGAAGCTCTCATGCGCTTCATCTGATAGCCTCAAACAGGAATCAATAAAATTAGCCTCACATATCCTGAACATCTTTTATTTTATTTTGTCTATCATTTCTACTGAATAAATAAGAAGCGAAGACAATTAAGACTTACCCATTTGTGTTAGAGAAATTACGAGTGTGAGGTTATGTCTAAGAAATAACACCGTTTTCATGAGTACCTGCACATTGTTTCTGAATGAGCCTCTTCCGTTACCAATGCCTACAGGGCAGAGTACATTGTTTCCAATCATAAATTTTAATCAGTGCAGCTAATCATTAACCCTTTCAGAACAAAACTCGAGGGTCTTCTCGTCCACCTCAGCTAATGCCTCCTGCATCCTCAGGCCTGCTCTCAGCCGTCACACAACTATTGTAAGAATTGCTCCCGGTACTGGCGCCCGGTGATTCTCCCCGTTGGGAAAAGGGAGAACTCAGCCACAATTCCCCACACCTGGGTAGATGTCGGAAATGGGTACCGGCTTGACAGGGGGGAACCGTCATTGCGTCCTGATGTTAGCTGTAAGAAAATTGAAAAACCACTGTACAAGATGATATGCATCAGGCTTGATTGGAACAAAGCATCCTTTAAAAGAACCCTGCATCAGTGATCACGCTGCTCGGTATAATTTCCATCAGAACTGTTGTAATAAAGTGTGTGAGACATCAAATATTACGTAAGTGGTGTGTAAAGAAAAGCTGAGTCCTAGTGCATCTCGACATGCATACAATTTTACCCATGCAAGTAGATGTAAAAGTTAAAAATTGAGCAACTATATGACAATCCAATGATCCAGGTTCAACACTAAAAAAATCCTTCAATTTTTATTAACAAGGCTTTGAACTTTTCGAGAATAATGAGGAAAGGACATTACTGTTAGGAGAAAACCTTTTCATTTAATGAGGAAACAATTATAAATGCTAACAAAAGTTTCCACCATATTCTGAATTTAAGGGTTACACCATTGTCATGAATGCATCTTCGCCACTCACGAGTTTGTACGGAGCGGGTCTAACACCAAGCGGCGTTTACAAGTTTGACTACGTTTTCATTTTGTGTTGTATCAGAAATAATAATAGTGAATAAAGTTTTATATGCGCTCCAACAATAAAAATCCCTGCACAACTCCTCCAATTTCGAAAGCATGCATGGTCATCTCCGTAGAATGGAAAATGAACTATGAATTGGAAATAACTCCACTTTGCCTCACCGACTCTTTACACATAGCATTCAAATCGTCAACCACTCCTGTGACTTCACGATTTTTACGATGCTGGTCCGGAGGTATATAAGGCATTGTTTCAACTCAAGAGCTTCTGTTCTCTGCAGACGTCCTCTATGCTCGAACTAACCATCCAAAATTCATAATTTACTTATGTTGTGAAATATTTTACGATCATTTGGCAAAGATCCACCGGCACTTGTGTTGGACTGGGCTCTGACCACTAAATCATCGGAGAGCGGCGGCGGGACCGCAGGACAAATGATCCTGTTCATCAGCTTCACCAACAGAGCGAGAGCAGCGCCATCTGACGGCTTTTATGGGCATATTGATCACGATATGTCGTCATTATGAAGACGAGTGTCGTTAACACAATACTCAACGTCCTGGTTTATTCAATGAATGCTTGTATAGAAAGACGTATTCATCAAGCCGAACTGAATTATAGTTTATATTAATATAGTTTTAAGGGGCCGTAACTCCGTAACTCCGACGACGTCGTAACTCCGATCGTGTAAATTGAACTATGAAGCCGCATCATTTCACATAAAGAATACAGATTATTATCAGCGACGAGCGTAACTCAGCAGATAAGTTAGTCGTAGGTAAAATCCTCGCGCAACAGCAACGCTCCTCCGTGACAAGCCCATCGCGCTGTTTACGCACAAGTTATCATTCACCTAAAAATTAGGGCAATAAATCTGTTTCTTTTAATATCCTGTGCAGAGATAAAGAAGGAGAAATTGGGTCGTTAACGACGAAGCTGTGCAAAATAGCGGTGGCCAGGCGCCAGGGCGCGAGCATGGCGGCGATGCAGCGGAAATGAAGGCCTGTTTAGTTTGATGCAGGACTTCACGGACGCCTTCGACGCGCCTCGTCTGCCGCGCCACCTTATTTGCGAGCGCAGCCCAAAATGCGAGTTCCGCTGCTGAGCTTTTGTGTGTGTCGGGTTCCTTTTTGCATAATTGCATTGATCGGAATAGCTTTGAAGAGGGAAGTAAACTGTAGGGAATAAGTTCCATTGTTTGTGAAAGATTAAACTATCCCTAAAAATCAGCCGGCCATAGCTTCTTCGTCTTAATTTTGTGCTGTCTTGGTGTAGTTCGTTGCGGTTACCAAGACACCAATTGTTCAATCCCCAACATTGAAATTGTTATCATAACTTATTGAATCGCATATGCTGAAAATGCTTGCATTACATACGTGTATATTTCCTTGAAAGCTCTCAAATACGATCATCGCTGATAAAATCGCACTAGGCTATTCAAAAATAGTTTTTAGATAATCAAATTAATATACGTCATATCACACATAGGGTTTTCAAATGCCTCATCATTAATGCCAGGCTGCATTGATGGCTATAACCCTGTCGAAGTGGTACCCTTTTCACACATCTAGCTAACTTCTTCCTTAGCTATCGAGAAGAAACACCGGGCTCGGACTGCAGGGTTGCGAAGACGTGATCCTTCGCATGAAAGGCGAGCTCTTTTATTAAGGCGAGCCACGGTAACCACTTACATGAAGAAAAAGAAAAGAAAAAGAAAAAACGTTTATTTCCAAGTTGCCACATGAGATACATGCCAACATATTGGCTTTTAAAAATTTCTTAATATAAGACGTCTAAAACAAAAGTTCCATACGAGGAGTACTAATTGACAAACCATCCGAGGTGTACAAATAGATAAGCCATACGAGGCATAATAACAGACAAACTATACGAGGTGTGCTAATAGACAAACCTATCAGAGGTACACAAATAGATAGACCATACGGGGCGTATTAATAGACAAAATATACGAGACGTACTGATTGACAAACCATACGTGGCGTGCTAATAGTTTAACTCTGTCAAGGGGTAGTTGAATAAGAAATGAAAAATATCATCTCTTGGATATTTTATATTCCAAGAGATGGCTAACAACTTATAAATAATTAGAATACTACAAACGAATTCTTCGGAACACGCAAGTTACTAGTTGAAATTATCGAAATAAGAACAAGACAAAAAACTCTATACCCGAGCAGATTGAAACACCATCGTAAATGACAATCAAGTATTGAGAAAAGGATAGTCACGAAGTAATTTATAAAGAACATCGCGCAACACAGCACGCACATCTAGAAATGCGTAAAAAAACTTACACTCAAAAATGAAATGCATGGCTTGTTCGACATACAAATATAGAGATAATTTTTGCACGAGCGCTTTATTTCATTTGTCTGCTTATACTTTTCATTTCTTCTATTCACAGAAATGCCCTTCGGGGCCGTGATAGATCGATTTATGAATCATTAAGCAAGCGCAATCAATTTCTTTATTTCTGGGATTTGGTTCAGTGTTAACTGATCGCAGAGCTTTAGGTAAAATGTAATGTGTCTTGAGGTTTTGATTTTTACGCAGAAAATAGAAATAGATACATATATATGCACATGTGTGTATATGTATGTGCGAACGTTTGCTTGTGCACACAGATACATAAACATTCATTTTTGCGTTCCGCACACATACACACACATGCACACACTTACACACACATATTCATATATATACGTATTGAAAATGCATATAAGAAAAATGCTAATGAACTATTCTTTATGTTCCTTCTACATTTAAAATGACAGCCAAAGCTCTGTGTAATCGTAATAAATAACCTGAGGAAAAATAAGGAATAGAAAAAGGACTTCGAAAAACGTATAAATGAAATGTTTTTTTTTAATTTCCTAAAAGAAATTTTAAGAAAACTCAAGTTACCGTCGAGGAACAACAACAACAACAACAACAACAAACATATTTCATATCTTCTCGATATTCTCTGCAACCTCATGCGGACAGGGGTACATGGGATAAAATGGAGATACAGTGTTAGCCGGTTACCACTCATGATTGACAAATATCTACAAAATTTTGGCAGAAATGCGTAAACAAACATATACTGAACATCAAAATTCATAGTTTGTACAACATACGGACAGAAAGATAATTTTACCACGATTCATACGCTCAAATTGCGCTTTATTTCATTGATTGTATATTGTCATTTTTCCGATTCACAGAAACGCCCTCTGGAGAAGTGATAGATCTATTTTTGAATCATTTCGCTAGTGCAATAAAATTTATTACCCGGATGGTTTTCGAGTAAAGAAATGAAATAGAAACATGTATATCTATTTATGTAGATATATATATATATATATATACCTACATACGTACACACACATATTAATATATATACTTATTGAAAATGAATATGGGAGAAAAAAATATATATAAAATATACATATATAAAATAAAAAGATAAAAAACAACCTACCATCTACTACATCGAAAATGACAGTCGAGCTCATTGCAATCCTAAGAAATTATTCGGAAAAAAATAAATAAAAGGAAAAGAAGTCTTCGAAAAATGTAAAAATTAACTGGTTTTTAATTTCTTCATAGAAATTTTTAAGAAAACTCAGGTAACAGTCAAGAAACAACACAACTCTTCAGTGTTATACGGACATGTGTACATGGGATAAAATGGCGTAACATTGTGGCCGGATATCACATCTGAGTGGCGAATATTTACAAAATTGGGCACATATAGGTAGATTACACTGTAGTCCAAAGTGATAATTTTAATTACGGAAACTTAGAGTTTTTTCGATTTGAAAGTTCAGTGCTAGTGTGCGCTGAACGGACGGAAAAATATAAAAAGAAAAAATGAACTGCTAAAATTACCCCCTCCCCCCAGCTCCGCCGAAATCGATTGAAAACATCTTCGAGAATGAATTTGAAATATCGAGACCACGTTAGCCACAATTTAATTCATTAAAAACTTTGCACAACCCTCACATCTTCAAACCTATACATTGGTGTACACACAAAATGTATTTCAGGGTATGTTTGTCATACGGACGTTGAATATTAATACAGAAAAGAGAAAAATAACAAAATAAAGATGAGGAAATACTCCTAATTATGAAAAAAACGTTCGTTCTGCTGCATTGAACTGACTGCTGTGGTGCTCATTATTGTCGACAGAAATAAGTAAAATGAATATTAGAATGGCTTAGCAAACTTAAAATGAAATAGTTTCTAATTTTCTAACACAAATTTCAGGAAAATTAAAATTTCAGGTAGAGGGGAAATTCACACCGAAATGCTTCAGGCCCTATGACAGAGATGCAAAATGACGTGACACATTTACTCTAAATTCTCTAACAGTTTTAGAGTTTTTGATATGCTGGGGAAGCTTGTTCCACAAAAAAAGCTCCAGAAACTGAGAGAGCTTTTTGTCCCACGTTAGATGAACGGTAACTGACTAAGACATCATTCCTCCGATTTTGTTTATTGTTTGGGATGTTAGATGGAAAAATTTTTACCACCTCTGCATTACTTTGGGGGAGGTACAGAGAGGAGAATACTCGTCGAGCTTTTTGGATCATGAATCTGTTCGGTCCAGTCGAGTTTTCTAAAAAGACGGGTGACATGATCGTATTTATTGAAATTTCCTTTGCATACCACTTCGGTGGCGAAGTTTACGCATTTTTGCAACTCTTCCTGACGATATTGAGGTGAATCTCCCCACACTAGACTGCAGTAGTCCAGACGTGATAAAAACTAAAGACTGAATCACTGATAATCTAGATTTTTCGTCAAGTGTGTTCCTAATGCGATGAAAGAACATTAAGGTTCCGTTAATTTTGTTGCACATTGTTTCTACGTGTGAACTGAAAGTCATATTTTTGTCAAACCAAACACTAAAATTTTTTTCCTTATCTACTGGTTCAATTGTATCGTCTCGTAATGTTAGCGTGAATGGTGGTAAATTTTTAGTCGCATTCTGTGATCCAAAAATAATGCATTGCGTTTTACTTGCGGTAAGTTTGAGGCCATTATGGTCATACCACAATTTCAGATTTCTCAGAAGGTTTTCAGCGTTGGCTTGTGTTTCCTTTAAATCCGCTGTTGAGCTTGTCATGACAATTTGTACGTCATCAACATACATTCAGATTTTTGTGTTTGCCGGCATGGTGGGGAAATCATTGATGAAAATTGAAAATAGGAGCGGGCCGATAATTGAACCTTGAGGAACGCCAAAATTATTCGGTATGAACGGTGACATTTTGTTATTCAAGCAAAAATTCGCATTCGGATGAGTATCACCGCATGAGAGCGGTTTAGTAGGTAGCTTTCAAACCACTGAGTGTCTATTCTGAGGTTTGAAATTTTTTGTAGAAAATCAAAGTTTTTGAATCAAAGTAAAAACTCACTCTAATATAAACAGCTACGCGTACGTCACGTATTGAGGCCTGAGCGTAAGTATAGGCGAGGTTCGTTGCACAGTCATATAGTGACTCAGAGTTTATTAAAATTTATGTCTTAGTATCATGCCATCTCAGAACAATATAACGCCATTAATTATAAAGAACGACGACATTTCGTACACTCATAGGCTTCTCTCAAAGTGGTTTAACGAAGTGTAATATCCATTGATTCTTTTGTTAGTTCACATTATGAGAGATGTTTGTACCGAAACATTTTCGTACGTTGTTTTGCAGTTCCATCAAATCACAAGTGCTGCCTGGAAAAGTTGGTCACCGCAGAGATCAATTTCAGGCTTTTTACTTTCTAATTTTAACACAAATTACATCGATTCTATCGTCTTCAGGGAGCGGCTTTGGTCGCTAACGAAAAGGCTTTTTACGTTGGTTCTTAGTATTTTCTAGGAAGCACAGCAAGTAAATTAATAGCTTGAGGCAGGACTCGCCAGTGCCTCATCATCATCCGACTAACAGGACGTCAAATTAAACCCAATTCGAGAGTTTTTGTTCGTGGCGTAAACCTGATTTTCCGTCAATGGTAAAGTAGAACATAAATATTCTCTAATGGGTGAAAACTTTTAAATGAAATGAAAATGTGCCGCATGATATTCACTTCCCATACTTTTGTGGATGAATGATTCATAAACACATCTCTATTGTTTTCCAGCGCTTTATCATTTAATAAAACCGGCAAAATTCTATGATTAAATTGGCATATGTTGTATCATAGAAAAACTAGAAAGTTAAAGATTGAAAAAGCACTAGAAAATCCTAAAATGAAGTTAGTTACATGCAAGTTCAAACTTTGAACACACATGAAATTTTGAACGTTGTGTTTTCCAAACAATTGTTTCATTATATTCTAATCAAATTAAATCGTCCCCCGCAACATTCTCTGACTCATTTCTGGATTAATTTTGCCGACCTATTTTATGAATTCATTCAAATCTCACTCGAGATGTGGACTTTAATTTGATTCCGGCATGGCTGGAAAAATTAATTTGTCTCCAACTTTCCAATATTCGTAGATTTAAATTATTAATTCATTGCCTGCAGAGCTGCACAACATCAATCAATGATAACTCCTTTAGTAGGAAATTTCAATAACATGACAGAAAAACTGCCTTATATTCAATTTCATCATTTTATAAATACTATGGTGCCTTTCGCTTCACTGTTGAGTTTTAGCGGTCGGAGAGCGCTGTGTTGATGCAGTTGAAATAACGTCTGTACATTTCAACGAAGAAAAATGTTCAGCGATTTTAAGCACAGTTTTCACTTGCGTTCCAGTCATGGGAAAATAGGAAGAGCTGGTGATGATGTAGTGCACTGAAGCCCGCCTGGCTGCTATGTTCCTCAAACACTCACCGCTTCAATGAGCTGCTTCAGCCCACTTAGGAGGGATTTCCTGGACGCTGCTCCTCAGTGTCTAGTTTTTGCAGCTGCTCACCAACTTTGACGCCAGATAATTGATATCTCGTGAACAGGATGAGTCTCACCAAACTTACAACGAAGAAAAGATCCTGACTTTCACCCGGATTGAGCAAAGTATGTCAGCGTACGTGTGACTGCAAATACGCAGAGACAAAGATGATCATTTACAACCTGAGAAGAGCAGGTTTTTGTGCTTCCTCTCAAATCGTTCCACCAGAATGCTGGAATCTGGGAATTCTAAAGAGACTTCTGTTCGTATTGTCAAACTCCTAAAATGAGAAGTGATTCTACAATCTGGCTAAATAATCCCTCGGCTTCAAGAAAAGCTTAGTGCTCTTTTTAAAAATGTAATTGTGAATCAAATCAAATATTTTACGAAAAAGGATCTGAAGATTCTGTTATGCTCGTGATCATTATTTTCACTTGATCCTTCTATTTTTGCGTGATTTATCTCGTTTATGTCAAACATTTCTTTCCATCAGTCATTATTCCAATGATGTATAGATTCTCAAATTATTTGCCATTAATTGATCGATAATTTGCGATAAGTTCAATAAAATCAAATCGATTTAGAAATTATATCTTATAATGAATTAGATCAAAAGTTTACGAAATGAGTTTAAACATCTCGGTGTTCAGCAATCAATTGAATTAATAATCTTTCGTAATATTTTTTATCGGTATAGTTCACGTGACGCTATGTTAAGTCAATATTTTTCAGCGAGCTCAAGGAAGGAATACGCTCAGAATGTTGGCAAACTATTTACAAGTGATGTTGATGAAGACACTATGATTAAATGAGATAAAAAAAGGCACGTGATCAGGGGACAAAAGAACAAGTGCGATTATATTCAACTTGCAAAGGAAATCCAGCGATGATGAAAGATATTACAGGGTATCGGTTTCACGTTCATTCTCATGACTCGAAAATAACTATAAATTTCACAGATACAGAACTTCTTCGTCTAGCGGCAGTATGATAAGCTCAGGAGGCCAACTGAGACCAAAATATACTCTAAGTTAAATACTGGCATCTCAAGAATCAAGCAGAGCCTGTTGAGACAAAATCTCACCTAAGATTGAATATCTTCTACCATAACTTGGGAAATATCGTCGCTGGTGACCGGTACTTAATGACAAACCAATGATGCAAGACGGAAGGATCCTATTCTTGCCGTAATTCTGATCAATTTAAATCGTGATCAATTCTACATTGCATCTATATTTACTCAGAAACTTATTTGATAACTTCGTCATCGTCTCGTGTCCTATTTCAACATAGTTTAGCACATGTGGTTTTCATCGACATTCCTTTCCCTCAATCGATAACGCTTTTCTCAAGCAAGTGGGTTAATTCTAGAATTATGTGAGAGAAATACATTTGACAATTTCAGCTCGACGTGCCGCCAAGAAGCTCCAAAGTACTTCCCAGGCTGAATCACTCGCAGATTCGAATGTAAAGAAAGAAATATAAATACAGCTTATCAACCAAAGGAAATTCTGTAGTAAGTTTCATCTACGGAATTTCCAATACGTTTACGTGTTACATGTGTCTCAAATATAACTGGCGAGTTTCACACACTAACAAAAAGCGTTCACGAGCGAGGAAAAGGAATGGCGACGGAAACCACATGGATGGCACATTATGAATCACAAAATGAAGTCGAAACACGGCTAAACATACACAGGGGGAAAATTCTTCCTACAACAAGCTGCTCGGGCCTGATGCTCAAAATCTAACTGCTTTCATCACCTCTCAAAACGAAGTATGTCCCAGCGAGAAAGACTGCGTTCCATCTTAGGTGAAGGAGACAAGATCATGAAATACGTTATTAATTGTACAAAACTATGCTTAAATTGGACGCGAGAGAACAATGATTTTATTAAATAGATATATGAATAAATATAGGAGCACTAGAGATTTAATCACGAGATAGATTGATCAGAATTACGACAAGAACAGAATCCTCCCATTTTGCATCATTGCTTTTTCTTAAAGCCTCAGTGACCAGTCACGATATTTTCCCTCGAATACTCCATGTAAAAGCTTGGTAGAGGCTGAAGATATTCATTCTAAGCTGAGATTTCGTCTGTTGAGGGTCTCTGCATGGTTCTTGAGATGCCAAAATTTGACTTCGAGTATTTTGGACTCAATCGGCATCACGAGCTTATTACTTTCCCACCACACAAAGTATTTCTGTCTCTGTGAAATTCATAGTTACTTTCGACGCATGCAACTATTGTAAAATCGAGACCCTGTGGTATTTATCGTCATCGTTGGACTTTCTTTGAATGTTTGTCCCCTGATGGCGTGCCTTTATTTGTCACACATCATCAAAGTGTTTCTTCATTATATAGCACTAGTAAACGGTTGGTTTACATTCTACGTATATTATTTTCCTAAACTCACTGTAGAAATACTGATTGATATATAAAAATTCCGTTGAAGCAACGTAACGACACATGAATAATGTTGACCCGAAAATTCAACAATTATACTTCAAAAGATTATTCAATTGATTACTGAACATCGGAATATTGAAATCCAAAGCTAACTTATATAATATATAATGTGTGTCTAATCTCTACGAAAGTGCATTCACTTGACACGATTTGAATGTAGGGAACTTATTAGAAAATTAATGATGACTCAATAAAAAAAGAATGGAAAATACATGTCTTAAAAATAACGACTGAAAGAAGTCAGACATGAACAAAAAAAATCACATAACAATGTAAGGATCAAGAGAAGCGACACACGGGGCATAACAAACGAGAACAAATTTAAGTGTTTTAACAAAATCAATATGCCCAAAACATAACGACAGAAAGGGGCCTGATATATTCAATGCTTTATATTTCAAAATTATTTTGGTAACATTTTCGTTGTTTATAAGCAAGCTGCCAATATACTGTAGCTTTAAAACATTAGGCTCAGGAAGCGCAAGGCTGTGACCAACTTAATTAATAAGCTGCTCGAGCAGAAACGGCGACCTGACAGGTCCGGCTAAACCGAGCAGAAGGTCGCGACCAGTGACCGGTGGATCAATTATTGCAATACAGTGGAGCGGGTAAAAATCCCAAACCTATAGGCAGCGAGCGGCAGTGTAGACGACAGCATCACCTATGGACTGGTGAAAAAACTCAAAAAGGGAAGGAACAGCCAGGTTCCAAAAATTCCACCAGAATGTGTCAGGACCTAATTGCAAAATTGAACCGGTGATTATATAATTAACTCTGTAATACAACGGAGAAGTTCACAGACGACGGCGTTACTCCAAGAAGAACTGCAGCGATCCAAAGCTCGGCTAAAATAAAACAAACAAAAAACATTGTTAGGCAAAAACTTTGCCACCACTGCAAAAAATTAATACATAAAGCCAACGGTATTTGTAAAAAAATAACAAAACACAAACTGAATTGGCTGAAAACCAACAGCACCTGCAAAAACTAACAAGAATAAACTGAACTGAAATAACTTCGCAGTGAACTAACCGATCAGGTGTAGAGTAAGTTAGTAAATTAGTACTGGTATAGTACAGCTAGAAAAATATTGCTTAAGTTATTGGATATAACTGTTTCAGAAAGTATGAAAAAGAATTTGAATGAAACTTTGTTTTTAACTATGCTACAGCACAATGAGTTACGCAAACTCATGAACACTTCATTCAGTCAACCTTAGCATGTTAATCTGGATTTAATTAAGCAGCCAATTGGCTTATTCAGAATCAAAGGACACTTGTCCCGAAAATAGCGGAATAGTGAGTCAAATATATTATTGAACAACAGACTATTCGCACAATCAAAATGTAATATATTAATTATAAAAACAAATGATATACAAAAGTTTTCCATCCTTTCAGCAGGGGTAAGTCGGGCCATTGCTTTGGATTACGTAGGATTATGAATTTTTATTGTAGGACTCAAGCCCTAAGGGGATTTGTCGGGCTTTAGCGTTTGAAAACTGCACTTAGAGTCGCACCACTTCAATCCAGCACAGATAGACGTCAAAACGTGTAGCCTCGAGTCCGTGTGAAAGTCTTATACCTCTGAGCCAGGGAGGAAACCATTTTGTTCACAAGATGTTTGTTCTCCAGGAAAATCCTTACCCCCTCTTTCCCAATGAGTAGACGCGTTGTTCTGCATCGTAACAATGCAGTTATGCCATTTATCTCATTGGTGTATGTGGAGAAGTTTATCCTCGTTTAATCATAATGCTTATTGAATCGTACGCGTTAGTTAATTTTAAAGTAGCATGTTCATTTGACCGCTTGGATCTTCATGGTATGAATGTTATGATAAAATAATATTCTGAATTATACCCGATTCTAGGAAAAGTTCGGTTGATTTTCAAAGCATTCCCCTTCAGAGCCTTTGAATGTAAGAAGCGTATACCTCGCCAATGGTCGTTGCACCTTGAGTCATAGACTCGAAGAGCACCATGTTGTGCAAATTCCTCAGGGATAAAAAATAAAACTGCATGCATATCAACAAAACTATCGCGCCATGAGCTTGTGTGTGCGTGTGATAATAATCAATTGTCGCATACTGCGCAGCTCAAAGAGTACCAATAATTAAAAAATTGTGTCCCAAAAAATGCGCTCACCTAATGACCGACGATTACACATGTATTTTTTCTTTTTGTGTCAGATGCAACTAAATTTTCTTTCATAATATTAGACATTCTTAACACGTTGACTACGGAGTAGGACAAATGTGTACCACTACGTAAATTGTTCATATAGGCAACAATATAAATTAATAACATTTCAAACCATTCCGCCAACTCTTTTTGAGGGAATTTTATCATGCGAGGAAAACATTATTGAGCACTTATGTTTTATACATTTCTAACAAAGGATGGAAACGTATTCGAGCTAGTAAGTCGATTTTCCCAGTCTTCTTTTCACAACCTAACCAAATCAACTTTACGACCCACGCAATCGTAGTCAACGTGTTAGTTAAATTTAATCTTTTTATTATGAAACTCACCAGACTTAGACCTGCGTCATAAACACCTACATCAAAGCAATATACACACGCACTAGGCAGTCAAAACGCGTGTATCATCACCGCATATACGGACGTAGCAGTTGTACTGTCGAAACGTTGTACAAGGTTTCTTCGCCAGGATCCTCTTGGAAGTTCATTTTGCAATTTGGGCGGCGCGTGCTCCTCGCCGTGGCAGATGATCAGGCAGCAGCAGCGGCCGGCCAGCTAATTAGGCCATTGCATGACGGTTAAGCTTTGCTTTGCGATACAAACGAGTCCTTAGAGCGGGTAAACTTTCCCTCTGTGGAGACATAGAAACCCAAGCTTGCGTGGATCTGGCGCGATACTAGAATCTCTTCAGGCGAGAGAGACTAGAAGTATCTCTTCTGCTAAGGATTTTGTTTTATATCACATTGCTTTTTCACGATTCACGCCAGTAACTCTCCATTGTCAAAAACACTACACACTACTTTTCAATATGAAATTTTCATATTGGCGCATTCAGTCAAAATCCTTTAGCATGATTTTACACAAACATGATATAACACTTGAACTAGAAGTACAGAAAATAATTTACCACTCCTCGCAATATGAGTGGGTGAGACTCTTTATATTGGCTCTTGTTGTCGTGAAATTCTTTCAAAAGAAATAATGTTTCAGAGCACTGGCGGCTGGCGTGTGCGCCGAGTCTACTTCCGTAGCTGAAATTCTGGTGCTCTCTACTAGATGCGATGCTTGAAATTGAAAGGCCTGCAACCGTATGGGGAGGGAATACAAATGAAGAATTAACGAAGTATATAAAACAAATAAAGGCTTGAGCAAATCAGCTTTTACTTGCAAATGCTAAAGCTGCTCTCAGAGCAGCGGAGGCAAGGACACATGTGTAGTTTCTTTTTTCTTCTTTAGAGCGTGCACATACATTTCATTCAACAAAATTCAAGCGTAAAAGTAAAGGAAAATAATTCAAGAAATATTGATTACTCATGGTACAAAATCAGAAAGTATTCTTGGGCAAAGATGCATACGAAATGGCAGAGACACATTCAACACACATAAGTAAATTTGCAGGAAAAATCATTGCAATACTAGACGGCGGTGGGCGTTTATGGAGAAAAAAAAATCAAGAGAAGCAGGCGTCGGCCTTTGTGTACATCTTTAAAACAGCGTTCTGAACTTCTTAGGCGTGCAAAGCCATTCCTGCAAATATGATTTCGTATCAATTAGTTCAGCGACATCGCCAGCAGTGAAAATATCACGGCAGGGAAGGAGTTTTCCAAGCCACCTGAGTATGTGTGTGTGTTCGCATCTGAAGATAGGAAGGTTAACTTGCGCTTTTCTCACTAAAGACACAAGTAGCAGGCGACACACCAGAAAACATGAGCGAGGAGATGCAGTTTGGGGCTGCGGCGGTTTTGAAAATTGGGGGAATGCGCGGACCTATATTTCCCATGAATTACACCGCAATGCCCTCGATTTACGGATTCTAATGCTCAGTCGTTTGAATTATTTTAATTCAAATCAGATACGTTCGTTTAGGCCTCCCTAATCACAACAGGGATGTTCAAAAGAAAGAAAAGCGGAAGTTAAAATAGAGTATGGAGTTGTTGGAATGGGACAGCTATGAACAAGGTGTTTTCCCACACAAGATCCTTGCACATGGAAACAGCAAGTTTGAAAGGAAGTTTACGGAAGATGATTAAAAGTTTAAGTAAAATGCAATGCGAGCTGAAAAAAAGGACAGCAGTGGTGAACCATAAAAGATGCTCTGTAACTAAACGGAAACTTCTCAAAATAAAGGCATGCCTAACTTTCAGCTCGGGACCTCCCCAGTTTATTCCTGAGGAGCGCTAATTCCCATAGTTACAATCCTTGTATTCTCCTCAAATGATTTGTATTCAAATTTCTAAGGTTTGTCATCCGATGCACTTTAATTTAAGGTTAGCTTATCAATTTTCGAAAAATCTTCCTCAAACCTTAAAATAATATTGAATTAAAACCTTATTACTGCACCTCATTTTCTGTGCCTAGACCATCCTGAATGAAACCAGTGATGAGAGAATGGGTTTATTGTGCTTGGATTGGTGTAGTTGCGATCAGCAACGGAGCGCCTTATAATACACGATTCTGAGATGCAGCCAAACAGTAGGTATTTGCCAAATGATCTGTAGCGTGCACAGTGCTATCATGCAATGCACTGCACCGTAGAGTATCACGGTGCAGAGTGCCGCAGCGCAGGGCACTGAGCATCTCTTTTCCATGCCCGCTGTGCCCTGCCCTGGTCGTGTACTGAGCATTGTCCACACTATCATGCGATCATATGCATCAAAAACTCTTAGAGGTGGCAATTGATTGGAACAGCATATTAATTTCATCAATAGCTTTCTCATCTAGGGTTCAAGGAGCTATTATTAATCAATATGAACCAAAGATAAATGTTCGAGTGTACAGAGTATGTCTACAATTTTTGAAACGCTTGTTGAGACACAGTTCAACACACATGTCGATATTCAATGATCTATTAAGTTCGTCAAGTACAAACTCACGAGAGTATCATCTCATGCCCGCAAACAAGTGTTTTTGCGATTGAATGATGTGACATCTTATTTATAAGAAGATAAAATAGAAAATATTGATAGACAAGCACACATGTGATATTATGAATTTCCGTGATATTCACTCATGTATGTCTGTAAATTGTAGTTTTTTCGCGCTGTTTTACTACACTCTTTTAATGCACGGTCTAGCACTAGTACGAACATTCTCAGAACTATTCTGTTTGAGGACGGAATGCGCGTGAATGATGTCCTCAATCTATGATGCTGCCCTTAACCGTTCTTATGAAAGCGACCCTCAGCGAGACCCCCTTTTAATATTTTAAATCATCCATTGTGTTCCAGGCTTTCTTCGATCCTGGCCCAATTTTTATGGTAAAGAAATAATGGCAGCACCTGCGTCTTCCAAAATCTGTGTCTGCTCCGAGAGGCTGCTTCAAGAACCAAGGAAAAGGGACAGGCAAGCCGCAGCCGAGACGGTTCAAAAAACGGTTTGTGAAAAGTACAGAAATTTCTTGAGAATTTCTTGAGTCCTACTCGCGCGACTTTAAACTTTAGTCCACCACTCCTAACTGTTGAAAGAATGCACCTATTGACTTAAAATTACTCTCAAACGAGAGATCAAAATATTTTATACAAAAATATTATAAACACATCCAAAAAATTTTCCTGAAAAGTACAGAAATTCTTCGATAAAAATGTTTGACTCGCGCGCTATCGCGAGCGCGAAAGGGTCAACTTAAGTCTTTCGACGGCGCGCGAATCGGACAGGTTTATTGAAAAATTTCTTTACTTTTCACAAAATATTTTGGACTGTGTTAATAATATTTTTATATAAAATGTTTTTTTCTTTCGTTTGAAAGTAATTTCAAGTGAATAGGTGCATTCTTTCAAAAGTTACGAGTGGTGGACTGAAGTCTATAGTCGGACTCAAGAAATTTCTGTACTTTTCACAAACCGTTTCTTGAACCGTTTCGGCTGCGGCCTGCCGGTGGGAGAGGGTGCGTTTGACTATACAACACCAGCAAAACTTCAGAACAAACATGGAATTCAACTGAAACAAGCATTTTGAAGCATGTAGAGCGAGACAACAGGGTTTTCAATCAAAGCAAATGGAGCAAGAAAACCAGATTCAATTGAGGCATATGGAGGAAGATGACGTGATTCAAAGAAAGTAAAGGAATCAAAATACCATGATCCAATTGAAGCTTCGAGAATGAAATGATATGATTCACTAGAGGCATATGGAGAAAGACAACAAGATTTAATTGAAGCGGATGGCTCAAGACAATATGGTTCTCTAGAAGCATAGGGATGGATAAAACATGATTCAATTGAAGCGTAAGAAGCTAGACCCAAAAGGATTTAATCGGGGCATTTGGTACAAGACTCAAAAAGATTTAATCTGAGTATTTACTGCAAGACTGAAAATGATTTAATCTGGGTATTTGGTGCAAAATATTCTCGCCTCTGAAGAATTTTCTGGCATTGATAGCAAGTGCTCATCGAAGGTATGCAACTCACGCAAGTTTTGTGCCCTTCGTGTTTCACTCGCATAAAAGTTTTCAGGAATTGGCGCTGTGTTCAAACAACGAAGGTATACTCCAAAAGTGCATGAACAATCGCCTTTCTTTATATTTCATGAATTTAAAAATTCGTCTCATGACGTATTGGAAATGTTCGAACGGGTAGCCGTTTTAACCGCAGGCATTTTACTGAACTGTGTTTGGATTCCTGTCCAGGGTGCCCGCTCATCAGGGCCTGTACCAAGATGAAAAACTAATTTTATGGCTAGTCATGACAACTTTTAATTTTTGGAGCGCCTGGCTCCAAAAACTAAA
Source organism: Morinoia aosen (assembly GCA_030386875.1). NCBI lineage: Eukaryota > Metazoa > Arthropoda > Malacostraca > Amphipoda > Talitridae > Morinoia > Morinoia aosen. The sequence continues at coordinate 91,953,262 of CM059561.1, read as the reverse complement.
ATTTCCTTAAGCTAATTGCTGAGATTAGTTTATAGGTTCGAAATCTGTGTAGGGTTCGAGACAGGTATGAGGAGTTGAGAATCGTATGGAAGTTCGAGAATCGTATAAGAGTTCGAAACTTGCACGGCGATGCAACGCAGTTTCAAATAGTCGAAAAGGACGGCGGTTGCATTCACGTCTCTCACAAGTTATCCTTTGAACAATACATGAATATGCTATTACGTTTATGTGATGGCCTTGAAACGTTCAAATCCACATTTGTTTTAAGTTTATGTTATGCTTACGTTTTGTGTTCGTATACAAACTGCACGACATACCTGCCATAGGGAACTTCACGGGTCACTTCACTTCACCCTGCCTAGGGAACTTCACAGGTCACTTCACTTCACCCCGCCTAGGGAATTTCAAGGGTCACTTCACTTCACCCTGCCTAGGGAACTTCACGGGTCACTTCACTTCACCCTGCCTAGGGAACTTCACAGGTCACTTCACTTCACCCCGCCTAGGGAACTTCACGGGTCACTTCACTTCACCCTGCCTAGGGAACTTCACAGGTCACTTCACTTCACCCTGCCTAGGGAACTTCACGGGTCACTTCACTTCACCCTGCCTAGGGAACTTCACAGGTCACTTCACTTCACCCCGCCTAGGGAATTTCAAGGGTCACTTCACTTCACCCTGCCTAGGGAATTTCAAGGGTCACTTCACTTCACCCTGTCTAGGGAACTTCACGGGTCACATCACTTCACCCTGCCTAGGGAACTTCACGGGTCACTTCACTTCACCCTGCCTAGGGAATTTCAAGGGTCACTTCACTTCACCCTGTCTAGGGAACTTCACGGGTCACTTCACTTCACCCTGCCTAGGGAATTTCAAGGGTCACTTCACTTCACCCTGCCTAGGGAATTTCAAGGGTCACTTCACTTCACCCTGCCTAGGGAACTTCACGGGTCACTTCACGTCACCCTGTCTAGGGAACTTCACGGGTCACTTCACGTCACCCTGTCTAGGGAACTTCACGGGTCACTTCACGTCACCCTGCCTAGGGAACTTCACGGGTCACTTCACGTCACCCTGCCTAGGGAACTTCACGGGTCACTTCACTTCACCCTGCCTAGGGAACTTCATGGGTCACTTCACTTCACCCTGCCTAGGGAACTTCACGGGTCACTTCACTTCACCCTGTCTAGGGAACTTCACGGGTCACTTCACGTCACCCTGCCTAGGGAATTTCAAGGGTCACTTCACTTCACCCTGCGTAGGGAATTTCAAGGGTCACTTCACTTCACCCTGCGTAGGGAATTTCAAGGGTCACTTCACTTCACCCTGCCTAGGGAACTTCACGGGTCACTTCACTTCACCCTGCGTAGGGAACTTCACGGGTCACTTCACTTCACCCTGTCTAGGGAACTTCACGGGTCACTTCACTTCACCCTGCCTAGGGAACTTCACGGGTCACTTCACTTCACCCTGTCTAGGGAACTTCACGGGTCACTTCACTTCACCCTGCGTAGGGAACTTCACGGGTCACTTCACTTCACCCTGCCTAGGGAATTTCAAGGGTCACTTCACTTCACCCTGCGTAGGGAATTTCAAGGGTCACTTCACTTCACCCTGCGTAGGGAATTTCAAGGGTCACTTCACTTCACCCTGCCTAGGGAACTTCACGGGTCACTTCACTTCACCCTGCGTAGGGAACTTCACGGGTCACTTCACTTCACCCTGTCTAGGGAACTTCACGGGTCACTTCACTTCACCCTGCCTAGGGAACTTCACGGGTCACTTCACTTCACCCTGTCTAGGGAACTTCACGGGTCACTTCACTTCACCCTGCGTAGGGAACTTCACGGGTCACTTCACTTCACCCTGTCTAGGGAACTTCACGGGTCACTTCACTTCACCCTGCGTAGGGAACTTCACGGGTCACTTCACTTCACCCTGTCTAGGGAACTTCACGGGTCACTTCACTTCACCCTGCGTAGGGAATTTCAAGGGTCACTTCACTTCACCCTGCCTAGGGAACTTCACGGGTCACTTCACTTCACCCTGTCTAGGGAACTTCACGGGTCACTTCACTTCACCCTGCGTAGGGAACTTCACGGGTCACTTCACTTCACCCTGTCTAGGGAACTTCAAGGGTCACTTCACTTCACCCTGCGTAGGGAATTTCAAGGGTCACTTCACTTCACCCTGCGTAGGGAATTTCATGGGTCACTTCACTTCACCCTGCGTAGGGAATTTCAAGGGTCACTTCACTTCACCCTGCGTAGGGAATTTCAAGGGTCACTTCACTTCACCCTGCCTAGGGAATTTCAAGGGTCACTTCACTTCACCCTGCCTAGGGAACTTCACGGGTCACTTCACGTCACCCTGTCTAGGGAACTTCACGGGTCACTTCACGTCACCCTGCCTAGGGAACTTTACGGGTCACTTCACGTCACCCTGTCTAGGGAACTTTACGGGTCACTTCACGTCACCCTGCCTGGGGAACTTCACGGGTCACTTCATTTCACCCTGTCTAGGGAACTTTACGGGTCACTTCACGTCACCCTGTCTAGGGAACTTCACGGGTCACTTCACGTCACCCTGTCTAGGGAACTTCACGGGTCACTTCACGTCACCCTGTCTAGGGAACTTCACGGGTCACTTCACGTCACCCTGTCTAGGGAACTTCACGGGTCACTTCACGTCACCCTGTCTAGGGAACTTTACGGGTCACTTCACGTCACCCTGCCTAGGGAACTTTACGGGTCACTTCACGTCACCCTGTCTAGGGAACTTTACGGGTCACTTCACGTCACCCTGTCTAGGGAACTTCACGGGTCACTTCACGTCACCCTGCCTAGGGAACTTTACGGGTCACTTCACGTCACCCTGTCTAGGGAACTTCACGGGTCACTTCACGTCACCCTGTCTAGGGAACTTTACGGGTCACTTCACGTCACCCTGTCTAGGGAACTTCACGGGTCACTTCACGTCACCCTGCCTAGGGAACTTCACGGGTCACTTCACGTCACCCTGCCTAGGGAACTTTACGGGTCACTTCACGTCACCCTGTCTAGGGAACTTTACGGGTTACTTCACGTCACCCTGCCTAGGGAACTTTACGGGTCACTTCACGTCACCCTGTCTAGGGAACTTTACGGGCCACTTCACGTCACCCTGTCTAGGGAACTTTACGGGTCACTTCACGTCACCCTGCCTAGGGAACTTTACGGGTCACTTCACGTCACCCTGCCTAGGGAACTTTACGGGTCACTTCACGTCACCCTGCCTAGGGAACTTTACGGGTCACTTCACGTCACCCTGTCTAGGGAACTTTACGGGTCACTTCACGTCACCCTGCCTAGGGAACTTCACGGGTCACTTCATTTCACCCTGTCAAGGGAACTTTACGGGTCACTTCACGTCACCCTGCCTAGGGAACTTTACGGGTCACTTCACGTCACCCTGTCTAGGGAACTTCACGGGTCACTTCACGTCACCCTGCCTAGGGAACTTAACGGGTCACTTCACGTCACCCTGTCTAGGGAACTTCACGGGTCACTTCACGTCACCCTGTCTAGGGAACTTCACGGGTCACTTCACGTCACCCTGCCTAGGGAACTTCACGGGTCACTTCACGTCACCCTGTCTAGGGAACTTCACGGGTCACTTCACGTCACCCTGTCTAGGGAACTTCACGGGTCACTTCACGTCACCCTGTCTAGGGAACTTCACGGGTCACTTCACGTCACCCTGCCTAGGGAACTTCACGGGTCACTTCACGTCACCCTGCCTAGGGAACTTCACGGGTCACTTCACGTCACCCTGCCTAGGGAACTTTACGGGTCACTGCATTTCACCCTGCCTAGGGAACTTTACGGGTCACTTCACGTCACCCTGTCTAGGGAACTTTACGGGTCACTTCACGTCACCCTGTCTAGGGAACTTCACGGGTCACTTCACGTCACCCTGTCTAGGGAACTTCACGGGTCACTTCACGTCACCCTGTCTAGGGAACTTTACGGGTCACTTCACGTCACCCTGTCTAGGGAACTTCACGGGTCACTTCACGTCACCCTGTCTAGGGAACTTGACGGGTCACTTCACGTCACCCTGTCTAGGGAACTTCACGGGTCACTTCACGTCACCCTGTCTAGGGAACTTCACGGGTCACTTCACGTCACCCTGTCTAGGGAACTTCACGGGTCACTTCACGTCACCCTGTCTAGGGAACTTTACGGGTCACTTCACGTCACCCTGTCTAGGGAACTTCACGGGTCACTTCACGTCACCCTGTCTAGGGAACTTTACAGGTCACTTCACGTCACCCTGTCTAGGGAACTTCACGGGTCACTGCATTTCACCCTGCCTAGGGAACTTTACGGGTCACTTCACGTCACCCTGTCTAGGGAACTTTACGGGTCACTTCACGTCACCCTGCCTAGGGAACTTCACGGGTCACTGCATTTCACCCTGTCTAGGGAACTTCACGGGTCACTGCATTTCACCCTGTCTAGGGAACTTCACGGGTCACTGCATTTCACCCTGTCTAGGGAACTTTACGGGTCACTTCACGTCACCCTGTCTAGGGAACTTCACGGGTCACTGCATTTCACCCTGTCTAGGGAACTTCACGGGTCACTGCATTTCACCCTGCCTAGGGAACTTTACGGGTCACTTCACGTCACCCTGTCTAGGGAACTTCACGGGTCACTGCATTTCACCCTGTCTAGGGAACTTTACGGGTCACTTCACGTCACCCTGTCTAGGGAACTTCACGGGTCACTGCATTTCACCCTGTCTAGGGAACTTCACGGGTCACTGCATTTCACCCTGCCTAGGGAACTTTACGGGTCACTTCACGTCACCCTGTCTAGGGAACTTCACGGGTCACTGCATTTCACCCTGTCTAGGGAACTTTACGGGTCACTTCACGTCACCCTGTCTAGGGAACTTTACGGGTCACTGCATTTCACCCTGTCTAGGGAACTTTACGGGTCACTTCACGTCACCCTGTCTAGGGAACTTTACGGGTCACTTCACGTCACCCTGCCTAGGGAACTTTACGGGTCACTTCACGTCACCCTGTCTAGGGAACTTCACGGGTCACTGCATTTCACCCTGTCTAGGGAACTTTACGGGTCACTTCACGTCACCCTGTCTAGGGAACTTTACGGGTCACTGCATTTCACCCTTTCTAGGGAACTTTACGGGTCACTGCATTTCACCCTGCCTAGGGAACTTTACGGGTCACTTCACGTCACCCTGTCTAGGGAACTTCACGGGTCACTGCATTTCACCCTGTCTAGGGAACTTTACGGGTCACTTCACGTCACCCTGTCTAGGGAACTTTACGGGTCACTGCATTTCACCCTGTCTAGGGAACTTCACGGGTCACTGCATTTCACCCTGTCTAGGGAACTTTACGGGTCACTTCACGTCACCCTGTCTAGGGAACTTTACGGGTCACTGCATTTCACCCTGTCTAGGGAACTTTACGGGTCACTGCATTTCACCCTGCCTAGGGAACTTTACGGGTCACTTCACGTCACCCTGTCTAGGGAACTTCACGGGTCACTGCATTTCACCCTGTCTAGGGAACTTTACGGGTCACTTCACGTCACCCTGTCTAGGGAACTTTACGGGTCACTGCATTTCACCCTGTCTAGGGAACTTCACGGGTCACTGCATTTCACCCTGTCTAGGGAACTTTACGGGTCACTGCATTTCACCCTGCCTAGGGAACTTTACGGGTCACTTCACGTCACCCTGTCTAGGGAACTTCACGGGTCACTGCATTTCACCCTGTCTAGGGAACTTTACGGGTCACTTCACGTCACCCTGTCTAGGGAACTTCACGGGTCACTGCATTTCACCCTGTCTAGGGAACTTCACGGGTCACTTCACGTCACCCTGTCTAGGGAACTTTACGGGTCACTTCACGTCACCCTGTCTAGGGAACTTTACGGGTCACTGCATTTCACCCTGTCTAGGGAACTTTACGGGTCACTGCATTTCACCCTGTCTAGGGAACTTTACGGGTCACTTCACGTCACCCTGTCTAGGGAACTTCAAGGGTCACTGCATTTCACCCTGTCTAGGGAACTTTACGGGTCACTGCATTTCACCCTGCCTAGGGAACTTTACGGGTCACTTCACGTCACCCTGTCTAGGGAACTTCACGGGTCACTTCACGTCACCCTGTCTAGGGAACTTCACGGGTCACTGCATTTCACTCTGTCTAGGGAACTTTACGGGTCACTGCATTTCACCCTGCCTAGGGAACTTTACGGGTCACTTCACGTCACCCTGTCTAGGGAACTTTACGGGTCACTTCACGTCACCCTGTCTAGGGAACTTCACGGGTCACTGCATTTCACCCTGCCTAGGGAACTTTACGGGTCACTTCACGTCACCCTGTCTAGGGAACTTCACGGGTCACTGCATTTCACCCTGTCTAGGGAACTTTACGGGTCACTTCACGTCACCCTGTCTAGGGAACTTTACGGGTCACTTCACGTCACCCTGTCTAGGGAACTTCACGGGTCACTTCACGTCACCCTGTCTAGGGAACTTTACGGGTCACTTCACGTCACCCTGTCTAGGGAACTTCACGGGTCACTGCATTTCACCCTGCCTAGGGAACTTTACGGGTCACTTCACGTCACCCTGTCTAGGGAACTTTACGGGTCACTGCATTTCACCCTGTCTAGGGAACTTTACGGGTCACTTCACGTCACCCTGTCTAGGGAACTTTACGGGTCACTTCACGTCACCCTGCCTAGGGAACTTTACGGGTCACTGCATTTCACCCTGTCTAGGGAACTTCACGGGTCACTGCATTTCACCCTGTCTAGGGAACTTTACGGGTCACTTCACGTCACCCTGTCTAGGGAACTTCACGGGTCACCTCACGTCACCCTGTCTAGGGAACTTCACGGGTCACTTCATTTCACCCTGTCTAGGGAACTTTACGGGTCACTTCACGTCACCCTGTCTAGGGAACTTCACGGGTCACTGCATTTCACCCTGTCTAGGGAACTTTACGGGTCACTTCACGTCACCCTGTCTAGGGAACTTTACGGGTCACTTCATTTCACCCTGTCTAGGGAACTTCACGGGTCACTTCATTTCACCCTGTCTAGGGAACTTTACGGGTCACCTCACGTCACCCTGTCTAGGGAACTTCACGGGTCACTGCATTTCACCCTGTCTAGGGAACTTTACGGGTCACTTCACGTCACCCTGTCTAGGGAACTTTACGGGTCACTGCATTTCACCCTGTCTAGGGAACTTCACGGGTCACTGCATTTCACCCTGTCTAGGGAACTTTACGGGTCACCTCACGTCACCCTGTCTAGGGAACTTTACGGGTCACTGCATTTCACCCTGTCTAGGGAACTTCACGGGTCACTGCATTTCACCCTGTCTAGGGAACTTTACGGGTCACCTCACGTCACCCTGTCTAGGGAACTTTACGGGTCACTGCATTTCACCCTGTCTAGGGAACTTCACGGGTCACTGCATTTCACCCTGTCTAGGGAACTTTACGGGTCACCTCACGTCACCCTGTCTAGGGAACTTCACGGGTCACTGCATTTCACCCTGTCTAGGGAACTTTACGGGTCACTTCACGTCACCCTGCCTAGGGAACTTTACGGGTCACTTCACGTCACCCTGTCTAGGGAACTTCACGGGTCACCTCACGTCACCCTGTCTAGGGAACTTCACGGGTCACTTCATTTCACCCTGTCTAGGGAACTTTACGGGTCACTCCACGTCACCCTGTCTAGGGAACTTCACGGGTCACCTCACGTCACCCTGTCTAGGGAACTTTACGGGTCACCTCACGTCACCCTGTCTAGGGAACTTTACGGGTCACTTCACGTCACGCTGTCTAGGGAACTTCACGGGTCACCTCACGTCACCCTGTCTAGGGAACTTCACGGGTCACTTCATTTCACCCTGTCTAGGGAACTTTACGGGTCACTTCACGTCACCCTGTCTAGGGAACTTCACGGGTCACCTCACGTCACCCTGTCTAGGGAACTTCACGGGTCACTGCATTTCACCCTGCCTAGGGAACTTTACGGGTCACTTCATTTCACCCTGTCTAGGGAACTTCACGGGTCACTTCACGTCACCCTGCCTAGGGAACTTCACGGGTCACTTCACGTCACCCTGTCTAGGGAACTTCACGGGTCACTTCATTTCACCCTGTCTAGGGAACTTCACGGGTCACTTCACGTCACCCTGTCTAGGGAACTTCACGGGTCACTTCACGTCACCCTGTCTAGGGAACTTCACGGGTCACTTCACGTCACCCTGTCTAGGGAACTTCACGGGTCACTTCACGTCACCCTGCCTAGGGAACTTCACGGGTCACTTCACGTCACCCTGTCTAGGGAACTTCACGGGTCACTTCACGTCACCCTGCCTAGGGAACTTCACGGGTCACTTCACGTCACCCTGTCTAGGGAACTTCACGGGTCACTTCATTTCACCCTGTCTAGGGAACTTCACGGGTCACTTCACGTCACCCTGTCTAGGGAACTTCACGGGTCACTTCATTTCACCCTGTCTAGGGAACTTCACGGGTCACTTCACGTCACCCTGTCTAGGGAACTTCACGGGTCACTTCACGTCACCCTGTCTAGGGAACTTTACGGGTCACTTCACGTCACCCTGTCTAGGGAACTTCACGGGTCACTTCACGTCACCCTGCCTAGGGAACTTCACGGGTCACTTCACGTCACCCTGTCTAGGGAACTTCACGGGTCACTTCATTTCACCCTGTCTAGGGAACTTCACGGGTCACTTCACGTCACCCTGTCTAGGGAACTTCACGGGTCACTTCACGTCACCCTGCCTAGGGAACTTTACGGGTCACTTCACGTCACCCTGTCTAGGGAACTTCACGGGTCACTTCACGTCACCCTGCCTAGGGAACTTCACGGGTCACCTCATTTCACCCTGTCTAGGGAACTTTACGGGTCACTTCACGTCACCCTGTCTAGGGAACTTCACGGGTCACTTCACGTCACCCTGTCTAGGGAACTTCACGGGTCACTTCACGTCACCCTGTCTAGGGAACTTCACGGGTCACTTCATTTCACCCTGTCTAGGGAACTTCACGGGTCACTTCATTTCACCCTGTCTAGGGAACTTTACGGGTCACTTCACGTCACCCTGTCTAGGGAACTTCACGGGTCACTTCATTTCACCCTGTCTAGGGAACTTCACGGGTCACTGCATTTCACTCTGTCTAGGGAACTTTACGGGTCACTGCATTTCACCCTGCCTAGGGAACTTTACGGGTCACTTCACGTCACCCTGTCTAGGGAACTTTACGGGTCACTTCACGTCACCCTGTCTAGGGAACTTCACGGGTCACTGCATTTCACCCTGCCTAGGGAACTTTACGGGTCACTTCACGTCACCCTGTCTAGGGAACTTCACGGGTCACTGCATTTCACCCTGTCTAGGGAACTTTACGGGTCACTTCACGTCACCCTGTCTAGGGAACTTTACGGGTCACTTCACGTCACCCTGTCTAGGGAACTTCACGGGTCACTTCACGTCACCCTGTCTAGGGAACTTTACGGGTCACTTCACGTCACCCTGTCTAGGGAACTTCACGGGTCACTGCATTTCACCCTGCCTAGGGAACTTTACGGGTCACTTCACGTCACCCTGTCTAGGGAACTTTACGGGTCACTGCATTTCACCCTGTCTAGGGAACTTTACGGGTCACTTCACGTCACCCTGTCTAGGGAACTTTACGGGTCACTTCACGTCACCCTGCCTAGGGAACTTTACGGGTCACTGCATTTCACCCTGTCTAGGGAACTTCACGGGTCACTGCATTTCACCCTGTCTAGGGAACTTTACGGGTCACTTCACGTCACCCTGTCTAGGGAACTTCACGGGTCACCTCACGTCACCCTGTCTAGGGAACTTCACGGGTCACTTCATTTCACCCTGTCTAGGGAACTTTACGGGTCACTTCACGTCACCCTGTCTAGGGAACTTCACGGGTCACTGCATTTCACCCTGTCTAGGGAACTTTACGGGTCACTTCACGTCACCCTGTCTAGGGAACTTTACGGGTCACTTCATTTCACCCTGTCTAGGGAACTTCACGGGTCACTTCATTTCACCCTGTCTAGGGAACTTTACGGGTCACCTCACGTCACCCTGTCTAGGGAACTTCACGGGTCACTGCATTTCACCCTGTCTAGGGAACTTTACGGGTCACTTCACGTCACCCTGTCTAGGGAACTTTACGGGTCACTGCATTTCACCCTGTCTAGGGAACTTCACGGGTCACTGCATTTCACCCTGTCTAGGGAACTTTACGGGTCACCTCACGTCACCCTGTCTAGGGAACTTTACGGGTCACTGCATTTCACCCTGTCTAGGGAACTTCACGGGTCACTGCATTTCACCCTGTCTAGGGAACTTTACGGGTCACCTCACGTCACCCTGTCTAGGGAACTTTACGGGTCACTGCATTTCACCCTGTCTAGGGAACTTCACGGGTCACTGCATTTCACCCTGTCTAGGGAACTTTACGGGTCACCTCACGTCACCCTGTCTAGGGAACTTCACGGGTCACTGCATTTCACCCTGTCTAGGGAACTTTACGGGTCACTTCACGTCACCCTGCCTAGGGAACTTTACGGGTCACTTCACGTCACCCTGTCTAGGGAACTTCACGGGTCACCTCACGTCACCCTGTCTAGGGAACTTCACGGGTCACTTCATTTCACCCTGTCTAGGGAACTTTACGGGTCACTCCACGTCACCCTGTCTAGGGAACTTCACGGGTCACCTCACGTCACCCTGTCTAGGGAACTTTACGGGTCACCTCACGTCACCCTGTCTAGGGAACTTTACGGGTCACTTCACGTCACGCTGTCTAGGGAACTTCACGGGTCACCTCACGTCACCCTGTCTAGGGAACTTCACGGGTCACTTCATTTCACCCTGTCTAGGGAACTTTACGGGTCACTTCACGTCACCCTGTCTAGGGAACTTCACGGGTCACCTCACGTCACCCTGTCTAGGGAACTTCACGGGTCACTGCATTTCACCCTGCCTAGGGAACTTTACGGGTCACTTCATTTCACCCTGTCTAGGGAACTTCACGGGTCACTTCACGTCACCCTGCCTAGGGAACTTCACGGGTCACTTCACGTCACCCTGTCTAGGGAACTTCACGGGTCACTTCATTTCACCCTGTCTAGGGAACTTCACGGGTCACTTCACGTCACCCTGTCTAGGGAACTTCACGGGTCACTTCACGTCACCCTGTCTAGGGAACTTCACGGGTCACTTCACGTCACCCTGTCTAGGGAACTTCACGGGTCACTTCACGTCACCCTGCCTAGGGAACTTCACGGGTCACTTCACGTCACCCTGTCTAGGGAACTTCACGGGTCACTTCACGTCACCCTGCCTAGGGAACTTCACGGGTCACTTCACGTCACCCTGTCTAGGGAACTTCACGGGTCACTTCATTTCACCCTGTCTAGGGAACTTCACGGGTCACTTCACGTCACCCTGTCTAGGGAACTTCACGGGTCACTTCATTTCACCCTGTCTAGGGAACTTCACGGGTCACTTCACGTCACCCTGTCTAGGGAACTTCACGGGTCACTTCACGTCACCCTGTCTAGGGAACTTTACGGGTCACTTCACGTCACCCTGTCTAGGGAACTTCACGGGTCACTTCACGTCACCCTGCCTAGGGAACTTCACGGGTCACTTCACGTCACCCTGTCTAGGGAACTTCACGGGTCACTTCATTTCACCCTGTCTAGGGAACTTCACGGGTCACTTCACGTCACCCTGTCTAGGGAACTTCACGGGTCACTTCACGTCACCCTGCCTAGGGAACTTTACGGGTCACTTCACGTCACCCTGTCTAGGGAACTTCACGGGTCACTTCACGTCACCCTGCCTAGGGAACTTCACGGGTCACCTCATTTCACCCTGTCTAGGGAACTTTACGGGTCACTTCACGTCACCCTGTCTAGGGAACTTCACGGGTCACTTCACGTCACCCTGTCTAGGGAACTTCACGGGTCACTTCACGTCACCCTGTCTAGGGAACTTCACGGGTCACTTCATTTCACCCTGTCTAGGGAACTTCACGGGTCACTTCATTTCACCCTGTCTAGGGAACTTTACGGGTCACTTCACGTCACCCTGTCTAGGGAACTTCACGGGTCACTTCATTTCACCCTGTCTAGGGAACTTCACGGGTCACTTCATTTCACCCTGTCTAGGGAACTTCACGGGTCACTTCACGTCACCCTGTCTAGGGAACTTCACGGGTCACTTCACGTCACCCTGTCTAGGGAACTTCACGGGTCACTTCACGTCACCCTGTCTAGGGAACTTCACGGGTCACTGCATTTCACTCTGCCTAGGGAACTTCACGGGTCACTTCATTTCACCCTGTCTAGGGAACTTTACGGGTCACTTCACGTCACCCTGTCTAGGGAACTTCACGGGTCACTTCACGTCACCCTGTCTAGGGAACTTCACGGGTCACTTCACGTCACCCTGTCTAGGGAACTTCACGGGTCACTTCACGTCACCCTGTCTAGGGAACTTCACGGGTCACTTCACGTCACCCTGTCTAGGGAACTTCACGGGTCACTGCATTTCACCCTGCCTAGGGAACTTCACGGGTCACTTCATTTCACCCTGTCTAGGGAACTTTACGGGTCACTTCACGTCACCCTGTCTAGGGAACTTCACGGGTCACTTCACGTCACCCTGTCTAGGGAACTTTACGGGTCACTTCACGTCACCCTGTCTAGGGAACTTCACGGGTCACTGCATTTCACCCTGCCTAGGGAACTTCACGGGTCACTTCATTTCACCCTGTCTAGGGAACTTTACGGGTCACCTCACGTCACCCTGTCTAGGGAACTTTACGGGTCACTTCACGTCACCCTGTCTAGGGAACTTCACGGGTCACTTCACGTCACCCTGTCTAGGGAACTTCACGGGTCACTTCACGTCACCCTGTCTAGGGAACTTCACGGGTCACTTCACGTCACCCTGTCTAGGGAACTTTACGGGTCACTTCACGTCACCCTGTCTAGGGAACTTCACGGGTCACTTCACGTCACCCTGTCTAGGGAACTTCACGGGTCACTTCACGTCACCCTGTCTAGGGAACTTCACGGGTCACTTCACGTCACCCTGTCTAGGGAACTTCACGGGTCACTTCACGTCACCCTGTCTAGGGAACTTTACGGGTCACTTCACGTCACCCTGTCTAGGGAACTTCACGGGTCACTTCACGTCACCCTGTCTAGGGAACTTTACGGGTCACCTCACGTCACCCTGTCTAGGGAACTTCACGGGTTACTTCACTTCACCCTGCCTAGGGAACTTCTTGCACCCTTCTGAAGGGCACTTTTTTATTGGTATTTAACATAGTTCTCGTCAAATTTGAAGTCACTAATAATTAATGGTACAGTTTCCCAACATTTTATGGTAAAACTCGACTTTATTAACTCGACTCGACTCGACTGGCAATGGCGATTTTCTCTGTTAGGTATAGGATAAAAATTCAAAGCACAATACCCCACTCTACCCAGGTGTCTGAAATGGGTACCGGTCTTGACCGGGGGAAAGCGTCATGGCGTCCTGGCGTTAGATATAAGGCATTTGAAAATCCAATGTACAAGGTGATATGTATCAGGCTTGTTTGAAAATAAAGCATCCGTAGATGCCTTCATTATTATTATTATTATTTATACCTTAAATTTATAAAACTGATCATGCAGAAATGACGTCATCTTCTCAGCAGCTTAGTCACTCTGCTGCCGAAGCTGACGCAAGTTTTCTCTGAATAATTTAGAGGTCTGCTTCGCCCATCCTATGTATATTTGAAGAACACTGCTCATAAATTCTCTGCACGTAATGAACAATTTTTCGTCGTCAAATGTTTTTTCTTCCATGTTTTATCCCTTAAATAAGTCGTACTTTTAGACAGTAAATAAATACCGGTAATATGAGCTAGCGAAATAATTTAATGCTTTTTTAATGCAGTTTAGGAAATCCCTAAACATAATTAACATTTTCACCCACTCAATACTCTAACATCAGTGTGGTGTAGAACTGTAATTCACCAAGTGAATAAGCATCTGGAAATATTATACAGGGGAATGATACTGATAGAGCCAGCGTGGTACGCCATGGAGTTCAAACGCTACAGAAGAGAATGTCTCTTAGCGAATATTACATTGACATGACTGGGATGACTGTGAAGCAAATATCAACTGCTCACAAGTATCAAGATTCTATTTTTAATCATTTCTGTGTTTACCATAGTTGCAAGCTCTCGGATGAAGACCTAGATTCATGTACAAAAATTTTGTATAATGCTGTTAAAAATAGCTCATTCAAATAATAGAAGCAGAACGTATCCATAAACCTAAACCTAGTCCCAACGGAAATACAAATAACTTTTTTGCTCTAAAATTATTTAATTGGACTACAGCGTATAAGTTTACGCCCATCTCTTCTGCTATTAATTAACATCTAAACATTGTGGAATGCTGTTACTTAGTCTTATAATTTCATATTCATATGGTACAAGTTTTGTCTCCCTAGTCATTTTGTACTGCGATTTTCAACATTTTTATTCCGTATGATATAGCTTAAGTATTAAATTTACATTTTCATCAGTCTGAAAAAAAATTTTCTTTATATTTTCAGCGTGAGGAAATGATGTTCATTACATCCAAGCGTTGCTTTTTATAGACTGACAGAGATGTAGAATTGAAACGATTGACAGTGTTTCAGTAAAAATTATGAGTAATTTCCTTTGCATTTTAATATGTGGAAAACGCGGACAATTTCGCAGAATTGAAAAATTGGAAATGATAAATGCTTTAAATGAAAGACTCCAATTTAAAAACAACTTTCAGAGGCTTTAAGTCTACTAATAAACAACATTTCTGCTAGGCTATCAGAGGGAGACGGATACTAGCTAAGTTTATTAAAGGGTTAAAAGGAACTTTTACTCGACAATTTACTGGGTACAAAATTAATGAAATACTATACTTAATTCAGCGCAAAAGGGGTGTGTTAAGATAGAAGTTAAATCGACATAAATTTGGCAACCAAGGTCGCAGGAGCCGAGCAATTATAGAGAGAGTTCGCCTGTGATCAACAAAGCTGACAGTTGTGGCCGCTGTTTCATCCAGCAACAAGATGACTGCTGGGACGAGCAGAGATTTAGCGATCCAAATTTGAGAGAAGTGACATACATATCCAGTAATTAGACTCTGAAGCAATATAAGAACGCCGTCTCCTCACTAGAGCGAAGAAAGTCTATCCGCTCCAATCGCAGAAAATGATCAGCGCGGCCCTCGTACAAGTTGACGCTAAATATTAACATAAGTGGCTTAATGATCCTTTGCATTGCAGACAGCGGGCTACTACGCTTCCAAACTATCAGGATGCTGCTTTACACAAGTGTGAAAGA
Source organism: Morinoia aosen (assembly GCA_030386875.1). Classification (NCBI taxonomy): domain Eukaryota; kingdom Metazoa; phylum Arthropoda; class Malacostraca; order Amphipoda; family Talitridae; genus Morinoia; species Morinoia aosen. The sequence continues at coordinate 91,937,760 of CM059561.1, read as the reverse complement.
GTGAAAAGTGGGCAAGGGAGACCTGTTGTTCGATCAGCAATGGTCCGTGAGAAAGTGCCAAAATTACCATAGATTATAAACTTATTGCTCACATTTCCGTAATCGAAAAAAATATAGTACGCTTACCAAATATTGTATTACCATAGACTCAGTTGACACAATGAAAGTGCAATGATTGCGTCATCAAAATGTTAATATTTTTATTTTTACCTAATGGTAAGGATGATTCACAATGAGATCGTTCCTATAAATATTAGCTTAACTCCAACTTCACTTGACTGAGAATATTATAACATATCTTAATTTATTCTACGTATTAATTTGAAAGGTTAACAAATTAAATATAAATTGAGAGCAAAGACGTATCTACACTAACTATGAAATCTTAAGTTATTCGCTAAAAAGTATATATCCACAGCAGTTAAGAGATTACACAGGAATGAATAATTGTGACAAGGAGTACAGACATGTCCTTTATAATTTAGTCGCTGTTAAGAGCAATTTCATCAGGAGAATTGCGAATAGTTTGCATCAATGGCCGGACGACTCCCAACATATCGACAGCACACCGAATATCCTCGCCCGACGCGCCCTCTGCCTTGTGTTCGAGACGAGAGCTTTCGAACTTCAAGCGTGGTAGCGTGGAGCCCTGATTTCTGGAATTGGTCCAACGAATAGTGAGTGATCTGAAGATGTTCCTTTAGTAACTTTAGGTGTGTGATCGAATGCATCGGGCCTTTCAGATCCTTGCAATATTTAGGTATTTGCTCTTAATTGAATTCACATAACATTAGTGACTTAAGAGTTTGGTCAGAGGCAAAGTTTGCAATTGATTTGAACGTGTTACTGAAATGCACATCCAAGCTGTAAGGTACCTGGACGGAGACACTAACAGTGAGTCTTTGTTCTTTACATCAGCGCGAAAATAGTGCTACTGAAGAACTTTAAGGAATATTGATTTACTTGTGATAATTCATAAAATATTTCTAACCAGGATATAAAATTAAGTACGAACGTACGCCGCAGATTCTGATTCATATGTCTTATGTTTGGTAAAGAAATCCGAAACCCAACCTAATCATGGGAAACGGTACCGGACCTCACAATTGTTCAAGTTCCGTTCATTGGATCATCAGGCTTCAGTGCTTTCAACTCAAGAACACAGAACCGGATAGGTTTTCTAAGTTTACCTAATTCAAAGTAAACTTAATTGAAAATTATAATTATTTTCGGTGAGTTTTTATAAATTCGCCCGTACAATACAATGCCATTGTTGGAGCAACGTCGTATAAGGGGAAATGAGAGTCAATGAGTGGTATTTTCAATGAGTGTAGTTTTGTACCTTGAGTATATCTAGTGATTATTTACTGTAAATTACAACTCACTTTTATTTTTCAGAAGCGAGTAACACTAACCCGATCAATTATTTGTGATGGCGTAACACCTGCTATGTGGTCTGCGTTCTAGGGTTATTGGTTTTGAGTTTTACACATCAAGAAACCTTCCATGAAAATTTAAAAATACATTTACAGTGTTGTTACTTTTGCTAAATTTGATTACGAATTTAAGCATTTTTCACGACGCACTACTCATGCACCTCCCATTTTTACTTTGAGGCATTTCCCCTCGGGAGTGGCTCTGAGAGCTCCATCCCAAAATTTGTCCTCTACATTTTCGACTGCTTCTCACCTCCGCAAAAGCAATTCAGTCCCCGGGACTTGCGCCCCAGCTTTTAGCGTCTCGGTCAATTCGCACGAACGTCGCCAAAGTGCTCGCCTGATTTGCAAGCCAAATGAAGCCTAGAAAAATTACGCTTGGTAATGCGGCCGCTCCAATACGTGTTGCACTTCCTCGCTTGCTTATAAGGGATTATTAAATTTATTTCGCATTAAGTGATCGAAGAGGCAAGCCAAGCTTCTTAGAACTTATTCTGTTGCACCTTCTTTGAAAATAATTTGCGAGCCTACTACCGTCAAAATGTTTCTATTCTGTGAATCACAGAGGTAAATTGAAGCATTTACAATTCATTATTTGTATGAACTCCTTTAGAGACAAGTTCCTTGTTATTTTGACGAGGGCAGACATGAGCATTTCAAGGCACTCATGCAAGCGCAGGCATGTGCCTTTCCATTTGCGAAAGTACAGACGTGTATTTTCATCTCCTAGCATAGATATACATGTACATGTCCAACTACAGAAGAGTAGATGAATATGCATCCAAAATATGTTTCGCCAACAGTTGACCTGTAATATGTTCATTAAATTCGTTACTTGGTCGATGCAAACTATGAACAACGCGAAGGCAGAAACTAATTGTCCTACAATCGTAGTCACTCAATTGCATGAGATGATATTTTAATGAATGTAGTGCTACTGACGTAAAAACACATTTAAATTATTAGTGTGACTTGTTGAGAAAGCGAGTCATTCGAAACCTATCTGGTCTCATAATAGTTTTCACAAAGAAAAATTCTCGCACTGTTAAAAGGTCATGAAAATTCCTTATGACGTATCACCAAACTGAGGCCGATAGTCGAGTGATTAAAGTGTGAAACTTTCACTAAATGATTGATATTCACAGATCTGTAAATTACTACACCAAGATCTAAATTCGTCTTTTATACTGTAGGTTTTCAAAAACTGTGAAAAATTCTGAATCATTGCATTACGATGAATCAGAACAAGCTCAGATATCCAACATTTAACTTGCAGTGTGTTATTTGTTACTCGAGACCACGACTCAAATTTAGAGAAGCGAAGCAAAAGTGTACCGATGAAGTTTTCTCGCTAATTTAAAAAAAAAACCTGTTGCAAAATCATTTTCTTATTCATGTGAGAATTGATAACTGTTAAAAATTTCTAAGAAATCTTTTACATCCTGTTAGATCATTTAATTCAATGTACAATGTTTTGAAAAATAGGTAGTCGATATGCGGGTATTATTGAGCTATATCACGCATATAAGATCAAATCAGATCCAATATATGTACCAAAATTTACGGCTTATAACACTTTTGGACAACTTGACAGACTTGCAACGATTGGCAGTCGTCCTCTAAGAGGTTGGCTCCGGAGGTTCTCGCACTCCTAAAATTAAGTCGTCGAAGCAAGATTCGGTCGAAATAAAAAAAAAAGTTTATGCAAGATAGAAACCAAGAAAAATATTCTAAAACTGACTGAAATTTGCTACCAGTCAAGTTTCAAAAGATTTAACAACTCTCGGACTAAATTAAAGAAAACCAATAGGCTTGGGAAAAAGTTTTTAGAAATATTTTACTGTTGCAAAGTTAAAATTCTAAATGATTAACTGCTAATTTACCCATTAGCATCAGCATTTTTGTACTGATATTGCCGTTATCACAACCACCGTCATTAGACAGGCGCTGCCATCAGGTTGTCTGCAACACCAAAATGAGAAAGAAACTGTTACTCGGGAGTGAACTTCAAAGAACACATTAGAGAACAAATGTAGCTTTAAATACAATGATGGATATTGATTCTACTTTCGATGGAGGACTGTATAGTTCTCTTCTGGGGCATTAAAGGGTTAAATCTCCAGCAGATATTCCAGTGTCTCAATTGACAATTTTTTGGCTTTAAAAATCCTCCTCAATCATGTTGTTCGCTGCCATTTCCAAAACAAAAAAATCTTGCATATTTTGTTGCTCATGCTGCAGATTTTAACCCAAATTTGGACTCTTGTGTTAGAGGGAGCTGCGAACCATTCCAGACTTTCAGACCCTTCACTTTCCTCCAGGATAGTGAACTTTAATAAGACACAGTGGTGCTGTCAAGACCATTTTCCAAGGTTGAGAAGCACGAAAATGTAGCTTCTGCAGCGTGATATGCCTCCAAGAATTTTCTTTTTTGGATTATTCAGCATTTTACAAGAACCTAAGCACTAAAGTACTTGCGCAAAAAATTCGTTTCCCACATGGTACTTAATTTAAGCGGTAAGGTTGTCATTTCAAACTTGAGCTTGCGGTGCTGGGTAGAAAAGAATGATGAAAGTATAATAATTTTTTATGTGCAAAAGTACTGTAATGAAATATTGTGACATTTGTTTCGTTTTTTAGTGTATTAAAAATTGAATTTGCTAGTTTTTAAGTCGAAGGACTTTGTCCACAGGCTGTAATCGTCGCTCTGTGTACTTGATGTGCAACGCTAATTTCAACATAGGAAAGTATGAAATATTTTTACGTCTTAAATACTGAAGGAAATCTACGATGTCTTGTGAAAATTCCTTGCTTGCTTGAGCAAACGAGGATTGCGCTTCCTTTGGACTATTTTTTTTGGAGAAAACTTCCTTTTGGATTAAAATTTCTTTATATTTTCAAATGTTGGAATGTAGGCACGCTCACCAAAGCAGCCTTCTCACAACAATAGCCACACCGAGAACGTGTCAGCAAGTATCCATGCTACGGATGACAAAGTGAAATAACTTCTCTCGTCCGGTTGCCCAAACAAAGGCGACTGACAGTGAAGAAAATGAACGCCGAAAATGAGCTTAGCGATGTTTACCCTCATGTGAAGGTAAAATGCTTCAAGGTTTAAGGGTCGCCGCTCGTCGTGTTATCAAAAGGGACATCTTAAAAGACTGTACACTCCCGCACGGAGTTGGGAGTCTGGTGCGGTGTACTTTTCTGTCCGCCTTGTAACTTGACCAAGACCCATACTTTGAAGAGAGCTTGGAGACGCTGCCTACGTCTGACGGCAATGCAGACGTATCTAAAAATTCAACATCTACCCTGAAGTCAACTTGTCTCATGCATTTTTGCGAGTGTTTTTGAGCGATGCATTTCATTGTTTTTTGTCGAATGGTTTAGTTGGGAGCCAAATCTACAAAAAACTGAATGTTTTGATATCCACTAAACTGTTTATTCTACTCACCATGCAAGCAGCATGAGTCGAAATAAAAAAGACATCACAAAATACCACAGAGTAGCCATGGATAGCACTGAAGAACTCTAAAAAACTTTAAAAAACACAACATGGATTAGGATAACACAGGATAACACAAAATGGCCTAGGATAACACTTGATAACAAAAGATAGCACAGGCAATATAACGAGACACGAAAGAATCTATCTATACCATAATGAGAGCCGCGTCTGTCCCTCTGACTGTCCGTTCGTCAAACTCTTCCAATCGATAGCTTTGATGGCAACAAGGATAAAACTTAAGAAATATAATAAATTATTCTATTGCATTATTTTTCTGTGGCGATTCAATTCCCTTTCACTTGCATTATGGTATCCAGAATACGCAATCGGTTTATTTTTACACGTAGAAATTTTCTTTGGACTTTTTCTGTTGAAATTCATCATGGTGATATTTTTAATTGATAATGCGAAAGAAAAGTTTTAAATTAGTTTGATCAGTAACCTGGCCTATCACTTAGTATAAGGCCAAAGATAACGTAAATTGGGTTATTGTTTACGGGATTGGGACTGTCTTGAAAAGCTTCAAAGCGGTAATAAAGGATATTTCAGAATAAAATTCAGGCAAAAAAGGACAACATTGATGGAAATGTGTCTAACCGTAAGAGAGAAGCAGCAAGGCTTCGACAGCAAGAAAGACGCCGAAGGCTATCATCGGTCGAACAAGGCGAAATGGCAAGACGAAGCGAATTTAGAAACTTTGTACAATACTGCTTGGTCATCATCATAAACTGAATCACTACTCTTCAGGAAAACCAAATTTCCCGGGAGTTTATCCATAAGAATATTATTAAGGTGGTCAGCGTACTCATTATTAGCTGTAAGAATTGCTCCTGAAGAAATGCATTCGTTACTTCCAAAATTGGGCCAATATTTCCATAGACAAAGTCAATCAATTCCTGCATTGAATTCACGATGAAATGTGGAGGCAGTTCAATGGTATCTGTAAATGGTCCATTTTCAACAGGTACCATTTTTCCATCTCCTAGAGAATCATTAAAGATGACACATAATAGCACAGGATAACATTTAATAACCTAAATTAAGCCAAGAGAAACTAAAATAGTTCATGATGACAAGAAATAATGCGGATTATTTCAGGATAACACAGAATAACATAGAATCCACATGGTAACACACAAAAAAAAGAGAATAAAGGAGGATAACGCAGGACAGCCCAAAATAACACAGAATAAAACACAGTAACACATAAAATCTCAGGATTAGACCGAATAGTGAAATTAACACAGAAAAATCACTGGATAACATGGGGTAACGCAACATTAAAGATAACCCTGGAATCTCACAGAACTACACAGGCAAAAAATGGGTGACATAGCCTCACACAAGGTACTATAGAAGCTCGCCTTGTGACACAGAGCAGCACTGGAAAACAAGAACAACACATGGTGACACAGAACAGCTGTTGATAACAAGAACAACACATGGTGACACAGAACAGCACTGGATAGCAAGAACAACACATGGTGACACAGAACAGCACTGGATAACAAGAACAACACATGGTGACACAGAACAGCTGTGGATAACAAGAACAACACATGGTGACACAGAACTGCACTGGATAGCAAGAACAACACATGGTGACACAGAGCAGCACTGGATAACAAGAACAACACATGGTGACACAGAACAGCACTGGATAACAAGAACAACACATGGTGACACAGAACTGCACTGGATAGCAAGAACAACACATGGTGACACAGAACAGCACTGGATAACAAGAACAACACATGGTGACACAGAACAGCTGTGGATAACAAGAACAACACATGGTGACACAGAACAGCACTGGATAGCAAGAACAACACATGGTGACACAGAACAGCACTGGATAGCAAGAACAACACATGGTGACACAGAACAGCTGTGGATAACAAGAACAACACATGGTGACACAGAACTGCTGTGGATAACAAGAACAACACATGGTGACACAGAACTGCACTGGATAGCAAGAACAACACATGGTGACACAGAACAGCTGTGGATAACAAGAACAACACATGGTGACACAGAACAGCTGTGGATAACAAGAACAACACATGGTGACACAGAACTGCACTGGATAGCGAGAACAACACATGGTGACACAGAACAGCACTGGATAACAAGAACAACACATGGTGACACAGAACAGCTGTGGATAACAAGAACAACACATGGTGACACAGAACTGCACTGGATAGCAAGAACAACACATGGTGACACAGAACAGCACTGGATAACAAGAACAACACATGGTGACACAGAACTGCACTGGATAGCAAGAACAACACATGGTGACACAGAACAGCACTGGATAACAAGAACAACACATGGTGACACAGAACAGCTGTGGATAACAAGAACAACACATGGTGACACAGAACAGCACTGGATAGCAAGAACAACACATGGTGACACAGAACAGCACTGGATAACAAGAACAACACATGGTGACACAGAACAGCACTGGATAACAAGAACAACACATGGTGACACAGAACAGCACTGGATAGCAAGAACAACACATGGTGACACAGAACAGCACTGGATAGCAAGAACAACACATGGTGACACAGAACAGCTGTGGATAACAAGAACAACACATGGTGACACAGAACAGCTGTGGATAACAAGAACAACACATGGTGACACAGAACTGCACTGGATAACAAGAACAACACATGGTGACACAGAACAGCTGTGGATAACAAGAACAACGCATGCATGGTGCCACAGAGCAGCACTGGATAACAAGAACAACACATGGTGACACAGAACTGCACTGGATAGCAAGAACAACACATGGTGACACAGAACTGCACTGGATAACAAGAACAACACATGGTGACACAGAACTGCACTGGATAGCAAGAACAACACATGGTGACACAGAACAGCTGTGGATAACAAGAACAACACATGGTGACACAGAACAGCTGTGGATAACAAGAACAACACATGGTGACACAGAACTGCACTGGATAGCAAGAACAACACATGGTGACACAGAACAGCACTGGATAACAAGAACAACACATGGTGACACAGAACAGCTGTGGATAACAAGAACAACACATGGTGACACAGAACTGCACTGGATAGCAAGAACAACACATGGTGACACAGAACAGCACTGGATAACAAGAACAACACATGGTGACACAGAACTGCACTGGATAGCAAGAACAACACATGGTGACACAGAACAGCACTGGATAACAAGAACAACACATGGTGACACAGAACAGCTGTGGATAACAAGAACAACACATGGTGACACAGAACAGCACTGGATAGCAAGAACAACACATGGTGACACAGAACAGCACTGGATAACAAGAACAACACATGGTGACACAGAACAGCTGTGGATAACAAGAACAACACATGGTGACACAGAACAGCACTGGATAGCAAGAACAACACATGGTGACACAGAACAGCACTGGATAGCAAGAACAACACATGGTGACACAGAACAGCTGTGGATAACAAGAACAACACATGGTGACACAGAACAGCTGTGGATAACAAGAACAACACATGGTGACACAGAACTGCACTGGATAACAAGAACAACACATGGTGACACAGAACAGCTGTGGATAACAAGAACAACGCATGCATGGTGACACAGAGCAGCACTGGATAACAAGAACAACACATGGTGACACAGAACAGCTGTGGATAACAAGACCAACACATGGTGACACAGAACAGCTGTGGATAACAAGAACAACACATGGTGACACAGAACAGCACTGGATAACAAGAACAACACATGGTGACACAGAACAGCTGTGGATAACAAGAACAACACATTGTGACACAGAACAGCTGTCGATAACAAGAACAACACATGGTGACACAGAACTGCACTGGATAACAAGAACAACACATGGTGACACAGAACAGCTGTGGATAACAAGAACAACGCATGCATGGTGACACAGAGCAGCACTGGATAACAAGAACAACACATGGTGACACAGAGCAGCACTGGATAACAAGAACAGCACATGGTGACACAGAGCAGCACTGGATAACAAGAACAACACATGGTGACACAGAGCAGCACTGGATAACAAGAACAAAACATGGGGACACAGAGCAGCTCTGGATAACAAGATCAACACATGGGGACACAGAACAGCACTGGATAACAAGAACAACACATGGTGACACAGAGCAGCTCTGGAAAACAAGAACAACACATGGTGACACAGAACAGTTGTGGATAACAAGAACAACACATGGTGACACAGAACAGCTGTGGATAACAAGAACAACACATGGTGCTCTCCGTGGTACAGTGGTTAAGGGATCGGGCTCGTATATTGGAGTCGCGGGTTCGATTCCCGGCGCTGGCGTGGAGATTTTCCCCGTTGGGTATAAGGGAAAGCTCAAGCACAATACCCCACTCAACCCAGGTGTCGGAAATGGGTACCGGCTTTACGGGGGAACCGTCATGGTGTCCAATATATAGGGTTAGTTATAAGACATTTGAAAAACCAATGCTTAGATCATATGTATCAGGCTTGATTGGAAATAAAGCATCCCAAAGATGCCGATGTTAACCTAACCTAACCTTTGGTGACACAGAACAGCTCTGGATAACAAGAGCAACACATGGTGACACAGAGCAGCACTGGATACCAACAACAACACATGGTGACACAGAACAACAATGGATAACAAGAACAACACATGGTGACACAGAGCAGCTGTGGATAACAAGAACAACGCATGCATGGTGACACAGAGCAGCACTGGATAACAAGAACAACACATGGTGACACAGAGCAGCACTGGATAACAAGAACAACACATGGTGACACAGAGCAGCACTGGATAACAAGAACAACACATGGTGACACAGAGCAGCACTGGATAACAAGAACAACACATGGTGACACAGAGCAGCACTGGATAACAAGAACAACACATGGTGACGCAGAGCAGCACTGGATAACAAGAACAACGCATGCATGGTGACACAGAGCAACACTGGATAACAAGAACAACGCATGCATGGTGACACAGAGCAGCACTGGATAACAAGAACAACACATGGTGACACAGAGCAGCATTGGATAACAAGAACAACGCATGCATGGTGACACAGAGCAGCACTGGATAACAAGAACAACACATGGTGACACAGAGCAGCACTGGATAACAAGAACAGCACATGGTGACACAGAGCAGCACTGGATAACAAGAACAACACATGGTGACACAGAGCAGCACTGGATAACAAGAACAACACATGGTGACACAGAGCAGCACTGGATAACAAGAACAACACATGGTGACACAGAGCAGCACTGGATAACAAGAACAACACATGGTGACACAGAGCAGCACTGGATAACAAGAACAGCACATGGTGACACAGAGCAGCACTGGATAACAAGAACAACACATGGGGACACAGAGCAGCACTGGATAACAAGAACAGCACATGGTGACACAGAGCAGCACTGGATAACAAGAACAACACATGGTGACACAGAGCAGCACTGGATAACAAGAACAACACATGGGGACACAGAGCAGCTCTGGATAACAAGACCAACACATGGGGACACAGAACAGCACTGGATAACAAGAACAACACATGGGGACACAGAACTGCACTGGATAGCAAGAACAACACATGGTGACACAGAACAGCTCTGGATAACAAGAACAACACATGGTGACACAGAGCAGCTCTGGAAAACAAGAACAATACATGGTGACACAGAACAGTTGTGGATAACAAGAACAACACATGGTGACACAGAACAGCTGTGGATAACAAGAACAACACATGGTGACACAGAACAGCTCTGGATAACAAGAGCAACACATGGTGACACAGAGCAGCACTGGATACCAACAACAACACATGGTGACACAGAACAACAATGAATAACAAGAACAACACATGGTGACACAGAGCAGCTCTGGATAACAAGAAAAACGCATGCATGGTGACACAGAGCAGCACTGGATAACAAGAACAACACATGGTGACACAGAGCAGCACTGGATAACAAGAACAACACATGGTGACACAGAGCAGCACTGGATAACAAGAACAACACATGGTGACTCAGAGCAGCACTGGATAACAAGAACAACACATGGTGACACAGAGCAGCACTGGATAACAAGAACAACGCATGCATGGTGACACAGAGCTGCAGCACTGGATAACAAGAACAACGCATGCATGGTGACACAGAGCAGCACTGGATAACAAGAACAACGCATGCATGGTGACACAGAGCAGCACTGGATAACAAGAACAACACATGGGGACACAGAGCAGCTCTGGATAACAAGACCAACACATGGTGACACAGAGCAGCACTGGATAACAAGAACAACGCATGCATGGTGACACAGAGCAGCACTGGATAACAAGAACAACACATGGTGACACAGAGCAGCACTGGATAACAAGAACAACACATGGTGACACAGAGCAGCACTGGATAACAAGAACAACACATGGTGACACAGAGCCGCACTGGATAACAAGAACAACACATGGTGACACAGAGCAGCACTGGATAACAAGAACAACGCATGCATGGTGACACAGAGCAGCACTGGATAACAAGAACAACACAGGGTGACACAGAGCAGCACTGGATAACAAGAACAACACATGGTGACACAGTATATATACATATATAACGCAAGGGCCTGGAGACTGTTGTCGATCCAGACAACATGACAGACGCGCTGGTGCAGAACGCGTTGCATTATTTGCTCTAGCATTCATTGAAGAATTTACTTTTAAAAACATACGATTGAAGAGAGACTAATAGGGAAGCAGCTTTTACGGACTATCCCGCTGGACTATCTTATATAATCATCAGCATTGTTCAGGCTACGTGTGTTGCATCACCCAATTGGTCAGTTTCACTCAATTTTTCGAGTGTCATTCGTATTTTGAGCTAGAGATCCTGCGCCCAAAATTGTCCTTCGTCTAGCATACCCAGCCTAAATTTACCCATTGTCTAGACACCTAAGCGTCCTAAAAAATACGCTGAAAATATGTGCTCTACGACGAATACATGTGCTCTAACGAGCTGGCAACACACGCTACACAATACAAAAAAACGCACACAGCAAATTCTCCGCAACAACAAGCTAACGCTGCATTCCACAATACAAACGAACGCTTTCAACAGTCAGTCTAAATATTCAGAAAATACAGATTGCGGTTGCGCACTAGAAAATTTCCTTCAATGCGTAGTTTAGTTCTGAAAATTCCTAGACGCTGTAAAGATCCGGAGATACACGACCATCTTCTTTCATGGAAGACTCGTTCCTGCATTTCATGGTTAGGCCAGCTTCATTGAACAATGAAAATTCAAAATATTTCAGTCAAAAATAGACAATAACCGTAGAGACATCCATCTTTACTAACCTTTCTGGGGAGTTCTCCAGCGTGGCCTCTTTGATTTTGTCGTCTTTTATGCATGACCCGCAAGTTGTGGCCTGATGCTCATAAGAAAACTAAGAAAACGTGGAATCTAAGCACAAGGTGTGTTCCCATACAGGATACCAGTCGCCACGAGTCTTCGTCTTCATAAAAAGAATATGCACACATGTAATCACTTCCGTTCTGCACACGATGATAATTTCGTTTCATTTTCTAAGGTTGCTCAACTATTTTGCCTTTGCCTGCCATCAATAGGATATAATCCTATTCAATTTTACCAAACATGTGACTGACTGCCTTACTCAGCCATAATGCTAACCTTAGCTTTAATTTCAACTTTGATATTTATCTACACATTTTTGACACTCAACAATGAATACCATGCTCTTGCCATTAAAAATGACGGTATTATTCATAAACCCTGGCAGCATCATTCAATGAATCCGTGAGAATGTTTTTGCTATTTCTGAATTATTTATTCATGAGCGAACAGGAAACCTGACACAGCAATGAGCTAAAATTAATATTCGACCGCGTGCACCAATTCATTGAGTTAGGAACACTGTAACTGGATTACCATCCCATTGCTTCTATTTCTTTAGTCATCTGACTTGTTCTGAATCCCATTGGCGTACGCGTGCTCTGTACTCATGCAGCGGTGGCAATAAAATATGAATAAAGTTAAATATTTTCTGCAAGTTGATTCTTGTATCTGTGCTACGGACTTGCATTTATATACTACATATACAGAGCAGCTGCTAGAAATTTATGCCTTTTAAAATTCGAATAACTTTTTAAATATATGTAATAGGAGACTAGAACAGAGAACATCCGAAAGGACAGAATTCAATGTTTTCTTACGTATCTGGTATACCCTCCAAATAAGCCACAAACATTAAGGGCGCAGAAGAGAAGATTATGTAATCAGCCAACATGGCACAGCTGACTCTTCAACACCGCAAGCTCATCATCTAAGAAATGACGAAAATTGGATCCATCGTCGGGACTCAAGAGGAAATTCTTCTGGGAAAACCGATTCAAACCTAACAAAATACAATTCAGAGGAACTTCCCAAAGTGGCAATCCTAGTTTATTGTGAGAAGCATTAATAAAGGAACATTTAGAAGAAAAGTTTCTGAACGCACAACAGAAAATGTTGAAAGAAAATGTTGCAAATGCTGTCCAGCTATAAAAAATAAAAATGAATATTCATAAAAGTGAAAATTAACTTTTCTTGTTTCCAATAATAGCAGTTTTATTTCCATATCCTGTCTGTGAAAAAGGTTACAGCAAAGGTTATAGCAAATGTATAGTTAAAAGGTAGACATTTTTAGCAACCGCCCTGTATACTGAACCACCCGCGATCTATTGGGTCAGATAACTCACGCAAAAAAATGCAACTCCACTGAAGGTTAATAAAAAAGAAATAGAAAATTATACAAGAAAAATTCAAACCGCTACCAAGAACATGGAATCCAAGTATTGTGAAGAAGATATAAGAATTGGGTGTGAGGAAGTAATGACATGTACACATCTTTAGATGGAAACAATATCTAGGGAATTCTAAAAACAGGAGTGTTCAGCTGCAGTTACATGTTAAACAATTTATAGGGATTATTTGATAAACAAAACTTTCGATAATGGTCTGACTGCAACCTTCGTGAATTGTTCCAGCGACCGATGCGGTCAGCGAAGGTTGCTGCTATCTGGCATACTTTTGATGAAATCAGCGTCTGGATTCTTTTTTATTTTTGCAAAGATAAAATGTATTTGTGACTGATCTCCGTCAGTTATGAAGAAATACGGGGGTGTCTTTTTCAATCCAAGGGTTATCGAATTCCTCACCGATCAAGATCCCGACGAAGTATAGTTTGAAAAAAATGGCACAACATCGCTTACCTCTCGACCTTCACTCTGAATCCTACGTAACATATTTCCCTGTCATATTTCGTCATATCTCCACGTCTGTTATTAAAGGTTTAAAGGAAGCTGCAGTTTACGAAACCAATGTCCGTGGCGATCTCTTGAGGGCGATTCTAGAACTGCGTCTACATTGGCAACCGCCACCTCTGTGATAAAATTTTCAGAACATCTGAAAATGAAATACTTTCGATGTAAAAGACAGTTAAAGACTGTAGTTTGGAGGGCTTTCTCGTATCAATAATTATCGTTTCTTTTCTATTATCCTTCAAAGTTGTTGCATAGTTTTTCTGATTCTTGTTCGACTAATTTTAATAATGAAATCGACATTTGCAACAGATCGTATCCAAATACACCATGTGAGAAAGGTGAATTTTTTTCTTTTTTTTCAGGCCCAAAATCAGGGAAGTAAATTTTGTCTAATTTCATAACAAAAGCAGAGTGTTGAATTTTGTGTTTTGATGCATCATTCACCTGCACACCTGAATATGAGGCTACCTCACTCAAATTTTCTTCGGCATGCAGGCCATAAATTTCCCATATTTTCGTCGTCTGGGGGTATATAAGCGATAAAGAATATGCATATGTGTACATCCATTTGTGTGCATGTACAGGGTGCTGCAAAATTTTTGGTACAAACTTCGGCTACTGATAGAAAATATTGATATAAGCACTATTTCATCAATGAAATATGTTCAAAAAACTCTTCGTTGATGAGATATGCTTACAAACTTTTAAGACTCATTTTTCGTAGCACGACGACGAATTTGCAAACGACAGGAACAGAGCGATAAGGAGAATAAGAATCGACAAATATAGGCAGGATTAACACTATACCAATTATTTCTTATCTGTAAAATGACTAAAACGTATTATTCACAAATTTTAAAAAAATTTCCACATTAAAGAAATTTCTAGAACTTTCCAATCAACGTTAGTAACCTCTAGTTTGAGCCGTAATCATTTGTCAGGTAGCATCGTGACACTGTACTGGTAAGTTGAAGCGCCTAACAAATGCAAAAATGGCTTATATGCATTTCGTAAAATATGGTTCTGCTGATGGCAATGCAAGACGTGCAGCAAGAATGTACCAAGAACGTTACCCCAATAGACAGGTTCCTGTTCACCGACTATTCACTACTTTACACAAAAGATTGTGTGAAAACGGAAGTTTCAGTGGATACAGAGTGAATGCTGGTCGCCTAAGACAGCTTGATCTGCATCATTCGGAAGTTGTCTTGGAACATTTCCGTCAAAACCCACGTACAAGCACTCGTGCTGCAGTAGCGTCTATATGAATTCAAGATCACACTGCTGTGTGGCGGACATTGAAACGGAATAATTTTCATCCGTATCACTTCCAGAGAGTCCAGGGACTACTTCCTGCAGATTATGCTCCTCGCGAACGATTCGTGTAGGGGTTTTTAAATCAGTAGTTAGAAAATGCCTATTTCGCAGAACACGTGTTGTTCAAGGATGAAGCTACCTTCAACCGTGATGGAATGTCCAATTTCTATCATTTTCACGAATGGCAAACGAACAACCCTCATGTCATCCACGAACATGGATGCCAACATCGCTAGACTGCCAATGTTTGGCCAGGTATCGTCCATAATCTTGCAAATCATTGGCCCATACATTGTGCCAGAGCGTCTCACTGGGAATGTTTACAGAATCTTTCTTGAAGAAGTCGTTTCGGATTTATTGGCCGATTTTCCATTGCATATTCGTAAAAGAATATGGTATCAGCATGATTGAGCTCCGGCACATTTTGCTGTGAAATGAGACGTTTTCTTGACCTTCAATTTCCAAATCGCTCGATTGGTCGTAATGGCCCATGCGTCCTGGCCGCCAAGATCTCCTGATCTGACGCCATTAAATTTTTTTGTGGGGGAATATGAAAAGTCTTGTTTATGAAACACCTGTGGTGTCGAAAGATCTTGTCGCCAGAATTGCAGTCGCTGCTGGAGATATTTCTGAGATGACTGGAGTCTTTGGCAATGTACGAAACTTCCTCCGACGAAGGTGTCGCACTTGTATCGATGCTCATGGTAGACATTTTGAACCATTACTGTTTTGAGGTCCTCGCTACTAATACATTATCTATTGTTAATTGGTTTTTGAATTACCTTCTCGGATATTAATAAACAGAATGTAGCTAATAATCAGCATTCCTATTTTATATATCAGGTTATCTCAAAAACGGAGTTTTTTCAACTTTTTTCATTGATGAAATAGTGCTTATATCAATATTTTCTATTAGTAGCCAAAGTTTGCACCAACAATTTTGGGATTTTCAAATATTTATTACTTAGTAAATATTGATCGTAGATACTTGAACTTTGTCTAATTTCACAGCGTGAAATGTCTTCTTTTACCGATAAAATTATTTTTTCATTTATAGCAATAGTTTAGGAACTGTAATGTAAAACAAAAAATTGGATGTTTTGCCCATTGCGCGAGCTGGTTTTTGCAATCGTAATCACTAACTTCATATGCTTGAATAGAGCTGAATATCAAAATAGGAAAAATACAGAGAACAGGTATTTTTGACAGAAAAATATTTGTTCTCAATAACAACACAATTTTCAATTTCAGTCCCTATTAGTTCATTTATTCCAGCCAATGGAATAAATTGTTTGCGAAACACTTTTGGCATCGGTCTCTCACTGCCCGCACCGATTTTCCGAATCATTTCATGGTTGTCTTCAAGCTCATTGACATCGTGGATGATACACTCTCGTAAAATTGCAAGTTAATTCGAGGTGTTTTATAAACATTAATTTTCAAATAGCCCCAGAGAAATAAATCGCATGGGGTCAAGTCGGGAATACGTATTTAGAGGCCATTCTACCATATGTCCAACTCAAATGACATGTTCTCCAAAAACTTCGATTAAACTGTTCTTTACAGTAATACTTCTGTCTCATGAAGCCCCATCTTGCAACCACCATACTCTGTTCAATCGCACCCCGTAACCAGTCAGCAACTGTGGAATAATTTTTTCATTGAGTAAGCTTTGCCGTTCAAATTTCGTTCATAGAAATTAGCCCGATAACAAGATCAGTTCCGAAAAGTCCAATTCACACGGATTTTTTTTCGAGGGAGTAAGATGCTTCGAAAAAAAATTTTGTTGATTGTTTGTATCCCGATTATGCCCTTTGCTTTTGAGAGTTAACCGGACTATTCATGTGAAAAGCCGCTTCATCAGAAACAACGAGATCTTTAACAAATCTTTCACTATTGTCAGCAAACCACCCACAGAACATAATTTTCTTCTGAGATCATTTTCGGCCAATGCTCAACAAATTTTTTTTCGTAAAAAAAATAACGTAAACCCCATTCCCCATTTTATAATTCAGCACTGTACACCGTGGCGGGAGAGAGATAAATACTATTTCGCCGACAAGAAAAATAATCATTCTTTTCAATTTGATGACGCACACTTTGAAAGTTTTTTACTTTTCTTTTCGCAAAGCGTCTTCCAAAATGTCCCATGCTTCTACTCTTTAAATTTAACCATTGCCTTTCTCACAGTAGTCTCGCTTAAATATCTTCCATCAGAATTAGTTTAAAATTATACAACATTAGCTCTGACTTTTTTTTATTCAACCATAAGTTGTGATGATAAAGATTCGTTGATCCTTTGCTTATTGCATGGTAGAACTCGGGGCAAATTTAAATTTTGATATGTGAAATTTAAATTCAAATGAGTAATAATTTAATGAGTAATAAGTATTTGAAAATCCCAGCACCTTTTTGTGAAGCACCCTGTAAACTGTATATATGCAGTATATGTGTGGAAATACAGTGGGGCAAAATAATACAAAACGTTGAATGAATCGCCAGATTCCATAATTCTAAACCACGTCCAATTACGAAAATTGGATTATATGTAAACTATAGTATAAAACGATTAGTAACGTATCTAAAACTCACAAATATTTAGTAGAAAAATATATAAGAGCATGTATTATAAATACGTGAACAAAAGTTTAGAACACATTTCAAGATATACGCACATTAATACTTCGTTGCTTAGCAATTACTATTAATTATGGTTTCGAAACGCTTAGAGTAGTTCACTACCATGCCTTTCACAAGTTTCGGGTGTAATCTTATTTCATTCTTCAATTCAAATTTCTTTGAGTTCAGTGATATAGAACCACTCTTCTGGATCTTCAATTTCAATTCCCACCACAAGTTCTCCATCGGATTCATGTCCGAGGATTGACTTGACAATTCTAAAATGTTCATTATCTTCATCTTCAACCATTGCTTGGTTTCGTTTGCAGTACGCTTTGGATCGCTGTCTTGTTGGAAGGTCCATCCACGTTTCAATTTAAACAAACGAGCTGAAGGTAAGAGTTGCTCTTCCAATATTTCACGATATTTCCTGCCATTCATGGTTCCTTCAATGATATGAAGTTTACTTACCCTTGATAAGCTGAAACATCCCCACAACATGATAGAGCCACCTCCAAACCTAAAAATGGCTATGGTGCACTTTGGTGGTATACTCTTCGTTTTGTTGCATCCAAACATGCTGTGAGCTGTTTCTCCTAAATAGTTCGATTTTGGTTTCATCTGACCGTAGTACAGAGTTCGAGAACGCTGCTGGCTTGTTCAAATGGTCGTTGACGTACTTCAGCCTGGCCTTGACATGACGTTTGTGGAGAAGAGGTGTTCCATGAGGGATGCGGGAGCGAAGATTTTCACTGCGTAGTGCCCTGGTGATAGTGTGTTTGCTGGCTTCGATACCAGATGCCATGAAATCATCCTTCAATTCTTCACGAGTATTTTGAGGCCTCTGTACTACTGTTTGGATAAATTTTCGAACAGCACGGTCGTTAATCTTCTGTGAACGGCCAGTTCGAGGCTTGCTGAAATTCAAATTCAGGCATTTCCGTTTCCGTATTATGGTTCCAACCGAGGCTATAGGAACACACAGGTCTGCACATATCTTCCGATATCCCAAACCTTCATTATGGAGCTCCGCAACACGTTCGCGAAGGTCTTGGCTGACGTCCTTATTCTTACTCATGCCTACGACCTTTTAGAACGAGAGCTGCTCTAATCATGACACGTTGTTAGAGATTAATGTTGACGAAAGTTTGCTTGTCAAATAGTACAATCTATTAGAACATTCTGGAGTAATCTTACAATAATTTGAATGTATATTACTAAGAAAAATCAGGTATTGTAAACTTTTGTATACAATACCAATATTATACATGTTCCAATATCATTTTTACATTAAATATTTGTGGGCTTTAGATACATAAGTAACCTTTTTATACTATTGTGTGTCCGTAATTGTTCGTGTCCGTATACTATTGTGTGTCCGTATTGTGTGTCCGTAATTTTCGTAATTGTACGTGGTTTAGAAATGTGTAATCTGGCAGTTTAATCAACGTGTTGGATTATTTTGCCCCCCCCCCCCCAAGGTGTGGGCGTGGAGAACATAATTCCACAGATATATAGACGCCTCTCAAGCGTCCAGAGACTATAAGAAATCAAATGTTAACACATGCAATATCCTGCTGCTCGTGTATAAAATATAATATCATATAATAAAATATAAATATCCTATCATAAAATATAAATATCCTAATTGAAAAAATAGACTTGGGTGTCTAACTGCGTCCTGTCGGTGGCATACTCATTGCAACCTATTATGTCAATGCCAACGTGTAGTCGGCTCGCACTGTTCAATTGGTCGTCAGGCACCTCTCTAACCCAACCAAGCACACACGTCTCTCCTCTGTTCAGCCTGTCATTGCCACTACTGCGTTCAGCCTCAGTCATGAAACTATGGAGTGCCACCTAGGCATGTGCGGCTAGTTTCCCTGAGTGCCTCGCCGGCCGAGGGCCGCGTTCGCTAGATGGCGCTGGAGCCGGTGGTCGGCCTCCCGTCACGTTATTCGGCCGTTTCTTCTTGAGGTCCTAGTCTGGCACCTGGAACGTCGACTCTCCGCCTCTCTACTTGCGAGCCCCAAGGGATGTGTCGGACGCGGTGAGTGTGCTGACGGTATGGGCGCTTTTGTCAGACACCCTTGTCCGTAGGTCCAAGAAATTATTCCTTGGTAAACATCCCGTTTCTCGGTCCTTTTACTACCGCAGCCTAACTGAATTTCTATTACTTCAACTTGAACTTGTTCGTTAAACGTAAGCTTGAACTTGTTCATTAAACTTAAACTTGAACTTGTTCGTTTAACTTAAACTTGAACTTGTTCGTTTAACTTAAACTTGAACTTGTTCGTTTAACTTAAACTTGAACTTGTTCGTTTAACTTAAACTTGAACTTGAACTTACGCTTTCGTAATCTTCAGATGACTGCTATTGGGGAGGCCGTAAGTGGGCTGCCGCCGAAAGCGCCGCGCCCTGCGCGTTGCATCCCTGCAAGCTTAATTCTCCGGCTTTTTGTCTACGAACCCTTAATTTTAAGCATAGATCAAATCGGTAAACGTCGCTTAACTCCTTTGCTGTATTTATTTAGGTCATCGCTTATGATGTGCAAGCACCCGTAATGAATTAACTTCATTTTTATTCGGGTTAAAGAATAAATTTGAACAAATTAAAATGTTACATTTTACCCACTCGGTTTTTCAATAGCTAGAGAATATGCGGCGAAAAGCAATCATGATTTATGAAAATATTTGCGTGGCGCTTTAAATTATCGGCGATGTTGCGTGCAGTTTCTCACTTTGTTGATCCTCCTAAATCTAAAAATTTGGTGATCAATTATCTTAAACTGTAAAAGAAAACACTACTCACTGATTGTAACGATTATGACACTTTACTCGGAAAGAAAATATTCGCTAGAAGAGTGTGGCAGAATAGAAATTAGTAATGAAAATTAGAACTATGGTGAATGCTTGCCCATAGGGCAGGAGGTGCTCTCACTCTGTCCATCGCCCGCTCGCTTTCTTCAAACATTGAGCAGGACACTGAGCGCTACGAACTCTTACGTGCACACCCACATATAGACGAAAAAAATAACATTTCAAATTTACTGGTACATAAATTCTTCTTTACAGTAGCGTTCTGTAGTTCGGTACTACATCACAGTTAGCTCGACTGAATAATTTCACTGAATATGCATTAAACTTCATTCGTTGTAATAGCCTCTATTTAGTAGACCTTGCAATACACAACTACACTAATGAAACTGTCGACAGTTGTCTGTCATTGAAGTATGTATGCAACCTTGTATCAAAATCAGAGGTCGTATAAGATGCAGGCTTTTTGAATCTATCAATGGCGCACGTGGTCATTAAATTCGGTCTAACTTCCTCCTGCTGTTATCAACCAATCTAACTGCATCAATTGGCAAGTGAATCAGCAGGGCTTCATGCAAAGGCTATGGGCAAACTTTGTCTCCGAGCACACGACTAGCACGCACGACTGAATTTAGTCGGAGTAAATCAGACGAGCACTATATATAGAGACGGGGATTTCAACATTGAACTTGTGAAGGTGGAGCTGTGCTGCAAACTACGCTGGACAGTCGCACGACCAGCTCCAGTGCCAGTCGTGTAAGTCTGCTCTGTGTCACAAGTATGGCCTGTGACACAAGTATAGCCAGTGACACAACTATGCCTTGTGACGCAAGTATGGCCAGTGGCACAGGTATGGCCAGTGACACGAATATATCTCGTGACACAAGTAGCCTACAGCCAGTGAGACAAGCATAGCCAGTGATAAAAATATGGCCAGTGACACAAGTATGGCCAGTGACACAAGTATGCCCAGCGGCACAAACAGAGCTGGCATCACAACCATCGCTAGCACACATCCACCATAAGAGCCAGGTCTCCATTTCAGCGCTGCCACAAGAAGTCGACCTGAGATTTCAATACAGCAAGTGCCCGGGATGTCCGGAGAGTGATTTCTGGGAGCCATTGAGCTCACCTTAAAATTTCCCCTGAGACCGAGGCCGGGAGGTATATTTTGAGGCGGCAGTTCCGCTCGGTGCGTCATCGGGCCGGAGGGGGCGGTTGACCTCCTCAATTTGGCCGCCGCAGCGCAGCCTAAATGTTTCGCGTTTGGACAGAGCTCGCTTCTTGCAACGCTCTCATGTCGGGATGTCTCGTGTGTCCAATTGTGCGTTGAAATAGCTCGTGCGTTGAAATGTACCTTATGTCATAATGGTTCATACATTGAAATGTTCCTTATGTCGAAATGTCTCGAGCGTTGAAAAGTTCCTTATGTCAAAATGTCTCGAGCATTGAAAAGTTCCTTATGTCGAAATGCCTAGAGCGTTGAAAAATTCCTTATGTCGAAATGTCTCGAGCGTTGAAATGTTCCTTATGTCGAAATGTCTCGAGCGTTGAAACATTTCTTGGGTTCACGCGCCCAGTAAATTAAAATGTCCCTCACAGTAAAAAGCCTCGGTTGTCGAACTGTCTCCCACATTGAAATGTTTCGTGAGTAAATATTCGGGATTTTACCGCTGTGAAGTTCTCATACAATACTTGTCTCGAGGGTTGAGACAGCTTTGGTGGTGCACTGCCTCGTTCGTTGACCTGTCTCGTCCTGCAGTGTTTTGTACATGTTTGTTGAGAGACATAAACTACTCGAAGATGGCTGATTACTGCAGCGCTCATGTCCTGCTGACAGTCCATCTATCATGAATACATTAAACGTTTAGTCATAAAAATTACAAGTTTTTTTCATAACATAACGCAGAGTTCTGTAATAAATTTCCATCATGCGCGGTGAGTTTCTAAATATAATTTTATAAACACTATGCGGTAAAATTATTTTGATCTCAGGGGTGTACGAATACAAACACAATCAATTTAGCTGCTAAACTAATACAGTGAAGAACATTATGAAGTACAAATCGCTAATGAAATTAGGAAGTAAAATTTATCCTTTCTGTTCGTATAGACCTCAAAAGCCTCGCTTTCACTCGAGCTACGCTGAATTATTTAAATGATATGAATTAATTTGATCTATATAACGGCGGTAGACTGCGGCGTATTGACGAACATGCGAGTCGGTGAAACCTCATTAAAATTTCTGAGTAACCATTGCCGTGTTAGGATTATGAATTTAAGAGGCTGCTTGAGCTGCAATTAATTTCCGCGGGCCTTAACACTAAATTCAAGATTACAAGATTAAAACTTGCCGGTAAAAGTTTCAAAATTTTCGTTTGCTTGTTATCGAATTTTTCTTTTCAAATAGGCCTTGTTTTTCTTTGAAGTTCAGGCTGACGAGACCTGACTCTAGAAAATACCTTCACTGTAGCGTCTGGCGTTCTGGGGGCTTCATCCTAATACATATTATATACAGATGTATATTCATATAAAACGAAAATAACAGATGATTGAATTCCAAAACCTTGATAGAAAATAACGAAAGGAACGTGTACGAATGCTAAGTAAGGATATTTTGTGTTGTCATTTTACGAGTTCAGTCTCCTTATTGTGCGCGTGCCAGCAAAGGAAAGAAAATTCGTACAAATGCTGACCTCGAATAGCAACAGTAGGCGTGATGTAAACAATGGTGTATTTCCAATTACTATTTGTTCGTCGTTCAAACCTCTGAATTGGTCTGTGTTCACTTTCTAAATCCATAAGAACTTTTGCTCGATTAGGTTATTTTCTAATATTAACCATTATTGGTGAGCCCTACCTGTACCTTTGTAAAATTTTACTTTTTTTAAAAGAAATAACCGAGCTTATCCTAACCCCTCCTTCTATAACCTTACTTATCCAAACCCAACCTATCCAGCCAAAACGTAACCGTTTTTCACTCATCGTAATCTACCCTGTCTTAACATAACCTCCGCTTGTCCGACTTATCCTTAAATACACGCGTCTTTGATCGAACATGCATTTTTTAATACACCTGACGACAGTTCCCCAGCAAGTCTACCCTAACTGCAATACAGTTTGATGCCCAACTTGCCTCATTTTATATTAGGCAATAAGTCCTGGCGTAACATAACGAGGAACAGCGCAATTCACGCATGCATGGATTACTATAGTGCACCCGTTCAGCCAAAAGGACATTTTTCATCCAATAAAGACTTCACTTATATTTTTTTACCTTGCCCTAACCAAATCTACTCTGTTCTAACTTACCATACTAATCTGTCTCATAACCTTCCATATCATAATCTGTTCAGTCCTTTGCTTCCCAATCGTAATATACCCTATCTAAAACTGATTCAAACCTTACTTATCACAACCTATTCTAACCTACCCTAACTTAAAAAGTAAGCAAACCTAACCTAATCTACTCTGGCCTAACCATCACTTTCTTCTTGCCTGATGTGGTTGGAAAAATAGTTACGAAAAAGTTGGACTATTGAACCTTTCTGGTAACTTATAAAACAATTACCAAAATTTTTGACGCTAATCGGGTGGTTCTTAAAAAAGGATTGTTATTGTTGTGTGAGGAACCATGGAGGTTAAGGAAATATATATATATATATATATACAGTTGAACGTACGCTACCACCATGAATGTTTGCAGCCATTCATTTATCATTCTTTGCTCGACGCAAAGTATCC
This sequence comes from Morinoia aosen, assembly GCA_030386875.1. Taxonomy (NCBI): domain Eukaryota; kingdom Metazoa; phylum Arthropoda; class Malacostraca; order Amphipoda; family Talitridae; genus Morinoia; species Morinoia aosen. Next base: position 91,912,917 of record CM059561.1, on the reverse strand, counting down.
AGTTGCCCAATGTATATGTCTTACGAGCCTAATTTAAACAAGTGTACTTTGTTAAAGATCAAAAAATGTATGTATGTTAGTGTACGAAGTTCTTCAAAAATAAAACGGGCCGCATTCGATGCGGTGATGTTCGATAGAACACGTAATTCAGAATTAAACTATTGTACGGCATCATAGACACATGGTACTGCTAATATTTAATATCAATGTAAATACTCGTATTTTTCAAGAACACCTTGTATTCCAGAGCCTGGCCTCTGCCACACAACATACCCAGATCACCCCAACAACTTTTCCGGTGTCACCCCAACGTATCGCAGGTGCCATGCGTGATGAACACGTGCTTCACTTCACTGTGGTTAAGATCGCAGGTTTAACCCAACAAAGTACAGGCCATTACCGGCATCACCCGAGGGGCTGTAGACCTTCCAAGAAGTGCCCGCAATGCTGCTCTTCTCTCAGAATATGTCAAATCTTTGGTCTGTTGGCTATATGTGCCCTTTATATTAGAATCATCTTTATTTGCCAGATCCAACGAGTACTTTAAGAACTTTCAAATATTATCCGAAAGAAGAAAAAGACAAAATTATAATAACTTTCACCCTATAATTCACTAAAGGCTGTTCAACATACTGCACGATCGTTTGCTGTACTCAAAAGAGAACTTCATTAACAAACTCTAACACGCGGAGAGTTTTCTCCTTGTGTAGCAAATATTTTCGACCGGAGGGAGTAAGTAGCAAAGTAGGTACGCTTCGCAAATGTGTCAAGCGTTGCAGGCTCGGGAAGGATTTACCAGCACACGTGCTGCCGTTGGAGCAAGACTGGAGGCGGGCAATTGCGAATGCATGCAGGTGTAGGTGCAAGTTTAGGTGTAAAAGCAATACGCAAAATAATTTTCAAATTCCATGTCCCCGTCGACTGCATATCTTTGCGATAGTAAATGGATCCGCCCCCTCCTGTGCCTCATACATAATTGGTCACTTGGAAGGCTGATCCAAAAAAGATTGGTTAGAACGACTAAGACACGCTTTTGTTCGAAATATTTTGTTCTGTTTCTGGCAAGATGATAGCTTTGAGGTATGTTTACTGGACAGGAGACCTGACAAACCACGGTCAAGCCACTTGAAACAATACAATAGCAAGTTAAAGTATGCAAAATACACACCATCGCACATTCTCTGCGCATTATCTTGCAACTTTCTTCTTTATAGAATTAATAAGTCGGGAAGTTTGTCGCAATTCGTATAAACCTCGAGCTCACCGGCATTCTTTGTGTTATTTTTCATGGCGCCTCAATGAATTAGCTAGGACTCAGAAATAAATGATTTGAATTTTAAGCCTTCTTTAGTATGATCAATAAAATTAACGATGAATTTGCATCTTTTGTTGAGATATAATGCACGGATATGACGAAATTAGAGAAGGCAAACTTGGTAAAATCACCAAAATTGAGGGTGTGCACTGTGCAGTATTCAGCCGCCCTCGAACAATTCGCACTGCTAAAATCTTCAAAGATGGTAAGTTAGACGAAACTCAAAGAGATCAGCGTGGAAGTTACCCTGAAACAATGAATATAAGTGAGAAGACAAAAAGGATTATCGTGAAACAATGATCCTGTCGGAATTTACGATGCAAACGAGTTTGAACAAGCGCTCTTCTGAAATGAAATTCAGCTGCTGAAGCAAAAATTTTTCAGAACAAGTTAAAGTAGAGGATGCTCACAAATATCTTATTTTGAGATGAAAAAATTCTTTGTTGTGGCATAGTTCGGCAGCCAACAATATAAAGAGCTAATAAGGATCCTTGCAGACAGCCTAAAACAGTTTCAGGTGATAAAAACCCGCCTTGGTCATGATCAGGGCCACCATTTCCACGAATGGAAAACGCCTTCCATTTTCGTTTAAGATGAGAAAGCAAAGACAATTACGAGGCCTGTCGAAAAAGTATCCGACCTTAATTTTTCCCGCGCAAAGTAGTGATTCTAAGGCGGCGCCACTGTGCACGGTGGAAGGAGGAATCTTAATGCGCATGCTTGACTTTTTTCACCGCATTCACTTGGGCCAGTCACTGGCTGGTGGTCGCCAAGTAAGGTGCTGTTCTAAGTGTTTGTCGGATTTAGTTTTCTTGCAAGATGACTGAACGAATTGAGCAAAGACACTGCATCAAATTTTGTCAAAAGCTTGGTGATTCTCAAATTGAAACAATTCGTATGATTCAGCAGGTGTTTGGGGAAGATGCTATGGGTGTAACACAAATTAAGGAGTGGTTCAACCGATTCAAAGATGGCCGCACATCAGCGGAGAGTGAGCAGCGTTGTGGCAGGCCCAAAACTTCTCGGAGTGCAGCTGTTGTTGAGAGGGTGCGAAATTTGGTGATGGCAGATCGTCGTTTGACCGTGCGGGAGATTGCCCAAGAGGTTGGAGTGAGTAAAGATTCTGCACATGCCATTTTGCGTGACGATTTGAACATGAACCGAGTGGCTGCGAAATTCGTGCCCAAGTTGTTGTCGCCCGAACAAAAAGACCTCCGTCGTGACGTTGCACAGGACCTTCTGGACACCGCCAACACTGATCCTGGGTTTCTGAACACCGTGATAACTGGAGATGAGTCATGGGTGTACGGGTACGACCCAGAAACAAAAAGACAGTCATCCCAATGGAAGCATCCCGAGTCTCCAAGGCCGAAGAAAGCGCGGCAGGTGCGAAGCAAAATCAAGGTGATGCTGACTGTTTTCTTTGATGTCCGTGGAATTGTGCATCACGAATACGCACCGGAAGGACAAACAGTGACAAAGGAGTACTATCAGGATGTTCTCCGGCGACTTCGTGATGCAGTTCGGCGCAAAAGACCAGACATGTGGACTGCGAACAACTGGCACTTGCATCACGACAACGCGCCCGCACATTCATCCCATTTGATCCGCAATTTCTTGGCCAAACATGGAATTACGACCGTTCGCCAACCTCCCTACTCTCCAGACCTGGCTCCTTGCGACTTCTGGTTGTTTCCAAAATTGAAGACACCACTGAAAGGATCCCGTTTTGAGAGTAGAGAAGAGATAAGGCGGAACGCGACGACAGAGCTGAACACCATTCCAAAAGAAGACTTCCAGAGGTGTTTCCGGCAGTGGAAGGATCGGTGGGCTAAGTGTGTGGAAGCACAAGGAGCCTACTTTGAAGGGGATTAGGGTCCCAACCCCGTCAGGTTGTTGAAGTATTTTTTCTGGCCAAAGGTCGGATACTTTTTCGACAGGCCTCGTATTTGCATCGAATAAAGTTTAACTGTGTTCATGGGTATAAAAATAGCGCACACTCTCACATGTCGACTGTAGCATCGTAGAATTGTCAGGACCTTTTTCTATGTAGATTTCCTCATCGACTGATCTCAATTTACAGAACTTTTCTTATAAGTTTACTTTTGACTTTGAAGCCCGTACTCTCACACAAATGAAGCTCCGAAGCGCGCTTCTAAAATGGAAAGGGGGAAATTCTCAAAACAAGCAATGTGATGCGACGGAGTTTTCGAGACAGACTTGTGATTCGAGCCGCAGTTTGATGTATTGAACAATAAGTGATAGTTAAGTAAGCAGAAGCTGAAATTAAGTGTTGCCTAAAACATGGTGAAATTATTAAGTATTGTGTAAAGTAAAATATATCTTCAGTTTTGATAGTCTAAGGACTGGGATGCATTTTTTATCCATCAATCTATTAGTCTCTTTGCCTTTTGCTGGTTTGCCTTATGGTCTCTTGAGGTTTTCATATTCCTATAATTTTCGGTTTATGACCCCTTTTGAAAGAGCCAAAAGCATAAAACAATCTGGAGATGGGAAATAGAAGCAAATTACATTTTATTCGTTCAGTTGTGCGTGTAGTAAGAACAAAGCGTGCTTAAGCTACTCTATTAGCAAGTACGTACCTAAATGATTCCACCTTAGTTTCTTACTCTCCATTCTAACAATTTTTAGACCATAAATTTCTTCGTCTCGAGAATCTTCCTACACGACTTCATATTAAAACTTTGTTAATGATGAACGCATACTCAGTAAATTCATTTAGAATTATTTGCTGTTCATGGGAATTAAGCGCTCTACTCAGTTTGCAGCACTTTTTGTTTTTTAATGAAGGATTTTGGCACAAAAGACGCTGTGCTAGTGAAAAATCAGTTCTGTGACCATAATAAGCAATTACTTAGCTTGATTGATTCGCGCAGCTCACGAGTAAGTTGTGTTCTGGCTTCTTACCCCAGTGAGTGCTCTTATAAAGCCATCAATTTTTTCAGCACCCGTTTATACTGCGAAGTTATCTCGCTACATAAGTGAAAGAAGTTTCCTTTGTACACGACACTTACCTGCAAGTCTTAGAACACCGTTGCAACTTCACTGAGAATTAAAATTTAGAATTATACGTTTGGTAGTCTCTCAATGCGAACACGAGCAATACGAATTCGATTTCAATTCACGGAATTAACTGATTTTGTTCCCAATTAAAGCATAACTCAGGACATCATCGATATTTTATGGAGAAGATCGGTTTGTGTTCTTGGTTATGAGATGAAAACTCTTTTTTCAAACTCAGATATGTTGGCGTTACCAGTTACGGGACGTTTTTCCTTGGATCAAAATATAAAAACTTCGTTCAAAAATGATGCGTGCATTGAAAGTATTGAAAATGTTAAAATATTTTAGTCATTGAAATGCCTGATCACTTGCTGGAGACTGTCATTTAAAATGATCCCAACAGATTTTGGTCAGCATTTGATTGTGCCGATATTTACGGATTTTAGTCACGTTCATACATCAGTCGTACTTCTGAGAATGCGTACAATTTTTAACAAAATATTTTTTAATTTTCATTTGACTCATTGCTTCGTGATTCAATGCATTCTGTCGTACACAATTTCAACACAATTTTACATGCAGTGCAAATTCGTTTCATGAAATGGACTTCGTGGCGCTCTCCAGGCTTAAAAAGGCCAGATATCGCAGCGCGCGTCCTCACAGAGATGAACATTTCGAGGTGGATGTAAGCCAAATTGAAATGTGGAACGCATTTTTGGCCTCCTTTGGATACTCCCTGATTTCAAAGCGTGCCCTTCCAAAGTAGCGGTGATGTTCTTCATTACATGCAAATGCTGAGAAATACAGCACTCATTCTCAAACTGTCAATTTTCAAGGTATGAACTATGGAAAAAATGATTACTCAAATGTCATAAGATTTTAATGCTTCGTTAGCCCACAAAAGCAAAATATTTATCTTAAAAACTAAGTGTACTGTGGTGACGAATCAACACTGTCCAATTTTATATCTAGACCTGTAGTGATCAGGAACCCTCTGAAATATAGCGCGGCGAATTTCAATAAACCTCAGTTCCGTACTTTTTTGGTCTAGGAGCGTAAAACTCTAATAATTTTAGAGGCACTGGTAGAAAGAAAGAAAGGAAGAAAGAAAACGGTTTATTTCCAATAGAGATGGTACAAAAGTACCATCATTGGTTTTTAAAATATCTTAAAATTAATACACTTAGATGATACACGCACACGAGTATTGAAAAACTCGTGTCACTAGTCAAAAGAAATGATTGAGGGCAATGAACTCCTAATCTAGCTTAAGAAGAGCGTCCCCCATACGGACTTTTTTCTTTATTATTGAACCTAGAACAATGAAATTTGATATACTGATAGGAAATTGAATTTGGAATCGTTTTTGCTTAGAGCAAAAGTTCAATTTTCTTGAAAAGAAAATGGGAAATCGAAGAAAACGAAGTTTGAAGGGGGGGGTTTCAAAAATCTTCTCCTCCTACAATTTTTGAGCTACAGTAATGATTTTGGTATCAATGAATGCGGAAAGACACGGGCTTTTATGGATGTTGAAATTCATTTCAAAATTATTTATTGCTCATGAGTTATGACGTCATAAATTTTTACATTTCCGAAAAAGGGCATTTTTTTCCTATTTTTACACTTTTTCATATTGAAAATGTAAATTTGAGGAAACGAATTTTAGCACCCATAAAAGCCCGCGTCTTCCCGCATTTAATGATACCAAAACCATTACTGTAGCTCAAAAACTGTAGGAAGAGAAACATTTTGAAACCCCAAAAACCATTGTTTACATTGTAAGCAGAACAAAGAAACATAAACAATACAAATAAAAAATTTTTTATTTGTATTGTTAATAAATAAATAGAACATAGGAAAAAATTCTTCACTCTTTATCTTGTTTCCATACTAGGAAATAGTACGGAATTTAGCATGCCATTTAATATAAAAAATAAACCAGTCATCGATTTTAGGGGCTGCTTTCTAGCTCGCGAGTCATTCAACAACAATCACACACGGGCATCAAAAGGAGAGTTTAGTGGGAAGGGTGAGATAACTCAGAGAACTGATAGTGTTGCTGCTGTCAGCAAATGTTGACCACCGCCTCTGCTACTTCTGCCTCATGTGATATAAACCTCAAAACTCCTGCGTTTTCGAGAAATGATGACCCCGAAAACGAAGGAGTTTTGAGGTTTTTTCACTCATGAAAATCATTTTATTTTGCGTTTTTATGTATATGGTTAAAATTTGTGCATCGAATTACACAACACCCGGTAGATATACATATGTGACACTACATTTGTGTGTATAGTCAGTTGTGTGATAAAATTGGAAAAGATGAACGTTCAAAGAAAAGGCATTTAATATATACACAATAAAGACATCGCTAGCAGCACGACGAAGTACAGACGCGCTGTGACGATGCGCACCACTCGTGCGTCGCAGCACAGGCATGCCTCAGGGCTGCCAGTATGAGCAGGACAGAAAATGACCTGTGTGCTGTCATACCTTTTCCTGAGCCACTGGACATCCAGACAGCAACACCTCTGCGCGACGTCGATGAGGGTATAATGTTCTAAATGCATTTCACAGCGAGAAAATTGTAATTTTTGACGTGGTGTCTCAGGAAGTCATGCTTTGAAGTTGCAATTCAGAGAGCAAAACTCTAACATTTTTCGAATGATATTTTTTTCTCATAAAACAGAGGCTAAAATGAACGCTGCTTGATGAGTTAGAACGCTGGTTCCCGCAGCAGCTGATGTGGATAGGAAATTTTCGATTTTTGCATTCTTTCAACATAATATTTCGTGGGAACTTGAATCTCCTTTTCTTTACTCAATAGAAAACCAACTACGATTACGTTAAAACTTGTTTATTGAAGACTTTATCACTTCCTAATACCCCGGAGTAATACTCTTAAGACAGGGTAAGCTCACATCTTTTAATTAAGTAACAGCAAAAATAAAAGCCGTGATCCTTGTGGGAATGAAATTACCTCCTCTAAATTTTATTATAATTAAAAAGTGACCAACCACACCTCTCTCTCTCATGGAGAGGTGGTTAGAATGGACTCTATAGGACGATCACATATACATCAATATGTGCTTACGTTCATGTATATTAACATATAAACATCTGAAATTATACATATTATTACTGTAGATATATTCATACATGTACTAATAAATACGTGAAGCGAGTAAACACATGTTCTCAACATGCGCTGTACATGTGCACACAAAACATAAAGCTTGAATTCGTGAAATCCATCATTATTTTGGCTATCAAGATGGCGACTGGAGAACCTCGTAAATTGTCCCAGGAATACCTTTATCGATCGCCCCATTATTACAAGAGAGATTGTGCGATGGTGGCTCCTCTTCTTGAACTGAGAGAAGGAAGTGAAGTAAAGCTCAATTAGTAGAAGGACTTCATCTATAGTCTCCTATTCTTCTCTGCTTTCTAAATTTTTCAGAAAAGCTGCTTGGTTGAGGCGAAAACCTCACGGTGGCGGGACAAGATTTGGACCTACAAAGCGTGGTGGTTTACCGTCGCACGACGGAGAAAACAATGGTAATCGAACGTTGCTTTCGAGGTAGTCTCTCAGCAACAGTGGTTTCATTAATTTTTGCAAGAGAGCCACTTCGGTTAAACGCATTGATTGAGAGAGCCGCATCTAGTGCAAGTTAGCGTATATTATATAAATTATATATTAATTAATTAATTTATATATATTTCCAGAGCCGTGAGTTGAGCCATCGCGAGCCGCCAGCGGCTTGAAGCCTCGCAAGGAATACCACTGTTCAACAACAAAAATGCGCCACTGTGTTCGTGGCGTACCAGGAAGGTTTGTGCCGCTCTACCTGGTCGTGCTCACTCAGGCAACCATCGGCTCATGCCCACAATTCCAACGACTTAATTTAAAGTGAAAATCTTCTTTTTATTTAACTTTCAAATTCATCTTTCATCAAATCACTCTCTCAATAAAACATGACATCGTTAGGTACATGAAGTATAATTGTTCATTTCATATAAGTATACATATCTTCCTTTGAGATGACTTCTGCGGCAACTCGCACATCACATTGTGAACTCTGTGGCAACTCACATATCACATAGTGAACTCTGTGGCAACTCACATATCACATAGTGAACTCTGTGGCAACTCACATTTCACATAGTGAACTCTGTGGCAACTCACATTTCACATAGTGAACTCTGTGGCAACTCACATATCACATAGTGAACTCTGCGGCAACTCACATATCACATAGTGAACTCTGTGGCAACTTACATATCACATAGTGAACTCTGTGGCAACTCACATATCACATAGTGAACTCTGTGGCAACTCACATATCACATAGTGAACTCTGTGGCAACTCACATATCACATAGTGAACTCTGTGGCAACTCACATATCACATAGTGAACTCTGTGGCAACTCACATATCACATAGTGAACTCTGTGGCAACTCACATATCACATAGTGAACTCTGTGGCAACCCACATATCATATAGTGAACTCTGTGGCAACTTACATATAACGCGAAGTATGAGAGTCTCTAGCATGCCAGAGCCAGTACATTACGGGAAGTGTGCCTAGCGAGTATATTTAGTGCGTATCTGCAGTACATTTATTCTTCAAGAAAAACACCTCACGACACTTGAATTAAATATGATTGCATAAATGCATGCTAAAATACGTTATGAAATGCATGCTACGATAAGCTGTGAAATGCGTGCAACGATTTGCTATGAAATGCACGCTACGGTTTAAAAGCAATGATGTGGCACAACTGGCTTCCGTAAAATGGCCTAAGATTGAAATAATAGCGCTACGTTTTTGTTCTCTTGTTCCCTGCATTTATATACGAATATATATATCTTTTTAAACATCCCATGTACTTCCGATTTTCCATCGCCACTTCGGTAAACATTTTTGAAACTCAAATTAAAACTAGACAACGAAAAGCATCATCGAACTGCAGACTGATTCTGTGAGCATTCATTTTTGAGCATCCTTTAATCTATCCTCTTTGAAGTTTTCAGTTTTTTTATTGCCGGACACCGCGAGTTCGCGCATGCAAATCGTCCAGTTGAGGCATTTTTGTAAACGCGCCAGGACATTTTTAGTCAGCATTCTTGAAACGAAGTAAGTACAAATTGCCCATCTTTACAATCCGTCATGTAAAAGAGATATTTATTCCCAGAAAGGAGCGGAATTTGATGTTCTTCATACCAATACAATCGTACACAAAAATATTCATTTTATTCTGTTTTATCACAGGAAGAACGTCTGTCCCTCCGTGAGAATATCACACATAGCAAGTTTTGTTATCTTGTCGTTCAACATTTTCAGCGCGTGAATGAGGGTAAAAATCCACTGAGCAACCATGTTGATGTAATTTATTACAAAACCTCACCTGTAAATATGTGTCAATAAATTACAGCAACAACTATTTTTCTTCAGTATTGGAAAATTTTTTCGAGCCATTTTTGAGACACTCCCTCACCATACCGCTAAAACTGCTAGCATATTGTCCTGCTAATTCACAACTAATTTTTTCCGCTGACCTGCGTTTCGTAATCGCAAGCGAAGTCCTCAACATTCCATAAGTCCAGTTGCTCTTGGATCAAAGGATGGCTACGTGAGGAGTAATTTAGTAAGCTCTATAACACCGGATCCCAAAGGGCGAAGTGCTCAAAAATATTTGGTCATAAGTTCTGCACACGCAGCAAAATCGCTCTTCATTTTGAGATCAAAATAGGAAATTTTTCTTAAGGTTGAGGGGAAATATTCAATTCTAGAAAAAAAATTTACGAGTTCGTGGACACATTATCAAATGGTTGCTTCGCTACAAGAAAATCTTACTTGAACCAAAAAAGCAACATTGTTATTACGAAACGACTAAAAACTAGCTAAATACCATGCAAAATTGTGCCATCTAAGTTCAATGAAACTAGAAGTAATGCCATTTTTCTAAATTATAAGCAAAGTATCAGTAGTTTACACTTAAATATGTTCACGTGTCATCGATATCCAACAATCAGAGTGATAGACTCGAACGCAGCAGTTCGTAGGTTCAAGAGTCTCGAGAAGCTCAATGCAGAAAATACAGACGTCCGCATTGTTATGTTGCTCGTTTATTGTAACAATCATATAAAGAAGTCGTGGCTACAAAACTATGGCTGCAACTTGTGAATGAACTAATTTATAATTGGCTGCTGTCCTGCTCTGGAGAAAAGTGACCAGGCATGCGAAGAATTACGAGAGAGCAGGGCTCACACCTAGCGTAAAAAATATCTTGGTTTACAATCAATTCGAAACTTTGTGAAGGCGATTTTCTTTCATCAATGTGAATAATTAAGTTCTTTCGATGATGTGATGAAATGTAGTACTGCGTTATTGTGGCTTTCTGAAGAATATGAGTGGGAAGTGAAGTTGGATCGAAGCATCACCAAATGGTAAAGCATTTCGTACATAACGGACTGTAAGAGCTGCGAGCTCGGAGCAGCAGTTCGAAGGATTAAAGCTTGCAGGTACGACGCTTGCACGTTTACTGTTGTTATGGTACGCAAATGCGTCGCAGTATCTTATTAACGTGCCAAATTTCAAGCGTTCCAACGTAGAATGCAGGTATCCTTAAGTTTCCTTTTTGGTAGTTCTAGTGAACTAAACGGCAAGAATTTTGCTCGATGGCAACACTTCTAAAATGTGGTTCATTATTTTTCCCCTACGTTTTGAAAAATTGTATGAGAATTTGACTCGTGTGGTACTTTCCTAATCCAGCAAATCGTGCCGTGTGTATTGAGTTTTTCAGATCAGTCTCGTTGGATAATCACCTAAGATTTGTGGAAAAATTCTGAACATAAAAACTCTATTCAGTTGTTTGTCTATTACTTCACACGTGTAACATTTCAAAAAACCAGCCTTCTAAATTTCTTCAGCCGTTTAGAGCAACCTTTGTGATTAAAAAACACAATTTCAGAATCAACTCGGGCTTCTTTTCGTTTTCATAGAGCATTTGTATTTATAGACACTCTAAACGTGCGGAATGTTAGTTTTGTGTCTGCCAGCGAAGTTGTTGCTCCGACATCACACAGCAACCGCGCCATGATTTTGGCCTTCGGCAGCCTCCTCAAGCTGTGACAAGCTGCGTTCCTAGCCATCCAGCTTTTGGAACTAATTTCTTTCGGAGGCTCATAAGTGAACATATTAGCGCGCGCGTCTCGAGCGCCGCCCAAAGTAGAGCCACTCGAGAACAACTGCCTACCCGAAGGCGGCCATTTATTTGTGTGGCTTGCCGTGATGGCGGGAAAGGATGTGCGCCTCCGTGAGGCACCAGCGAGCTCGCAACGTAAGTATGGCTGCTCGTCTCAGCCTGGCTACCAAAATTCCCTCGCTAAATTGAGTACGTTGAAGAAACGTGAGTTTTTTTGGTTACAGTGAGTAAGTAACGATGTTGAAATATAATGCATTTTCATATTCGTTTTTAGAGAAAAAATTTTAAGTGATCATCGCTTGAATATGAAGTACAAGTTTTATTTATACTATTTAATGTTCATTTTTTCATAGCTCAATAGTTTTTCAAACTTAGAAATCAATATAGAATTAAGTAGATTAAAATCCTCCTTAGTATATTGGAATTCCTAATGGTATCAACGGCAGCCTCTATCGCAAAGATTGTTCTTCCAACGGTGCTAAAAGTACCCTCTTGTTACGAAGTGCTCGTCTTAGCCGTGTGGCTTTCGAACTCGCCTCCGTGCAGGTAAACCTTTGTTCGAGTCCCGGCGCTGGTGGCGATTTTCTCTGTTGGGTATAGGGGAAAAATTCCAAGCACAATACCCCACTCTACCCAGGTGTCTGAAATGGGTACCGGTCTTGACCGGGGGAAAGCGTCATGGCATCCTGGCGTTAGTTATAAGGCATTTGAAAATCCAATGTACAAGGTGATATGTATCAGGCTTGAAATTGGAAATAAAGCATCCGTAGATGCCTTCATTATTATTATTATTATTATTATTATTATTATTACAATATTTTCAACTGGGAACTGCTAGACATTTCAGTAACAAAGGGTACAAAATTATCTCGGTAAAAAACAGTTCTGTATCGTTTCCATGCGAGTAAATGGATACTCCAGGAGTTTTGTTTTCATGTCTTTTTCCTTCGCTCTCCAGTGATTTAAAAGTTCAGTCATTTTGACTATTTTCCTCTGAATAAATAAATTAGCTTTTGAAAACTGAAACGAATTGTTTTTTAACGTGAATCTGACTTCATTTATGGGTATTTTTTCCATTTCCGCAGTTTTATTTTCCCCTACGCGACGCAAAATGCGGATATTTTTGACTAATGAAAATGCAGTTGTATGTAAGCCAAAAATGTCAAAGACTAGCGAACAAGTTTTATCTTGATCGTCTCCAACAAGAAGCGAAAAACAAAGGCGATGAAAATAGTGAATTGTAGTATCTTGGAATTTCAGCAAGATATAAGGTTTACTGGACAACACTTGTAGATCGGTTAGCCTAGCCGTAAACCAGGCAATTGGATAGCAAAACGAACAGCAGGACGACTAGTAATGTACTGATCTCAAGTTCACACAGCTTGCTCTTAAGTCTAGTTTCGGACAATGAACTTCCGCCCGGCAGTAGGCGCCTTCCGACCTATCCGGCGCTTGTAAATACCAGACGCGCCTCTGCGGTTCCGCCGGAAACTCCGAGCGAGCGAGACTCATAAATCTCCGCAGCCGGAACCTCCATAAATATCCCAAGAGCGTCACTATACAACAACTTCCCTCCCTTTAGATGAATATGTGACAAAGGGAAGGAGGAACTCAACAACCTATTCGTATTACAGGTTTGGTTATTCTGCCTGATCTACGAGGTTCATTTTGCTCAGGGGAGCTGTTAACAGGCTGAAAAGCAGGAGTCTCTGCTGCTCCACTCCCGGTAGATTCCAAACTACTGTGCAACAGCTGATTTGAATGTCTCTTCCAGATTACATTTAATGCTAATATTTGAACATGAAAGATATTAACAGCAACCTTACTAACAATAATTCCCTTCAACCACTTGGGACCATTTCTCAAATTCAGAGCGAGAACATGATCCCCGACATCAAATTGAGTTACATACATAGGCTTAGACCTGGACACAGAAAATTTAGGATGAACTCTATCTTTGGAAGTAACAAATTTACGATTGTTCAGCGCAACAGAGGGAACAATTTTTGTTACACTATGCGGAATACAATGCGATTGAAATAATGCTTTTGCTAGACGGGATTTGAACGATTCGGAAGAAGGTAGTTTTTTCAACAAGTCTTTAATGACTCTTACCCCCCTCTCAGCTTGACCATTGCTTGCTGGAGAGTAGGGCGGAGGTGTGAGGTGCTCAATGCCGTTGGAAATAAGAAAATCTTTGAAGTCTTGAGATGAAAAGTTAGAAGCATTGTCACTTACGAGCACATCACACAGCCCGTTTCTGCTGAAAATCATTCTCAACGCATCGACAGTATCTGACACACTCGTGGATGGTACCACTTCACATTCAATATATTTAGATAGTGCATCTACAGCAATGAAAACAATTTTATTCTCGTAGAAAAAATGATCGACATGAATGCGTTCAAAAGGACGAGAAGGAGTAGGCCATTCTACATTTCTAGACTTAGGTTTTGCTCGATTTAATTGACATTGGGGACAACATTTTACGATGTCTTCAATAGTTTTGTCCATTCCGGGAAACCAAATAACAGATCTGGCCAACGATTTCATGCCACAAATGCCCGGATGTCCATCATGAAATGTTTCAAGGACTAAACTACGCAGTGACTTGGGAATAAAAACCCGTTCTTTATAAAGTATGCAACCCTTCATGATGGTCATCTGAGGTAGCAGGTTCTTAAATTTTGAAAAATTGGGATCAGGTTTAGGAGGCATGCCAAACTTTATGTATTGTTTAAGTTGGCATAGTTCGCTATCCATATCAGTATGAGTTTTTATATTTTCACACGTGACAGGAGTTTTATCAAGAGTGTTCACAGCAAAAATCATTTCGTACGGTTCTAGCTCCCTTACAGTCGTAGGTAGTGGCAGCCTACTGAGACAATCGCTATTTACGTTACATTTGCCTTTCGAATATCTGAAAACATAGTCAAACTGGGAGAGTCTAAGAGCCCATCTCCGAATTCGAGCGGAACAGTTGAGAGGTACACCCTTGTCATGTGCAAAAAGTTTACAAAGAGGTTTCTGATCATTATGGATAATGAACTTAGCACCAAGTAGAAATTTCTTGAATTTCTCCACGCCAAAAACCACACTAAGGCTCTCCCTTTCAATGTTAGAGTAGTTTTGTTCCGCACCATTCAGAGATCTCGAAGCAAATTGAACCGGACACCAATCATGAGAAGGACTAACGCGTTGCATGAGTATGGCAGCAACTCCATAACCCGAACTATCAGTTTCAAGAAGAGTTTCATGGTTGGGATCAAACAACTTTAGAGGTTTATGCGAACGAAAGATGTTCTTAATTTTCTGGACACTCTCGTCCTGTTCTGGAGTCCACCGGAACTGTACATTTTTCTTAAGCAGCGAATACAGAGGATGCATGACATTAGAAAAGTTGGGTACAAAACGACTATAGAAGTTACACAATCCGATGAAAGCTTGCAACTGTTTGAGGTTTTTAGGAACAGGAGCATTGAGAATAGCTTCTACTTTCTCAGAGTTAGGGTGAACACCTTTGTTATCGAAAACGTACCCTAAATAAGACACACGATCAGTTAGAAAGGCACATTTAGACAGATTTAGGCGAATTCCCGCGTTTTCCAGGACAGACAGGACCCTGTCAAGAACTTCCAAATGAGCATCATATGACGAGGTCAAAATGAGGAGGTCATCCTGGTACACAATGATATTATCGATGCCAGAAAGAGTCCTATTCATGAATGCTTGAAAGATGCCAGGGCTTGCACGTAGACCATAGGGTAAGTAATTGTACATAAATAGACCTTCAGAGGTGTTAATGGTCGTAACTTTCTTTGATTCTTCGTCCAACGGAATTTGTAAAAACGCGTTAGACAAATCAATTTTTGAGAAAAACTTAGCGTCTCCGACTTGAGAAATGACATCATCAATAACAGGTAGTACAGATTGAACTGGATTCAGGAAATTGTTAATGGAAGCTGAAAAATCTCCACAGATTCTCACACTGCCGTCAGACTTTAGAACATTAACAGTAGGAGATGCCCATTGGCTATCATACACTTTTGTGATTTTGCCCATACTCTGCAAGCGTTCCAGTTCGGTTTTGACAGAGTCTCTTAGTCTTACAG
This sequence comes from Morinoia aosen, assembly GCA_030386875.1. Classification (NCBI taxonomy): domain Eukaryota; kingdom Metazoa; phylum Arthropoda; class Malacostraca; order Amphipoda; family Talitridae; genus Morinoia; species Morinoia aosen. Next base: position 91,897,257 of record CM059561.1, on the reverse strand, counting down.
GAACCGGGCGTGCTTTACAAAATACAGGAACTGCATTAGGCAACACATCAAGATGAACTGTCTCTTTAACGTTAGACTGTGAATCAGATGATAAGTATTCGTCATATTTTAACGACACTTTTTTCGGCAAACTATGACAATCCGTTTTATTTATGGAATCGTATTTGTCAGGAATGACAATGTCTACGTTTAGTTTAGAACAAATATCTCGGCCAAGTAAGTTGATTCTATCATCCTCCACAATGAGAAACTTATGATTAAAACTTACATTTTGGTACATAACCGTTACTGAAGCTTGACCAAGCAGGTTTACCGAGACACCACTGTACCCGAGAATTTTGCTGCATGTAGGATTTACCACAGCACCAACTCTGATTGCATCTCTTTTACGTATAGTTGACACGGCACTGCCGTTATCCAACAAGAATTCAACAGGTTTACTATTTAGGTTGCATGCAATCATAGTGGGCTCTTTAGTGACGGGAATTACAGTGGTGTTTACTCTAAAAAATTAGAATCACTTGGGGAATAATCAGAACACTCATGTAGATGATTACCGTCACCACTTTCGTTCCCCGGTTTTTGCCAAACAGCTTCGTTCTTCTGTAGAGGCATCCGTGAATTCTTCATTAACACGTCTTCTCTTCCGACGATGCCACAGCAACCGCTTCTTCCCGACTGCACTGTGTAAGTGCGAGCTGCGTCAGATTCTCCTCGTGTAGGTCCCCTTCGTGTAGGCATAGCAGAATGAGGCCGAGCTGCAGGTGTAGATTTGCAAACCTTCGAAATGTGGCCTAATTTTCCACATGTGTGACATTTCAATTTCAAAGCATAGCAATTCTTTGCAAGATGCTTTTGCTTGGTTCCGCAGCGAATGCATATGTAGTTCGGCGGGAGTTTTTCTGTAGTGAAATACGATGTAGATGAATCCTCCCGAATAATATCTTGAGCGTCGGAGCTTAATTGTTCGATAAGTTTTGCGTTTTCAACGCATTCGTTGAAGGACTTGCTATCGCACTTCTGTAGAACCGCGCTGAGAATTTGCGCTGAGTGTAGCCCAGCCACGAAGGCATCTCTTAATAAACGATCACGACAGCAATTACCATAATTGCATGCAGATGCTAAGTCATTTAACGTTTTAGCATAACTTTCTATGGATTCATTAGCACCTTGTTTTCTATTTAGAAATGTAACCGATGCACCGACGATGGATTTTTTAATTTCAAATTGTTGTGTTAATTTTTCTTCAAGTTCTTCATATGTAGCCTCAGTGAGTAACGTAGGTTTAATTCTTCGTTGTAGATCAGTAATTATGTTTACAGGCAAAGCTTTGATTAGAATACTAGCTTTTTTACCGCCATTATTTCCTGCTTTCTGAAGAGCGTCTGCACTTTGTACTTTCCAGCGTTCCAAGAATTCACTCACTGTTTCTACTTCCACGTCGAACGGAGGACAGCTGACTGTAGAATATGCCATCTTAATTTTCAGAGCACTTTTAAAGTTCAAATTCACTTCGCAAGTTCGAAGCCTCGTCGCCAATTGTAGTATCTTGGAATTTCAGCAAGATATAAGGTTTACTGGACAACACTTGTAGATCGGTTAGCCTAGCCGTAAACCAGGCAATTGGATAGCAAAACGAACAGCAGGACGACTAGTAATGTACTGATCTCAAGTTCACACAGCTTGCTCTTAAGTCTAGTTTCGGACAATGAACTTCCGCCCGGCAGTAGGCGCCTTCCGACCTATCCGGCGCTTGTAAATACCAGACGCGCCTCTGCGGTTCCGCCGGAAACTCCGAGCGAGCGAGACTCATAAATCTCCGCAGCCGGAACCTCCATAAATATCCCAAGAGCGTCACTATACAACAAATAGAAAGCATGTTACAGCTTACTGTATCACAATGATTTGTAAGAGCAAACAACACCATACACATCAAACAGTATAGCGATTTCAATTTTTAAAGTGGATGAATATAAGTGATAATGAGTTCATTCTCAAGCTTTATGTTTTTGGTGGAGCAGATGCTTGCAGCGATTGAATGCAGGCACAGGTTGAATGTCGGCCCCTTCGATGCACCCCAGATGGCGCAAACTCTCGCATCGCTGGCATAACGCCACGATTCTGAGCAGGCCTAGAGATATGCATAGCAGGAGGCATTTGTCGATCCCAGGTCGCCGCGCTAAAGACCCTATAAAGGCCTTATAATGTCCCGCAAGAGGATTCCATGGCAGCTTTATTTGAAATTAGAAGTTTTATTTCTGCTGAGACTATGGGTAGGAATTGCAAGCGGCAAAATTAAGTTAGCTTTAATTTATAGTTGATATCACATGAACCGGAACTAACCTGAATTCGAAAAACTTTAAGAGACATGCAGTGACACTTTTTCTGTCAAATGAATTTGCAAAAAATTCAGTTTTTAAGTTGTTTTTAATACGTCGAAGAATAAAATCGGGGTTGACTGACTTCGTATGGATCTGACGTTGCCCCACTTTATCTGATAAAATAATTTCAATAAAAAAATATTGCACTCACGCCTTTTCTGTCAATTTCAGAAGGGTTGAAGACTTCCATTCATCACTGGAGCCATAAGAAAAGACTTTTTCATATTTATCCTATACAACACGATATTATCAAAAAATCACCAGATACAGCAAAAGTCTAGCACAGTTCAACAAAAAAAATGTTTATTTCGCTCGAAATTGGACATTATAACTTATAAAACTTCTTTAGTTACAATTTCTTTTTCCATACGCTACACTGTTCACAGTTCACACAGTTCATTTAATTTGTAATAAACATGAAAACGCACAGCATATGTATTTAAAAATGTGCATTAGGAATTTAAATATCTTTACACACAATGTACGTGAGAGTTGATCACTCACACACTATATCTTAAAAATTCACATGGAAATTATACGAAGAAATATATTTACCACCATTGGATTCTGCAAAAACTACCGCCACCTTCAGACGACTAGTATGGCGTAATTGTTATGTTGTCACGATTGGGAGCAGGCCTGAAGATACGGAAGGTATCGATGCCTCTCGACTTCGCAACATAGCAATGACACCGCCCTACTATAACAATGGTGCAACTATTGAAGGAATTAAATGGCTGTAACTGAGCAGCTCCATACAATTTCCGCCAAAATTTCTGAGATATCGCCTGACATAGAACATCACGTTTGTGGTGTGTAAAGATATGTTAAATTCTAATGTATGCTAGTCGGACTATACATTAGAATGTTACTGATATTATTACCATTTCTGATATTATAACGGGTATTACTGATATTATTACGGATATTACTGATACGGGAAAATAAATACTCGGTTCGGGTTTTTCTGTGACACACTGTATATTGTGCACTTTCTGATTAATATGTGTATCTAAAATGAGAACCGCAGCTGTAGCAATGCAGCGTGTGATGGATCAAGGTTGTTTCCAAAGGAAATTTCTGTGATGGTGTCCAATTTTGAGTGTTTTTTACCGGGTTAAACTGAGCTAATATTTTATTGCAACCGATGTTTTTTGGTGACCTCGTGATGCATAGGATCACCTTGAGAAAGACAATGCCGTGAATGAGGTCTATCTTATGTACCATATGCTCCAGGGCTTAACTGACAACTCCAACCTACTGATGTCGAAAGAAAAAGTGCGAGTACAATGTTTCCTAAGCGTTATTATTCAAATCTGCTGTTGCGGGTTAATGCTAGGCACAAACAAGCTTGACTTCACTTCTTTTTTCTGTTTTTTCAGGAATAAATAGAAGGATGTGATTTTTTTAACACATATGACAGAAATTGTATCACTGCACATCGATTGGAATTTTTCGAATCCTGGTTCACCCCATTCAATGGGAAGTCAATAATAAATTGGAGCTGACTTAATTTCGCCCCTTCATTTCATCTCAAATGGCCCCAAATCTTTGCACACTACCGTGACTACACGATTTCTATGCGCAGGCCTCTAGATACAGCAAGCATTGCATTCACTCAGATCTCGCTCGACTTGTTCCCAGGTCAAGTACCGTCGATCTAAAGGCGGCAATAGCTCACTAAATCAATGTTCCACGGGGCATGATTCAAATCACCATGGCGAACTTTTAAAGGAGATTTCAAAACTTCGTGAACATATGGCGGTCGCAGGCAATGCTGTAAGGTTTTCAAAACTTATTCATATGAAATTGAACACTACGCGTTACACAATTACTCAAAGATTTTACCATTTAATTATTAGTTTCCCTTTCATTACCCTTAACAATCGCTTTCCGGTTCTTGTTAGCCAATTTTTGGAAAATGTTTTCCAAATGATGGACGTTTGTAACGTTGCATCCACGATTCAGCCTGCGAGAATGGTAAATTGTGTCATTCTGGAGTACAAACTAGGGCTGTATAGCGAATTTTACCGTTCTTTGTTACTGAATGCAGGGCGTTATTACCGATCGCAGAGCGGGTACGGGGACACACAAGCATGCAAACACTAAACACAATAGTAAACAGCCATGGATATCAGAGTTTCTAAGCATACTACATCGACAGATGGACCTTTCGGTGAGGTCACTTATTTAGGATCAAACAAAGATAAAGCTACTATTATAATAGATGATTGAAAAGAAGCTGCTAATGATACGTTAAGAAAATTTCATTGCAGTATACAGTACACTGAACGTAATTTTGATGGGCAAGAATTGGGTGAAAGAGATTCTAAAACTTGCACATTTACGTTTTAGAACAAGATCAAGAGTATTCTTAGAAAAGCAATTTTGATCTGCTCTGATATGGCGCACTTCCATTCATTGTGACAATTTAATAAACAATACTTTCGTTACTGATCTAGCATGCAGTAGCCTTCTTCAAATTCACTAACGACCAATGTACTCGCTTGATGTTGCTATCTAGAGGCCTATGGCAGATTTTAGGATGCGAGGCCCACTTTTTTCAAAGAGTACTCAACTATGAAATTTTCAAGTTTTCTTCATTCAAGAGTCGTTAAATTATTCAGCGATCACGGTTCTGACGGTCTACGGTTCCAGTATGTGGCTCAACATCTCACACCTTTCGACTCTACTCTAAATCCTGTGCGATATGTTTCCAAGTCATTTTACAGCGTGTTCCAGGTCAGAGATCGAAAACCTAAACACTGTAATAACTCATGAAATCTCGCTGGGTATACAGGACAATGAGGACATCCATCACTCGTAACTCTACACCGAACTACGAAAAGAGACTTCAGGACTACATCGACATTAGCGGTCGCAACCAAAGAGATAAAATTTTAAAATCCTCTTTCAATGTAATTGCGTTCAATGAACGTCTCAGTTTTTCAAGGTTTTCCTAGTATTGTTACACGTTCCTCTTCCATCAACCTTCACAATTAGTGAATCATTTATCACGGTACTTCTTTACTTAATTTTGGCAAATATTGATCACAAAGTTGACATATATAACAGATCGTATCCATTATGCAGTGTTCGAGAAGAACAAATCCTGCCACTATTAGAACCAAAACCAGTGTAGTTAATTTTGCTTTATATCATTACTGAAATTAGAATGCCTAATTTTGCATTATAGTATAATAATATACCTGCAAACAAAGCGCGTACGATGATGCACGTGCATTCAGACATACGAACCAACCAAACCATCAGTGTTTTATTAGAATTTATGAATAGAATCATTAATTGTGCGAAGTACAGATTCCACTTTTGTCAGTTCGTTATCGAAAGAATACCAATTGTGGGATTACTGAAGGATTTTTTTTTTGAAAAGTCATAATTCCGTCGAAAATAATCACTCAAAAAAACAGTTAACACCAGGGTAAAACCTGTGAACTTGATACTTTCTAGTTCCTTATATAAAGCTGAGAGTGAGATGAAAGAGATAAAAATGCATACACATCGACACAAAAATTAGCACACATGGCTATCATCATATAGTAGTATTGATAAACACACTTTATTTACAGGTCGTCCAGTCACATGCCTCGGACGTAGAGTGTGCGTGAGACTACGTCATTTCATATCATTTGTGTGCTTTAATTTCCTGTCATATTCCAAGTTTATTTTCATGGCAGAATGAGGGCCACTAGCTGCCTCACGGGAGTCAGGCAGTACCAGACCAGACACTTAATTGGGCGTCATGCGAAATTTAGCCGATGATAAATATGCGTCAACCAAGGACGTGCTCGGCTTACACGCCATCAGTTCCCGATAAGCAGGACTCGAGCGCTGCACAGGTTTGGCTACAATTGTTTCTGCTAGAACTCGGTACGAAAATTTCCATGGGGAAAAGCATGCAAAAATCGTATAATGAGATATTGAGAGGTATTTTGATGGGGAAAGCTGTTAAATATTCAGAAATATTAATTTATATCGCAATTAAAAATATGAAATGCGCTAGAACATCAGCGTGGTGCATCTAGATTCAGCGTAAAGATTTTGGAGACTTTTCTAAAAGATTTCAACCCTCCACTACAAAACAGGAAGCACAGTTGTGAAATAACCTGCAAAAGTCTATTATTTGAATTTTAAATACTTTAATATTGCTTTTCTAAAAACGTTAATTGTGTAACTGACGCATTATCCCACATAGCAGGCCTATTCTCTGCATATTGGCCAAAACCTTCAAGCCTACAGCTGCTTCTTCGAAGCGTAGTTTCCAAGGAAACAACGCTGGATCTGAAAATAAAAACTCTACGCAAATCATATACGCAGCTGCAGTACCTAACGACATCGAAACAACCAAATGCGCCTGACTCAGTAAAATAGGGGACATATGTTTAAGTTCTCACAGGGAAGTCTCCCGAAAAAAAATTGAAGGACCGCTGTAGTTCTACCATCAATCAAATAAAATTAATTCTAGAAACATGCGTTCTTCGCACAATTATGAGTTAAAAAAGCCAGAAATTGATCTCTGGGTCGCTTCTAAGCATGAAAAATAGAGCGCTGTTGTCAACCGAGCCGCAAACAGAAGTCAATATGAGGCTGGGAAGCCTCAAAAAGCTATCGGAAGCCCGTACTCGGCCGCAGATGGTGCTATGGGATTGCTCTCCTCCAGCTGTTCGAAGTCCTCCTCTTTTAACCTCTTCCTCTGGTCCTGCTGATTCTCTTACGCTCGAGAAAGACGCTTATTAGTGTTGACTAAACACAAATTGAATTTTTCACTGTTTAGTTTTGGTTCTTGTCTTCATTTATTATGGACGACGAGTAAATGTTCCAGGTTTAACTGGGAATAACGCACATCATCTGTGATTCTTGACGATTCTTAATCACTCACAATTACACCTTTGGACGTGATAATTAATGATATATATTAACAGCGTGAGAGTTGTCAGTGTTCTGATTAAAATAGGTTATAGATTCCTTCATCAGCAGCATGTTGTAAAACTTTCAGTTTTCTTCCAAACATAACTGAAATCCGTTGCAGTTATAATAATCATTGAGAGTTGAGCCAGTTGTCATGGTCATCTCATGTCTCAGATTGGATACAAGAGAGGGTGTTGTAGGTTGAATACGGTCGCTCGTGAATACGATCAAATACGGTCACAGTAATGCAAAACTGTGTGATGCGGACCATAAAGTTATAAATGGTGAGCACAGCTTTATAACTTAGATTAAAATGTAACAGAATTTAGCAAATAAGTAGCAATATTAGCCCAATTCTTTTCGAGTTCAACATAATGTCGCTCAAGTCTCTTACACACATAGGGGACGTCGCTTTTAGAAAAAATGAGCAGTGTTATTCAAAGAGTGAGCGTAGAATTTTTGCCTTCATGTAACCATACTATTAATTCTCCCTGCTGGGGATAAGACAATAAAATAAAGCTTTTTAATCAAACATTAAAAAATTTGACTTCACAAAATGGTATCACCCAGACCTAAGTATAAAATGAACAATATTATTGCCCTTATGCCAATTCCTAATTATCCTAATTTTAGAAAGTTGGATGAACATGGACACTCGAAGACCATGATAAAGGTTACGGAAGATAAAATTGAATGTAAGAAACTCCCACGATTAAAATTGACTGAAATATGAAATGGACTGAAAATGCTTTTTCATTGACGCTCACCGTTATCCAGCGTGCGCGAACGATCACGGTACAAATCACACTTTGCTATTTGCCATAAAATGTGCTTGATGAGAAATACATTTTTCAAATCACACCATCGTATTTTCTTCAAATGGTTTTTAAATGCAGAAAAAAGATGCATAGAAAACTGTACAGTGACTCTCCAAACATCAGTACTTAATTAAGACCCAGTTCTGGCGCTGGAAATTGGATGCGTCTCCTTAATTCCCGAACGTATGTAACAAATGCACTTCAAAATAATCGATTTCTTCGTACTAACCAGAAAAAATTCAAGGTAAATCACTGTGTCATAGATTTTCAAGGGAAAATTTCTCTCATCAGCAGATCCTCAAAGAGCTAATAAATAAGACTAATCATCCAGTACAGGGTTCCATTACTGAAACAAACTCGACAATTTATAGGATCTCTTGAAGTGAGCACAAGTTCATGGAGCTTTTTCAACAGTTTCCTCCTTTAAAAAATTCCACAGCTTCATCAGCCAAACTTTGCAAATTGGCATTCATAACCATGATGATACTGCCGCTATTTTTGACATTCTCAAGTACAGTTCAGCTTCAGCTCTTCATTCTTAACTACGAAATCTAACACCCGCACCGGAGACCAAAACACATTTGGGCAGAGATGCAAATGCCAAACTTTTTGGCATCTTCTCCTAAGGCGCCAGCAGCTTTTCAAGAATCAAATATTTGTTGATGCTCCGAAAATTGAGAGCGAAACCAAAACAAGGACCGGAAACGAAGGCAAGGAACCGTGGAGCCGGTCACATCCTCGCGAAAGAAGACCGAGGGCCTCACAGCTATGCATAAGTTAGGAGCTCCTTCGGATTCTTCTGATAAAATTCATGAGCTACGAACGCTTCGTTTATTGCTTCAGCGAAGCAAGAATGCCTTCCCCCTTAGGCTTGTTTGGCGATGAGCCCCACCGTCGAACGATTGGCCGAATCTTGTTGATTTGCTCCCTCGGGACTGAGCGGAATAGTAGCAGACCAAACCAGAAACACAAGTGCGAGGTTGTCCGGCTGAGCAGCTTCTGTCTTTCACTTTGGACCCACCCCTGCAATTTCGCACAGAGGGCGCAAAACACCACTCTTCTCTCATGTAGAGTACAGACCTTGAGAAGGGAGAAAATCTACCATGAACTTTCCTTTCTGCAATCAATTTTGGGGAGATTTGAGTCATCAGCTCAAGTGCTTGGGATTCGTCCCAGCATACGTGAGTCGAATGTTCGATCCCAAGCTCTTTGAATCTTTGATGCAGAGTCAACTTCACTCGGTATCGAGTCATTCCATTTCGCTTCAAATTGTCATGAAAATGGCAGCTGTGCTGCTTTGTATTCGCATGAACTGGTGATGATTAACAATGTGAAGTGAAAGTGCGTTTCCCTATTTTCGTTTAAATTTTTGAGCGTATAACACCCACAGTATGGATAACCCTAGTAATCATCAATGAATGAGCTGCCAGAAGAAAGTATTAAAAAGTGGAAATTAAACCAGTACTGTCTTGAATAGATGTAGCAATAGTTACATTTGAAAATGAAATAAATTTCATGACAACACCAAACGCCTAACCGCATTGTGTCCGACCTCGTATTGTCTCTGGCTCAATCGTATTGTGTTCAAACCAATCATATTGCGTTCAATCCAATCGCACTGTGTTTAGTCCAATCATATTGCGTTCAATCCAGTCGCACTGTGTTTATTCCAGTCATATTGTGTTCAATCCAATCGCAGTGTGTTTAGTCCAATCATATTGCGTTCAATCCATTCGCACTGTGTTTATTCCAGTCATATTGTGTGCAATCCAATCGCAGTGTGTGTAGTCCATTCGCAATGCGTCCTATCCAATCGCATTGTGTTCAGTCCAGTCGCATTGTGTTCAACCCAATCACATTGCCTCTTACAAAACCGCATTACGTCCTCAAATCGCCTCGAGTCCCACCGGTGCGTCATTGTGCCCAGTTGCCGTCGTAAGAAACATATGAATTTCCAATGAGGGCAGTCGTCACTTTTTAAAGGAACTCATCATGCGATGCGGGCTGAGGACAGACAGAAGCACGGTGCACGCAGATTGCGTTACATCGCCTGCGTCGCTTCCTGCACTGCAGCCTGCAGAGTTCCTCTGTAACTACGTGTAGGTGTGCAGGAGAGCTACGAGTGGTGCAGCGGCTGGTTATGGCAATGCGTGTACTGGTGTGCGGTAAATTTTTAGGCGCCAGATTTTTATTGTTGTTTAATGCAATAAAATTTCAAAAACAATGCCAAAATTACACCTGAGAATTAATGGGTTATAACTTATAAGAAATCTGCTTAGTCACATCTAGTATCTTATTGACTTCGTTGCTAGTTAACCAATTATTATTATTATTGTAATTGTTTAACCACCGTTACCACTAACAAGTGATCCGCACAGTGAGTCGCAGTAACATATTACATTTCAAGCACAATTCAAACTAAAATTATAAATGGCATCACTATCAATTTGCCTGTCTTTATAATTTAGAACTCATGGGAAATTAGATTACATAGAATAAGTCATCTTCTTGGAGAAACCTATAGAGGCCTCCCCCCAATTCAACCGGGCCCGAGTCTCCCAGCAACTCGCTCATCACCACCTCGCTCTGACCGAAGTAACGGCGTCTTAGTGCAGCATATCGTTGGCACTCGGTGAGAATGTGTTTTACACTCACAGTAACTTGACACTGGAGACATTGCGGCGGCGCAGTCCCGTTCATCAAATACTCATGCGTTAGTAGTGTATGTCCAATACGGAGGCGACACAGCTTTATCTCCCACTCCCGGTTGGTCCAGCAGCTTGTTCGGAGGGGTTGCGTCGTGTCCTTAATTTCTCGGAGTTTGTTCTCAGTCACTTCACGCCAGTCATGATTCCAATTTTGATGGACGAGTCTTTTAAAGGCACATGCGAAGTCTCCGCGAGGCATTCCTTTGCGTATCTGGCGCTCTCGTTGGGTGGCAGACTGTGCAGCCTCGTCAGCTCTCTCGTTCCCCGCCACACCTACATGGCTAGGCACCCAGCACAATGTATAATGTTTTCCGATCTCAGTCATCAGCGTTAGGATCTGCGTTATTATAGGATGGGTGTTGCAGGGTTTTATCATACTTTGTAGGGCGCTACGACAGTCTGAGACGATTGTGATCATACTCGTATCCACCGCTCGAGATGCGCGCACCGCGGACAGTATTGCACACAACTCAGCTGTGAACACCGAAGCCACTGAAGGGAGTTTGACCGCTAGTATGTTTAACCCATGGACGGCTGCATATGCCGTGCCATGTTCAGTTCTAGATCCATCGGTAAAGAAGACAGCTGTTTCAGAGTGACGTACGAAGTGATCGAGGAATAGGGCTCTGGATGGGGCTGCACCAAGCAGTCGTTTATGCAGGTCAGCCAGTTCACTGCACACAGCTATCGGGGGAGAGACCCACGGCGCAATGGGGGAGACGCTTTCCGGAGCCACGCACTCCAGTGAGATGTCATAGTTTCTTAGTATCGTTTGCAGGCGAAGATAAAATGGTTTGGGGCTTCTTTCGTTTGCATGCAGGCGTCCCGAAGCACAGCGAATTTTTAAGAGAATTTGTTGAGCAGGATCAGAGAGCAGTCTAAGGTAATAGTTTACGATCTTTATTTCCAGGTAATACGCTAAAGGTTTTATTCCGGTTTCTGCATGGAGAGATAAGATAGGTGAACTTTTGAACGTACCAGTAGCTACCCGAAGGGCAGAATTCTGCACAGTGTGCAATGATTTCATTAGGGTAGCACATGCAGAGCTATAAGCTTCTGAGCCATAGTCCAATTTTGGCTTTAGTAGACCCATATAAAGACGGAGCAAGGTTTGCCGATCTGCTCCATACTGGGTATGGGATATGACTTTCATTAAGTTTATGTGTTGTGAACATGATCGTTTGAGGGATTGGATGTGAGGCCGCCAGGTAAGGCTCGAGTCGAAGATTAATCCCAGATACTTGAATTGTTCAACATGTGGTAGCACTGCATTGTTTAGATGAAGTTCGGGGGAGGCTTTCAGACAGCCACGAGTACGGCAGAAATGCATAGTCACTGTTTTGGATGGGGAGAATTGAAATCCAGTGGTTGCTGTCCATTGCGTGAGGTGGTTAATAGCGATCTGCAATTGTCGTTTTAGGAACTCCGGTTTTTTGCCCGACACATAGATGACGAAGTCATCTACGTATAGAAGCCGATGGACACTCTGCGGAATTTCATCAGCGATATCATTTATGGCAACAAGGAAACACACGCAGCTGAGGATACTTCCCTGAGGGACTCCTCCTCGGAGGCTCTTGGTTGACGAGTGGACATTCTGGAGACGGACTCTAATTTTTCTATTATTCATGAAATTGTGTAGGAAAGCAAGAAGGTGCCCATGTATACCATATTTCTGAAGTTTCAGTAGGATTCCGTACGTCCATGCGGTGTCATATGCTTTCTGTAGGTCAAAGAAGACGGCAACAAGGTGATTCTTTGAAGTAATACTCGAAGCGATGTGTGATGACTGCGTCACCAAATGGTCGGTGGTACTTCGGTTCTTCCGGAAGCCAGATTGGATATTTACTATTTTCCTAGTCGATTCCAAAAACCAGACTAGTCTCCTGTTAACAATTTTTTCAAGCAGTTTGCTTAAGCATGAGGTGAGAGCAATTGGACGGTAACTATTTGGAGATGTCGGATCTTTACCAGCTTTTAAAATTGCTATTATTATTGTTAGTGACCAAGTTGCTGGGAATTCCTGCTGGGACCATATTTTGTTGAAGAGAGAGAGTACTGCAGGGAGGAAGGTTTCGTGGGCTTTTTTTATCATGCTGTACGAGATGTCATCATGGCCGGGAGCGCTATCGCTGGCTGTGCGTAAGGCAGTTTTAAGTTCTGACATGGTTAAGGGGCTATTGTATGCTTCATTGTCTCCCCCCAACCGCAGAGGTCTTCCTTCCCACTTTTCCTTATATCGCGTGAAGGATGCGTCGACGGTTGCGTTATCACTCACTGATGAGAAGTGTTCCGCCAGCATCTCCACAGCTTCCAGCAATGTTTCAGTCAGGTTGTTCGTACGGGGATCTCTCAACTTTGGGGTAGGAGTCAATTTAAATTTTCCGGACAGCTTTTGGACTTTTTTCCATACTAAGTTTAAGCTGGTTTTAATATTTATACTACTGATGAAAGCTTTCCAGGATGATTGTTTACTTGTCAGGAAGGTCTTCCGGCAGATTGCCTTTGCTCTATTGTATCGGATCCTGTTATACGCATTGTTACATCTTTCCAAGGCTCTTTCAGCTCGCGTACGCTCGCGCTTTGCCATTTCGCACTCAGAGTTCCACCACGGTACCGGAGGTCGCGGTAGAGAGCCGCTCTTGCGAGGTATGGATGTATCAGCAGCTTGCTGTAAGATGTTGGTCAAAGTAGCTGTGTGATCCTCAACATTCTTTCCATTCAGCTGGTCGATATCCTCACTTGACAACTGGGTCAGTCTGCTAAACAGAGTCCAATTTCCTTTGTTTAGGTCATACCGTTCATATCTGGCTTGCATATTTTGAGGATGGACAGGATCGAGATGGATAGGGTAGTGATCGCTGTCATAAAGGTTTGCATTAACATGGTATTTAAAATCCATATAGCAGTCAGGAGAGCATAGTGTTAAATCGATGACAGAGAGGGATCCCGTCTGCCTGTGAAAATGTGTAGGTTGTCCGTCGTTCATGATACAGATGTTATTTTCTCTTACTATTCTTTCCATGAGTTGTCCTTTATCATTTACCACGTTGTCATTCCACAGTTGGTTTCGAGCATTGAAGTCCCCCATTATAATATACGGGGTAGGCAGCTGGGAAATCAAATTTTCAACTTCTTGGTGTTGTATATTGATGTGCGGCAAGTAGACCGAGCATATGGTGTATGTCCGGTGCAGATTAATACGTAGTGCTACTGCTTGCAACGTGGTACGCAAGTCAATCCGGTGATGCGGTTTGGCCTGTGGATCAATATTGCAGCGCCCCGCTCGTGATCATCAGCGCGGGTCACACCAGAGGTATAGAGAGAGTACTGAGTGGGTGGTGTCACCGTTCTGTCCCGGAGCATGGTCTCTTGAAGGCAGACACATGCAGGTGGTATAGATTGAGGAGTTGTTTAAGTTCACAGAATTTGGTTCGGTACGATTCTAAATTCCATTGAATAAATGAATCAAAATTCATTTACAAATAGAGGTACTGGTTTGTTTTCCTTCAGGTTCCGATCACTTGAATTTTTTGGCTTTCTGCTGATCTCGATGCTCGGTCTCGGCTTTTTGATGGTGGCGATGTCGTCCGCTGTTTCTTGGTTGGTGCAGTAGGCTTCGGTTTGTAGGTCATTGAGTTTCTACTGGAGTTGCCATCGTCATCGTCGCTTCCATAGCCTTGGAGGTTTGTAAGGCTGGAAGTTGCCTCCCTCCGCTTGAAAGAGTATTTGGTGAGAGAAGCCGGCGTAGGTTTTTGGCCTTTCACTGTTTTAGGGGGTTCTCCGTTTGGCTCCAGTTGTTTTCGTTGTCGGTTGTAGACTGTAGGCACCTTGGGCTTAGAGAGTGTGGCGTTATTTATTTCTTTTTGCGTCGTCCTTTTCGGTGAAATGATGGGTTGGGAGACGGCAACTGTTGGAGTTCCTGAGCTTGTACTAATTGAATCGGTGGCCTTCGATTTTACATCAGCTGTAGCTGGAGCGGATTTAGCGTTGCGAGGAGTAGAATCAGTGCATGCAGTGATTTGGTTAGGAGGTTGTTCATTGTTGTTTTTTGCCTGAACTGGCCTTATTTCTGGTTTTGCAGGTTCTTGTTCAGTGTGAGTCGGCTGTTGTGGCATATATTCCTGAGGAGCAGCAGAGTTGGGTTCTTCCGCAGGGGTACTTGTATCTCCCCTAACTACCGCGCTATACATCCGCTCATGCTCCGGATGTTTCTCCAAAACGAGGTCCATGGCTTCTGAGCGCGAGGTCTTCAATCTCTGTTGAGTGGCTAAAATTTCACTTTCAATTTGATATTTTGGGCATTGTTTATCATTTGAGTAATGAGGCTGCCCGCAATGGTAGCATCGGACGGCATTCGGACAGGAGCTTTTTTGGTGCCCTTCCTGCCCACATCGGGAGCACGTGTCTGCTTCTCTGCGGCAGTATTTTGCAACGTGGCTATAGCGTTGGCATTTAAAGCATTGTTGCGGTCTTTCTTTGTATTCTTCTACAAGCTCACTGTGCCAAGATGACAATTTCACAGCTCTTGGCACCGTGTGCTTTTGGAATGTCAGGATGTATGTGTCGGTAACAACTTTCTCGCCATCTCTCCTCAGCTCTATTCGCCGCAGGTCAATCACTCCCTGGTCAGCTAGGTGGTCCTTCAGTTCTTCCATAGAACACTGTCCGATAGTCTTGCTTCGGACTACACCACGAACAGTGTTGAGTGATCGGTGGGGCTCTATTACTACTCCCTTTCCGCCAATGCGGTCCAGTTTCATCAGCTTATCTGATTGGGTTGTACTATTTGTCTCAATGAGGAGACTGTTATACCCAGATTTTACGATTTTCTTTGGAGTACCAATTGTCTTAGTAATGTCGCGTTCTGCCAGCAACACGTTCAAATCTCTGGAGATATTGACCCCAGGGAATCGTACAGTATAATATTTGATATAGTATGGTATGGAGTTCTCGAACATTCCTTCCAGTCTCAGCATCTGACGCGCTCGCCGGTCATCTCGTCGTCTCCTCTTCACCTGTCGTCGGTTCATTGTTTTCCAGATGCTCTGTTCATCTCCGGTCGCAGCTTCCTCATCATTGTTAGGCTCTCGGGTTGTCTCAGCTTCCACTGTTTTGGCCCTCGAAGCGTCTTCGCTACATAAGTTTCTCTCATTCGTCTGATCTTTTCCATTATTTAATTCAGTCTCGGCACTCGCTCCTTGTGTGGGGTCCACACTTAGAGGAGGCAAATCGTTAGTCTGCATTAGAGCAGAACTAGCAGTATCCATTTGAGTGTCCAGGTCGTCAGCGGCAGGTAGGGATTGATGGGTTTCCATCGCGTACTGGGGAGACCCCGGTTGGCTCCCCCTAGCACAATCGCTAGGGGGCACCTTGTAACTGCTTACAAGCTCCTCAGATGATATTGGTTTAATAATCTACATAAAAGAACAAAATAATACAAAACCCCGATGTAGGGGGGGCCGCCTGCGTTGGTTCTACCTACAACAAGCTATCAAGAATAATTAAATGAGGTCAGCCTGCTATTTTACATTAATTATCTAATGTATATCAAAGACAAGTAGGTATACTAATAGTACCACCACGTAAAGGTGCAGGTCGACTAGATACACTCTAGTAAGAATGTACCTTCTATCAAATCCTTGTCAATATTCAGCAATGTTCCCTTCACACATATAAACAAATACACTTGGTACCAGTAAAATTGGTAAAGGGAACAGTGAAATTTCCGCTAGTTAACCAATTAAGAATACTCATTAAGGATGCTATTAACTATTAGTCATTCATGTGGATAAGGAGCAAACCAAATCCTTGATAAATAACAATTGATAGTTGCATATTCGAGTGTTATTGTTGTGAAAAATATTTGGCAAAAGGATTCATATCTTTGCAAGAACTATCGCTAAATCTAGCGTCTCTCTTAAATTTTTGGAGAGGAAGTTGTGCCTCGACACGCTGTACTGCATAATTTAAAGGTAGATGCGAAATCAATATGAAGATATTTAATTAAGTTCTTTGAATGATGATAAGAACGTATCGTAATATATTCGGACTGTCGTCAGTCTGAACAAATCAATGTGATGCAGAAATTTAGCGCGAAAGATACGAGTACTCTAATATTTTTCATGACAGTAGTTGCTTTCTGTTTTGAGGAAGTACTCAGTGACGATAATTTTTTTACCTATAACCTAAATTGCTCATGAAAACCTACTCAAACTCCTCTTCGATTTGCTCTGGGAAGGAATTTTAGAAAATGATTTTTGTCATATTTCATTGCTTTTTTTCCTACTTACACGATAGAGAGAATTTAGTAAATAGAACTTGAAGTACAAACCTTGTTGAACGCTTAATTCATTTGCCGCTTTATCCAGTTACTATTCATCCAATTATGACTCTTTACGTTTCAGCAGCAACATCACTCAATAGCTATTAGAATAGCTATTTCACATGAACGTTACTTCAGCTTACCGACTGAATCTCAAGATCCAAAAAACACCGCAATATTCTATTTGATCTGATCTACATAGCTTAAACATATCCACAAAAACGGTGCATAATCTACTGACATCAAGAAAAGAACTTTCGGTTGCCCTTAGAAACGTTCGACATGTGAGGAATGTCGAGGGCGGGCGGAAGAAGGATTATATCAGCAGCGTCCGGATGTGAACAATGTGTTGCTATTGCGGCAGCCGAGCCGCAGAATTAGGTCTTTTGAGAAGCACTCAATAAGAAACAGCAGGTCGAGCTGCAGCCTCAACAGGGGCAGAATTATCGGAAGCGGATACTGCGCTGGCGGTGACATTGCAGCGGCTGGGGCTTCCAGCTTATGAAGACTCCGGTAAGACCGTGTCAGAAAGTGGTCCTGGCATCAGATTCTCTCTGTTCAGTTTACCTCAATAACTCAATGTCAAAGAATTTGTGAATGAAAGCAAGGACGTTTTTCTTCAGAGAAGAACTAATGCAACGCCGAAGCTCGTCTTTAACAATTGTTAATATAGTGAAGCTCTTAAATGTTTGGGGAACGACAAATCACTGCAATTTGTTGTTATCAAAGCTTAATTGATTTTTTCTGTTGCAAAGCAACTTGATGTCTTACGTAAACGTTATGAACAAGAATACGCGGGTAAGTTAAAGATTACTTATACTTACACAATAAGTGAACTTGAAGGAGATTTAAGAAGTGACTGTGCACGCATGCGCTGGCTTGGGTTGGTACTTCTGTAATCTCATTAGAGGAATTTTATTAGGATCGTGGGATCATGTCAGTCACGTGCCAGCTTAAGAAGAAAGGAAGCTTATGCTCTTTCTATCAGTCTGTACCCCAAAAATACCAATGGACTGTGATTCTGTTTTTGTGGTTGGAGGATAAAAAAGGTGCTAAAATTCAATGTTGATTTTCTTCACGATACGAAAATATTGCCGTGTCTTGTAAAAACGTTTTTTCCGTGGATCTCGATGCATACTCAGAAGAAGCCCCACAAGCGTAACGCAAAAGGGAAAGTTAAAACAACCAACAGCCTCCACCCCACGTGACAATATTTATAGAACTACAGAATTGATTACATTGGAAAGGCAATTGTCGTTATCACGCCATATTTTGATCTATTTGAACATTTTAAACAAGCTCCGAGTAATCATCGTAGTACCTCTTGCAACAACGGTGGGGTTGCAGTGCAAGAGTAACTTCGAGACCAACCTGGAATCAACTTCCCATGAAGCCTACAGCTACCTGTGACGGCTAGCTAGAATAAGTGCATGGATAAAGGAGGAGAAATTTTGAAAACACCTATGTGTTGCTCAACTTTCATTATTTAATATAATTTTATGAATGAAAGTATAAGCAATTATTACTCTACCCTCGTATACGTCGTATTTATAACCTTATAGATGATACATTTTATTTTGGTTTGCCACACAGCGGCTGGACAACTTGACTGTGATCAGGAGAAGGTTGGAGCGAGCTCATTGTATACGCACAGGCCATCATCAGTGAAAGCTAAGACAAGTGATGAGAGATGTGAATGAAAGTTTAACTTCGGGGAAGCAATTTTAACTTCAGGAAAGCCATTTCTGAGTACAAAAACAAAATTCATGTCTAGCGCTTGTTCTCCATAAAAAATGCCGGTTATTTATGCGACACGTAACGCAGGATAAAAATAATGTATTTTGCTCAAGTTGACTTCGCTACTCATTATATATGTGCGGTTGTTCTCCGAATTTACAAGCAAAACTTTAGCTAGTAAAATATTTCGAACTAATTTATCAAATCTTGCAGCAACGAAGGCAACCTGCACGAGTCAAAAATCTTGGAAGTTCTGATCTTTTTTAACATCGCGTCAAACTTTTGAGCAAAAATGAGGTGGCTGCCGAACTCTAATTAACAAATCCTTGAACAAACAAAAAGCTCACAAAAATACCTTTCTAGGCTTCCAGGTCCATGTCCCTGCCCCTCTTTGAAGCTAACATGTTATTACGGCTTTAAAGGGCACACCTACATACATGTTTAGATTAACAACAATGTGCTTTATCCGTTGCAAACCGATATATTTGGTTAAATAAAAGTTTTTTTTTTATTTTAAGCAGTTTACTGATACTCTCATACGTAAATTTTTAAAACTTGTTTGCCGGTGTTGAATTCTCAAACTTATTTGGATTCGAGAATGTGTGCTTTTGAATAAGTGAAATTTGTGCATGTCAACTTCAAAAAATCACGACACGAAATTTTAGAAAAATGCTAAAAACTTTAACTTGGTCGTTCTGTTTCAGTTGAGTTGAGTGATGTCATTTGCTTATAGGTCAGTGTAACCTACTGCTTGTAGGCTAGTGTTACATACTCGGATATATCTAAGTAAAGAGACAGATTTTTGACACCGTGTTTTCCGTAACTTAACGTAGCTTGTCTACTAACAAGGCTTACAAACATCCCCTGTAGAGCAGATGTTATCCTCTTCTCAGAGCGTCACAAAAGAATGGTAAGGTTGGCAACACTGCAAGAAGAGAACACATGCAGCACGTTGTTAGCTTTGTTAGCTAGTTATGGAATTCGATGTATCTTGACTAGGAGAAAAAGACATAAAATACACTCGCAAGACGTAAAGACAAAATTATAGTAAACTTTCGGGAGTGAGAGAAGTGGAGAAAGCCCACTTTCTTTGCACTATACACATTTTTTTCTTTCAAACTAAATGTGCTCTGAAAAATTTTCGAAGTAAATCACTTCAGTTTCAATTGTAAAGCAGCGAAGAATAGCCTGATGTCAGCGTTTTTTAAACAATTGGTCTTTAATCACACGAAACTGAAGTTAATATTTTTAAACTTTTATAAAAAAATATTTTTTCATTTATTAACTTCCAAATTACAGGGCTTTCAATTGCTCGAGTTTTTAATTTGTTAAATTGCACTCAGTATTTTGGTACTCACCCTAACGGCTTACACGGATTCGAGTTTCAAAATTGCTATGGACACAGCTTCATATTCATATAAATTTATACTTAGAAAATGCTGAACCACAAACGTCTCTCAAATTAATTATGCTTAAGGGGCTAAGAAATTATAAATCTAAATGGATATCTAAAAGTTTATTTCAATTTGGTGATAAATAAAAGAACTTTCAGGAATACGTTCTATTTTAAGACAACAAGATAGTGTATTTATAAAGAAGCAATTCATCTTTGCTAAGAGAAATAGGATGCAAGTGTGGAGCTTGAATCCTCCCCGTAGCTCGCAGCGCACCAACCCGTGCAGCGCCGTGGTGCGTGGGCCTGCGCTTGTGCAGGCCAGCGTGCACTGCTGCTCTAATTCCCCTCTGTACCCCTACGTGGAAAAACTTAGAGAACAAAATATACAAATATAACATACATAACAAAGCAAAACATTTAGAAAAATACATACAGAACTGAACAAAGCATGCAGAACAAAACACGCAGGACAAAACAAAACATGCAAAAAAAAGCATACAGACCAAAACGTACAGAACAAAACCCAGCGCATTCTCCGCCTCATCTTAAATGGACTCTCCTCCCTTGCGTCCATTTAATTAGTTATAAAACTAGCGCACAGAGGTAAAAATACTCATTGGCAGACGATGGAAAATGAAAACCAATCAGCATGGAGATGGAAGTACGCCAATCAACGTAAAGGTGGAAATAATGGTTTGTTATTTTTAAATTGTCTTATTTTGAGTCAATAATACGTTTATGTTATTATAGGCGCTGCTTCATTTATGAAGAAATTGGAGTTATTCTAAATTGTCATAATAATCCAACAACTACGGGTATAATAATTAAGAATAGGATTGAGATATCATCTGGTCAAATTCTTTGTACAATTTAAGGAGGACGAGCGTAACAGTTAAAGGTAAGAACTAATGAAGACGACGCGATTAATTCAGCTGGTGATATAAAAAACATACAAATGATTGTCTTACCCTCTGGATGTCTCTCGATGACGTACTTGATACGACAGATGTAGTAAATTTAAAATTTAATTAACAGCGTGTTCAAAAACTAAAATTCTTTTCAGTGAATGCAAAATCCCAACAGTATATTTCAGGAACTAAAAGAAATACAAACATTCATCATTTTCTATGTACCAAGTATCAGAGTTGGGTGAAGTCTATCTTGCTGCAATGGAGGCAGTGTCCAGAGTCGTAGGTGACTCAATTTTTATTTATTTTATCAACTTTATTACGGAACTCGAACTATCCTTTCAAGAACATCTGTTCCTCTCTTTTTCAAATATTTGTTAAAGATATTCCCATTGTCGACTTTATTTTGCGATGTTCACTGATAGCAGACAACCAGTCATGTAAACAAATGCTGCCATGATTTTAGAATTTAAGAAAATACAGAGTCAGAAAATTTTTCCAGAGATTTACAAAGCGTACAATATGATATTTCGAAAACAATGGATGATTCAATTTTTACTAGTTCACTACAAAGCTGCTTTTATGAGCTTTACATTTACCGTTATAGCTTCTAACAATAGTTTTTGAGCACCCTGTATATCAACAAATAGCTCAACACTGAGTTACATTGTAGAGGCAAGATAGCGTAAAAACCGGTGTACTGTGATCTCATTTAGAAGTTTTTAATTTCTCGCAAGAGAAAAGATAATTCGAAGAAACTTCATCAGCATTCATAGTGCTACCCGTCTATTGCAAACTATGAAACTTGAGCACTTCTAGCAGACCTTCCATTTCATTTACTCGTATCTTTCGAAAATAATTCACAAATATATTCTGAAAGAGCTGCGTAAGATTAATTTATGTCTTCGAAGCTTATTATTTATTCTTTCTATTTTATGTAAGATTTACATGAACAAAGTTACCTGAAAATTTATTTGCAACCATGAAGTAATGTTGCAATCACCAACTAAGTGCATTCATAACTCTTCAATGGAAGGAAAGCGAAGTAAAAACATTATTATTATGACTTCTCGAATTGAAATAAAAGTTTATTGCTCAAGCTCATCCTGTGTACCAAATATTTCTCTCTAAAGTAAAGTAATTCCTGTGGAATTGAACCACCTGTGAATTCTTATGTATAGAGTGTTGGTTCAAATCACAAGAGGAGAAAGTTGCTCAAAGCAATAAGTTCAAAAACTCTACGGTAATCACTGCCAATATTTTACTATCTCCTTACTAATACCGGCTGCGCACTATCTTTGAAAAACATTATTTCGGTCTTATTTTGAGTTATCAAATTTCTTCACAGCGCTTAAAATTTCTCAAATCCTTTATACCCGTTGCTTGAATAGTTTTCTGTTTTGTTTGAAAAGAGTTATTGAGTTCAATATGAAATTTCATCTTTTTTACATATTCCGAAAGCGAGCTTTGTGTGCTTTTAAATTTTAGGAATAGAAAACCTATACTGACGCGAGGATTTTAATGAAAATTTTTCACTACTTCAACTAGTTTCAGAGTACCTAATGATATGTTGAAACGGTAGGTTTTGAAAGTGATAGAGTAAAACCTACCCAATTGAAAGCCCTGGTCGTTGAATGACGACACTATTCGCTCGCTGAACGACATGCAACGTCAAGCATCAAATTTGAAGGCTCTTACAGTATCGATATTTAATTGCACTGAGAATAATATAGATAACATACGCATGAATCTACATCATGTATGTATTGCATTCAACTGATTTTTAAAAAAAATTTTGCATAATGATAATTTCATTATATATTCACACGAGTAGTAGTGAGTCTAAGGAAATTTGCTTGTTTAACTCATTTCATCACGAGCTTCTTAAAATACTTAGTAGTTAAATCAATCTGTTCACAATAAAAATTCAACGGCAGATTTGAAGAATTTATCCATTTTGTTAACAAGATATATATGACTGAAATTCACTCGCATTGAACTAGAACTATATATAAGGACAAGGAGCTATAGTATTCAGCCTACGTTTAATTAGTCTGAGGAAATAGGTAAAATTATACTAGAGCTAATATACAAAGTGAGCCATGCTAATGCTGCCAAAGCTTGATCAGCTCATCACCCGTCGTTTGGCCCCTCTATTGTTTTGTAAACAAAATGGCTTTGTACTTAATGTATTAGCTAATCCCAATTTTTACATCATTCTATCGCTATCAAAATTTCTTAGCCTGCATGGGAGACCTCTAGATTACAAATGTCAAGTTAGTAATTTATTTCAATAAAATTAGAAAACAACTATTTATGGGCAGGCAATAATTTGTAGTAACGTAAAAAAGTAACATGAAAGTATATTTTGAACTCAATTACAAACAATCTTGCATTCATTTCATTGACATGTTTCTGTCCACCTTGACTTGGGAACTCAAGTTCATCTTTTCACTACCCAGCTTATTATACTTCTACTATAATACATAAGAAGAATTTTCAAGTTAATGCTTAAAATAAATAGTTCATGGAAAGTTCTTGAAATTTCGTCACCTGTTTGAGGAGTTCTTCAAGCATTCTGGGATGACGTGATAACCTTGAAGGGAGGATGCAGCAGTAAGGCTAGACAATGCCTCTGTGTAAGTCCCTTCGTGCCCTGCTTGTTGGTATGCAATTTTATTGCGTGTAGACACTAGTCCTCACAGACTTCAAAACGAGGTGCATTCCTTACGTTTTTACACAACACTTCAGTTCCCAATCGACAAAAATATCCATCCAACTCGCACTCTGAATGTTTTATTAACCAGAAGTTGATCCGATCCATGAGCTTGACCGTAAATTCTTTTTGAAGGTTAGAACGCCGAAAAGCAGATTTTATATTTTGATTGAACATAGCAACATGGCATGGGAATCAAACGTAATAGGCAACATTTTATCTATTAAACACATGCCTCGAACTGCAGGGGCGAAATAAAATTTTCAGTGTACATTGCACACATTTTCTAGGTGGTGATGCCATGAATCCAAAAGGCTGCTCCCGTTTAAATCTGTCATCGAACAGAAAGAAAAAAGTAAGTGGATCGCTTAGCGGTTCAGAGAGGGCTTTCTGTCTGCCGAGCACTCGGAAAGTCTTTTGCTTAAGATTTGAGAAAATCATTCATGTACGAACTCTGTGTTAACCTCAAAATGTAAAATTTACAGGTCTTAAATTGTAAAAGCTTCCTGCCATGTTTATTTGTATGATATTTAATGATGATACAGGGCAAATAGGGTAAGGCTGAATTAGGCTATTATGGCTAAGCTTGATTCGATTTGTAAACAGTGCACTAGAATAAAAAAATTATATTAAAGTGGTTAACGTTGAGGATGAAGCTGAGGATTTTATTGATGTTGCGGTTCATGTTATGAATTCAGAATAGATGGTAAAGATTAAATTGTTTAAATTTTTTTAATTCAATCTAATTATATCGTCATTCAAATTAATATTTTCGTACGCATATTAATTTTAAATTGATTTGTTCTTCAAGAAACTTCTTATTTAAATCCGCTCATAACTGCATTTCAGAACCATGATTTCATGAGAGTAAAACTTAGGAATATGTATGAATTTGAGCAGCATTACAATTCCCAGCCAGTTGTAATTCCGATAACTGACTGTAGTGCATGCACGGTCGAACACCACCAACGCTGTCTCTCGCTCTAGTGGTGCACGCCACAGAGCTACGCGTCAGAAACTTCGTATGAGGCCAAATACTCTCGCTGCTCAGCTAAGAGCAAAGTTTTTCTCAACACACAAAACTTATAAGCGAGGGTCCTGGGCGTGATCATCTCCTACTTTGCGTCCTGCTCAATATTCTGCGGAGCACCAGAGGTACAGCTGAGCTATATTTTGAAGACGAAGTTGAACTCGTTTTCTTTTCAGAATTAAATGAAAAAATAATTTACCGCGCTTCATCACCTTTTCCGGACTTTAATATGCTCCCACGTGCACAATATTGATGCTAAACAGTTATAAAAAAGTTGAAGTATCTTATGGCATTGCTAAACGCAATGACGCTAATTTTACAACCATGGGCTTGAGTATTTTTTTTTGGCACCATCGTGAAGCAAGACAACGAAGAACCATCAACGAAACTGAGACTCAATATTTTCCTCACCTGATTCATATTTACTCTGCAGCTTATACTGTTGTGGTGCACAGTGGCCTCAAAATGATGATATTCGTATAAATATCCGTACCCAGCATTATTCGCGTAATGAACGTGACTGAGAAATATTTATTGGCTGCATGGATATACTTTCTGTCTCTGTCTGACCTCATACGAATTACACATTACATTTTAGTATTGAGCGATATACAAAATACGTCTGAAAATTGTAAGGTGATAAATGATGACCTGCTTCGTGGTAAACTGCTGAAATATATTTACTTTACATTAATTATGATAAATATTTGAAAGTATATTTATCATAAAACGTGCGCTTGGGAAACCTAGAGAAAATTTTGTACATTCTGATAAACTGGTGATTTCTTCTAACCAGTGGCTAAATTTGTGGTAAAACTAACTTCGGACTGCAATTTAGAAGTTAGTGGCCGAATGTAGACGCTAGAAGAAAAGATCATTTCTGTCTTCCCAGGTCTGTGCAGAGAGAGGCAGCGGCCACTCACTTCCTCGCCCCAAGCAATCATGCGGCGGTAAAAACTTCCAGTGAAGGAACAAGCAAAACTTTCTAAAGCCGACAAAACATTGCCTCTATTTTGAACGAAGTTTGTGAGTGAAGTAGCGAGTGAATAAATCGTATAGAAGGAAGCCTCAGGTTTACCGGGAGTCTTTGCTCAATAAAAGGCTTAGAAAAATCCATCGATCTTCACCCTCTAAATAAACCAACGGTAACTTCAGCAGACGATGGGCTATTTGATTTAAAAATAAATAGGAAGAAAAGACCTAAAAAGTTTCACTCTATCAATATCAATGTACGATAGTGAAATCGTTCGATAAAATTGATCAGTCGCGAATATTATTGTATTTTCATCCTCCAATGCAAATGAACGAAGTGCAGAACTGTGTGAGACCAGTTAGCTTAAAACATATTGTCTTTCAGATCAGTCATAAGAATCAATTTAGCGGCAAATGAATAATAAGAACAAGAATAACCAGGAGTCACTCCGATCGAATTTAAGGGGAAGGAAACTGCTTTTGTTCGTTTATTCTCTCTTTCTCATTGTAATGTAAGCTCTTCTGTCACAAGGAAGACATTAGGCAGCCAGTATGAAGTTAGAAAGGGGGTAAACTGCAGCACGTGTTATAAAATCCGCTTCGAAGCTCCATTCTCAAGAACTCTTGCAACAGAAATGACCGAGTTGATTTTTAATTTTTTGGATTGGCAACATCTTCCGGCATGTTATCATCATCGCACTAACATATAAAATAAATTCTCCATTAAAGTTTTTAGCATTAACTCCAACTACTACATTTATGTGAAATCAGAGAAAATTACAGGCTCTCATACATTGAATGTCGTTCCTAATGCTATAAACGATAGTTTCATGAACAGGATTTTTATATCTTTTTGTGCCACGAATGAATGAAATGCAATTTGTCGGTGGGAAGTCGCCCGCTAAAGGCGCTGCAGACGTCGGTGTCACGGCGATGGCTGCGGCACCTCCACGACAGCGAGACGGCGTGTTTGCTCGCACAAATTTGCGGATTACGAACTCGTATTTCACCTACAATCCTAGAATTTTTGTCTTGAACCCTGAATCTGGTTGCGAGAAGTTTAAATTTGAATTAAAAATAATTTTCTGACTGAGTTCAATAACATCAAGTATGCATTGCACGTCAATCAGTCGCAGTGCAACGCAAACTGCTCATGCATGCGCGTCAATTATTGAATCAACATCGAAATTGTAAAAATACAAATACTTTGGGGACTTGAATTTCAAACCTAACAGACTTCTTTCATCAGTACGTTTGTCCACGTTTTCGAAAAGTTCCCGAAATTGTCGCCCACTTCTCTGTTTGGTCTCTATTTAGCTTTGCCTACCTTCTCTATTGCGCAGATTATTACACTAGGTAACGCTTTTATAAGCCATGTAAAATTTCACTAGGTTGGATCCATTGACGTGCCTTCTGAATATTCATGAAGGAAAAGTTCAGCTGAAAAGCTAGTTTTCTCACCAGCCACTTTTGAGACGTAAGCGACCGAACTCTCGACCGCCACTCGTAATTTTTATCGACAACCATGGGTTCACATCCTCAGCCGTGGGCAGAGGCAAACATCCTAGCTCCCCACATTCCATGGACGCTCAGATCTCTCAAATTAAACTTTTGTTGCATTTCACTGTCATAAATTCGAGAATCAATTTTAGAGCGGACAAATGGTTCTCTGGTTTGAGCAAACCTTTAACGGACGAAGACCGCCTTACTTAAACAAAAGTTTTTGCAGCGATCGTGTGACTTCCTCCACTCAAATAATGCAAATAAGATGGCAATACCGACGTGTGGTATTTTATGGCACAAATTTTTAGATGTACTATAAATGTATGAATGTATGTACTGGTAAAAGGGTGGGTGAATGAGTCAATGAAAATGATCGTTTTTTTTCTGTAATTGAATTATAAGTAGGATTTAAGTTTTATAAATGTTTGTTTGCTATTTTTTTGAACTTCAATGAACTTTTTGTATTTTAAGTTTTTTGTTTTTTGTCTTTTTGACCTTTTTGTATGTTTTTCAGCACTGAAGATGGAAATAAAACATTCCGAAACGTTTGCCATAAAAAGAAATTCATAAAAATGTATATTTTTACGTTGGTTCTCCTTTTTAATCTTACGCGTGAGATTCCCTATGAATCGACCTATTGGATGTATCATTTTTTTAGAATATCTGAAAATCGTAATCAGAGGTCATCAATTTCTGCGCCTCACCGATTTGATGCCTTAATTAATAATAAGCTTCTTACATGAATTAGAAGTCATGCCTCTTTATAGGCGAGGGAATCGGCGAAGCTAGATCAAAAGTGCATTTTATGATAGCATTTTAAACAATCTAATGTTCACAAGTTAGAGCGATGTTTTGGAATCATTTCCATATTAACGTAACTTTGAAACAACTACCAGAAATATATCTTCCAGTAACTTAATTTGCTAACTATATAAGACGTGAGCTTTTATTTCATTTCCCAGACTTCTGATCCTCTGAAATTCAATTCATTCATTAAATTTTCTCGTGCTGAACTGATATTTAAAAACACTGAATTCTCATTGATATTCAGATTTTATAATGAAAAATCTCAGCATTAATTTTAAACAACGAATAATATTCAGCATAAACTTTCGGTTTGCATCGTTTTCCATGGTTTTCACATCGCTCATGAAATAACCATGAAAGAAGCCTAAACAAAAAAAGTATCTGAAAAAATTCATGCGATGTCAAGATACTGGGTATAAGTAACTTGTAAGCTCTAAATAAAAATTCTGCAATAGTAAGTACATAAATTCAACTCTACAAAAGAAATGGAGTCAGATTTCATTGGCGAGAGACAAAGGCGCGGCGCTGACATGATTCAGTGTCGGGACGACATCGATTCTAGCAATAGCAACTGCACACGCTGTCCCTGAGCGTTCCGGGGAGATGACATAGAATGACACACAATCGTGGTTACCACGACAATGTGGCCAGCACAATTTTTCAAGATAGAGTAATTATTTAGAAAAGAGCTCGATTAATACAGCTGCTATCACATGCGGAATGAGTTTTCTAGTTACCGAAATACTTGAGTTAAATTACATCGTATTTCTAATGAAAAATTCGACAGATCTTATAAACTTGCAGGCCTTCATCCGTCGCGCCTGCATCCGTCGTGCCTGCCTCCGCCGTGCCTGCATCCGCCGTGCCTGCATCCGCAGTGCCTGCATCCGCCGTGCCTGCATCCGCCGTGCCTGCATCCGCCGTGCCTGCATCTGCCGTGCCTGTAATCCCAACTTTCGCTGTAGCTTCAGACTATAAAATCCCCCAAAGAATTCCTGCGGTCCGTAACTGCCAGGAGGGCAAAATCTCTGCCCAACGAGACCGTGTCTCGCAAACTCAAGTACGTTGACCGATAATCACTGTGATACAATAGTCAAAGACATACGGCTGTTTTGTGCATGCGTTTCCCCGTTTTCAATTTGCATATTTCGATTCAGATCTACTCTGTATATGGGTTCATTATTAATTTGAGGCTGCACTCAATGCTCAGGTTAGTTTTCCATCTTTACTTCTATTTTCGATCACGTTATTGGTTACTATCACGTACATGAGGTGCTGTCGCAATCAGTAGAAAACTAACTAGTTACGAATTGAATGAGCGAGTAACTTCTCGGTTGAGTTGATTTTGTCGCATGGCCAATTTTTTAGCTCAAGCAGTAAAGTCAAAACTAAATCAACCAATTCGTTACGTTAATCCTAATCATATTACAAATTATAAGTTTCAGGTCTTCTGTATTTCTATGGTAATGTTGCATTGCATACAAAGGGGCTTTAATGTTGGGTTATATCGGCGTAAATTAGCGTCAGCCTCTCTTTCACTCGTCATTATGTTAACACCGGCCTGCCACGCAACCTCGCCATGATATCGTGGGATTTTGAATATACATGAAGATTGCACACTTTGCTCAAAATTGAAAAGTTGGCGCAGCTCCAAAATAGTTTGGCTGCTTTCTCTCAAGAAGTTCGTCAGTTTGCTGACGGGTAGAAGGCTGCTCAAACTGTTCACAAGTCGCTCCAGCTAATGACAATGGGGCAAGTTTGTTTGGCATCATCTTGCGTTTGCGCAAAACTTGCGTGTGCATGCATGAGCCTCCCACTGAAAACATCATTCGTTATGCGGACGTTGCCTTGAAAAATTCCAGCCTGCAATACTTCAAAAGTTCTGCTATTACATCCTTAGAGCTAAATTCCCGGGAGTGGGCTTTATCTTATAATTTTATGAGACCACAGAATCGAGTTGAATGTAATGAAATTGAGATGTGATCTAATTCATTCTTCAGATCAAAGTTTACAAAAAACTTGTGAAAGTTTTGACGGTAACAGGTATAAAAAACTGCAATTAATGCTTCATACTCGTAGTTAGTCCTTGCTTGCTGGCTAAGTAATGATGATTTTAGCGATTGAATGAACGTTGGCAATCATTTATCCCGTCCCACATGTATTCTTCAGAACAACATTCTGAGTAATTTTTTCCATTTAAAATTAATTGGGCTTGTAGAATGTGAGCACGACCTATGATGTACTCTAGATAACAAGTTAGCTCAAAAGAAATTTATTGCAGAATTACAGTACAGAATGCGTCTGACTCACTGAACTCGCGGTGTGAAGAGGAAACCTAAACTTTAGTGAAGTTATATGCAGTATCGAAGCACAAATATATCTTGATTGATATTCCTTTTGCAGCAGTATGGGCCTTCTCGAAGCGAGAAATATTAGGAAGAATTGAGATATGGAAGTATGATGGAGGTTTTTACATGTTATATTACAACTTTAGAGTTTCACCAGTCCTCGTGCCCATATAGCACCTGGTCACAACAGTCTCACAACCCTTCATGAAAATTTCTAAACAAACAAAAACATTCAATCGAATCAATCAACATTGTTTGAGATGGGTTGAGTAGTATTGCACAGCGGTGTTACGTAGATAGACTAAAAAACAAGGTCAAAAATAGCAACTCGCTAGCAGAACCTCACCTGGGCAATTCGTCAACATCCTCTAGGCAGACGACGACACTCGTGGTCAAGGATCTCAGGGGGCAAACTGTTTTACAAGTCTTGCTACAAAGAGCCAACTTTACCCGTCCGATCGACTCATGGGCATCACAAGTTTAATAGAATGACCCGATTGCTCCCGTCCCGGTAGCAAAATAAAAAGGAGACTCAGCTAACTATTAGCTGAGTCTCCTTTCCATACTGTCCACTCAGACAGCATGTATAGCGGTAATCAGCGAATGTATTCCAAACTGTTTAGTTTGGTACACGAGCGATTTATGCGGACACATTACAGCAGGTACAGAGGCAGAACTTATCGTTTGTTGCCAGCAAGCACAAGTTTTATGGAGTTTTGAGAGACACATGATACACTATTGCCTTGGCTATAACAACCAACTTATAATTTACCCGCAGTTTTTTCAATACCACCCTCTTAAGTCTTGTGCACGCTCTCGATCTGGATCTCTCGAACTTACTAATTATTTACAAACTCTTTTCTTTCTTTCACTCAGTTATAGTCCGATATATTTTTAATTTTCTCCGAACTTCACTTACCATCCATTCTTTTTTCACTTCATGAACATAAAGCTCATTAAATATAAGGATAATACATTTGTTTCTTTTTTATCCATTAGCCTAGTATTATGATCGCAAAAATTCTTTGACTCATTACGTTACCAAAACACGGTGTGAACGCTTTAGCATATCATCCGATGAGTTCAATTTTAATATGCGTATAAGACTTCGTTAAGTGGAGGACCTTCCTTCGATAGCAGGAGCAGCACCGCTGCGGGTGATGCTAGAACTTTCCTTCTCATACGCAAATTATGCGTACATGTATAAAATATACGCATAGCATAAGTAAAAGCACTGGCTCAATATAAATATCTAATTCCACGTAACATACTAAACGTAAACTTTGACTTACCACACCCAATTAACCTGATTAAATCAATATCTGTATTGCACAGTTTCGAGCAGAATTGTTTGCTTAGCTCGATAAAGCCAGATGTAAAAGAAGAGCTGCCTTCAAAAATTGTCTGCGTTAAACTTTTTTCAATCCATAGAGGTTGAAGTGGAGTAAAAATTCCAAAGGATAGTCTATAGACCAATGAAAGAGAGTAATATTTTTCGATTAATCCAGGTCGATTAATCATTTCCCATTTATAGGAGGAGTTTGTGTGAGTAGAGAACACGATGAAGCTGGCAACCCTGCCTGCCTTCTGCCACAGTCAAGTGAAAAGGTCGATTAATGATGGTTTGGGCTGCAATATCGTGAAGTTCACTCGGTCCGACTGCATTTTTGTATGAGTCAATAACGGGTAGGATTACCTGAACAAATTGGGAGAGCGAGTTCATGCATTAGTCATGGTATTTTTCTTTAACAGTGACGGCATTTTCCACGTTGATAATACTCAGATACAGAAAAAACGTCTTTTTTTCAAGATAAAAAAGTGCTATCGTGCATGAGTATCTCAAATGCCTAATAATTAACATCAGCACAATGATGTTACCTCCAGTCAAGCCGGCGTCCATTTCGTGCACCTGGGTCGAGTAGAGAATTGTGGATGAGGTCTTCATTTCCTTAAGGGAAGAAACACCGAGCTCACGCTGTTGTGTCGCGAATCCTCTTTCATATTTTAATCATTCAGCTAATATGATCGGAACAGCTCAATTTCTTGAATTCTTCAGTTTCTACGTTATGGATGAGGAGAAAGATTCGGAGCAGTACTAGATTTTGATGATGAGGAGTAATTAGGAAAAAAGCTTCCAAGCTCTCACTGACGAGGATAAGTATTTAAACTAATTGTGGTAAGGAGTTGCCATATAACAGTTCCTAACGTTACTACAGAATTGAATCAACACCTCAGTAGCTCTATTTCAAACGAGACCGTCCGAAGTGCGTTCAATGAAGCTATGAGTGGATACCAACGTAAAGCTGCCGTTAGGATGCTTCTATTTTTTAACTAACACCCAATGAGATTGTACTGGTGCATCGTCGAGATCGCTGAAGAAAAGCCCATCGATAAAGCCAGCAATATTTTACAACGAACCATTTCCATCTTCAGTAGTGTATGTAGAACGAGTTCGACTTGAGCAGCTGCTCAAAGACACCTATGACCCTAATAATGCCTGCTTTCTTCATTGATGTGATGGTTTCGGCTGCCATATTTTACAATCAATCATTTCACCTATAGTTTTAGCTCCGTTAATACATTCGTATTGTACCAATGTTTTTGTTTTAGCATCTTAAACTAGGATAGAAAGCAGTTCATTTCAGTGAATTTCATGGGTAAAATATACATTGGGTCTTTTAAAAAGTCTCACAATAAAGATCCTTAGTTATATACACACAGAAGTATCATAATATTTATGTCAGTGATTGGAAGAGAGACTGAGAGAAAAAAAGGGAAATTTTTTCTCCTGGCTAATTGTTATATATTAAAATATGCATCGTTATAATGTGACACTGGTTTTGTGAGTAAGAGTTCCGGAGGCTGAGGTTTACGAGTCCCGGAAGATCTTTGTTGTAGGCCTCGCAAGGCAAGTTCACAGGATGTCCTTATCGTGCTTGGGTTCGGATGGGTCGGAAGCGCCCCGACCGCAGGCGCCGGATGGTACGGAAGTTCTTTGTTGCGCACTAGACTTAAGAGCTAGCTGTGTGAACTACGGTGACCAGTAGACGGATAAGTGACTTACTGAGAGTTTCATTCTCCTCCTTTAGGTAGCCTATAGCTACCGATACTGTAGTTTGCAGCTACAGTTAAATTAACCTCATGTTGTGCTGAAAGAAACGGCATAACACTAAGTTATTTATTAAGTTATAGATGGCTTATAAATGTTAACAAAGAGGAGAGAGTGACACGCTGATGACAAAAACTTTTACCTTTCTCCTTAGATTAACGCATGAGCTGCGATAATAACAGTTCATATTGGCAAAAACTCATTGAGTGCAAGCAAATGAACCATGTTTAAAACTACAATTGGACTAACAATACAGAAATTTGGATTTAGCTTTTCGTGTATAAATATTAACAACTACTATGTGACTAGCTCGGAGAATTTTCCATTTCTCATAACAAATTTATCAATATTCCTGCTAAAATAATGCTCACCCAAAAAAAAACGAAAAAAAGAGAAAAAATTACTGCGCATGGCTGAAAAATCTTTTTCAGCTCGAATAGAACATTGAAAAAACATTAAGCTGATGAACCATTGTCTCAATGCTGTTTATTGATGGTTGAAATTTACAATCTAATACATACCCGCTAAGTTCAAACCGTCAGGTACTTGTACCCATCAAAATCTGGAAAATATCATAAAAATAAATGAATGTTTTATTTGATTCACTAAATCAAACATCGCTGACGCGTTTGAGCGACAGAGATTGGAAATAAAGAAATTTAGATTCACACAGGTGCTAAGCCTTGGTTTGAAAGTATGTTTTAGAAAGTAATGTTGAAAGTATGCACAATGGATGAGAGTGGAATGGGCAAACTTTTTCTCTAAAAATAAAAAATTGACGTTTCGGAAATTGAAATCTTGTTTTCCGTGCATACATAGCAACAAGTGTGTACCTAGTTACCAGCTCGGGAAAGTTGCCTCCGCACACAACAAATATGTTTTTTAATTTTCTATCTAAATAATGCTGACACAAAATATCTCTAAAAAGAAAAGATGTACGAATATCTCTGAAGAGGATGTGTGAAAAGTCAACGTAAAAGATCTTAAAAATTCTTTAAAATTGAAATAAAATTGCTTAAATCTAATAGCGGAAAATAAATAAAGGGTATTTAAATACCTGTGGCAATAGTTGAATCAACTGTGACCACTTAGTCAAAATGAGCTTTTTCAGTTCGCTGTAAGTTAGGAAAAAAGACGTTAACGCTTTACTGAAATGGCTAAAATATTGTCTTAAATTAGTTTCCCGAATAGAGGAGGGGTTGCCCAATATAACAAAGCACTGCACAACGCACCCATTTAAAAAAAATTATAGAGATTGTATAGAAATTAGAGATTGTACAATATTACAATCATTGGTTTTTAAATATTTTAAAGTTAATACACTTAGATGATACACACACATTAGTCTTGTAATACCCATGTCACTAGTCGAAAAGAAATGATTGAGGGCAATGTACTCCTAATCTTGCTTAATCTACATTTGATAATACATGTAATGATAATTATAAGAGATAACACAATTTCATGGACGATGCATTTTCATTGTGGGGTGAAAACACTTTTGACAGTTTACATGTACATGACATAAAACTTCGCAATTATTGATGCCAGGAAATAATATATGAATCGCTTGTTTCGGCCAATGTTCAAAAGTGTGATTTTAAGGAAGCATGAAAAAAATATATCAATACATACCCATATACATATATATTTACACATATATACAGAAATATATATATGTATATCATACATACATACACACAAACATATAGATATATATATGTACACATAAGCATGAGGACCAAGAAGATTATAAGTTTTGTATTTCTAATTTAAATATTTTGACATAACGGTCGTTTGTTAATAAGCATTTTATTTAAATATAAATGGATGATCGCACAACTAATGTATAGTTTGTACATGAATGCTTTACAATAATAAAGAGATGACGAGTTAGGTAATGTTACAAGTTGAGAGCGAACAGAAAAAAGACCATTATCTCTAGTAAAATGCTCGTTGTCAGTCTAGTACACACATATGTGCATATATACATGCAAATATATACACATACACATGCACACACATACCCACGCACATACTTACACCAAACTCGTAAGCATACACAAATGCATTTCTATGCATCGAGGCAATTACAATACATACGCATTCTATAAAGTGTCATACGCATAGCGTGCACACGTACACATATACACCGTCCACATATACACAAGTAAGCATGTGCGCAAATATCAGTGTAATCTAATCAGTATAAACCAGCATTCCAATCGGGGGAAACGGAAAAAATAACTTTTATTGTGGCATGAATTTCATAAAATTTCCGTACTGAAATTAGTGGCACAAAACAGTCTACCTAAGTCAGAAACATGAAAACGATTGTGGGACGTGAATAAGAAAGAAAAAATTAATGTCCTATAAGGGTTTCATATTAGAAAAAAATCACATTATCTTTGATATATGGCGCAAATTGAAAGCAATTGATAAACATACAGATGTACATGGGTATCACATTATTATAAGCATATAACTATAAGCATTATAAGCATATTACTGCAGTATAAATGGATGATCACACAACGAATTTGTTGTTTTATTTTTACATGGATGCTTTACAATTTCATATTAGAAAAAAATCACATTATCTTTGTAATATGGTGCAGAATGTCTGCAATTGATAAACGCACACACATATAGGTACCATGACGGTCTAGTTTAATGCTTGCACAGAAACGGAGAGGGATGACATAAAATGCAACCTTCGACTGGTTTATCTACTCTAGTGCAAACAGGTGTACATACACACATATACAAGTAAGTATGTTTGCAAATGGCAGCGTATAGGCAATCAAATCATAATACCTACGCATACTTCAATAGAATGTAGAATTTTAACACACATACTTCAATAGAATTTTTAACAACAAATAAACAACCATGTACGCTAAAATAAATTTCATTGCTTGTCCATAATACAATGTGTGAGAAATAGGTGAGTGGATTAGCTTAGAAATCATAAGCAAGTTACCCTTATTTTCATTCAATTCATTTTGATCATTTCATTCAATCTATATTTTAGGACACTGAATCATGCGACGCTTGCTAGGGTGGCGATAAATCTACTTTTGAAGTAGTGAGTCAGTGAACTAATATTATTTACACGAAATATGTCGATATTTTTAATTAAAAATTTAACACGAAATCGTAATTAAGTGAATGTAATCGTAATGATTTTGTTTTCATATTTTATGCAATGAAACGAAACACTCCATTCTGCTACATTGGCTGACGATTGTATTGCTCATTGTACTTGAAAATCTCAGATAGGAAACGAAAAAATGAGCTATAAATATAGTTGCTATTTTCTTGAGGGAAACATCGGAAAAATCATGTAACAGTCGAAGAAAAAATGTTTTAAGTTTCCTATTCTCTCTTCATTCCCAATAACAACATACAGATATTGGTACATGAGATAAAGTGAAAACGTGATGAGAGATTGGTATTATTTAGGAGTATCAAATAGAGACTTATACATATAAATCTAATTGTAGTTTCATAATGAACCATACGAGGCATTCTCTAGCAGTATTTTTAAGCTTTCAGTCATCTTGCTGGGGACAAAATAGCCAAGAGAATGTATTTGGTTGGCTTCTCTCAATAACATAATTAACCTTTGACATGGCTATTGTACGCCTCGAACGGTTTGTTTACCAATTTAGGATCTTTATATTAAGAAAATTTTAAAATCTTTTGCATTAAAGTATATTTCACGGATGAGCTCTTTTTGGAAATAAAGTTTTTTCTTCTTTCCGTACTGAGTTTTTGTGAGGTCTTCGCAGTAGGTCTAGTAAGAAACGCAACGTAGAAATGCGGAATCGACAATGCTGCCGAAGGAAACGTCATCATATGTTAGCAATTAAAAAACGAACTTACTCAAGCGCAGAACTTTCTACTTCTCAGAGTTCAAAATACTGGTTCTAAAAGTAGTAATAAGCAGATTCAGAGCAAATTGGCGACCATTTAGTATGACAGTCAAACGCCGTAGAACCACGAGATGTTACAGTACGTTATTCATTACGACAGAAATGCATAATGGTGTGACACGTTTGCCTTGAATTCTTTCGCATTTTGAGAATGAGGAGCTGGAGGAGCTTGTTCCACGACGGAGCTCCAGAAACTGAGAAAGTTTTTGTCTTAAGTAAGATGAATGATAACTGACTCCGACACAATTCCTCCGAATTGTTTTTTGGTGCGAAATATTGGATGGAATAAATTTTACATCTGTGTTACTCTGAGGGAGTTAGAAAGACGAGAACAAATGTCAAACTTCTGAATGTGGTATCATTCTGTCATTGAGGTCCAGCCTAGGTTTTTAAAAGATGAGTTGCATGCTCGCATTTCTTGAATTTGCCATTGCATTTAACTTTCGCAGCAAAGTTCATCTATTTTTACAATCCTTTTTGAAGACAATGAACTATGTCACCCCTGACAGTACTGCAGTAGTCACGCAACAATACCGAAGGCCAAATGACCAACAATCTAGGTATTTCGCCAAGTTTGTTATAACTCTGGGCACAAACATTAAGGTTCTGTCAATTTTGTTGCATATTATTTTCACGTATGATTTGGAAGTTATGTTTTTGTCAAAAAGACATCAAATTTTTTCCTTTGTCAATGGCGTAGACTATTTCACTTCTAAACATCAGCGTAAGTTTGGCAATTTTCTGATGCCGTGCTTTGATCCAAAAATAATGCTTTGCGTTTATCTTACTGATGAATAGTGTGGGTTGGTCCTTGTTCGGATGCCACCCTTCTGGTAATGTCTTTGTCATAGGGGTGCCTGAGGGTAGTCAGTTGATCGATAAAAAGCCATATTTTCTGAGGCTGGTTATTCCATTGGAATCTTTCTGGCATTCAGGGATCGGAAGTCCATTTTGGATACACCATAATGGCAGGTTGTTTCGGTGGCTTTTAGCGTTGACTTGTCCTTATTTGCTATCAGATATACAACTACAGCTTTTTAACTTTAATTTAAAAAAGATCAAGTTCAATTTAAAAAAGCTCAAGTTTTTTTAAAAAAGGTCAAGTTTAATTAAAGGGGGCCCTCCCGTCAAAATTGAATTTCGATCCGATTAGTCTGAAATTTGGTCACTATATGTATTTTTGCAAGAGAAACATATTTTATTCGAGAAATTTTTTGATTCACGCCTTAGTTTTTTTTTCTTTTTTTAAAAACTCGTTTTTTGGTTCAATTTCGGGATGTTTTCAAAAGAATAGAAGTCAATGAGTTTTTATGCTAGAACAAATACAAAGACAGTTTTTAAATCCTCGTAACATTGCAAACAAACTGACATTCCTGAATTTTCTATTTGAATTTTTTTTTTATAAATGCGATATTTGATCAATACCTAAAATATACCGAATTTTTAGGGTTTGAACTAGCAGAAAAAAAGACAACGCACGAATTGAGAAATCAAGAAATGTCAGTTTGTTAGAATTGTTCCAAGGAATCTAAAACTGTCATTTTTTTCTTCCTAGCATAAAAACCCAATGACTTCTATTCTTTTGAATTTTGAAAATAAGTGACTTTACAGTATAAGCCATAAACGAAATTTTTTGTTGAAGTGTAATAGAATGGAAAATTTATGAAATTGAATGCTGTTTTCATTTTTATTTCGATAATCTCCATGCATAATATCCTATTCACACTGTGAATTGCAATTTACAAAAAAAAATAAAAATTACAAATTTATTTACTTATATCATGAAATTTTGAATTTTTTTGTTTTCAGTCTGATTCTTATGAAACTTGACTATTTCATGTAACCTTTGATACGAAACACAATTTCCTCTATACATTTTTTTGATTCAGGCCTTAGTTTTAGAAAAAATTTGACATATTGGTTTTTAGTCAACTGGTTTTGATATTTCAGAAGAATAGAACTCGAGTTTTTATGCTAGAACAAAAAAAAAGACAGTATTAGAATCCTTGGAACATATCTAACAAAAGTACATTCCCAAATTTTCCATTTCTTCTTCTGTTTTCTTTTTATATGGGATCGAAATGGGGTCGAAAATTTAAGATTTTGGTCCCCTTACATCCCCCCCCCTTGGGAAGGGGATCTATTGTCCGTAGCGCCATAAAATTTTAGGGCCGAATAGTTCACCACCTAAGGGTCCTTTTCTGACAAAAACATGAAAAATGACCATCGGAGAGAAAAGGGGCCTCGGAGGGCCCCCTTAAAAAGGGTAAAGTTCAATTTCAAAAAGCTCAAGTTTAATTTAAAAAAGCTCAAGTTCAATTTAAAAAAGCTGAAGTTCAATTTAAAATAATTCAAGGTCAATTTAAAAAAGCTCAAGTTTAATTTAAAAAGATCAAGATTAATTCAAAAAGTTGACTTCTAGATGAATCCATTACTGTCATAGCACCCAGGCTATGACTACGCTCCTACAATCGTACATAGAAGCATTTTGCTAGAATACTTGCGTTAGAAGATTTAAAGATGGGAGATATCGTATAAATGCACTAAGGTATGGTATAAAGGTGTAAAAATTAAATTATTAGTTGAGAGATTGGCCTTTAATTTGGTATACACTTTATGTGTAATACTATGTTATATAACATGATATAATAAGTCATTATTGTAGAGCCTTATTGTTTAAATATAACTTTGAAGCTATGTAATGTTCAACTTTTCAATCAGTGCAGTTAGCTAATTGTCACACAGTTACTTATTACATAAAATTTATTTGGATTATTTTTGTCAATAGATATACGTACCGATGATCTGTTTAGCAAATGATTTACCAAATGATTCATAGATAAAACTTGAAGAATGTCAAATTAAGTGCAAAATCACAGCAGCTTGGTTCATCTGATATTCGATTTACTCTATTTTCAGCGCCAGTACTTTTAAATGAACATGCATTCTCATGAATAAACTTTAATTATATTATTATTATTACATAACGCAGGTTAGGAACGGCACCGGAAGGCCTGACGGTTGACGGCCGATCGTTGGAGCAGCTGGACAAAATCCAAATATACAACAAGGGCGAATAAAGGAACAGGTCGATGACGATTATTATCCATGTAAAAATCGAATATATCTCAGAATTTTAAATCTCACAGGAGGAACATGCTGATCCCTGTGTGACAAAGGCCACTGCAGACAGACCTTTGGTGGTTACTAAGGAGAGAGTGGATAGAAGGATGCTTTATTCCAATCAATCAAGCCTGATACATATCATCTTGTTTATATGAATGTTTTTCAAATACCTTATAACTAACAGCAGGACGCAATGACGGTTACCCCCGGCCAAGCCGGTATCCATTTCCTACACCTGGAAAAAATGGGGAATTGTGGCTGAGTTCTCTCTTTTCCCAACGGGGAGATATCACCAGCACTGCCGGGATTCGAACTGCCGAACACCTTCCCGTCAAGGGCGCGTTCTTAAACACTAGGCCACGGGGACTAGAAAGGGAGTATGAAAAACAAAGTTTGACTATGGAAGCAATTATAGAAATCTCGTATCAAAAAGTTATGAAATATATGATACACACTTTTTTAAACAAAGCAATTGGCACTAAAGAAAGAGTGTGTGGAAAGGGAGTATGAAAACAACGTTTGACTAGGCAAGTAATAATTGAAATTATCATTTAAAAATTTATGGGATTTATGATACACCTGTTTTCGAATAAAGCAATTGACACGTTAGTAATTACACCCACATAAGGAAATGGTGCTCGCAATGTGTGCGAATAACTGCCAGTCCCAGAGAGCAGCAGAATGGAAATTTAAGTATATTATTTAAAGGATGATCTCGTGGATTCAGTCATAGGTCGTATTCGAGAGAACAAATGCAAGAATTTCAGAAATAAAGAACAATCAAGTCGTCGCCCAATATGATGAAGAGCGACTAACGCTTGTCAACCGGCAAAACCAAATCAAGGTAAAACTCGGAGAACAGTATCAAATCCCACGTAATGAACCACGAAGCAATGGCAAATAAAAAACATAGAAAACTTGAACTGCCAGATGATCGAAAAATTTTTTATGATCAAATTCAGCATTCAGAGTGGGAAAAAACCCTTGCCAGACATGCTACAGCCTCAGAGTGCCAGCCGTCTAGTCACCTATCAAACTCCAAAATAGTACCATACAGGGATGTATCACAAGCACTAGTGCCGCCAACCAGCAGCACAGCATACATCTGTCGAGAGGAAAAGGCAAGCAGGCTAACATGACGCCAAGGTTACTGGTATCTCGGTGATATTGGTTTCCAAAGGAAAGCTCACCTCGCGAATTCTCCATGGGGAATTTTTCCCACCATATAGTGATGCAATAAACGAATATGTATTTCAAAGACAAACCAGGGTTCCGGAGTCGGAAGAATAAACTTGTTATTCCGACTCTGATCCCACCTTTTCAGAATTTGGCGACTCCGACTCCACCTTTTGTGCTCACCGTAGCCGAGTGGTTAGAACGCGCCCTTCCGAGAAGGTGTCGGGGGTTCGAATCCCGGTGCTGCGCGGTTGCTTTCCACGTTGGGTAAAGGAAAACTCAGATACAATACCTCACTCTACCCAGGTGTCGGAAATGGGTACCAGCTTTATGGGGGAAACCGTCCTGGCATCCTGTTGTTAGTTATAAGGCATTTGAAAAATCAATATACAAGATGATATGTATGAGGCTTGATTGGAATAAAGTATTCTTTTTTCAGAATTTGGCGACACCGGCTCCTATCCCGACTGCACGTTTCAAAATTTTGCTACTCCAACTCCACAAATTGACACTTTTCATGATAAATATTTTATTTCTGAATGTTTACAGGTATTGCTACCTGCAAATATGTGTTTTAAATTCTTTATCTACAAATTACATTTAAACTGGTAACAGAAACAGAAACAGGTACAGGTACTACCTACCTACCTAAACTGGTAACAAAACAGTAGGCAAGGTAGGTAGGTAGTACCTACCCTGAGAAGTATAGATCAGCATCAACATTTTCTTTCTAGGACAAAGCATCAATCAGCAGAAGGAGAAAACATTTTTTTCTATGACAAGTACGCACCAAATCCAACGAAATTATAACAGGTAATTTTACACTTACAACTCACATCATTCCAAATAACATGTGTTATATATTGAGTTACATTAAATATACTTATATACTGTAAGCAAAGTGTATGTGTATCAGGAATTGATTTTGGAGCATATTATAGATTGGATAGCCCTACACTAGAGCACAGCATAGGTTCCACATAGACAACATAGATAGAGTACTGCACAAAATAGACAATTGTTATGACACAGCAATTTAGGTAAATAGTTCACTCACCTCTTGGATACTTTAAGTTAATACTCCATTTTCAATACTGTGGCTAGCAAGAGTAGAGCGGAGATAGACGGGAAATATATAGAATAGCGTAGAATAGAATTAGTACATTAGTTTAGAACTTAAGAAGTTAGATACCAACCACAGTATGGTAATTATTTACACACTCGGTCAACATGTACTTGTTGTTGAACCCGAGGCCAATCGCAGACTGACTTGCGAGTGTTGCTCTCTCGAGCGTTGCCAACTTATGGTCTCTCTAATTAGAACTTACACTACTCGCTATATTACACCCCTCCCTCCTTAATTAGAAACCCTCCCCCTGTATCCCCCAGTCCCCTTATTCAATATAGTCAATCCTAAAGGTCCATTCTCACCACAGGCTTCCGAGCCCGGGTAGACCTGCGTGAGATGTTAGCACTTGGAGGCTCGTGCATCCTAGCCTCCTGGGTGGGAGTCGGGTAATCAGGTGTTCCGGTGTCAGGTTCATTGGTCGGAGGTGGTGGGTATGAATTTTGAGCAGGTTGTGGAAACACGATGGTTTCCTCCGTAGGTTGTTCCAAGGGTTCAGGGATGGTGTTCGAGCAGGTAATAACTTGGTCCTGGTGTCGACGAACGACCTCTCCCCCCTTCAGTTGGCACTTGTAGGATACCGGGCCTGTTTTCTCAATGGTGGTAGCAGGGGTCCATTTTGGGAACCCGGCGTGTATTGACGGACCATCACAGGAGACTCCGGCGGAATATCAACCGCGCGAGACCCTGGGTGGTATCTTTTCTGAGCGTCCTGGCGTTGAGCAGCTTTGGACGCGATTGCTTCTGACGGCCAAAGCAGATCAAGACGAGAGCGAACTTTTCTGCCTAACATCAGTTCGGCGGGCGTAACACCTGTTGTCGTGTGGGGTGTCAGCCGATAGTTGAACAGAAACCTGTCTAGTGCTAGGCGTAGGGGTTCCGTTGACTTTCGTATATTCTTCTTGAAAGTTTGTACCATGCGCTCTGCCAGTCCATTAGTTGAAGGGTGGTATGGTGCGCTCGTAATATGTCGCATACCACATGCCTTCACAAATTCTTGGAATTCAGCCGATGTGAAACACGTTGCATTGTCAGAAACAATTGTTACTGGAAATCCAAATGTCGCAAAAGTGTGTTTCAGGCACGAGATCGTTTCGCTAGAGGTTGTAGTAGATGTGGGAAAAATTTCAACCCACTTAGAGTGTGCATCCACGATCACTAGATAGTATTTTCCATCCATTGGGCCCGCGTAGTCAATGTGTATGCGATGCCAAGGCTTCGCAGGCCATTCCCACGGATGGAGTTCAGCTTTCGTTGGTGCAGCTCGAGTGCTCAGGCACTCGCTGCATGACTTAGTCGTTTCTTCTAGATCTTTGTCCAGCAGCGGCCACCATACATAGCTGCGAGCTAACTCCTTCATCCTGGATGATCCAGCATGGCCAGAGTGCAGTTCGTCCACAATGGCTTGTCTGAGAGCTTGGGGTACAATAATTCTTGCTCCC
Organism: Morinoia aosen; assembly: GCA_030386875.1. NCBI lineage: Eukaryota > Metazoa > Arthropoda > Malacostraca > Amphipoda > Talitridae > Morinoia > Morinoia aosen. Next base: position 91,852,762 of record CM059561.1, on the reverse strand, counting down.
CAGAGCACACAGCCATTTTGTGTGGACAATTCGTCTCGCCTCCTAGTATACGGAGCGAGATCAGGGTCACCAATTACCGTCGAAGGCCAGCCTACTTGGCAGTATTTGTATACCTTTGAAAGTACTGGGTCCCTTAGGGTGCCGTCGCGGATGTGGGTGCTGGTGACTGGAGCTGACTCGAGGAAATTTACTAAGGACGTCCATTCCGCAGGAATAGGTGTGGCTTCCTCGGGAGTTGTCAAAGGTAGACGACTGAGAGCATCAGCTGTGCCCAACAGCACGCCGGACCGGTGACGCAAGGTGAACTTGTAGGACTGCAGTAGTAAAGCCCACCTTTGAATGCGCCCGGATGCCATCGGAGGAATGCTTCTACCCGGATCAAATAGTCCTAACAAAGGTTTGTGGTCCGTAACCACAGTGAAATCCTGTCCCCACAGGTAGCAATGAAATTTTCGAAGTGCGAACACCATAGCTAGGGCTTCTTTCTCAGTTTGAGAGTAGTTGCGTTCTGTTGCTGTTAGAGTTCGGGAGGCAAAATAGGCGGGGCGTTCAATCCCATCAATAAGGTGACACAGCACCGCTCCCACACCATACGCACTACTGTCCGCCACTACCACTATGGGTTTCTGAGGGTCAAAATGGACTAGAGTCTGAGAGTCCAGGAGGGCTTGTTTAGATTTCTGGAAGGCTCTCTCCTGACTTGCATCCCATTTCCAAGGGGTTTTGTCTCTCAGTAAGGTATTTAGGGGCTCCAGCATAGTTGCAGATGATTTTAGAAATTTCCTATAGAAATTTAGCAGCCCAAGGTAGGCTCTCAGTTGAGTTACATTAGTAGGGGCTGGTGCATTCTGGATTGCTGCTACCTTCTCTGCAGTGGGGTGCAATCCATCCTTGTCAATTTGGTATCCAAGGTAGGATACCTGTGGCACTCCAATTTGGCATTTGTCCATTTTCAGTTTTAGTCCTGCCTCCTGTAGTTTAGATAAGACTTGATAGAGAGGCTTGTTGTGCTCTTGCTCATTAGTGGCACTCACCAGGACGTCATCCAGGTAGCAGAACACTCCTGGGAGGCCCTGCAATAGTCCTTCCATGGCACGCTGAAAGATTCCAGGTGCGGACGCAATTCCAAAACTGAGACGGTTGTAGGCAAATAAACCTCTGTGGGTGTTTATTACCGTGAGTTCCTTGGAGTCTTCATCCAAGGGTAGTTGAGCGTATGCCTGAGACATATCTAGCTTGGAGTATATAACTCCTCCTGCTAACCCGCTAAATAGATCTTCCACTCTGGGTATAGGGTAGGTATCAAGCCTAGTGGCTCTGTTGACTGTTAATTTGTAGTCCCCACAGATGCGGATGCTTTGATCAGCCTTGAGCACAGGGACGATCGCCGCTGCCCATCTCGAGTATTGTACAGGGGTGAGGATACCTTCCTGCACCAGTCTATCAAGTTCTGCCTCCACCTTAGGTCTCAGTGTGTAAGGCACGTTCCTGGCCTTACAAAACTTTGGTGGTACAGCTGGATCCACTTCTATTTTGAAATTCCTTCCCTTAAAGCAACCTAGACCTGGTTGAAAAAGGTCAGGGAATTTATTTGCTAACTCTTCAGGGCAGGTAGTCAATTTGTTGACATTATTTGATACTATAGTTAGCCCAAGGGAATCAATCAGGTCCCTACCCAGCAAAGCTGGCCCCTCCCTGTCTACAATCACAATAGTTGCTAGTTGAGGAACCATATTACCAGATTCATGCTGGATGTTAGCTCTAATCTCTCCGCAAACTACTAGCTCCGCTCCCCCATAAGTCCTAAGCTTAACATCAGAAGGTCTCAGCTCGGGTCTTGACTTAGCTGGTATTTTAGAGTAGGTGGCCATTGAAAGGATAGACCTGGCAGCACCTGTATCTACCTCCATCTCTAATGGCACACCATTTAGTAACAATTTTATTTTGATTGGGGGTTTCATTTCCTCGGCTATTGAGAAAATCTCTCCATAACAGCCTAGATTAGCAACTGGATAGTCTGCACAGGCTGCATTGTTAGTTCTATTAGGGTTAGGGTGGTGTTCCCTCCCCCTTTTCTCATGCATAGCATGCACAAAATTATTTTTGTTGTCTCTAGCAGAATTTTGCTTTTTCAATTTAAAGCAACACTTCTTAAGATGGCCTTTTTGGCCACAACCATGACAAACACTGTCTTTATAGGGGCAATCTCTACGCCAGTGCAGATTACCACAGCCGCTGCATGCTGATTTGGGGAGGCTTAATAGCAGGCTTAATAGCAGTTTGCTTTACTCTATGCTGGCCCACATTTAGTATGGAATTAGGTTGCCTTAACACAACCGTCTCCCTCAGTTGAGTTTCTTTGGCAGTTGCCAGATCCACGGCTTTTTTCGATGTGAGGTCATTTTCATTAAGCAAACAATTTTGAACATCATTACTGGCCACACCCAGTATGAACCTATCAAGAAGCGTCTCTTCCAGAACTTCCTGTTTGAAATTACAGGTGTCTGACAGGGCCTTTAAGCTAGCCACAAAATCAGCAATGCTCTCTCCTTGTTTCTGGTTCCGCTTATGGAACCTAAACCTTTCAAAGATCTGGTTGCGTGTCGGCTTAAAATGCCGTCTTAACGCTTCCATGATCTCCTCATAGGTAGCATCTAAAAGTCTTTGGCTAACCTAACAATTTTAGGACCCACCAGAGCAATAAATGTTTTAGCTTTATTTGAATCTTCCACTTTATTAATACTAAGGAAGCAGTTTAGCCTGACTTCATATTCTGGGAATTCTTCCTCTAAAGGATTGAATTCTCCCACTGAGCCTAGCATTGGCATTTTTACCCAGCTTTACAGCTAATTGTCAGATATCTACCTGAAATAGTAGTAGCAACAATATCAGTTGCAAGAGTAGCCAATTCAAGAGGCTGTAATAATACCCCTTGTTAAAAAAAAAAAAAAAAATCAGAAATTTACAGCATCAATACTCTAGTCACTGAATAATATAATATCTGAGTTCCTTCATTAGTCTAGCCTCTCCCAATAGTTCTACAAAAAATAATCCTCGTCGCCAGTATTATAGATTGGATAGCCCTACACTAGAGCACAGCATAGGTTCCACATAGACAACATAGATAGAGTACTGCACAAAATAGACAATTGTTATGACACAGCAATTTAGGTAAATAGTTCACTCACCTCTTGGATACCTTAAGTTAATACTCCATTTTCAATACTGTGGCTAGCAAGAGTAGAGCGGAGATAGACGGGAAATATATAGAATAGCGTAGAATAGAATTAGTACATTAGTTTAGAACTTAAGAAGTTAGATACCAACCACAGTATGGTAATTATTTACACACTCGGTCAACATGTACTTGTGGTTGAACCCGAGGCCAATCGCAGACTGACTTGCGAGTGTTGCTCTCTCGAGCGTTGCCAACTTATGGTCTCTCTAACTAGAACTTACACTACTCGCTATATTACAGAGCAATATTGATGATTCCACGTATTATTTTACAGCAAACGGGTACGGACTTGCCATTTACTTTGAGGCGAAGGCAATTTCCGATTAGACCTGCTTTTGCTATGTCAATAAATAAGAGTCAAGTACAGAGCCTTTCAAGATGCGGCATATATCTACCAGCATCAGTGTTTACCCATGGACAGTTGTACGTGGATCTAAGCAGAGTTTGAAATCCACGAAAATTAAAAATTTTTGCCGACCAACATGAATTCACTTAAACAACCAGACATAGGCAACAGCTGTGCCAATCTAAAACGCTCACGAGGAATGTTGTTCATTTAGAAATTTTATAGATTTCAGCTTGAACTTCTTTTCCTTCAATAAGTTGATAAATTAATTTTGTATTATTTCGTTAGCATTTCATTGTTCAATAAATTTAATACAAGGTTGCGTTGCAGCATTAAGCGAGTGTTTTTGTGAATAAAAGATTTTTTATGTATGTACTTACCTTCCGTCAGATATTTATATCTCTTTTATATTTAAACTTACGGGCATGTACTAGTGCTAATAATAAACAGTTGCCAGATGGTTTTTACCTTGTACGGTTCAGTTTCAAACGAGAATGAAACGCGTATTAAACTTGATTGAAGTCATTTTAAAAATTTAATTACCACCGTGATGTTGCGGTTGCGAGTTGCGGCCTGACACGTCGAAAATTGTTGCGATCGTAACAGATTCGCAACTTTCCAAAAATTGTTGCTACGCAACCGCAACAGAAAAAGTTGCGATCGCAATTGCGGCCGCAACTTGTTGCGGCGCAATTGCCCAACACTGCTTATAACTAACACCAAGACGCTTTCCCCCAGTCAGACCGGACCCATTTCAGACACCTGGGTAGAGTGGAATACTATGCATTGAATTTTTTCCCTATAGGGGAAACAGAGAAAATCTCCGCCTAGAGCCTGGTTGCGATTTTGCTCAGAGCACAAAACATAATTCATTTTTAAAATATCTAAAAGTAAGGAAAATCCCCCTCATCTGTGTGTATCACACTCATGTGTGATACCCACACATTAGTATTGTAACACCCATGTTGCTAGTCGAAAAACATGATTGAGAACAATGTATCTCTTGTCCTGCTTAAAAAGAAAACACGATTTCAATCACTATATATATATATATATATATATATTTAGAAAACTGTTTTTGGTGCACACTGGCAGCGAAATACGAGCTCTGTGATTTGCGGTATAAGTAATTTGTTGAAAGTAAAACGGCTGGATGAAAATAATTCTGCGTCTAAAGCAGTGAGGTTGCCATTGAGAAATATAATTTTATTCCTATGTATGGACTTGGTATTCTTCCAATTAAAGGACTCGGAGAAAATGTTTTACATCATGCAACGAAATTATGACATTTGCATGCTTATAATATTGCGTCACAAAAGTCTACATAAGTAAGAAACATGAAAATGATTATTCTCTTCTACAACAGAGAAGAAAAAATCTTTACCTAGAGCTGGGTTCGAAGCCACGATGAGCGGGCCTAAAACGACATGACTATGACCGCCACATTGAGACAGCAAGTTAGGTACACGCGGCATTCGCCAGCGCGGATTATGGGGCCAGGAAAACCTTGTTCTCTGTCATCCCCCAGGGAGCGTATGAGAGTTTTATTATACACTCACAGTTGGAAAATAAATTGACGCTTAAAATAAAACTAATTTCAAATTTTTAGGTGCAATAGTTAAGAAATTATGACGCGTACAAAATGAGCCTTATGAAAAATCGGTCGACCAATCAGAGGCTAGAAAAACCTTGCTCTCTATCTTCCTCCAAGGAGCGTATGAGAGTTTTATTATACACTCACAGTTTGAAAATCAATTAATATTTAGAATAAAACCAATTTCAAAATTGTAGGTGCAATAGTTTAGAAATCAAGACTCGTACTAAATGACCCTTATAGAGAAGAACGGCCGAGTATTGAGGGGCCATGAGAGCCCCGCTTCCTGCCCCCCCCCCCCTGGGTCGTAAAAAAATTTTAAATGAAGCAAAAATGTTGTACACGTCACGAGCATTAATTTGGTACTAATTTCAAGATTTATAGCGAACCTTCGGCACGCAACTCAGTATAAATTTCGGAAATTCTCAAAATGATCATTTAAAAATTCAGTAAAATAAATCCAACCATTAGAATAAAATTTCATTACGGAATTAATTAACTTCTATCCTCAATTCTATTAAAATTGTGTACTGAAAAATTCAATCTCTAAGAAATCACTTTTGCGTTGTAACGAAACCCTCCATGACGCTGTGTCGGCAACATTTTCACTCGCACTAGCGTCACTCGTACCAAGTCATTCAAAGTGTGTGCATCTCAGTTTGTTTCGCTGATCCTGGGAAGCCGACACACAAACAATCACCTCCAACATTCAATCAACATCCCTCAAAACTCTATTCGCCACACGGCTATCAACCCAACTAAGCCACACGGCTACCAATCAACCACTCAAGCCACAAGGCACTAGCAGAAAATAACTACCTCCTTCGGGATACTCATATAACCAAAACTGTTACCGCACCTGCGGAATATTACACTAACAAATCCACTCTCGCCGGGATCCTCCCCGGATTCCCTCGAGCCGCGGCACCTGCTGAAGTGCGGCTACTCACTGGACCCGGATCTCCTTCCTCAAGAAGTGGATCTCCACACTGCTGCCGTAGTCACGGCACTCAGAGTCAACAAAATAAAGAAGGCGAGAGTATACAGTTCCTTCATTATCCTGCAGAGGTCAATAGTGCAAGTGAAAATTAGGTGCCAGTAAGGCAACTCGAATTACCCACACATAAACCCCTTCTGAGTCAGATTACGTCATTTGTTTATCAATTAAGTGTTGCCGTTCGACGGCAAATGGTGACCTCCCCTTAGAAAAGAACATCCACTTGTGTAATTACTAAATTCCTCGATCTTCAACCTTTAAAATTCAAACTCAATTAGTTCCCCATTTGAGAGAAGTTCGCGAGTTCATAGATTCTACGTTTTAAAGTTAAAAAATTACGCTTTTTTACAGCGTAATTCGCGAAGGATCTTAGATGGGTTCTCAAAAATGGCTAGCCGGTCTCAAAACCGAACTAATAGACCACCATATGTAGAAAAAATGGATCATAATTTTTTCAACAATACATTAAAACTTTTGTCTGTTCATTAACCCTTCAATGGTTTCATGTTGTTGCAAAAACAGTCAACTCCAAAATAATATCAATTGATTTAACAAGCGTTTTGATCAATCTGTGGTACCTAGAAATTATTTTCAAATTCTTCCAGTGGAACGGAAAGTCGGAAACGGTTCATGGAAAACTCAAAATTTGAGCCTATGTGGAATGTGTGTGAGAGTCAAGAGACAGTGACTGGAATGAGCCAGTCAAGTAGAATGGTCAGTAATGACCGAATATGCCTGGGGATGGTGTTTTGACGCACTGGCTATCCCAGTGACGCCATCCAATGGCAGCTTGTGACAAGGATTGGTAAATCCTGAGTAGTTTAGTGGACAAGTCTGGTACCAGGCGCTGAACTCTTTGTGTGATAACTGTGGAGGGAATTGTAGGCCGTTACAAAGGCCCCAACGCTGTCGGCCCTCAATTTCAAGTTCAAGTTCAAGTTCAATAGACCTAAATAGTGATGTTCTATGATGGTAGTTTTGGAAGTCAACTCTTGTTTGCTGTGAGATGTAAGTTATTGAGTGTGAACAGACGTACATGGAGGTGGAATGAGAATAATAACAGATTTTGTCAGCAGTGTATTAGTGGAGTGGAGGAAACAATTGAGCATTTTGTGCTGGAATGTAGTAAGTATGAGCAAGAGAGAGAGAGTTTCATGAATGTGGTGTTTGAGCAGTGTGAAGAGAATGAGTGGTATGCTAGATGTGCTGAAGATGATTGCGGTATGAGCTGTCTTGCTAGATTGGATCTGGAGTGTAATGTGAGTATCATTGAAGCTATGAAAATGTTTCTTGTGCGTGCCTGGAGTAAGAGACAGTGACTGGAATGCGCCAGTCAGGTAGAGTGGGCTGTAATGACCCAATATGCCTGGGGATGGTGTTTTGACACACTGGTTATCTCAGTGATGCCGTCCAATGGCAGCTTGTGACAAGGATTAGTAGATCCTGAGTAGTTTAGTGGACAAGTCTGGTACCAGGCGCTGAACTCTTTGCGTGATAACTGTGGAGGGAATTGTAGGCCATTACAAAGGCCCCGGCGCTGTCGGCCCTCAATCTCGAGTTCAAGTTCAAGTCTCTTGTTTGAATAGTGCCTTGCCAAAATTTGATTTTTTTAAATTAATAAAGTAATAAAGCTTGCCCTATCATCAGCGAGGTCAATGATTTAGAATTTTTTATTGATACCTTAATTTTTATGGTAACATATCTCTATATACGTCAACTCTTCTGTTCCAACCACTTTCTCATTGCTAGCTGGTGCATGGAGTCTCACAGCAAACCCATTGCTGTTTAGCGCACTTGAGTTAAAAAAGAAAGCTCAAGAGGGATGTGACACTGTTACTCATCAGGAAACATAGCCGTTTGGCTTACTGTGAAACTCATTAGTGATTAACCATTTCCAATGTGTAACCAACTCAGAGCTATTCTTGCACTACCAGATGTCAAGTTGAAAAGTATTTCAACAGTTGGGAGTAGTTTCAAAGAGCAGAATCACAAAGTGGTGATCAACCTAGACATAAAAAAAACACATGTAGAAGTTCAGCAGAACTATAGCCGTTTCCCACAGAGCTGATGTGGCTTCCAATCTACAAATTGTGGGAGTTTTAGCATGGTTGATGTCATCAATTCAATTGCAAATGAGTCTAGTGTTTAGAATAGCAGTCTACTGAAGTTACTTCTGAAAAACTGCCTCACCACAGCATAACCCATTCAAGATTCTCTTTGTTGATAAAAAGTTTACAATGAAATCTTTCATAACTTGAGCTTAAGGTAGCAGGATCTTTTTGCAGTAGATAGCTGCATTCAAAATAACAAAAAGAAAATATAAAATATTTTTTTCACAAGGCTTATTAGTAATTGGTGTACTCACAGATGTATATCACTCTGAGCTTTAGGATAACAATTCATCAATCATTACCATATGATTTGTATCAGATGGAAATAATGAATAATATTTTTCATAGGAAAAACATAGCAAAGAAACAACCGCCAAGATGCAGTTTAGGGGATCCACGGAAATTGGGAATTCCATTCCAAAGAATCACTAAAGAAACCCATTGAAAAACGTTTTACAAGAAAGACATTCTGCTCGCTGATGCATTATTTCCAAGTTATTCAACTTTAAAGTTATAGAAGCGTCGCTCATGAACTGGCTTTCGCGCGCCAAAGAAGAGGATGTTTTAACAACGCAGCAAGCGCACCAAGCAGAGAAAAAGTTATTGTTTTTGCAATATATGGCGTAATTTATTATTTGCCGACCCTGCGGAGCCTGAGCCCACATCTAGGAAATTTTAGTTAAAAACACTAAAGGTTATAACCCAAAAATATTAGCGTGACTGGAATAGTGAAGACTTAAATCGATATGCACTTGACATTATTTTAAAGATGGCGGCAACCGTAGAACGTTAGCAAAACCCTACGAGTGAATTCCGTAGATTTAATATAATATTTTTATAATATAATATTTTTCGGTAATAACCTTCATTGCGTTATTAACTAAAACATTCTAGAAGTGGGTTCAGGCTCCGCGGGGTTAGCAAATAATACATTAGTATCTAAGCGTACTCCAATGGCTCAAGCGCGCAATGCAGCTGCTATGGAAGACAAAAATTTCGAAGTTTAGTAACTCTAAAATAACGCATCAGCAAGCAGAATGTGATTCTTGTAAAATGTTTTTAAATGGGTTTCTTTAGTGATTCTTTGGAATGGAATTCCTAAGTTCCGTGGTTCCCCTAAACTGCATATTGACCAAAACAACCATCAGCAATTTAGTCATCTGTATAACTGTAAAGTAACCCTTCTAACATGCAATTTAATGCATGGTGCCATGCAGTGACAAAGTTGTAGTCTGTCAGCTGTTCATCATCAGACACCATATAGTTAGGTCCCTATCTGCTTCAACAACAGTGCAGCCACTCTGCCAGTTTTAGATGCTGCTGAAATATGAAACTGCAACAAGGAATTCAAATTATTATGGATAGCCAAAAACTGTTCAATTGCCAATGAAGATCTTTTTTTGTGAAGGGTTCCTACCATCACAACCTGCTCAACATCTAAAAACCATTATTCAATCAATTCAAGATAGAACCAGCTACAAAAAAAAAGCTTGGATGATCATTTTGGTTTGTGTATCTGTAATTTAATTTCATAGTGATGTACATACATATCTATAAACTTTTTATACACATATAGGCCCTATATAGGTGAATTTTGTTACTGTGAGGTAGTGTTAGGTTAAATAAATGTTTTTCTGATATAAATTTAGGTCAACTTATTCAACTGTATATGAAAACTTATTCAAGTAAATTCAAAAATCTTTATAGAAAATGAACAAGTATCACTTTTTTTTATATCATACAAAACAAATTCGTGTGAATATTATCTGTTGGAAGTTTATCTACTAGTACAAGTGTTCAAATTTTATTTTTCATCAAGGCAAAATCCTACTTTCATATTGCCAAAATCAAAGTTGTGATGCATGAACTTTCTACCCTCAATCTATCATCTAAGGTCTTTCATGTAATCTGGATACAACTTCTTACAGCATAAGTTCTGAATCCTGTATTCCGTTCTACCTTTTAGAAATCCCAAAATATAATTTTAAAACAACTCATCCACCCATAATATGGTAGGCAAGCCTCTGTAAAAGAGCCCAACAATTTGTGTTGTATGGTTTGATGACAGTTGTTGCTGTAAATGTTTTATGTGTGTTTGGTCACTGCAAGATAGGATATTTAAAGGCTGTGCCCATAGGGTTGAGGTTTATGAGTGTTTACTACAGTATGAGTGCTTACTGTAGTGCGCACGGCCCATCAAAAATGACGGGATTCAATACCTTTCTTAAACAAATTTTCCAGATGTGGATGACAACCAAATATAACCATCATATCAGTACTTGGGCTAAAAAATGTTCTTTTACTTGTGCACTGGTGAAATTGTATCACAGATACGGTCATTATAACTATCCTTATAAGTGTGAGAGAGAGATGGAAGGAGCAGACTCCAAACAAATTAACCAAGGGGGAATGTCTTAGTTAGACATTCTGGAATAGTTGTTGGAACATCCTCTTCTTTGGCGCGCGAAAGCCAGTTCATGAGCGACGCTCCTATGACTTTAAAGTTGAATAACTTGGAAATAATGCATCAGCGAGCAGAATGTCTAACTAAGGTAGTAACTAAGGTAGTAACTTTTAGGTAGTAACAGGACCTGTATCACTTTTGCATAAAGTCCTTTCTTGGTAGCACTGCTGCAGTGTTTCCATTTGCATGCTCATGTCAGAAATGTAGCAAAAATTATTTTTCTTAAATTATAAACTTTCTAAAAATTAACATACCTGTTTTTTAACATTTATTGTGCTGAAAATTTTTTTCTTTTCCTTTGATTAAATGGGCTTTGAATGAGAAAATTCTATACCTGTATCATTAGCTACAAGTTCAACCAGGAAAGTAGGGACATTGAATGTTGTCTGTAGAGATACTCTTGTGTAGATTTATTCAATATGTAAGCCTATATTGTGGCAGCTCATATCCTATAATTTTGAGTCAGCGTATGAGTGCCAGTACTAGAGTCATTGTATTAATGAGTTGTTCTCTGCAACAGTTCAAACAGGTTTTAGGTTCAATTTCATTTCTCATAATTGAGTGTGATTCTAATGATGAGATGAATCATTGACTTCCCTGATTTTCTGTACCTACTTAAAAAGTTATACCTAGTATGAGAAGCAATGATGTCCACACTTTCTCATGACATCATAAATTCTACTTTGTATTTATTTCTGTACAGTTCTACTGTGTTAATAAACAAGGTAAGCAGTTTGGCATGAAAGCCAACTCTGTTATAGTTGATGGGGGCATCATTTGTTTTTGCGCGTTGTTCATACATTTTTGTGTCATAAAATTGTTTCTGCATGTTCAAAACCAGGTCTTGATCTTGAATAGTTATCAACAATTCAACTGATAGTTTCTTGGTAGAGTAAAGTTTGTTTCCTTGTTATCTTACAGTATTAACCTAAATTAAATTTTTTACTTTTATTTTTTGTAACAAAATTACATCCTTCTTACAGTACTGTAATGCAGAACTGTTCTGTATTGTATTGTTACTCTGATAGATTACTGTTTCTAAATTACTAGCTTGGCAAAGCTATGCTCTTACTGCTTTAGAAATTTCTCGTAAAATTAAAATTGAAAGTGTATTACATTTGTTTGAGCTCCATTCTAACTATTAAAAATGCATCAATGGCCAATTCTCCACAGCCTAAAATGTACATGAATCATTCAATGTCCGGTATGCAAATTAATTTTGAACAATTTCTCAGTGCCTGTTATTTTCTTTTACATTCATGCTTGTACTGTAATGAGTAATTTTTTTCTGATCATCAACTGTATTTGTTATTCTGTTGGTTGTAATGTATAAATTTCAATAACACATGATTATGAACTGCATGATAGGCTATAGTATTAATGGATATTATTGCTCAGCAAAGGCTAATGAAAATAAAGTTTGTTATGGAGACCGAGTTTCTGGTATTTTCTGAGAAAATTATGCAAATGATACGTTGAAATTATGGTTATTGCTGTACTTCTGTTAGAAGTACTGAATGTGAGTGTGCCATCAGTGAAGGGCTTTGTTATGCAACCATTGGCTGAGTTGATGTTGGTCCTTATTAGATTTTTAAAAACTGTTTTGTTATTTGGATGAAGAATTCTTTAGGTTGTTGCTGAAGTCTGTTGTACATTGTCCTTGCTCAAAGTTTGTCATATACACTTAATGTTATGTTTAGGTTTGTTTTTATTTCTCATTATATTTGAACTGAATATGAATGCAGGTTTAATGTTAATTTCAGTGGGCAGTTAGTTTAACACATGCTTCAATAAAAGTAAGCAATTGCAATGCTAAATACTTTTGAAGTAACTTGTGTTTTATGAATTAGCATATTTGTTGCCACTTTGTTATTCTGAATATTATGTGATCAAGTATTCAGTAACTAATCATATACTTTTTATATCAAAGCTTACTTATAACAATGGTTTAATGCCAACTCATTTGTCAATTGGAAAATTTCTTCTCTGCATAATACATTTTCTTGTGCAAATATTTTCTATTAGTAATAGTTACCATGAATTTTCTTTGCATGTGAGTGATGATCAATTTTTGTTCCAGTTTGTGTTGTCAGTGCTATGCTTCACATACCCAACCATCTACCAAGGCTGGCAGACGCTGGTGGGAGGGCTGCTGCTGCGCCTGCTGCTCTACAGGTCCTCCTGGCTCCCTGCCTCACCCACACCCCTTGACAAAGCTGGTTTTGTCTCCCTTCTGCCCTCCTTTCTCTTCTTTGTGGCTGGCATTGTGGCGAGCTCCAAAGCTCTTGCTAATATGGTAATTAGCTCTAAAACCTGTGAGTTCAAAGCAAGAGTGCTTCCTAACTTACAAAACTAAAAGAACGTAGGTAAGCCTGTCAGCAACTTCCTACAAATCTTAGTCATTCTTTGTCATATTTGCGTAAAGGACTCTCTACAGCGTCTCATTGGATGAATGGGGATATATTAAATTTTTCCAATTCTTCATTCACATGTACTGTGACGGTAAAACAGGTTCCTTTCTAATCATTAACTTAGATTTTACTTCCCAAACAGCACCAGTGTTTTCATCTCAAAATTGAAATTAGCCCGAAAATAAAGGATATCTCTTCTGCAAATATTTAGTATTCAATTCTTATTAGCTTATTTATGTAGCAAACAAGAAAGTTATTTGGGTATGAATTGGTCGAATGTTTTTGCCAGGTAATGGCCTCAGATGTGTTTCATCTGTATTTAGATATAAGAATAGTAATGCTGTGTCTTAAGAATGGATGAGATGGCATAAATTGATGTATAATTAATTTTGGATGAGAAGAGAAATAAAACCTACTTTCCATACTGTATTTCAAGTTACAAAGGGAGCAGCGAACCCATGTACACAAAATAAAATAATTACCATTTATTCAGGAATTGTAACTTAAAATTTAAAGTCAGGGTAAAGCAGTCATGACATGAATGAAAAAAATGATGTAATTGAGACCTTAGATGTTTGCAAGACATTTGGACTTAGCACTCAGTTGGGTGAGTATATATTATGTAAGTACCTCATTCTTCTCAGTATAAAAGCTTAATAGAATTTGAAGGAAAACTAGTTCTGTTGTTGTCGTTTGTATCCCGAGATAAACGCGTTATCTGCTTGTTACTAAATGGCAACTAAAAAAGGAAAATAAAACTCTTCTACTTGATAAATTGCAATTGGAAAAATAGTAATACAAATGAAAATGTAATGGATTATAATGCTTTGGTCAATGAAATATGGACTGAGAAAGATGAACGGTATTACTAAATGAACTAAACTAAATAAATAGAAGTAAATTAACGGGACTTGAATGGAGTAAGTTAACGGAGATTAAATTAACTGAACTAAATGGAGTTAAATGAAGTTAACCGGAGTTAACTGGTGTACATCAACAGAGCAAAAGGAGCATGGACAAGTGGGAACGCGACACTGTAGAAAATAAACCAAAACCTTAAATTAATTACCTGTCAATAGAAGAGACCAAGAGACCAGGAAAGGGAATGTGAGGAGATTGGGATGCAACATGCAAACATCTTAACTAACAACACAATATAATGCATGCAGAAGATATTTACAGAAATAATAAGAAAATATAGTATCTACAAAAGAAACGCATTACTTGAAAAAAACATATAACACTATTTAACTTGCATGAATGAGAACATAAAATAAATAATAATAACTGAATTTCAACAAAATAAATAATAACAGAACAAGCAAGTAACAAAATATGGCAAATTACTCACTTATCCTTAAGAAGGATAACTTACCAATTCACCTACCAGTGCAACTGTTGCTTCACTTTTATTTGGAATTATCTTAGGGTCTTTACTAATATTTTACAGTAGTTAAATTTATAGCCAACTGAAAAGAATGAAAATGTACCATTAGACTATAATAAACATGAAAATAACAATACAGATTATCTGAGTAAAAAAGAGGCATGAAGGCTGTGCTGTAAAAAGTAGCGACACAACCCCCGGTTACACTGTTACTACATTAGACCTGCATGCACTCTGGAGTGTGTTGCTGTGCCGTTTGTCACCCGAGTCCTGGATCTAACGGAAGAAAGTTTTGCGCAACTGCCTGTGTATGAATGCCATGTTATTCTTTATTCTGGATTGCCAATGGTTTTTCATAGTTGAATTTCTGTTATGCATTGCAGGCATTGTAGTAGTTTTTAAGAAAACAAAGGATAGATAAAGAGTAAGTTATTCAAAATTACTGAAGTAATCTAGAATTTGCTTATTTCTGATCCTTCACTTCAGATACAATGTATTATTTTATTCACAAATTTTACATAAAACCTCTAAATTAATAATAAGTCTTTTTTGTTGAAAACTGTGAGCACTGTAGTGTATTGTAGTGTGCTGTTGTATAATTTCATTTCATAATTTAGTTTTTTAATCTACAATTTCATATCCTTGTGGATTTGTTTCAAAGCTATGGTGTAATGTACAGCGATGTGTGGCCATTAGTTGAGATCTCCGTTGGACAGAGTGTGGGGATGTTCCTGTGCCTGCACAACACATTGTGCTCAGTGCTGTACCTGCTTGAAGTGTTCCCCGGCCTGCGCGGCAGCCCGCAGTACCCCGCCTCCAGCTTCACGACCACTTCCGTGTCACGTATCGGCGTCATTGCCTCTCTGCTCACCATCCTCACTGCTCTTGGTGCTGTCATTCAGGACCTGGATATCACGGTGAGGCCTAATGGGTCACACTCTACTAGGGATGAGACCCCTCTGGGGAATACAACAATTGTATCTATGGGAATTAGAACTCCCCAGGAGAAAATGTGAGGTCCTGAGTTGAAAGTTAGGTAAGCGTTCTTTATGCTCAAATGAAAGTTTTTTGTTAAGGACCATCTTTCTTTGGTTCACTGCTGCCCTGGTTTTCAGTGCCTACTGCTTCCTTCTTCTACTTCTATCTTGTTTCATAAACTTCTTTCTGAACTTCGTGCACCTTGTGCTTTAGATTCCACATTCCTTTAACCCCCCATGCTAACTGGTGCTTTCCTCATTTTGAAATGTCTTAGTTGCGATTAGGGAGGCTTAAACTAACATTCATTCTTATCCAACTAAAAATGGGACAAAACCAAATTTCTTAACAATTCTTACTGAATCCAATCACATACCCAGATTCTTGGTACGTTTCTGGGCATGATTCTAATGCGTGATTATTTCATGTTTTTTTATCTGGCTAGAAATGTAGCTAATTTTACTGCACTTTATTGCAAAGTTGTATATTAGATCTTGAATAACATTTAAATGTTTGATATAGAAATAACAATGTAGGTTGTTATACCTTATGAACTTCTATTTGAAAAGTGCATAATCTTCGACTCACAAAAAGGCTCTTCTGATGTGAAATATTTCATAAATATTCTTAAATATTAAATTTTGTTATAGAATTGATATTCAAAGTGAGACACTGAAATCTGTACACATTTTTACATTGAAGACAAAAATGAAGTTCTAGTTACCAAAAATTCCAGTTATCAAAAAAAAAATCAAAGCATTCTTTATAACCTGTTGAAATAAAGTTCCTGTTAAATTAAGGGTGAAGAAAAATATCTGTTTACTTTATCCAAGTATCATTTGCACTCCACCAAAGTCATTGGCGTAAGGTATAGTGTAACGAAACCCTTGGGAGCTGCCAAAGGTACAATTGCTAAAGCCTAAGACCAGCATACAAAATAAATCTCATTTTTAAAGTAAGATAAATAGTATGAAATTAGAAACTAGAGTAAAATTCACATGTTGAAGTTTTAGAAAAAAGTTCAAGAATATGAGGACATGGCTGGGCTGACATTAAAGATCTCTGTAAATGTACTAATGTAGCCCCTGATTTTGCCCCCCCCTTTCAATGCCATAATATAAAGGGTGATCAGCGCACACAGTAACTAATTTTATCAGCAACGGGTGCAGCGTTTATAATCTATTACGCTCCTTTTTAATTAAATTGGAACTGTAGCCTGGCCCCCCAAAAAAGCTTAGATGTCTGAATTACTTGAACCTGTAACAGAACTGTGTGGTAGATGTCATTTTAATAAATAAATGATTGTTTACATCTACAACTTTAATTGTTATCCTGAAAGCTCCATATTTCGGTATCAATATTAGGTAATACTGTTTCAGGTATAAATTGTATAATATAAACCATCCTTAGATCTATTTCCAAGTTTATTTAGAGGTAATTCCTGAATTCAGTTGGTAACACAGCTGCATCGTGTTGCTGGATCTTGTTCTTCAGTAATTGCCCCTACTTATACGTATATTATGTACAGGAATAATCATTTTAGGTATTGGAATTGGCCTTCAATTTTGGAGCTCCGATGCTAATTCTGAATTTGAAAAAATCTGTTACGATTCTTCTGACAGGATTTCGAAACTTTGTCCGATCACTACACTTTTCTGTATGTTAAGTTCTATTTGATGTATAGAAACTAGATCATCTTGACGTAAGTCTTTTACCTTAATAAATAATAAGTATGTATTTGAATTGGGAGATTATCAAATTAAAATGGAGATTACTCAAAATGTTTTAAAGATCCATGTAGTCACTGCTCTCATGAGACAGATGTGGGTCTGGTACCAGAACTGGTATACTTCTTCTCTGCTTAAGTGTTGCGACGTCAGTGTGTTTGGCTGCAGACACATTGCATTCGTGGGGCACCTGAAAACATGGACACCTATTGTTAACTACTGCAGTTGTGAGCTATTGTGCATGTACATGGGAAATGAACTATTTCTAATTTTCAATAACCTCTCCCTTCCTCACTTAAATTACAGAAGAAGAAGAAGTATATTTTTATGCTCATATTTTTTTGTTATTTTTGAATTTGCTGGTGATACTTTCGAGTAGGTTGAAAATTTTTTGAGTAACTGTAGCATGCTAGCAACCCATATTGTGAGTGGTTGTGATACAAAGTGCTCTTGGGTGTCTTGGGTGTGTAAGGTTTCTTGTGTTGTTACCTCACCCAATTGAATGAAAACTGCAGTTATGCTTGAATTATTATAAAATATTTTCTAATCTTCGTTCCAGTTATTTCTAAACGGCTCAATAGTTTTTATGTATCTTTACAGTTTGTGATAATTCACCTTTCTTCTTTAGTCGAAGTATAGCTAATAATCCTTTTAACTTGAGGATTGTTGTTGACAGTTCTCAAAATCATTACTCTCACATTTTCAAATAGGGTAGTATACATTCCACCCTATACTCCACCTCCGTGTCAAGGCACAGTGCCTCGCTGCCACCACTCATAGTGTGATGGGTGTGCCCGCAGTTCTCGGAGTCGCCGTACTTCTGGCTGCTGGTGTCGCTGGCGTGCGTTGCGGTGCAGCGGCTACACTCGCGCATTGCGGACGCCCGCTACACGGAGGTCGATCGCCTCTACTGCTCCTATGTCTTCAGGTGACGCCTGCCCCTCCTCCCAACGCTTGCGGATGTCTATGTGCTGTGTTTTACAAGCCTGTACATGAAAGGGCATGCTTCTTAGTCCTCTGTTATATGCATAATAGGCTTTTCTTTCTTCTCATAATTTCATGTTTGAAAATAACACATCTTTTTAGCTTTCTCCTTCTAGTGTAGGTCAGTCTTAATATTGGTTATATTGGTAATTATGTGACGGTGGCAGAATATTTGAGTTTTTATTTGTTGTATCAGCCGCCTTGTAATTCCTTTTTGGTGGATATGTCACTTTTCTTTGCATTTTAGTTTTCATTGTTTGAGGTACCATAATTTTTGTTAGCACACATCAATAAATTTATGAAAGCATTATGTTCTACTTATTTCATCTTCTGATGAGTTGTGCCTTTAATCATCACTCAACTCAGCTTAAAGGTACTCAAATCTCAATGGTTTTTTCCTTTGATGATAGAGAATGTTGAGAAAAACCCAATTTCATCATTCAGAGGAACCCGAGGAAGTGCCTATTCATCACTAGATTACTAGTGTTGAATTGTCGTGCTCCAGAATCAAATGCTGGTGCAGCACAAATAAAGAACCACAAGCCAAGAAAAAGCTTATAAAAACTGCCATCATGCACCAGGTAGATGTCAAAATAAACTGGGGATATTGACAGTGCTTTCATTCCAGCGTGTTTGTACTGGCTCCTGCATCGCTGTACCTGGAGGAGGCTTTTGACGTGCTGCACTTCCCGCATGCGTCCAGGCTGGACTTCATGGCTGCCTGCCTTGTTGTGGGAGTGTTGGCGCTGTGTCTGTCTCTCCACACCATTAAGGTGAGTCTTGTGTGTGTGTGTGGTGGGCGTGTTGGCACTGTCTGTCTCTGCACACCATCAAGGTGAGTTTTGTGTGTGTGGTAGGAGTGTTGGCGCTGTGTCTGTCTCTGCACACCATCAAGATAGTCTGTGCTGGCTCTGCCATCTCTATATGGAATGTTTCTGAAATTTTGTTGAGCATTGCATTGCTGTTACTCAATTCAAGGTTCTATTGCCTAGAATTCCGCGTATGGAAGTTCAAAAATTGCAGTCATGCTGCTGAATACAAGAAAATTACACTAGAATGAAAAGTACTTGAAATTTTGTTATTGAGTATTTGATTTTGCCAGTATTCCGATTATGTAGTGCACTTGTAGTTTGAACAAATAGCTAACTGTGTGTCCCTAATTCATGAACTCAATAGCTAGAATTTACTCGAAGCTGTTGGGTGCAACCTGGGATGTGAGATTCTAACTTCAACTTCAGTGATTGACCGTGATTTGCGTATTTGTAAGTTTAAACTTTGAAATTTTGATATACTGAAATTGAAGAGGTCCAATAACCTTCCTCATGGTCTAGGTGGCAATAGTTGAACATGACAAATAATTATGGATAGAGTGAAGAACATGCTATATGGTCTTTTTGGAAGAAACTAACCCTCAATTGAATTAATTGCCTCATTATATTGTTCGCCTTCAACTTCTGTTGTGCGCACATGAACATTTTATGAAACGTAATGCATTTGGCATCACAAAATTTATTTTTTGATGATAAAAGGATGGCATCATTTCTGTTACACAGAGTGCATACATAGTTTGAGAGCCTATTTTCAGCAACAAAAGAAATTGTGTTAAAATAATGCTCTTATGTGGGCAAATGTATGCTCATTTCTTCATTTGCTCGTCATAGCCGTGTGGCTTTCGGACCCGCATCCGTGCGGGCAATCCCGGGTTCGAGTCCCGGCGCTGGTGGCGATTTTCTCTGTTGGGTATAGGGGAAAAATTCGAAGCACAATACCCCACGCTACCCAGGTGTCTGAAATGGGTACCGGTCTTGACCAGAGGAAAGCGTCGTGGCGTCCTGGTGTCAGTTATAAGGCATTTGAAAATTCAATGAACAAGGTGATATGTATCAGGCTTGAATTGGAAATAGAGCATCCATAGATGCCTTCATTATTATTAAAATTATTATTTTGTATTATTTCATGGTATGTATTTATATTTAGCCCATTGGCCAAAATGAGTGATGAACATGTAGATGGTCAGCCATGCTCTGTTGATAAGACCCGAATAAAGATTATTAGTTAGTGAAAGAGCCAATATCTACGGTTTATTCCACTCATCATCAGTTCAACTAACATGGAAATATTGAACATCGTCTTCCAAGTAGTGTTCTCGATTTTCCTTGTCGTCAATACTTTAACATCTGATGCAATTCGTCATAAATTCCTAGGATTAAATTCCTTAAGAAATGATGCGTGATACGGCTTAGCGTTTTCGAAGCCTACTCAAGCTTGCAATTCAGAGTTGATAGCTGATGGGATCATGTGAACTAGTTAGCCGTAATGTAAATAATGGTTATGAAATATTGCAACTGTTAATAAAAATACATTGTTATTTGTTAGTCTAAAGACTTCACCCTCACCTTGCACATACTCTGTCCATGTCCATTTACCATGGTAATTAACTGTAGAAAGATTTTGCTTCTGCTCATTCATCCTTGTTCCATGAGATATTGAGTTGAGCAAACAATTTTTTGTGTTAACCATAATAGCTCTAACCCCCTCTCTCCTGACGGCTACTCCAGTGCCAAGATGGGTAGTGCTTCCAGTGTAGGGAAATTGACAAAATTTCAAGGTAATTTAACTAGCAGGGAAGTATTTTGAACTAAATGACAAAATTAAGCGATTAATTGCATTCATGTAACTATGTTTTTAGAGGTTCTAAAAACCTTGCACGTGCAATTTGCTATTGATTTCCACTCAGTTTAAGCTTCGTAGTCTGCGCAGCACATTCAATACTTATTTATTTAATTTAAGCAAGTTTTTTGATCGTTGATTACTGATAAGTTTATGCAAAAACTTGATTGATTTTTTTTTCTCAGATTTTTCAAGCATTTTTTGGAATATTTGTCTTGCTTAGTATACATTTTGAATGAAGAATGTTTTAATTTAAAAAAAGAAGTAAGCACCTGCTTAGGCAAGAAAAACCCACGCTAAGGCAATTTCACTGATATTTCAGAGAACTGACAACATTTATTCCTGAAAACTGCTCCCTAAACTGTTTGAATTTTGGGTCACAAGGGGTTAAAAGACTGTATGATTCTCTTTTGAAACACAGTCTCATTTTATTCTATTTCTAATCGAATTTGTACCCGAACATGTTCTTTGAAATTCACTGCCAAGGGGCAGTTCTCTTTCTGGCATTAGTGACAACTTGATGTCAGTATCCGTCGAGCAATAGTAGTTGTAGTTACGGTAAAAAAAGGGAAAAGTTTTCAGACGATAAATTGTAAAGGCAGATTTGAAGAGATTCACACCTTAGCTGTAGTTGTGGCCTAGGCAACATTTGGTGCTGCAGCGACGTGACGGTGATTGTTGAGCTCAGTTCCAGACGCACCCTCGCTTCTGTCTGGTGGACGCGTCAGGCAGGCTGCTCACATCGGCCGTGTCCATCCTGATCTTCACGGACGAGACCAGGCACGAAGTGGCCGCCCTCGTGCTGGCCAACCTCTGCCTCGGCCTCTTGGTGCCTGGTAAGCGCGCGTTCTGCGCCCAAGGTAAAAACTGTGTCCTCCGTTGCGCCCTGTGCTTCGCTGAGACGCTGCGCTTGGGGCGTGTGGATGGCGCTCCCATCTCGGCAGCGGTTGCCGCTTGTTATGACGTGTGTGCTCTGTCCACAATCCCTCATGTAAAGTGGCCATGGTGGATCTTGTTTCAATGCAATCATATAGAGTGCTGCCTTCAGGATTTTTTGGTGTTAGCGCGGTGCGTTATACCTCGAATTGTTTACGTGTTACATGATCTTTTAATTTCATGGTAAATAAAACTTGGGATTTTCATTGCTTTGCTGATGCTAATTCATCACCACGCACATTTTGGTTACTGTATTTTCTGCCGAAGGGTTAATGTTCTTATAATCTCCTGATAATTCCTGAAAGTCTGCCATCATTAGCACTTGCCACTTCCTACACTTGGCCATGCCTCGTAGCCTCTCACTGTCTGGTGATAATTTCAAAATGAAAGTTATGCCGCACCGCTCCCTACGGAGTCACGACTGATGTTTTTGTCTCGCTTTTCTAAAAAGTTAATCCGGCTGGTAAGGGTTATTCATTCCTTCCCAGGTGTTTTATCTTGTAATTTTTGTGTATTATTTTTTTACTAGTGTGCACGGCCTGCCAAAAATGACAGGATTCAATACCTTTCTTGATCGAACTTCCAGATGTAGATGACAAACAAATATATCCATCCTAACAGCACCCGTGAAAAAAATATTGTATTTGCGCACTGGTGAAACTCGTATCACAGATACGGTCATCATAACTATCCTTATGATCGTGATAGAGAAATGAAAGAAGCGGACTCCAAACAAGTGAACCAAGGGTATCATTAGGTAGTAGCAGGACCCGTGGGAACTCCACGGTCAATGTCATCGCTCAGCTCGGTGGACCCGTGAAAAAATTCTGTCGATATTACCTAACCTATCCTAATCTAACCAAACGTATCCTAAGCGAACTTATCCTGATACAATGTCAAACATATCAATGCATGCAAAGGCCATCTTTTAATGTTACGAGTGCACACGGCCCGTCAAAAATATACTATAACGTTCTACGTATCACATGACACACGTTTCTGCTTCCCAACAATACACGTGATATTCATTCCGACTCCCAATCTGCTGGGTTAAGGCACCGAAAATAATTGTGGAGTTGATGAAGCTTGTATGATAAGTATCACAGATACGCTCATCACCCACTTTTGGCTGGTGGGTGTGACACACAGACGGACGGACGGACGCGGCTCCTTTTATAATATAGAATAGATCTGAGGAATTCGGGATCCATGAGACCGCCAACTCAGACATCCTGTGTTTCTTAAGAAGCGGAAATCTAACAAATATATAAATAAATATATAAATAAACACACAACGGATAAATAAAATAAATAAACACACAACGGTGTGGTCAGCCTTAGCATGGTTGCAGGTTACTGTAATCTTTCGTCATGAATGGAGGTTATGGTGCTGTGCAATGTTATCCATGCCTAGTTGAAATTAGCTGAAGTTAATATGTTTAAAGTATAAAATTGTATTCATTTAATTCACGGAACTGTTTTATTCATCTTGTTAGTTATAAAAATAGTTTCATGTCAGATTCAATATATTCTTTATTGTTGAGAGTTTTTGGTCATCTATTGCAATAGCTGAATGATCTTAAATAAATTTTAAGTTTTGGCGCAGTTTGTATCCGAATTGAATATGCATGCGGTGTGAGGTGTTCTGGGACCGATGGGGCAGGTGAGGCCGCTGGTGTGTGTTGACTGGGGCAGCAGGGCTCTACTTGGGGCGTGTGGATGGCGGATGTACTGGCGTGTGGATGTAGTGGCGAGGGCTCCATAGCAGCGAACATTTTACCTTGCTTTGCGTTATGTAGTTTTATAGTGTGCATTATATTGAAATCCCTTAACTTGACGTTTTTTTTTAAAGCTGTCATTTCGTTTTACCTTCTCCTGAAACATATCACAGCACCAATGTTTACCATTGCACAATCAATATTTTCAAGCGGAGTTCAAATATTAATCTTCCAAGTTTTCTTGTATGCAATAATTCATAGGACACTTTAACTAATTTGTTCTTACGCTTTTCCTAGCGTTTGTGTCACGTTACTATCTGTGGTTCATATAATATTTTAGGTAATTTACCACTATTTTGAGGGGAAAATCTGTGACCACAACACCACAGCTTTTTAACTTTAATTTAAAAAAGCTCAAGTTCAATTTAAAAAAGCTCAAGTTTAATCTAAAAACGGTCAAGTTCAATTTAAAAAAGCTCAAGTTTAATCTAAAAAAGGTCAAGTTCAATTTAAAAAAGCTCAAGTTTAAATTAAAAAAGATCAAGTTTAATTTAAAAAGTCCATCATTGATGCTTCTCAGCTTGAGGATGAAACCTCTTGCAGAACACTTCTTACAGAACAGTACCTCCTACAGAACAGATCTGCACCTTCTCGAATCTTTGTATATTTACCTGCTCTCAATGACACCCAAAGTGCTTTCCCGTTTCATGTTGCCAATACGTAATTCAGTTTTTCCTTTATCTTTTACATATTTTTTTACCATTGTTTGTGTTTTTTCAAAGTTTAGATTTTGTATATATACTACTTTAGTGCTTTAATTTCTCTTATTTGGTTTCGTTTTACAGAAATTTTCTTGCTGAAGATGGACAGTTAGTTAGAAACGCTCAGTTTTATTTGATCATTTTTAATAAAAATGACTACGTGTAGCGATTTTCGCCTTGCTTTTTAATTTAAAGTCTCAAAAAGTATTTAAACAAGATGAATTTCAATTTTGAAAAGCTTATGTTTCTAAAATTTCATACTTATGTAATAATAATGTAAGTAAAGTTTATTTGTAAGATGTCATATTTATTTAAAAGTATTGGCCCTGAAAATAAAGTAAATCGAATATCAGACAAGGCAAGCTGCTGTGATGGACTTAATTTGGCATTCTTCAAGTTTTAACTATGAATCATTTGCTAAACAGATCATCGGTACTTATATCTATTGACAAAAATGATGCAAATAAGCTTTATGCAATAAGTAACTGTGGGACAATTAGCAATATGCACTGACTGAAAAGTTGAAGCTCAGTAATGTTCAATTTTTCAGTCAGTGCAGTTTGCTAATTGTCCTACAGTTACAATAGATTTATTCTTGGGAAAGCGTAATTTACATATAAATAGTAAAACTAAGGCGGGTAAAAACATCTTTCACAAAATCTCACGATGTATTTTAAAAATAGAGCTTTCGAGCATATCCATACTCATTTTCAATATCTGGAATAATAAATTGAAACATGGTAAATACAGTACATGAATACAAATTGTTAATGGAAATTAAATGAAAAAATTAGGACAAGATATTTAGAGGCGCAGAAGATGACATATCATTGAGACTTGGTTTAAATTGATGAATTATGATACTTTCTAGTAACTTAAGGCTATGTTTATTACAAGTTGAGACTATTTTGAAATTATCAGTGCGGATTGGATGGTCAGATTCTAATGCATGATCTCTTATACTGCTGTGCAATGGGTTAGACACTCTATTTCCCGTACGGACCGACACCCCCTTGTGCTCAGCTATGCGTGTTGCAAAATGACGAGCAGTCTCACCATAATAAGTGGCCCCACACTGGCCACACGTATATCTATAGACCACGCAGCTACGCAACAAAGTGGGCATCTTATCGCCGTACCGGAAAAAACTGCCAATGTTGAAAAAATTGCGAAAAGTAATGCTTATGTCAATTTGCGGATAGTACTCATTACATAAATTACGAATTTCACAAGAAATTTTTTGATTTTGCGACCGTGAGATGAAGGGCAGAGTGAAATAAACTATCTTTTTGTTAGCACTTGCGACTGGAATTTTTCTATTTCTAAGGGATTCGATTTTATTACGAAATGTGTTCTCAATGACAGACATTGGGTAAAAGTTCTTAGCAAAATAGGAACGCAGGTATTCTAACTCTCTTGTGAAGTGAAGGTAAGATGAACATAATTTGAAGGCCCTTTCAACTAGACATGAAATAAGATTAAATTTGTATCTAAAATTTACAGCGCTGTCAAATCTCAAACCTAACCCAGAGTTTGTTTTTTTACGATACACTTTAGTTATGAAAGATCGATCTGTTTTTTCAATTGTAAGATCAAGAAAATTTAGCTTACAGTCTGACTCAACCTCTTTCGTAAATTTTATAGAGTCGTGTTTACTATTTAGGTAGGCAAAAAATAAATCTATATGGGAAACGTCTCTAAAAAGCAAGAAGGTATCATCGACGTATCTCCGATACAATACAGGCCTGAACAAATCTGGACATTCATTTAACCACCTTTGCTCGAGATGAGAAAGAAAAATATTAGCAAGGGTTGGAGACACACAACCTCCCATAGGGGCCCCATCCTTCTGTACATACAAGTCTCCATTGAATAAGAATAAGTTGTCCGTTGTACAATGTTGAAGTAAATTACGAAACATTTTTTGGTCAAATCCACGAAAATTTGTTACTTGATCACTGAATATTGTTGTAAGGATTATATTTATGGTTTCATCAACAGGAATATTAGTAAACAAAGAAACAACGTCAAAGCTAGCCATTACATAGTTGTTGTTGGGTACTTCACAAATTTCCTGAGCAAACGTGAAAGAATCTCTAATGCTAAACACATTGTTTACAAACGGCGCTAACAAAGACACTAGAAATTTAGATAAACGATAATTGGCAGTCCCGATAGTTGACAAAATAGGACGAAGTGGAATGCCTTTTTTATGCACCTTGGGTAAACCGTACATGACGCCAAACTTGCTGCCAGACACTTTCAAGTCCTTTTTCACTTCCTCTGATATTATACCTTTCGAAAACATACTGTCTACAAACCTATTTATCTTGTCTTCTACTTTAAACAACATCTTTTTAAAATCTAGCGTGCATGGAGAAAACTTAGTGACATCAGATAAAATATCCTTCATTTTTTGAACATAATTGTCACGATCTAGAATGACTATTCCGTTACCTTTATCTGGTTTAGTAATGACAATGCTCCTATCTTTAGATAAAGCCTTTAAAACATGAATTATTGACCTCTGATATCTGTTCAGGCTTGAACGAAAAGAATAAAATGAGGTAAAGGCAATATTTTTGATCGCTGACCGTATACAGTTAAGAGAGTCTACATTCATATTGTAAATGGCATGGTCTTTCAACATCATAAAAAGTTTTTCAAAAGCAAGAAAATGACTAGAGTAGTTTAAGGTATTTGGTGGGAAGCAAAACTTTAAACCGAAGCTGAGGGCTTCCTTCTCACTGTCGGTTAAAATCTTGCAAGATACATTTTTAATAACCTCTTCAGGTTTGAGTGCTTCATATTGGTGAATAAGACCAAGTTTAAAAAGTTTACGAGCATGGATCCTCACCACAGAACTATCTTTCTTCTCAAGGCACAACTTCACATAGTTCAAGATGTGGTTGAAGTCCAACCATGATATTTTTCTTCGAAGTTGGTCGAAAAGGCATTCCACTTTGTCCTATTTTGTCAACTATCGGGACTGCCAATTATCGTTTATCTAAATTTCTAGTGTCTTTGTTAGCGCCGTTTGTAAACAATGTGTTTAGCATTAGAGATTCTTTCACGTTTGCTCAGGAAATTTGTGAAGTACCCAACAACAACTATGTAATGGCTAGCTTTGACGTTGTTTCTTTGTTTACTAATATTCCTGTTGATGAAACCATAAATATAATCCTTACAACAATATTCAGTGATCAAGTAACAAATTTTCGTGGATTTGACCAAAAAATGTTTCGTAATTTACTTCAACATTGTACAACGGACAACTTATTCTTATTCAATGGAGACTTGTATGTACAGAAGGATGGGGCCCCTATGGGAGGTTGTGTGTCTCCAACCCTTGCTAATATTTTTCTTTCTCATCTCGAGCAAAGGTGGTTAAATGAATGTCCAGATTTGTTCAGGCCTGTATTGTATCGGAGATACGTCGATGATACCTTCTTGCTTTTTAGAGACGTTTCCCATATAGATTTATTTTTTGCCTACCTAAATAGTAAACACGACTCTATAAAATTTACGAAAGAGGTTGAGTCAGACTGTAAGCTAAATTTTCTTGATCTTACAATTGAAAAAACAGATCGATCTTTCATAACTAAAGTGTATCGTAAAAAAACAAACTCTGGGTTAGGTTTGAGATTTGACAGCGCTGTAAATTTTAGATACAAATTTAATCTTATTTCATGTCTAGTTGAAAGGGCCTTCAAATTATGTTCATCTTACCTTCACTTCACAAGAGAGTTAGAATACCTGCGTTCCTATTTTGCTAAGAACTTTTACCCAATGTCTGTCATTGAGAACACATTTCGTAATAAAATCGAATCCCTTAGAAATAGAAAAATTCCAGTCGCAAGTGCTAACAAAAAGATAGTTTATTTCACTCTGCCCTTCATCTCACGGTCGCAAAATCAAAAAATTTCTTGTGAAATTCGTAATTTATGTAATGAGTACTATCCGCAAATTGACATAAGCATTACTTTTCGCAATTTTTTCAACATTGGCAGTTTTTTCCGGTACGGCGATAAGATGCCCACTTTGTTGCGTAGCTGCGTGGTCTATAGATATACGTGTGGCCAGTGTGGGGCCACTTATTATGGTGAGACTGCTCGTCATTTTGCAACACGCATAGCTGAGCACAAGGGGGTGTCGGTCCGTACGGGAAATAGAGTGTCTAACCCATTGCACAGCAGTATAAGAGATCATGCATTAGAATCTGACCATCCAATCCGCACTGATAATTTCAAAATAGTCTCAACTTGTAATAAACATAGCCTTAAGTTACTAGAAAGTATCATAATTCATCAATTTCAACCAAGTATCAATGATATGTCATCTTCTGCGCCTCTAAATATCTTGTCCTAATTTTTTCATTTAATTTCCATTAACAATTTGTATTCATGTACTGTATTTACCATGTTTCAATTTATTATTCCAGATATTGAAAATGAGTATGGATATGCTCGAAAGCTCTATTTTTAAAATACATCGTGAGATTTTGTGAAAGATGTTTTTACCCGCCTTAGTTTTCCTACAGTTACTCATTACATGAAGTTTATTCGAACCATTTTTGTCAATAGTTAGAAGTACCGATGACCTGTTTAGCAAATAATTCATAGGTAAAACTTAAAGAATGTCAAATTGAGTACAAAATTACAGTAGCTTAGTTTGTCTGATATTCGATTTACTCTATTTTCAGTGCCAGTACTTTTAAATGAACATGCATTCTCATGAATAAACTTTAATTATATTATTATTATTACATAAGCATGCAATTTTAGAAACATTAGCCTTTAAAAATTGAAATTGACCCTTTTTTAAATATAGTCTGCTTGAGACTTTTTCAATTAAACTTGATCTTTGTAAATTAAACTTGATCTTCTTTAAATTAAACTTGAGCTTTTTTAAATTAAACTTGAGCTTTTTTAAATTAAACTTGAGCTTTTTTAAATTAAACTTGAGCTTTTTTAAATTAAACTTGATATTTTTTAAATTAAACTTGAGCTTTTTTAAATTAAACTTGAGCTTTTTTAAATTAAACTTGAGCTTTTTTAAATTGAACTTGAGCTTTTTTAAATTGAACTTGAGCTTTTTTAAATTAAAGTTGAAAAGCTGTAGTTACATATCTCTCGGTAGCAACATTGACTGCACGGGCTTCGTTGCTGACTGTGCCATGCTCTTCTTTGCTGAACAAACGCTTTTCAACTGGCGTCTGGGCCGTAGAATATGTTGCGTTAGACTTGAGATGCTTAGGAACTGAGAAGCATCACGTGTGGACAAATAATAAGTTCTTATGTTATGGCTACCTTCATATGGGGGACACGCCGCTTGTGTGTGACTTGCTCTTACCAAAGGAGGAAAGTTCATTGCTTTCTTCATTGCCTACTTTCGTCCGAAGGCGCTCAGTAGCACCGAAAAAGACTTCGTCTCTCTGCACCCACCTCGTCTTTCTTGAGACGCGCTGCTGTAGAGTGACTGCAGGGATGATCGAGTCAGCGGGACTTGATTAATGGGGTGTTGGAATTTGAGATAGTCAATGGTGGGGTGCAATTGAGTGGAAAAAATGGGACCAACTCATAGATAAATGATTGGTGCTTCAATATGCGAGCCACCCGCTTCTTCAATTTGCTGTTCTTTTCATTGTGGAGCCATGAAACGTGTACCAAAATCGTCTATTTTCAAAACCCACTGTGGCTACGAGCGTTCATAATGCTCAGCGGCTGCTGTATTGCTGCTGCCCTTTCCTTCGCGCAAATCACTGCTGCGATTATCTTTTGTCTAGTATTGTTGAATGAAGAATATTATCATGATAATAATAGTCCTCTAGTTGCTTAAAGACAGCCGGCCTGTATTAATTATTCTTCAGTTTAAATGAACCAAAATCAATTTACCAAACCCAACTTTCCTTATACTAACCAAACCTGAACCTATCAATTGTATTTTAACGTTAAACGAACCATTAAAGTAGATCTCGCTTTGTGGCAAGCGCGGATACCTCCATTGAAAAATTTTGGTCTTTGGTTTTGGTTCGCTCGCGCCTAAACCGCTGGGTGAGTGGGCGGTAGTCCTTATACAGGTAATTTTGTCCTAACGAATGTGTTACGTAAGCAGATGAGAAGGTTAATGGTAATGTTCCTCGCGCAGGCGTGACGGTGGCCCCACAGAACGGCCCTGACAGCTGGCCGCCGTACGACAACGTCGCGGCGACACAGCAGGACACCGAGGCTCTCCTGGATGTCCACACAGAGTCATGATGACCTGTGTAGTGTTGTAGGCCTCGTTTTATCTCGCAGAGTACATGACCTACTGCTACTTTTTATTGGGATCTTTGTTTTCTTGTTGTTGCTAGTCTAACTTAACGCGATCTTAGCGGATGATTTTTATAAAGTTGAAAAGAACTATTCTTAAAATGTCTCAAGTATTCGGCATATCAAGATGGGATCATACTTATGTTTTAAAAACATTTTTCAGGTCTTTGTTAAATCTTCCAACTTTTGATACCTTCGACGCATATATTTTTGCTCACCCAAAGTAGATAAGAGAAACTTGACTTCAAAATTTCACACACGTAGGATTCTCTATTTATCTCTATGTTTCAGCCATTGCATGGAAGTGTCCTGTGCGCTTTTCGTACTAGATCTTTCTCTTAGGTATCCTTAGTAATCCATTCAAAACCGGCTTTGCGCCGTGCTAAAATATTGTTAGATCTACTTAGTTTGTATCGTTCTTGCGGTCGTTGCGGGACTCACGTATCGTGCAGTCGATACCTACGTGAGTTATCATCCATAACTCTAGTTAGGAAACTCTACTTGTTACGGGACAGAAACCTAGTTCTAGCAAATCATGTGATAATTGACTTCATTATAAGTGATTTTTCGGCGTAATTTAGAGACAAACTCTCGTGTTAGTAAAACCTTGACTCACATAGTGTTGAATTCGTGTTGTATTATCAGTATTTTCGTCGTGAAGTGGCAGCTACTGTTTGGTTTATTTCCAGGTTCCCTCCCTCTGCCTTTATGCGGTCCTCATCTCTGTCTTTCTAACAATGCTTCTGTCTCTGTGGGGATTTTGTGTCCCATGCTGTGGCATTTGATGCATGGCAGGCCGCCCGCGTCATTCTGAAGAAACTGCGTTTATTACCTTAGAAACATTGTTGCTTTACCATAGCGCTTCATTCATCGTCGGTACTATTTGGTTGTGCGGGGACTTTTGCTTTATTGAACGGAATTCTTTTATTTTGAGGGGGCTCTTCATTTATTGAAAGTGACCCATTGTGTTACAGCAAATGACTTATTTTTTTATTGCAATTGAATTTTTTTATCACCAGCGATTTTTTTAACGCATGTGAATTTTTTTTAACGCAAGCAAATTCGTTGTTATCGCAAACGAGCTCTCTTCCATTGCAAGCGGGCGTCTCTCTTATCGTAAGGGCTCATTATAACGAGGGCTGCATTTTCGTTGTCAAGTGGTCACTAAATTTTTATCGTCAGATGATCCTTGCATTTTTGCTGCTACATATTCCCTCCTTTATTATGACTAGATGGTCCCTCCATTTTATTTTGCCTGGTGATCCTTTTTATAGCCAGTTGGTCCTTTTTTTATGGCCAGTTGGTCCTTTTTATGGCCAGTTGGTCCTTTTTATGGCCAGTTGGTCCTTTTTATGGCCAGTTGGTCCTTTTTTATGGCCAGTTGGTCCTTTTTTATGGCCAGTTGGTCCTTATTTTTTATGGCCTGTTGGTCCTTTTTTATGGCCAGTTGGTCTCTTCTTTTTTATAGCCAGTTGGTCTCTTCTTTTCTTTTTTATTGCCAGTTGGTCTCTTTTTTCATTTTTATAGCCAGTTGGTCTCTTCTTTTCTTTTTTATAGCCAGTTGGTCTCTTCTTTTCTTTTTTATAGCCAGTTGGTATCTTCATTTTTAGCCAGTTTGTCTTTCCTTTTTATTGGCTCTATTAGGTCAGATACCCCTCCATTCATAACCTTTCCTATTTATTTTTGGGAATTAGCGCTCCCAGGGGGACAATGTGAGGGCTCGAGCTGAGAGTTAGGTAGGCCCTCTTTTTGTTGAAATGAAATGCTTTCGTTATGTTAAGGACCACCTTTTTCGGTTCGCTGTTGTCCTGTTTTTCAGCACCTACTACTTTCTTCTTCAACTTTGGTCTTGTTTCATGAACTTCTTTCTTATCTTACTGTTTCTATGCCCTTTCTGCGTAGATTCCGCGTTTCCTTAACTCCATACTAAATGGTGCCTGCCTCTCTTTGGATCGCATTTGTTGCTCCGCGTAGGGAGGCTAAAACTAACGACTAATCTAATCCTATTCATGGTTTGGTGGTCTTTCCTTTTTTAAGCCAGACGACCTCTCCTTTTTACTTTGAAATGGTTCCTTTTTATGGTCAGATGATATTTTTATGCTACCCCTTTTTCATGAACATTTTGACCTCGCTAGTTGAGGCAAGGTGGTCGTCCCTATTTCCATCACGTGGTGGTCATTTTCGTCACTACGATCGCAAATGCATTTAATTTTCCTCTGTCATTTACTTGAAGAGTTTTTCCCGAGTTTGGCTCTCGTTTGTATGGTTTATTTTCTGCTGCTTTGCGTTTCTCACGCGCCGCACTGACTGCGGGTGAGTGGAGCGCTGCTGACCTGCGCATGTGGGGCTGAAACCTGTCCTCGGTCGTGCGCTCTCGGGGAGATACAACTACTGTGTCTATGGGAATTGGCACTCTTAGAGGGAAGATGTGAGGACCCAGGCTGAGAGTTAGATAAGCCTTCTTGATGAAATGAAATGGGTTTGGTTATGCTAAGAAACATTTTATTCGGTTTACTGCTGTCCTGTTTTTCAGTACTCCTAACTTTATTCTTCAACTTTTTTCCTGTTTCCTAACCTTCCTTCTCAACTCCCTGTTTCTTTACGCACGGGAACACACATGGTGCATAGATTCCGCATTTCCTATACTCCTTACTGAATTGTGCCTTCATCCTTCCTGTCATAGAACATCTTTCTTGTGTTAAGGGAGGCTGAAACTAATAATCTTTCGTCAGTCGTGTGACGATGCTCTTCCTTATGAGCTTTTGTAACTGAATGTATGTATGCAAGTAGCCCTATTAGGGCTCAGTGCCCTATTTTACTGTAGTTCAAAATATCAATACTTAAATTCCGCGTAACTAATTTATGCTGCAATGGATCTTTTTCTTATTGAGAAATTTCTATGTTAGATGCGTGGAGAAAGAACTTGTTTTTATAGTCAATTCCAAGATCCGTTGTTTTTAGTGAGTAATTTCTGCAGTATTTTAGAAGTTAGAATTTATTTTATGCTACTTATTAAATTGTAATTTTCGTGGTCTTCCCGAGCTCTTCCTGCATATTTGTACTGAGGATGCAACAAACTGGCGTGTTTTGCCCGCACGACCTAGTGTGCTTCACCTGCGTTCTATGAGATAGAGACGTGCGAGCTTCCTGACGTTCCCTCTGTGTGGAAACATTCCTGTGTTTCGAATTATTTATTTACTTCATTGTTGGAATTGCTGTGCTATGACTTATTAGTATGATATTTGTACCCGCCGTGTGTTATTTTATAGCTTGTGGCTAGTGTGACAGCGCTGTTCTGGAGCACAAAAAACAACTGTGCTGCCTTACTTCCCCGCTGTTGCGTCTGCTGCCTAGTTTGCAATGCTGCCACTACGGCTTGTGTTGCGTGCAGAGCAGCGCTGCTTGTGTTGCTAACTCACCGCGTCTGCTTGTTTGCACCCAGACGTAGGCTTTATGGCGCTGCAACTGTTCATTCTTTTCAACCATAAAGTTTGAGAGAGACAATATATTATTGGGGATTTTTTGCCATTAGGTTATTTTATGTTCTTAACATTCCTAGAGAGGTAGAAAAAGTCCTGAGTTCAGTAGGAGGACGATATTCGATGGTATTTCTTCTCGTAGGTTTGCCAATTCTTTACTTAATCGCAGCGAAATTTATTGCTTAAGGTTAGGATGCGTTGTTGGGCGCATTTGTTTCTGTTTGGTCGCATGAGAAAAGGGATGCATTTTGTGCGGGCCATTTTTCTGTACGAACGTAATTGTTTCTGTGACTTTCTCCCTCCCTTTTGTTTTGTCTTAAATGCTGACTCGGCCTGCTTTTGCCAGCCGCACGAGGCCGTCGCGAGCTGTGTACGCTGCCATGCTCCATGCAACGAAGGTTTCCCAAAGAATATCTCTGTTAACCTAT
Source organism: Morinoia aosen (assembly GCA_030386875.1). NCBI lineage: Eukaryota > Metazoa > Arthropoda > Malacostraca > Amphipoda > Talitridae > Morinoia > Morinoia aosen. The sequence goes on along the minus strand of CM059561.1, from coordinate 91,818,225 downwards.
TCCTAAAATTTTTTTGTATCTGGTAATTGTATTTTCTCTCAGGAAGGACAACTATTGTCTCTCTATTGAGATCCTGAGCTCAAGACAAGGTAGGCCTTCCTCCTGTAGAAATAGAATGGATTTTTGTTTGGTTACATACAATCTTTTTTTCGGTTCACTATCGGCCTGTTTTCCAGTAACTATTCTTCTTTAAATTCTATCTTGTTTCATAAACTTCCTTCTTAACTTACTGTTTCTATGCGGAGGGAATTTTATATTGTTACATACCTTGTTGTTGGATTCTCCGTTATCTTATCTTCATACTAAATGGTGCCTTCTCCCTTCCTCTCTTGAACTCCTTTGTTTAGGTTAGGGGGTTAGAGACGCTTAAACCAACTAATGGTGTTTATTCATTCACTTGAATCAAACTCTATGATGATGGCTTTGTATGTTTGTTCTTCTTGACTCAGCCGGTGCGTGTAAAAGTGCATTTATTATGATAGCTATGCAGTATTTGGTGCATTGTACAGTGTGCGGCAGTCAATCCTGCATTTTTAGACTTCCACAGCCGTCTTGAAAATGTAGGTTTGACTGCTGTACCCTGTTTTTTCATGCGCGTGGTTATTGCTTGAAACTTGAGCAGTCACCGCGACCTGTTTGTCCTATTTTCATCTTTTCTATTCGATTATGTTGCTGGGGTTCCTTTTGTGGACGAAACTTCTTACAATCAGATCCTTAGATTTCACAGAGTTGAAATGTGTGGCGGCAGAAACTTCTTTCGTGCTCATGTGTATTTCAGTTGTTGAAGCTTGTATTAGTATTTTTCTGTGAACCATTTCTTCTGTGCATCAGCTGTACCTGAACTACGAATTAGGTTTCGTTGAAGATAAATTTATTTTCTGTTTCAATTTTAGTTTCGGTATTGATAGGTCTTTTCTAGCCATCCTGAGACTTTTGATCATTTTTTTGGACTTCTTGTGCTGAGTGAGTAAGCATGAGTGAGATCTACTGTAGAATATTTGCTGTTCCCGTATATCCAAAGAAGGTATTGCTCTTATGTTTAGCTCAATTAAATATTGTGAAGTAATGTTATTGTTAATATACTTCCTCGTAAGAAAGGTAATGATGACGTCCAATGTATTTATATAGAAGCTAGGTATTTTCACCTTAAACTTAGGGATTTTGCTTCCTCGTGGTATACGAGGCAAGTTATTTAGTTTTTTAATAGCGATGAGCCTTTCTCTGTGCAATTATTTCTCAAGTATTGGACTAAATTTATTCGTTGGTAATTTTGAGAAGAGGGACGCACGAATAGTAGACATTAACCTACCATGCAACGTCGTCCAGTGGTGACTGACCACAGCAAGTTGTCTTTCGGTTGCTGAGTGTTTTCTGAGTGTCTTAGCCTGTGAAGACGTTCTTACTATTGACGAAGCTATCATTATTATTGGTGGGTACATTAAGAAGAAAATAGCGTAATTACCACGTTTGCCATTTTATGCGTAGGGTGATTTATGTATCCTACTCATCAAATCTTGGTCCTATCGGTCGTAATGTTTTCCAATGCTTTATTCCCTCCTCTGAGCGAAGGATGCGATGAGGTCCTGTTTGGAGGGGCAGTGCCGGCACTCAGTAGAAGGCTATTGAGGTGCTGCTGGGTATTAGAGACAGAATGGCAAGAGGTCAACTTCTGCCTGGTTTTATGCAATCTAATGATGGTGTTTCGAGGAGCGCACGAAGGTCTAATCCTAGTTTTTTGGCTGTTGTAACGGTTTATGTGGAACGACTTGAAGCTCTGTGCTATGAAAGTTGTTAAACATTTCACTTTGAAAGTTTCAGGCAGAAAAATAATATTTGAGTTTTTGTTTTTCATCTTAATATGAAAGTAGCCACAATATAATTTTATTAGTCTTATCATATGTGCGAGTAGTCCTCTTAAATCTATATATTCTGTCCATTCACTCCATGCCTCTCAGTTTTTTGAGCGCCAAGCATGCTAGAGAAATGAAATTTAATGTTAATCCTGCATAGTTGTGTGAATTCCATTGGTGGAATGGGTGTCCAAGTTAAAAGTGTTGGTGCAGCTATGCTGCAGCCGCTCACTGAGCTGGCTACAGTGTGTTAGATGTCAATTCCCTCCTTTGCAGGCCTTTGTTCTTGAGTTCAGGATTTTTTTGTTATTGTAGTGCCCATCCTTTATGCTTAACTAACTAAATGTGCCTGATGTACAAAGAAGCTTGTATTTAAGTGCTTAAACCGTTATCTCTTCCTGTGTGTGATGTTCACATTGTTGAAAAGTGCCAGCGCAAGAACGTGCGTTGCTGACATGCCACTCTTTTTTTTAAGTGTCGTCCTGTATCGAGTGATCCTTGTGCCCTGCTTCGTGCCTCTACGTTCTCATTTGTGAGTGCTGTTCGTGTCATAGAGATGCTCACTCCCAGTGGGGTTATGTGAGGTCCCGAGTTAAAGGTTAGGTACCCTCCCCATGTCCTTACCTTGTCGTGGTGGGAGGGCTTGCGTGCTGCAATGAAGGTTGAGGCTATACTGCCGGGGCCCCGGTTCTGGTAGGTTCAACCATGGTAGGCTGGCTCAACTGGAGCAGCCTGACAAAAGGGGGACCATGGGTGAGGTTTCCCATGTAAATATAAACCGGGCCCCGGCAGTTACGGGTTATAAAGTCTCTGTTACCTCGGGCGTACTTGGGGACTGCCACGGGCCGGGGTCGACGGTGGGAGGAGGTTTTTACTTCCTAGTGGTCAGCGTGTGCCCGCCTTAAGTGCAGAGATGCACCAGAATGCTGCTGATCGCCCGAGGGGTTCTTTTCCGGCTTGAGCCGGCCTGGATAGGTAGGGAGAAATCCCTATCGAAAGAGAATCCTAAACCTGTGCTTGCTTCTACTACTGAAAATCCCCCTCGATCTCTTGGAAATGACCCGGCGCTCTTAACGGAAACTTCACATGATCGTCCCCCTTCTCCGCCGTTGCAACCTGTATCATCGCAGCTTGCTGCAGTGAGTGACGCTGGACCCTACGTAAAATCTGACGAGACAAATTTAGTACTTCAGCCATATATACCACCTCGAAATCAAAGGCGACCTAGTTTTCGTATTGAAAACTCATCTGGACATCGCCGCCAACGTACCAACCAAAGATATCGCACAGATGTGCCCCTCTATGAGAATACACATCCAGATTATAAGAAATTTTACACCATCAACGCGGGTGATGGTTCTAACCTAGCAGAGATGGACGTAATTGTGGCAAATAGAGAACTTGAACGAAAAATTGGTGGTAAACCTTTGAAGATAACAGAGACGCGAACGGGCTCGCTCCTTGTGGAGGTCCGAAATGAACATCAGGCAAAAACTATCTCAAGAATCCAAACCCTTGCTGGGGTGAGCATCACTGTTGCTCCTCATGGAAGGCTGAATGAAACAAAGGGGACTATTAGGTATACAAATAAACCAAATTACGGAGATGAAACTCTACTCGAAGAACTTTCCAGAAGTGGAGTAAAATCTATCTACCGGACCAAAAGAAGACAGAACGGAGCTGAAATACCCACCTCGTTGTACATATTGACCTTCGATTCTACGCGCCTACCTGAGTCCGTAAGTATAGGCTGGACGCGGTGCCCGGTGAGGCAATATATACCCAAGCCGCGTAGATGTTTTAAGTGTCAAAGTTTTGGTCACGGTGCAAGTAGCTGCCGTAAACAAGAAGCTGTCTGCTTTCACTGCTCCCGAGCAGCACATGAACTCCCTTGCACTCTACCACCTAAGTGCTCCAACTGTGAGGGGCCCCACCCCGCCAGTGACCAGTCCTGCCCTATCTATAAATTGGAACAGGAAATAGTTTCTACACAAACTACTGAGCGCGTAAGCTATGGTGAGGCAAAGCGGAAGGTTTCCGGTCGCTACGTGCGCCCTACGCATAGTTATTCATCGGCTGTGCGTCAGCCGCAATTACAGACAGCTGAGTCCGGCGGAACACGCATCAGCGAGGAGATACCGAAGAGAGTCGGAGGCGAGTTTGCTCATGCCGTAACACAGACCAGTATAGCAACCCAGACTGATGCTCCAAATGAGGAACATAAAAGACCCCGAAGTTCTTACCCTAGATCCGAAAGACCAGAAAAGTCTTCCGATGGTGACTTACCACGCGCTGCCGGTACTGTGTCAGACCCTTCACCGTCCTGTGCGACTTTGGGTGATGTCTGTGTGGATGCCCGGAGCCATTTTGAAGCTGTGGCTGACCAACCTGGCTGCGATCAATCAATGCAGGTTTCGTCTGTTAGGGAGGAGGGAAAAAAGGAACAGGGCTCTCAGAGCCCGGGGTCAAAAGGAATGGATAAGGGACCTGAATCCCAGAGTAACACCTCCTCTGGAAATCCATCTACCGCAGTTGGTGCCCGAAAGCGCCTGCAAAGCGGCACTCCGTCTCCAATTGGAGGGATGACAGGGCAAGCCCCCAAAAAGCGTCCCACCTTTAAGCATATTGATAATTCAGATGACCCAACGGTTAAACCTCAAGGACTGGAATGTATACCTGTCCAAGTGTCCAGTAAACCTAGAGAGGCTCGAGAGCGAGGACGCGAGGGAAGTAACATCGTGACCCATCGTGTTCGCTCTCTGGAACGTGTTGTTGTGGTACCTGAAAGTATAGCAACTAAAATGAGAAAGAAATTCCCTATGCCAGCAGATATGCCCTCAATGCCCCCGCCTAATGTGCAGCTGCTCCCTTGGAGCTCGAGGCAGGAGAGTGGCAAAAACCCAAAAGATAGTAAACAAACTTCAGAGAAAAAACTGACCCCAACTGAGAGATCTTCAAGCCGATAAACATAATGAGTCTTCTGCAATGGAACTGTCGAAGCTACCGCCGCAATTATGGTGATCTGAGGAGGTTGCTGCAAGAGCTCCAGCCGGGCTGTGTATGTCTCCAAGAGACAATGCTCGGAAGTCTGACACCTACACCACCGGCGAGTTACGTCGTAGAGACCTTCTCCCCTCTACCAAATCCGGTGCCAGGTACGGGCTTAGCTATTTTAGTGAGGCGGGATACGGGCTTCACAAGGCTTGGCCTGAACACTGCACTGCAGGCAATGGCGGTACGTCTTGGTATTGGCCCGCGCTTGCTCACAGTTTGTAATTTGTACCTACCTCCAGCTGATCCCATCACTACAGCAGATCTCCTGACCCTTTACGACCAACTACCCCGACCAGCGCTCATATTGGGGGATTTTAATGGAAAACACATAGCTTGGGGCAATCCCTCCACCGACCAGCGTGGGAGGATCATTGATGGCCTATTCACAAACTCAGACGCATGCTTATTAAATACAGGATTGCCCACCCATTTCCATGTGCAGACGGGCGTGTCATCGGCTATAGACCTCAGCTTGTGCACCGCTGATGTTGTTGCTGGTCTGCACTGGAATGTTTGTGATGATCTGTGCGGTAGTGATCATTTCCCTATAGAGATACGGTTCGAGGAAAATCGTCCGACTCCCACCGAAGCCAGCTTTATTTTGAGGCGAGCCGCCTGGGGGAGCTTCGAAGCACTCACTCAAATGAGTGATGTTGACGAGACCAGGCCAGTGGAAGACTTATTGGAAGAGTTTGTGGGCTGCCTGCTGATCGCTGCTGGCGTTAGTATCCCTAAGTCGAGGGGGGGTGCCCTCCAGCACAGAGTTCCTTGGTGGACAGATGAATGCACCATCACCAATATTGAAAGAAAACATGCCCTGCGACGCTATCAGAGGACGAAAAGTATGGCAGACAAAATATCCTACAATAGAGCCAGAGCAAGAGCACTACACACAAAGAATGAAGCAAGAAAACGTTCGTGGCAAAAATATGTATCGTCCCTAAATGCTGAAACGCCCATGTCGAAGGTATGGCAGCGAGTGAAGAAGATGTCTGGGAAGCAGAGCTATAGCCCACCCTGCTTGGAGGTCAATGGTGAGAAAACCGCGGACTCACAGCGCGTTGCGGCAGCTCTAGCCCGGCACTTCGCTAACGTCAGTAGCGGTGATCATTATTCACCAGCTTTCTTGGCCTTTAAAAGACAGCAGGAGAGTCGAAGTCTGATTTTCAACACAGATGAAAATCTCCCCTATAACGAACCTATTACCATCTTAGAAATTTATAACGCTCTCAAGGAAACTAAAAACACCTCTCCTGGTCCAGACGGCATTCACTATAAAATGTTGAAGAAAATGCACCCTACAGCCCTGAAAGTGCTTTTAGCAATATATAACCAGATCTGGACCACACACCAGTACCCCGATGCCTGGCGTTTTGCCACTGTCCTAGCTTTTTTAAAACCCGGCAAACCTCCTACAAATCCTGGCAGCTATCGCCCTATCGCCCTCACGAGCTGTATCGGCAAGGTGCTTGAAAAGATAGTTAATGTTAGGCTGGTGAAGTTTTTGGAAGCTCGTGACCTCCTCTCGCCTGTACAGTACGGCTTTCGCAGAATGCGAGGTACTACGGACGCTTTAGTCCGTCTGCAGAACCACCTAGTTAAATGCAAACGTGAGCGCCGGCATACTATATGTGTGTTTTTTGACATGGCGAAAGCCTATGATACTGCCTGGAGGTACGGTATATTGCAAAACCTGCATCGTGATGGGCTGAGGGGAAATATGGCTCTTTACCTGCAGCAATTCTTGAGCAGGAGGACTTTTCGAGTGAAAGTCGGCTCTTCGGAGTCTCCGTGTGAGACGCAGTCTGAAGGAGTCCCTCAAGGAAGCGTCATCAGCTGTACGCTTTTTGCTGTGGCTATTAATGGAATCACGACAGCTGTGCCGCCTGAGATCTGCTCGTCGCTATACGTTGACGATTTTATGGTGTACGCGTCTTCATACTTTTTGCCTGCTCTGGTTCATAGAATTCAAAACGCTATAAATAATGCAAATGGTTGGGCATCGGAGCATGGGTTCACGTTCTCTACTGAGAAAACTATGGCTCTTCTTATTCCGGGAAACCACAAAATGCGTGACCCTCCACAACTTTTCCTGAAGGGCAGACCAATAGTCTACGCAGCAAATGCTAAATTTCTTGGTATGACCATCGATAGCAAACTTACGTGGAAACCTCACCTTCAGTCACTAAAAGCAGCGTCTATAATGAGATTAAATTTGCTAAAAAGCCTCTCAGGTCAAACGTGGGGCGCCGACCGTGTGACTCTCCTGCGGCTCTATAAGGCCCTCATCAGGTCTAAATTAGACTACGGTAGTGTAATATACCAGTATGCCAAAGAAAGTACTCTCCGTATGCTGGACCCAGTACACCACGCAGCCATTAGGCTCTGCACTGGAGCTTTTCGAAGCTCCCCCGTCACCAGTCTCTGCGTGGAAAGTGGGGAGCCCCCCCTCAAGCTTAGGCGTATGCAACTGTCATTACAATACCTAGCCCGGCTACAGCAACTCCCTCTCTCTCCGACCTGGATAAGTTTTCGTACCGACGTGGATGAGCGTATACCCACTCCGTATAATTTGCCATCCTCCGTAGATTATGGTGCGCTTATGAATAACGTGCGGTTCCCCCCCATGGAGGTCCTTCCCGCACGGGTTGCAGGTGCACCAACGTGGCGCATCCCAATTACTACTTTTTGTACAGGCTGCAAGATCCCTAAGAAGGACCTGCTGCCGGCCTCGGTTTTGAGGGGTATCTTCTTGGATCATGTACTGGCGGAGCACTCTGATCAACGTAAGATATATACAGATGGTTCTAAAACGAATCAATCTGTTGGCTGTGCTGCTGTGTCTGGCGACTATGTGCGTGCTCGAAGGCTCCTGCAGGAAACTTCTGTTTTCTCGGCTGAACTACTTGCAGTTGTCGAGGCTCTAGACCTCGTGGCGCAAATACCCTACTATGATTTTGTAATTTTCACTGACTCGAAGAGTGTCTATGAAGCTGTCCAAGCATACCACAGCAATCACCCAATAATTAGTGACATTGTTGTCCGACTGTCACGCCTTGCCCGGAGCCCGAAGCATGTGCAAGTCTGCTGGGTGCCGGGCCATGTAGGGGTGGCCGGCAATGAGAGAGCTGATGCCGAGGCCCGGCGTGCTGCTGGATCTGATGACCTGCCGAACAACCCAGGTGTCCCCTGTAGGGATTACTACCCCATTATCAAGTCTACCGTGCGTGATGTGTGGCAACAATGCTGGGACATGGAATTGAATAATAAACTGAGAGTACTTAAGCCTATGGTGGGGGAATGGGCTTCAGCTGAATGTCGTAGCCGGCGTTTGGAGGTGATCCTATGTCGGCTGCGTATCGGGCACTGCCGACTTACCCACAGTCATCTAATGGAGCGTCGCCCACAGCCGCGCTGCAACACCTGTCATGTACCACTAACGGTGCTGCATGTACTTGCCGAATGTCCAAACTTTGCTGCTGCTAGAAGAGAATCCTTCCCTCATCTTCGAGATGCGGACACTTCGTCGCTGCACATTGGGATGCTTCGTGAGCCCCCCCGTGCTCGTTTCAACCTCGGAGCGCTAGCGACCTTTCTTGCACGAAGCGATTTGATAGGTAAAATATAACGAGCCTTTATGCCCAGAAAACGGAAATCTGTGTGCACTCTGCAAGTGCAAACTCATGCCGAAGTTATAACTTGAGGAGAAGAAATGGCCGAGCGTACCGTGCTGCCACTCTTGTCTTTGTGAGGGGGTTCCAGCGTGGGTAAGACGCTCGGCCATAGTGTGGGCGGGTAGCTGGAGCCTCCGATTCGGGGTCCCAGCTGTTCTCGCACTCTTTACCCTGCTAAAATTTTAAAAATCTTTTTTGTTTTGTATCAACTCGCGGTGTATACCGATACGTTTTGCAGGTGCGACCTGTAGAATGGATCCTGCTTATTGAGTGAGAAATCGTAATGTGCTTATGCAAACAAATATAACTGTGTGTGTTGAGGCAATGGAAATTGAGTTGACCACCGAAATAATGTTCTTATAATACTACCTCGGAGGTGATGTAGAATTCAGGTATCTTTAAAACCATGAGACCTTCGGCGCGAAATAGTCGGAGCTACTGAAGCGCTAGTAAGCCTATGTTACTACTACTACTACAAAGGTTAGGTAGGCCTTCTTTTTGTTGAAATAGAATAGGTTTTTGTTTTGTTACGGACCATCTTCTTTTCGGTTTGCTGCTGTCCTGTTTTTCAGCACCTACTACTTTCTTCTTCAACTTTTGCTTTGTTTCATGAACTTCTATCTTAGCTTTCTGTTTTTATGCACCTTGTGCGTAGACTCCACGTTCCCTTAACTCCATACTAATGGTGCGTTCCTCCTTCCTCTCTTTGAACATCTTTGTTGTGGTTAAGGGAGGCTAAAACTTTCTTTTTATCAATCAATCATAGAGAAGCTCTACTGTGCACATCCCAGGATGTGGCGCCTTGCCCCACATCGGTCCTGCGGCGTTGTCGGTGGACGATTGCCGAGTCCGAGTTGTGCGTGCGCACACCCACCTCAAAGATTCAACAGGCACCTCTGCAACTGAAATTTGACGATTAGTATTTTTATGTTCACTTGCACCGGTTTTAGAGTTATAAAAAGTATATCTTAAGTTCAGGTTCGTATAGATGATCTAGTGTAGCTATGAAAAAGTTGAGCTGGTAAATGTGGTAGCGTGTTTTCAGTGTGACTGAACAATTTTTTAAAAATATTCCAAACTTTTGTGCTGGATTCTACATTATTTTGAGGTTTAAGAGCGTAGTTCTTACTTCTTAGAGATTTTATTTACATTTAACCTGGGTTTTGTTGCGGCGGGACTGAACCACGCGGTGCAGGACGCCTCACTGCACCTCCCTACGGCCTCGGGCTGCGCTCTTCGCTCTTGTTTTGTTCAGTTTCAACACGATGCTTACTTAGCTTATTTTCAAAGATTCGTAAATATATTTTCTTTACATCCTGTTTTTAAAAGTGTCCTTCATGAATATAAATTACTGAGGAATTCGTAAGGCTTATCTTTTTTGTATTTAGAACGAATAATTTATCAACTGCCTGGTTTTTAGCAAATAAATTAGGGACTGACATATCAAAAATGTAAAAAATTGTTTAGTTTTAATAACATCTTGCTGTTGGCAAACCCATTGCTGTTAGCCAGGGAACGCCATGAGATAATGCGGTCAAGTAATAACAGCTTAATGCCTTAGATGTGAGTCACCTAATGGTAACGGCACTAAGAGACAGTTTTTGAGGAGAGAGACTCCACGAGCTGCAGCCTCTTTGTGTCTGTACCAGCCGGACGTTGCTACTCTCCGTAGTCTTCACGCTGCCAGAAGGCAGTTCTGAGTGTAATGTGAGAACCCACGCCGCACAAAATTTTCAGCCGGTCATTTTTGTTTTCTTTCTGAATTTTAATGAATTCAAAAGTTGGACACAGCTAATATGCGTGCCAGAATAAAAGGAATCTGATAGCCAGCACGCTGGTACTAATCTAGGAACTAATACACATTTCATAAAGCGTGGATGATGCGGTAACCTCTCAAAAATATTTTACTTCGACTTAATAGTCCTGACATCATTGGATCGTAAAAACGAATTCGAATCACAAGGGGAATCGAAGGAGGAGGATCTCGCTGCTTATTTAAACCAATCATTAATGGAGTCTGCGACACGGATTGCAGAAGTCCGCTGTTAGTAAACGATGTTTGTACGGCTCTTAATCCGTAGCTCATTCCTTCCTTTCCTCTATGTTTCCCTCGGGTGGGAGATTGGTGCATCGCGTGACCTACCTTGCGAAACGAGTTTTCGTCGCCACTTGTTATCAGTATTCACTTATAATTTAAATATGCACACTGTACCGACCTATGCTAATCGGTAGAGGACTTAGTCATTCCGTTTCATAAAGCATCGAAATAATAATTTCATAAATCTACTTCATTTGCAAATGAATTGTTTGTCAGAAGTTCCATCAATGTTAAACGTTCATCAAAACCGCCATATGTAATGGTAAGCTCTGTGACTGATTGGTTGAAGATATTTAGAGATGCCCACAACTTCACTATTCATTCGTACAGGAGTATGTTCATACTAAATAAATTCCTTTTAAGGGAGATAACTGTTGCATCAAAGTAAATTATCCCTCCTAGGGGGAAATGTAAGGTCCTGTTTTTTAGCACCTACTACTTTCTTCAACTTTTATCTTGTTCATAAATTTCTTTCTCAACGTACTGTTTCTATGCTCCTTCTGCATAAATTCTACGTTCCCTTAACTTCATATTATTTTGTGTCTTCAACCCTCCTCTCTTAGGAACGTCTTAGTTGCAGTAAGGGAGGCTCAAATTAAGATCTAATCTAACCACTACACACAGATATAACGCCTGCATGAAACTCACACTCGCTGGAAAAAATAATTACATCATTTCCATGTACATATTATTTCCCATAACCTTTCTCTTAGATGCCTGATAAGAAAGATAATCATTCTTATACCGTTTGAAGCAATCATTGCATATATGCAGTGTACAGGACAAGTGACCTGCTTCTTGCTGGTGTTGTTCCGCAGGCGCAGGGCCGACATGCGCAGTGATGTTAGTTAGTTCCAGTTGTAAGTTTAGCCTCCTAATTGCAAGAAAGGCGTTCCAAAGAGGGGAAGGCATCATTTAGTATGAAGTTAGGGGAACGCGGAATCAATGCACAAGGTGCATAGAAACAGTAAGTTTAGAAAGAATATTATGAAACAAAATAAATGTTTAAGAAGAAAGAAGTAGGTGCTAAAAACAGGACAGCTGTGAACCGAAAAAGATGGTTCTTAACAAAACAAGACACATTTCATTTCAACATAAACGAAGACTTGCCTAACTCTCAGCTCGGGACCTCACATTTTCCCCCTGGAAGTGCTATTTCTTATAGATACAATATAATAGTCGTATCCCTCTGAGAGGGCACACTCTGCAAATAATATTTATATATACAAGATGAACTAATGAACTTTAACTTTAACCCCGTAAAAACTAACTTGAGACATCTAGTCATAGATTTGGAACAATTTTGAACTTTTTACGATATATTTCGTGCTCGAGCTTGGTATCTAATACAATTTAATAATTATTCAAACCGGTAGTCATAGATTATTATTGATAATTTCATTTTGATTAAAACAATGAAAAATAGTTGAAGCAAGAGATGACCTTTCCCAACCTTTATTTGAAGAATAATTAGTTCAACGAGAATTAGTGAACCATAAATTCAAATTGAAAGCCAGAATATGAAGATCAAGAATTACAAACTTTTAGGTTGCGGACTATGATTCCAAATCACAAACCTACAATTTATATTAGGTGCTAGAATTTCATATCGTGAACTGAAACGTGTGTAAGAACCATTATATTTCGTAAATTAAAATTATGCGCTATCACTCCTGATCGTGAATGACAACTTGATTGAGAATACAAATTCAAGATATGAACCATGCTATAAACCATCATACATAAGTAATATAAACCATCGTGGCCCATAAGCAACTACATGGATTCACATCTCGGTAATTTCATGCCTAATGAAATTCACGTCAAGAAAACGCTTATTTATAAATATGAGTGCATTACATGTTAAAAATTGATTTCTATTAATTCGGCATATCGAAAGTAATGGTTCGAGAAACGTGAGATAATATTAATGTTTCGTTGCTTGAAACAATGCCAGTTGAAATAGCGAGGTGATAAAGTAACCTGAGTTTAGCGAGTGCGAAATCTCTTCACTATTCAGCACACAATGTACCTATATCTAGTAGACTAGGCATGTGATCTTGGTCAATTCTCTCCCGTTTTTGGATAGTAATATATGTTTTGAGTAGTTTTTGCTCGGAAACTGCGAGTTAATACCGTATATGCATCCTGTGAAAGTAAGTTATCTGAAAATTGTCACCACAAAACTTCCTTAATTATGTGGAAGACGCCCAACCCTAAGAGGAAATGTCTTATTTTTCTAGGAGAAAAAACATGTTTAGTTATTCATGTTATAATGACAACATAGTAGAAGAGACCGTTCTTATAATATCATCGTAAATTACTATATTCCCTATCCCAATTCAATATTTCGCACTGAAATACACGATTAGTTCTGAAAGCTATGGTTACAGCATTAAGAATTGTAAAATTTTCAATCCAAAAAGCAGTGGTAATTAAACATTCATTCTAGTACCTTATTGAAATGCGATTTTTAAACACTGGAGAACAAACTGGTTGTTTATCTACCTAGGTTAGAGCCTCGAGTGAATGTTTAAAAGTTAATTAAACTAATAGCACATCATGCATATGATGAGATCGGAAGTTATCTTCAAACTGAAGGAAGTTATGGAATAAAATGATTGTTTGAATAGAAAGTTAATATTGTAAATATCTATTATATCTTACTTCAGTTGCTCGTTTTAATTACATACTCATAAAAATATCATAAGGAATTCCAATACGGCTTACCACTGTTCAGATTGAACTTCCGCGGAAATTACAGTTCTATTTCATTCGCTTTATGAAAATGCGTCCTGTTGATTATCTAGCACGCATATTCTGAGCTTGAAAATTCGTGTGAAACGGTTAATTTGGGAAATGGGATGTGCGAGCAAGAACGTGTTTCTACCGCTCCAGTGCGCAAGCTCTTATTCCTACACATCAACAACTCAGTCAGCCGAGCGCAGTCGGCGTCGAAGGTGGTTGATGGTGTCAGTGACGTCTCATTTTACCGCGCCTTATAAGTTTGCTTCCGATCGGTTGCATTTGAAGATGCTAGCCACTTGGTGATTGGAATTTATTGACTTCTATTTCACGTGAGTTTTACATTTTTTATGTTAGGTACGTTTAGATTTATGAATGTCTCGTTAAAGAATCTATCTCACGTTAGCCCTACCTTCATATCTGCCTTTGGCATCTTCGTCCGGAACACTAGAAGCTGAGTTCCTCTCTTTATAAATATTAGTTTCATATTACTCCGATAGTTCTAGTGATATGTGTCAGACAGGTGGAGAAAATTCCGTTTTTTTAACTATGGTCTTTTTGTTTTCTTTTGTTTTGGTGCGTCGCGAAGGTGAGTCCGTTGTGTGGCACCGTCCGGATGTGCCGAGAGCCTGACGGCTCAGTTAACTGAATTCACGCTGTTTTCTTCAGGTAACGGATTTTAGCGTCTAGGCTCATGGTAAGTGCGCTCTTCAAAAGGGAATGCTTTGTTTTGCGGAATAGGTTATTTCTGGAATGTGAGAATTTATTTGATACGTGTAAACAAACTTCTCATGCTTGTTTCAAATTCTGTAATGAAACGGTTTTCATAGTTACACTACACTTCTTTAGTTTGAAATGGAAAGGCGAATACGTCTAACATGTGTTAAAAACCGTAGCAGACAAGCAATGCGACACCGTAGGAGTACACCGCTGTGCTGACGCAGGTGCATGCATCTCATTGTGTCGTCCGCGCTGAGACTGGACGCTGTACAATGATAAAGTGAGGGAAGCATCTGATTTTCTTCAATTTCAGTCAACTTTTTTTGTGTATGGTGTTATTCTTCATGTTGTAAGCTTGAAGTTAGGGCAGCGCAATTCATTCACATGAGCTGTTTCTAATTAAGAGCGGTTGGGGTTCTCGTTAAGATGTCAAAATAAAAAATGTTGCTCAAACTGGCCGCAAGGTAAACTGGTTCGATAAGACACACTGCGTACTGCTTCCCTCGCTTAATCTTGTTAATATTTCGATCTGGTCTTGAAGTTTGTCACTGAAGTTTTTGAGCTGCAGGATTTCTTAAAAAACGTATTTTTTCGGCAGGAATGTTTTTATAACTGAAACGGAATGTACTTTTTAGGCTGGGAATGTTTCAGAGGCGACTGGATGTTTTTTCTCAAAATAGTATGAGTCCATCCTGAAGATTACAAGTGCCACTAAGAGGTTGAATGTTTTTATCCTAAGGTAGAGGAAAATTTGTATTCAGAAGAAAGGAAGCTTTTTGCAGTCCCATAGGACTGCATATATTATACTACCTGCCGTTCTCCGTACACTAATTTTTCATTGGCGACTTTCGTACGTGAGCTAAATTATAAGCAAAATCTTCAATGGTTCAAAAGAACGCTAGACTGTTTGAAATAGAAAATGTGGTTGTGTCTCCGAGAAGCATTGAAATCAAATAGGACTGATGAAAGACGACCTACATCGTTTTACGAGTTTAAAAAGCAGATTACATCCACGGGTCTTGTGGGCTAAATTGATGTTGGTGACTTGTTGAGAAAACAAATAATTGTTCAACGGCAAAGTCATTAGGGCAGTGTTAGCTTTCCTTGGTAAAATGAGCTTTAGACTAGTTTTTTTTACGCTCTTAGTCGGCTCAAAGGTTTTAATTCAAATCCTGAGTGAAGTTGGAAGCAAAATACAACATTGACTGTGACATGTGCCACCGTTGCACACTGAGTAAATTTTCACAATGCTGCTGACCGACCAGTAAACACAAACTCAATATTTATAAAATCATAATTAATGCTAAATGAAGGTGCGATCCAGTTAATGTTTGCTATTTCCAAAATTGCTTACGACTTTTGGCCTCAAATTTGAGTTCACCACTGAATTTCAGTTTATCCCATCGCGGTCACGTGTTAAGGCTTGAATTTACATTTCCGGAAAAGGAAGTTTACTATGATCACCTCTGAAAATTTCAAGCATTCTTCAGGCGGTTTTTGTTTTACACTATACTCAAAGTTTCATATTACTTTCATCATCGAATGAGTAGTTCATTCAACAGATGGGTAGAGTACCGCTTTTTTCGTCATGTTCATTCCGAATCCAAAATCAGGTAGCCACCCTCCTGTACTTTATATTCCATGGAATAGTGTAAAGGATACTCGTAAGTGAAAATATCGTTGAAGCACAAATATACGCAGGTTAAGATGTTAATATAGCAATTAAATATTTACTGTGCAATTACGGGTTCTCTAAGATTACGATTCTTGGATGACTATTAGTTAACTCGGTGGAATGAGGTGTGAGATTTGTTGCTTTGTAAAGATTACTCTGAACAATAGCTGATATTGCGCTGTTGTCAAATTGTCATCTCTTAGTTATTCGGTCCATTCATAAATAATTTCCGTTTTATGATCTTTAATTCAAAGTAAAATCCAAACCAAATTAACAGGTTTTAATCAATCTTATATTCACGATTATTTTCTACGATTTTTCCAACATGCTAAATGACTATTTGATGCCATCCGAATAAAGTAAAGACTCACTTCACTTCACGTCAGTAAATTTTCTACCTTGAAAAGCATTATAGAAAGACCTAATGAGGTGAAAATCAATGGGGGCGAGGTCAGGGTAATATCGTGGATGAGGTAGTACAGACCATCCGAATTGCAAAATTTTTTCTTGTGTCACTTTTACACCTTGTAACCTTGCGTTGTCATGTAGGCGGATGACCGTTATTCCGTTTATAAGTGCTGGACGTTCATTTCTCCGATTTCCATCCACATGCTAATTCACGAGTGCTTAGACGAGCATCATTCTCCACTAACGTTCTTAAAGCTTCTTCATCGATGTCTGATGAGCGCCCAGGCCTAGGCTTATCTTCCGAGCTCAAATCACCAGAACGATTTTTTTTGTCACCAGATCACCAGAACGAAAACAAATTTCTTATTCGTCGGTCTATTAGGACATCCTGGCCATAAATGATGCATATTTTCATCGCTGTCTCTACTGCACCATTTTCCTGTTTTAGCTCCCACAACATCTCATGCTAAATGTGTAACTCTAGGTCTACCATGTCAAGGATAATTTTTTTTGTAAGTTCACTGTAATGCGAAAATGGGAAAAATTTTTTATGCTACTCTAGACAAGTAAACAAAAAAATGAGCGTTTTATAATGGACAAAATGCACTTCTAATTTACCTAAAAAAATCGGAAATTATTTATGAATCGACCCGATATTTGGTGAGTATAAATGAATGTTACCGACGTGTTTGTAAACCATTTTGTATCATGACCACCAATATTCTTTGTCGGGGATTTTGTTGATATTTTTTGGCTAATCACTACAAATTAATATGAGAAAATTCAAGACCAGATTTCCAATGCTCAACTTCAGTAGCACAATGCTCTTCCGATACATCCAGCAACACGTAGGCTTCTGAGACAAGTGTTAGAACACATACAATTTCGGTAGCTCTTATCACGAAGCCCAACACTGACCGGCGAAAAACTGCGGTAGAGTTATCACAATACTCGGACGCTTGAGTAAAGTATTTTGGCTTATGAGTCGTCGCTTAGTTATTCTATCAGGCAAACTGATTTTATACGGAGAAAAACAAAAAGAGTCAATGACTCAAACAGTCGGTCACGAGAGTAACTTGGTGATAATTTGGGTGACTGATTCATTGTTCAGTCCTAATAGTGCCTACAATAGCTAAATTACTGCTGAAAAATAAGTTGGTATACTCAATGATGTTTTTACAGCGACGAACATATTGTTTCAAAGACTGCAGTCTTCGAAGATGATGGTGACCATACGTATATGCTAACTTAGATGGCCTGAATCTTGGTTCGAAGATCTTCATAGTGTAAAAAACGTCTTTCATTTCGAACACAGTCTTCAGCTTTCAGTGTAATTGAATCCCTTGTTCTTTGTTCACGAAATGTTGCGTTGGTTTGCTGCGTTAATTTAGACCAGAACGTCTGAATTTTGAAGATATTTCTCGTTTTTATAGCGTATGGCTGGTAGCTTGAGTGTATATGAGTAGACTACAGTTCGCTGCGTACAGTAGTACGTAGAGCAACCTAGTTAGTTTAGGAGAATTTACGTTACCAGATAAACGTAAATGAAATACTTTTAAAATCCGCCCTCTGGTGTGCAACAAAACACGTCTGCGTATTGGAGCAGAGACCAAGAAACGAGCTTCCTCGTCCATCATCGCTGAAACCATAGTCTGATATTTTAGCACCGAGAGTGTAGCAATTTTCTTGTTGAAGGTTTTCTGACATTTCACCATGGTATCAACCAGGGCTGTTTCTACAGCAAATTGTACCTGAAGCTGTAAACATGACAAGGTACAATTTCAATTTTGTATTGACGGAAGGTTTTTATTATTTTGTTAGAGCGTGTGTGTGCGTACTTGTCGTTTTACACGTTGCTTGCTGAATGCTGCGTTATTAAGTGCCGCTATACTCAACCAGACGTTCTAAAGTCCACATCCTAATCCAATTCGGTAATGTGATTCTACGTTGAAACGATTGTTCTTCATCAAAAATATGAGCGTTTCGAGCATGAAAGTTGTTCGTGAATTCAATTTCTCGCATGAATTTAAGCCCATTTAGCTAATGAACTTTTCAATTCTTCGCTCTAGTCGTTTTTACCAAGCCGACACATAGCCATCCGTGGAAGGCGCGTATGCATAAAATGGACAGCGTACGGAAATGTTGGCTGAATGCGAGTGGCTCGTCATTTGAGCGAGTCTGCTGCTATAAACCTCGCTCAATTACGTGGTCCAGCGTGGCCGTAAATGACAATGAGTAGTTAATTGCGCACAGGCTCGCGTGAGCCTCTGATGAGCGCGTGTGCATAGGAGATAAGTGCGCTCGTTATCTCAGTATTTATGAACTTTGTTAGTTACTTCATTGTGCAATCGAAATTTCAACAGGGATAGATTTGTGCCACAGCATTTTCAGGAAATGAGAAGTCGTATTCGGTAATCTATAGACGCCGTAGTGAGGTTTTGCTCTGCCTTCTCTTCCGTTATCGTATGGTATTTTTTATCGTACATTCCTATTGAGTGAAGTTGCCCGCACAACGTCATTTTTTATGACAATTTCATTAAATATACATCCAGCAGGGTTTGTAATTGCACGTTTGTAGGTTGCATCTGCACCAGGTTATCTCAAAATCAATATGCTGGCCGTAGTGTATAGTTGCGAAAACGTTTTCCGGCACGAATATTAAAAAAAGAAAATATTTGTTTGCTGTTAAATAAATTGTTTTACTACTTAGCGAATATTTTATAATTTCGAGTTGAGATGAATCATGTACAATATATCTGCAGTTGGGGTATAGTGTGGTACGCGGTATTTAGTTCTCTCTAGACACTTTCGCTCGGTTAAGACATAGTGTACACTACAAGGCACGATATGTGTTGTTGACCTACAAGCAACATTGTGTGCAACAGAACTCGTGTGTGTGTGTGTGTGTGTGCGCTCGTCTGGATCAGCACTTCACGTTTGATGAGCTAGGAGGCAGTGATGTGCCGGTTCCAAATAAGCAGCCAAAGCCGATATTTCATGTTGAAACTGTGCCGATCCCGGCATTTCATATTGCATTAATACTGATACTGATATGTCATTCTGAAACAGTATTGAATTCGGATTAAAACTGGTACTGATACGTACTTTGTATTGAGGTCTGATTCCGATTTCTCTCATTATAGCAGTGCCGACATCAAAATTTCAGTCATACGCCCCCACTTCACCAGAGAGACGGACGTCTTTGTTGGTCACTGTCATCCATGTTTGTGTTCTTTGATTTTACGAGAGCTTGTGCTTAGTCTGTGCAACGAGCGCTAAAACTGGTCGATGAAAGAAGGCAGCGGTGTTTGAAGGATGAGAGTACTAATAATCTGGCGTTTACGGCTGTCGTGGATGTAGGCGAACTTTAGAAACTTCTTATGTGGTTGTGTCCGATGCGATGACTATTGACTTAAATACTATCATTGTTTGGCTGCCACGCGTTTCGTCGCAACATTGTGTGCAACAGAACTCGTGTGTGTGTGCTCGTCTGGATCAGCACTTCACTGATTCAGCACTTCAGCACCATTTGCGGGTTTCTTGTTGTGTAAATTAGGAATTAATTAGAAATTAGAATTAAATTTTTTTTCTTAGAATTAGAAATTTTCTCTTCTTGGGAGTTCTATTATTGCGCTTAACTATGTAGAATGAGAGGAACTTCTTGATTGTGTAAATCCTTGTATACCTGTAACCCTAGAGAGGACATTAATCAGAGGACATTCTGGCCCTTCACTGCGAAGACTTTCACGCTGCCAGCGGGGAACATAATTTTAAGAATGAACTTATCCGTTCCGGGATATATATTGGGAATTGTTGTAATATCAATTATTTAATGTTCTTGCGAATCTTTGTGTATTTTTAGTCGGATAATTTGATGTTGTCGAGAGAGGATTGCGTAACGAGAAAATGCACTCCAATGCTAGAAAATTATTCCCAAAATATATTTCATCTTGCAAGTTCAACAAACCCTTTCCCCGAAGGGAGACAACAATTGTGTCTATGGGAATTGTCGCTCCTAGGGGGAAGATACGAGGTCCCGTTCTGAACGCTAGGTAGGCCTTCCTTTCGTTGCAATAGGTTTCTGTTTTGTTTTATTGTTATGTTACCGACTAACTTTTTTTGGTTCACAGCTATCTTTTTTTCTCAGCACATATTTATACTCTCTTCATCAACTTTTATCTTATTTCAATCGTGCTGTTTCTAGGTGCATGGTGTGGTGACTCGCATTGAACATCGATTCCCCGTTCCCACAATTCCGCTTTAGGTGGTGCCTCCCTCCCTCCCTATCTTGGGAACACCTTCATTGTGGTTAGGGAGTGTTGACACGTTGAGTACGTGTGTGCGGGTGCTATGGTTGGTTAGGGCAAGTTGGAAAGAACAGAATTGAAAAACCGACTTAACCAATGCATTTTATTCGTTTTAAGAATTGTAAAAAAATATAATTGTTCGGTTTTATTTTACCTCATGTACTAAAATCTATTTTGAAAAAGATACTGAAATAATTGAAATGCAAATTACCTAATGGTACACGTATGTGCCACTGCGTAGTCGACGCGTCAAACTACCTTACAATTTAATGTAATTTGGGTCGGTTGTGCTCAAACGTTGAGGCAGGGGGCGGTAGCTTTATTACAGGCAATTTTTACACAGAAGATGTCTTAAACAGCCTGTGAGGAGACGAATAATAGTGAAAATGTCACACTAATTTTGGTTTCCTGAGAAATACTGATTGTCCAAAAAATTTTCTTTATCCGGGTATCCAGCCCTGATCGGTAAATTATTTTAAGATATCATTTCTTGCTTTGGATTGGAATCACTGAGTAACTTAGCGCTCAAGATCCGGCCAGAAGATGAAGTTGAAGTAAGCTTTAACTTCATGGCTGTCACTTGAATGTCCTTATCATTTGAGTAATGAGACTTTAACTAATGTCATTCTTAAAATGACAAGAAGTAATATTTTTACCATCGGTGGTGAGTATTAAGGAACTATCGTAATTATTTTCCATTCTAACATTCGGTTTCTGAATGCGGCGTGAGCGCTACTTGGTCACTGAGGGAGTTTCCATTATGCTGCTGACCAACCAGTAGTCACAAGCTCGATTTAACTAGAAAATACTTAATCTAAACTAAATGGAAACATGATTCACTTAATGTTTGATATTTTCAACATTAATTACTACAATTCACCATGTGTGTGTTGAGTAAAGATGATGAGTGATTATTTTCGTATTTTAACACGTGTTGAACTGGAACAGTTTCGCAAGGTTGAAAAATTGGAAAAGGAAAAAAATTCACCATAAAATTAAATTAAATAATAAACTTCAGTTTTGCCTGCCGCAGTCGAAGTGTTAATTATTTGCTGGTTTAATCGGGCTAGAGACTGATAGTAAGATGCTTGGGACTTCCTATATCGTATCAATCAGTAGCTTCAACTTAGACACTTTGAACGCCCGGAAATATGTCCGTCTTTTCACCACGTGTGGAGGGTCATCGAGAAGTCTCGAGTCATAAAATGAGCGTTAGTGCTGAGCGGCCCGCACCTACTCTCCTCGTTGCAGCACATGGGGGCTGCTAGGCACAACTAAATTATACCCTTGTCTTATTCCCGCTCCCAGATCTCCTCTCGGTGACGTTAGTTGCTGGAGATGAGCGCCCGCATGCGCCGCCTCACGCCGCGCACTGTGATGTGCTCTCGCAGCGACGGCGGCAATTTGCTTGTTGTTCTTTGCAGTCTTGGGAAAGTTCTGTCGTGTAATCAGGAAATTGAGGTATTTTGTAAAGAAGGAAAGAAGTTCTTGAATGTAGCGTGTGAAAATTGACGAAAGTACCAACGTGGTGGGTGATTAAACGATAGTATAAGATAAACATATTCATTTTTTGCGAATGAATTTAGGAATTTTATACAGTAGTTTTCTTGAAATGTGTTTGTTTATTCTCAAAAAGTAAGTTAGTTTTAGTTGTACAATTAGTTATTTCTACTGCTCTTGAAGTACTCATTGAGTGGACACCGTAGCAGTACACACGTAATTGTTTATTTTTTGAAGTTTAGGACAAAGTGTGCCGCGTTTTTGCGTTGTATTCAAGGAGTGAAGATACGGTATTTACCGTGTGCTGAGGTCCGTTACTTCTGATGTCAGCAGGCATCAGGCGCTCAGTGAGACACCAAGCACCATCTCGCGGTGTTTGACTGAGACACTATCATCTCGAAACTGATGTAACATTTTTTATCTGAGACACCACCCCTCAACTGAGACACCACCCCTCAACTGAGACACCACCCCTCAACTGAGACACCACCCCTCAACTGAGACACCACTCCTCAACTGAGACACCACCCCTCAACTGAGACACCACCCCTCAACTGAGACACCACTCCTCAACTGAGACACCACCCCTCAACTGAGACACCACCCCTCAACTGAGACACCACCCCTCAACTGAGACACCACCCCTCAACTGAGACACCACCCCTCAACTGAGACACCACCCCTCAACTGAGACACCACTCCTCAACTGAGACACCACCCCTCAACTGAGACGCCACCCCTCAACTGAGACACCACCCCTCAACTGAGACACCACCCCTCAACTGAGACACCACCCCTCAACAGAGACACCACTCCTCAACTGAGACACCACCCCTCAACTGAGACACCACTCCTCAACTGAGACACCACCCCTCAACTGAGACACCACCCCTCAACTGAGACACCACCCCTCAACTGAGACACCACCCCTCAACAGAGACACCACTCCTCAACTGAGACACCACCCCTCAACAGAGACACCACCCCTCAACTGAGACACCACCCCTCAACTGAGACACCACCCCTCAACTGAGACACCACCCCTCAACTGAGACACCACTCCTCAACTGAGACACCACCCCTCAACTGAGACACCACCCCTCAACTGAGACACCACTCCTCAACTGAGACACCACCCCTCAACTGAGACACCACCCCTCAACTGAGACACCACCCCTCAACTGAGACACCACCCCTCAACTGAGACACCACCCCTCAACTGAGACACCACCCCTCAACTGAGACACCACTCCTCAACTGAGACACCACCCCTCAACTGAGACGCCACCCCTCAACTGAGACACCACCCCTCAACTGAGACACCACCCCTCAACTGAGACACCACCCCTCAACAGAGACACCACTCCTCAACTGAGACACCACCCCTCAACTGAGACACCACCCCTCAACTGAGACACCACCCCTCAACTGAGACACCACCCCTCAACTGAGACACCACCCCTCAACTGAGACACCACCCCTCAACTGAGACACCACCCCTCAACTGAGACACCACCCCTCAACTGAGACACCACCCCTCAACTGAGACACCACCCCTCAACTGAGACACCACCCCTCAACTGAGACACCACCCCTCAACTGAGACACCACTCCTCAACTGAGACACCACCCCTCAACTGAGACACCACCCCTCAACTGAGACACCACCCCTCAACTGAGACACCACCCCTCAACTGAGACACCACCCCTCAACTGAGACACCACCCCTCAACTGAGACACCACCCCTCGACTGAGAACCACCTCACGAGGTCGGTGCTGCCGGCCTCCATGACCTCCCGATCCTGCGGTGCCCTAAGCCCCCGTGCGGTAGACTCAGCAGCGCGGTCAGTGACGTTGTTTTTGTTCCATTTTAAGAGTTAGTGAGGCTTCTTTGTAATCCTTATTTTTGACAGTCGACCTATGGGCTTCGGTGAACTGGGACTCAAATGCAATCCCAATTTTATTCATGTCTTCTGTCGTTATTTTTGTGTGTCCTAGCTGGTTATTATCGGGCGCTTCGTTGTTTCCCCATAGGCTGCATCCCGATCTCTCCCTGTTGTAATAACTTGCTGGTATCAAGAGTATCTTGGTAATAATAAAAATTTAGCATATTGACAAAGTGAGCTCGCTTGTTTCACTTCCATAGGAATTTCAACCATCCAATATTGAAAGCAGCAGAATATAATGATGGTAGTTGTTATGTACTTATGGTCACCATTTTTCTTGTAATTGATTTATATTTCAATGTGCTGATATAGTCAAGGGGTTATTTGCATTTGAAGAAAGCCACTTTAGGTAAGCATATAAAACATATTGCTTTGTTATTGTAGGGTGCCGCAAATGATATTCTTATATATCTTAGAATAAATTATGTGACATTTACTGAGTCGAATGAGAAAGTGTTTGCTTGCACCTGAGGTGTAGTAACTGGAGCAGGTTTCACTTAATAGACGGCGTGCGTTGCAGTGCATCAAACTTTTCCCATTTCAACTGTACTTAGCGTCATTATGTACTCGACGTTTAACTCTTTGAACCCGAGACACCGATCTATCAGTGCACTGCACGCCGTAAATAGCTTTTCCCCGAAACGCTGACATAACGGCGTGCTTCTGTTTACCCTCGAGCGTTTGCGTATAAATAGAAGCTCAAAAATGAAACCATACCAAGCCATCGTGACTAGGGTAATTCAAATGTCCAATATTCGGCTTGCGAGCCCGTGTAAAGAGGTTATTCACTTCTGTGCAAGTCAAAGTTCGAAGAGTTAGTGATACTGTACTTTAAGAAATCCTATTTTTAAGGCCGCAACTTAAATTTTATGTTACTTAAAAATAGTTTTGTGATTTTGTGCGTGGTTAGACTGAGCTAAGTGTTGACTGGGCCAGCATGAATAGGTCGTGCTCGCTAGCGCAGCATTGAGGCCGCTCAGCCACATCTCATGTCACGTGGTCGGGGTGTTGTCCAGCTGACTGCGGTTGCTTCAGTGGGAAGTACACGGAACGCATCAGTACAAGTTTTTTACAGCTCCAGAATTCGCCAGGGGAGAACGCTCTTGTGAGAATATCGTACGTCGTAATAAACACTGTCGAGCTTGGGTTTTACTTTTGAAGGAGATTGCATGACCTGTAAATAGTCGGTCACTATTTACAGGTCACGTTACTGCTAAAATTTTGTACCAAGCGAAAACATTCTGCAACTTAATGCCGTCGTTTAAGTCTTTTATTAGTATTTTCAATTTTTAAATAAACTTAAATGATTAAATTTAATTTAATTTAATTTAAATTATTTAATTTTTCAACTTTCCTACTCATCCCGCTCCCGTTTATTCATTACGAGGTCGTTTGTGTGTCGCACAACCGACCAACAGTGCAAACGTCTTCGATACTGTTACGCGCGACGTCATATTTCAGTTGTTGCACCACTCTAATTAACTATGGCGTTTACTATAAAATTATAATGCCGGTTTAGTGGATGAAATAGTTTGATTTACGGGGATTTTGGGGAACTGACTGGCATTAAAACTTCTCCCACGGGCGTGCTTGGGGACTGTTTCAAACGTGCTCTTCTCAACTTACTTGTTAGGCGCTATCCGTCCTCTCTTCCTGATGACTCACGCCGCGCATAACATGCTGCTAGAGATCGGCTCCCCTCAAAGGAGTACAACCTTTGTATCTGTGGGAATAGCACTCCTAGCGAGGAAGATATGAGATCCCGAGTGAAAGGTTAGGTAGGCTTTCAATTTGTTGAAAATAAAAGTTTTTGTTTGTTGTGTACCATCTATTTGAGTTCACTTATATCCTTTCTTAGCGTCTATTACGTTCTTCTACTTTTAATGTTGTTCCGTAAACTCTTTTCCGTAAACTCTTTCCGTGAACAGAGTGTCACGACACACCTTGTGCATGGATTCCCCGTTCCCTCGAGTTTATTTTCGATGGTAAGTTTCTTCTTCCGTTCTTAGGAGTACCTTTGTTGTGATTAAGTAAAAGGCTTGAACAAACTGATTATTTTATCTAATCTTCGATTGGCTCAACTATATTTTTGTATGTAGATCATTTCAGTAGTCGAGGTTTTTAACTGTGTGTTTAGCTTGTAAATTAGTGTAGGCAAAA
Organism: Morinoia aosen; assembly: GCA_030386875.1. Taxonomy (NCBI): domain Eukaryota; kingdom Metazoa; phylum Arthropoda; class Malacostraca; order Amphipoda; family Talitridae; genus Morinoia; species Morinoia aosen. Next base: position 91,792,087 of record CM059561.1, on the reverse strand, counting down.
CAATGTGCGGTAAATTACGAGCCTTATCCAAAAATTTTGGTATTAATTCAAGTTGATCTCATTCACCAAGTTATTCTGCGTAGTATTGCGCTCGGGCCCAAGGTATGGTACACGGCAACGTATTAAGTGATGTGCTATGTTTTACCTTACTTTTTCTATTTGTATCAAATCTGTGTTGCATGGGCTCTATGTAGGCACACCTACCATGAAAGTGATCAAAAACGATCAAAGTAATGAATTTACGTCGGTTTGATTGTATTTCTGAGCTAAAATTAAGTTGAATTCTACTGTGTGCATGTCAACGTTGGTTGTGGCTCACGCCTCTAAGTAAACTAGGCAAGAGGTGATAAAAAATTCAATAACTTTTTTCAGAATTATGAAGAGGTCAAAATTCAAATAAAGGTCGAGAGGCATGATCACATAATTTGGTGACCTCCCGTAAAGATTGGGTTGTAAGAAGTCTGCCTGTGATAGATCAACACCGATTAGGACTGATCTTAAAGTAGTAGCTTTCCTGTAGACGACGCATGGGTAATGTTCGAGAATGGTTGACGATCGCAAACACATCGTGGAGTGAATGTTTATGTAACCTTTCGCCGTCGTCCTGCTTCGGTTTGGAGCGTTTGTGTAACGGCGCTGACAACACAACTTCCTGTGCAAACTTTAACTGCAGCAACGAGTTGATATGACCGGCACTCGCAGATGCTGCTCTCACAGCCTTCCCTGAGCCCATGCAAGCCAACCTTTCTTCTGATACATTGTACACGAACGAACTACTGCTTGCCTTTAGTGTCCAGTCCGCCTGTGTTGGCCGCTTCTAAGTCTCCGACCTGTTTAACATTCATCGACTTCATCTCTTATGCAGCTTTATTGCTCTTTCGTGTTCACTTAGTGGTGAACTTCAGTTCTGTCGATCGTGAATATTTAATGACTGGCCAGAAAACAAAGTTTTCTTTTGTGCCTGCGCCGGTACTTCCACACTTTGGCGTTCCATTACACTTCAAGTCTTCCTACGTAGTTCTCTATTGTTTTGTCTATTGAATCGCGTGTGAGAACATCTATTTCGTGTTATTACATTTCGTGAACATCATTTCGTTATGACAGTTATGCCTCACTGATGTCATATCCCAGATTCATTTTACCGTAAAGCTCTCGGTCTTAACGAAAAATGTATTGTTAAGCCAGCAATGCGATTTATTCTATCGGTCAGAGTTTCCGTAATTAACCGCAATCCATGAACGAAAATTGAACGTAGAACCTCACATTTGGGAATAATAGGAGTAACTTCATCATCGACTCGAAATAATTCAGCGAAATTGGTCTATTTTGCTAGTATGTGGAAAGTAATATTGCACCTTGCTAATTTCACTAAATTAAATGCTCAGTTTTGTTTGCTATTGTTTAACCAAGCACTAATGAATTTCATATATGTTATTGATTCGAGTAGAAAAACAAAATTCATCTCACAAAAAGTTCTTTGACGAGTGGGGTCGTAGTTCTCATTACTTCCAGACGCTTGTTTTATATGTAATGGGGAGTGTTTTAAATTTGAACAAAGTAATTTATGCTTTCACTGTTATTTATATCGCGTGTCTATGGACGTCACACCGTCTATATTAAAGAAAAGTCGTATTGATCATATGTATGTACCCCTCAGAGGGATATAAATATTGTATGTATAGGAGTTAGCACATCCAGGAGGAAAACGTGAGGTCCAGAACTAAAATTTAGTAAAGCTTTCTTTTTGTTGAGATAAAATGTTTTTTGTTTTGTTTTGTTAAGAACTTTTTTTTGTCGCTTCAGTGCTGTCCTGTTTTTTGTCGCTTCAGTGCTGTCCTGTTTTTTGTCGCTTCAGTGCTGTCCTGTTTTTTGTCGCTTCAGTGCTGTCCTGTTTTTTGTCGCTTCAGTGCTGTCCTGTTTTTTAGCACTCCTAACGCTTTTCTTCAACTTTTATTTTGTTTCACTGCCTTTCTTCCTAACTTACTGTTTCTATGCGCAGGGGATCTTGTTTGGGAACACAACTTGGCGTAGATCCCGTGTTCCCTGAACTCCGTGCTAAATGGTGCCTTCATGCTTCCTTTTTTTGGAACGTCTTTATCGCGGTTAGGGAGGATGGAACTAACTTATCTAATCTGATCTAATGACGTGTGGGAAATACCGAGTCGAGGACACCTTGCTTTTCTATGAGTTAGTCATTTTAGTATCCATTTATTTAGTGAAGACTCAAATTTACGAGGCATTGTGCGAGCCGCTCTTTTTTCCATCAAATTAAGACCCTGCGATTCCAATAAATTGAAACTCTAATGTTACAAAAACAAAAAAAAATTTTTATTACATTAGTCTTCAATTTGTTGGTGTAATCTTTTTTCCCCTTGAGTTTCTCTCTTACCGTAGTTAGCCTATACAACCCCCGCATCTCATGGCCAGGCGCTGCTCACCCGACCTGTGCACCGGAAGTAAACCGAGTCTCTTCAATCCTAGAAGGCACTATACGTACGTGATGAACAGATACTATTGTATAGTAGAGGCGTTAGTGCCGCATTGTTCTGAGGGCGACTCAGCGCACCATTCCCACTTCGCTGCGCATCTCATGAGTGATTCCTTCACTTTGACTTTGAATTACTCGAAACAGTTGAGTTCGCAGTTCAAGTTTAAATTTTACAAACCTTCATATTTAGAAATGTTCTGCCTGGTGTGAGTAGATTCACAGGAAAGTTCTATCACGTTATATATTCAGAAATACTCTATCTCACTGGAAATGTTCAAAAATATATTGGTTTAAATTATTGTAGTATTTAAATGATTAAATTTTTACTCATGGCTTGTTTTGAGTACTTCCTTTTTGGTAGAGATATAATATAGAATTACATCTACGTAGAAAATATTACTCCTCATTTTCATAACTTTTTAGAGTTTTTTTGCATATTCAAGTAAATTTTAGGGAGTTCCTCATTACGTCAGTCACCTCACGTGGTCCCACGGCTTGGATACCTAAACCAATAGTGACGATTCAGCAGCTCGGAAATTTAGCGATGAATTTTTAAATTGCTGGTGAAAACTCATGAAAGGAAGTGACCGTAAATGAGCACTTATGTAAGATGGAAGCGTGCTCACGTATTGTCTTGGTCTTTAGCGGAGGGATCAGCGCAGCATTGTGTCGCTCGTTAAAGCTGTTGTGGCAGACCTACCTGCATGTGTGACCCCTCCGCTCTCAATATCAGCGATCGAATTGTGAAAATGTTGTGGGTATAAACGTGTGGCAATGCAATAGCAGATGTAAAAAAAGACTCTCATTAATGACTGTAGCACCATGTTCCTCCTGGCACCCACCGAATTCAAGTTTAGGTTGGCTATGTTTTTTTTATTAACAATGGTACTCCTACTGGAATGAGAAAATTATCGTTACTGGCTGTGGTGCGTTTCTACGAGGTGATCGGTATGCGAATGAATCTACTGTAGAGAACGGAGCTTCGGGAGCAGAGTACATTTGATGTTGACGGAGCCGCGTACGAGGCACGCTGGTATATGAACTTACTTCGGTGTTTTATGATAGTATATACCAGCTTTTTTTAATTTTCAATGACTAGGAGCACAATCTCTGAAACTGCCACAAGCTTTTAGCATCAAGGAACGTATTTATAAAAGAAAAAGGTCACTATGCATCGACGCAAAGCCTGGTTGACACGTTTGCCGACAGGGTTCTGGGCGCAAGAAAACCTATCGTACCTGCTGTGGTTATCAGAGTGGATTAGAGAAGCAACAAGCTCACTAGTCTTCAATCTGACGCCCTCTTAGAAAATTTATAAAGGAGACTTAGGAGTGACAAGAACATCGGCGGTCCCTCCTCTTCTCAAATTGAACGATAAAGAAGATCTGTGACGTCACGGGACCCTCGTACTTCACACCCCAAGTTCGAGGGCCTGGACAGCGCAGCGGCTACGAGGGACCGGAGTTGTTCGAGTGAGACCCGTATTTTCTGGTGCGGGAAGTCATTTTCAGGTGAAATGCGGGAGAAATTCTTCACTTCACCCACTGTTGATGTGCGTCTTGTTTGTACTTCATGGTATTGATTTAGGCTTACTAGTTATATGTAGATCTGGTTGCCAAAGCATTTTTGGCGAACTGGATTTTTCTTGTTATCTCATGTTTTTAATTTTTTACTTCTGCTTTAGCGTTATGTGTCGGTAATTTTGATAGACAAAGAGAGAACGTCTTTGAGTAATTTTGCTGTAAAAATTTATCGTTATTCGTGCAAAACGTCGGAGCCAAAGGCAAAACTTTTTATTTCTCTGCTGTGTTTGTTAACTTAATTCTGATATCACAATTCTTGGTCTTCCTATCATCGCTGAAGTCGAATGTTCGTACACCACCTCTAACGTCAGATGTTTTTACCTCTGCAACACTGCTGAAGAAAGGCTGCCTGCATGCATCACTGGAGGTCAATACCGCTCACGCTCGCATGGACCGGCCGCTTTGGTCCGTCGTGCGCTCCGGTCTGGTCATTTTAAATTCAAGTCGCCCAGTCTAGTCAGTAAAATGAATTTGAATATTCGGAGTAGATTTTGTCGCCTACCAAAGGTGGTTGTCTTCATGGTTGGTTTCGGAATTATCAAGAGCACATTGTTCACGTCGGCACCCACGAGGCCGAGGTGCTGCTCGTGTTCTGCTGGACTTCTTTATTTTGTGCGACTTTACACTCACTTCTTATGAGACGCTCTGACTCGGCGACTTCATTTCGCTTCGCTCTGACCACCTTTGTGCTCGCTGCATAATGATTCAATGCGCGGCTCGCTTTCGCAATATTCTAGAAGTTTAGCACTTCTAACTGCTATTACACCTGCGCTTTCGAAATGTTGGAATCAACATTTCAACACAACTGTTTATTGTCTTTCTCTTGCCCAATAAAAATGATGGAAATCCCACTAGCTGCTATTTATAAAATCAATTTCCGCACAAAGCTGATCACTGCTCCGATTACCACAGTTTATCATCCCACTCTTGGAGCACATAATTCCTCTAATAATTGCGATATCACTCAATCGACCGCAGTATTAACATGAAACTTGGCGGAAAATAAGACTATCCTGAAGTAACTCTTCCCCCAGGGGGATACAACTATTGAATCTATTGGAATTAACGCTCCCAGGGGAAGTGTGTGAGGTCCCGAGCTAAAGGTTAGGCAGACCTTTCTTTTGTTAAGATGGAATATTTTTTGTTTTGTTACGGATCGTCTTTTTTCGCCTCATTGCTGTCCTGTTGTTGTTCAGCACCTTCTATTTTCTTTTTCAACTATATCTTGTTTAATGAATTTCTTTCTCAACTTAACTGTTTCTATGCACCTTGTGCATGGATTCTGTGTTCCCTTAACTCCATGCTCAATGGTGCTTTCCTTTTTCCTCTCTTTAGAAAGCCTTTTTTGCGATTTGGGAGGCTTAGACTAACATCTAATCTAATCACCTAATATTACTGATCTTGACCGTAAAACTTTGATAGCGTTAGTTCCAACACCTTGCAAAAAGGCTGCTTCTTTATGTTGAAACGGACACGCTGGTGTCTGTACAAGAAGAGTCATGACCGTAAATATGACCGTTATTCTTTCTTTTTACACCTTTTCTTTCTTTACTGCAGAGGTACTGGAAGAAGTCATTTAGGGTATCAGTCTTTTAATTCTTCAACTCTCCAAAATATGTACACTCTTGCTCTGGGGCCCGTGCGTGATTATTGCGTGACAGCGGGAACTTGTGTGGTCAGCCAAAATGAACCACTGAGGTCGTCCCTGCTTTTAAATTTTTTGCTTTTACACAAACTTTTATTTCATTTTTTTAACGTTTACTTTGTATTCTTATCTGTTCTATTGTAGAATAAATATATTGTACTCATTAAAGCCCATCGCTCCGGTTGTTAAAGCGTTTTATCAATGCACTCGAGAGCTTACACCTGGAGTCACGAGAGCGTATAATTTCGCTCATTAAGGCGCGCGTATCTGAGGAACGATGAAGACGTCTGGCTCCACCCTGCAGCGCGCGCCTCTCCCCAGCAGCGACGCGTGGCGCGCCGTGTACGCCGCGACACGCGACGTCGCCGCGACGGGGAGAGCTCGTGCTACTCACACCTTCCCGTGCCACTTGCACTTTCTCTTTGTTTCCTCCACGCTTCTCAGCTTGTTCAGGTAGGCGTGTTTCAGACCGTTCTCGCGCGTTGCTGAGTTTTGTCGTTCATGCTTAAATTCGTTGTCTGCTGGCTCTTTTTACCCTGTAAACTTGACGTTCGTGAATTATTCGGAACTTTGAAACAAGAATATCCAGAAAGAAAAAGAAAGAAAAAAACCTGACTTTTATTTCTGTAAAGTCATATTTTATTTGTAAAAACTTACTTTTCAGATTTATTAGCGGGTCGAAAGCAATAACCTTGGCAATAAATGTTTGTTCTTACCGTGATTTTGCATGTTCGATCACTTTCAACTAATGCTCAGCCGGGCGCAAAAAATGACAGCTTGACAGGCTTGATCGGTTTGACAAAGTGTGCAAAAAAGCCATCGCCTGAGGGCATCAGGGATAGTAATTTCAACCACCCCCAACAAAATGAATATGCGTAAGATAAAGAGAAGAACCGATGTAAAAATGAAAATCTTTATGATTTTTTAGGCAAACTTTATGGAGTATTATAATTCCATTTTGAGTACTGAAACAAAAAAGGTCAAACTTGAAAAATTCAGAGAAATTTGATAAAATATGTCAACAAATATCCATAAAAACTTGCATCTTAACGTAGATCATTCAACTTAGATCATTCAACAGTAGTAGAACGGACACATACCCTCATTGGCTTACTTACACACCCATGGACAAGCACAAACACTCATACATTTACACATGGGAGCCTCATCCACAGACGCACGTAAACATACAACACACACACAGAAGTATTTCATTAGGTAGAAGCAATGTTCAGTTTGACTGCACTCAAGTCTTTATTTAGGTTAGGTTTATGGGTGGTTATGAATGAAGATTTCAAAATACCAAGTTCTTGTTCGTTATTCGTGCTACACTAAGTTGAGAAATTATTTATTTTGAAAGGATGATTGAATTGCTGACAATGATCTTGAATTGATGAATGAGGAGGAGAGGATAGTATGCGACCGGTTCTACGGCAAATTCCTGAATATTGACTGTGTCTAATAAATCGTTGAAATTTTGTACTACCAACGTAAGTCTGCATGCAGCAGTCACACTTATAGAAATAGACACATCTACTCCGTAGGCACTCCTCCGGTCGTTCTTTCCTCCTTAAAAAATGAACCGATTTTAAAACCGTTTCCATAAAACTCTCAAAAATCAACTGAAGTAAGTAAAAAACCCACCGAACATAGAAACGACTTCCCTTTCATTACTAAAAATCGACCTATTGGAAATAAAATGAATATGAGCTCTCGAACAAATTCTATTCCTTTACTTCTCGAACAATCCGCATGAAATGTATTTCGTGTTCTGAAGCTTCAAGTTTATAAATTGTTTCTTTTGTTAGAGTAAGCGTTGTGTTGAAGAATGAGCAAATGTAAAACGGCATCATAAAATATACATTCGAGAGAAAATACATAAGCAATTTTTGTTCAGTGCGCTTGGTATTGCAGCTGGTTTTCTACATAAAGTTGAGACCCCGGCCGTATTTTTAATGTATCTTATCGTGTACTGCACAGCGCATGGCAACTTAACTGCCCATTTGTGTTCCCTCTCGAGTTAGTGTGAGGTGAGACTTTCCCCGTCTCAAGTTCGTTTGGAGGATTCTCGCCTCAGTAAGGATAATAAGTTATAAAAAACAGGAAATAAAATATTAAGGCAAATCAGCCTTACAGAACACTTGAGTCCATTGTAGAAAAGAGAACACGGCCAATTTAGACTTATTAGGTCTTTGGAACAAACGCAAAAAACACATTTAAAGTTAACGGGAGCAATTAACGCTAAATTGAGTTGTTTAGGCACAGAGTAACAGGTAAGGGTAAGGAGAAGTCGTGCGAGTGTAAGGATACCTAGAACAAAATAAATAGAATATAGAAACAACGGAACGCTTACATCGAACACTGATTGTTCTGTCGACATGAATCAAAATTGTAACACCAAAAATGAAGTTATGACAAGAAAATGCTTACCAGCAGCATGGACGTCACAGGCACAAAAGAAGGAACAGTGATCGTCATATGCCGCTCGGCCACAAACTAAAAGCGAAATGGGCAAAAGGATTTACCTTTAGATGTCAAAGGTATTTTGATACTTCATCATTATCGCTAACAAATCCTAACACGCGTGCTGACACAAACGGGATTTTTTCGATTTAATGGTCGGTGTTTAGGTGGGATGAAGGCGTCCTTAGCTTGCGGTTTCAATTTTAATATATTTGGAACGACATCTAACGAGTCCAGCTTTTTATGATCTGCTTATTTCATTCATTTCCTTCTCCAACAAAATTTAATGCCGACCAATGTTTATTACCTAATTAACTAATCGGTTAATATGTAATCAAATCGAAAGCAGCAATTAATCAATTCATTACAGCAACACCTCATTGTAGCACAACTACGCCATATTGAAATCAGGAATTGATGACAAATGTCATCCGTAAGTCAGGTTCAGCTCATGTTCAGCTTGAATGTTCAGCTCTAGATTACATCATTGGAGGCCGAAGTTAAGCCGATGTGCAATCGTAAGCCCTGGTTTACATTGTAAATCAGTTTTTCTTCTGAGAAAGTTTGAGCCCCGACGCAGCCTTTCAGGTTTGGATTTTTATCCTTTGTGGTACTGAAGGTTTTGGTGAAATTAAGTGCTAGGGCTTGTGAAATTCAAATTATATTTACATGGTTGTACTGTCTTGTGTCAAATAAATATAATACTCGCAAGTATAAATGTTTATACTTATAAGCGGAAGATTTCAAGTTTTACCGAAGCAGGTGGCAAATGCATCCGTGGTGAAGATCAAGCGTTGCTATGAAATGCATTAAGTTTCAGTCACATTAAAGGCTTGTTTGGAGCGAATTTATTTGCGGCAGGTAGCTCACACCCGTGCCCTCGCATCCTCCTCCTATGATGCCTCCCCCGCAGTCTTGGATTGCCAGCCTCACCTTTTTCTGATCAAAATAATCGAATTTGAACCATTATTCCCGTAAAATTTAGCCATAAAGATCACTTAGGGTGATCTTTAGCCAGGGTTGCGAGATGCTAAGTGCTTTTTCTGGCTTGATGTTTGTTTTCAAAAAACTGATTTGCTAATTTAGACTCGAAAAACTAGTGTAGGTGGCAACCCTCTCCTCAGTGGCCTCATGACGCGAGGTGTACGAGCTCACTAGCAGCAGCTGACTGAGCTGCATGCACCACGCTACTCGCGATCGCTTGGCTCCCATGCCAAACTGGGGCGATATTGCAGCTCTTCGTTTCTATTTTTTATTTTGTTTACCCTGCTGACCGCTAAACTGCATTTGTGGAGGCACCGCATGGCGGGCTTTAGTGAAGCTTTTCTTTGGGAGAAGCGTTTCCTTGGCGCTTTTCACCCAGCTGTTGGAGCTCCTCCATGACCCATGTTAACACCTTCGTGACCTCTTAGAAATCCGTGACTTCTTACAATTCCTTCGTGACTCCTGGAAAATGCTCCGTGACTCCACACGAAAATGTCACGATACAATGCTGGTCTAGCACGTAACGTAGGAGGAGTCTCAACCCCCACAAGTAAATATAATGTACACCTTTGTGCTCGCGTGAATACCACATAAAAGCATGGGCAATGAAAGATTCAAGATTAAAATTGGTTTATTTTTACGATCACGTGGATTAAAATACGAGCACACAAAATGTTTCAATGCAATGATTAAAGCACAGGGAAATGTTAAGGCAACATGAGCGTAAAATGAGCGGGTTAACATGAGCAACATAATGAGACACACAAAAACGAGAAGTTTGCTCTCCTTATCACAATGAACGCTAGCCCAACAATTTCAGGATTACGACAAAAATAACTTTCCGCACTGTGCAAAAATCAGGAAACATAGTCGATGAATGGGCTAGCATGAACACGAAACATTCGGAAATAATGCAATATAAAAATCGAAGAACTTTGCTTACCACAAGGTGTTCAAAAATTAGTAAACACTTCGCATCATGTACCATCTGAACTCTTGCTTTGTGACCGAAACACATCCTCCTGCTAAGTGCACAACATCATAGCAAACACAATTAATCCCATAATTAGCACGCCCAACAATAACTCGACACCTAATAAAGAAAAGGGACCATTTACGAAATTTAGCGCGTTGAATTTGAACACACTGTTTTCGCCTATTACTTGACTGGCAATTCACTGCAGGGACAATTTTCAGAGTCCTATAAACCAATTATTTCGTGCTACACTTTCTTGCAGCATGTAGATTTCGATGACCTAATATGTTTCCAATACTGCCTGAAGAATACACGTAGAGTTGATCCGATGCCGACCATCTTCACCGGTCTGCTGCCTCAGTGTTGTTACTCCCGCCCAGCGCTCTAAATTGAGTACCGCTTGCCGCCTCAGTGGTGTTGCTCTCGTCCAGCGCTCCAAATCGAGCACCTCTCGTTTGAGGGCCAAAGAAGATAGAACTCTGAAGATCTCGTTGCTGCGTGGCATCGTCGCCAACATCGTCACTGAGCAGTTATTGCTTACATGTGGGAGTTGTTACGATCTTGGTGTTGAAGTCGAAACATCTCTTGAATATCCCTCCGTAGAATCGTTGTGGAGCGGTCGTCAACGAACATCGCCGCGGTGCTAATATGCTTCAAGGAGATTATTTGTTCTTGACACTTCGACGTTAACTTTACTCTGATGTAAATTTGCTGTTTGGGTGAAATGCATGTCGGCGACGGGCCGACACGCCACGTTTGCCAGCCCTTAGATCACGTGTACTTCTCTCGCGACTTCGAAACAAAAAGACCTCCCGACTTCTCCTCTCCGCTGCTTATATCATCCTCACAGTTTCCTTCCAGAATTTTCTCGAACCTTCCCAAAACATTCGAGCTTCTTCCAAGCAAAGATTACGTGTTTCCCTTATGATTGGTGGAAATCTTGCCTGCTTCGGGTTGCCGAAATGTAACTGGTGCGTTCTCTGGCACACCTCCTTGCCTCCTCTACTCCTTGATTCTCATTGGTAGAGTCAGACGCGGTTGACTCCATGAGCCAGCCCCTACCTCTTCGAAGCTAACCCTCGCTTGTTTGAAGTGGCTCGTACTCGTCTCACGCCTACCCGTGTGTTGTGTGTGTGAGCTCCCATGTGTTTTGTGTGTGTCTTGTGTTGTCTCTGAGATTTGTGTTTGTGTGCATGACTGTGTGCTTGTGGACGCCTGGACCTTAGCCCTCTCGTCGAAACGCTACCCACTTGAGCTCGACATATTTATAGCCAGACTCATGTCGAAACCTGAGAACAACGCAGTTCTTGTAGAGTTCTGCGGTTACGACATCCTGTCCACCGTCCCTAGCTCAACAAGATATTGTATTTCCCCAAGTAAAGTATTTTGAAGTGAAGTCTTTCCTCAAATAAAGTATTTCCCAAATTTCCCGGAGTAAAGTATTTCCCAACAAAGGTGAATTATCTCCTGAAATAAAGTATTTCCCAAATTTTCATTCTTCCTCGAATAAAGTATTTCCCAAATCTCCCCGAGTGAAGTATTTCCCCACAAAAATGCTCCGTGACTCCTTGCGATTCCTCCGTGACTCCTTGCAATTCTTCCATGACTCCTTGTAATTCCTCCATGACTCCTTGAGATTCCTCCGTGACTCCTTGCAATTCCACCGTTACTCCTTGCGATTCCTCCGTGACTCCTTGCAATTCCTCCGTGACTCCTTGCGATTCCTCCGTGACTCCTTGAGATTCCTTCGTGACTCCTTGCGATTCCTCCGTGACACCCTCCGTGACTCCTTGCAATTCCTCCGTGACTCCCAGAGTTACTTAGTGACCGCATGTTGTGATGGGGCATGAGCAGCGCCAGCCTCGTATGGAGGAGTTGGCTCACCTTCCACAATGAAATGCAAATGCCGTCGAATTAATTGAAAATATCACTGTTCGTATTTATACACAAAAATGCTACGGCTACGAACCTTGTGAATTGAAATAATTCACGATACTCATCGCTTTTATGAGCATAGCAGTGACTTACGATGCACTATCATTATCCTTTTTAACGTCTTCACTTTGATGTATCTTCTGCGATTGATAACTTCTGAATCTTATGGATTTATCGCTTACTTCCTTTCACCAGTGCCATGCACTCAAACATGCAATGAAGATACAACCGTTCGCAAGCGAATTGTCTACTGAGAGCTTGGATTTAATGAATACTTCACTACTGAATTTCATCGATCGATGAGCCCTCACGTCAAGTACTAAAAAGGGGAACATTTGCATGCTTTCTAATGTACACTATTTAGCCAACGTTGATAGCGAAAAAAATTGATCAAACCAATTTTGAAACAATCGTGAAATCAACTCATCACAAAAATATGATTTGAGCCATCACTTTTCTTGATATGCAACAATTTTATTTCACAAAGAGTGCAACGCATGCGAAATTTTTATCCAAATGTTGGGTAACATTTTTATCAATCTGCCAATTACTCTTTTAATATCGCGGTAAGCATTCCTAATTTTCCATTTATACCTGTCTCGGAAGTCGTGCACCATGGCATACAATAATTTGTAGTTCTTTTTTTTTGTTAATTTGCTCGTATTTGTGATCTGATACGGATGAAAAACTAACGGTACAATATAGAGTTCAATTGATCAGTGATTAATGACAATTGATCAATGGTATTAGAGTTCAGTGATCGGGAAAATTTAAATACGTGTGTAATTTTATAAAAACCTGGGTGGTGCGTGACTCCTGGGACACCCTGTATATTGCAGTTTCGTACCCTGCATCAGTTCGTGTTCTCTTGGTGTAGCAATCGATTCCTAAATGCGCAGCGGTTTTGAACTCACACAGGACTTAACCTAACTATTAAAACACTTGAAACGTCGCTTGTAGATTGATAATAGTTGTAATCACCATCAATCAATTCAATTCCTCGGCCTTCGCGTGAAAAATTATAACCCTGCTTAAGTTCATTGGGAAGTACACGGAACGCATCATTACAATTTTTTGTTAGCTCCAGAATTCCCAAAGGGAGAACGCTCTTGTGAGAATATCGTATGTCGTAAGAAACACTGTCGAGCTTGGGTCTTTACTTCTGAAGGCCATTGCCTTAAAATCCCTATTATGCCATCTGATTTTAATCCCCGTTTAAATGTATAAATTTTTGAGTAAGGATAATTACTCTAAAATTTATTAATTATGTTCTCGAATAGTTATTCGTTTTCTGTTTTTTCGCGATTACACATCGCGTTAACGCGTAGGTCCATTGTTCAACTTGTCTGCATCGTTTATGTGCTGCAACTGCTCGCACTCCATTTAGAATCTGATTTTGTTCTATGAAGTACCCCACACTCCCAAGTGCCTTACTGGTCATTACTCCTGCTACTTAGCCACGAAGTCCGATTGCACCCAAGTCATTCATGTTTACTTGAGTGACTGCTCTGATTGCCTGATTGCGAAGTCTGCTGATACCAAATCCGACCGCCTTTTTGAAATGGTTCACCCTCGCACGTCGACCTGCCAAAGTGTACATATACTTTGAATTTGCCTGAGGGCGCAATAAACGTTTGTACGCCTTAACACAGCGTTGGTCTGCCACCGTAATGTCTACAACATCGATGACAAATGATTCTGTGGGCTTCTTCAAAATGCCAGCCCCTCCCAACGTAGTGTTCCCCGTTCACAGGATAATTTTGCCAGTATAGCAGTTGATGGTATGGCAGTTGACTGGCAACCTTTTCCTACTCAGTTTTTGCAAGATATTTCTCAACTTACGAAGAGTATCCTAAATCTTTTGAATTCTAAAGAAAAAAGAATATTTCATGCTCTCATAACCAATCGTTAATGCAGTGAAAACAAAATTGTATAGAGTTAATATCAATTGAACTCCTGCGTGACTCCTTGAAACTTAGCGGTCTCTTGAAACTCATCCGTTACTCCACGGGACTCCTTCGTGTTCAGTAAAATTATTGGTCACCCGTTGGATCTCTTGATTGCCCCTCTTACCTCTACCTTCGTGTAACCTAAGCTTGGAAACTCGAGGTGTAGAATAGATAGATACATAATTTCTTCATGTATAACTTAACGCAACTTCTCCAATTCTATGGGTGTTAAGTATTTAAACTCCTAACTCCTCTAACAATGGCTGATTATGATGAAGCTGTTTATTGAGTTCACTTAAATAACACAACCGATGCATAAAGATCTGAATTAAAATTGATGAGTACGCACAAAACTCACGAATTGCGTTGCCTGAGAGGAGTACGTCATCATTCCGCCATTGCTCGGCTTGAACGCGGGACTCAGCTAAGAGGAAGTTGCTCTAAATCCTAAGTTAATTTACAATAGCCTATTTCAGAAATAAAATAATTTTAATAACACATTTTCTCGTCAATGCCAGTGTAGTATAGATGCCTCTAAGCTAAGATTAGAAGAATTAATGGGCAAAAACCAAACGTCTCTGTCGCGTGAGAACAATAGAGAAGGCAGTAAAAAGCATGCTGGGCACTTGCGTCTTATGCTGCTCCAATTAGGGACGTGATCTTGAAGCTCGTCTGAGGCGTGACGTGTGCTTCTTTCACAGCGCAGCTCGGACTGACGGATAAGTTGATATACTCGTATGTTTGATTGAGATGATTTGCTATTCAAATAATTTGGTGTCAATTCCTTTTTTACATTTTAAGAAAGTTTAGGTTATTCCGGTTTCTATATGCACGTAGTCTAATGCTACGTTAGGGTCTAAGTAGCGATGGCTGCATGTGTGAATGTATGAAATCAAATTGTAAACAAGGGTCCGATTAGACTTTAATAAGGTTATAAATAGGGGTCTAATTCGTAATTTTCGCTATATAAGTAGCGATGATTGCTTGTGTGGATGTATATAGTCAGGTTGGAAACTAGAGTCGACATAGCGTTGATTGATTGTCTGGTTGTTCATCTCTGTTATTCGAAGGTGGTAAGAGTGGGTGGTTAGTGCAAGTACAAATGCTTTGATTGCTGATGTCTATGTGTATGTAGATAGTTTGATTGCTGATGAAATGCTCTGTTTTGGTACCTATAGAGGTGCTCAGAGTAGTTCTAATTGTTGGCAAATTTAAATAGCTCTGATGACTATGAGCTCTGTGCTTTACAGTTCATGGTTCTTATTCTTTTGGGGATCAACGTTTTCACGGCTAACGGATGCATTTATTGTACTTGAATTAATAATGTGAATCAGTTTCATATGTCGTTTAGAGTGGCGGCTGTATTAGGGAAATATTCCGAATTTCTCTCATAAAGCAGAAATACATTATCCTCATATGGAGGGTGACTCCGCGCCTGTTTCACGACCAATAAAAAGTAATTGCACGACGCCATAAAGCACAAGGCGCTCACTGCACACTCCTCTCCTGGTACACGACTGAAGGTCTCGTTAGGAAATAGCCATGCTCTGTACAGCTCAGCTAAAGCGTGCGTAACTAATTTTGAAGCCTTTTCATTGCGTGTTCAAGTCAATGACGGTTTCTTGTGGTATGAAAACTTGAAATTTGTCCTTATTTCAAGGACCAACTCGCAAATTCAACAAACAGCTACGCATTTAGTGTGGCGTTATTATTTTGTTGCATTATGCCAACTCACGCCGAGGTTCGTTTAAATGATATTTATAAAATTCTTCGTCACATGAAAATTTCTGTGAGTTTGAGTTGTGGAACTTGGAGCAAATTAGTGGAATGATGGTAGTAATTGTTCCCATTTTTGCTTTAAAGTTCGGAATTTTTAGATTCAAGTTTCTAAAATGTTACCGAATTACACATATACATGCACTCAGAACCTCAACCCGCCTAATGCAGTAACACAAGCATTGTGTTTCGTTGGCCTTCCCGCTATGTTGAGGTATGCATGCAGCCTCTCACCACAATGGGACAATTGTGTGGGACGCCTCGCGCAAACAGGGCCATGTCTCCCCTTTCCTTTCCTCTCCATCTTGCGTAGTAATGTAAGTTCATTACTGTGTAGAGGGCCTTGTGCCCACGACGCTGCCCTGCGTTTGGCCATGTATACAGGACACCATACCTTACCATGAACTCTGTGTTCACGTCTCAACCTCACGTGAGTTGGTACTCACTCACGATACTACCTTACATAGAGTTGTGTACTGCCTTACTTAGAGTGGTGTTCTACCTTACATATAGTCGTGTTCTACCTTACATATAGTCGTGTTCTACCGTACATTAAGCTGTGTACTCACGACACCACCTCACACAGCTGAGTACTCACGAAACCACCTCACACAGCTGTGTACTCACGACACCACCTCACACAGCTGTGTACTCACCACACCACCTCACATAGCTGTGTACTCACGACACCACCTCACACAGCTGTGTACTCACGACACCACCTCACACAGCTGTGTACTCACAACATCACCTCACACAACTGTGTACTCACGGCACCGCCTCACACAGCTGTGTACTCACGACACCACCTCACATAGCTGTGTACTTCTAACATCACCTCACACAGCTGTGTACCCACGGCACCGCCTCACACAGCTGTGTACT
Organism: Morinoia aosen; assembly: GCA_030386875.1. NCBI lineage: Eukaryota > Metazoa > Arthropoda > Malacostraca > Amphipoda > Talitridae > Morinoia > Morinoia aosen. Next base: position 91,775,403 of record CM059561.1, on the reverse strand, counting down.
CACGACACCACCTCACACAGCTGTTTACTCAACATTACCTCACACAGCTGTGTACTCACGACACCACCTCACACAGCTGTGTACTCAACATTACCTCACACAGCTGTGTACTCACGACACCACCTCACACAGCTGTGTACTAAACATTACCTCACACAGCTGTGTACTCAACATTACCTCACACAGCTGTGTACTCACGGCACCGCCTCACACAGCTGTGTACTCTCGACACCACCTCACACAGCTGTGTATTCACGACACCAACTCACACACCTGTGTACTCACGACACCACCTCACACAGCTGTGTACTCACAATACTCGCCTACACGAGCTAGACACAAGCCCGTGATCTTACTAAGTTAAATCTCTACTTCTTGGTTTGCTGTTCTGTTCAATGAGCTTTTAAGCCTTTTCTTGCGTAACCTTTATTTAAATAAATGACCTTGATCTGTGTATAGTTTGAATAGTTGTATGCGCCTCGAAAGGCTAGTTTTTACTGTGGTAGTTATGGAAACTAACTCCTAATGCTGTTATCAGCTCAGCTTCGTGTTCGTCTTCTATGGTTTTTCGGTATGAATGTCCATCTAAAATGGTCTGTTGGTGTCAACGTCGGTCCAAAATATCCTATTGGTATCAGTATCGGTCTAAATGAACGTGGTGGTGCAATGTGACATACTTGGTTCAAACAAACAAATAAAACAAGCATCGGCATCTAAGGATGCTTTATTTTCAATCAAGCCTGATACATATCACTTTGTACATTGGTTTTTCAAATGCCTTATAACTAACGCCAGGACGCCAAGACAGTTTCCCTCGGTCAAGACCAGTACCCATTTCAGACACCTGGGTAGACTGGGGTATTATGCTTTGAGTTTTTCCCCTATACCCAACGGAGAAAGTCGCCACACAGCGCCGGAATTCGAACCCTCGACGCCTTCACGGAGGGGCGGGTTCTTCAACCACTCGGCTACGACGAGCATAATACTCCATGTGGGTATTGTGAAACGTGGGTCAACGTGAGTCTAGTGTGAAATATATTCGCTAACAACCGCACGCCTGCGTGTGCCTTGTCTGCGTACTTGCACATGCAGTATAGCGAGTCGCTGTGTCGGGCCGAACCATTCCTGCTGAGGAAGACCAGAACGCGCGCTCGTCGTAATGAGCAGCTCAGCTTCGGGCGCACGCGCGTAGAGTTCGCTTGGCCCCTGCATGTCCTTTTATTGTGCACCTGCCAGTGACCTAGGGACGGAATTTCAAAGAACGTACTTCGTCGTTGCGGTACAACAACCTGCAGCGAAAGATCTTCGGTCTACTTAGCTATAGCCAAAACCGAATTAGTTATTTTTTTAAATGTCGTGACCCTTTTTATTTTGTCTCGCTGAGGTCACGGTCTTCATTTTTCTCTGCCGTCATTCTTTGTTGCGATGCATGATATTTTTCATGTGATATTATTAGTCGTGACATTAAGATTATTCGTCACAATTCATATATTTTCTACTTGGTAATATCAAGGTAGCTGCCACCAATACAGGGTTCCTGTATAAATATTTAATTCAATCTTCGGTAAGCGTTACGAGCGGCTTAAGGCCATAAATTAATCGTGCATTTTAGCCGTGTTTCCTGGCTACAAACATTATCTTTTCTTCTGAATCATCATGTCCTCTCCTCCTATTTATCTGAGGGTCATTAAAGACACAGGAAATATCAAAGAAATTCACTATTGAACACAGGAAAATATTGAGACATTAATCATCGAAAGTACGCAAGCTAATTGAACGCACGCGATCTGCGCATTCACATCCTAATATACTTAGAAGCGTGAGAGGGAACTGGGATTTGACATGAAATCAGAGGGAAACTTATCTTGAGATTTGGAGATCGGTCTCGCAGTCTGAATGTCGCCTGGCTCGGTGCACTGGAGCACGGTCACCATGTTTGGTTGAGGGCGGAGAGACCGGGTTGATGGCTGGGGCTATGCCGACATTTAGCAGTCTAGGTTGACAATCTCTAATTTACGTTATTGTCACTGCAGTTGAGTATTCTTGAAGTTAATCACTTTCGAGCGAATGAGGGCACAGATATTCTAGGATGGCTTTGAGTAGTGAATTTAAGAGGCAAGCCTAGGCCCAACTGGACCAAGGTAGAGGAACAAACTCGTATGCGGCTGCTTGTGATCGTGTTCTCGCCTCAACTGCCGCTCTCCCTCAGGCAACCGCGTCTGGCGTCCCCTTGAGGTGCCAAGTTTGAATAACGACCTAACAAGGTTACCAATAAGAACGTGATATATCCCTATTATCAAATAGAAAACATACATCATTAACCTTACCCTCATTACTATATAAAAATCCCCACAAAACAATGTTAAACATATGAATTAAAGCAAATGAAGACATCCGTCGAGGTTCTTAGCATCTTCGGCTGGCGTGTTCGTTCGCTACGTGTATCGGCGTCGTCCGATCGTTCCTGAAGAGTCGATTGTTCTAGGACGTAACGTTGCAATGTTTTCTCGCAGAAATCAGGCTTATTATTTGGTCTTTTGAATCATTTATGAATAAGTCGTTGGCCGGACGATTATTCAGATCCTTAGCGATATTCCTTACACAGTTATGCGGAGAAGCATGACATCCCCCGTGGCCGAACAAATTACAAGCTCCTGCTTGTGCTCGAAAGGCTTATCTTCGACGTTGCTCACACGTGCAGCCGACGCCTTAATGCGTGGATCATGGGAAGAGTCAAGATGCTTACAACTGGAGTTTGCTCTTCTGGCGAGCGCTGATTCAGAGTCGTCAAATAAAGGAGTCATTATAGTTGTCCTATGGGCAGAACCGTGTCCTATAGATGACACCGACTTCTCCCTCCGTTGCGTGGATCACTGCAGTAATCCTTGAGAGTGAAAACCCTCGGAAGTGTAGCGAACACTTCCAAATACACCCAAGTCGTATAATCCTGGGCTGCATGACTTGCTCCACCACTTGCAGAAGTCTTATAGAGATCTCCGAAAAATATTCCGTGTGTCGTCGGTCGAAGTGGACTACTATCTCGTGGAGTTCATCATCTTTTTTGGGGTTGCGTAGGACTCGCTGCCTTTATGCTGAGATCTTTGAGTTGATACGTTGATTTTCATCCGGGCCTCCGTATTATTTTCATCGTCGCTGATTACATCTGAAGCCGTCGTCGCCAAATCCATCCGAAGTCCGAAGTCGTGATTGAAATCCCTATGTTGAGCTGTCCTTTAAATTTTAAATGCCCGTCGTTTTCTATTCACCGTGCCTCAGTAGAAAATTAGCCGCGGTCGTCGACCCAGTCCGCTGATAAGAAATTTTCTTCGCGTACTCGTTTTCTACGAGTCGGCGTGCGAGCTCAGATCTGCCGCTGCGTGTCGTAATAGCCAGTTGCCGTCTGGCGAAGTTTTCTACGCCTCGCCGTTTTCTGTTAGTCGGTGCGCGAGCTCAGGTGGTTGTCGTCTTGCGTCGTGCTCCAAGCGTCGTGTAGATGGTGGAGTAGGGAGCAGGGTCGCAGCGCATGCGTGGCCGACCCTTGGTAGTGGTGCCGTCCGAGCAGGGCGATGCCGCTCACCAACCATAGTGAGTGGTGGGTGATTGAATGCCAGCGCGTGCGTTCAGTCGCGCTCACCCGACGTCATCCACCATTCCTGGAAGGTCAATCCCATTAAGTGTTTGTCCTCATATCCTTCTTTAATTTTTTCCCAAGTCTCCCTCTACATCACGTCAACCAAGTCTCCCCTCTCAAACTCCCAAGTATTTACAAAAGGACTTAAGCATCCTACGTTTGAATTTTACGTTATTGTAAGCAAATTACGAATAGAACATAAGGTTCAAAAAATTATTTAAGTATAGATCGCAAATTTTAAAATTAATTACATCCTACGAGTACACACACATTTACGGAATTATCGAAATACATGAAAGTGAAACAAATTGAACTATTTTCCCCACACAGAAATATTAATTACAAAAATTATACATAGTATTTAAATTTGACCAACTCGACGCAATGAAATTCATAGTTATGTTCAGGACCAGTAGAACATGTATGCGCAAACATATTAATACGAGATCGTCGAGATTGAATAAACCCGTTTGAAATAAATCCTGGCTGTACCAAATTTTTTTTTTTTAAATCACGAACTAAATTTACTTCACTATTCAGATACGTTGTTGTGTTTTCCTAGTAGTTCGCGCATCATTTATACTACGTTTCAGTGACAACAAGAGTCCCCATGTGAGGTATTCGCAGGTTATTAATTATTTTAAGAGTAATAGTAAATCTAATTCTTTAGATTATACGCCAAAATGAAATTGGTCCAAGGAACCGTAATTAAATTTTTGCAAACCTTAACTAACTAGTAACTCTAATAGCAGACAAATGTCTCCAGTTTACATTCATTCTCATTGGAATAATGTCGTTGGTAATTGGATTTGAATTCATTGTACGTAATACCCAGATAATTGATCAAGAACTCGCACAACATATTGGAAAAAGATAAAATTTATCATACGTTGACTTTAAATTGTAATAGCAATTCCTAGCATCCGTAGTAAATTCTCAGACAAATTTCGTGTAAGATCGTTAGTATTAAATTTTGAATATAAAACTCACATGATATTGACATAATCATGCCGTGGTATCCGCAGGAATTTGTTTGATGAACGTCGAATAAGAAATTTTACACGCAGTAATGATGAAATAATTAAATTTTTACGTTCTCACATGTAATTAAATTTATCTTTCATTAGAAAAACGTAAATATTACATGCCTAAACTAAGAAAATCGTGATTCACAACATTTATCGTTCGCGTTATTGAAGTTTAGAATCATGGAAAGCTCTAGCGTGTGGCATTTGTGGCAGTTCGTACGCGGGTACGTGGGCTTTGTTTATGTATCACATGCCATTGGCGTGGGGAAGCGAGCGGCTGCTGCGGTAAGCCAGCCCTACCCAAGGACTTAGGAATGTTCGATCTTAACATTCGTCTCCAACGTAGCATGTTGTTACATTTCAGTTTTTACATTACAGTTTTAACGTTGGGTAGTGCAGAAAATGTTACATACATGGTAGTTAAATTTAATTGATGAAGGGATACGTTGCACATCCGTACCTATTATGAGTCTATCGACAACATTGAAATATGAAACATTAATACAACATTACTTTATCGTTCCAAATGACATTCTGCAAATAAGTATTCACTAGGAAGAGAGAGATAAGATGATTCAGATAAAGAAATTATTTTTAGTCGGCCAAATATCAATTTTTAAATTTGAATGTTTGAATGCACGTATATATTTTTTATTCGGAGATATAAGTTCGGTAGGCATGAGATTTTACAGTAACATTCACATTTAAAGCAAAACTCAAATCCCAACGCTCAGCCGCCATTTGTCGTGACCCTCTTTATTTTGTCTCGCTGAGGTCACGGTCTTCATTTTTCTCTGCCGTCATTCTTTGTTGCGATGCATGATATTTTTCATGTGATATTATTAGTCGTGACATTAAGATTATTCGTCACAATTCATATATTTTCTACTTGGTAATATCAAGGTAGCTGCCACCAATACAGGGTTTCTGTATAAATATTTGATTCAATCTTCGGTAAGCGTTACGAGCGGCTTAAGGCCATAAATTAATCGTGCATTTTAGCCGTGTTTCCTGGCTACAAACATTATCTTTTCTTCTGAATCATCATGTCCTCTCCTCCTATTTATCTGAGGGTCATTAAAGACACAGGAAATATCAAAGAAATTCACTATTGAACACAGGAAAATATTGAGACATTAATCATCGAAAGTACGCAAGCTAATTGAACGCACGCGATCTGCGCATTCACATCCTAATATACTTAGAAGCGTGAGAGGGAACTGGGATTTGACATGAAATCAGAGGGAAACTTATCTTGAGATTTGGAGATCGGTCTCGCAGTCTGAATGTCGCCTGGCTCGGTGCACTGGAGCACGGTCACCATGTTTGGTTGAGGGCGGAGAGACCGGGTTGATGGCTGGGGCTATGCCGACATTTAGCAGTCTAGGTTGACAATCTCTAATTTACGTTATTGTCACTGCAGTTGAGTATTCTTGAAGTTAATCACTTTCGAGCGAATGAGGGCACAGATATTGTAGGATGGCTTTGAGTAGTGAATTTAAGAGGCAAGCCTCGGCCCAACTGGACCAAGGTAGAGGAACAAACTCGTATGCGGCTGCTTGTGATCGTGTTCTCGCCTCAACTGCCGCTCTCCCTCAGGCAACCGCGTCTGGCGTCCCCTTGAGGTGCCAAGTTTGAATAACGACCTAACAAGGTTACCAATAAGAACGTGATATATCCCTATTATCAAATAGAAAACATACATCATTAACCTTACCCTCATTACTATATAAAAATCCCCACAAAACAATGTTAAACATATGAATTAAAGCAAATGAAGACATCCGTTGAGGTTCTTAGCATCTTCGGCTGGCGTGTTCGTTCGCTACGTGTATCGGCGTCGTCCGATCGTTCCTGAAGAGTCGATTGTTCTAGGACGTAACGTTGCAATGTTTTCTCGCAGAAATCAGGCTTATTATTTGGTCTTTGGAATCATTTATGAATAAGTCGTTGGCCGGACGATTATTCAGATTCTTAGCGATATTCCTTACACAGTTATGCGGAGAAGCATGACATAAATACTTGGTGTGCGTCTGAAACCCGCTCAGTTCTCCAACCCAGCGGGGTTGCCATTTGTTCAGTGCACACGCTTTGTTGAAAAAACGCCCAAACTTAACGATTTTGCCGAGAAAAATAATACTTAGTGTAGCCAAGTCGACGTTTTCACTGTCCGATGTGATGACCTGAGTTCTTTGAAAATACAGCTTAGAACTACGAAGCCTCACAAGGCAAGCCACGTGGTGAGAAGCATGGCGGCGTGAGCTGAATTCGCGAGATGCTGAGGCAGTGAAGGTTGCTGCTGAAGCTACGCCGAGTTTCCTGCGCTCGCTGAGGTCGAGTTCTCCTGCTCACGGGCCCCAGCGGGAATCGTGCGGGGCGCGAGGAAATTTCTAGCTGGAACCAGATCTAGAAATATTCTCCAATTCGGGGCTGGAGTTTATCGAAGCATTTGTTTCAGTTCCGGCTCTAATTGCGTTAGGATCCACTCGAATTACTCGACAGAATTTCACGCCAGCAAAAAGAACCAATAGAAATTAAGATTTTTTCAACTCGCAGAAGCAGGAGCTGTAATTCAATGAAAGTCTGAATTTGTTGTGAATTTTATCTTCTCTCTAATATATCGAGCCTTGTTAGACGCAATAACTGTTACTTGACCGAGGTGTTCGGAATATAAAGGTTTTACTTCCTCTTTGCCCCACTTTATATCACTGGAAAATTTCAAACCTTTCGAAGAAAATTGCAAATGAGAGCAGAAATAATGATTTCTAAAGCCTAACACTAAGTTTAAAAGTATAAATAATGTAATTCATGGTAGACGAATATTTTGATACGTTTATTCTAAGGCATTTTCTCAGACTCCAGCATTTATTGTTTAGATGATTGCTTTTTTGCATGTTGAAGTTGGAATAAGTTCATTCCTGTATCGGTATGAAGTACATGATAGTTAGTTATCTTTCTTATAATAGCAACATTCAATGAGACTTAGCGCTTTGAAGTGTTTTGTTTAATTTTATGTGGTACTGTAATATATTCTTGACTGAGTTTACTAAGTTTACTGAGCTTACAAAATAATAACTTTAAATGTTATCAAGATTCATCGTTCGGTCATGAAAGAGTCTTCGATTATGCTTCTGATTAATGAACCTTATTAACTTAAGTCGTTTCGTAGTCCAGTGAGCCTCACTCCATTCTTTTATTTTGCGTGTTTGTGGTTCTTTGTGCTGAGGAGCTCACCAGTTGCCACAGCCAAACAAGCGCTGGCCACCTGAGACGCTGCAACTTTGCTGAGACGCTCTGTCGCCTCTGCTGAACAATCAGCCAGGAAGTGCTCACTCAAAACAAAATCTCCCTAAGGCTTATATTTACTCGTATTCTCCTGTCTCAATCGTGTTTACTTCAGCGTTCGGGCTTCTAATTTTCCTTTCTTTTTTGCTTCCGAGTCAAGGCGTGCGATTGAACTTGGTTTCGACTCAGGTTTTTGCTTGTTGTCAAATCAGGAGAACTTACCATTTCGCACTTTTATTTTATCATGGAGCGCTGCGTGCAATGCTGGGTCGTGCATAACTGCTGCTAGATGTAGATGTAGGTGTGGTGCTTGTCACGATCGGTGGACAGGAGGGCCGGACAATGAAGTAATAATTATGGTTGAAGTAAATTCAGGCGAGCTGATGAACTAAATAAAAAGTGACAGCCCTTGGAAATTCGAGTAACGTAAATGAAATGAAACTGAAATGAGACCTCTTTTTCTTGAGACACTTTTTAAAGTTGCGTTTATACTTGTTTTCTACTCTATCTTAATTGCAATATCATGAAGTAAATTTATCAAGCAAGTTATGATTCCTATTTAGTCTTTTTTTGGTGATTTGATGCCTAGTGAATATCCTTTATAATCGCGTATTACAGGAGTCATCTAAGGCGAGATTGTTGCAACAGTATCCGATGGTTGAACCGTTCTTCGATTAATTTTCTAACTTTTCTCTGAAAGCCTAATTTTATTGAATTCGAAGTGCTCCACATAAATAATTCTACAGTTCATTGGTACATATTACCTTAGTTTTAATACCATCCATTAAGTATTTTGAATAGAATTTGATCTAATTTTCTCAGCAAATTTATAGCTTTGTATTCTCGATGTGAGCTACCTGTGTGCTCAACACTATAAAATTCTTTCCTTCATAATCAAGTCGTTTCTCACTTCCTCACTTGAATTAAAAAATTCTCCTGTAGAAGTGCTATTGCTCTGTTTTGTCATTCATTGCTGTCACGCTGCGGCTAATTCTGGTCTCAACAATTATTGTGGCGGACTGGCCATCATGGCGCCGCTCATGTCTTGCGAGCCTCGGTAACAAGTACTTCCCTTAAATAGGGCGCCGCTTAATTGGTCGCCACCTTGTGGTCCATGTTGTGGTCCTGATGCTAAACATGGTACTGCAAAGTATGTATCCCTAAGACCACTCGCAAATCCATGCCCAGAAAACATGAGTACATTTACATCGACTAGATAATAAAAATTTGGTTTATTTTGCTTTTCTCCAGTCTGTCTCCTCGGATGAGCAATGGATACTACCACAAAATCCTTAGTGGTCCTAAAAATTCTTACTGTATATTCCTGGTATGATACACTGGTTAAATTCATTTTTTTACATGAACAATTTGGTGAAAATAGTTTCTTGGCTGAAAACACTGTCGTAAAAATACCCCATCTTCCTTAACTATTTTTTTCATATCTTATTTGTTAGTTGCGTGTAAAAGAAATGCCTCTACTCTTAAAAGTTTTATCGATATTGGGGATAATGCAAAACAATCTTAGCTATGTTCAGGTATGTTCTGCATTGAAGTTCATTAGCTAGAGGAGACATGTGTAGTCTTCGCTACTGTGTGCCCTCACACACCAGCCGCTGAGTTGAGGCATTTTATTCCGTGGAGCTCAGCCCACCCGACACGGTGGGCTGAGCTCCACGGAATGTTGTCGGCAAACGTTGCTGTTCTTGATGGAATTCATTAAGAAATGAATATACTTGAGCAATAAACTAAATAGCTAAGCTAACCTTGTGTTATGTTCGGGTGTAAAACAATTTGTAGTGAATGTCATTTGTGTAAATTAAATGACAAATGAGGTAAAGCGATTAGGAGAATGCAAACAAGATTAATACAAGCTTAATGAAAGGAAGAAACGTTAAAAATTCCACCAATGCAGTTTTTCTTTTAGCTTTTTCTTGTTGATTCAGAGAGCCAGAATTCTCGTTTTGAGAGCCGTACTCAAAACTGTCTCCACGGCTACCCGCACCTCACAATAGATTTTACCTTGAAAATTTTATTGGTGAGCTTATAAATGTAGTTCTATTTCCCCATTCCTTTGTGAACTTCCTACATTTTTTCCATTATTTTCACTGGTATTTCATGTGGCGTTTTGTTCACGTGTGTCGCTTGAGACAAAGATGCAAGCATGCAGTTGTACGTTTGCGGGGCTGGCGTCACTTAGTGCCTTGGCATTCTTTGCTCTCGCTGCGAGGGCGGCTGCAGCGCTCTGCAGCTTCCTGCCCTGCCACTTTGTAAAAAAGCGCGTTTAAAACCACACTTTGCACGTGTAAAAGAGCGCTGCTAAAAAAGGGGTGTGTAGTAGGTGTCTGCACGTGTACAAGACACGTACATTGTTTGTGCGTGTTAAAAAAACACGTGTATTGTGAATGTGTGTGCATTTCTAAAACGTGTGCATGTGTATGTGTGAGCTCATACATGACACGTGTATTGTGTATGTGTGCGTGTGCGCTGTACGTTTGCGTATGAGCGTTTATTTTCTATTTTCGTAGTCTGATTAACCCTTCCTCTTTTAACGTGTCAAATATGATGAGCTTCAGATGACCACTGCTGACTTAATTCTTATTCATTACCGCGTCAATCGCTATTTATTTGCCAAGCTCATTTGTTCGACGTTGGTTGTCAGCTGCAATAAATGTATGTCTGATCAACGCCTCACCTGTACTCTTTTCAAAACTTTCAAGTATATTTAAATTCATAAAAATTTTTTTCAGAGATTGAAAGCGTTAAGAAAGGTGGTCGGCGATTAGGATTTTAATGCTGCCAAAATGCATGGAACCGTGGGAATATTCACGTCATTTAGCTCTGAACTGGGACTCGGTCACACGACACGGTGCAGCGTCCCGAATTTCGCTGATTTTTGTTTTTTCCTCATCGTGGAAAATTTCTTTCAGTTCTCGTACTCTTTTATCCCTCATTCACTAAGAACACTACGTTCGTAATATAATTACTTATTTAGGCATATATTTTCTTTCGCCCGAAATTTATTGATACAGAGTGATCGATCGAGTGAGAGTTCGCTCTTCTACAGGGCGCGCATAGAAAAGCAATCGAAGGGCGAAAGCACCGTCGCTCAAGGGTGTCGTGTGTGTGCGTGTTGTTAATTTCTGGTGTGTCGCGTTTTTTCTTTCCCCCTTATTCAATCATTTTGTTATGTGCTCTGTTTTTTTTGTAACCTTTGTTGGTAGATTCTTATCGATCGATTCTGCAAAGAATGGCTTTTATTTCTTTCTGCTGTGTCCATCATTTCAGGCCAGAAATTATTTCAGGCTCTTAATGCAGTCGTGACCTCTGCATCAGTTCAGTGAGCGAAACAAAAATAAAGCTTGTTCACGTTTGTTTCTAGTTTTATGTCTGGATTTTTCTAAATTTTAACTTCAGCAGATATTTTTGTTTTCGCTTGCTTGCGTTATGTTCATTATAATCCCCATACTTATTTTTCAGTATATCGTCTTAATTGACTCTGACACATAGACTACGCCAAAGGAAATTGTTTAAGCGTCAGATTTTCAGCATTCCATGTTGTCGTAATGGTTTAGTCGGCAGCAAAATTTCTTCTGTTGACTTGGCTACCGTACGTGCTAGTTTTCGAGAAAAATGTTCAAGTTTTATCTCTTTTTTAAGTGGGTCACTTCAGGCCCCTGCCAGGCCCCTGGCGGTCCGATGAGCTTTTTTTTTGTTGTTGAAAAAAGACCCTTAGGTGGTGGACTATTCGGTCCTAAAATTTTATGGCGCTACGAACACTACATAGATCACCCCCTTACCCCCCTTCACCCAGGGACCAAAAATCATGAGTTTTCGATTTCATGGAAATGGAAAATTTCTTATCGTAACTTTGTTTACAATGCTTCAAGGATTCTAAAACCGTCTTTGGTTTTGTTCTAGCATAAAAACTGAATGAGTTCTATTCGTTTGAAATATCAATAAAAAACAATACGTCTAATTTTTCACAAAACTATGGCCTGAATCAAAAAGATGAGTCGAAAAAATTGTGTTTCTTTTTAAAATTACATAAAATAGTCAAGTTTCATAAGAATCAAAACAAAAAAACTTTTGAACTTTTTTACAAAAAAGTTCATAATTTGTATTAAAATGATTTTTTTTTATAAATTACATATCACAATGTGAATATGGAGTAAAGCATGGAGATTATTGAAATAACAATGAAAAAAGCATTCAATTACATGAATTGTCCACTATATTACAGTTCAGGAAAAAATTTATTTAGGCCTTATTACTAACAAACCCTTATTTGGCAACATTCAAAAGAATAGAAGTCAGTGAGTTTTTATACTAGAACAAAAACAAAGACAGTTTTAGAATCCTTGGAACATTTCTAACAAAAGTACGGTAGAAAATTTTCGAATTGTACAAACAATTTTTTTTATCAAGCTCAACTCAAAATTATTGTATATTTTAGTTAGTGATCAATTATCGCATATAAAAAAATGAAAGGAGACAAATGTAAAAATTTTCAACTGTACTTATGTTGAAAATGCTCCAAGGATTCTAAAATTTTCTTTGGTTTTGTTCTAGCATGAAAACTCAATGACTTCTATTCTTTTGAAATATCCATAAAAATGTACCAAAAAACTAATTTTTCAAATAAATAAGGCCTAAATCGAAGAATTTACAGGAGTAATAAACGTTTGCTTTCAACAAATACATTTACTGGCCAAATTTCAAACGAATCGGATGAAAAATTGAAATCTTGAAGGGACCCCCTTAAATGATATAGAACCATACAGTATATTTACGCCGAAAAGGTGTATTAGATAGCCAAGTCGACAGGTGATCTTTCACTGCTGGCTACAATGTAGTAAAATGCCTGAAAATCCGGCCCGAGAATTTTTTTTCAAACTGATTTCCTGGGAAAGATATTATAGGTTCAATTTGTGTGTCTCGCCCTGAAGATATTACGTATAGTTAGCGAAAAAATAATTTTTTCAGATGCAAAAGTATAATATTTGTGCATGTATTGTACAATTTTGCAATTTTTAGTATTTTGCAATTTTTGAATAGCGTGAAACTGACAGGGAATGATTTCTACGAGAATAGATTCAATCACGCATATGTTAATAGAACAAACAAAAGAAAAATGAAAAATGATCATGCAGTCGAAAACACTGAACATAATCATGTTATTGATTAAAAGAATTCCTTTCGTAATTATAACTTTCAACAACCGTTTATACAGTTTTTGATGAGACTTAATCAAGTTTTTGTGGGCTATTCTTTTAATCTTCAATTATTGCACTTCTAATTCCTGAAGGATTTCTGTAGACCGAGTACCGTCCATTTTCTGTACTAAATCTTAGTCGTGCCATGACAGCAAAAAGTCAAACTTTGTTTTACTTACTTAATAGTTCTTTTTCAGAAAAGCAATTTTCTCAGTGCAACGAAGTTCCAGCCAAACTTGAGTAAAGGTTTCCCAAGACACACCTTTTGATTGGCACGAGTTATAGGATGTCCAGTTTCTAAGCCTGTCATACTCAATTGTAATTTGTGAAAAGATAAATGATGGATGGGGAAAAAGATAGTTGGCGCGAAAGTAAAGTCCATCAATATGCCTCAAAAAATTCCAATATTTGAATGTAAATATAGCTGCGAAAGTTTATTCCATTCGTCAATTTCATAGAACTCTTCCACTACTGCTACGTTAATATTGGCCATTATACGAACTACGTTTTCAACGAACTGAAGGATTTGCGCCGCCACCTGGAATGCAATATCAGTAAAGCTAATCGAGCGACTCACTCCAATTTCCAAAAGACCGCGAAGCTTGGACTGTACAGGAATGGAAACAGTCCCGTGGTCAGATGAATCAAGGCTCACCCTGTTCTCCTGTTCTGAGTTAAAGTGAAACGCGATGCCCGTGAAGTTTTGAGTGCTGCGTGCATCGCTCTGACAGCACGAGCTGCCGAGGTCATGCAATGACCTGCGGGAGCTACGCTACACATGGTCGGGATTTAGGTTCGGCAACCTCATGTGGCAACAAAATGCAATCTCTAAATTATTTCAACATCTTAGGGAACCCGTACATTCGTTTATGTATTTTATTTTCCTGGTAGTTTTAGTTTATTTCATGATGGCAACGCGCACATCCACCGGTCTCATGAAATGCAAGATTGGTTCATGGACAATGAGGGATCATATTCTCGTATGAAATAGCTTCTACAGTCACGTGATTTAAACCCTTTCGAGAAATTTGTAACACCAACAAGAGGGAGAGCTGTGAGTCTCAACACTTCTACCTTCTTTTTTGAGAAATCTTTCTCAGCATTCGCATGAACTTTGGATGAATGCTAGTTTAATTTTTCTTTTCTAAATCTTGTAGAATTTGTGCCTGATTGGATGAAAACTGTAATCAATTTAAAAAGAGATCTAAGCAGCTATCTAGCTGATTTTTTCATTGCATGTATATTCCATCAGGGTGCGACTAACTTTTTGGATAGGTAGTGTATTACCTGATTTAAACATCAATAATTCTTCGCCCTAATTGTGAGCTCCTTTATCCTTTTCGTCGCGCCATTAACGTGAGAACGACAATAATGTCACATTTTGGTCGCGTAATGTTGTTCGATGCGATTTTCTAGCGAGGAAATATTGCAGAGTACTTCGCTCAGGCAATGATGGTAGAAATCAATTATTATTATTATGCGAATCAGAATTTTCAATTCTTATCGAATACAAGACGTATGCATAATTTTGTTTTTATAGAGGCTGAATTTATACTCCTTCTGTAAGTGAAGTTTCATATATATTTTCTACGCACTTTTCAGCTTGTTAAGAGCTTACCGTGCATTACAGCGTAGCAAATGAGTAAAAATATGAAGTACCGTTGAGTGTACGACTAGTTTCATCGCTGATTTTATGTGTCTGTTCTTGTCGCAGTTCTTTATAAATTAACACTCATCAGCTGTAAATACTTCGAGCTCCAGGGAACAGAATGTGCAAGGCATTTTGCAGAAGTCGGTTGTGGGTTTATTTTATTCATCTTATTTTTCCCTGCTCTTCTGATTTACTTTCCGCGTAGTTGCAGTTGTTTAGAGGCCCTTACAGGTCTCTTGGGCAGGGCTCGTAGCACCTGATCTTAAATTTTTTAGTACTCCGTTCATCATTCCCCTCAGGGGGATACAACTATTGTATCTATGGGAATTAGCGCTCCCAGGGGGACAATTAATGTGAGGGCCCGTTAGGTAAAGAAACCCTACCTAAAGGTTAGGTAGGGTTTCTTTTTGTTAAAATAACATAGGTTTTTGTTTTGTTACGGGCCATCTTTTTTCGGTTCACTGCTGTCCTGTTGTTTTTTCAGCACCTACTACTTTCTTCTTCAACTTTGATCTTGTTTCATGAACCTCTTTCTCATCTTACTGTTTCTATGCCCTTTCTGCATAGATTCCGCGTTCCCTCAACTCCATACCAAATGGTGCCTTCTTCCTTCCTCTCTTTGGATCTCATTTGTTGAGGATAGGGAGGTTTAAACAAACTAATAAGCTAATACAATCCGTTCATCATTGTCTTCACGAGACTGTTATTCTACTTCGCTTTATTAATTCGACACGCTGTTGTGAACGCCGTTCCAGTTCCATGCAGGGGCTTCAAAAAAAGTCTCCCCACTTAGAACTGTCAAATTTCCTAACCTACAGAATTAAATTTTTGGTTAAGTAACGGTAAAGTTCAGTTTGATAAATAAGTATACTTTTTGATCAAACTAAATGGGCTAAAAATTTGATAAACGTTCAAACTCGTGATCTTCGACATCGATATATTTCTGGGTACGAGTCGCAACTGATTCTGTACTTCTACAGGTCTATGGGCAACTGTTTATATTGATTCTACTCTCGTATTTTGAAGTGTAAATGTGAAACGATTCTCTGCGTACACTTTACAATAATCTTTTCGTTTTATTCCTGCTTTTTACCGTCACATGAGTGGATTTCAGTTGTGCCAATCACTGAAGATGTGGGGGCATATACCTAAACCATTCAATCTCATCTATCACTGCGTTTCTGGCACGTCGGTTCTGGCTTCCCGTGAACTGTGTGTGCAATTGCTACTCGACGTGACGACTTGCTGCCAATCGTCGCGGGTCGATCACCGTCGTGGAGCTGTCCAATATTTGGCATGAGTCGCCAGGCAGGCCGCCTAGTGAGGTCATTAGAGGCCGTGTGGCTGTAACCTGACAAGCTTCTCTGGACCATTAACGGCCACATCGCTGTATTGAGCCGTGGTGATCCCACCGTGTCCGGACCTGGGCTCCAGGAGCTTGACACGCATTAGTTTTGTGTTGCTCCGGGGGGCGGTGGGCCTGCCCTCGTGATCGATGAAGAGCTGAACAACAGCATTTCTCCGCTGACTTGAATGTAGTGGTGCATTGTTATAGTTGGGTTGTTTTCATTCTAGGTGAAAATTGGGAAACGCTTAGCCTTCAGTTATGTGCTATAAATTTACTCCTTTTCTCTCTAGCAGTTTTCAATTTATGATCAATTTAGTGCTCACGTAAGCGGTAGAGAAAATATTCGACGAGTCAAAACTAATTTGTTTTTCTTGCATTTATTCTGTTAAGCTTTTATTCTAACACCTAATTTAGTGTCTTGGCATTTCCCATGTCTACAAGTATACATTTGCGCTTAATTGAATTGCCACTGAGGTATTAGCATTGATGAGGACGTTGTAGCGCATTATCGTTTATTTTTTAGGGTGCCAATGAGTGTCGACAACTGTCAACCGTGTACTATACATTGACGGATGTAATTCTAAAAATGTATCGACCAGTTGATAACGTTTTACGCATTTGCAACGACATTCTATGACCTCCGCAGATATATGAAATAGTTTGTGCTGGTTGGTCAAACGTACGCACTTCACACACCACACTGCGTTGGTCCACAGTTTGAATAGTGCAAATTATGCTTTAAAATCTCTCCGTAGCGAGGGTGTGCTCCTGGCGTGAGCAAACTGTAAAATTTTCGGAAGGAATGGCTGAAGATGTATAAAGATCTTAGACCTGAATACATTCTTTTGTAGAAGCTTAATAGACAAGCTTGTTGTGCCGCACTCATTTGAAAGTTTTATTCGTCTACTTTAGTCCTGCCTTGACCAAGTGGGACTATATGAGACAAACTAAAAAGTTGAAAAATATAAATGAAGTGTTTTAATTTTTAGGTTTTGATCTTACACATAATAATAATGATGTATTTTTTGGTGATCCAACTCGAATTACAAATTCACGGCTCGGGATTGCGCTCACCCTCACTTCGACTTGCTCATTTGATGCTGCTGTGGAGGGTCATAAGAAGACGAGCCTGTGCTACTTGTTTCTGATCCCAGAATGCTACGTTATTCTCATGGCGGTGTCCTGCTTGTCTGGTCTGCTCGATCCCGCAAACCTGAGCCGCGTTCTCCGGAACTGTCCAACTCACAGTACTCACTGAGACAGGTTCCCTCGCATAATTTTTATTCGAGTACTGTCGGCGAATGTGAAGCGAGGCCGGATGCGAGATTCTAGGAGCTGCTTTTTCTAAACGAATTTTACTATAACTTGCTGCTCTTCTACACTGAAGGGAAAAATCGTTTGCGTGCCTATTCTCAGGCCGCCTCGTTTAATTTATGTACTCTTTTACCATGCTTCGCTCGAAAGTAAAGGATCGACCTTGATTTCTGTCTCAAGCTTAGTGCTTCCTTTTATGACTGGTTTTTATGAGAAACTTTATTACCTTCATTTTTAGCGAGCATATATTAACACCGACCGACCTCATACTTGAATGTCGTGCGTGTCTCTCCTGGACCGAATTAACCCAGTAGTTTTTTAGTGCAATTAACGGTCTCCCCACCATCATGGTCGGAAAAATCATTCGCAGAGTTTACTATACTCTTTCTCAACGTTGTTTCTATTCCGAAAATTTTCGTTATAGGAGTATTGTTGAACGAACAATATGCAAACAACTTGGGCTAGTGTATGCCGACGTATCTGCTCGATGCGCTGCGCAAGTAATTGGGTTTTGCGAAATTGCTGCTCAAATGAGACTGCTGAACGGCCGATGTAATGGAAGTGCGCTCGACCTGCTTGTTATATCGACCTGTTAGTGTACCCTTTCGTGTGTCTCTATCTTACTCTCTTTTTCTTGTCTTACTCTTTTTCGTGCTTCTTGTTTCTATAGTCTCTTACTGTAGTGTGTTTTTTTTATTTTCTTCGCTATTCCTTGTCTTATTCTTTTACTCATGGTCTTTCTCTTTGTAGAGTTCTAGTTTCGCTCGCATTTCCACTCACTCTCTCCACGACACTCTAAGTTGTTCAATCACTGTAGATGTTGATCACACTGATGACCTTCTCTACATTCTTGTTTTCTTTCACCACTCTCAATTACCAATCTCGTTCATTTCCTGGCTCTTCGTTCCGTTATTTGTTCGGGTGACACTCGATGATTCAACCATTGCACTCCGCCAGATAATCCATTGACGAGAATCGTAGTTTTGTGAATAATAAAGTGTGGAAAACATTAACTTCGATCTCTAACCTTGTCAGCCCATCGATTACATTGTCCATCTTTCTCTCACGTGACCTAATTCGCGGCCTCAAGGCAGCAAAACATTTTTTCGTTCGGTCATAATATACCACTGGTGTAAATTTAATTAATACCTGTTCACATTGTTAGCCCTTAGTAAAGGGCTATAGGTGTGTGAACATTCATGTGGAATGCACATAGTTTTTTGTGTCCCGCCTTTATTTTCTCTGCATAAGTGACGTGCTCAAAATTTTAAGGCATTTCAAAGGTTTTAAATTTAAGATGTTCTCCGTTTTAAAATTATTCTTCGTTCTGAGCAGTGACTTGCGAGGGAGGGTGGCCCGCTTTGCTATAGGCAAATTGTTCTTCAAATATTTTTTACAAGTAAAATAAAAGCGGAATACGTACTTTCACGAGCTTCTTAATCTATACTATAAAAGGTTTTGTTGAGTTGAATTCAGACTAGAAAAGTAGTGTATAATTATGTTAAGCATCCAGATGACTTCAGTATCAGACCTTGCCTGAGCTGTTCTTCATTTCTGCCTGCTGTTGTATTACCGCGTTTGTTGAGAGGAGGTGTCTATATTTTGTTCCTTGCCGCACGTGTTGTGCAATTTACCCGTACTCTCTGGTGTAACTGCTGTTCTATTGAGCATAGTAGGGCCCGTCGTGCGCAGTCCTTCTTAGGCAACGGATGTGGCCATTGGCGGCCACGGAAGCCCTCATACTGAATGCCGACTGTCCGAAGGAGAACCGACAGTCTGACACCTCCGTTGACACAGATCCGACGAAGTGTGTCAGGCTTCCGACGCAATCACGGAAGTCGTCACCAGTTACGAAATGGAACCAAGCCATCCTCCGGCGCCACTGAGGGCTTCAACGCTTGGTTTCGTACTGAATACAGGAACGGTGTGCGTTACGACACTGCGTGGCGCGTGTTTGAAGACGACATGTCACGAAGCGAACAATTTTCTTCACACTCACTTCTTGAACTTCAGAAGGAATGAATGATAAACTCAGATACATAAGTAGAATTTACATGTTTCAGGCGCATTTTAATCCAAAAATAACGTATTTTAGTCCAAAAATAGCATATTTTAAGAATTTGTATTTCAGATTCAAAAGCGCCTTTTAATTTTTAAACTAATTTGAAAATTTTGGTATACGTCTTCAATCCAAGGAATTTTTTCCTCCTGAAAATGAACTTGAAATTGTGTTTTATTTACAGTATGTTAACACGCTTCTGCGTTTGTGTGGTTGCTACGGTCGATTTGATTAGGTTGGAAGTGACAAAATTGAAAAGTCGTTTTAATGCTTGATTAAATTTTTATTTTTTCTAAGAAGCAAGAAAAATATAATTGCACGATAACATTTCAACTTGTCCGTCATAGTATGATTTAAATAAAGGTGTTGAAGTAATTGAAATGCTATTTAGTGATACTGATACGTAAATAAGCAAGTCACCTAGCGGTGGTACACATATGTACCGATTCGCAGTTAACGTGCTAGCTCAATAATATGAGCAGATGGCTTCCCACACCGGTCAGTCAGTACCTGTTCGGTAGCACGTTGACAAGTGCCGGATCAGTCACAGAACACCGAGTTACTGCCGCAGAGAATCCTTCATAATTACCTTTCAATGCTGAGGTTTGAATTAGACCATTTTCCTCACAAAGCCATCGTGGTTAAGAAGCCTGGTGTTAACACTCAGGAATCGATCGTCTCCACCTCAGCCGCTTTCAAGTGTCCACTTCCAGCTAGTAAATTGTCAAGGTGTGGTGCGTATTTTCTAGGATGGTAGTTTGAGTGTAAGTGATCCTCATTTTCGGACGCTGGTTATTGTGTTAGATATCCTCATTTTAGGACAGTGGGTGGAGTGTCAGATACTTCTATTTTTGGATGGTGGTTACTGTATTTGATGCTCTTTTTGATGTCAATAACAATTATTCCATGTGGGATGGTGATTATATTAGAAAGACTTATTTTATATTGGGTGGTGAGTAGATTAAAAAAATTACTTTATAAAGGATGGTGGTTAGAATAGAATAGAAATCAAGGATGGTGCTTAGATACTCTTATTCTGGGATGATGGTTGTGGAGTTAGAAATCCCTATTCTCCTGGTGAGAGATAGGGTGTTAGATACCATTTTTTAATTATATGGTTTGAGCGCTATTTGTTCTGACGAATTTTAGGAACTGTTTGTGGGTATTATTATTGCACCGAGAAGCGACAAGTTATACTAGACCTTATTGGTCTTTTTTGTGTTTCTCACTATTAGTCAATCAAATAACGAGTTTGCTGCCAGCACTCACGTTGGAATGCGGGAAAAGTTTCATTTTTAACAAGTACGTGGTAGAATTTTAATTCACATTTCAGCAATGTTACTTTATCATCATGCTTTCAAGTAGCGATTGTTAATGGAGTTGAACGTTTATCTTAGTTTTCAGAACACTAAATTAATTTCAGAAGTATTGGGAGACTATTGAAGACGCTTATTGCGGAAAGGAGGCCAAAGTGTCAGGCATTCTAAATTTAGAACAATTTTTCCCTCTTCACTTGCTACTGGTGATTGCTCCCTAACATGAATATGCTAGTGGAGTGTGCTCCCTGACCTGTACATAATATCGGTGACTGTTCTTGACAGGTACAAGCCACTGGGGAGTGCCCCTCCGACATACACAAGCCACTGGGAAGTGCCCCTCCGACATACATATGCCACTGGGGAGTGCCCCTCCGACATACACATGCCACTGGGGAGTGCCCCTCCGACATACACATGCCACTGGGGAGTGCCCCTCCGACATACACATGCCACTGGGGAGTGCCCCTCCGACATACACAAGCCACTGGGGAGTGCCTGCCGGTAACTGCATTGCAGGGAAAAAGAGCGACTATTGTTAGATCACTGCGTGCTTGAAAACTTTCCTCGGGTGTATACGCGACCAAATACGCACAGTATATACCTACAAATGACGGCCATTTCGCAGGAAATAACCGCGTGTGTGCACAATTTCACGCAACACCCCCCGCCTTCGCCGCCTCCGCTCTGCCGGAAACGATGCCATTTTCTGGGCTGTCGCTGTGTTTGACATCGCACACCGCTGCCGCTGCCCCCTCTCGCGGGACGGACCGACCCTTTTTTATTTGTTCAGCTTCCCAGCGAGAAATTTGGTGTGTCGTCCTCGTGATTTTTAGTTCGTTCCGCCATGAACTGTCCAGCCTGATGCCCATGAGAATTCCTGTCATTTTTGATGGCAGTTGTTAAATATGGAAGTCATGTGTTTACAAAAATATTTGATTGTGTTTTATAGGCTTATGCCACGTAGTCTGCTTCTCAAAAATAAACACTTAACTTTTTCAAAGTAAAATGTCGGTGCTGCTTAACGTTTTCTGCAAGATAACTTGAGGGTAACTCGAATTCAGATGTCTTGAAATATTAAAATGACTTGTTAAGACATATTTTTCTTTAAATTTTAATGTAATAGCCCGCGCAATTCAGTCTTAGGCTACAATGTGTTATGTCTTGACGATTAGGCAGCGAGGCCCGCACCCACTCACATGGCGGGAGGCAGGCACAACACGACGGCCGTTTAATCATCCACCGGCGATGTAGATAGCGGTCCGTCATCTTCGGTCCTTAAGGTCTCCATCCCGAGGTCCTGTGCTATTATACCCGCTATGCTTTCCCCCAGATTTCTGTTCGGAATCTCAGGATATCCGCCGAAATATTTTTTAGAGTTTATGCGTCGTGCAGTTATTATACTTATCGAAGACGTTTCGACCGCACGAGGTGAGAATGTGACATAATGACGATGTTGCAGATGAACTGAGTCAAAAGTCTAAGCAACGTTATTTACTGTCTTAGTCGAATAAGGCTACATTTCTGACGTTTGCTCATCCCAGCGCTAAAATGTACACAGTGTTAGTACCTTAAATGTAGTCAACTGCTGATTCAGGATATACCAACAATCTTAGCCAAAAACTTTGAATGGCTTGCAGCTGAATAATATTAATATAAAACAATGCAATATGCTAAACGATAATGGAAAATAACCGAACAAAATTAGGGAGACGAAACACTTCAATGATGAAAGCATGCTTGAGATTGTTTCATATTTAATCCAAATACTTTTTTCTTTTGTACTTTAGCATTAAGCAAACAAATTGGATGTTCATTTTCTTGATTTTAAGCAGCTATTTAAATTTACTTATATTTATATTTCAACTTATTTTAACAAGTGCATAAGTTCTGCGAAATGATGTTCGTCGACAAGTGTGGCAATTCCATATCTCACAATGTACTCTCGTTGTCACAAAATACTATTATGATGCAGGGCAAAATCCACTTGCACTTAGAGCAACTCATCTCTAATAGAACATTCAAGAAAATTGATCGCGCTTCATCAATGTAGCGGAAGATGACGTCAGCTCATGTCAGCCTGAGCCGGAAGATCAACCATACTTGTCTCCTTCCCGGCGATCTCTGGTGTACGCGAGCCTGAAACTGTTACCAAGGTTCTGGGAACAGTCTTCCTTAGTTCTATAAAAGAAGATATGAGCAAACATATTGCGCAGAAGTTTGATGCTTTTGTTGCAACCGACTACGCTCTCCAAACATTGATCTGCTGGATGCCTAGAGCGTTCCTCCAGCGACAGAAGAGTCTGGAAAAATCTTTCTCGCTGATAGAAAAGCAAACAAGACTTAGACCGTAGCAGGGATCGACTTTTGCCACTAAAATTTCATTTAAATAGTCAATGCACTTACAAATAAGTTAATTGCTTGTCTTTTAATGAGGTAAACAAATTTATTTTGTTCCAAAGCATTGTTGAAAATAAAGAGATCGGTATTTACATACGCATAATTTTTCTTGTTTCTTCTCCTCAAGGGATATAACTATTGCATGTATGTATCTTCTCCTATGGGGATATAACTATTGCATGTATGTATCTTCTCCTCAAGGGATATAACTATTGCATGTATGTATCTTCTCCTCAGGGGATATAACTATTGCATGTATGTATCTTCTCAGGGGATATAACTATTGCATGTATGTATCTTCTCCTCAGGGGATATAACTATTGCATGTATGTATCTTCTCCTCAGGGGATATAACTATTGCATGTATGTATCTTCTCAGGGGATATAACTATTGCATGTATGTATCTTCTCCTCAGGGGATATAACTATTGCATGTATGTATCTTCTCCTCAGGGGATATAACTATTGCATGTATGTATCTTCTCCTCAGGGGATATAACTATTGTATGTGTGTATCTTCTCCTCAGGGGATATAACTATTGCATGTGTGTATCTTCTCCTCAGGGGGATATAACTAATGTATGTATGGAAATTAGCACTCCCAGGGAAAATTGTGGGGTCCCAATTTGAGAGTTATGTAGACTTTTTTTTGCGGAAATGATTTGTTTTTTGTTGTTTTGTTAAGGACCGTCTTTTTTTCGGTTCACTGTTCTGTTTTTCAGAACAGTGAACTGAACTCGGACACGGACTGGGAAGTCAGACCTCTGACTTCCTTCTTCAACTTTTATCTTGTTTCTTAATCTTTCTTCTTGAAGTGGGCAGTTTTCCTGAGCCTGATTATGTGGAATAAGTGAACCGTCGAATCGTTTACGAACTTCTATATGATTACGCACGGGGATGCTGGACCACCCATAGTTATTGATAAACTTAATGTTCAATAAATTTGTTCTTGACAACCTTCTTCTGACCCTGGGAGATTGATGGGGAGAAGGCAGATTTAAATCAAGGTCAGCTCTTGTTACACTTCTCATTTTATTGTTTCCATGAGCGGGGATCCTGTGTGAGAACACATTTTGTGCATAAATTCCGCGATCCTTCAACTCTATTCTAAATGGTGCCTTTACTCTTCCTCCCGTTGAAAAATTTTTTAGTGGTAAAGGAGACTGAAACTATATATAACTCTTGATCAATCTTGATCGATCATTTGAGTCTGTTCACGTAAAGAAATATGCAGTAACAGGTTGGCATTTCCTGTCTTTCATACATAGGATTTCCCTAATTTCGTTAATATACTGAGGCAAAGAAGCTTGCGTTAAGTCTTGGGTTTAATCAGCACCCTCGCCTCGTACTCCAAATAAATAATCTCATAGACCATTTTGTGTTAATTTTATTTAAAAAAGAAATATCCCTGAAAATTTCGTTTTGTAACAGTTTTGTCGACAAATTTTTCTGAAAATCAGATTCCCCGGTGGTCAGTTCGCGCCATGTTCCCTCAATATGCGGCTATCGCTACGGCTCTCACCTCTCATAATGAGCTCAGTAATATCATTACTACGCATTCATTTATAATATCTGCTGCCGCAGCGCACCCTGTGACGACAGTGCTGGTCGTTTTTCATCGACGCCCGACACACCACGTACTTCGATGCTTAATACCTCGAGTGCTGGAATATACCTCGGTAACCTACCTTCACTTTCATGTCTCAGTTTATTTTGTGATAATTTGTTACTATCATCGCCAATTGGCACTTGCATCTGAAATTCCACATTTGTTTTATTAACTCCTTCGCTAGTTTCCTTTCAGATGGGTATTTGAAAAATAATTGGTAAAAACCGAGACCAATGTCCAGCTCGCAGATCTTGCTTTAAATGGCAGCGATTTATATCCACTGTGACTAATCACCACTCCCAAACGGTATTTATTGCGATTAAGGATCCATCAAGACTAATTTTTCCCTGGCGGTGCAGGCTGCGATAACCCTGCGAGTTTTGCCGTCGCTCTGCTCGACGCTGCAACGAGCCAATACAAAATCAAGTCCTGATTGCCTTAATTAGCTGGCAGCGTTAATTCGGCTGGCCGATGTTGGCGCACAGCATCGTGCTGCTTCGTTACTAGGTGAAGCCGTAGCGTTCAATTAATCGATTGACATCGAGGACTTCGGCCAATAAGCATCATTGATTCGTGCTTATTAGCGTCGGTGACACGAGTCACTGGGCATTATTGACTAATGTTAATAAACATCTATTACTTATTTTATTGGTAAGCAATGACTGGGTGATTCAAGATTGCGTTGTTCCTTTTTCGCGTTTTTAGCTGAAATTTTGAAATTACCGCTTTACGACATAAGTCAGCGTGAATACTTGTTGAAGATAATTATTTGACGGTTCTAAAGAATTGCTTTTTTATTTCCGTCAGGTAATGTCAACAACTTTCAAGGTTGAAATCGCGCAATATTTCCTCGACAGTTATTCAGAACAATGAAAGAATGACGTTCATATGGAGTTGAATTAGTCTACGCTTGCACTCGTGACCGCCACGAAATAAACGATGCCATAATTTTCGTAAGTGTAAAAAAGCGTTTTTCTGCGTTAATGTTGTTCCCCTGCCCTTTTTTGTTTCTCCTCGCCTTTGGTTGAAGTTGCCTTTCTTTTTGGTCATGGCGCCTGTGGGACGCTCCTACAATCTGCACATCGTTTTTCCTACTTGTGCACTCTTGACCTGATTTATATTTTATGACATGTATATGATCAAAAGAAATAGCGCAGCTTCCGTGGGCTCTCAATCTGCTCAAGCGTTCCATGCAGGCACCAGGTTTCACACAGCAGCAGCCAGTCATTTGTGTGTTGGTCAATGTAGAGCTATACGACATGAAGGAATAAAAATTATAGATATGTTTCACATTAAGAAAAATTACGTTTGAGATTTAGGCAGGCCTTCATTTTGCTGAAACAAAATATGTTTTTCGCTTTGTTAAGGACCAATTTTTTTTCGGTTCACTGCTGTCCTGTTTTTCAGCACCTCTGATTTGATAGAATAATTTTACGTATGTAACGTCTGATCGTTTTCTATTTCTGTAGTTTGAAAGAGAACGTCAGATGGTACTCTGGCACCTGTCGTTGGATATATTTTAAACGCTCTTATGGAATGCGAGCTTTTTCTAGGTGTTTGAGTGTTTAAGTAGAACCTCAAGTTAATATTAATCAGCATTCAGTTCAGCATTTGAAATATCTCAAATGACAGTAACTTGGCTCTTAAATTATGCATTTTGAAGAAAAGTTTTATGTGAGAAATGTGTCATAGAATGTAGAATCTATATCCACTGCTGCACACTGCACACAGCAGTGAGCCCTACTGGGCTGCGCGTACTGCGATGAGGGCAGAAGTTCCCTGCAGCGCTTCCCTGTGCACCCTGTCGCCACATCAGAAATTACGGACTGCGGATAGAGTGGATAATGAACTCTCGATCGGCCAGATCTGGTCCGGTAATGTGGAGGCATCCATTATTGCGAACCTCATTGTTTTCGAATTATGAGCACTTTTGATTATCGTTGTTTGTAGCCTTCGGTCTCTGAAAACCGAAGGCTCTGAAAACGGTCAAATATTGCACTAATAGTCAAGAGCGTCCGAATGCATGGCTGATCATGAAGTTCACGTTTGTTTCCTTCAATGAAAGCATAATATACAATGTTTACGTTAATTCGTATGCGTGATCGCTGTATGAAATGTTTGGGATTCGAATGAGGGCATCGACAAAATATGCTTAGTGGATACTTCTATTCGGGAATTAAGTTTTCTTCAATATAATTCAGTACTCAGAAATTTTAATTTACATATTAATGCTATGAATTTATGTTATCCAAGTTAGCATTATTATTATAGACTGTGTTCGGAACCGGAGAAATAATCGAAAAGAGGGAGTCAAACGTATTCAAATTCTTATGCAGAATTAAAGCGGTCATACGTTGGAAAATTTCTGTTGTCTTCAGAATTTCTTGCACTTTCCTGGAAAATGTTTCCTTCAATTTTTGTATTGAAGATTACTGGTCGATGACTAACGAGGAAAAAAATTATTAAAGATCATTTTTAACATCACTATCATCTTCGCAAAATTCTCAGGTAAAACTTTCTGCTGATAGATTTACTATTACAGAATGCCATTCGATAATTAATAGCGGTAGTTCAAACTTTCTTTTGGCGAGTGAAATTTTTTGCAAAGTTTGCTTTGGGAAACAGGTAGGCTGCAGATCGTTTAAAAGCTTCAATAAAATATACCAGTTTTAAACACAGCGAGCTCAGTATTGTCATGCACCCTCTATGTAACGACGCGCCATGCACGAACGACGTTTGCGCCAGCGAGAGAGCTCTGTACCCAGTGCACTAGAGACGGTTGCAAGGTTCTGCGTATCTCAGCAAAAGCTACCTCAGCAGCTAGGCGACGCCTGCCTGGCAGCAACGGGGGCCATACCAGAAAAGTCACAAAAAGGGGATCTCACGGCCGTTGATGATGCCAACCGCCATGGGGAGTAGCTGCGGCAAATGCTTCCATAAAAGGTGATGCGTAATGTTAGGAGGGATCATTCTCGCACGCGTCATTGTAGCTGAAGGTCCTCGTAATCGCCGTCTTTGTTTGAAGGTCCTCGTAATCGCCGTCTTTGTCTGTTGTTTAATCGCTGTCTTTGAACAAACAGATAGAGTCCAGCTCGGCGTACTGGACATTGTTATTGTATAAATTTCCACCTGTGACTTCACGCTTAAATCAACTGATTAATTAAGTAAAGTAAACGAGGCTACTTCGAATACAACGAAAACCTGCACCTGCTCATCACACAAGTTGCGTAAGATTCCCTCTTTGTAGCTGTCAATGTTTGCGGGCTTTAATCAGTCCCCGACATATTGGTGATATCCGTTTATAACAGTAAATTGTGTGGCCGTACATATAACGTGTGTTTCAATGCCTGCTATAGTTGCGCCTTAATTAGGATGCCGACCATGAGATTTCACTGAGATTGAGAAAAGAGATTTATTTCATTTGAACGATTTATCCAAAAAGAGAAAATTTAATCACTTCGTTCGATCATGAAAAGGAGGATCGTAACAATTGGTGGCAGCGGTGGGATTGAATTTGATATATTTTAATTTGATCTTGCCGGTTCCACACCTCTGTGAGAGACCGCTCCTCGCCACGCTACCTATTTCAAATAAAAACTTAACGTACATCGTAAATGGCCAAATGATTGTTCATTAGGAAATTTATTTCACTCATCATTGAACCCATTCTATTTTGTAATTTATGTCATTCTATCGATTTATTTTGTGTATTTTCTGTGTGAATTAGTGTCGTCATTTGCGTTTTGCATCAGTGTATTGATTTATTTCTAAAAAGTTGTGTGAATTCATGTCATATTTACCATTTTGATGCTTTTACCCATGTATTGTCCCATTTGCATTGCCTAATTTAACCCGGTTTACCTTTCTCATAAGATTATTATGCCTATTATGACCCTATTTTTGCATTGCTGTTGTTGATGTTATTGCCGATTCATGTATTTCTGTGTATTTAGAAACTATATTGTGCGAAATATTCAATTATGTCTGTGTATTTGGAAACATTGTACGAAATATTTCATTTAAACTTCTAATTTGAAACTCTAAATTGCTATCAGTGTTCATTTTGAATCTATTTTTGCTTCGCCAATTTTGCCCTAATTATCTGTTGAAATCATGGCAGGGAACGATAATGAAAATAACCAAAATAACAACGGCGAGAATAGTCAAAATAACTTTGTCACTTTAAATCATGCAATTGATCTGCCTAAATTTAACGGCGAAGGCTGTGTAACTTCATTTTTAAAGCACTTCCAGACTCGAGTTGATATTTACACTAACGATGTAGACTTACAATGTCGTTATTTGAAAAATGCACTTACTGGTAAGGCTTGGGATTCATATGTTCTTAAATCTGACCAATTAATCACACTGAACGATGTCAAAACTTGGCTTATTTCTGTGTACAAGGGGGCCGTGAATTATAGAGAAACCGTTCATAAAATCCTATTTAATCTGCGTCTAGAGAATGATGAGACTGTCAATGCATTTGCAACTCGCGTCTTGGCTAGCTGGAAGGACGCATTCGGACAAGAATGGCACTACGAGGATGACAAAGCACAAAAGATCCTAATCTCTACTATCATTAAAAATATGAATCCCAAGATCAGTGAAAAATTATCACATGATTTTGATCCGGAGAGCGTGACCAAACTCCTAGACAAAGCGAGGTCAATCGAGGAGTCTTGAATCGAAGAAAGAAATGTGTTGAGCTGGAAGAGACGAATTCACGAAAGTAATGTGGTAGGTGAGAAGTATCAATACAATTCACCACAAAAGCGAGCGTACCAGCCTAAAAACCCATATAAATGGCAAAGTACATCACACAATAACGCTCGCCCCTTTAATAACTACCAACGTAAATTCAATGGCCATCCAAGTCAGAATGGTGACATCGCCGCTGTAAAGTCAAAAAACTTCTACAGCAACCGAAAAGCTTTTCCCCCGTAATTTTATTAAATATTGAACAGAGAAAATGCTCCACTTTCGTTGATTCGGGCTCTTCCGTGACTCTTGTGAAATCTTGTGTAATTAACAAATTATTCAAAAACCCTCCCCGAATTAAACGATGCACTAAAGTTCTTTGTTCTGTAAATGGAGATAATCTCCACACTCGAGGTACGATTGACCGGAAATTTAAACTAGGTGATGTAGAGTATTACCATTCCGCTATCATTGTGGAAGATTCTTACTTCCCCAGAGCTGTCTTGATAGGCCGAGATTTCCTTAAGAGATTCGGTGTTGAAATAAAATACAGCCAGCACGAGAAAGGTCACGTGAGAATTAATGATAGAATTTACCCATTTCAAACAATTGCTGCTTCTAATTCGGTAAATTTTGTAAAGCAATCAGAGGATGCTTCATTCAGTGTCGCAAGAATGTTACATGATCTGACCGTTGAGGGCGGAACTTTATGTCACTCATATCTTAGAGTACCAAAACATATGAACAATAAAGAGGTTGTAGTTCAACAAAGTTCTGCTTGCAAAGGAGTAGCTATTCCTCGTACCCTCGCCACAGTCCGTGATGGCACCGTGCCGATTGTGTTTGTTAATTATAACGATAAGAATGTTCAAATACCTAGGAAAAAGATTTGTGCTACATTGGATGTTGCTGTTGAGGAGCCAGAGTCAGACCCAAATGAGAGTGAGAGTGCCGCCCGTGTTATGACTACGCTTGAGGGCACTAGGGATGTAGGCGTGGCGACAGTGCACGATGCCAGACGAGCGCCCGCTCTGACCGAATGCCCCTTGAGTCAGTGCAGTCATGAGCTACTGCCTAACAGTGGATTGTTGCCAGCCGCGGAAAAACGTAATGAGCCTGAATTCAACCAAATGATTAACGATGTAGACTTGTCTCACTTAAGCAACGAACAGAAGATCACCCTTGTAAAGTTAATAAATAAGCATAGGGAGTCGTTCGCAGAAGGAGACGAGATAGGTCTAGCGCGAAATGCTGTACATAGGTTGGATATTCAGGGTCATGAGCCAATAAATTCGCCTCAGTATCGTGTTCCCCACGCAACTAAGCGATTGGTTGAGGAGCACGTCCAAGAGATGCTGAAACAGGGAGTTATAGAGCCAGCTTACTCCCCATGGTCGTCACCTATTTTGACAGTCAGAAAAAACGATGGGACTCAGGATAGTTGTCGATTTTCGTCTTATCAATAAGATTTGTAAAAAAGACACTTTCCCAATTCCCAACATGACAGATACTCTCGAAAGTCTAAAGGGCTCAAATTTGTTCACCACTCTAGACATGAGAAGCTCTTATCACCAGATTGAATTATCTCCAGAAAGCCGGGACATCACCGCTTTCAGAACGTCGACAGGCAGTTATAGGTATTTGCGTTCACCTCAGGGCCTCATCACATCTGCGGCTGCACTTCAAAGAGCAGTTAATATGGCTTTTTCCCCATTCATTTCAAAGTTTCTGTTCTGTTACGTTGACGACATCATCATTTATTCTAAAGATTTCGAGACACATGTCGAGCATTTGGATAAGGCGGTGCTTCAAACAGCTGCTTCAGGCTTTAAACTTAGTTTTAAAAAGTCAATTTGCAGCAAGTAGCGTGAGTTTCCTTGGTATCAAAGTCAGTTCAGAGGGACTAACTCCCCGACCTGATAAGGTAAGAGCCCTGGCGGATGCTCTGAGACCCCGAAGTGTTAAAGAAGTCAAACGCTTCCTTGGCGCTAGCGGATTCTTTAGGAAATTCATTAAAAATTATGCTCATATCGCTGCGCCCCTTACAGAGTTAACCAAGAAGACGAACGCTTTTAGGTGGACTGACGTTCATCAACGAGCATTCGACGACTTGAAGGATAAATTGGTGTCCGCGCCTATACTTAAATTTCCTGACTTTGAGAGAGAGTTTGTTCTGCATACTGATGCCTCGGGCATTGCAATCGGTGGAGCATTACTTCAGATGCATAATGGTGTCGAATTGCCAGTAGCATACTATAGTCGAAAACTAAAAGGAAACGAATTTAAATACTCTGCAACAGAACTCGAAGCGCTTGCCATTCATGATTCAATCAAACATTACGATGCGTATTTGTACTTGAATGAATTCGTCGTGGTGACGGATCACCTACCTTTAACGTTTGTCTTTGCTAATAAGACGGGTAACCATCGCGTCTCCCAATGGGCATTGCTTCTGCAAGAGTATAACTTCTCTGTTCGATACAAACCCGGAGCGCAACATCACTTGCCGGACTACTTGTCTAGATCTGAGAGAACCGTCAATGCTGTTGTAGACACTGCTGAATCAATCTGTAGTAATAAGAGTGATCCTAAAAATAATGCTAATGTTCCTTCTAGAATTAGGCCTCGTTCTAATAATGATGCGACAGATGTTCCTGTCGACGACGTGTGCCCTCCACCTGTGCCCAGTGAACGTGATAAAAATGTTGCCGTCGAGGCAAAACAGTTGAGCTTAGATGATATTGTCTCAGAGCAAGAAAAGGACTCTCTTTGGTCTAGTGTAAGAAACTTGTTAACTGGAAATGATTTGAGTGATGCTAAGATCTCAAACATTGACGAATACTTTATTGATGATAACAATGTCCTATGTAGGTGGTCGAGAAAGAAACGCAGAAACGGTAGAAGTAATGTACAGAAATTCATTCCTAAGTCTCTAGTTAAGGTTGCTTTAAAATTAAGCCATGATAATGATTTGTCTGCTCACATGGGTTTCCTGAGAACTCTTGAACGTGCCAGAGATAAATTCTTCTGGATTAATCAAATTCGTGACGTCAAAGACCATGTGAAGAAATGTTTGCAGTGCCAACGAAGGAAATGGCAGGGTCAATTTAAAGTCCCCTTGGGCAAATTTCCTGAGACTTCTTACCCCCTTGAAAGAGTTGCTGTTGACCTTGTTGAATTGCCTGTTAGTTACGAAGGTAACAAATACCTCCTAACCATAGTAGATCATTTCACGAGATATGTTGATGCTTACCCTCTTACAGATAAATCGACCGATTCTGTCACTAGAGCTTTTGTCCAATACGTCGGAAAGTTCTCAGCCCCAAATACTATTGTCAGCGACAGAGGCAGTGAGTTCACTAATAAGTTATTTCAGGACGTCTGCAAAAATCTCAAAGCGAGATCACAGACTACTACTGCCTACCACGCGATGACAAACGGATGTTGTGAGAGACTCAATGGCATCTTGAAAACTGCAATTTCTCACTTGGCGGCTGAAGATAAATTCAGCTGGGACGAGAGCGTGGCCTTCGCGACCCTGGCGGTAAATACTTCCTACCAGACAGCAATTAAAGACACGCCGTTCTTCTTGTTCTACGGCAGAGACGCAAACCTTCCCTTTCACGACATCTTCAAGGAGCAGCCGATAAACTACGCGTGTGACCAAGAATATTCAACTTAAGTTTCGCTCCGACTGTCCAGAGCATTTGCTGCAGTTCGAAAAAATTCTGAGGCGGCGAGGCAAGCTGCAGCGAACATTAATAATCGAACGGCCAAAGAATGTGATCTCAAACCCGGGGACCTTATCATGCTTCGGAATGAGTCAGGACATGCCGAGGACAGGGCCTCTCCGACTCGGTTCAGGGGGCCTTACAGAATCCTATCTCGATGTGGGAATAATATTGTTATTAAAGGTCTCTACTCAGACCGGAAGGAACAAAAGGTACACTTGAATCGTGTGAAGCGTGCTTATCTTGATGACGCCTTAGCCTTCCCTTTCAACAACGATGAAGGAGGAGACGAACCTCAAGGGGCAGAAACGAACGACATTCCAACGATGCCGAATACGAGCCAGAGAAATGAAGAAACGATCCCTAGGTATTCTCTGAGGAATCGGGCCAGGCGTCCAAAATATGTATAATTGCTTGTGTCTTGCAAGGACGTCACAAAACTTCGATAATGATTACCTCATTACATTCTCAAATGTACTATGTCTAATATTAAGAATGTCTCCTAATCATTTCCCTCGTGCTTAACATTTCTTTCATATTACAAATTTAGGATAAGTGCTTCGACTTAGAACGAACTGATTTCTCCAGCGAAATGCGAGTAGGATGCTTTACCCTCTTGTATGACATGTTTAAGGTCGATTTCATAAATCAATTTATGTATATACCTTGATGATGCTCATTAATTAGATAGAAATTTTATTTGATGTCAAATTTGTAACCCGTTCGTATGTCTTTCCATAGCTCTTCCACAGGAATGAGTGCTAATACGTAGAAATTTTCCTTTACAGCTCACTGGCTATCTGAAATATTGTATGTCATATTGTGTGTTTCTAATCATTTTCATTTACCTTGCATTTATTTCATTACGTATTAAACTCTCCGAATGGATTCCTTTTGAGTTAGTAATAAAATGATATATCAAATGTACATGTGGGTCGATGAAGTTAAAGCAAGTAGACGTGCTGCAAGGAGGGCAATCTTGAAAGGAATCCGGGGGAGATAATTACCATGTCCAGAAACTAATTCAATACGGTTGTTCCAGCTATACGTAGGCTGCTAGGACATGGCAGCACAGCGCCATCCGCTCGCTGTCGAAGTGTGCAGAACAAGAGTGGCGACTACCCATACAAGCGACACTGACTCAAGGTCATGGCTGGCTCTCGGCGGCTGCTGCGAGCAAGCGCTACGCTCAGGCTGGACGTGTGCAAGGCACTGGTCTGGCAGGGCCGCACTGTTCGCGCAGTCTACGAGAAATCTGGCAACACCGCGCTCCATTGATATGGCACGGCTAGACGACGCACTCACTCGGACGTAAATACTACGACCAATAGGGTCGACGCGAGTTAAAGGGCTGAGCAACTGAGTGCAAGGCGTGAGGGTTATTACAACTAGGAGAGCGTGGCACAATCTACTATCGACGGAACTACAGTTTGGAGAGTGGCGTGACATCACAACGAAGGTGAAGCTTCCCCCCATTTCGATATACGCCAAAGCATGGATTCGACTAAGGCGGAAGAAAATAAGAAGATACCGTTGAATACTAATACGTTCAAAATAACTACATGCATGCGGAAGTAATGACAAATCAAGTTTACACTCGACATATTTATATTTTGGGCGGTATTCACCCCCAGATATCCTCGGATTAGCCTCCAAGGAATATTCGGGAGAAGGTCTTCGATGATAGAGCAGGATAAGGATATCCCGATATCAACTTCTCGTCATTGCTTGTTTAAGATCTTCGTTTCAGCGTGCGTCAGAAGCACAAATCTCGTCGGCTTGTCTGAATCTTCCCTTGCAATGAGGTGTGAGATTTTTTTACAACTTCAAGTAGACGGACACTTCCAATTGTGACAATGTCCAGGAGGACATTACTAAAATTGAGGTGGGGAGGATTTTGTCATGCACCCTCTATGTAACGACGCGCCATGCACGAACGACGTTTGCGCCAGCGAGAGAGAGCTCTGTACCCAGTGCACTAGAGACGGTTGCAAGGTTCTGCGTATCTCAGCAAAAGCTACCTCAGCAGCTAGGCGACGCCTGCCTGGCAGCAACGGGGTCCATACCAGAAAAGTCACGAAAAGTGGATCTCACTGCCGTTGATGATGCCAACCGCCATGGGGAGTAGCTGCGGCAAATGCTTCCATAAAAGGTGATGCGTAATGTTAGGAGGGATCATTCTCGCACGCGTCATTGTAGCTGAAGGTCCTCGTAATCGCCGTCTTTGTTTGAGTCTTTGAAATAGAGTCCAGCTCGGCGTACTGGACATTGTTATTGTATAAATTTCCACCTGTGACTTCACGCTTAAATCAACTGATTAATTAAGTAAAGTAAACGAGGCTACTTCGAATACAACGAAAACCTGCACCTGCTCATCACACAAGTTGCGTAAGATTCCCTCTTTGTAGCTGTCAATGTTTGGGGGCTTTAATCAGTCCCCGACATATTGGTGATATCCGTTTATAACAGTAAATTGTGTGGCCGTACATATAACGTGTGTTTCAATGCCTGCTATAGTTGCGCCTTAATTAGGATGCCGACCATGAGATTTCACTGAGATTGAGAAAAGAGATTTATTTCATTTGAACGATTTATCCAAAAAGAGAAAAATTAATCACTTCGTTCGATCATGAAAAAGGAGGATCGTAATATATTGCAATTAATGCTTGTATTTTCATCATTACGGTGTCTCATCGGCAGCGTCGCAGCTCATTTGTGACTCAGAAGTACCAAAGAGTACTTTATTGATGTCTCTATACGGTTGTAGTCACATTCCACGTTTGAGTCTGGCTGGCAGTAAAAAATATATTTAAAATAAGATATTTTTTTTATTTTAATTGACCGTTTCAGAATTCCAAATAGCTCTGGAAAGGCCCCCATTACAAAAGTTCTTTCAAAAGCTACATCCGTTGTTCACAGCGTCTCAGGTGAGAATATCAGCTTAGTTGCGATTGCCTATCTTTTTGATAAAGTAGTGCTTATGGTCCTATGATCATGACGGGGATTTTATTCACAATAGTGAATTTTCAAGTTTCCGCTGTAGGAAACTTGAACTCCTGCGTGCTGGTACTCGTTAAAAATATCACAAGTTCCGTCAAATTGCAATGTTTATCAACTAAAATGCTCAGCGACGGGAGCTCATGTTTTTAAAGAGATCCCGTGCAGGCTACAGGGTAGACGTGTAGTTCTACTTACCTCAAAAACTCTCTGCTGCATTGAGCAATGTGTCGTAACCCTTTAACGTCCCTGAGGACCAGAAGATCTTCTTTCGAAAATAGCCTCAATATTTTGTATTTTTTGTTAAATTCCTTCTTCAATCTCGTCTTTGAAGTTCACTGCCGAATGGCAGTTTCTTCCTCTCTTTGATGTCTGTGACAACCTGATGCCAGTGCCTGTCGAGTGACTAATGGTTTTGTGTGATGGTAGCATGAGTACAAAAATGCCGGCGTCAAAGGGTTTAGGAGTTTTATCCCGTGCGATTTTGAGGGAATATTTTGAAGTTAAGATTGTCCCTTGGGGTGAAGCAGAGGTTTCATATTTCAGAAAGAACAAACAGATAAATTCATTTTGTTGCGATCAAATTACAAAAGACACATTTCCTAGCATCAGAACCTGGGGAAAAGTCCCTAACACGACTGTTGTGTCCTGTTTGATACATTAGATCTGTTGTAAAGTGAATGACCTGTTCTTGAAATGTTATAGCTTTCCTATGCGCGAGAGTCCAAATTTGTTCGCTGTGAGATTTCGCGTTATCTTTTGTATCTTGATGAAGATAAAAAATTGTTTAAGAAATGGTAGTCCTCAGTATATGCTTATCTCTGGTGCCTGAAAACCGTTCTTTGTCCGTCTAGATGTCTCCCAGGGACTATCATAACACCGTCAATGCGAGAATGGAATTTTGCTTCTGTAGCTTGAACTGTCTCGTGTGAAAGCACGATTTCACCCGTAAGCGTACCCGCTTTTACCTTGTTCAGAAGAGCCTCAGCCTCAACCGGTCGTTTTCCTTCGGGAGTTTGTAAGTTGCTGACTCTTTGATATCTCGACTGTGAACAAGTTCAAGAATTTTTGACAATATTGATATTGTTTTTGTCACAAAATTTCACATTACCTTGATTTATGTTTAGTCCGACCATTTGGCTGTTGTGGCAATCTAGCGGTGCAAGCGGCTCGAGAGTGACCAGTCAAAGGAGATAGCTTTCTTTATTTTTTCCCAAAGTTCGTCGAACTGACAGAGTGCAATGAAGTTTGAATATTGGTGATCTTCGCACCTCTGTACTTCCTGATTTTATTTCCCCGAGTATTATAGCTCAGCAACAGGTGCGCGTTTTTCACTCGTTCTAACTTATTTTATATTATGTAAAACACAAAGGTGATGAGACAACCACGACAACCATAAAAAAATTTTAACCTTTATCTCAGTGAAAAAGTAATGTAAACAATATTTTAATATATGTTGGAAACTAGTATTCGCAGAATCTTGTCCGTAGAGCTTAACTTGTTTACTTTCAAGTAATTTCACTGGATGCTGATATGTAAGTAATGGGATGACGATACCGAGGATGATAATTATAACAACAAGAGAGAGAGGAAGAGTGGAGCTGGAGATCCTCAGCCGTGAGCGCCTGCCCTGCTTGGCATGCGGTGCGGTGCGCACCTCCGTAAAACTTGGCAGTTACGGCCCGCCGCACGGCTCTCAGGGAGCCCGTAACGCCCCGTATACTGCCGCCGTACGGCTGCCCACTGCCCGCGTGATGACAGTAACACAGTTACTCGTGACCTTCCTCACCTGGCAATGTTTTTATGCGTTTCTGCTCTCCTAATTTGCATTTGGAGCCGCTCACCCTGCTGCTGTTCTTGCTCCTCATTTCGATGTCTCTACTGACTTACGAGTCTGCTCAGGCAGCTCGTTTTCATTATGCTGTTTACATAACTACTGCTGACCGCACCAGTATTCGTTTTCCTGTTATTATCGACAGAAGAGAGTGGTTTTTCAGCCCCATCCTGCACTGCACCGCGATGCTTGGAGAGGATTGTGCGGTGTCAGCATTTCGGGAGTCAGCACTCAGCCCTGCTAGAAAGAAGCCTTAGGACTCTTGGCCTTGATGACTTCAAAACGAACTCAGTGACGTGAGATGGTGCTACTGATACTGCAGCGCTCTTCTCGTGATGCTGTCTGTCCTGTCGCATATGTATCATCTACCATGATATACATAATTTCGGCCAAACTGCTGTTACAACTAGATAAATTTTAATGCACCAGAGCAATCAAAATATGACAATCTATTAATGCCCGTTTGTTTAGAATTCGCGTCATTCTGTTAAAAAATTGAGACTGGGCCTTGTTTTGAGCTGAGCAAAACAAAATTTTCTTTGGTTCGTGTGGATGCAAAAAGAACAATGGGGTCGGTCGTCGGTCTTTCAGCTCGGAACAAAATTATGAGACCCTTCTCGAATTACTTGCATTCATGTTTAAATATTCTGGGCTTCTGACTTGTGTGTCGCGTGGAGACTATTCATTCAATTCCGGCAGTAATACATATATGTGAGTTTCAATATTTGCATTAAATTTCATCGTATCTGTTCCAAGTTTGGGAACCAGTGTGCAGAGAGCTTGTGGAGCTTTCTTTGTACCACACGCAACAGCAAGTAAATAACAATGGGTTTAGCTTACTGAATTTACTCCAATATTGGTGTCGTGTTAATATAATAGTATTGCCACTTCTATGGCGTTGGGTGCGGACTTTGCTTCTGGAAAGAGCGTCTTTTGATTTTGCGGTCACCCCATTAATATGTTGGCGTTCTGGGATTGTTAGTATGGATATCCGACACTATGGAGAAGCAGCACCAGCTAAGCCTTGGCCTCCGTTGTTGAGTGGCGCATGCGTGAAAACATGCAAGTTGTCGTCTTCATGTCCCGTAATTGTGGCACGGTCCTCTCAACTTCCCTATGAACACCATCCATCGGCTGAGGCTGGCTCGGCGGTCTGGTGAGGCTGTGTGCCGCAGCGCTGTCTGGCGTGTGGCGGCGCTGCGGTCTTCCTGCATGCTCACCGTGGTGCTCACCGTGGTGCTCTCCGTGGTGCTCTCCGTGGTGCTCACCGTGGTGCTCACCGTGGTGCTCACCGTGGAGCTCACCGCGGTGCTCACTGTGCTAACGTGCGTGCATGCTGCCGAGGGTGCTCATGCTCACTCACTTGCGATACTCATGCACGTGCGACGCTCTAACTCATGTGGTGATGTTTTTACTTTGACCAAGCTCATACTCACATGCTGATGATGCTCATACTCACACGCTGATGATGCTCATACTCACACGCTGATGATGCTCATACTCACATGCTGATAATGCTCATACTCACATGCTGATGGTGCTCATTCTCACACGCTGATGATGCTCATACTCACATGCTGATGATGCTCATACTCACATGCTGATGTTGCTCATACTCACATGCTTATGATGCTCATACTCACACGCTGATGATGCTCATACTCACATGCTAATGATGCTCATACTCACATGCTGATGATGCTCATTCTCACACGCTGATGATGCTCATTTTCACACGCTGATGATGCTCATACTCACATGCTGATGATGCTCATACTCACACGCTGATGATGCTCATACTCACATGCTGATGATGCTCATACTCACTTGCTGATGATGCTTATTCTCACACGCTGATGATGCTCATACTCACATGCTGATGATG
Source organism: Morinoia aosen (assembly GCA_030386875.1). Lineage (NCBI taxonomy): Eukaryota > Metazoa > Arthropoda > Malacostraca > Amphipoda > Talitridae > Morinoia > Morinoia aosen. Next base: position 91,735,401 of record CM059561.1, on the reverse strand, counting down.
CTCATACTCACATGCTGATGTTGCTCATACTCACATGCTGATGATGCTCATACTCACACGCTAATGATGCTCATACTCACATGCTGACGATGCTCATACTCACATGCTGACGATGCTCATACTCACATGCTGACAATGCTCATACTCACATGCTAATGATGCTCATACTCACATGCTGACGATGCTCATACTCACATGCTGACGATGCTCATACTCACATGCTGACAATGCTCATACTCACATGCTAATGATGCTCATACTCACATGCTGACGATGCTCATACTCACATGCTGACGATGCTCATACTCACATGCTGACGATGCTCATACTCACATGCTGACAATGCTCATACTCACATGCTAATGATGCTCATACTCACATGCTGACGATGCTCATACTCACATGCTGACGATGCTCATACTCACATGCTGACGATGCTCATACTCACATGCTGACGATGCTCATACTCACATGCTGACGATGCTCATACTCACATGCTGACGGTGCTCATAGCCATATGCTGACGGTGCTTGTATAATTTTGCTGTGAAAGGAAGTTTGCTGTCGATGTTGCAATTTTATCTTCTTGAACGGACGGAAAAACATTATTCTAGCAGAAATACTTGCATTACGCGGTTAATTTTTGTTACATTCAGCAATAAATTTCGTTGAACATAACTGTAAGTTTTTTGACGTGATTTACTCGCTTGTCTCCTTGGGGGAAGAGTACGAAATGAATCTTTTCTCCGCCCAATTTCTTTAGTTTAGCGGCGGGAAAAAGTTTGCCTAATTGGTGCAATTTGTGCCCGAAGCTCTTCACAAGAAATTGGTCGCCATCAAAAACTCCAGCAATCTTCCCTTTATTGACAAGTTGAGCGACTGCTTCATTATTCACGAGACTCTAAAAATTTACCGTTTGCTGAACTGAAGGAGCGACACCAGCTAGACTTTCAGAGCGTAATTACTGTCAGGTGCATTCTTTGGCCATTTGATAAAGCTCAATTTTCTTTGCTTTTGGAGTTGAGCGTCTTTAACTACATCTAACCGTATTTTAGTGTATCACACGTGCAGTCACGTTTCCCTCATAAAAAAAGGTATGCATTTCCGGAACATTTGTTCAGGAATTAAGAGGCTGGAATGTAAAAATGTGTTAATTCGGTGAAGCTCCGACTCGTCTGGCCTGCTCTCAGAAATCGTGAGATCGCAGTCATGGTCAGAGATTCTGCTCCATTTCTGGTGAATTGAAGGGGCAAAATTAAGTTAGCTCTAAACCTTAATTTCCAATAGAACAGGGCTGACCAGAATTTGAACAATCGTGTGGGAAGGGCATTGATAATTTTTCTATCAAAAGAGTGAATACAAAATTTAGTTTCTTGTAGTTATTTAGATACAAGAGAAAGTAGAAATTAAGCCGAGCTTGTTAGGAACCGGCATAAGCCTGCGCTATTAGATTAACAATTTAAACAATGGAAATATGCTCACGCATTTGTTTGCAGTATCCTCATTTTCAGGGTATCCTCATCTAGAGTCCTCGTTTTCTCACTGGAGCATATGAGTAGCATAACGTGGGACTTCGTCGCACCAACTTCCTTTTTATGTTCGTCATATATAACCCGAAATCATCAAAAACCATCCATTTCAAAAAGTTTAGCACAGTTCAGCTAACCAACGAAAACGCTTGAAATTGCAGTGCCGCCGAAATCTGCCTGGGTAACAGCCGTGTTCTTCCAAATGCTGTATTCGTCATCTTAGGTTCCATTCTTCAATACGCATATTAACCAGGAAGTACGCAATAAATAGGCCCAAGAAATACATTTCAAGACTCCACGCATCTTTACACATCACTTAAAAATTTCTGTTAACTCACACACAATGTTTCGAGAGTACTGGTGAAAATTTAACGGAGCTATTCGTTTATTTCCATTCGGTTACTTCAGCATTGGTATGACCTGTAGTGTGATGTCTTTGCTATGTTGCCAAGTCTAAGATGAGGCTTGAAGATGTCGGAGGTATTGGCTTATTCCGATGTTGAATTGTAGGAATGAGCCATGTGCGTGTTGGCAAAAAAATCTGTTCTCGGCTTGTTAGGATCTGGACCTTGGTGCAGCTACGTCGACTTCACGCCTTGATTGTAGTGTTGGTGAGCGGTGGTGTTGCGAGAGAGCTCTTTAGTTCACAAATGCTATGAAACTGCATATTTATACTTCTATTCTTAAATGCTTTTTCATAATACATTCTCATGGACTGCAAGTCAATATATCCATTAATCTAAGCCTCTTAGTGGCTAAAAACGTAGTTCAGGTAACGCTTCCTTAGCAAAAATAGTATAGCTGAGTCATGCACAAAAAAAATTTTTCAGCCATTATAGTTTTACTGGAAAATAGGTTGCTGGAGTGAGGCATTATTCCTGACTTTAATGGATTCAGTAAACCTCTGCTATTTGGGATTTATAAAAATTCTTTTGCCTGTGAACTTTTTTTGCATCCGCTGTGCACGCACAAAACTGAGAAGTAATGAAGCTGAATTATTATGTTGGTCAATAGAACATACCGTGAAAGATGCAGCACATCAAATCACTTTGCGTGTGTGCTTTCTACGTTTTCGTATTCATTGTGGGTAGCAGAGCGCACAATGTTACTACATTACTGTTTGTCTTTGTTTTTGCTCAGTTAATCTGGCGATGGTTTGAACCCCATTTTTTCTGTACTCTCCTGTTATAGTTTGTTTCTTCAATTTCTTCTGCGTTGATGACATCCTTTTGAACGAATCGTACTATAGAGTGTTAAGGTACCCAATGCTTCCGTTGATCTCGTGCGATGCGAGACTTATCATAGATTATCTGCAGGCGCTGCTCTTCGTGCGAGCTCCACCTTGTGTGAATCTCAATCGTAGCGACGGTATCCCGGTCGAGTGATGATGCGCAACTGTGGTGGGGTTGGCTGATTAGTATTTATCCTGGCCGAAGTCTGGCGACCCTCCCTGGTGGTCAGGTACTCGGTAGTGTCTATGGGCAAATTCAATTAAAAAAGTATAAACTTGAGGATTTTAGCCCGTAAAAGGCCACCTTTTAGGGGGATACAATATTGCATGTATGGGAATTTACACTCCCAAGGGGAATATGTCAGGTCCCGAGCTGAGAGCTATGTAGGCCTTCTTTTATGTTGAAATTCAATATTTTATTTTTAATTTCGATAAGGACCATCTTTTTTCGGTTTACTGCTGCCTTGTCGTTCAGCACCTTCTACTTTCTTCTTCAACTTCTATTTTGTTTAGTGAACTTATTTCTCAACTTACTGTTTCTATGTACCTTTTGCATAGATTCCGGGTTCCCTTAAGTCCATATTAAATGGTGTCTTCCTCCATCCTCGCTTTGGAACGTCTTTGTTGCTATTATGGAGGGCTTAAACTGATGTATAATTTAATCTAATCCCGTGTAAGGCTAATTTGGGCACTGTTGGTCTTGTAGCGGGATCTCCGAGCTCTGCTGCTCCATGCTTCATCTCTCGTTTCATTTCTTTCGATTACGAGGATTTGACTTAGTATTGACACTTATCATAAATCCAATATTGGTTTTCTATCAATTTATAAAGACCATTTCTTTCCGGTTACAGCATAGATTACTAAAGCATGTATGTAAAAGGCGGTATAGCTTCCGTTTCTTCCCGAGCGAGCTGCACAAAAAATGTGCTCGCGGTAAAGTAGTTCTTGATGAAATATTCTTCTATTCTTGTACTAAAATTCAACCAAGTATTTGTGTAACGATCGAAGAAGAAATTTACTTCTGAATGTCCGCTCTTAGACAAGAAAAAAGTTTTTCCTATTAATCTACGATAAAACAGTGTAAGGCTGTAATTGCTGCGCACTCTCAATACTCCATCGTAGAAAATGTCGAGAGGTTTATGCATGCTGAGTTTGAAGAATAATTCCGAGAATAGGGCTAACTGAATGCCACCAGCTGCACCCAAATCACCACGGGACCACTCCCGTGTTTCACCGTTAGAAGTTCGCTGTCTGGATCACAGGATCTGCTTCGTATTCACGGTACATAAACCCGGCCGTAATGGGGAACAAAATAATCAATGACTCGTCCTATCATAACGCAGTCTTCTATTCTCCTACTATCCTAGTATTGTGATTACGTAACTTAATATAACACAGGTAACGTTAGACAATGTTGCAAAAGCTTATGAAATTGCAGCCTTTCCATAACTGTTTTAGCTATACCAACCCAGCTTCATACTGTATGTTTTGGAACATGAGATCTTAGTGAGCATTTTAGTTCTGACACCTTCCCAGCAGCTATATAACTAGCACCTTCTACAACTCATTTTATTTTCGATGCTCACGTGTAGTAAACTTCAGTTTGGCTCCACTCTCTTTGTTTTCTCTGAGGATTTTTTACCAGGTTTCGTAGAGGCTGTCATCGCTGTAGACTTAGTCACCCACGCCGCGTTGAATAACGAGACTGTTTTGGTCATGGCTGCCCTCGCTAATACATCGCCTGCTATCCGTCTTCATAGCGAGTTTGAGAGGTCACTCAATCTGCCATCAGATGGTTGTGCTTTCAAAAAAACATTCCTCAATACCATGAATTGTAAAATGGGAGAATTTAGGTGTCCAAATCTGCATATGAGTACTGTTAATTGTCCAGGAATAGGTGTTGGAAAAATATATATTAAGGAGGTAATAGTAATATTGCGTCTTGAACTGCTGATAAATTTTCCTTTGAAAACTAATGTATGTTCAAAGTTTAAGTAAATTTCATGGTGGCAGTAGTTTTAACGATGATTTGCAAACAAAATGATGTTCGTATGATTGTACAGTATTTCAGATTTGTGTAATATTTAATGGCGATAACATCTCAACACAGCTTTGACGTGAAAAGGTCCATCAGACTGAGGGAGGACCATCAGCCTGTTAGAGACAATTAAGGTGATGCATACGAATTCATCAATGGGAATTAGCGCTTCCAGGAGGGATCTGTGAGGCTCCGAGCTAAAGCTTAGGTAGGTCTTCCTTCTGCTGAAATAAAATAGGTTCTTTCTGTCTGTTACGGACTCATATTTTTTCGGTTCACTGCCGTACTGTTTTTCAGCACCTGCTACTCTCTTCTTCAACTTCTATCTTGTTTCACGAACTTCTTTCTCAACTTTCTGTTTCTATGTATTTTATATACCTTACGCATAGATTCTACGTTCCCTTAAATCTATTCATCCTAAATGATGCCTTCCTGCTTCTTCTCTTTGGAACGCCTTTGTTCGGGTTAAGGAGACTTGAACTAATATCTAATTTAATCTACATAAAGGTTTTTTATGTCAAAATAAAATGAATCATTCCTCAGTGAGTGAACGAGATTATTCGAGGTGCAGTGAACGACTGCAATTTTGTGAGCCGCTTTCTCTTTCAAATCTGAGTAGGAACAGATTGGAGGCTTCAAGGCAAGTGTTGCGAAAAAAATTGCCCCGATGTATTTAGAATATTTGTTATGTGCACTTTTTGGTAAAAGAATGCAGTGCGATTTGAAAAGGTTGTAATTCTTGTTCTATTTTTTAGCGCCTACTACTTTCTACTTCAATTGTTATCTTGTTTCATGAACTTATTTCTTAGCTTACTGTTTTTATGCACCTCGTGCGTAGATTTCGCGTTCCATTAACTCCATACTAAATGGTGCCTTCATCCTTTCTCTCTTTGAACATCTTTTGTGTGGTAAGGGGAGGCTAAAACTTTCTTATAATCAATCAATCCAGCTCTGGTTTCGAGTTAAGACTTAAATAGTTCAGAGTACATAAAAATATATAGATGTACCAGAATGTTCGAAGAAAACATCATTTATTGATAAAACAAAAATTAACTAAATAAACTAGTAGACTAAATAGACTAATCGACTAAACTAAATGCAACAAAAGTATTTCGCGAAATCTAAAAAATCGAATTGCCGCTATTTTTCGCTGTGTATACGCGAAGTAGTTAGAAAAATTAACCAGGGAAATTTATAAGCTTCTTTCAATTTTAAAATTAATACCATTGCGTTTAGCACATTGAAATGCGAGTTGAGAGCAGGTGTGCGACGCCCAATCGGGCTCTTCAAGACAGGTTACTCATTAATACAATAATCTCTGATCATGCTTCTCTTTTTACAGCTTTGTTATACAAAGCGTACCATCATTCGTCAATTTCTGTAGTGAAATAAGTTCTCTTTCATGCTTCCTAATTTTCTTCTGTAAGTTAGGAGGAGAGAGAAAAAGGAATGGAAAACGAGAAAAGACGATAACCATGAAATAATACTGACGTAACTGGACATGCACGAGTAAAGGATTGCCTTGAAAATGCAGCTATCTTGATGTACTTGACACGTTCACCATAAGAATTAGCTGACCACGACTAACGAATGAAATCATTTAATCATATGTCTCATTAAGCGAAATATGTAATTATACCAATGTAATGTTTCCAAGGAGACTGGTTGTCGCGTAAGCCAAATACCTAATGGAATGATTCGGAAAAAAATTGATGCCGTTCGTGTAATAATATAACGCTCACATCTTATGCCGTCACACCGGTGAAAAATACTGAGTTAGAATAGGAACCATTATAAAATCCCCACCTAATCGCTTACGCTATTGTGTATTGATGAATAAATATGACCCATTATAAGAATAAGCAGAATATTGTTCGATTATACGTTGGACTGAAACGTACAGGTGTTATACTCGTGCTCCTCAGAATGATGCAATTATTTTATCTATGGGATTAGCGCCCGGAGGGGAAGATGTGAGTTGCTTTGCTAAAGGTTGGGTAGGACTTCTTCCTTCATTTGAAATATCATGTTGTTGTGGTTGTTTGTTGTTTTTTTGTAACGGATAATCGTTCTTCAGATCACTACTGAGTTACTGTTCCTGTTACTTTTCTCTTCAATTTTCATCATGTTTCGTAACTTCAGTCAATTTTGCTGTTTCTAAATGCAAGATGTGGGGACACTGTGTGCACAGATTCCCCATTCTCTTATTCTATACTAAATAATGCCTTCCTCCTTCCTCTCTTGGAAACACTTTTGTTGTGGTTAGAGAGCTTGAGAGGCTTAATATAATCGTTATACATTCATTCATAATTCAGCAAGAGATGATAGCTTCTTGAATGATCCAAGGAGGTTTGATCGAAGCTCCACGAGGTCACCAGGCCACGCAGAGCCAGGCGGGTCTCTATAAAGGTGAAGCAGTGCTTGCGCTCGGTTTCGTGACTGCCGCTCGAAGATACTAAGGATGAACGATTCAGTGTGAACGCCTCAGCCCTCTCTTCAAGAAATAAACCGCAGAGAAACATTTGTTCCATGGCATGGTCTCATATATTTTAAAGCCATGAAAACAAGTTCCACTCACACCCTACTTGGTGTGCTCACTTCTTTAAAACTAAAAACTGTGCCGACTTAGCTTCACTGTCAACATTGAGGAATGTTTATTTAGAATACACTTGGCCGTAGAATTTGGGAATTTTGTTTCATCACAAATAAAATAGTTTGCTCTAATGCTTGCGGCAATGTTACTGGATGCAGTTCATTGCTCAGCGGGGCTTCATTTTTATACTTCTGAATGTGAGCGTTGTCGTAAATACAGCCAGGTTGCTAGCGGCCTTCGTATTTTTTCGAGTTTAATTCATTGGGAGCGGCGTTGACAGCGGAAATGAGTTTTTTCCAGCTTTTCTGTACGGTCGTCTTCTAACGGTCCAAATTTAGCAATGTCAGCATATATCAAGATTTTGTTTGTCATCGCTGTATCTAAATAATAGCCCAATCCTTCATACTGTCCAAATACTGAGGAAATTATCCTGAAAATGTAATGAACGTCGAAAATCTTGTGCACCACGCTCAGAAATAGGGAAATTTTCGTACCCTTAAATTACTATTTGAAAGTGTTTTTGTCACTGTAATTATTCTCCAATTAATTGCAATGAAAGAAACTTGTACATAGACGCAAAAAAAGATTTAGTTTATTTACGAAGGAAATTTGTTATGGATGACAAATTTGAAACACGTACAGTACACTTTGTATTAGCCCATGTCAAGCGTTATCATTAATTTTCTTATCTTCTATTTAAAACATCTACGGTGCCTAAATTCCCTGTGTTATACTTATGACTACCACTCGCCCACTTCGACCTAGAAACTTGGACCAGAATTTGTGCGAAACGCTTTATTAGTTTTAAATTAAAAACATCAGTACGCTAAGTTATGTTCCTCAGTGTACTGCAGAATTTGTTCATCTCTTGATAAGTTGCCTGGTAGCTTATTGATCCACAATGCTAATACGTTGTCTGTTAGATTCTGAGAAGATTTCAATGTCTTGCGGATAAGTTTTTCCATTCTTTTACTTACGGAGTTCAGGCGCACCGCTCAGAGGACGACCTTGAACTTGATGCTAAGGTTTAGTTAGCTAAAAAGGTTACCCGCGGGTATCACAAATTGAGAAATCTACTACTTTCTGTAGTTTGGGTAAAGTCAATATGTTGATTGCGGCGAGTTGAACTGAAGTTCAATATTCAACTCAAATTAAAGTCTATAATAGTGTTCCATATTAAAAGCGACAATCTTTAAATAGATTGTGTTTTCATTTAGTTTTGATGAAGTATTGACGACAATTGAGTTAGTGGCCTACGGGTGGGTCAGCCACATCGTGAAAATTCCTTCAATGACAACCTCTGGGTCACGCTGTGGTCAACGTGTTGAAGTACGGCACGTGAGCTTAGTTAAGTTATGTAAGGTTAGAATACGGTGAGTGAGTTAGGCTTTGGTTCATTCAAAGTAGAAAATAAAGAATATGAGCACGCTAGAGTTTTACCAAGACACCTCTGAAAAAATAAGTTCGCACATAAATTTCGTTTTCATCCAATTTGTCCAAAAATTTCAACGTTTCTCTTAAAATTTAATGAATTATCCCAAGCCCTTAGGGTTTGGCCCTAGATATAGTATAATACGAACATTTTGCAATTTTCAGCAATGACCAGAATCATAGAGCGAGAATACTGAATTTTTTATTTTTAACTTACTCGTCTCTCAAAACGACCGCCTTCTTACGTCAGAAGAAAATTGTTCTGGTATATCATTTTTTTTAATTTTTGCTGCATGAAGTTTGATTTTAAGAAGAGTGAAAATTAAGCATTGCAGCAGGTAAACTACGTTGAACGATCAAGTAATCTGAGGCTAGGTATTCGGTATCGAAACACGAATGTCTAACATGCTGCACTCAACTTTATTATCAGTCTCATTACCTAATGCTTTCATAACATCCAACCCAGAAATTTTTATTCCATTTATCTGACCTCTAGCTTGCCAATTACACGATTGGATTCCATTATCTCGGGAACAATGGTAGTGCGCAGCACTCGACTAATTCGTATCGGGAAACCGCAAGGATCAGGTTTATCGTTGTCCCGATTCCGCATCCTCTTCAGAACCAGGCCGTGGCTCGTTGTAAATGTAGGCACCGTGCAGCAAAATGGAAAAAAGCTCCTTATTTACTTTCGTTTACGCTACTCCACTTGCACATGCACTGTAATGTTTTTGGATTATTTACATATCTATAAGTGTGTATATTTTTCACGCAATCTTAGTTCAATACGCGCGCTCACGACTTACTTGGCAAGACGTTTCCTTATTTGGTTCTTGAGTCTGTTAATGACTAAATGCATTCAACCTGTGACTTGCGAATTGTATTCTCAGGGAACAAAACATTGGACTAATTTTCTTCTTTGTAACGCTTCAGTTGAACTAAATTTATAATAAATTTACTTGACAAAATTTCAGTTACTCTGAACGCTTCGAGTTTCAGTTGTGCACTGTATCATTTTTCTTGCTTTCTTGGAATGTACTTATTTTTCACCCCTGGATACGACTCACACTATGTAAACTGGATGTTATCCCCAGACCGAATAAAACGTATAAATTTGAGAATTTCCCTCACGTATAAATATCTCGATGATTTAATTATATTGTACCGAGGTCTGTTGTGTACTAATGTCGATATCATATTACGGTGCAGTGGGAGTGATCGTTGCATCCTTTTTTATCAAAGCCGGATGTCATCTCACGACTGTTCATGTACATTGTTTCTGATGATAAGTTCGACTGCTTGCTGAACTCGTGTGATCTAAAGATACCAAATTGTCCTTTTTCTAGCCCAAAAAATCCCATTTAGCTACATTTTATTTGCAGAATGAAAAGGGCCTAGAAAGGTCATTTTTACCAGAAAGGACAGGCAATCTGACCGCATCACGAAGCCGGGCCGCCGCGGCATGCATCACTCAGCGCTGACTTGGGGTAGGTGCAGCCCGACTCCCTGCAGACCCCGGCTCATATGAAGCTGCAGGCGTGCAGCTGCTAATGTTCCTCATTAAATAGAGTGGCTGATCTCACGATGCCGGCTGATCGTGCTGCTCGTTACCCTCAACGACCCTCATTTGCCCTCGTGCTCTATTATTACTTCGCGGCGGTCATCTCTTCTCTATTTTATCTTTTGTATCGCGCTGGTGCAAAAGTTATGTCCCATTTAGACATCTTGGGTAAAAATGAATAAGCCAATGACTATGGAAATATTTATTCACTAACCTACTCTCCATTTCTTTCAATGACCTCTTTCCACTTTTTAACAAGCTTCCAAATGCCTTGCTTGTAAAATTCTGCACATTTAGAATCAAAATATAAATTCAACTCTTTTTTTTAATCCCTCATTTGTTGTTTAATCCCTGAGTCCACTATAACGGTTCTGTAGTTCTCGGAATAAATAGAAATCCGAAGCCAGATGTATGGACCACATCTGTCTTGCAATTTCCCTCGTATTAGCAGTGAGATTCTCGGACGCAAGAACATTTAACTGATCGGAATCAAGTGTTTTAGGACAACCTTTTTTTGGCTCACCTTTTAAAGTGAAACCACCACTTCGAATACGAGAAGACCATCTCCTGCAACTTCTTTTATTCACTACATCATCCCCGTAAGTATTCTGATTAGATTTTGCTGCTGCACTTGCATTCCACCTTTATGAAACTCGTACAGTGGAACATTTCTTATTTGATCTTTAGATTGGACAAATATGGATGCTTATATTTATGAAAAATATGAATGTAACGGATATATTCTGAAAAAATCGTTTATTTTAGTCACAAAAATATATTACACTTAAAACAGAATTGAAATAATTTTCAAGTCAAATACTAAACATCCGTTCTAAAATCGGACATTACTTAGGTGCCATCCTGTTACTTTCAATTGTTTTCGTGCATATGAGAGTTGTTTTCCTGTTCCTTCAAAAGCCTTTACCTGATTTCCGTGTAGAATTGCTTCTTTCTAGCAGCCAGTGTTGCTGCTCTCCAATGAAGACGTTGGCAATTATGAGGTATATAGAGGGAATCTAAAATCTCAGTGTCCACGATGCAAATGTTAGTGTGGCTTATTTCCTTATCTTCCGCTGTTACATCAGTGCAACCATTTTATTTTTATCATTGCGGTCAATCGCAGATATATTAGACATTTTGATTCGTGCGTCTCTCATTGACCAATCAATTATCGAATCTGCTGCTACCACCCTAATTGTTTAAAAGATTAATTAGGAAGTACTTGGAGGTATTTTAACCCGTAGACCGTTCAGGGTTAAACAGAATTCCAATACTTAACTTAAATTCAAAGTTAATTTTAACAAGTTATTTTTAAAATAATTATAATTTCGAAAAATTGAATTTGTGACTATTGATCAGTTTGCAACATTATGTTAGTCTCCTGTACACCCGCGGCTCGCATCGTGACCAACATGGTAGTAGTTAATTTACATTTCGGGAACGTTATTTCATCAGATCTTGCCTTCATTTGGCGAGTTTCAAGTGTTTTGAACGTTCATCAAAGTTTTTCTAGTAACAATCATGCGAGTAAGATACTCAGGAATAGATAAAGAGATTTATTTCTAACAGAAACCATTAACACATGCTGTCATGGGAGCATTGCTAGATGGGTCACATTGCTCTCTCTCTCTCTGAATGCATTCGAAACTCTTATATTAAATGGGTAGGACGCCGAATGCATTCCTCTGGTACCAAGTAACAACTGTGATGGGGGAGATGCAGGTGGTAATTTCAATTTTGTCGGCACTATGAAAGTTGTATCTAAATATCCTTGCTTTTGAAGATTTACAAAATACGAGTTAACATGTAATTGCAATGTTACGTCAAACCACTTTCGATAATGCGAGTGAACGAGTAATATCTTCAAGATACACTTAGACGACCATTCAGTTTATAGGTGATGAGTGACGAGCATTGTTGCTAGCAAGACCGAGCCTTCAATATTAATTGACTTTGTTGTGAAGGCCTTGGCCGCGGCTTGGCGGGTACACCACGGAGCTTCACGCACTCGCCCTGATGTCACTTCGCTGTCCGGCTCAGCTTACCCGGGACTACCCTACTCTACGCCTCGAGCGTGATTGTTACGAACTAATGCGTCCTATCGCAGTGAACACGAAACTAGGACACATTTTAAGGCATGGGCAATATCAAAATATAGTTATGATACCGATAATTTTTTTCATAGAAAAGGTTTTCAAAACAGAGTGAAGAATTGTAATAAAATCATAAAAAGGAGAGGTGTTGGTAGTTCTTGAAGAATGCGCTTAGAGTATGCCGCTGCGGATAAGGGTTTCTCAGAAGATTCTCGACAATTCAGACATCGATGTTATTAGTTTTGTAGCAAGGATAATTATTTCATGTATGGACCACTGATATTTGAGTAGTTTTTATCATGTATTTATGATGTGAAAGATCATCTTAAAAATTGTAGAAATATTTTACCGACCCTTAGTCGTTTTGATGAAAACGTGTCCCATGCGAGTCGGTGTCAAATCTTTTTTTGTAGCAATCTGGGGGTAAAAGTGAGCCAGACGTATCTTCCTCATAGCGTTGCTGTTGTTCGTAGACTCATTTCTGTCACCGGACTGAGAGGACTCTTGAAAGAATTAGGGAAAAAATTACGGAAGAGAAATTTACTTCTCTCAGACAGAAAGCAAAAACGAGCTCAAATGCATTGATCTCCCGTTCCCTAGACTCCATACTAAATGATGCCTTTCTCCTTCTTTTTGTTGTGGTTGGAGAGGCTTATACTAACTTTTCTAATCTGAAATAGTTATAATCCCTCCGATGAGTGGTGGGTGCTACCACTTCACAATAAGAAAAAATATAATTTGAACGTGGCCGAAATGTATTGCACCTCACATTCAAGTAACTGAAGAAATCATGTCTTGATAATGCAGTAATTTAACATGATTGACCAGAGAAAATGATCTGAGTTGACAACGTTAATCGTTTCTTAAAAAAATCTTTTGAATATCTAAATGAATACTGGGACCCAGCAACGATAACACAACTTCGAGACTGGTGGCGGCTTACACAGAATATATCATTGAAATAACTCGTAATGGAACGCAATTCAAGTCCTGGAAGAGAAAAGACTTCTAAAATATGATGCAACAGCGGTGGAATAAAAAGAGCAGAAAAACTAGTCATATATCTTCTGATGTGGCAGCAGTGAGATCAAGATACCATAAGAAATAGGAATCGTAACATCATAGTTCTTCTATAAGTACTTGATTTCTCGTCTTGATTTCTTTCTCACATCTCGAAAGATCGACTATTTGACGAATGGCTGAATTGCTTTGGAATTATTCAGTCTGTTTATAGAGTTGCTCCAAACCTTCTGCCACATTGGTTTCACGAGCTTTGCTGGACTTAGTTCTATATCAGCGATGCAATTCGAGAAGAGTTCCTGGGAGCCGCGGTTGCGTATCGGATCACTTGTCGCATGAGCGCTTTTCATAACAGGGTCAGATGACGGTGCCTGAACTCAAGTTAATCGCCCAACGTAATTAAAGACTCTCCTTGCGTTGCATCCTTCTGCTAGCGTGCTGGCACCCTGGGTTCATTGATCTCCTTCGTGTTCAGTGGTATTGCTTTTTATTTTACTTAGAAGCCAAACTTTGCCGTGAACATCTTATTCAGAGCAGGTGTTTGTGCGGGTGCTTTGGGTCGCTCAAGTGCATCTTGCACTTGTTTTAATCTGCATGGTGTTGGACTATGTGATTCTATTTTCAGAAGGGCGTTTGAAGAGCGTTGACATGATTGCGCTGTAAAGCAATCAACTCATGTGTGCGTTTTTTTTATTTTCGGTGAGCGCTGTGGCAGAACTGCACCAAATGAAATACGTATAAAATTGGCTCTAATTCTCTACAATAATCTCCGCTGTGAATTTTAGCTAACCTTTTAGCAAATGAGGCTTACCGGCTCTCTCAGCCTTCACTCAAACACTGAGAGATGTGCTAAATATAATGTAGGTATGCGAAGTGCTCGTCGTGTTGCACGAACTCTGCATCAAACGAACTCAGAGATACAGAACCTCTGCGCTACATGAACTCAGCGTCACACGAACTCAGCGTCACACAAACTCTGCGTCACACAAACTCAGCGTCACACAAACTCTGCGTCACACAAATTCAGCGTCACACAAACTCTGCGTCACACAAACTCAGCGTCACACAAACTCAGCGTCACACAAACTCAGCGTCACACAAACTCTGCGTCACACAAACTCAGCGTCACACAAACTCTGCGTCACACAAACTCAGCGTCACACAAACTCTGCGTCACACAAATTCAGCGTCACACAAACTCTGCGTCACACAAACTCAGCGTCACACAAACTCAACGTCACACAAACTCTGCGTCACACAAACTCAGCGTGACACAAACTCAGCGTCATACAAACTCAGCGTCACACAAACTCTGCGTCACACAAACTCAGCGTCACACAAACTCAGCGTCATACAAACTCAGCGTCACACAAACTCAGCGTCACACAAACTCAGCGTCACACAAACTCAGCGTCATACAAACTCAGCGTCACACAAACTCAGCGTCACACAAACTCAGCGTCATACAAACTCAGCGACACACAAACTCTGCGTCACACAAACTCAGCGTCACACAAACTCAGCGTCACACAAACTCAGCGTCACACAAACTCAGCGTCACACAAACTCAGCGTCACACAAACTCAACGTCACACAAACTCAGCGTCACACAAACTCAGCGTCACACAAACTCAGCGTCACACAAACTCTGCGTCACACAAACTCAGCGTCACACAAACTCAGCGTCACACAAACTCAGCGTCACACAAACTCAGCGTCACACAAACTCAGCGTCACACAAACTCTGCGTCACACAAACTCAGTGTCACACAAACTTTGCGTCACACAAACTCAGCGTCACACAAACTCAGCGTCACACAAACTCAGCGTCACAAAAACTCAGCGTCACACAAACTCAGCGTCACACAAACTCTGCGTCACACAAACTCTGCGTCATACAAACTCAGCGTCACACAAACTCTGCGCCACACAAACTCTGCGTCACACAAACTCTGCGTCACACAAACTCAGCGTCACACAAACTCTGCGTCACACAAACTCAGCGTCACACAAACTCAGTGTCATAAAAACTCAGTGTCACACAAACTCTGCGTCACACAAACTCAGCGTCACACAAACTCAGCGTCGCACAAACTCTGCGTCACAAACTCTGCGTCATACAAACTCTGCGTCACACAAACTCTGCTTCACACAAACTCAGTGTCACACAAACTCTGCGTCACACAAACTCAGCGTCACACAAACTCAGCGTCACACAAACTCAGCGTCGCACAAACTCTGCGTCACAAACTCTGCGTCATACAAACTCTGCGTCACACAAACTCTGCTTCACACAAACTCAGTGTCACACAAACTCTGCGTCATACAAACTCTGCGTCACACAAACTCTGCTTCACACAAACTCAGTGTCACACAAACTCTGCGTCACACAAACTCAGCGTCTCACAAACTCAGCGCTACAAATTGCGTTAGCTGTGCCTGCCTCGCTGCCACCGCTACCTGAACGACGTGACCTGCCACAGATCCGTTGCCACCAGAAACCTGCCATTAACGAGCTTACGACGAAATTTACTTTCGTTACGAATGCCATCAATACATCTTCTGACGAGCCTGCTAGCAGTACCTTTTTTAATCTTGCTGCCTCCAAGACTAATCTTTAAGATTACTGCCACCAAAACCTGCCTTTGACAAGACTGCCACTGAAACTCGCTTTTGACAAGACTGCAACCAAAACCTGCCTTTGACAAGACTGCAACCAAAACCTGCTTTCGACAAGACTGCCACTGAAACTCGCTTTTGACAAGACTGCAACCAAAACCTGCCTTTGACAAGACTGCAACCAAAACCTGCCTTTGACAAGACTGCAACCAAAACCTGCCTTTGACAAGACTGCAACCAAAACCTGCCTTTGACAAGACTGCAACCAAAACCTGCCTTTGACAAGACTGCAACCAAAACCTGCCTTTGACAAGACTGCAACCAAAACCTGCCTTTGACAAGACTGCAACCAAAACCTGCCTTTGACAAGACTGCAACCAAAACCTGCCTTTGACAAGACTGCAACCAAAACCTGCCTTTGACAAGACTGCAACCAAAACCTGCCTTTGACAAGACTGCAACCAAAACCTGCCTTTGACAAGACTGCAACCAAAACCTGCCTTTGACAAGACTGCAACCAAAACCTGCCTTTGACAAGACTGCAACCAAAACCTGCCTTTGACAAGACTGCAACCAAAACCTGCCTTTGACAAGACTGCAACCAAAACCTGCCTTTGACAAGACTGCAACCAAAACCTGCCTTTGACAAGACTGCAACCAAAACTTGCCTTTGACAAGACTGCAACCAAAACCTGCCTTTGACAAGACTGCAACCAAAACCTGCCTTTGACAAGACTGCCACTGAAACCCGCCTTTGACAAGACTGCAACCAACACCCCCTCCTGATAAGACTGCTCCCGAAGCCCTCACAGGCAATAGCTAAGCTTGTCACGATGTGCCCGTAATGGCCGCTTCCGTACAATTGGTTGACTGCATCTGGCGGCGACGTGAAGAGAGCCTGTCTGCATTGATTAATCCCGCACTCTAAATGCACATGTTTTACCTGCGAAGACATGAACCTATTGATATGAGGGAAGGAGGCAAAGCTTCGGCGGAAGGAGTTCGAGTGACAAATTCGGGTGTGATCTTGGACAGCCATGCTTGCTTGCTTTTCTCCGAGCATTTCACGTTCAATGTCTTCAATTGCTGATGCAAAACAAGAATCATTTATAAACTCGCAAGTCTAACCTTTCCAAAGCGATAAACTTGTTTTGTTATCAAGGGTAAGGTTTCAAACAAATATGAATCGGAATCTGAGCGCACGTTGTAGTCGCATTTAAGTGAAACAGCAGCGAAGTCAAATAATAACATAGCATTACGTCTTCTGGTCTGTTAATTATGATAAATGCCGTAAATTATCAACAAATATAGGATTATTAATGATATCTGCGTTTTTTTATCCTATTCTGGTGATACCCTTCCATTTTTATTGCCAATCGGTTGTGGGAAATAATCTTTGATGTATGTATTATTGGTAACCTGTTGCAAGGATTAGCTTTCGTTTTCATTACTGCATTCATGTTGCAAATTTTTTTCTACGTATGTCAAAATTGAAAAAGATCGAAGCATATTCGACACACTCATTCCGTCCGTCTTCCATCGTTGACACGCTTGTTTCTATCGCGTCTGGGAGTGTCATTTGGTGCGTGATGCAGACGGCGAGCCTGTAGCGCGCGCAGCGAGACGCAGCGGCTCCCGATGGCGCGTAGCCTACATTCGGTGTCATGTCGTTAGCAACTTCAAAACCTCATCGATCTCTGTGGCGCGGTTGCGGACGCAAGTCATCGCACGCCGCGGCTGGCTGAGGTGCGCGAGTATTTGCCGTCTATTGAACGCAGTGTGACCGCGTGGCTACCTGCGCGCCGTGCGCACGCACGCTCTGTCGTGCTGTGCATTTCGTTTCCTGGAGTGGAGGAATACGTACAGGCTCTATTAATGGTGAAAATCAAGCTATTTGGACTTGCCATTCATATGAGTGCGAAGTAGAGCCAAGTTCTGATTCTTTTTAACTTTTTCAAGTTTCATGGCATGTTTCTATGTGAATTTGAAATGTATATCGTGAGCTCTGGTCTCCTCGTGTGCTTTCTCATAGAGCGTTTGACACTGACTCTATTTTTGCTTTGTCTGCCAGCATGTGGGTGGGAGTAGAAGTATCGCGTAGAAATATTTAAGCAAAATACGCCATCATTCCTTTCTGGCAGTGGGCTTAGGTTAGTCAAGTTTGTATTTCCTATGCTGTGGCGACGGGCGCCCACTAGGGAGATCCTGTGTTACCTCAGCTGTACGGTTGGTAAGCCATCGGAACTTACATTTTTCATGCCCGCTTTGCCTCTTTCAGTTTTCATGCCATCTTTGTTCTCGTCTTTGTCTTTTCTTCCTCTTCCTTCTTAACTTGCTATTTCTATGAGCAGGGTGTCCAGTGTGGGAACTCATCTTTTGTGCAGATTTTGCGTTTTCTACAGTCCATGTTAAATGGTACCTTCTCTCCGCTGTCTTGAGGTCGCCTGTCTTGAGGTCGGCTTGAGGTCGCCCCCCCTCCCCTGTCTTGAGGTCGGAGACCTAAAATTATATTATTACAACTATAATAATGATGACCATAATAGTAAAAATGATAATAAAATAATTGTCCTTCCCATATTTGGTGACGTATCCATATGTGACAACGTTTATTCGTTATAAGCATTGAAGTATTTTTTCACTTATCAATGTGAGACACCTATGAAACGGGCCCATTGTCCTTGATCTTGAGTTGCAATATTCATTGCATTATTGGATCAAAATACTGCTAAAGAAATAGTTATCTATCGACAAATTGCGTTTGAGTCAGATGCGTTTATTTGGTATCAAAATAATACTGGCATACTGTACTGTTCTATTTACAGGGTGCGTACAGGAATGGAGAAGCATGGAAAGTAGTTGAATTTCGAAAATAAAATTCAAGGCCTCGAAAGTAGTGGAATTTTAAAAATGGTCATTGAAAGTCATGAAATTTTAGGATTTTCGTGAAAAGAAAATTTTACTGTTGAAAATTTTCGTTCCGTTTGGTCCGCGCTGACAGCTTTGCACGGAAGGCAGAGGACAAGAATGATTTGCGCCTACTGGCAAAGTCAAATGCATTGAGGAAATCAGCCAAAGACAAGCAAGAACAACGCAAGGGGCTGAATGCGGAAATTAATGACAAACTTAATGCACTGGCAAATGCATAGCAGATGCTATTGAACTGTCCAGCATGACTGTTTGGTGTTGTGATGATCATTTACACATTTATGAAAACAAGACCTGCAAGTAATGATGAATGTTCTGTGAAGTTTATGACTGAAATACATTTATTGTGCTGCAATTTAACTTTGTGTGACATTATTTTGGGCAGAGAGAGGTAGTGAAAATGTGATTTGGTTGGCATAAAAAGTCATGAAAAAGTAGTGGAATTTTGAACCTCAGAGCCTGTACGCACCCTGTATTTAATAAAAGTTAAAATACAAATTATTGCCGCCATACAGGGACTTGATATGCAAAATTTCATTTGTTAAAGTGATCTTTTGGTGTGGACAATGGTCGTCAAACCGTAGCAATTACATTCATGTCCGCCGTGCTCCCACGACCAATTTCAAATTTCCACTGTCATGGCGTTATTTCTGCCACACTGTCCCACTTTCGATGTGATTACTCTCACGGTGTTACACGGTGTTGCCTTTCACACCGTCACCGTGTTATCTCTATGACACTGTCCCACTGTGTCACGCTGTAATTAGTATCCGCGTTACTTCCATCTCATTCACGCTGTAACCAGTGGATGTGTTATCTTTACCACACTGCCATACTGTGACCTCTCTGGTTAGTGTTCCATAAACATGGGGCCTTGTAAACCGTGTTTTTAACGTTCACGTTTCCAACACTTGTGAAAACTACATTTCATGCCGGGAAGTTTTGCTCGAACAACGGCGAAGTATTTTGCTCGCGATTCTTCTCAGAACTTGCGTGATTTCGTGCCCTGGAATTTTGCGGGGTATTCGGGCTGCGGAATTCCTTCAGGAGCTTCCCAGCGGGAATTGTTTCTCCAGCGCACGCATGAGTGCCTTCCATTTGCATGGGGTTCTTATCCTTCTCTCCCCACGTTTTGCTGCGTCTGCACCTTCGTCTGCTGTTCTTTGCCTGCGGGCTACTTCTTTAATAGAAACAATGCAAAGGCCTTCATGGCTGAACAAATCCGAGAAATGCTCGACTCCGCGGGAAAGGATTCCCAAATCTGTTATACGTAAACAGGTAAAAAGGATCTTCCAATCTAAAGGTGCATTGTTTTAGCGAAAGAAAATCGTCCAGTATTTTTCGCTAGCAATTTTTCAGCCGGACAACAAATGTCGAACTCTTAGGAGCTGTAATTGGGATGCTGGTAAAATGCATGACACTTTTTTCCTAGGAACGAACTGAAAACATGTGCAAACTTGCATTTTACAAATTTAACTGAAATATTTCCGCACAAAATCTTTCTGCAACTTTTAGGGTTGAGTGGCTTGGAACATGTGTCGACTATGTTGTTCCTGTTTTCTAGAGCTTTCTGCACCGGCCACTAGTGCATGAGTCAGTATTCGTAAACATCAAGGCTGAAATTGTATTTTCGTCGCAATTTTTTTAGAGAAAGTTTTGGAAGCGCCTTCAGCTTTACAGAGCTCGTCTACAGGCGTACGTACGTGTCTGTTGGTTCCGGAAATCTGATTGCTTCCATTTTTTCATTACTCCTGAGATTGAAATAGAGACGTTGGCTTCTAGTCTTCTGCCAATCTAAAATTTTCTTCATAATTCCAATCTCCAGGCGCGCTCACTAATTGAGGTTGTCTATCAGAGTGTTTTGTGAGGAAGTAGGCTTGCATCTTGAGTTACGTTCTTGGATGCGCGAGTGTACCTTGTTTCAGAATACCTCGGGCACTCATCTTACCTCAGACATGTCGTTCCAGCGAGCAGACATGTAGCAGCTCCTGTTGCAAAATATCGTAATGGGTTGCATCTTGCAAACGAGATGTGCTCTTATACTTTCGGTTTATGTTTTGTTGTTATGCACCTCGGGTATTGCTCCTTTTGTCCTATTATTCTTTACGTTTATTTTCTTGTTCATGTCAAACATCTCGTTTCGCCAGTTCTTATTTCCATGTCGTGTTCTGTTACCTTATTGTCCATTGATTCATCGTTACTTTTCCAATGAGTTTCAGATATTCAAATCGTATCATCTGATTTTATTTTCGAAAAAATCAGATCAAAAGTCAGTTAAATATGCGTTTCATCATCTTGATACTTACTAATTAATTTAATTATCGTTTGAATACTAACGTTGAATTTTCGGATAAATTTAGTCCTCGTGCCATTACATTCATTCAATACTTCATTCAGTATTTCTTCAGCGGGCTTAAGGAAGGAATACACCTAGAATGTTGGCCAACCCTTTACTATCACCATAAAACAAAACAAAATTTGATGAAATGAGACAAATGAATGTACGCAATCAGCGGTACAAGGGCAAGAGCAATTATACTAAACTTTCATAGAAAGTCCAGTGATGACGATAAATACCTCAGAGTCTCGATTTTACGTTAATTTTTGGTCGGAAGCAATTATTATTTTCTGAGATACAGAAAAACTTCGTCTAGCAGGAGAGCAATAAGCGCAGGATGCCGACTGAGTTTAAAATGCTCTAAGTAAATTATTGGCATCGCAAGAATCAAGCAGCTAGAGACCCTGCGCAGACGTGATCTCGTAATAGAATGAATATCATCTACCTCTACTGAGAGGACAATATCGTCGCTGGTGACTGGTACTTGAAGTAAAAGCAAGGATGCAAAATGAAAGGATCCTATTCTAGTCGTAATTCTGATAATTCCACATTGTGATAAATTTTCCATTGTATCTATATTTTTACAGATATTATGTTGATAACATCGTCATCATCTCGCTTCCTATTTAAGTATAGTTTTTTAACAATTAATAGCGTATT
This sequence comes from Morinoia aosen, assembly GCA_030386875.1. Taxonomy (NCBI): domain Eukaryota; kingdom Metazoa; phylum Arthropoda; class Malacostraca; order Amphipoda; family Talitridae; genus Morinoia; species Morinoia aosen. Next base: position 91,713,364 of record CM059561.1, on the reverse strand, counting down.
ACATGTATTCGTATCGTTCACTTAAGATGGAACGCAGTCTTTCTCGCTGCTATAGATATTCTTCGTTTTGAGAGGTGCTGAGCGCAGTAGTTTAGTTTTCAACTGCAAGCCCGGGCAGCGTACGGGGCAGCTTGTAGTAGGACGAATTTTGTCTTCGCTGTTTTGACTTCATTGGGTGATTTATGCTGTATGATTTATTTATGATTAGGTGATTTATAGTGTGATTTATGATGTACCAGCCATGTGGTTTTCGTCGGTATTCCTTTCGCTTGGCGACGCTTTTCGTAAGTAGCGTTGAATTCGCGAGTTAAACGTATGGGAAACGCACAAAACATCTTTGCCTGTATATCCGATTTTTGCAATAAATGAATAAATAAATAAATAAATCCCTTACGCCCAGGTATCCGACTTTGGTTCTTTACTCTTAATTTGTCCTACTCTGAGACACCAATTCTCTTTCTTTTTGAAGCTCTCAATTTATGAAAAGGAAATAAATACTTGTGGGGTAACAGTGGTAGCGTGATTACATCATTTGAATAGCCACTACTAGATTACCTACCATTTATTGTTCATTTCGCTTTACCACGTTTGACAGAAGCGCCTAACAATTCTGCTCCTACTCGTCTAGTCTCGTTTTATGCCTCGTTTTATGAGTGGCGTGCGGGCGCGGCGCTCGAGTGTATTCTTTTCTACATTTGAGGAAGCAGGAAGCGCTTCTGTCTCTTGGGAGCGCCGTTGTCGCATTCGTCTCTCATTAAATGATGCGCGCAGTGCCGGCGAAATACCGAGCCTTTGTACTGTATTATACCAGGTCAATCGCCTTTTATGTGTACGCTGCGTGAGCCTTATATTTGCGTATTATTTCGAGTCCGCTGGTTATTACAGTACATTTTTCGCGTTTATTGAATATTATGTGACACGATACTTCATATGGCACATAATAATATAATAAGATGTGACTTCAGTAAGATAAGAAACATGCTTATTGATCTCACTCGTGTATTTTGCTCTCCCGTTTCCGCGTAGTCGTGCCTGGGACAGTGTTAACATCAATTTTTTTTCGTTTTATTTCAATCATTTTTCAACGAGTTACGTTTGCTAAGATTTGCGTGTGCTGCGTCTTATCTAATTCTTAACGTGTTAATGAAAAGGAAAAAAAATCGTTTTATATTTTGATGTCTACCAGCGCTCAGGGGGGCGGCGAGCTGCAGGCCAGCAAGGAAGGCTGCTCATGCTCGCCTCCAGCCAGTGTTGGTGTGGCAGGTGGTCCCGTGACCTGCCCGCGTTGCGCCTCTGCCGTTCGAAGTGGGAGTGCGCGCCCTGCTTGTGCCGTGTTCTGGCGCCGATTGACGTGATCTTCTACTTCCGCAGTCTTCATCGTCGGATTTACATTTTCATCAGTTTATCTAGTATTGATTTTCACGTCTCATTTGAAAATTTTTTCGTAATTTTTCTTTTTTGCCCGATATCCGATAAGTATTGATCTTCATTTGAGGTCTCTCTCAACCCTTCAGGTTACCGTACGTTCAAACAGGAATCCATGAATGCAAATTTGTCAATGAAATTTCAGGTTGCAAAATAATATCAACACTTCATGAATAAAATGACATTTTGGACCGTTTTCAAGGTTCAGGTGAACGAATCAACCGTTTCGAGATTATGCATTTCGGGGCTGAAGTGTCTATAAACTGCACTTTCAGCTCTTTATCACAGGATGTTTCAGAATTCTTTGAGCATACTTCAACCTGACGTTCCTTCAGGTTAAGTAAGCATAATTTACTAAGTGGAAGGATATCCAAAAATTGTTTGGTTTGAATGTTGCGAAGACTTGAAATGCCATGGCAAAATAATCTCTCGACCACCCAGGCCTCTTGACATGACGCACATAGACTTCTTCTTTGGGGCACCTGAAAAGTTCCGCGTAAAAAACACCAGTTCCGTTTGAAGAAAAATATACCAGCATTATTGAATCGTGTGAGGGGATTGCTAAAGCCCATGGGTTCGGCAATCATTCCGCTACCGCCTCCCGGCAAGCATCGTAACAGATGAGCTGAATTTAAAGACCTATTATGATTATCAACTTAACTCTATTCCTGCAAAGTCAATCTTTTCGAAATTTCATTTTTCATCCACCCGACAACACGTTTTCATTCGTAAGTCTTAGTGACTTACATTTAAGTTTACTAAGGCAAACATTTTTGAATTCTACTCGATGGAGTAAATTTTTCCATATTCAATCCACAAAAAGTTAGGGTTAAAGTTCATTCAAAGAACTCTGCAACACACAGTAAGAGTGCGGTGATAACCTCAACACCACCCTGCTCTGTGGCTCAGCCCAGAGAGCCTCCCTTGCTTAACACTTTTCCCGCGATGGGTTACTCTGAATTTCAAAATGCAACTTAAATTTAAAGTCAAAATTATACTTCTAATTGGACGATTCGTAGAGAATCTTACACGTGGAATAAAAAGAAGAACCAGAGTAAAAGCGAACATAACGTTTATTGCATACGTTTCGGAATTTTTAAAAATTCCATCATCAGTGCTGAAACAGGAGAAAACAGAGAAAATTTCTTAAGATCCCAGTAAAAACAAATATATATCTTCCACAAAATTTTTCCTAATGTAAGAACCCTAATTTGTATTCATTCATACACAAACAGTTGCATACTCATAACTAACATAAGCACTCTCTAATCCAGATACACCCAGTGAACACATACTATCCTTACACACGCAAAACACACATACACACATACAAACAAAATTTGTATGTCAAATTTGTTAGCAACTTTATAAATACCAAACATTAACTGGGTCATTGTCTACCGTTAATTTTGATAGATTATTAAAAAATTTTCAAACGACCCATCGATGGGTCGTAGCGCAAGCGACGTGTTAATTCTACGGCACACAAGTTTCGGTGACACCCACATCGTTGGACATTGGTTTAACTTATAAATAGCTCACTTCCGAAACGCTCTTCAACCTTGAAAAAAGTTTCATTATACCAATTTAGGTTTATTTTTCTTTATCTCAAAACCATTAGAGCCCGTAATTCACATTTTATAATTATTCCACATTAATAAGAACGTGCGTATGCGCCTTAAAACTATTAGGAAGTACATTCTCGCTTAAGATCAGACCATGGTTAAGTCATATTTAAAAGTATTTCGCAGCCTGTGAGCAGATGCCTCGTAACCAGGGTTGGCGTTTAAAAACTTTCAAAGAAAATACCTTCAAACCCAAAAAACTCACAAAAAAAACAGTCTAGGCGATTTAAAAGATTGAAAGCCACACATGAATGCACAAACCTGTGAGAAAGGCACAGTACTGGTTTTATTGTTTTTCTTTCATTGACTTTATTTTTCAACTTAGTATATTGAATCTAATTTGAACCTGAATTACTTCCTATGGGTTGTACAACACAATTTGTGCCATTATGTGGAAGTCTCTCCTGGCAGCGGTAGGTCTAAATTGCATTAGCTTAGAAATCAGCATTTAGCCTTAAATGTGTGAATATTTTAAGGAGAATTTGAGCTTTCCCTGCCTCAAGCTGCACCAAACAACCATGGGTTTTTCCAACCATGCTCGTTAACTTCTCCCGTTCCGTCAATACTACTACAATTTTCGGTTCCGATGAGTCAACAGCTTGGAGTGTTTGGTGTAGTTGCTTGTTTTCGGTCGCGTTATTTACACGCTTGTGTGAAGTCATCGTGTGTCATACAGGGATTGGACAAAATAATGGAAACGCCTTGACGAATGAAAAATATAAATTTTAATATGGGGTGGGTCCACCTTCTACGGCTCACGACAAACAGTTTTTGTGGAAACTGGGTTCTGTAGGTATTCATTGAGCTCTGCAGTGATTTTAGGAGCCGTTGTCTGTTGAACCTCTAACAATTCGATTTAGAGTACGACGGTCTCTCTCAAACAAATTGACCTTTCGGCCGGACCTGTGCTTTGCTGAGGACGTTTTTCTTCCTCTGTTAGAGAAAGTCATTACTTTTTAGACAGTACGTTATAAAACGCCAAGTATTCGGGCAGTTTCTTTTAAATTAGCGCCTGCCATTCGACCACCAACAATTTGGTCTCTTTGGAAGTCCAAAAGGGCTGCCATTTTTATAATTTATGAACACCGTTGTTTTAAATATGTGTAAAAGACATTCATTTAAAATAACCTTATTAAATAACAAAATAATTAACAAAATCACATTAAAATATGTCACTTTTTGATTGTTTAAAACATGTTCAAAGCTTAGGATACCAAATTGTTAGGTGTTTCCATTATTTTGTCCAACCCCTGTATGTTCTCATTGAGTTCGTAAACTTATTCAATCATGGTATTTCGGCTGTTACACCCTTTGTAACGGTAACGGTGCTCCGCATGGATTAATTAACTTTGATATATGTAGACCGGCATTATGGTTGAACGATGTAAGTTGCCTATCAATGCCGATTCAGATTTCGAAATATGTTAACAAACGAATACTCTAAAAATGAGTGATGCAGTCCTGCCAAAATAGCTTATTGTGTAGCACGAAATTAATTTCTCCAGCAAAAAAACGACCAAACGAAAATATGCCGTGCATCACTTGTAAATTAAGGACTTTTGAAGGTACACCTGGAGTGACACCTCGACGTTTACAGCCTGAAGAATATGGTATTTGTAGGATGCCTGAGATACACTCAAGAGAGCACGCTGATTGTGTCTGCTTTCGTTAGCGTACCTCGGAGAAGTACTGCCCCACAGTGGTTGTTCAAGCTTGCCACCTCAAGATCAGCAGCACCTGTTGCGGGACCTTGTCGTGAATTTAGGTTTGCAGTTTTGTTGGCCTTATTTTTTATTCTTTTATTTCTATGGCTCACTTGTAGAAGAAGCCGGTGTATCGTGCAACCGACCTCCTGCACGATTTTCTTCATCTTTTTTATTTTTATCCACCTTTTTTCTCATTGAGATGCTGACGCCTTCTGCTCTCAGTAAATTCGGAGCGAAATAGCGGAAAATGCTTATTCACTAGTATTTATTTGCAGTCAAACCAAACTGCAAAACTTCATGAATAAGCCTCTCAAAGGTGTATTTTTGCTGCCTTAAAATTAAGAATTGGTAAAATTAATTCGTGTATTGTGATATTGTTTATTGAAATACAAATAATGCAATAAAACAAAAGTGATTGTTTTATGATAATTATTTTTATCAAAATTACAGAAAGTACTGAGGACAAAAGTATTTACTTGATGTACATTCTTAACCTAACAAGCATCACAGAATATTTCAGTAAACTTTCAAGAAGAATTGTGCCATACAAACTAATCTGATCCCATAATTAGCACGTAATGAAAAGGCACTCGATTTCACATCAACCGAAAATGTAGCACCTCTGCATCATTTGGGTCGCGTATTCACCTGGTGATCTAGTGGCTTTTTCAGTGCTGCAAAGAAATAGTTTTGCAACCCATGAAAAAACGCCGTAACCAATATAGCGAAAATGGTCGTTGCAATACCGGAGAAGTGACTGGCGCCAATATCGCAAAAATAAACGATACAATACCGCAGAAATGGCCGAGACTTTCCGAGGCCGATGCTTTGCCTGTGCCATAACTCAAATTGAAACTATTGAGTTCATATATATATTCCTATACCGGCTCCGATATTACAGTCATTATTTATAGACCGATCTGGGCCTAACTGGCGCTAAATATACAGAATTCAGAAGATATATCCAATATTAATTCAATTTACCTGTGTATTTTCGTCCGTGAGCAATGCACCCGACATCGCCATCTTATCCACTTGAAAGTTTTCAGGTTACGTTACTTTGAGCATGAATTTACCGTGTGTACCCTTCTAAAATGTGTGCAATATTTCAAAAACTCCCCTTCCCGATGGTGTAATTTGCATCTTATTGCTCTCGTTTGAACGCACAAGAGTTCCGAACGGTTCGATGAACGAAGCTCGTGTTTCTTTATAAATGAAACAAATTGTTTACATTGATGAGTGACGTGAATCCCCGTGAATGAAATACATTATTTCCCATGAATTGAATTCCTTGCCACGAATAAAATGAGTGGTTCTCAATAAATGAAGTTTTATTCGTGAATTAAGTTTTGTCCTGTAGATAAAACGCTCACAGCAACGGAGTTGAGATGCAGGTGCGCCGCAGCGTGCGTTTGCTCCTCCGTAACAGGTTCACGGGTTCAACAAGTGTCGATTTTGTGGCGCATAAATCGACGTCATTTTGGGTTCGATGTGAGCCGAGGGGCGAGGGAGAGAGAGATCATGTGATGGTAATGCCGCCGCTGCGGAACTAATGCCGTGTCTTCGTTATTGGACGTGGAAGTGCATTTTCTGCGAGGGGAAGTGGGCACTGGCAGCGCGCTCAGACGCTCGTACAAAACGCCCTCTATTTCTGTGCTAGGCAAAAATCCAAGTACTTGCTCGAGGGTGTGTGACGCAATATATGTTCTACGAACGTCCTATAAAATGCTCTCTGCTGGAAAGTTCGCCAAATGTAATCCATCTAGTGTAGACTTCATCTAATTAAGGATTCATCTAGTGAAGACTTCACCTAATGAAGGTTCCTGTGTAGTGGAGAGTTCCATTTAGCGAAGCCTCGCATCCTAGAAAGGGTTCCACCGACTAAAGGCTACCATCCAAGGGAGGGTTCCATCGACTAAAGGCTACCATCCAAGGGAGAGTTCCACCAACTAATGGCTACCATCCAATGGAGGGTTCCACCTACTGAAGGCTACCATCCAAGGGAGGGTTCCACCAACTAAAGGCTACCATCCAAGGGAGGGTTCCACCTACTGAAGGCTACCATCCAAGGGAGGGTTCCACCAACTAAAGGCTACCATCCAAGGGAGGGTTCCACTTACTGAAGGCTCAATTTATCAAGCAATTTAATTGCATCATTGCTCAATGTGCGATAGACTGAACAGTTCTTCTGGGCGAGATGTTTTGCATTTTTTTCGTTCAATTCGTAACTTCCCTTTGCTCTGGACAGCTCCCTTACCGTGACAGAAACGTATCGGCTGCTCGTAAAAGCGTGATCCTTTATTTTTCTTTCAATGTGCTTTCAATGCACCAGGGTGTACGGGACTAGGTATTTTCGCGATTTAGTTAAACCATGTAATTCCTTTAAGTGGTGAATGAATATACAGCATTGTTCCATACTAGATAAGAAATATGAAGAAACTATTGGACGAGGTCGTAGAGCTCGAGAAGCAACAATTGCACATGTGACGTCACCAGCCGGCCCTTGCTGCTGCTGGTGCTGCTGCTGCTGCTCAATCAATACAGCGCGACCTGCCCTGCCGCTGCTGCTGCTCTTGGTACGAGTTCTATGCTATATTACAGCTGCTGACTCGGCGTCTTGCAGCTCTAAGTAACGCATACAGCTGCTCTTCGGTGGCAGCAAAACTTGTTCAGCGTCTGCAGAAACGCGGCTGCTACTGCTCACTCGGGCCCAAGGCCAGTAGTGACTGAATTCAAGTCTTAATTGGACAACTTACGATATTTTTTTTTTTTTGAATAATTTAGATCCAGATTTTCTAGAGTCATGTTTTTGTGAGAAAAAATGAAAGGTCTGAGTCGGCAAATGCGTAAACAGTTCGACTTGCTGCTCCGCGCGGAGCGGCTTGCGTGAACCTACCTTGCACACGCTGTGCACGAAGTATGCAGGTTGCTTCTGAACAAGAGGTACAAAATTGTACACCCAGTAAAAAAGGCCAAATAAACACTTTTTCGTCTATGAAATTTTTGAAAAAAATCGGGTTTTTAAGATATTAGCAGTTTATTGTTTTAAAGGATGAAATTTAAGGACAATTACTTGCAATATTTATTTTGAATTTACGTTCCAAATACTTCTATTCTATGAGTGTTTACAATGATAAAATTTAGTTTTAGTGATATTTGGTAAAAAGTTGGGGGCACATGAAGAGCCTTGTTTATGCTACACCCATTGAATCTGAGGAAGATCTCGTGGCCATAATTGCAGTGGCTTCCGGTGAGAGTTCTGAAATGCCAGACGTGTTTCCTAATATCCGGCAGTCGTTAAAGGGTAAGATTTGAAAAGTGCACTGATGTAGGCGGAACACATTTTGAACAATTTTTGTAAAGTAAATTAAAAATAAATATAGCGAATAATTGTGTCATCAAATTTCATCCTTTAAAATAATAAACAGCTTATATCTTGAAATCCCGATGTTTTTCGGAAAATTTCATAGAAGAAAAAGTGTTTATTTGGCTATTTTCCACTTGGCGAGCAATTTTGCACCTCTTTTTCTGGAACACCCTATAAAGGTATCGTGAGACGATCATATCAGAAGCAACGTAACACTGTAACTGAGGTTTGCTAACTCGAGGTTCAATATCAAATTCAATCTAAGTCCAGTTTCAATCTCTACTCTGAATTGAATAAAAGTATAATAAGAACGTGCCTCCATTTCCTTCTATTCAGTAGACACAAAAATGAATTTGTGACCACCGGTGGGTCCTAGATGGAAATTATCCTATGATATGATTCTTCGAATATTCAGAACTTTAAGGTTTCATGGTAACAAGTTGCGTAAGGTAGATTTTGATGTTATGAACTTCTATAACGTCAGCAACTAAAGTACTTGCCATTCCATCCTAAACAAGGAAGTAAGATAACACGAACAACATTCAGAGTTAATTGCCTGAAAGGAAAAAATTTCTGAATTACCTAGCCAATCAATTATATGTTCACAAATTAAAGCTAAATCCACAAAATCAAAGAAAATCCTACGCACCCAAGATGATCTGCGCGTCGAAGATAATATATAAGCCCACGCGGGAATCGATTAAATGAATAGGGCTCAATTGAACACCGGTAAATAACGGCACTTAGCTTTGTTCGTAGGTTCCTGGTTGGCAATTGAAATTGAACTTTAAGATCGTTAAGACATCGCTTTGATGGCGATATTTAATGAAAATAATGGTATTTTATCAAGAAAGTTCCTCGCCGTGCCCAAAGAGCAGACGGGGCGGAAAGCAACTTTCGCCAATCACTGCCTTCGCCACCTAGTGCCTACTACCTACCTACCATGGTGCCTACTCTACCGAAGGAAGCCAGTCCACAGCAGAGACTGATGGAACCGTTTTGTGACGGATGTAATAGAATCTCTCGAGCAAGCAACGTCGTTTGATGGTAATCCATAAAAGTCCTATTCTCAATAGAAACATCGTATAATATAGATGTTAATAATACTTTATAATATTCAGTTTTCATAAGAAATAGTATTAAATAATGACATAAAAAGATTATTACGGAAAGAACTTCTCTTGACGTCGACATCTGACTTCTTCTATGAGCGGTTGTTCGTTTTGAGGCGCTGGGTCGTGGGATTTGATGCTGGTACGTGCAGGCCCGGAATGTCAACGTTCGGTCAGTTATAGTCGTGTGTCTACCGCCTCATTTGAACGTGGTGTTTTTCATCGTATATGTAGAGCGCTATGAGATGACTCATAACAGATAGCGCTTCAGTAGGATCAATAAATATTAACCTAAATAGGTCCATAACATCTGGTGCGGTAGCGGTGGAATATCAACATCATATAAGAACATAACATCTGATACTGCAGCAGTGGGATTTGAATTCCACCTATAGGGCACCATAACAGTCATGAGCCGTTCACTGTGCTCATTTTTTTGGCTGCTAATTAATTTTGTGTAATTAATTATTATATTTTTTTTCAATTCAAGATGGAAATATATAAGTTTTCGTTTGTCGAAGCAAAATGATCTCAAGAAGTGAAGTTTACATGTGTGATAAGTTCGAAATTCAGTTAGTTTCGTCCATTTCTCTCTCTCTGAAATTATTCTCATGGAAGGTTAGCATTTTAGTACATATTTATATTGTTGTATAGTATTAGATTTTTGTAGATGATGTGAATCTGAGTCATGTTTAAAAGGGATCTACGGAGTCGTAATTTTTTTATATGGACTTTCAATAATTTGTTCACTGATTCTCGGCCTTCGCTCCGGTTTCTCTCCATTAGTCTGATGCTCGAGCTGTATCTCATTCTGATATTCAATTTGCGCTCCAATATCTTACATGTATTCCGTTGCCTGATCTATTCTCGACCAGTATTTTGAAGCTTTATTTGTATGTATCCAATTTTGATTTATGTCAGCACTTTGATTTTCGACAAGTATTCCTGATGCAGACAGCATTCATATCAGGAGGAATACTGGAACTTTTAATTCTATAATCATTCTGATTTTGGATCTGTTCTCCGATTTCCGACTAGCATTCCAATACCCAACTTGTTTTCCTTTCTGATTCCCCATATATCTGGCTTTTGATACACAACCTGTATTCCGATTCCACTCTAGCAGTCAAGGTTTGCACTCGTTGGCTTCTATGTTCTTTCAGTGTTCTTGTTGCTACTATTGATCCATCGTAAATTCTAGAAAGTAAGAACGTCCGACTGAATCGTGCTCCCGCTTCATCCGATTACTTGTTACTAAAAATATGCGCGAAATCGCCACTTTTTGTGATCAGTAAATCTCAGAAAATTAGGACCCGTGCTCTTGACGGTGGTTTGGTAGACGCTGCTGAGATTCTTGTCGAAATGGAAGTTTATTGCAATGCACGAATCAATCACTCAAAACAATTCATTGTTGTAAAAAAATAAAATATTCCATCCGCTCTGTTCGATTTGTTCTCGGGCAAACTTCATTCAATATTCAGTACTTCGCTTTAGTGTTGTCAGTTAACCGACCGGGATGTAAAATGATCACCCACCAGAGGCTGGTATGTTGCCTCGTACTGATGAAACCCTCGCGCTTATAAATTTAAAATAAATTAATTGCTTGGATGGAGCTCCTAAAATAAATTACAAGGTGTTGCGTAAACCCTTAGTGGTATACTGATTACCTCGCCACTCCTTGGGGCCTACGTAGCGACTCGCGTACCTTCCTTGAGAAACTTCAGGCGAACGAATTCTTTTCTTGGGGAGGGGGGGAGGAAAAGGAAGGAAGGTTGTTGCTTATTTTCTGAGTGATTTTTTAATTCCGTCTCATTAATTTTTGTTATCGCTGTGTTGAATGCTCTAGGCTTTGAGAAAGGCATTCTCCTTCAACTTCGGAAAAGTTCATTCGGGTTAAGGTCTGTGCACGTCTGGTTTACCTCTTATGCCGGATTTGTGTTTCAAAACAATGAATTTATTACTTGAAATGAGAGCATCACATTCAGTGTAAAAATAATCCCTAGTTTTGTTGATTCTATTCACGTGGAACGTCAAGAAAGAAACTGTGGGAATGAGCGCTATCAAATGCAAAATGTGAGGTCCCGAGCTGAGCGTTAGGTAGACCTTCCTTGTGTTAAAATATAATGTTTTTTCTTTTTTCATTTTAATACAGACCATCTTTGTTCGGGTCACTGCTGTCTTTTTCAGCTCCTATTACTTTCTCCTTCATCTTAAATCATGTTTAATCAACTTCTTTCAATTTTGCTGTTTCTGTAGGTAGGGTGTGGGGACACACTTTGCCCATGGATTCTTCGTTTCCTTAATTTCATATTTACTATCGGCTTCCATACTTTCTCTCTTGCTATCGATAAAGAAGATACTGCTAATGTATCTTTAGGAATAAGCGCTCCTTGGCGGAAAATGGGACATTGAGCTGAGAGAATAGAGTAGGCCTTCATTTTGTGGTATACTAGAATAAGATTTTTTTAAGGACCATCTTTTATTCGATTCCCTGTTGTCCTGTTTTTCACCATCTTTGAATTTCACCTTCAATTTTTATCTTGTTACATAAACTTCTGTCTCAACTAACTGTCTTTAAGGGGATCATCCAAGTTTGAGACCTTTTTTCGTCCGATTCGTTTGAAAATTGGCCAGTATATTTTTTTTGTGAAAGTAAACCGTTTTTGCTCATGTCATTTTTTCGATTTAGGCCTTATTTTTTTTTTTTGACGAAAAATGAGTTTTTTGGTAAACTTTATGTATATTTCAAAATGTATCTCCTCATTGAGTTTTGATGCTAGAACAAAAACAAAGACAGTTTTAGAATCCTTGAAACATTTCTAACAAACTCAGTTGGGCTTTTTTCAAATTCGAATTTTTTCGACTTTTTCAAAATTTTTGAAAATTTCTGAAATGAACAACAATTTTTTGGTAAACGTTCAAAGCTATATATTTTTTCGAAAAATTCGAATTTCAAAAAAAAACTACTGAGTTTGTTAGAAATGTTTCAAGGATTCTAAAACTGTCTTTGGTTTTGTTCTAGCATCAAAACTCAATGAGTAGATACATTTTGAATGTTGAAATTTTTTTTTTTTTTTGGTATGAGCCATAACAAAATTTTTTGTTGAAGTGTAATAAAATGATCAATTTATGTAATTGAATGCAGTTTTAATTTTCATTTTGATAATTTGCATACATAACTTCATATTCACTCTGTAAATTGTGATTTCCAAAATAAAATAAAAACTAAAAAAATTAAATTATTTTTTTTAAATGAAATATTTTTTTTCAGTCTGATTCTTATGAAATTTGACTATGATATGTAACTTTGGAAAAGAAACACAATTTATTCTATTCGTTTTTTTAGGCCTTAGTTTTTGCAAGAATTTGACAAATTGGTTTTTACGTATTGATATTTCACTGATATTGATATTTCAAGACGTATCTCCTCCTTCAGTTTTGATGCTCGAACAAAAACAAAGACAGTTATAGAATCCTTAGAACATTTTTAACAAACTCAGTAGGGCTTTTTTCCCATTTCTCATTTGTTCACTTTTTATATGGGGTCAAAATCGGCCGAAAATGAATATTTTGGTCCCCTCACCACCCCGGGGGGGAGATTATTGTCCTTAGCGCCATAAAATTTTGGGACCGAATGGTCCACCAACTAAGGGTCCTTTTCCAGCAAAAACATGAGAAATGACCCCCGGACCGACAGGAGCCTGGGATGATCTTAATGCGTAGAGGGCCTTGTGTGGGAACACACTGTGTGCGAAGATTTTCTATTCCCTAGACTCCTCACTAAATATTGCCCTTCTCCTTCCTTTTTTGTACTCTTTCGTTATGGTTTGGGAGGTTTAAACTAACGTATGGTCTAACCTGTAATCTAATAAAGAAATTAAGTATTGTCTTATAGGACTTACTCTGAGAATGTTCATTCCGAGGAAATTTGTACCTTTTGAACTTTAAACAAGGAAACTTTCTCTGTCGACCTGCGTAATAGGCTTGGCGGCACTCGATATTCAGCGGTGTGCTCAGTTCCCGTGTCTTGACGCTTGCATTACTTCGCTGTTGACTCCCGGTTGCACAATTACTTCTCTCTGCTGGAGCTGTGACAGCCGAAGTTAGTTGACCAAGTTCACGATATTGCGCAACTTGCTCCGCCGGTTTTTACAGCGTTTGCGCATTTCACGACTTGCCTGGCCGGCTCGTCGCCGACGGTGTGAGGTTTCAAATTTGGTTTGGCCTTCGTTTCCTTCTGTTTATTCTGGGTGTTAATTAGAGAGATGCCCTTATATTTGTCGGACGCAGTATACGTAGTGCTTCGTGTGCGTAGTTGTGCAGACATTTTAGTGCGTAAACTCTGTGTTATATTGCCTTGAGTGAGTCTGTCGACCGAGCTGACAGCATTGTAGTTTCTGTTTTAGGCTGAGGACAAAATATATCTTGTATCTATATATGTGTGCAATAAATCGAATCTATGTTGGTTAAATAACTAGTAGGTCCGTACTTTCATTGAGTGTGTGTTTTGCTTCAGTAGTTGTGACCGGTGGACTTAAATAGGTATGGAAAATGTTGACTGTTGAAGTGGTGCTGAAACTTTGAATTCGATGATCTTGATATTTGATGGTTCATTTTCAAGGTTACTGTGAAAAATGTATTTCTGAACACGTCTGCTGCCGCTGGACTCCGACTCATAGGGTTAAACATTCACTCTGTCAAATTTAAGATAAAGTTTCTAATTTAAACGAATCAAAACCAAGCTAACCCAAACTAACCCTATCTGCCTTCTTTTAAACTAAAAAAATATCACAAATGATCTGGCAGATAGCCTGGAAAGCCTCCGATGTATAAATTTTGCAGTAGCGTTCAAGGCAGTCGCTCGCCCGACGCCATTAAGTGCGAAGATGCTATCTTGAACTGATACATTTCTCAGAGCGGATATCGTAATGGTGCGAGGAGGGAATGGAATGAATCATGACAATTTCAATAACGAATATAATTTAGTAGAGTGAAATGCGTGTTTTGGTAAAAAAAACTCCGCATAGTCTTCCGCCAAATGTATCATTGATGTACCATTACCATGAACTGCTTCTCCCGGAATATTGTCGAAGACTTAAATTCTCATTGTTCCGTTGCACCCAGCTGCCACTATGGCTGGGCTGGGAGACACATGGACTACACCCTCTTGTGTACTCTTTAACTCCATCTCTGGCACGTGGGACTATTGGCAAATTCAGCGTTCTGTTTGATTGCCTTCCTATGAATATGGAAGTGACTGGAGACGCCGATATCTTCCCTGCCTCCTTAGATCTTCCTTCGCGTGCCGGCACCAGCACAGATGCACTCCTGGTGTGTTGGATGTACAGTTGGGTCCACTGCTTGTGTGTTATACTCGAGTTTACTCACACATGCACTCTGAGTTAGTGCGGTGTGCACAATGCTCGCATCAGTATTGTACGGAGACCTGGTGTTACTTTTTGAATCAATATTACTCTCGTATGTTATGTTTCTGTATTGTACAGGCAAAAGCTCTGTTCTTGTCTGTATTTCACTCTTCTACCCTCATACTCTTACTGTTAAAAACAGTACTATTTTCTGTTGTGCGTAAATACTGTCTAGTTTACGCGCCATTCATGAGCTTTTTGAAATACAATCAAATTAATTCGAATGTCTTCCGTTGAAGGGCTACATGTTCCTGTAACACGTTCACGACGTCTTGGCATGTGTTTGGACCACTTGGTAAATTGCTCATTTAGATATCCAGTAACAATAGCTACCATTTCACTACCTTTATTTAAATTAGACTATGGCGAAGAAGTTAAAATGTTATCGTGCAATTATATAATTCCCGGTTGTTAGAGAGGATAGGAATGTAACCAAGCAGTAAAAATGGCTTTTCAATTCCACGTATTCCAACCTTACCAAACCGACCGCAGAAATGCGAAAACGTAGTGAATGTTTAAAGAGCAACAAAAGCTATCTGATGACCATTCCGCAAAAAAATGATTTTCTTCAAATTTTTATAAAATTGCATAATTTTGATTTTGATTTTAATAACAATCAAATATTTTCGTGAAACATATAATCCTAAAAATATATCCGAAACGAAGCCACGGCTAATTTTTGTATAAATAATTATCTATAAATTTTCTCGTAGTTCTACTTCTAATACACTCGATCCTAAGTAAAAGTTTAGAACCAGTCGAGCAACTTATGAAGTACTATCTTGCATGCATAATTTTAAAAGTTTTAAACAAGGATAACGCGTTGAAAAAGGTAAAGGATTAATAAGACAAACTATTAATATCTGATGATTTTAATTAGTAATTGACACTTTAAATAAGAGTTTAAATAATACAATTTATGACAGGTCACATCAAATTTTGAATATAGTGATGTTCATGGAATGCACCTCTGTGAATCACTCACGGTGTAAAGATGTCACTATGCCGTTAATTAAGGCAGCAACTCTTTTCCTTTGATCGTCGTAAGATCGTAGAGTATTATCAGCAATGTTTGCCGCGGTGCGCAATCGAAGCTAAGGTTAAATGCACTGAAATAGCGGTTTTCAACTTCCTGAAACACGGTGACTGTAATGGATCCGCGAAATCTAATAGTAGACCAAAAAAATCACTAGCATTGAGTAGCACAATTTCTAGGGTTGTTTGTTAAGATGCGGGATCATTTTCGGGACAGATTAAGTCACTCAATGAAGCCGATTGCGGTCCTATAACCATTACGCGAGATCTAAGGCGGTAGAGTTTGAAAAATGAAAGACGTCCATGGGTGTCTTGTCTGCTTCCACTTCACAAGGTAGGCCGTTCAGAGTTGGCTAGGAAGGACCAGACATGGGGCGTTGAAGAATGGGAGAAGGCTTGTTCTCTGATGAGAAATATTTAACCCACGCGTTTCTGAGGGCTTCCAACGTTACTGACACCACAAATGATTGTTCCCTGGAACGTATTCTACCCGCCTCAGTGGTGGAGGGATAGTGACTCTTGTCACTCGCCACTGCAGTCGTCATCAGTACGAACACTACGTAGCGACTGGCAACAGTGTGTGCGAACCAAGAACTTTGAAGGGGGGGTTCGGTAATAAAAAAGGGAATAGAGTTGAAGTTTGGCACAGAGTGAACCAGAAGAAAGTAAGGAATTAAGGGAAACTGAAAAAAAGACAGTAGAAGGTGAAAAGAAGACAGGCGTAGATGCGCATGATTAAGTGCCCGTTAATACGGTTTTCTCCACTATGTATACACTTTTAAATTGAACAGGGATGTAACAGAGGGGAGATCCACTAGGGCTTTATATGCATAAAATAAATCCTAGTACCCACTTAGATGCATCGAGCTCTACTGCAAGGTGGTTCTATGCTACAGGAAGGAGCGACAAAATACTCATATTCTGAGATATTTTCCATATATGTACTGTATATATATACATATATATATAAATTTGCCTATTTACCCTGATGTAAAGCTTCTATTTTTTTATTATTTTTTATTTTTTTACTGTATGTATAAATATATATATATATACACACACATATATATATATATATATATATATATATATATATACACCTACACGCGCCTACAAGTAAAGAGTTCCTACATCTCTTCTCTTAAACATCAACAACATGAAAATAGATACCCTAATACAAAGATCTTATATAATGTTGTTAACAAGAGCATATTAAAATAATAGAAGATTTACACATCCATAAACTTAAACCTGCTCTCAACGAAAACACAAATGACATTTTTGCTCTAAAATTATTTACTTTGACCGCAGCTTAGAAGTTTGATGTGACCGCCCGATCGTTCATTTCGCCCCTATCGTTTGTACCATTAACATTAGAGTTGTGCATTACTGTTGCCTAGTCTCGTGTATACATATTGTTGTGGTGCAAACTTTGTCTCTAGCCATTTATACATTTTTGTAATAATTTTCAACTTTCTCACCGTGCCTGATATAGCTCAAAGTATTAGCTTTGCCTTTTGTCAATGCGACTGGAAAAATTTTCTTTATATTTTCAGCCTGAAGATGATGTTTGTTCATCGAAACGTTGCTTTTTATAGACTACAAAGGTTTTACATTTTTAAAGATTGACAGTGTTCCAATAAAAATGTTGAGTGAATTGCTTCTTAATTTAACACGTGATTGACTTGAACTGTTAAAACGATTGTGACAGTATGTCGCCGAATCTTTGAGTTCCGTTCCATTGAAAGCTGCTATATGCACTTGTAGTGTGAATGCAACGAGTTTAATGTATGTTAGCGTGGCTAATGTGAGGGCATGCTCTGGAGGGTTCTTTTGTTGGATTGCAGATTTATAGCGATGCTATCTTCAGCGGATATATTTTGCGTTCGCCGGTGTTGCTCTCGTTGTACGCTGTATAGTTTTTGTTTGATTTTGTTCTTCTGTACGGGCAGCTTGGTGATGATGATCTGTGTGGACCATTTCAGTTCAGGCATTGTTTGAGAGCGTTAGTCTATTGTTGGTATGTGTGCTCTTGGGGTGAGCATTACGAACAGCATTGTGATTGATGCTCGTCAAACTTGTATCAATTGTAACCGGTGTTGGAAAAACTGTTTTTTAAGATAACAGTCCACCTCTTTTTGAGTTTTGTTGGGTTTCATTAGGGTTTATTGGACTTTATTAGGTTGTATTGTTTTTTGTTTGTTATTGGATTACGGTATTCTAAATTCTTCTCATAAATAATATTTTTAATACATGCATAAATGATTTGTGTGTGCAGTGTGAACACAGCTTAAGCTACTCCGGTCAAAAGCAGATAGCTGCCAACCTATCAGGAGTATGATTTGGGAACTTATAAATATCTGATTTTCAGGCTCTCTCATTCTTGCTGTCAGTGTCAGCAAGTGTAACATAATACTATAGGCTCGGCATCTGCATTATAGCTTTTTAGGTCCACTAGTTTCCTGTCTACAATGTGAGATAGCATGGTCTGCGCCTGCCCTAACTCGTTAGGCATACTGACTTTTTCTCTGCTAGAGATGGTAACGCATGACGCTTGAAATGAAAGGCCGGTAGTTGTATTCCACAGTGCATTAGTGTTGGACGTGTGTTTGAGTGCGAGTGCTTGCTGATCAGTTTCTTTTTAGGGCCTTCATAGTACCTATTATTCAACAATAGTAATAATTAAGGAACTCCGTTGAGCTATATTTTGTGTATTTAGATTCTTAAAGTTGGATGACCGTAGACCTAAATCATCTAGATAGCTCCTAATTGATGTGTTCCGTTGCCTACAGATCTTACACTGCTCGTTATTAATTAATACATCAGCAATACCTTTAGGTTATGGCAGGAAAAAAGGAATGCTCTATAGTCATCTAACTGAAGTAGGGGACAACTAATTAGTTGTGACTTTTTCGGTGACAAAATAAGCAACAAAATAGAGAAGGTGCGAAATAATTCAGAAAAATATAAGGAAAAAAGCAAAAACTAGCGGCAGAGCAGGAAGAAGGCACATGAACGCTATCATAGAGCACAGTTAGCCCTGCTTACTCAAGATGTGACTCTGTAATAACCGATGTTAGTGACATCAGTTAGCCGTCAATTTCCTTCTCTCCTGCAATAGCACCAACTACAGTGAAGTCGACTGCACCACCACAAGTGAAACGGAGTAGGACTTGTGAGTTTTTTGCCCTTCTCAAGAAGGCAAAGAAAACAAAATGTTCAACTGGGAAAATTTTTCTTCAGTTCAAGCATTCAATTTAATGCCACAGAAAATAAAGAGTTGCAGAAGTTCTGTTCTGTGATGCGACCTGGATACTTACTGCCAGACCATACCGCCAGCCGGCATTGTCTGTGACAATGTTTGGTGTAGGTTTGGGGCAGGAAAAGCTCAAATGCTCTTTAAAATATTCAAACATTTGAGGCCAAATGCTGATCTCCAAGATGATACAATTAAGACCTACCACTGCCAGGAAAGACTTCTACATGATGGTACAAATTGTGTTGTACAATCCATAGGAAGTAATTAAGGCTCAAATTAGATTCAATATATTAAGTTGGAAAATGGAGCCTATAAAAGAAAACCAGTAAAACCTACGTGGTTCTTACAGGTTTGTGCTTTTATATGTGACTTAAGATTTTAAAAACCCTCTAAACTGGTTAATTTTTTATGTTTTTTTAGGGTTTTTTAATGCCATCCCTGTTTGTAACAGATGAAAATGTGTGTGTATTTGATTAATTGTGTGTAGGGTTTTATTTTATATTATTTCTGTGACTGTTATCCATGAGTTTTGTTATTGAATCTCAGTTTTAATTTCATCTGACGGTCTTGAGTCGATTACATTGTCTATCTGCCTAGCTAAAATGGTTCTTTCTGCTCTTAGGCCTGGAGGGATGATTGGAGTTACGTTTAGCTTTTGAAACGCATTGACAGACGACAGCTTTATTTTATGTTAATTAATTGATTGATGTTACATCATCTGTTATAGCATAAAATCCAGTTTTTGTGGGAGTTAGGTGAATGAGTTGAGTATTTAGATCTTGAAAGATTGTTTATTCTTATTTTGTCAACAGATTTAAAATTATCAATAATTTTCAGCTGTACTCAGTAAGTAGGAGGTTTTGTTCGCGGTGCTATGCCAGTCGTAGAAGTGTTCGTGGTAGGAGAAACAAGCAGGGTTGGCGGAAAATGAGCTTGTGGGATTCGCTGGGAAAGATCCTAGAAAAGCAGCTCAGGTTTTGGTGGAAGGACGCCAGTTCGGAAGAAAAGGGTGGGTGGGACGACTACCCGAGCCTCCCCGCCCAGTACCAACTCCCCTCCTCCGATCAGGGGGAGACATTGCGTGAAAAATCGTACCCTACTCTCTTGTACAATGAACAACTATACGATAAAAATCAACATCAACCAACAACACACCCAACCAGCAGTTTCACAAAAATCAGATAGGATTGATTAATACGCAAAATAAATTCACTAGAATACATAATACCATTACTAGTGCAATAAATACGACAAAAAATATGCAAAAGGTCACTGAGGAAGAATAATGAAAAGAAGCAATTATTGAAAGTAAATCTCACCTCAGGCCCCTGAGGGGATGCCCCAAGGCCGGTAGTTAAAAAAACACTCCTCTGGCTTTGACGTTGAAGTGTCTTCCCACTCTTGTAGATAAAATATAAAATAGTAATCGCAAGAAATTCAGTATAAGTCACTTTTTTCTGCTCAGCAAAACAAAATGTCGGTGCTCTTCACGGCGCATTCACTGAAGAACAACCAGTAGCCTTGCGCGTAGACTCCTGTCCGGTAATTTCTGTACAGCCTGCATTACGGCTTGAGTGCGAGATATTCGGACGAATACCGTACACTGAGCTGACACCTCGAGCCAGTCAATAGCCTGTCTCCAAACCCCTTAGATTGCTCAGTCCGCTGCTTCCGGAGTGAGGCCTATATGAGAAGCCCTACCAGCCAAACAGCTCCACTTTACCGTCATTGCAGCGAGAACACACGATGAAAACCTTTACCCGCTTTTATTCAACAGGCTCATTCAAAATCTCAACCTTGGCCTTGAAGTAAACAGCACTTAACCTCGTCACTTGCTGACAACAACAGCTTGACTTGACCTTCATAGAAGCAGGGCATGCAGGCATTTCTTAACAAGTACTTTTTCGCTATGCAAGCGCTTCAACGCGAACGCCTCTTCGCAAGCAATTGCTCAGCAAGCGCTAATGCAACCACGTGCTCAACCGTATACAGCTTGAGCCGCAGAGCACACTCATGTTGCTGTCACTTCGTCTCGAGTCAGCCTTTTCTGCGCTCGTCGCTATTTCATTTCAACGCCGTGTTTTTCTGTAACCTGATGTGCGACATTGTACTCTCTCGCCAACCTACTCTGTCGGAGCCAGCACTCGCGAAACACTCGCTTTTGAAATCGTGAGTCGCCAAGGAGCCGGCGTATTCACGCATCACTCCGAGTTCACTCAACCGAAGAGTCACGCTCGATAACGTCAACGCACCTATCCTGCTGTTTGCAAATGCTAAGAATAGGGTACGGCAAGCTTTAGCTCAAGATTTTCGTGACTATGGAAACTCTGTGGTGCGAAATCGCTAAGCGTAACTGCAGTGTAGCTTAAAACCCCGAACCCATATAAACCATTTTACTAATTCGCCACCTCTTGATTGTTATTGTCCTGCAAAGTCTTACTGTCGCTAGCTCTAACATAGATTGTCGTATTGAAATAGAACGATCGAAGTTCTGACAAGGTGTGAGGTGCTATTTTGCTTGATGTGCTATGAAACTTCAAGTTGTGTAGGGACTTTAAACAACGGCGGATTTTTTTTACATGTTGTAGAGAACATCCATTACGATGGGAGGTCATAGTTCGTGCGGTGTAAGATGTTCCAATAGAATGATGGGGCGATCCATAAAATCCGCCTGACCGTTATCCAGCCTGTTCTCCAGATTTGAATAGAGAACTTTTCGGCGTGGACGGCGATTAATATTTCTTTTTTCAGGAATGGGCTACAATTTGAGACAGAATGATCTTTGTGATGCCATATTCGCCGCTTGGAGTAATCTTTCTCCAACCCTATTGGAAACACTCATTCCAAGCATTACGCAAAGATTTTTTGAGGTTTTCAGCGAGAATGGACGCATACCTCAACACCAAATCCTCCCTTTATTTACTTCACCTTTGTTGTAAGGAATTTTTTTTTACTTTTTGAATTACCAGTCTTGAATGTTGGTGACCTGGAAGCTGCTCGAAACTGAAATAGTTTGTCTTCCTCATCCTCTATCTCCACTAATTAGTAAACTTTACTTAGGAAACTTTAAGTCTATCTATTTAAAATATAATTTCTTTGGCTCTTCATCTTGTTCACTTATAATCATGAGTGTACATTGTTTTATAACGTGTATATCACGTTCATCAATATTATTTTGGAGGCTCACTTCCTATTCATCTTGTAAGCTGTCTACCCTTAAATTTATAGAGACAAGAGTACGCTCATTGATGGAGCATTTAATCACGGTAATGCTTCCTCATTGAAATGTGGCGATCTTGGACGCAAACGCTTCTAAAGATTGAATGAACGTTTGTTTCGTCAGCGCTTTTATTGCGTCTACCCTAGAATCTGCTGGAGAGGTAATTTATGTTGGCTTGGCTATCTTTATTTCAACGCTGGCGACACTGTGTCCAGGAATGACTGGAGGCCTGCTGGAATAATTGTTCTGATAAAATGACTTGGCTTGAATGAAAAACACTCAAAGTTTCTATCTTCGATCTACTTTATAGCACCGTCGTCTAGAATGAGTTAGTCGGACCATTTCCTACTTCAAGCTTTATGCTATCTGTTTCCAGATAATGTTTTCTATAGACTAAATTGAAAATCCACTGATATTACTGAGGTTGGAAGATTTGGTTAAGACATTTTATAGGTTTATATGCTTCAAATATCCTGTAGTTAGTTTTTCGTTCAATTTACTTACTCTATTGTAGGAAATCAACTTTAATTCAACAATTTTCTGGATTGAAATAGTTATACCATCCATTCTTTAGCGAAAGAAGCAGCAAAGTGGTGCAATGCTACATGAATTGTGCCTCTAAAAACGCATTTTAAAGCGCGCATGAAATTTCCGGACACGCGAGCATCTCCGGCATCAGCGGCGGAAGGCATCAGTTGAGCGGACGTTCCGCTGCCGGGTATTTCATTAAAACTTCAGCATTGGTTGCCTGGTCGATCATTGCCTGGGCCTTGCCTTTCGCTCTTGGTAACAGATACTGTTGCTGTGCGCAGGTCACATCGAAGCCAACAGCGGTGCTCTCCAGCATTTCATGCTGTGATTTCATAGCTCTTCATTATCATTTTTTCTTTCCATGGCTCTTAATCACGCTGCTATTTTTATATTCTTCTCTGTCGCGTGACTTGTGAGGCCATTTCGGTTCCAGCCAACTGTAATCCTTTGTTCTGGGCCGCTGGAGGTACAAAGAGGATTGTAGTCTTCGATTGATTTTAAACTTTTTCCCAAGTGAAGTGAGATCAATTGAAATGAACGATGTCTATTTGTATTTTCTGGAAACATTAGGTATTTCGATATTCATGCTTATTGCATTAGTGTCTGTCGACCCCTCAGGAGGATGACATTACCGTTATTGTATTTGTGAGAAATAGCACTCAAAAGGGAAAAATGTGTGAGGGCCCGAACTGAGAGTTAAATAAGCCTTCTTTTTGTTGAAATAAAATGTTTTTTGTTAGGTGAAGGACCATCTTTGGTCAATATTGAATTTAATGTTGTCAACGATTTCAATAATTTCGGGTAAATGTGTAGGAAAGGTCAGTAACCGATTTTCAACATTTCGGCGCCTAAACATAGTTAATGAGATCGAAATAAACAAGTTTTCTTCTATGCACTTTCCGTTTTAAATGAGGATTTTACGAGTTATAGCGGTAAATTACTGACCGCAACTCTAGTGTTTGAAGCGGGAAGTAGGGTAATTCATCAAATATCGAACTGAACTGATTATCGAACAACTTTGGAAATATGCGCGTAATAAATTTAGTAAGCATCCAAACTTGCTCAGTGCCAGTGATCTTACATCTAAAACTCCTATTTTAGTGATAAAAACTCATTTCTGTGATCTGCAAACTGCTACCAGCGGTTGCGAACGCATTTTCTGTACGACCCTTACAAATTGGTCGAATTTTTTCACTCGAAAAATCTTACGCACCTCGGGAAAATTGCGACGGTTTAATTGTTGTTGGGTCACCGTCAACCTCCCGTCATAACTAGAGAGTAGTGTTGTCATATGCTGTTCTGTGGCTGTATTTTTTTCTTTTCCGCCAAAAACTTGATAATTATTCCATGTTCGACATTCAGTTCCTTTTTCATGTCAGTATTAAATACTGAACGAAGGTGTTCGAATCGAAATTCCTTAAAAATCATGAATTTATGCCTCGAACAAGGCTTTTCGATTCTTAATTCTTTTAAATAACTGAATCGATCTATTGAACGCCTGTTTTATTTCATTAAAATATTGTATTAACGCTTGATAATAACATTGAATAGTTGAAGATGGGAATTCTGGTGAGGGGCTACCAATCAGCTGCTGGTGTTCCAAGGCCCTCAAGATCATCAATGATTCGTCTGGCTACATTTACTGATGATCAATCCCTTGCCAAGAAAATTGATGCAAGCATCAATAATAATTCATTGACGAGTGCTTTACACTCTACTCCAAAAAAGGTCACACAGGTTGATGATCACAATGATGGTTCAACAAACACTGCAAATGAAACATCGACATCATATTCAAATTTTGATAACTCTCCATTCAAATGCATCTTGAAAATAAGTAATGAGACAGTTATTTCAAACAAACAAACAAAACAAACATCGGCATCTTTGGGATGCTTTATTTCCAATCAAGCCTGATACAAATGATCTTAAGCAATGGTTTTTCAAATGTCTTATAACTAACACTATATATAGGACACCATGACTGTTCCCCCGTAAAGCCGGTACCCATTTCCGACACCTGGGTCGAGTGTGGTATTGTGCTTGAGCTTTCCTTTATACCCAATGGGGAAAATCGCAGCGCCAGCGCCGGGATACGAACCCGCGACTCCAACATACAAGTCCGATCCCTTAACCGCTGTGCCACCGCGAGCATTTCCAAGAAAATCCAGTGCACCAAAGAAAAAAAAAGAATGAAAGAAAAACGTTTATTTTCCAAGTGGCCACATGAGATACATGTCAACATATTGGGTTTTAAAAAGTTTCTTAATATAGGACGTCCTAAAACAAAAGTTCCATACGAAGAGTACTAATAGACAAACTATCAGAGGTGTACAAATAGATAGACATACGAGGCATATTAATGGACAAAATATACGAGGCGTACTAATAGACAAACCATACTTGGCGTGCTAATAGTCTAACAAATGTTCCATACGAGGAGAACTAATTGACAAACCATCCTGTTCGAATCAAAATTCTTGTTCGATTCATGTTCGATATTGATGAAATTATGTTATTAAAGAATTCGATTTTTAGAACAATAAATAAATTCCAACAATCTACGTTGTCTTTAATGTCGTGATTCATCTGGGACAGAATTTCGCCGTGTTCAAAAACGTTAAGAAAGGGTTGTTTTGGCCAAGCAACTATCTTCTAAAAGACCCGACATTGAAGAAAATGCTCTCGACAATAAAGCGCAGCATCTCTGAGCTCTTCAACCTACGTTTCGAGCAAAGCTTCACTAACCGCCGAGCATCATTTGAAACGACCAGCGAACCTCACCCCCTCTCTACGAACCACCATTGGACTTCGGACACACTGCCACCTAGACAACGCCTGTACCAAGGATCATTTCCAAACGCTTCCATTCTTCGCGTATATTTCAACTCCTTCCTTGTTGACCTAAAATGTTGTTCTTTCTACATAAATTACTTGTTATTTAATTATAAAGCTTAATCCATTCGAATCATCTCCCACCGCTTGCTACTTTCTGTAATATTTTGTCGTAACAACTTCAAGATCAGTAACGCGTCTGTTCCAACTCGAGACAGCGTCACCCAGCCTCCTTCTGGCGGACGCGCATAGACGGCATTAGGTCCTGGGCCGTCAATTGGGCGAGACGTGTGCACCTCCGCTTACACCCATGCGGGTGAAGTGGAGGAAGTGGTAACTTAAAGTCGTGTTTGACTTGCCAACCGCTATTCGGAATACCCCAGCTGAGTATCCCTGATCATCCATGTACTCATTTATATTCTCATCAAGCCTCTCGTAACTTCATGTGTTAGGCATAGATTAACCGTGTTCGATGTAACTTCTAGACGTTCTTTACTTCTCTGTTGATTACCCAGCGCCGAGACCTCATCTCACAACTAAGATGTGCTTCTCATAATTATCAATATGTTTCTCAACTAAATGATTCAACTCCGAGGCTTCACCTCATTTAAGATGTTCTTGTCAGACTTCTCAATATGTTGATAATCTATGTTTTCATCTATTATTTCACGTTAAAAGGCTTCACCGATTTATCTCAATGTCATAGCGCGAATTCTTATGATTTATGTCATCTAACAGTTAAAGATTGACTCAATCACCGAGATCTGATAGCATTGTAATTATTTAGAACCTCTAATATGCTGTGTATTTCGTTAGTCGCTTCTTATTTCCACATGTGTCATTCCTCTTATTAATTGAGTTTGAAGACGTCATTTTCATAACATTAAATTACGTTGTAACTATCTCATCATTTACCTAATGAGGCCCTATTTGA
Source organism: Morinoia aosen (assembly GCA_030386875.1). Lineage (NCBI taxonomy): Eukaryota > Metazoa > Arthropoda > Malacostraca > Amphipoda > Talitridae > Morinoia > Morinoia aosen. The sequence goes on along the minus strand of CM059561.1, from coordinate 91,686,889 downwards.
TTTGTTGTAATATCATGATTGACTGCAACTAATGACGTTGAAAAGTCACTGCATATTTCGATCTTTAATGAAATAACGAAAATAGAATAAATGAGGCCTTCCGTCTCGACTATTGATCGAAAGTAAATAAAATCGAAAAGAAACGACGAAAAATGATGCGATCAAAGAATTGCCTCCAGAAATCGCACGATGAATAAATGCATGATGAAAATTACGATCACGACTTCGATGAGAAACCACGTTCACGACATTTGGTGCCAAGCGGTGGCGGATCTTTATCTTCAATCGTCTCCGAAAGAGACCGCTCGAAATAATTGTCACGTTACCAAAATTATTAAAATAATACCAAGAACCATTTCAAATCAAATTAAATTCGCCTCAAATACTTCGTAAAAATTGCATTTTGATCGACCAGACGCAAACTCAATTCGTAATGGATGACTGTTCATAACACTCAATACTGTATCAATGTGTTTAGTAATCTATATCATTGTATCCCGTTTACGTTTGAATTGTCTCTATTTCGTGTCTATTTACTAATATTTTGCCATTTTATTTCAATTGTAAACCCATTTTACATTCGTTTATTCGTGTCTATTTACTCTAAAGTTATTAGGATGTCTAATCATGCTTTCAATTTTTGATTTATTACTTTTATGAATTTATTTACCTTTCATTATTGTGTTTGTTTACTGTAAAATTATCCATGTCTAATAATCATGTTTTCTGTTTCATTTATTGATTTCTCTCCATAATCATGCTTCAAGGTTAACCATTTCTAATCAAAAATTTTAATCCCGATTAATGAATCTATTCTAAATTTCTTATTTCATTTATATTATTTTGTGTTGATTGTTCGTGTATTGAGATACCCAATATGAAGAAGTTAATTCCAAATGATTTAAAATTTATAAAGATCAAGCGTCATTCCATTGATTATTGCACGGAATTTCTGTATGAGAATAATTAATTCGAGTGGGATGCTGTTAAAATTTCCATCTGCCAGCGCGATACCAGCCGCCATTTTCTTTTAGACAAAGGAAGACGTCGGCGACCGCACAGCTCCGCACTCTATAGCGGCAGCCAGATTCGGGAACTTACGTGGAGCCTTCGCACTCTATCATCTTAACTTCTCATTTGGAATCTTAAAATTCAAGAACTAAACTTCTAAAATTAACATCATTGAAATTTAATTGAAAAATTTCCTAAACGTTTAAAAATCTTATTAAAACTTTCAATTAAAGTGCTTATTTGAAAATTTCTTCGTGCTCTCAAACGTCAGCGGAAGTTTATTTAAAATGAGTATTCCATTCAATTATAAATCTTTTCTACAGAATAACAATATCACATGCATTATGTACGCTCAAAAATTGATTTTACATTTAAAGTTTACGAATGGAGAAATCCTAATCTACGGATAATTTACTCTCGTGTCCATTTCTAAATTTCAATATTGTATTCCATCGTGTGAATCAACCATTTGAGGAGATGTTGTGCGTGGATGTGCCTTGTGAGGTGTGATGATGTGGGAGCGGAGATGTGGAGCTGCGAGGTGTGGTAGAAGCTGCCTGGTCTGCGCTCTGTTTACAGTATCGCCCGGCTATCCGACACTTCGGCTTCCTCTCGCCGACATTCCTAAGCCCAGACCACACAGCCACACTCTCTCTAACCACATGCCCACACGGCTGACTGACTCTATTCCAACATTGTAACGACATGGCAACATTTAAAATTCAAGTATGATGCTCGATGTTTAGGATGTTTTAGTGTGATGTTTGAATGTATTTTACGAAATAGCGTGGTAGTGAAATTTATTTTATTCCTGCTTACTTATGTTTCATTATCGACAAATTACTAATTTAAATTACGACCGCCGATTAAATGTTGAGATAATTCTTTCATGTCTAGATTATTTTCTTTGTAAAGTAAATGTCGCGTGAATTGTAAAGTAGTTAATGATCTCTCAGTGCGAGTAAATTGATATTTCCTAACGAGGAATTTAATGATAATTATATATGTAAATGAATTCGATTCAAATCTGGATAGCGTGAAGTCCATTAAGTAAAAATTCAAATTTAATGCGTTATTAGGAAACATTGTATTCTCTCCTTCCGAGAATCATTATTATCATTGCTTCATAGTATCGAATAAAAACGGAATAAAATTAAATGTAGGTTAGAAGAATGTCCTTTCTGTAAACATGAAGTTACTAAAGAGTGAGATGAGTGTGGACTGATGTTGCGAACGCCTGCGTGGGAAAGGGAATGAAAGTTTTGGAACTTATAAAGCCAGTGAATAACCGTCGTGGAACTTTCAGTCTTTGCTGTGCTGTGGACGTGAGAGGCGACTTCAGTCTACATGAGAAGCGTACTGCGCAGAGAACCCCTGCCTGCTGAGCGACTACATGAACGCAGACTTCGCATACATCTGTGTGCGTGACGGGACGTACACGGCGGCCCAAGCAGCGGCAGAGGGCATCACACGTTCACACGGAGGCAGCGACAGCAGCGAGCGTCTCACTGAGGCGTCGGCGCGTACGTACGTCTGCGTGCGTGAGCGCACAGGACTACATCGCAGACTAGCAACAGCGGCGGCAGCAGCAGCGGAGCAGCGGCAGCGAGCGTCTAGGCTGGAACACTCGCATACAACAACGCGTGACTCAGAGGCTTGCCCAGTTTCCATGGCGACTCGAGGTAATCGAGCACGCTTTCGTCTGCTCACACACACACACTTGGCGCGCGAGGCACAGCTGGTTGGCGCATGACGTGATGCAATCCCGGCGGGTATCAACGATGGAGGATACGACAATGAAGGAAATAGAGCGACGATGTGCTGCGGTTGATGAAGAGACGACCAATGATACGGCAACGTTTACATCATTATTTATGATGAAGAAAAGATGACGGTTCCAGCCATTAAAGGAACACGTCCACTTCTATCTTAGATCCCGTGGAGTTCTATAACTCGGAGTTTCTTCCTGCAAGAGAGATGAAGAACAGGAGCACCCTCGGTCTCTACGCGACTGTAGGGCAAAAAAAAAAGGATTTTCCATGAAGTTTTTCAACTTCACGACTGCTGCATGTGGTAGTCATGACGGCGTGGGAGATCACCGACATCGATTGTTAGGAGAATGACCTGCCAAAGGACGACTAAAATTGTGTCATTTTATGGTGTCTCGTTTCAGCGCTTCCCAGTGAATGCAAACCACTTCCGTCACGCTCCGTATTTGTCTTCTCGGAACTACTTTTCTTCTGATCAGTAGTCGCACGCGCGCAGATCAAGAGGAAGGATAACAGCGAGCGGGAGCTCGCAATTTAAATGAGGACGGCGAGGATTTGTCGTGATTCATCTGGGACAGAATTTCGCCGTGTTCAAAAACGTTAAGAAAGGGTTGTTTTGGCCAAGCAACTATCTTCTAAAAGACCCGACATTGAAGAAAATGCTCTCGACAATAAAGCGCAGCATCTCTGAGCTCTTCAACCTACGTTTCGAGCAAAGCTTCACTAACCGCCGAGCATCATTTGAAACGACCAGCGAACCTCACCCCCTCTCTACGAACCACCATTGGACTTCGGACACACTGCCACCTAGACAACGCCTGTACCAAGGATCATTTCCAAACGCTTCCATTCTTCGCGTATATTTCAACTCCTTCCTTGTTGACCTAAAATGTTGTTCTTTCTACATAAATTACTTGTTATTTAATTATAAAGCTTAATCCATTCGAATCATCTCCCACCGCTTGCTACTTTCTGTAATATTTTGTCGTAACAACTTCAAGATCGGTAACGCGTCTGTTCCAACTCGAGACAGCGTCACCCAGCCTCCTTCTGGCGGACGCGCATAGACGGCATTAGGTCCTGGGCCGTCAATTGGGCGAGACGTGTGCACCTCCGCTTACACCCATGCGGGTGAAGTGGAGGAAGTGGTAACTTAAAGTCGTGTTTGACTTGCCAACCGCTATTCGGAATACCCCAGCTGAGTATCCCTGATCATCCATGTACTCATTTATATTCTCATCAAGCCTCTCGTAACTTCATGTGTTAGGCATAGATTAACCGTGTTCGATGTAACTTCTAGACGTTCTTTACTTCTCTGTTGATTACCCAGCGCCGAGACCTCATCTCACAACTAAGATGTGCTTCTCATAATTATCAATATGTTTCTCAACTAAATGATTCAACTCCGAGGCTTCACCTCATTTAAGATGTTCTTGTCAGACTTCTCAATATGTTGATAATCTATGTTTTCATCTATTATTTCACGTTAAAAGGCTTCACCGATTTATCTCAATGTCATAGCGCGAATTCTTATGATTTATGTCATCTAACAGTTAAAGATTGACTCAATCACCGAGATCTGATAGCATTGTAATTATTTAGAACCTCTAATATGCTGTGTATTTCGTTAGTCGCTTCTTATTTCCACATGTGTCATTCCTCTTATTAATTGAGTTTGAAGACGTCATTTTCATAACATTAAATTACGTTGTAACTATCTCATCATTTACCTAATGAGGCCCTATTTGATTTGTTGTAATATCATGATTGACTGCAACTAATGACGTTGAAAAGTCACTGCATATTTCGATCTTTAATGAAATAACGAAAATAGAATAAATGAGGCCTTCCGTCTCGACTATTGATCGAAAGTAAATAAAATCGAAAAGAAACGACGAAAAATGATGCGATCAAAGAATTGCCTCCAGAAATCGCACGATGAATAAATGCATGATGAAAATTACGATCACGACTTCGATGAGAAACCACGTTCACGACATTAAAGCGACATCACAGAACAAGAAAGCAACTGTTCAAGAATAATCTTGAGGCCCGCAACAGTTATTCAGAGCAAAAGTTACCGATTTATGAAGGTTGTTTCTAGAAGCACGTGGTTTCTGTTCGATATTTGATGAATTACCCTAATTCAAACAGCACGTCGGACGGCATCAATGCAATGCCGTCTCGCTTCCAGCCCGATCGTCATCAAAGACAAAACCAAACCTACCACTGTACCTCGTTAAATACTCATTTGACGAAAAAAGTGTATAGAAGAAAAGTAGTTTATTTCGATGTCTTTACCACGATTCAAGCAACGAAAATTCGAAAATCTATGAGTAGCTGTTTGTTCGAGCGCATTCGTCATTAAAGACGAAACTAAGCCTACCGCTATAACTGGTAAAATACTCATTTGCGATGGAAAGTGCATAGAAGAAAACTTGTTTATTTCAACCTAATTATCTATGTTCATGCCTCGAAAATTAAAAATCGATTATTAACAAACGCTACACATTTACCTAAATGAGTATTTTACGAATTATAGCGGTAGGTTTAGTTTCGTCTTCGATGACGTTCGCGGAGGAAGCGAGACTTCATTGCAGCGTTGCCATTTGCCGAGCTACCTGAATTACTTCCCGCTTCAAACACTTGAGTTGCGGTAACTAATTCACCGCTATAACTCGTAACATACTTATTTACGACGGAAGGTGAATAGAAGAAAACTTGTTAATTTCGATCTAATTAACTATATTTCGGCCCCGAAAAATTAAATATTGATTCCCGGATAATCCTCAACATTTACCCATATGGGTAATATGGTGCGGTAAATGGGTCAATGTGAAGTTTAATGCAAATGGGAGGGAATGAGGGAATATTTTGAAGTAAATGACAAAATTAGGGAGATTGAAAGCATTCATAAAACTATTTTTTAGACAGTCCAGAGGCCTGCTTTCATGAATTACCATTGATGGCTTCCTAAGTTCACGCTACAGGGCCCGAGAAACATATTCAATAACCTGTCTATTTATCTTGAGTTAATTTTTTCTAGTCTTCGTTCATTTCCGAAGTTCGGGCAAAAACTTATAAATAATTTGATTGTTTCGTAGATTCAAAAGCTTTATTTTCAATGTCGAGAGTTTCTCTCACAAAGCTAAAAGCTTGAAAGATTCATGATTTTTAATTAAAATAATTAGGCGCTTGCTTAAGCGAAAAACACCCGCACTAGGGTAATTTCACTGATATTTTAACACATTTCCTGCGAAGGGACTCACCGGTGGTCACTTAGGTGATTTTCATAGCGCTGCCGACCCACCTGCAGTCACTAACTCATTTTTAATTAATACTTAATGAAAGCTAAATGAAGGCTCCATCCAGTTAATGTTTGCTATTTCCAAAGTTGATTTGTATTTGAATTGAATATTGAACTTCAGTTTAACCCATCGCAGTTAACGAGTTAAGGTACTGACAACTTTTTTCCTTAAAAAATTTTCCCTAAACCATTTGAGTTGCCGTACTCAAAGGGTTAACCTAATCTACTGTCTGTCGGACTGGTTTAATTCATTAAATTTTCAATGTGGAAATGATTATACTCGACACTCATCACTGCGAGCGCTTCTGATGCTCGAATCTTTTTCGAGGGTAAGCTTTAAGGACCCTATTAAAAATTATAGGAGTGGCATCGGTGATTCCTGGGAGCGCTCGCATTACTACTTGGTTGTTGCATCCATGTTTCTCCTTTGATTCGGATTCGAAGTGTCCACTTTATAGGCGCCCCTGCACCTCTGTCCCAATCGGTGGCCACGCTGGCTCAGCATGGAGCACTACCGTCGCGCTCCCAAGGCGCGACCAGTTTCTCCTATTCACCATCGAAGAATCATCAGAGGCCCAGGATGGCCACCTCTTAATTTAATTTAAAAAAAACGGCTGCGCACAGCTGACTTCCCATTAGTCACACTTTCCAACCGTCACACTGCTCAAACCGATTATAACCAGTTTGCCCTAGAATTACATTAGTTCTTGCGCGATTAATCAATTCATCATAAGCAAACACGATTGATAGCACAATAAAAATGTACCGGAGTATGTAAATTAAATTCATTCCTACTAACGTGCAGAAAATTTCAAGGGTGCGTGTTCATTATTAAGCTGACATTAATGGGACATGTTTGTGACGTATAATGATGCTTGAAGTTTTCGCAACGCAATAACTAAGGTAATTAATGGGCAACTGGCTATATTTGGTTGAGAAGCGTCAACGGTTGAATGTGCAATAATGGGAAATCAGCTGTATGCAGCCTTGGAGGCGAAAGCCTGCAGGGAAGAATATAAATGTACCTTGAAAAGAATATAGCAACAATACCCTAGGGTCGTTGAAAGAATATACTCGTAGCAATATATAACAAAAACAATCGTCCAGCAGATTTTTCATCTTTCATTCCTAAAATTAGAAAATAAAATAAAATGACTTTACCTTGCCCGAGCTTAATTACACCGGCTATTCATATACACACACTCCCCCACCTATCCCCACACACAAACCCTCCCCACACCCCTCCTCCCACACACCTACCCCCACACCCCCCCCCCCCCCTACACACACGCACACAAATATGTATCCGAACACATCGTTGATCGCCTTCAAGAACGTCCTTCAATTCAAAGGTTGCTGAAGACTGATGAGGGAAAATTCAAGTTTGGTTTCCACATTTTGTTGTTTTTACATTGCTCACATTGAGGTTTCGCCTTCACTACCAGCCCCACCACAACGATGAATCGTCTAAAATATAAATTGACCGAGGTGGTGAAACTAGCAGTGGGGTCCTTGCTCCGTTCATGCTCTTGAAATAATGCCTCTACAGACCAGCATTCTACGTCTCTTCCATCTCTTGTGTCTTCTGACACCCTCACGTAATACACACCCTCACGTAATACACACTCGCACTGATATACACTCTAACACTACTTGAAACGTTTTAAATAATAGAGACACGATCCAGACATCTGTCACGCACAACGCCAACGCCAACTCGTAAGTATGTAGCATTCCTTAGCTCCTCTCTTATGTTACAAGGCGTGTTCAAAGCTTTCGCTTTAAACGTCCACGTTGGAGGTGTTTGAACCTCCTTTGACAGTAAGAGAGGAAAGAGGAAAAAATCAGAGATGAAAGGTACACTGCAAGAGAAAATAAAAGACAGCCGAAAAAAGAAACAGGGAGTGTTCTACGCACTCGGCGGTTTGCTCATGGGATAATAATGACCACCGGAAGAATTCCACTGATTTTATTTATATTTAAAAGCGAACACATGAGTTATCAACAGCAAAAATTATTGCGCCTATGAACACAATTTCTCGTTGGTCAAGCATTCATATAAAATTAAACCCACCAAATGTACAGCACAATAATTTTATATTCTCCACCCACTATTGGAGATAACCTCAAAATGAAACTACATAGAAACAGCGAGTCTCAAACTATACCTGAATATTTCGCGTTGTACTCCTTTTTTTGCGGAAACTCGTTATGATAAATAACACACTCACTAATTAACACATGCGCTGCCGCTGGACGCACATGTGCGTCCAGAGGTCTCGGGTCAAGTTAGGTTGTAAGTAGCAGAGTTTAAAAAACGACTTTACTGCTCAAAGAAAAATTGAATCTTTCGTGAGAATTATGAAAATGTAATAGCATGGTCATTTTACCTCGTGTGCTGAAATCTCTTTTAAAAAAGATTTTGAAATAATGAAAGTGCTCTTCATCCACACCGATACGTAAATGAGCAATTTACCTGCTGGTAAATCGGCAGTGAACGTGTTAAACAGGAAAAGAATCGTGCTATGATTCCACTTCTAAGTGCGTCTTCGTTTGCTTTCAACTGCCCCTTTTCGCTGCAGCGCTGTGCTGAGCTGTTACGGGCGCGCGGTGACTTTGAGTCGTTTTGGTACAACTACCAACTGTCGTACCAAAAGTCGTTTTGGTACAACTACGACACCAACTCTGATTCGTCGGTACTGGGGAACGTGTAGGATCGCTGCCGGACTCGGCTATGATTCTACGTTGGTGCATCGTGATACGCTGATGCCCCGTAATGTGCTGATGCTGAGCATTCCATTGCCAAAGCTAAACTCTAGCTGATGCAGACTCTGATTCGTGGCGGTTGTACGTTCGCTGACGGATTCAGCTAAGGTGCTTCGCTGGTGGTACCTATGGTGCGTGGGTTCAGGTGTCTGTCACAGTTAACGTGTAGGTGATGTGCAGAATACTTGTGACACGATGCTCTTGATACACTTCATTCTGGCTGAGTACGTCTCCCGGTGATGTTGCGTTTAACGTACTGGGTCGCTTGCTTCGTGGCCCATCGATGCGCTTGGGTATCCAATTGCCGTGCACTGGTGTTTAAATTAAACACGGGCCGGTTGTTCAGCGGCCGCTAACCCGACGCGCTGTCCCCCGGCCACGCCCACTCGACGATATAATGTTGCACCTTCACTCAACGTTCCACCAAAAAGACCTCGTTCTGTCGTTGAGCTCCGCTTATATTCCCTTGTCTTGCTTTGTCCAAGAACCGTCGTGAACCTTCTCTCTTAAGCTGTCCGGCGTTCTCGGATTGGTCTAACCCTTGCTCGCTGTTGCCTCTCCCTCTTCGAGGCAAATTTCCGGGTGCCTATTGGTTGTCGTGATGCGGGTCTTTAACCTTCAATCCCTCAATTCTTGGGGTGACGCTTCTCTCCAATTGTAGCCCACGCTTCAGCAAAGTCGTAATTTCGCGCGTTTTTCGCGTTATTGTGTTTTTGTGTTTCGTTATACCTATGTGTAACCTGATAGTACCAGTCTTTGTCAGTATTTATGAAATAACTTTCCTCTCCGCTATCTTTTGTTGGAGTTTCATAGGTTTAGGTATAGCGCTATACCTTCAACCTTCTACTTCTGTGCCTGTCCATGGTGAGGCTGGCGTACCTTTACCCCACCTCTATTTACACCACCTTTGTACCACCTCCCAAGTGTCCGGTTTTTTGTATTTATCCAATTTTCATGTTGCCGTCTCACTGAGACTATTATTTTTTTCTTATTTGCCATCTCCTTTTTATGTACTGATCGATATTTAAATGTTCACGTGTTACAACACTGACACTAAATCTGTCCTGATTTACCTGGTGACCGTCTTGATTCAGGAAAAGCGATAGTGAAATGCGAAATAAATACCCACTATTATGTGGCATGTAATCACGAATGTCCTTCTTTCCAGGATATGAACGAGGTATCCCAGCTGTCCAGACGACCTCATACAGGTCCCGGCACTTACCCCGCTGCCTCGCTTGCCTGAGTGCTGCTGACCCCCAGGCTGGACCTTATCGCGTTATGGGAACATGCTATTTGTGATCAATGGTTCTGTCAGTGCTCTAGTACATCGTCGTCATCTGTGAGAATCTCCGCTCCTGTTTCATCCCTGATTTTCACTTACCTGTCTTACTGAAATGAACGCAAGAAAAAAAAACAAAAAAATTGTATTAGTGAAATCATGTTTTACTTCTGATTGAGACTTCTTTTAAGCCACAGTATATTTTTACATAGGTTTTACTTTGGACGGTTTAATATTTATCTTGAAAAATTTGAAAATCATTCCAAGGTTCGATTCGTCAAATTAACGTGATAACTAAAAATGTGTTGTGCCAATCAAACTAACTTTTTGGGCAACTACATGAATGATCAGTGACATAATTACACTTCGCTCCGTTTTGGTCGTCGTCGCTCACGCTTATGTTACAAGTGCTGACTTGCGCACGTCGCATTTAAGTGTTGCTTAGCTCGTTAAGTGTTGAGTGCCCCGGACCTGGTGTCTGCTCCCTACCCCATGCTCGCCATGAAGGTGTTCCGGCGCGGTCACTTGCGCCTGCTGACGCTGGGCGCCGTGGCGTTCATGGTACTCTTGTACGTGTACTTCCACTCCTCCTCGAGCGAAGCGCAGAGCAGCTCGCTGCCGAGCAACGCTCTCTCGGGGGGCAACAACCCCCTGAGCAATAGTGTGGACTCGGCCGATTCTGCTGGTCCATCTGCGCGAGGAGGCGAAGAGCTGGCTCGCAAGGACGTTGAAATCAGCTTGGCAGAAGCCGGTCTCATGATCCCCAACGACCAGTGCCCTGCTCTGCGTGCTCCCGTCACCGACATAAACTCCGTCACGCAGTTCCCTAACTTTGAATTTCAGGTGAGCTACGTGTTTTTGACTGTGTATTGCATTTACGTTAATTGGAAAGTCCATTTCAATGTGTTATTACGAAATCGTAAGAACTAATTTTCTTCTCAATAATAGATCAATTAATTACGATAGGATTTTTGTGTTCGTTAAAGAAATAATTCAGGTTTAGAACTCATTTCATTGAATATGTACATAAAATGGATAAGTATGTAATAGTTAAAAGTGGCAAGCGAGCTTTATCGCTGCAATCGTTAAATATCAGTGAACCTGCTAAGCTCACATGAATCCTCTGAGACATCTACAGTGCTTTATTTTAACGTCGCTCGAGTTCTAGCTTTCGCTGATAGCAGTGCAAATGCTTACTGTGCGATCCTGAGCCAGGGTTGTGTTGATCCTGAGTCAATGATGATATTGAGGGCCGCGTTAGCTGCGTCATGCCATAAACTTGAATATTTTGATAGTTGGGGTACTGAATTGTGTGTCTTTCTACTCTTATTTCATGTGTTTTGCGCATGTGTTTGTGGATGTTTCTCTAAACCGTTTGATTCGATGGATCGATTTCTTAATGCATATTGCTGTAGTGTCCATGTTCATAAATTTCCCTTCATCTCTGGGAAGAGCTACTCTCGTTATCTGGGAACTTTGAAGTCGTTAATTCCCTCCGAGTGAACCTGCTGCACTCATTTAGTATCCGCTCAATGCTTGCGTTGGGCTTCCTAGGTTACTAATTACATAATTAGGCTCGCCTTCCTCTTTTCAAGTTGAAAGCTGCTCGACAAAACGCGTGCTCGCTTGCCTTCGCTCTCTCTAGTGCCAGACATCGCTAACCAAATGTATTCTGATTACATCTGCTTCTGGTCCAGCTGTCCTCGGCTACTAGGCAAAATTTCACACCTACTTTTTGTTGCTTATTGTTATCTTAATTCTGATTCGCTCTTCAGTGCGCGACACTTCATTAGGCAAAAATATCATTTACCCATTTGAATAGAAATTTAATTTCTTGATTAACAATGAGAAATAAAATAAGAGTGTGCTGTTCTCGATAGATGATGTATTGATATGGATCTGAGCCAGCACAATAAAGCTTCAAATTCAATACCGATAACTACGCATGTCATGTGCACCACTACATGACATTACATATTGACGTGCACTACATATTAACACGTTAAACGCCCAGGGTTAAATTAAAGTTCAATATTCAATTTAAATTTATTAAAGTCAATTGTATAAAACAATTTTGAAAATAGCAAACATTAACTGGAATGTGCCTTCATTTAGCTTAAATTGTGTATTTATGAAACTTGAGTTCGTGATTACTGGTCAGTCAGCAACAGTATGAAAATTCCCTCCGTGTACCACCGGTGGCTCACATGGCGCTTAACGTGCTTAGTTTACTAAGCTACATGGTACATACTTGAAGCACTTGATCAGGCCGTTGGAAAGTGTTATGTCGCGGAAGCCATCTTCAAGTATATATGTGCAAGTTGACGGAGTAAGATGTGAGGTTCGGAGCTTAAAGTTGGATGTGGCTTTTTCTCTTAAATACAATAATTTTTTGTTATGGACCATCTTTTTAGGGGTTCGCTCAGTCTTGTTTTTCAGCACCTACTGCTTTCTTCTTCAACTTTTATCTTGTTTCCAAAACTTATTTCCTAACTTACTGTTTCCATGTTCAGGGAATCTAGTATTTGAACTCGCCATGTGCATAGGTTCCACGTCCCCATAACTTCATACTAAATGTTGCCTTCCTCCTTCCTGTCTTAAAGGAACGCCTTTGTTGTGGTTAAGGAAGCTAAAGCTGATTTCTCTAATCTGTGTCAGTTCACGGATTGGGGCCCGGTTTTCAAAAACAATTTTTGTTGTAGCGGTACAGCTGGCAGTGTACTGTAAGTTCTTTAAAGTCGATTTTTTTCGGACAAAAATCCTGTAGTTTGGCCTTTCTTTGATTTAAATTTGGCTGCGAGGCGGAGAGCTATTCCCCGCCGAGCAATGCGCTGGAAAGACGCACATAGCGTTGCTTTGTTAACTTGGAAGTAAGTAGGGTAGATTTGAGACTCTACGTTATGGGGGCGTGCGTCTCTGCTGGCGTAGAAGACCAGGTTTCTTTGTAAAAAATTATTTTGTCTTTTGAATGTCGGATAGGATCGCAAATGAACAAATTTAAATTGGAGGATCACGAAAAAAGTACACACTCTGTCAGATTTATATTATATGAATCTTTTCTATTCGGTTTCATTCGTACCTCTACCTCTACCAGAGCTGGTATTGAAAACCCATTAAATAAATCCGCAAAGGCCCACGATCCGAGTGTTTTTTATTTCTAAATACAGTTTTGATCCTCGAAACAGAACAATACCTGCAAATTGAAATTAGATCGTCCATATTCAACCAATTCAACCATTTTTTATAACTAGTTTGTCAATGTGAACCTGACTTTTATTTTTAATTCATAAGTACTTTTATTTTCTTTTACTAGAGGGAAATTGAAACGAAGGTATAGGTCATTTACTGACCTCAAGTACCCATAAATTTTTAGTCGCATTTGGGCTTCATCAGCCATTAGCCTAGTTTGTATGTACTCTGCTCCACTCAATACCAAAACTGGAAAAGATCAGGTTGAACGGGAACTTGCTGGGCACGCAAAACGCTACACAATATGTACAATGGATTTTGCCAACTCTTTTGTTGGTTGCTTGCAGCCCCTCAGGGGGATACAATTATTGTATCTATGGGAACTAGCGCTCCCAGGGGGACAATGTGAGGGCCCGAGCTAAAGGTTAGGTAGGCTTTCTTTTGTTAAAATAGAATAGGTTTTGTTGTGTTACGGACCATCTTTTTTTCGGTTCACTGCTGTCCTGTTTCTCACCGCCTACCACTTTCTTCTTCAACTTTTTCTTGTTTCATGAATTTCTTTCTTAGCTTTCTGTTTCTGTGCCCTTTCTGCATAGATTCCACGTTCCCTTAACTCCATACTAAATGGTGCCTTCTTCCTTCCTCTCTTTACATCTCATTGTTGAGGATAGGGAGGCTTAAACTAACTAATAAACTAATAAACTATTCATCATGGGCCTCAAGAGAGTGATTTCCGGTGCGAGTCAAAACAAGGAGCGGGTTCTATTATTATCAATAAGATTAAAACAGGAGATGATAAAAAATGCTCATCAGGGGGATACAACTATTGTATCCATGGGAATTAGCGCTCTCCGGAGGATTATGCGAGCTCCCGAGCTAAAGGTTAGGTAGGCCTTCTTTTTGTTGAAATAGAATAGGTTTTTTTATTTTGTTATGGACCAACTATTTACGGTTCACTGCTGTCCTGTTTTTCGACACCTACTAGTTTCTTCTTCAATTTTTATCTTGTTCATTGAACTTCTTTCTTAACTTACTGTTTCTATGCACCTTGTGCGTAGATTCCGCGTCCCCTTAACTCCATACTAAATGGTATTTTCATCCTTCTTCTCTTTGAACATCTTTGTTGTGGTAAAGGGAGGCTAAAACTTTCTTTTAATCAATCAATTATTCATTGATAAAAATATGAAAGTTGCATGCGGTTGAGTGATATTGCAAAGGAATATGGCCGGAACCCGTCAACCATCAGTACGATATTGAAGCAGAAGTAGGCCTTAGAAGCGATGACCTCTTCGAAAGGCCTCTCTATGATATCGAAAAAGAGGTCGTCGCTGAACGACGAGATGGGGAGACAATCCTTTGGATAAAGTAAAAAGAAGTTTCAGGAGATACAGTGACGGAAGCGATTATTTCTGATAAAGCAACCGCTATAATTAGTGACCTTGTGAAGGAAGGTAGATGTCAGGGTTCTTCGGAACAATAAGCACCCCTGGACTTTAAAGCATCCCATGGGTGGTTCAAGAAATTTGAGATAAGGACTGGGGTCCACCGTCCACTCTGTCGTACGGCATGGCGAAGTATCGAGTTCAGACGGGAAGACGGCAGAAGAATTAATAAAAAAATTCGAACAACTTGTCGTGGAAAATGGGTACATTCCACAGCAAGTTATTAATTACAACAAGACTGGACTCTTCTGGAAGAAGATGCCTCGCCGCACCTTCATCACAGCTGAGAAGGTAATGCCAGGCACACGCCCATGAAGGGCCGCCTTACGCTTGCTCTCTGTTGTAATGCCAGTGGAGATTGCAGTGTACCCCTACTCCTGCAGTGTGTGATTCCCGTGCTAGTGTACCTCTCGGGAAATGCTGGAGCACATATTTCATACAAAATTGGTCTACTTTTAGATTGCTTGAAGAGCTTAGGGGAAGTGTTGAGGGCCTTGGAACGAATCAGGCCTTTTACGTGTAAAGTACGACTCTAATTACAAAATAATCATGTAACGAAACCACTTCTGGAACGAATTAATTGCACAAGGTGAGATATGTCTGTTCTTTCACACGTTGACCGCTACGGGTTAAACTGAAGCTCAATATTCAACTTAAATATAAAGTCGATTTTAAGTAAAAAGAAGAGAACTAAAAATACCGTATAAACCATTTACTCGAATTAAAAATTGCAAGTTAAATATAAAATTCAACGTTTCGAGCATTCGCTCATCTTCAACAAAATAAATGTACCTGAAAAAACATGAAATGAATTAGAAAGATGATAAATTGAAAAAAAAATTAAAACTAACTGTTAACTATTGACAACAGAAAAGAACTAAGTTGGTTGTTTAAGAACGGCTTATTTCTTAAAATGAATGTAGGCTAAAATCCTTAAATCGGAGATAAATTTAGACCAAGTAAGAATTTTGAAATTATTGATGTCAAAGGGGCTATTACAATGCTCTGAACGATCTTTAGGGATCATTCAGAATGATCATTAAAAATATAATTAAATTCCTTTAAAATAGCAAATGTTAACTAGATCATGCCTTCATTTAATTTTAATAAACTGTTTTTGATAATTGAGCTTGTGAACGCACTATAAATAATCTAATGAAATCCGATGCAGAATAAAATCGAAATATATGTATAAATAGTTTTTTTAAACCGGGTATTGCCAACTCAGTTTTCAACTCTAGATTCCATGTCTGTGCAATCTTGAGATGAGTTAGTTTTTCAAGTGGCTTTCTTCAAAAAATTATCCTCTTTCTCATGGAAGGAATTCTTAGCACGTGCCAGACAAACAAGAATGAGATCCTACCATTCCCAATTTTTGGATCAGTACGTACAGTATGATGCTCGGAAAAGGGTGCAACTATTGTATTCTAGGGTATTGACGCTCGAAGGCTGAAGATGCGAGTTCCCATGATAAAGGATAGGTAGGGTTTATTTTTATTTAAATACAGTAGGTTTTATATCTTATGCAGGATCATCTTTTTTAGGACCACTGCAGTCCTTTTTTCAACACATTCCTTTTCCTTGAGTAGTTATCTTATTTCATGAACCTATTTCAATCTGTTCGTTTCTATTCGAGGTTGAGGACACTTCTTGTGCCATTATCCTTCTAGGATGGAGCCCCTCAGGGGGATACAACTATTGTATCTATGGGAATTAGCGCTCCCAGGGGGACTGTGTGAGGGCCTGAGCTAAAGGTTAGGTAGGCTTCCTTTTTGTTGAAATAGAATAGGTTTTTGTTTTGTTACGGACCATCTTTTTTCGGTTCACTACTGTCCTGTTTTTCAGCACCTCTGACTTTCTTCAACTTTCATCTTATTTCATGAACTTCTTTCCCATCTTAGTGTTTCTATGCCCTTTCTGCATAGATTCCTCATTTTCTTATCTCCATACTAAATGGTGCCTTCCTCCTTCCCCTCTTCGATACGCTCTATTTTTGCAGCGGTTAGGGAGGCTTAAACTAACTTATAAGCATCTTAATAATAATAATTCTAGGTTGGAGTCTTATCCCATTGTTGCGGTCATTTACTTTGTGATCCTATTATTTAATATTGATTTTCAAGGTTGGATGGGACTTTTCTATGACCTCATATCAATCATGAAGTACTTTCTTTCATTTATCATACGTTCATCCATCTTCATTGTAATAATTAGTGTGCTGCCACTAGTCTTTAATAAGACTAACTATATTAATATTTCTTATTTATATTGGTATGGTAAAATGGACTCGTTTCGAGCCAATCTCGCATCTTTTCAAAACAGTTGGGAATCAATACTCTGAGCTGAAGATTACAATGTACTATTAAAGAACTAATCTGACGTACATGACATTTTCAATCTATACTACACGATCTCATTCACGCTACGGTCTTGTAGAAAAGTAATTAGTGCGGTTGCATAAACCGGATAGATCAGGGTACTCAATTTCTTGAGATTCCGCAGGTGACGGGGAGTACGCCTTAAATACTTAGTTGAGGGAGCCATAATTCACCGGCTTTCGAGCGCGTCACCACAATAAAGGTTGCCACAGGATAAGTAAATTTCACGAGTGTTTATGCGGGATTAGCAAGTAAAAATCTAACCATGATATATTAGAAATGACAGCCTGCGCCTTGATAGGCGAGGACGTGCCGAGCTTTGAACACGGTACCATGGCTTTCAGAGAGACCCTCAGCTTTGGGAGGCGGTTCAAGGCAACCGCTTGAATCGAACGTATCCGTTTGAACGAGGCTTAGGAGATATCAAAACCACCCTAACGTACATGGATATATGCCTGAATTAATCCATAATCTTTCAATGAATTCCTATCATGAAATTCCTCCTAAATATAAAATAATATCATTATGATTAGAAGAAATAGAAATCTGAAGATATTTTGAATGGCGGTTGCTGGAGACTCGAAGCTTGCTCGTACGGTAACGCGACCCTGCCGTTCTATGAAGAATCTTTATGCCGAGGGAAGACTTCAGAATATTCGTAGAGTGAGCATAGCTGAACTCATAGAAAACTCGTGACGAATTATATCTTCAAGTTCGATCGACGCAGTTCTTTTTGGAGATTTGAAGTCAATAAGCGACCTGCCGCAGCACTATCCCATTGCGCAGAAATATCCATAATTAGACACGAGATATGATGAATCATGTCATTTGTGCATAGATTTCCCGTTGCCTTAACTTCATAATGAAGGGTAAATACCTCCTTTCTCTCTCGGGAGTTTCTTCGTTGAGGTTAGAGAAGCTTAAACTTCTAATCTAATCGGTCAGTATATTAGGAATTTGACACCGTCAGGCCATAATAAAGACTTCACCGTCGTGAGGATGCGCTTACTCGAACTTATGGTGCGTTACCTGCGCGTTATGCTAATTTTTTGGGTGTTTCCTCGTACGATTTTCTTCTCACATTCATCTTTTTTTAACATATTGACTGCACTTTCGCTGTACGGTTGGTTTCTTAAGGTTGCAAGTAGCAGAATTGGGAAATAGAATTCGCTGCTGGAATACGTTTCTATCCTTTCTAAGAAATATGAAAATTATTTGCAAGATGACATTTTACCTCGTATAATTATTTTTTGAGGAGGTCGAGAAATAGATAAAATGAAAGTTAAATTGATCATTTACATTGGTACGTAAATGAGCAATTTAACTAGCGGTACACAAATGTCCTAATGCGCATTCAACTTGTAAAGTAACATATTATTGAGAGTGGTATTTTTATTTATTTTGATAATTGTGTAAATTGCGTGTTATTAGGCCACTTGAAGCCTTCCTGCCTTCTCAGGGAACCATGAAGTGGATAACTTACGACTTTGCATTTTGCTTGATTATTATTCAGTACCATGTGCGGAGGTTGGCAGGGTAAAATGCGATTTTGGAAAGTACGGGAATTGTGTTCAGCTAGTTAGATTAGTTTAGAGTCTCCCTAACCATACATGCAATGTTAAAAGTGAAGCTAAAATAAGATTTACGATTAGAATAGAATAGATAAGTTATACACGTTGACTGATATAGGTTAAACTGAAGTTCAGTATTCAACTCGAATTTAAATACAAAAGTTGCTAAGAATTTATTAAATAGCAAAATTAACTGGGCGCATTAAATACCATCAATTTTAATAGATTGTTAAACCTGTCAACCGCGTAAAGGCGAGTGAAAAGGAGGAAGGATGGAGACACCATATTGCATGGAGCTAAGGGAACGAGGAATCTGTGCAGGTGTGTTCCCAAGATCATGAAACAAGATGAAAGTTGAAGAAGAAAGTAGTATCTGGGGTAAAACAGGATAGCTGTGAACCGTAAAAAATTATCCGTAACAAAACGTCTATTCTGTTTCAACGAAAACAAGGTACCCTTTGATTACCAAGTAGATTAGGTTTGATTAGGATAAGATGGGTTAGGCTAGGATATTTCATTTTTGGTTGGAATAGGATGAGTTAGGTTGGGATGGGTAACAATAGATCAAGTTACGTTTGCTTTGGTTTGGATGGATTATAGGTTTAGTTGCGTTTCGTTAAGATAGATAAGAATACGTTATATTAGGTTGCGATAGTTTAGGTGAAGTGATAGCTCATGATGGAACAGGTTAGATCGAGTTCTGTAAGTTATAACATTAACGTGAAAATTTCGACAGTAAAAGTGTTATTTATGACGGTACATGTACACTAGCATTTGCATCAACGTTTGATTTGTAGAATTCGGAATGAAAGAAAATTCGGAATGAAAGTACCTAGAGAGACGTCAAACTTTATCAATGTTTAGAAAAAAACTCAATTTATTCAGGACTAGTGTGTGTTCATTAGCCATGCCGGGTTACTGTGACCTGCGAGGTGGGAGCTGCAGTTCGTGAGAGCTGACAGGGAGAGTGGGAGGGGGTCGATGGACGGACAGGCCGGCGGTCAGGACCATTTAGGACAGCCCTGCATGACCTGGCTCCCAGGCCCGTGCCTCTCGCTGCTAGGTCATGCGCCAGTAGCTCTTGTCTCGTTGTCCTAAGTTTTGGTCACGGAAATAGTTCTGGTTAACCTGGAACGGATCGAACTACGCCTCGTGTAAGATGCAATTGGGGACATTTCCATATTTCTTTTAGATATGCTAAAAAGGCTTAGGTGTGTGATTCACATTTTATTTATGTTGTTTATTACAATCTAGGTGTTGATTAGATCATTGGTTAATTCTTTTGTCCTAGTTTTTCTCCTTCATCCTAAGTTAACTTGTATTGAAAGTGAGTTCGTTATCTTTCTCGTGTAATGTTTGAGATTTGTCAAAGTTTTTCCTCGTTGATCTTACCATTAGTATGTATATGTGATATCCAATCTTCTTTCAATGATCTCCGTGATGTTTGAAATTCCATGGAATTATTTACTTTACTGTCAAATTAAATTACGTTAAAATATTTTTCCTCTCGTTGTTCGAATTGTAGCCACCGTCATCTAAAACTACATCTAACATCTGCACTTGGGCTTAATACTTTCTCACCGGCCGGTGGAACAATACCTTGTTAGAATCTTACGTTGTGTTATTTTTTATTATTAAAACATTGTATCTATTATGGTCTTTAAAAAAATCCAGGCGCTGAGATTAAGACCCATTTCACACTGGGCTAGCAAAGCAGCATCTAGCAAGCTCGCGTGAGCTATCAAGCAGATGGTCTGCGATACTGGTAGGCAGGAATAGCATTTTCACATCGCAAGCTGGATGCTGAATAGACGTGCGAGTTCAGTGTGAAGGCAACGGCTCGTTATATGTAGTGCTATTCCTACCTACCAGTCTCTCAGACCATCTGCTAGATGGCTCATGCAAGCTTGCTAGATGCTGCTTCGCTAGCTCAGTGTGAAATGGGCCTAAGGAAAAAGAGATCGGTTCAAAATTCTGATGAAAAATTTTCATGAGAACAGGTAGGAAAGTGTTATAAGCTACTGGAAGTCATACTACGTGTGCATTCAGCATCGTGTTTGTCTCTCGCGTTCTAAATAATCTTTTCTTTTGCTGTCTTCGTTTATAAGACCATGAATGACCCTAAATGATCGACCATCTATTACCAAAAATAGGTTTATGTGAATCCATCAACGGCTGAATTTCAATCCCTTAATGGAATTTCAATCCCTAAATGATCCACTGCACTGTAAAGTTTTTCTCCCCTTTAAGGATAATGTGGTAATTATCTGACTAATTTTGTCCCCAGCCCGCGTGGATGCGAGGACGAGAGTACTGGGACACGAACTTCGAGAAGCGCTACCTCAAGCGCCGCTCCAAGTGGAAGAAGCTCCCGCTCAAGGTGCGTCTGCCGAGCTCTACGTAGTTGCGTTGCACAATATTGCCGTGTTCTACCATTGCCGGGCATACATGAACCGGTGTTCTCTGTTATGCGTGATTGCGAGTGTTATTGTTCGAATCTATATTTCGTTGTCTCGTTTCTCACCTTGTTACCTTTGCTTTTTTCTTTTTCGTTTTTAATTTCAATTTTGTTGTCATTACTGCTGATATTTTTTGTTTAAAAGTAAAAAATATTTTGTGAATGCGATGAAAGTTTTAAATTTTTCGGAAAATTTATGTTTTTCTCTAGGCAGTGCTGCTGATTCTGGCCAGAATTAGTGTGTATAAATTTGACCGTTTGATGTTCATGAATTATTGAATATCCGTGTAAATGTTCATTGATGTATGTGTTCAAAACTGAAGTTTACTGGATGCAAGTGCAGGTCATCAACCAGGTATGCCAAAAATCAATAAACACCTAAGTTACACCTTATTCGTAACACTCATTTGTGTTGTTAGAAATTCAACGCACCAACAAATCTCTCATTCGATGAGAGACACAGTCTAATATTTTTGTGTCGTTGCAGCGAAATGTTTACTGAGCAATCCTTCGATTCCATGACGCTGACGTGGTCACATCTGCGAGTATGCGTCGATGTAGCCATCTCATTCGAGTATGCGTCGATGTAGCCATCTCATTCGAGTATGCGTCGATGTAGTCATCTCATTCGAGTATGCGTCGATGTAGTCATCTCATTCGAGTATGCGTCGATGTAGTCATCTCATTCGAGGATGCGCTCTTACATGTCTCGATACTCTCGGATGATCGATTGTGCTCATCCGTGCGTCGGTACGCTCACACATGTCGATGTGCTATGTGTCGATAGTTTCTCCTATATGTAAGTGTGCATGTATTCAATTACCGGTGTGCGCATCCATACGTCGAAATGCTCATCCCTCCACCAATGTGCTGGTTAACGTTGGTGAAACAACACCTCAGCGGTTTCAGGAATCTCGCTCAGTTGCCTTACTTGAAGGCTGCATCCAGTCTTTCATCTTTTGCTAAGTTCATTAATTCTCAGTAGGGCTACACATTTATAAATTTATTTATCTAAAAACGAAAAAAAATTTGTGGGACTGTTGCGCAGTATTTCAGAAATGACAAGGTCCTTATTTCATCTGAGCAACTATCTTTCATTGCTGGCCTTCCGTGTCAAACAAAAACTGGGCTTTCTTCAGTGAGTGCAGCGGAAGAGAAGAATACACAAAAAGGTGTTGCAGCCATCATGCCATCCTCTGGAGCCGCCAACTTCGCAACTCAAATAATATCCGTCATATGCTGGCGCCTCAGCGTTGAGGGCAAGTTCCGTTTATCTACCTACCACCCAACCCCTGCTCCCCTCTTGTCTGTCCGGAGGTAGCCTGACCATCATCGCGGAAGAGAACTTCGGAAAGAAAAACTTGTGCCAACAGCCTGCCGGGCTGCTATCATTTCTGAGGCCTGAGCCGCATTGGCCGATGAATGATACGTCTGGGTGCCTTCATCGTACTGTAGTATGATGGCTTCTAGTACTTCTATATCTTCAGAAATAATTAATCTTTCTATGTGCCACAGAATTGAAATTTCAATTCATATTTTGAACAGAGCATTTTTGATAGAGTTCATGTGTGTTTATAGCGAACAAGTGAAACGTAGCACTTAAGCTATCAAGATATTTTAAACTGCATACCATCCAATAAAATTTTTTGCATTTATTTAGGTGTCTTGGTTGCGGTTTTGGTTAACCTAGGTACTACGTCAATGCTAACACAATATCACACCTTTACCTGCAAATTTAATCCGCTTTAATTAAGAATAGTTGAAGTTACCCGCAAATTTACTGCGCTTCACTTGAAATAAATTGAAGTTCCTTCGCCATCCGAAGCTTTGGAAATTTCACAAGCCCAATCTGAACCACAAACTCCTGTTCACCATCGCGGCTGCTCTTCTTTGCAAGGGAAGTTCCGACGCACGTGTGTTGGCCATTCACAACTTGCACTTGTTAACTCCCCGCTTTTTCTCGGCTTGTTATGTTTCGTAATTTGTCCGGTGAAGCGTCGGGAGGCTCGTGTTTACGGCGCATTTGGAATGCATGAGTAAAGTTATTCCCAGTGCCGGCATTGCAGCTGAGGACGGAGAAGGGACTTGAAGGCCACGCTGCTCGTAAGGCACTAACGAGCGTAATTTGATGCCGCAACTTTTGCTACGAGAGCCCGTAAAATGTCCTACCTTAGTTAGCTAAGTCCTTAATAAGATCCCGCATATTTAGGGGCTCCTGCGTACAGCCTTAACGTGCGTGCTAGGTGCTTGCTGCGAAGCACGTCTTATATGTTCCGAGCGGTAATAATCACTGCAGGTGTTGGTTGATGTAACCCCGCGTGCTGTGACCCTGTGAAACATATAATGTTTCACGCGTGTCTGTGCTTCCATTGTCCACTTTTTACACGCCTAGCTCCTAATTATTTCCATTGGAAGTATTTGTATTCTATTAGATTGTTTAACATGCAGGTATAACTTGAAAATATTGAATATATTTTGTTCCACACCTTTCGAAAAGACTTATTATTTATTTATCTTAACCCTCAAGAAGTGTAGGATTGCCGCCAAGTATGGGTTACTTAGGTTTGTCTATCCCACGATGTGGTGATTGACGCCCCCAGAAAGGATACATTTAGGTTACCTCAGTTACAGGTTGGCCTTTTGGAAATCGATCTTCGTGGCCACATGGCTTCTTTTCGTTTTAATGCTCTCGTCGCTATTTCTGTGGCTTTTCTTCCTCTACCTTCTTGACTTCCTGTTTCTGTGCGCAGGGTATCTTATGTTGAATTTGCCTTGTGCATATATTCCACGTTTTCTACAGTCTATAATAAATGCTTTTTCTTCCATCTTTGTATCTGCCTATGTTGTGACTAGGGAGCTTTGAATTAATTATTATTATTATATTAATTTATTTATCTTGACTTTTCGTCTACTGACGGTAACTCCAGTGCCAAGCTACTGCTTCCAGTTTAGGGCAACTAACAAAATTTTAAAGTAATTTTACTACTACGGGATAGGAAATATTTTGAAATAAATAACAAAATTAGAATAATTAATAACATTTATGGAACTATTCAATTTTAATTTGGCATTAATTTCCGTTAAGTTTGAGCCTCATTGTACGTGTAACACATTTAATAACGTTTCCATTTAACTGGAGTAAGCTTTTCAGACGTTCATTCGTTTGCTGATAAGTTTGAGCAAAAACTAAATTGATGATTTTCAAATTCAAAAACTTATATTTTGGTACCGAAAATTTTCGTGCAAAGCATACATTTTTAAAGAAACATAATATTTTAGTTTAAAATAGAGAAGTAGGCGCTTGCTTAAGCGAAAAAAAACCCTTGCCAGGTAAATTTTCCTGATATTTTAGGCTACCCAAAATATTTTTCCCTGAACACTTTTCCCTGAAGTATTTGAGTGTTGGTACACGAAGAGTTAATATACTTGATTTGCGGCTGGAATGTGCGGGTGTGCTACTGCTATAACAGGTGTCGCTTTGCATCTGCTGCCAATTAAGACGACTTCCAGCTGCTCCACCGCTCCATCTGCATACTGCAAGCAACATGTGACCGCGAGCTCGTCAATGCATGCGGAGGCCGACATTCTATATCAAAGCACTTTCCATGATTCTAATGTCTAACGAACGCTCTAAGGCAATATAGCGTTCATTAAAAATTGCATCGAAATTCAAACTTCTTTTCTGCATTATGTGGGGATGACTGTGGCTTCCACAGTGTGAACTCAGAGCTAAGATGCGAATGCAGTGATTATAAAATGAATCGTGTTGAAAATCAAACAACTTGTTCAAATTACCCCTCAGGGGGATGCAATTATTGTATCTGTGGGAATTAGCGCTCCCAGGGGGACAATGTGAGGGCCCGAGCTGAGAGTTAGGTAGGCCTTCTTTTTGTTGAAATAAAATGTTTTTGTTTTGTTAAGAACCATCGTTTTTCAGTTCACTGCTGTCCTGTTTTTCAGCACCTACTACTGTCTTCTTCAACTTTGATCTTGTTTCATAATCTTCCTTCCTAACTTACTGTTTCTATACCCTTTCTGCATAGATTCCGCGTTCCCTTAACTCCGTACTAAATGATTCCTTCCTCTCTTTGGATCGCCTTTGTAGCGGATAGGGAAGCTTAAACTAACTAATAATCTAATCCATAAGATATATATGATTTCTCGCGTATTTTCCGTTGTACAAATATATATGCAACTGCCCAACTTGTGAACGTTAACCCTTTGCTTCCCAACACTCAAATAGTTAAGGGAAAAGTTTTCTAAGATAATTGCAGTCATTACCCTGAAATATCAGCAAAATTGCCCTAACACGTTTTTTTCTGTACAATCAGGTGTTTACTTTCTTTTCAAATTGAAAAATATTATGCTTTAAAAATGTATGCTTCGACGCCGAAAAATGGTCGAAAAGTCTGAAAAAAATATCAATTTAGTTTTTGCTCAATTTTATCTGTAAATACGTGTACGACTGAAAAACTTGCTCAAGTTGAATAAAAAGGTATTAAATGTATTTCATAGACCATAAAGTTTACACTGAGTGGATATTAATAGCAAATTGCACGTGTCAAACTTGTGGAGTGTATAAAAACATATTTGCAGGAATACTATTAATTGCCCTTATTTTGTCATTTTGTTCAAATTATTTCCCTACTAGTTGAATTACCTTGAAATTTTGCCAATTTACCTAAACTGGAAGCACAAGCCATCTGAGAACAGGAGTTCCCGTCAGGAGGAAAGGGTTAAAAACACTATGAGCATGCTTTATTCTTCCTTCATGCAAATGACCTGACTGTGGGGCCTGCGGGAGTTCGATTATGAGAAAATTTGCTCCAGCTGCTGTTCGCTTGCTTGCTGTTAGTTTCCCTCAACTTGAAGTGAAACTTGAAGTGCACGAAGGAGGCAGCGTGAGCCTGCACCGCGTCGCTCGCGAGCAGCCTCGGGCACACCTCGAGATCTGCACTCCAGTGGAGGCTTTGGTCAGCATGGACGACGGGTGAGCACTGTACCCGCCTAAAATTCTCATCTTTATACATTTCCTCATCAAACTTTGTAATTGAAATCATTTAGCATATGACGGTCTTCCTTTTTTACCAAATTCTGACTGAATTTTTGAACAAATTTAATTTGGAAATGGTAAAATTTGAGGATCTTGGCACAATACCAACCCCAGCAAAAAGTGCCTATCGTCATAAATTCTTTTGCTTTGATGCTATCTCTTACGTGAAAACAGGCATAGATTTGACACACGTCGAATGTTAATATTTCCGTGTTTTTATAATTCGACAGAGGCGTTTCATCAGTTAATACATTTGCGTACCTGGAAACCTTGAACGGAAAAGCAACAAAAACCGACCGAGAGCTGAAAAATGATGAAATAATTTGGTTAGCTAATGAATATAGACATAAATCTGAGTATTAAACTAATAACATTAGTAATAATACGAACGTCACAAGTAATAGCTACCCTGAAAAGTAATAGTATATCAGAATAATCATTCATACGGAAGTGCGTACTTAAATAGTAAACCGCTGATTTTACATACTACAACACGCCCCGGGCTCAGTCCGAAACAGCGAACGTCAATTTGATGCACGCCCCTCCTTACAATTGTGTTATTTTGTGTTTAATGTTGTCAGTATGGGATGTGGATCTCAATGTGGACTATGCCTGGAAGCGTATTGATACTATGCCACTCAGGTCGTCATCATACGTATCTTATACTAAGCAGAAATTCACTCTATTGGTCAATCAGATGATGAGAATCCATTATATTTTTTCTAAATGGCGATAGTGGTGAACTTCAGTTTCAAAATACTGCTGAATCATGGCGAAACCCTTTTTAAAAAGTTTGAACCTCCACAGATGTGAGGTATCGCTGCTGAAAGTCGGGAAAACAGTCTCTTTTGTGCCCAGCCCTAGTTTTGAGTTGCCAATGCAGGGCGTGAAGCGCTGGAAGAATTGCGGAGAAGTTGAGCAAACTATTGCTTTTGAGCGTCACCACAATAGAGCGTTAGAAAGAGGAAAAAATTGAGCTTTGGTCGTGCTGCCCTCCTCAATATCGGGCAGGGAGAGAGGCTCATCTCTGACCCCCGAGTGCTGTGAGGCCCAAATTGAAATCTGCTGGCCGTTATGGCGGGCTGATCGCCGCCGCTATCGAAAACGGCGGCTCCTAGATGTGCGATACTGCATGGTGGTATGCGATACTATAGGGTGGTGTGCGCTGTACCGCTGGGCGGTGTGTGAAGTACTGCAGAGTGGTGAGTGAGATATTATAGGGCATGTGCGATACTGCACACTGATGTGTTCGGTATCGCAGGCTGGTTCGTGCAATGCTACAATTTGATTTCGATATTCCAGACTGGTTTGCGTGATACTGCAGTTTTTTCATGATATTGCAGGCAGACTCGTGTGATACTGCACGCTGTTGTGCCGATCTTGCGGACAAGCTCATGCGATACCACTGGCAGACTGCTTGTGCGATACTGCTATAGGCTGGTGAGTTATTTCTGCCTACCGTGTTCGATACTGTAGGCTGGTGAGTTATTTCTGCCTACCGTGTTCGATACTGTAGGCTGGTTTGTAACTACAGGCCAGCGTATTCGGTACTGAACGCTGGGATATTCAAAAATGCAGGCTGGGGCTCCGAGCGGCTCTCAAAAAGTGAACTAGTTAAGACAGTTATACTTTCACAGCGCAGCCGTTCATGAGTTTCATTACTACCGAAAAGCAGCTGTGAGCTGACAATATGAAAATGTTTTGACGGTGCAGTCGTCGCCTTACTGGCCCGGCTGTGCTATACAAGTGATAACAACTCCTATCGGTTTCGCTGCACCGCTCCGCTCTATACACTATTCAAAGGGTGTTGAGTAGTAACAGAGACTCCTGAGTTGTTTGCGCCATGCGGAGTGTGGTTGTGCCGAGGAAGCATGTTGTTTGTCTTGCATTTAAGTTCCCACGCTCTAATGGAACTCGAATGCTGAGCTCCACATAAGAGTTTGAGATTGTGTCTGTTCACCTTCCGTCGCGTGCTTAACAAACATGATGCTCCTTTGAAGGGCTTATGTTCCCCCCAGCGAATCCCGCACTTTTGATCATGAGATTTTGTTTCTCATTGACAATAGTATAAAGCAGGCAATGTTTCACTTTTTCCACTTGGTAATGATTGTCGATTGATTTATCTTGGACATTCTTGTCCAAGTATAGTTTGCTCTACTCCTGTCTTCGACCCTTCTCAGTTTCAATGTGAATTTTTCACATAAGCAGTGCCTCTTTCTTTTTTATGGTTCAAGTTTTCTGCAAGATAGTGATAAATGTCATTATTGATGAGGTTACCTGTAGTAAGTAATGCTGATTATTTACTTACTAGCATGGATGTTTATTTATTTATTTACTTGAATGGATGTTTTAAAGGCTGTCAAAACCTTCGTACTTTACTATCACCTATCCTGAGCTTGGATCCTGAAACTCTTCTGAAACCCTAACTGCTGCTAAAAGGGGTACCCTCAGGGGGATACAACTATTGTATCTATGGGAATTAGCGCTCACAGGGGAACCATGTGTGGGCCCGAGCTAAAGGTTAGGTAGGCTTCCTTTTTGTTGTAATAAAATAGGTTTTTGTTTTGTTACGGACCATCTTTTTTCGGTTCACTGCTGTGCTGTTTTTCAGCACCTACTACTTTCTTCTTCAACTTTTTTCTTGTTTCATGAACTTCTTTCCTAGCTTACTGTTTCTGTGCACCTTGTGCATAGATTCCACGTTCCCTCAACTCCATACTAAATGGTGCCTTCCTTTTTCCTCTCTTGGAACATCTTTGTCGTGGTTAAGGGAGGCTAAAACTTTCTTATATAATAATAATGCTAAAAGGGGTTGCATTAACTTCATGCTCGCTGCCTACTACTCTGCCGTTATTTTTATATTCTAACAGATTAAATTGCGCTTCGATGCAAACTTTATGGTGTCCCTAAAGCACCGACTTGAGAACCTCGAATCTTTGACAAAGTAAAACTCGATTAAAGCGGAATTTCGCGAGACCTGTGAACGTGTAAGTCAATTTTATCACAGGCTCTCAGTCAGTGCACATCGTGTCGAGACAAAATAGGTAAATCCCCCACGCTTTCAATGTGTGGAAACCTCGAGTGAAAGCAACCTACAAAATGTCGAAATTGAGTGGAAACGTCGACACTAAACTTCTGATCTCGAATGGAAGAGAATTATCACGAAATTTAAAATTGGTATTCAGAGCAAGTTTTAAAGTCAAGTAAATGACCTGAAAGTTATAAGGTGAAAGTGAATTTGAACCAAAACCTCGGGTGGAAGGGAAAAGATTGGAGCTCAATGACACAGGACGTGAAAGCTACGCGTGTCGTCGTGTTATCGGTGGCGGCGAGGAGTGCTATCTGCTCGGAGGAGCGCGACGTTGCTACAGTGATGGCTTCAGCTAACTGCCTCGCGAGTATCGTTGTTGGCGTGACCTCTCCAGCGGCATGATACCAACTTATGTACGTGCTCCTCAATTATTTGCTGCTCTCACATTGTTTGTCTGAATATCTTTTTATTTTCAATCTCTCCGTGTTTTGTGAGGATCATGTCCTGTGCATTCTTTGCATAAACTTCCTACTGGATGCTTTAATGTCTCAGTAATTAGTCGAGAGACCATCGGTAGCGACTAATTACTGAGACTTCAGTTTGACTGATTCTAAGCTCCGTATTGGAACGCGTTGCTGAGCACGTAACGTTAATTAAAGTGGGGCCCCACTGTATTGAATGACTAATTTCAGAAGTCTTCCAGGAAAACTAAGCGAAAACTTGTAGCCCTGTGATTTCTGAATATTTATCATTTTACCGTTTTAGAATTACCTCTATAAGTCACGCACACGGACTAAGGTTGTTGGAAGAAACGACCACTCGAGGGTGAACTTCAAAGCACGCATGAGGGTTCTAGTTCATTAAGAATAAAACTATATAAGAGTTGCTTATAGTACTGTATTTTGAAATTTATTTTGAAGATAGTCTAAAATGTGAAATGTTTGTGCTAGACCGCATTATGAAGAAAGGTGTACAGATTGCTCAAAGTCGATTCATTTCGCTGTTTAGGTGTTTGCTGACCGTTGACCCCTTGTCGAACTTTATTTCATGTATTGTAAATTTTTGTCGAACCCCCTTGTCGAACTATATTTCATGTGTTGTAAAATTTTGTTGCCTATTTGTTTGCAATGGAGCGTTCGAATAAAAGTACTAAAAGTTTTGTCTTAGCACTTTGATCTAGATTCACGTCATGAAAAAAGATAGCCCTTATCTAATCTGAAATCCCCGAGATTCACGTCGTGAAAAAAGATAGCCCTTATCTAATCTGAAATCCCCGATTTACAAATTGAAACTTTACATGCGTTTAATTTGAATTTTAAGCGCAAACATCATCGTCACACATTCGGGCCAAATGCTTCATTTTAGTTCGATGCTCTCGCGTGCACGATGTGAAGTGCGTCGGCCCTCGAGTTGTGCAACATCGTCTGATGCTAACCTCACACCCTAAGGGTAGCCATTAATCCTAGTTATCCAACTAAAACGATGCTTGATTCAAGTTATGAAAAACAGAAACTAATTTCCCGAATTTTAAGTTTAAAATGGACAATTTGATGCACAACTCGAAGTTTCCCTGTAGTGCACTTTCAGTATTCGTGCTGCTACTAAATTTATCTGAATGGGACCCGTGGCAGGGTGGGCAAAACTCCGCATTTTCTGTTGAAAACGCACCCGCTTGTGTTCCATTGGCTTTATTGTTTTTATTTCGTTGTTTGTCATCGTGGAATTTTAATTTTTTTATTTTATGACGGACCATAGCTATACAAGTATGTGCAATCTGTATTCGAATAGAAAATACATCTCATTAACGTATTATTTCGAAAATTCAAGCGCAAATTCTTTTGAAACATTGAAGATATCAATTGCAGCCAGGTTCTTGCCAAGGACCGTCTAAAAAATAATCAATATGAAGCCTTTGTCAGTACATTTTAATTTTATCAAGACCACATATGAATGCAGAATATGAAAAAACAGCTGAAGATTATTCTGCTAAGAGAACTATCCCCTATCTCACATGTCCAGCTATTTAGTTACGTTTTCACGAATCTCAAAATGCTGGGAACTAATTCAGCAAGCACAAAGAAAACATCTGAAAGTACAGTTGACTTTAGATATTGAAGCCGAAGTAGATTAAGTTGTGTGAATCTAATTTAGCTTATTAGTAGAGTGTGAAATGACCATCACACATGTATTCAGATATTTCGCATATGTTGGACGATTTACACTGTTCTTCATAACACCAGCAAAATGGTGGAAGTCAATTCAACAAAACAAGTACAGCAACCACATTTAGTTGCGTGATGTTTCTGTCAGTTCATTGCTTAGCTTCGAAATTACCTAGCAGGTTCTTATTTAATTGAACAGATATTTCCCTCGCATAGTTTTGCGTAGAGCAGTATACTATATACTGTACACTAGGGCCAGTTTACAATTCACGAAAATTTGCTGAAACTTGAGGTCGAAAAATAAACCATATATTTTTAACATGTTAGCGATACCAAAATAAGTCAGCTATGCTAGGTACTTGATAACGTGGTTACACTTCTGCAGCTCATCAAGACTTTTTTATTCGTTACGGCTAAGTTATTGGGCATATTCTGCTTAATCGGGAGATTCTTAGTAGGAATTTTGTTGCTTTTTGAAGGCGGCTTCATCTCACGAATTTTTCTGGCTGAGAAATTATCGTTCATTTTTTGAGGTATTCTTAGGGTGTTATATGCCTAAAATTTTTTAATCAAACGTTAAAATGAAAAGACACTCTAGAGGCTGGGATTTCAGATTTTCAGTTGTGTTGGGGGATGTTTTCAATTCAAATCCTGGTATGAAGAAATTAGTTGTCCTTCAGTGCTCCTTAGAGACTTGGGCGCTCCTCAGACGTACATAAGGTTATAAGGCTTCAGTCACCTGAACTATATACTTAGTGTCCATCCTCGTGGGCGTATTTAATCAGATGCTTCTTGCAGTCCTACATTTGTTATTGAATCAATGATTTTTGCTGCTTGACTTTGTACTATGCCATTTTTAATTGTTTCTAAATTTCTTATGTTCCTTTATTTGTGATCTTCCTTGAAGTCTCCCCTCAGGGGAATACAACTATTGTATCTATGGGAATTAGCGCTCCCAGGGGAACCATGTGAGGGCCCGAGCTAAAGGTTAGGTAGGCTTCCTTTTTGTTGTAATAAAATAGGTTTTTGTTTTGTTACGGACCATCTTTTTTCGGTTCACTGTTGTCCTGTTTTTCAGTACCTAATACTTTCTTCTTCAACTTTTTTCTTGTTTCATGAACTTCTTTCCTAGCTTACTGTTTCTGTGCACCTTGTGCATAGATTCCGCGTTCCCTCAACTCCATGCTAAATGGGGCCTTCCTCTTTCCTCTCTTGGAACATCTTTGTCGTGGTTAAGGGAGGCTAAAACTATCTTATATAATAATTATATAATAATCCTTGAAGTCTCTCGTGGAGCCGTGACAGCGACTTCTTGTTGGACATCGTCGGTGTAATAATATTTTTGCTGCATTGGTAAGTACTGACCTGCTCTGCCGAACTTAACTTGACTTTCTTTACTGAAATCCTTCATAGTTGAAAAAAACTGGAAGAACTGAAGAGTTAACTAAGTTTCCTGACTGCAGAAGTTCAAATGAATGTAGCCACTCAGACCTCGCTCCGGTCGTGCCCTTCCTTCTTTGACCGTCGCTGTGTCCGCTCATGCCTCGCTCCAGTTATGACCGCATATACCTTACGGCTGTCCCGCTCCCTAATACCTCGCCAGTCCCGCTCCCTCATACCTCGCCCCAGTCCCGCTCCCTAATACCTCGCCACAGTCCCGCTCCCTAATACCTCGCCCCAGTCCCGCTCCCTAATACCTCGCCAGTCCCGCTCCCTCATACCTCGCCCCAGTCCCGCTCCCTAATACCTCGCCACAGTCCCGCTCCCTCATACCTCGCCCCAGTCCCGCTCCCTAATACCTCGCCACAGTCCCGCTCCCTCATACTTCGCCACAGTCCCGCTCCCTAATACCTCGCCCCAGTCCCGCTCCCTCATACCTCGCCCCAGTCCCGCTCCCTCATACCTCGCCAGTCCCGCTCCCTCATACCTCGCCAGTCCCGCTCCCTCATACCTCGCCCCAGTCCCGCTCCCTCATACCTCGCCCCAGTCCCGCTCCCTAATACCTCGCCAGTCCCGCTCCCTCATACCTCGCCCCAGTCCCGCTCCCTAATACCTCGCCAGTCCCGCTCCCTCATACCTCGCCCCAGTCCCGCTCCCTCATACCTCGCCCCAGTCCCGCTCCCTCATACCTCGCCCCAGTCCCGCTCCCTAATACCTCGCCACAGTCCCGCTCCCTAATACCTCGCCCCAGTCCCGCTCCCTAATACCTCGCCAGTCCCGCTCCCTCATACCTCGCCACAGTCCCGCTCCCTAATACCTCGCCACAGTCCCAGTCCCGCTCCCTCATACTTCGCCACAGTCCCGCTCCCTAATACCTCGCCAGTCCCGCTCCCTCATACCTCGCCCCAGTCCCGCTCCCTAATACCTCGCCACAGTCCCAGTCCCGCTCCCTCATACTTCGCCACAGTCCCGCTCCCTCATACTTCGCCACAGTCCCGCTCCCTCATACTTCGCCACAGTCCCGCTCCCTCATACTTCGCCACAGTCCCGCTCCCTCAAACCTCGCCCCAGTCCCGCTCCCTCATGCCTCGCACCAGTCCCGCTCCCTCATACCTCGCCACAGTCCCGCTCCCTCATACCTCGCCACAGTCCCGCTCCCTCATACCTCGCCACAGTCCCGCTCCCTCAGACCTCGCCACAGTCCCGCTCCCTCATACCTCGCCACAGTCCCGCTCCCTCATACCTCGCCACAGTCCCGCTCCCTCATACCTCGCCACAGTCCCGCTCCCTCATACCTCGCCACAGTCCCGCTCGCTCATACCTCGCCACAGTCCCGCTCGCTCATACCTCGCCACAGTCCCGCTCGCTCATACCTCGCTACAGTCCCGCTCGCTCATACCTCGCCACAGTCCCGCTCGCTCATACCTCGCCACAGTCCCGCTCGTTCATACCTCGCCACAGTCCCGCTTGCTCATACCTCGCCACAGTCACGCTCGCTCATACCTCGTCACAGTCACGCTCGCTCATACCTCGCCACAGCTTGGCTCGCTCATGCCTCGCAGCCCCGCCATCTCGTGACGGACAGTCCCGACAATGTTGCGAGACCGTTGCTGCCTCTCCGAGACATTGCTACCTCCCTCGAGAGCCGCAAGATGGACGAGCCTAGCGCCTTATTTGTTTTAGGCCTCCAGAGCCTCGGACTAAGACAAAGTTTGCGGACTGCTTGGCTTCTTTCGGCCAGCCTTTAGGACCCAGGCTGGGATCTTTGACCAGCGCGTTTCTTAGACCTTCCGGTCATCATGCTTAGCACATGAGACCGCCATTTCTTCCACCTTTGGTGGTTCTATAACCTATATATTTTTATGTTTTCTTAGATGCTTAGTACTGACTACCCCCCAGCAGACCAAAGAAATACTTGCGTCAGATTTCGAAACATCGTGACTTAGATTTTAGACAACCGAGCTTAGCATCTAAGACTTTAAGCTCGTTTTCCTTTAACCCGCCTGATCTTCACGAGATTGAGACCGAGATAAAGTTTTAGTCTTGGGTTTTTTTCCATTTCTCTTGGCCTACAACGTGACAGTTCTCAGTTGGGTTTTTGAACGTAATATCGCGCCGTAACGCTGCTCGAGAAGATCGTCGGCGTGGCTGTTGCTATTATCCCCTGACTAATATTTCCGGGTATGGAATGGCTTATTTTTCCAGTGAGGAAATAAACCAATTATCCGATGTTCCGTGAAAGGATAAAACACCGTGTTCTCTAATCTGCCCCTTATTTTTCAAGCTAAAATTGAGGAAAGAGAGTAATTTGGAAGATTTCAACATTTTGCAGCAATTTGTGCTGGTTTTTAAAATTGTGTCATGCCGGTATCGTGCTGTTGACCCTTTGTCACCCTGGAATTTCGAGGGTCAATGGCTGACGGCTTGAATTATAGTTACCCTTGTGATATTACGACCATAACTCTATCGTATAAGTTGATAATGTACGCGTATTTTTGCCGTGTTGTTATTTACGCTTATTACGGTTCTTGGGCGCTTTTGTTTTCCTTCTGAAACGCTGAGGGAAATGCATAGTTTTTTGTTCCTCCTGGTCGAAATCACACATTTTGAGAACTGTTCATTGTGTTTCAACAGATTTCTTTACATTGGACAGACTCTATCTAGAGTAACATGCTACTCCGGCATCTCTGTTGCCTATTCCTGGTTCACTATTATGATTTCGTATTCATTTTTAGCTATGACTGGTCTCAATTTTAGCGCCTTGCCACCCTTTTTTCTGAGGTAAATTGTTGCATCTGCAGACGATGTAAAGCTATTTCTTGTAGAAAACGTCTTAGAACCAGAGATCGATGTGTATCCCTGGAGGCAGCGTGTTACTCTCTCGCAATCAATTTCCTTTCCGTGTCTTGAGTCAATGTCGATAGCCCCTTACTTCATGCTTGTTATTGTTTTATTTGGTGTTTGGCTATTTTATTGTTGCAAGAGCGTCAGAGAGCGACCAGATCCAGGTTTAGAGTTACTGCAGCAGCAGTTTTATATTAAAAGTTACTAACCGTGCCATTGACCGCCTAGATCGCACGCAATGAAGACACTACAAAGAAGGATGTAGAAGGATAATATGCTCAAACTCCTCTGCTGGCGACCTCTCGAGTTGAACCGTACAAGCGCTCGTAAAATTTTACTGCTAGTATCAGCTAGTGTAGGACGGTGGTTCGAGAAATGCGGCTAACATTGCCAAGACTTTTCCGATCTCCTCAACAATGTCCAAATTTAGAAATATTGGTCCACATTTTTGCCAATTGCCGATGTCATTGAAGAACTTGTCTCCTGCTCCAGTAAAACACTTCGCCGCATGGAGGGCTCTCGTGTTTCCTTCTCCTTCTGCTCCAACTTGCGAGCAATAAAGGAAAATGAGAGTCTTACCTCAGAGCACACGACTATTGATTCCTGCGCTGAAAACGGGCTGGCCAGCTGATCGAAATTCGATAAAGCAGTACTGTGAAAAGAAAGACTAAGTCATCTTAATTATTTTAATGAAGCTGGCAAATTTTACCCTTACTTTCATGATAGCCGAATACTTGCATTGAAAGTCACAAATTTGTCTATAAAATGGAAAAAATTTTGAAAAAAGATCTGAGATGTTAAGAGAAGCTAATTGATCGCTACAGTTCCCAGAGTTCAAGAATCTATGTATTAAGCTGAGCTCTTCTCCGAAAAAGTTGAGCACTTGAATTAATTGATCTTCTTTCATTTGAAATTCTTACTTTACCTCTTGCGTGTTTTCAAATTCCCCATGTAGAACGTATTCCGTTTCATCCTCTCTTCGTTGTAACAATGGTCATCTCTTTGTATGCGAATGATGATTTAAATCAAAGCATTTCTGGTATCATGTAATTATATTCAAGTATTCTGGTTCTTAATTTCTACAACCTTACGAAATTTTACGAGATGAACATTAATAAGCAACCTCTCGCCGTAGAAAGGAGCGTTTTGTGTGCTCTAAAAGTTAGCCTTCTCATCTTTATTAATGCTGCTCAGGTGTACAGGAAATGAATTGCAAATGCCTGCGCTCACTCAACAGAGAGGTAAGGTCTTCTGTGAGTCTTATTCAGCTCAAGCCAGTAAATTCGCAGCGACTGCATCCTTTCATTACTGTGTCTTTGTGTATTCACTGAATATACTCAGCTGATGAAGTTTTTAAATGGAGGCTCGCTCTATGTCGCAGGAAAATGCATCAATATCAATAGTTGAGTTTGGCCATGCAGTAATTCAGAATGCAACTGAGTCTCACATTGAGGATTTGCTATCAATTCGATCTGAACAGGAAAGTCAACCTCTCGCTTTATACTTGGCGTGCTACCGGGTGTGGTAGCAGCTTCACCATTTCATGGTGCATGAAATTTTACATGATGCAGAATGAATCCATGCCAAGGTGAGAGATTCACAAGTCTCTGTACACCTTCAGCTCCTGGACAATATTTTGGAGGCAGTGAATCGGAGGGCGTTTCACACACGTGTAGGTAGGCGCTTGGAATACATGGCTTTCATGGTGAACGTCTCACGCATTATTGTTGTGAAGGCACGTTAAGGAAAATGGATAGATTGAAGGCCCTAACTGTACCCAAAATATGGCGAATCGCTGTGTCCCAGCACATCTAATATTGTAAATTTTCACGTCGTAAAATCCTATTTTGTCCACTATATGTTGTCGGAGTAGATGTTTTCTGATCAGCATGAGGTCTTTGCAAGTGCTGTTGCGGGCAGAAATGGAATAAAGTACAATTTTACTATAATGCGTGATTGGATAATGCTTACAAAATTTTAGCGGAATCATTTCTGGTAATACCGAAATCATTTCCTTAGTGTAAGATTTTCTGAACGCAATAACACAACACCGGAGGTGTCGCCTGAATTTGTTGCCAATCCCAGTCTGGATTTGTAGGGAGTCCCGAGCGAAGAATTTTTAATCCCTCATCGGCTTTCCTCGTTTTGAAGAATGGCAACGCTCTCCCCTAATCTTGTACACGACTTTTTAATTACTCTACGTGGAGCAGCTCGCTAGAATTTTACTCTCTGAAGGAAATGTATTCAGGTTATTCTATGATTGCAAGCATCCCTAAAGCTAGTTTTACTTCGAAAAGTTATAGAACTTGGGGCTTCGATTTTCCTTCCCTATTTTCTGTATCCTGGCTTATATTGCAGCCCCCTCAGGGGGATGCAACTATCGCATATATGGGAATTAGCGAAGATGTGAGATCTAGAGCTGAAGATTAGGTAGGCCTGCTGTTTCGTGAATTAAGATAAGATTTACTTGTTAGGAACCATCTTTTTCGGTTCACTCCTGTCCTTTTTTAGCACCTACGAATTCATTCTTCAACTTTTAATTCGTTTCACAAGACTTGAAGAGAATGCAACTAAGTCTCCTATGGGAGTTAGCGTTCGCACGGAGAAGCTGTGTGGTTCTGAGCTGAAGACTTGATGCTCCTAGGTCTTAATTTTGTAGAAATTGAAAAGGATTTTGGTTTTATTATGAGCTATCTTACAATCTTTTTTTGGTTTACCTCTGTCCTTTTCACAACGCCTGCTACGTTCTTCTTCAATTTTTATTTTGTTTCACAAACTTCCTTCCTAACATACTGTTTCAATGAGCAGGCGACCTTGTGAGGGAACACCCCTTGGACAAAAATTCTTCGTTTCTTTAATTCAATTCTAAATGCTTTTTTCCTCTTTCCTCTCTGGGGAACACCATTGTTGTGGTGAGGGAGGCTTACACAAACTTATAATCTAATTTTTTATGCTGTAGATTGTCCTCATGTAATAGTTTTAGTATCCATTCAATTTATTAATCCGTGTTCTAAAAACTATCTACTTACTTATGTTTCTCGAATTTATGCACTTATTTGTATAGCATTCACTACGTATTCCCCGTACTTCTGCTCAACTTGACTGATCCATATTTTGCCGTGAAGTGTACGTGAAAACATGTATTTACACATTTTTCACCCCTTAATTTCTGGGACCTTGTGTGCGTCACTATTTCTCCCACGTCAAAGCAAGAAATTTATTACAAGTTGCTAAAGTCTGAGTCCTGTACCCTACTTCCTCACCACTTTCAGACTCGTTTAATTTTTGTTTGACCATCTTCCAATGAACGTCTAGTACATCCGAGTGACAATCTTGGGCTTTTCTCTTAATGACGAAGGCTGCTCAAAATGCTGGGGCGCTGCAGGCTACACGATTGATGGGTATTAGAAAGGCGTCGTCGGCTTTACAGCTCATTGTTTGAGATTTGGTCCGTCGACTTCGTCCTTCCTTGGCTCATCTGATGCTGCCTGATAAGGCGCTGGGATTGCCTGGGAAATAACTTCCGACCTTTCACCAATTAAAAGCCTGGCAGACTTGGGGTTATCTTGTAAGGTATTGTACGAATTAGGAACGCCCAATCAAAGTGTTCGTTTCCCTCCGTCTCCTCCATCGCCTGCTCAAGTGCTATCGTATCAAACATTCGATGCAGAGAGGTAACCAACATTTGCACGGCAATCGATGTAATAGTAAATTCTCTTCACGGCATTTGCTTTCTCTTGCATCTTAAAATAATTATTTTTGGTAGAATACAGCGCAATTTTATAGTAACTAATAAACATTGATAATAACAAGTTATTGAACATTGTTTTCAAGTGTTGAGCAACACTAGTGATGGGCACTGTGAATACGACAAAAAGTGTGGGTTTTCAGTGTTTCTTACTTTTTTACTTACTTTTGTAACGTTTCATATTAATTCACACATATTCTGCTCGTCGTCATTTAATTTTTAACAAATTTCACAGGAATACCTAAGCTCATTACAACGTAAAAATTTCTGAAGCAAGAATTTTCACAAATCTCGTGTTTTTTTCTCCAACATGCTTTTTTATTCACCTTGCGATTTTCGTGTGAGCATTCGTTACGTAGTGATATTGCACAAGGCCAATTCATTCGCTTCTGAAATTTCTTTGCTGACTTTTTATTTTTACGAAGTTGCACTCCGAGGGTAAGGCTAACTTTCGAGGACAATACTGCACTTTCATAAGTAGAGTTCATTTATGGGATAAAATATTCAAGCTCACGAGATCATCATATTCGTCAGCTGTAAACTTGGAGAAGCCCTTGCGTTTCGGTCATTTTGGCACATGAATTTAGGCAAGTTTACCACGCGCAGCCTCGTGCTCCAGTCTGCCGTGAGCATCTCAGACGCTGGCTTAAGGCCGCTCTGCTCATCTTTATTCTGGCCGCAGCGCCCGGCCCATCACGCTCGCGTTTTTAGTCCTGAGCTTCTTTTTTCTCGTTTCGGAGAAGGATTTTCTATTGCACTCCTGATATTGCACTTACGACGGTCGTTATTCGGCAGCAGCATGACCTGCGCTCCAGTTGATGATGCTCACTCCTTCCTCTCTTGCGTCTCTGACCTATGTTGCTCCCGCGCCTTATACGTCTGACTGCTGTAAGCTATACGAGCGAGTTAAGTTTTTCTACAGTTATTCATCTAACCCTTTGTAGTGCTTCATTCGAATACAGCGTCATCACAGCGTGAAAGAAATAATTTAACGGGTTTAAAATTACTATAATGTTGCGAAGGGAATACGTCAGACCATATACCTGCAAAGCGACCGCTTCATTACGTTATAACGTACTGGAAATTGATGTTTGCATGTGCCCTCGAGCATGATCGATGACTGCGTTATTTTTTCCTTTTTAGTTGTTCGTTGCTCGGCAGAGGCGTAGGCATCAATAGTGGTAGTAATTTATGATAGTCACCGGTCCGCATTGGTGGTGATACTAGCAGTTCATTGACACCCTTAGGCAGCCCGCCCACTGATGCGATGCGATAGGTGCGACGCCTTGCGAAACCGCACGGTTCATTTGTAGCACCGTAGGAATAGCATAGTATTGGCTAGCTCACCGACGACTGAGGCGAATCGCATCGAATCGCATCAGTGGGCGGGCTGCCTTACATCTTCGCACTGTATACTCTTCCTGTGGTGCCTGTGCGTGATTGGTGTCTGACGGAATGTAACTAGGGTAGCTGCCCTAGAGTAGGCCACTCTACTCGTTCCTGTTGCCCAGTTCTATCTTACATTCTTGCCTCCAGACTGTTGCTGACTACTTCATCCTTCTACATAACCCACCCTAAAATTTTAAATCATTTGTGTCCGTGTTATATCTTTTTCTCCGGGTAGTGTTCGAATATATGAGCCTTCTTGCCTCTTCCTATTTTTTTTTTTAAGTATAATAATTACCATCTGCAAGTCGTGTAATGTGCCATCTGTATGATGTTTGTGCCCCATGTGCTTGTAATGTTTGTGCACCATTTGTATTATGTGCTTGTTAGCCATTTATACAGTGTGTTTTTGTACTATCTGCATCTTGTGATTTTATGTCATCTGCTTGGTGCGTTTGTGTGTCCTTCCTGCGAGCTGTGGTCGCATGTGGCCCCTCACAGGAAGGTAGCGTGCGCTGCTAGCCCTCACACACGACACACACCAGCATCGCAGACTCATGCATGACCTGCTCCAGCTCACGATAACGCCAAGTTTCCAAGCGCGGCCTCTCACACGTGACCTTTGTGCGGCGTGATGCAGATCTGGAGGGAGATGTTGCTGCTGTGCTTGCGTAACTGCTCCACGGTCACCGGTCTTGCTTGGCTGCGTGCTGTGCTTCCTCTGTTCTTGAAGACGGTAATGGCACAGAACAATTATGTATATGGTCTGTGGTAATGGTGCATACGTGAAGAAGTGGTAGCAATTATACATCTACACACATACATGCGCATGTATTTGTGCGTAATTGCCTATGCAAATGTCGATTATGCGATTATGTGCTTGAGCTATTATGTTCAGTGTGTCGAAAATATTTCGATTATATTTATGCGTCTCTCCGATTGCGTGGGTTTGTGGGGTATGTCGTTGACGATGGTGTTTGACTTATCTTTCTGATCTTAATGGCATTTATTGTTAATTTATCTTGATGATAAAACACTGTACCAAAGTAGTCTCGCAAGCATTAGCATATTCTCATGAGAATCAGCTTATGTGATAGGAGGTGCACGCATCTAGATCATAGTGTGTAACTCGTGCAGCACGAAGTCGCTTGTTAAAATTTGATTTATTTTGCGTCTCGTGTTGTAGGGCTAGGAGAGAAGTGTTTACGTTTATTGTGTAAAATTTAGATATGAAATTAACCGCCCTCTTGGGAAAATCCTCTGCAGAATTTGTGAATATATTTTGCCGTTTTACTTTCCGCTTGAGAATCTGAAAGTTTCGTCATACGTTGCTGAATAAAACACCGACTCATAGAAAGTTTCATGGCTTAAAGTCTGAAAATATTCTGTGCATTAGTTTGTACTCCGTCCCCCGACTTGACAGAGCTTCATATTTACTTGAATTTCACTCCATGCTGTACCTTGATTCATTATACCAAGTTCTACTTTTTTCCGTCCAAATGTGAGTTTTATAAATTACGTTCCTAGCCCCGCAGTCATCGCTGCTGAGCGGTCACACAGCTCCCTACTTTGCTAAATATTTGTACCGCACAACTGACCTGCATTGTTTTCCTAGCGACGCTATCTGTGTTCACACGAGACCTGGTTTTAGTGCCGCCTTTTCGTGTAGTTGCGAGAGTTACACACCTGGGGAAGCTTCAGTTATCCTCCGAAATGGACCGCGCTTCGGTAGCGACCTTCTTTGTGAGCGCCGCTGCTGCGTTACCGGAACTCTGGGGACTTTATTTACTTTCTTTACGGCAGGCCTTGGCTGACCTCCCTGGCCTGTCACTACGGTCTGGTTTTACTGTACGACCTTCTGACAAACTTCGCCTTCGTAGAACGGCCTTTAAACGAAGCTGAGCTGATCTCTATAGCTTATCATAAAGGTCTCGTTTTACAACTGGAGCTCTTCGAAACTTGGCATTGATACTACGGCCTTTCACCACATACCTTTGATAA
The DNA here is from genome assembly GCA_030386875.1 of Morinoia aosen. Taxonomy (NCBI): domain Eukaryota; kingdom Metazoa; phylum Arthropoda; class Malacostraca; order Amphipoda; family Talitridae; genus Morinoia; species Morinoia aosen. The sequence continues at coordinate 91,644,054 of CM059561.1, read as the reverse complement.
GCTTTTTTGCTACTAGTCTGTGATGATAAAAGTAAAATATCAGCTTAAAAGTATTTAACTCGTCCAAAAATTTCAATCTATGTATGGAAAATGAAACAAAAAAAGATTTGAATTCATAACAAACTTACATGTACAAGAATTTGGCGGGAGCTCACCATTCAGGTGTTCGTGACCTCTTTCGTTTACGTCCCCCTCGTCCACTCAAAGAGATGATCTTGACCAGGGTTGGAAGAACCGTGCTTTCAGAAGCGCTGGGCGTCACGAATTTAATTTGAAAAGTTTCCAACCCTGCAATCCCGAATGCGCGCTGTTAAAGCAAAATATAAAAAGCTCTAAAGTATATGTAACTTTACTCTTGCCACTGCGCCGCACGCACAGAATTTCTTTTCTTATTGTACAGTAACTTTTTTCATAATATTTGATGGATGAAAATGCTTAGTCTATACTTGTTTTTAGTTTTTCGTTGACGGCGAAGATATAAATTTCAAGACTAAATCCCTCGCACAGGGATAAGCCTAATAACAGTTAGTAAATCTTGTTCCATTTACATTACGCGTCGCTCTCCTGAACGCCGTATGGAGGTAATCGAATTTGTGAGCTCAATGAGAAATCATAACGTAGTGACCAGACTTGAAACAAATGACATTTCGTAACAGAAATTTATCGATTTACGCGCACAAGGACGCATGAATTATCAATATTGCCTTGAACTCGTTTTGTGTGAGAATCTGCTGGGATAAACGTTAAAAACGCACAGGAGTTAATACAAAATGTAAGACTATAAATTTCTGATCATAACTGTCGATTTCTCAAGCGAAAATGATCATTTACATTGATTTTTATAATGAAATATTTCTTGAAAACGAAACAAATCTTTCAACTTCAAAATTTGGAAGCAAAATTTTTGTCAAAAATCATTTCTTTATGAAAGTCGTTTCATTCAGTTATTAGAAACTTTAATCTCAAATTCTAATAATTAATACGTTTAAAAACAATTGGGACCTGAAATGATTGCAACACCTGCATTGCCCATTTTAAAAATTTTGCCTGAGTGATGCGTGTGTGTGTGTGTCGCCCTCCATAGCCATCAGCTTTCACTTGCTAGCATGCCGTGTACTGTATTGCTGGTGTTGAGTGGGGGCTGCCGTTCTGGGCCTGGTCCTCCTGGCTGGTGCTGCAATCCTGCTGCTGTTCTGTGCTAATTTTGGTCTCTCGATTCTGTTTACTGCATATTCTCACTTGATCTGGCTTCGGAATAACGACTCGCTTTTCTAGAAAAGGGATTCTATACCAACCTAAGTTGTAATTCGGATAAGAGATCTTTGTATTGAAATGCTATAAAATTAAATTGTAACAGTTCTGTTTTAGCCTTAGTTGCTATGGGTAATCAAGTAACATATTTGTAATTTGTATTCTTCTGCTCCTCAAATATTGTCATACCTTGCTGCCTGCTTACTTGGCGGAGAACTGCTGTAAAAGTCACAGCTGCTGCATAGCTTCACTGGTTTACTACTAATAAATGTTTTAGGAATAGCTTGTTTTTTGTTCTCTAATCAATTCCTGACTGGCAACTGTCTTCGCATAATATACAAGCCTTTCCTTTGTCTGAGCAGGTAATGTTACTTCTTGCTTTTTCATTTGGTTTTGCCTTCATCAAGCTCGAACTGTTAGCCGTTCTAACACTTCTCAGACAGGTTTTTTGAACGTTTTGTGAAATGTTACGTATACTTGTAATTTCAGGCTATAAATTTGTTGCTGAAATTTTGGAGTCTTTAAACGCTCAAGATTACGTCCTTGCATGTTTCTAGTTTGGTATAGACGAGTAAATCTAAAAAAAAGATACGCTCTTGAAAGTTTACTGTCACGTTGAGCACATGATAATGCGTGTTGCTAACGTTGAGAATACGCGTCTGTCTTCATCTCTGTTTGAAGTTGTTATCACGGAACGCTGGACGAAATGTTACACTCCTCGGTAGGTTCGCCATGTTTGTGCTCGTCTGCACAGCTATTGAGTTTGGCAGGAACGTCTCGGGCAGAGATCTTGTAAGGGTAAAGACCTGGGAGTGTAAGGGATGGGATGTTGGTTAAATTTGAGGTCTTCATCAGAGTTTTTATTTTTTCTTGGTATATCGCTTGAGTCAACCGCTCTTCGAGCTGGAGGGTATCAATTCTCTTCCTATTTTGTTTCTTTAGGCTGGGGAAAGTCACTGTTGGTAGAGAAATCTATTGTGCCAAATCTTTGGTAAATATTTCTGTGACCAAACGTGCTGAGATTAGAAAATTATTCAAGCTGACTTGCTCTCTTGCACTGACTTGCAGGCTGTGTTGGGATAGTATTTTATTTGTGTAGTCACAGTTTGTCTTCTGACGAACTACGTTGTAATTGTGCACAGACACGAACTCATCCAACTCGTCTTTGCCATGTTGATCTACGTCCTGGCGCTGCGTGAGTTTTGCTGATGCTACGTTATGGGTGCTCCGGATCTGTTACGTACTCTCCTATTGAGTTATGAATGGTTCTCCCACATTACGAACTGTCCTGAGTTATGGACGGTTCTGCTTCGTGATCCCCTCAGGGGGATTCATCTATTGTATCTATGTGAATTAGCACTTTCAGGGGGAGCTTGTGTGGTCCTGAGCTGAATGTCAAGTAGGTCTTCTTTTTGTTGTTGAACTAAAACGTTTTTGTTTTGTAAAGAACCATCTATTTTGGTTCACTGCTGTCTTGTTTTTCAGCACCTCTTGACTTTCTTCTTCAACTTTTATCTTGTTTTATAACCTTCTTTCTCTTCTTATTGTTTCTATGCGCACGGTTTCCTGTGCGGAAACACACATGTGTAGATTCGCGTTCCCTTAACTCCGTACCAAATGGCGCCTTCATCCTTCCTTTTTTTGAACATCTTTGTTGTGGTAAGGGAGGCTAAACTAACTTATCATTAATGAACCTACTCTGTTACGTACTGTTCTATCGACTTATAATCAGTCCTGCTCTGGTCCGTGCATTTTAGCACGTTCTGACTGCTTGGCTGTCCTGTACCAGAAAGTGGAGGCTGCTCTAAGGATGAGCGGTTCCAGAGCCTGCTTTATTTGTGATTTAACATAAATGATACTTTTTACTGCTTGTACTTCTCAATAATATGTCAAAGATCCTGAAAATGTTTAATTCTTACCTGAATAGTTTCCATTCAAGAATGTTTCATCATTCGTAACTACTCGCTTATCGTATTAGGTAGCAGGCTTGAATGCTCACTTCGAATGGTTTCACTCGAGTAAAGTTGTATTCGTGCTAACAAATAATTGAGATTGTGAGTTGTACTGTTTTTTCATGGTTTGGTTTTCATTTATAACCTTTGCTTCCTTGAGTATTTACAAGGTCTCGCGAGTTAGCTTCTTCATTTTTCTTTCATTTCACTATGGTGCTAGCACAATTTGATTAATGTTTATTCATTTCATTAGCACTCGTTGGAGTTTTCATTTTTTATGCTTGTAGGAAGAAAAATCTCTTATTGTGTTCGTTTTTTACTTTCGCTGCTTTGGTGACACCTTTGAAAAACCTTTCGCTTCGTAATGTTTCCGTTTCTACGAATGCGGAGTTCAATGCTTCTGAGTTTGTTTTGTAAGGTTGTAGTTAATCTTTAATGATATTTTAGTTCTTTTTATCGTGATCGAAATCCTGATCCCGCTGTTCATAAATTCTATATTTTCATCAGCATTTCTGCAGTTGTTATCGTTCCAAGCTTTGCATGTTCTCTTATGACTATTGTATATTAATAAGTCATTTATTCCTCTTTTCGAGTGAGATTTCCTTTTGTCTTCGTCGAGCCTCAGGAGTTCAGTCATGGCTCGCTGGCCGACTCCGATAGTTTGAGCTCTCATATCGTGTCTGATACTTCCTGCTCTATCATATTCAGTTATACAACTCACAGCTCCGTCATTCAAATTGTATTATTTCTGGTTTTACTATCCCAGGTGTTTTATTTACAGCTCCAGCATTCCCAGTTATATTATTTTCTTCTCTTAAATAGATGACAATTAAGTTAAGTTTTACTGGTTTTTAATTTTTTGTGATTCTACTGACTGGTTGCCTCAGTTAATAGAACCCCCGCTGCTCTTACAGAAGTCTTAAACTTAACCTCTATTTTATCAGATTTCTTTTTAGATAACATTTTTTTCTCAGCGTGTAACTGGTCCAGAGCAGGTGTAATATACTGTAGTAAGATACTTTTTTTCATTCACCGGTTGTAAGATGAGTCCGAGAAGTACCACTTTATATCGCTTTGTAGTAATTCAATACTAGTCTATTGTTTGCCTGCATGTTCCACAGATATTCGTCATAACAAGTCTTCAGCTTTTTGGTCCAATCAGTTTCGTCCTGAGGTCTCGCTGTCACCCGACTGTCAAGCTCTGATGTCTTTTTACCCGTGTCCAGATATCGTCTGTCTTCGCTGGTGCAGACAAAATTCCATCTCGGCCAGCGCATTGCCCTCGGCTGCTTATCAAGTTCGGCTTCATATAGAGGCATTCCTAAAATCTTCCGATGCATATTTATCTTCGGAATAAATTTCATTGGGGGCAAGAGCTAGAGTTTATTGTGCACCCGCAGCGGCGCGCTGCATTCGCTTACGGCATCGCGTATGGCGGCCAAAAATTGTTTTGCCTACGTAATGACGCTTTGGAATTCATAGATGCAATTGCCTCATTGCCTACGAACTTCCATCGAAACTATCCGCATTAAAATGCGTATAGAGATCGTCAGAAAACGGTTTATTGCGATGTCTTGAATATCACTTTAATATTACTTACGCTCCTTCATGAAAGAGTTCGTATTATTGCAAAAAAGCAGCCAGCAATAGCACGCATGGTTGGTAGAGGTAGTTAAATATTGGATGTTCTTTCCGTAGAGTTTTGCGTGCACGTTCTGCGGTGTGTCTCATGAGGTGAGAAACAAAAAGTCGTGGTCAAGGTGGCTTTTAGTATTCCTCTCGTGTCAATGAGTACAAAGTTTCTGCTCAAGGCTTTGTTGGTGAGCCTGACTTTGATGCGGAATTATGGAAGCGAGGCGGCAGCACCCAGCACGGCTGGGCTGTTGTGCGGAGTTGTTTGGTGTTGCGTCTGTAACTGACGGCTTCCGTGCCCGCCTGTGAAATGCAAGCCTGGGTATTTTTGGTGAGAGCGCGAAGGGCTTATCTTTTTGGTTGCTTTAGTCTTTGATGTTCCCAGGACTTGGGTTTCCCTTTCTTGGACACATTAATGGCCGCTTGGTGCTTTGGATAGTTGGTTCTTCAATTTCTTAATGTATTTGTTAGCCAGTTTTTCGAGTCAATTTCTTAGTAGTCTAGTTTTTAAATTGATTTATTTGTGATCCAGTTTTTCAATTAATTTCTTCGTAAACTAGTTTTTAAATTAATTTATTTTCAAGATAGTTTTTAAATTAATTCCATTTTAAGATAGCGTTTTAAATTTCTTTCTTTGTAGCTAGTTTTTTTAACAATTTTAATGAAAATTATTGCTTTACGCAATTATATAGTATGCTAGTTTTAAATTATTTTTCTTGTAAACTAGTTTTTTAATGAATTTTGAGGCAAATTTGTTTTTTCAAATTAATTCCCAATTAATTAATTAAATTAATAATTAATTAATTAATTAATTTTTTCGAAATAATTAATTAATTAATTAATTAATTAATTAATTAAATAATTCTCTGATTCCATCTCCTTTAGATGGCGATCTTTTGAGGGTTGATTTTGGTCGGAAGTGCTAGCAGTGGATTTTCCTTGTGCAGTTAGTTTGGCAAGCAGTTGTTCTCTTCGACAATTTTGCATTCAGCTACAAACTTGGAACTCATTAGCATTCTTCTAAAACTAAGAAGGACATTCTTAGTTCTACAAACTAAATCTCACTAAGAACTAAGAATGTCATTTCCGAAGTAATTTCCGTTATTAACTATTATCATTTTCCTTTTTTGTATTTTTAAACAAAAATTGGGCCCACGTTATGAATTATGAATACTTATTGTTAATAATCTAACATTTACAATATATTCTTATTCCGTCCAAATACGTACAATTTCATGGGAGGTCACAATCCAAGAACGGATCATTATGATAGTATCGATTCCTATTCAAGAGATGCAAAAACGTTCGCTACTTTTTTTCACGTTCGAAAATATTCCAACCCCGACTAGAAGGACCTCAAAATGGCCATGACAAAGACTCAAAGCACCTGATAAATTTCCCAACCCTTACTCGAGGGACTGAAATTGAACTCGACTCCACCGTAGCAAGCACCTGGTTCGGACTTCAATTTCACCGCACATGAGGCAGTCTCCTACTCCAAATGCCGCGATGGCCCTAGCGGCACTACTCTGATGGGCCTTTTCTTGGCCGCAATGGCAGACACACGGAGGCCGTTTTGAAAGGCTTCGAACTTTTATCGTCTAGTCTTAAAAGAGTTAGAATCGCTTGTGCGTTTCGTCTACACGACGCAACTGCATTGAGTGCAACTTTAAAAGAGATGGACTTGTTCTGCAACGCCTTCTCGAATGAGGTGCGTATTGGTGAACGAGACACTTCTGCATTACCGGGCGAAACGTCTCCCTAGTAAATTCTTGAAGGTCGCAAAAGAAGATTACAAGTTGTATTTTTACTTGGAGCGAATTTGTTGAAGTAGTTGTAAGGATGAAAATGCACTTTGAAGTAATTTGATGTACCTTTTTATTCATTTTGGAAAATACCTTAGTAGAGTTGTATGGAATGACTCACGCGATGTATTTTCTATGAACTTCTAGAATTTCGGAGCATCAAGCTGATGCGAAAGAGAAGGATGATTTTTGGGGGTAATGATTTGAAAGAAATTCTCAAATTTTTTTTGTTTTGTTTTAGTTTCGATGTATCTGTGGGACGGATTTCAACCTCTTCCTTCTTGAAATTTTCTAACTCATCATACGTTAAAAGGCAAAGAAAATTACCTATATTTACAAAGATACTCATTCTTAATTTATGAAATTGTATACCACTGTCTATTTATAAAAGCATCGTTTCGATGTTACGAGCATCATCTTCAGGCTGAAATTATACAGAATTTTTTTTTACAGACGCAATGATGAAAATATAAATCCGATGCACAAACCAAATCAAACGCAATGAAAATACTGAAAGTTACATTGCAAGGGGACTAGATGGGAATTAATTTGTACATCAGGAATACTGATCACCAGACGACTAGTTAATGTTGCACAACAGTTACATTTTCATGGCACCAGAGACTGAGGCGAAATGGACGATTGAGCAGATGTTGCAAACTTCTAAGCTGCAGTTCTGTTGAATAGTTTTAGAGCAAAGAAATCATTACTATTTTCATTGAAGGTCAGTTTAAGTTTATGAATATGAAAAGTTTGTATTATTTGAAAATGCTCTTTTTTACATGAAAAAAGAATTTTATCATGTGAAAAAACAGCATATTCAAATTACAGAAGCATTAGAAATTCATAAACGTAAATCAGCCCTCAATGGAAATATTAAGTATGATCAAAAGGAAGTTCCGATTTCAGAACGGATGTCTTATGTTAGATTTGTTAATTATTTACATTTTGTTATAAGTGTGATACATTTCTGTGACTAAACTAAAATATTTTCTTTCAGATTATCTATGTTACGTTCACATTTTTCATAAATATTAGTATCCATGTGCATTCCATTTAAAGGCCTCATAAGAAATGTTCTACTGTACGAGTTGCATGAAGATTTCAATGCAAGTGCGGCAGCAAAATATATCAGAACAATAACAGAGTTGATGTAGTGATCGAAATAAGTTGCAGGATTTGGTTTTTCCGTTTTCCAAATGGTGATTTACTGATTTCACTTGAATAGATTAGCCAAAAAGAGGTCGTCCAAGAACGCTTGATGCTGATCAGTTGAATGTTCTCGTGTCCGAGAAGCCTACTGCTACCACTAAGGAAATGGCAAGACAGACGTGACCCAAACAACCTGCTTCTGATTTCCATTTGTTCCAAGGACTATATAGAGCCATTTTAATGGACCTAGGTTAACAGCAAGAGAAGAGATGGAAAAAAATGAATTTTTAGTTTTATTTGAAACCTACAAAAGTTTACAAGCGAGGCTTTCATAATCTTGTCGAAAGTGGAATGAAGTCATTGAAAGTAATTGGGAGTATGTTAAGGGATACATATTTTTATAGTAATTGGCTTACTTATTTTCGCCCTAAATCTTTAAATTGGACATTACTTTTGCACCAACATGATGTTAACTATATTTTACTCTAAAATTATTCAATAGAACTGAACTAACTGAATGTAAATTTGCTGAAGTGTATATGATGAGCAGTTCGTCGTCTTTTAATCCTTTGTCCTTTGTCTCCTGACGGGTACTCCAGTGCCGATATGACTAGTGTTTTCAGTTTAAGTAAATTGATAAAATTTAAGAGAATTCAACTAGTAGGGATATATTTCGAGGTAAATGACAAAATTAAGGTAATTAATAGGTTTCATGTAATTGTTTTTAGACTTTTAGATATTCTAGAAGTCTTGCACGAACAATTTGCTATTGATTTCCTCTCAGGTCGAGTTCATAATCTGTACAACACATTTTATACCTTTTTTAAGTTGAGCAAGTTTTTTCAAACGTACATTGGTTTGCTGATAAGTTTAGGCAAAAACTTGACTGATATTTTTTCTAATATTTTTCGACTATATATTTGGTGTCAAGGGTTTGTCTGGCTAAGCATATAGTTTTAAAGGAGCATAATTTTTTCATTTAAAAAAGAAGCAAGTTCCTGCGAATGCAGAAAAAACGGGTCTGGTTTTCACTGATTTTTCAGAGAACTGACCATATTTCTTACGTTTGACTCATTTAAAGATAATGAGAGAATTAATGGCTTTGAATTTTTAACCTTTTAACGACATCATTTTTGCACTCATGTTTCCGTTGTAACAAGCACCATCGTTGAACTGACACTGGTGTCATGCAGTCACAGATATTATGAGCAAGTACCTGCCACTCTGCTATGAACTTCAAAGAACACATTAGGGAAAAACGTACAAAATTGCACCTCTAGTAGAAAATGGCCGAGTGAACACATTTTTTTCTATGAAATTTTCCGAAAAAACTCGGGTTTTTGAGATATTAGCTGTTAATCGCTTTAAAGGATCAAATCAAATGACACAATTACACACTCAATGTTTATTTTTAATTTACTTTACAAAAGTTGTTCAAAATGTGTTCTACCTACATCAATGTACTTTTCAAATCTTAGCCTTAACGACTGCCGTAAATGAGAAAACACGTCTGGCATTTCAGACATCTCACCAGCAGCCACTGCAATTCTGGCCACGAGAGCTTCCTTAGATTCAATGGGTGTAGCATAAACAAGGCTACAAGGCTTTTCACCAAATATCACTAAAACTAAATTTTATTGTTGTAAAATCTCATAGAAGTGTTTGTAACGTAAATTCAAAATAAATAGTGCGAGTAATTGTGTCATTCAATTTCTTCTTTTAAACAATAAACAGCTAATACCTCAAAAACTGAAATTTTTTCGGAAAATTTCATTTACGAAAAAATGTTTATTTAGCCATTTTTTGGTGTGGAATTTTGCACCTCTTATTCTGAAACACCCTGCTTATTGAGGCTATTTTTGAAAAGCACCGTATAACCCTAGGGGCGTTAAAGGACTGAAGTTGTTAATGCAAATACAGTTGGAAAATCAATTTCGAGCGCTTATAGGGATAATGCTGTGAACGAAAGAAGTTATAGGAGAGGGTTCTTCCACTTCCCAAGTGGAAATTTTATTCTAGAAGACTAACCAAAACCGGGACTCCGAGCAAACAAAATCCTGATCTTGAAATTTTGGAAAATATTTCTTCATAAAACTCCCACTATTAACTCTGCGAAGCTGGCTTAAGAAAAATTATAACTAGCCCATTTATTCGTGCTGCTTTCCCTGAAGAGCTTTTGAAAAACTTCGGTGCCCGCGGGTCATGCTCCAGGCTTCACAGCTTGGGAAATGGGTCCCCACGACCCGTCTCTTACTACAAAATCGGATCATGCTTCTCCCGCAATCTGATTCACGTATGTAATTCGTTTCGTTATCTCAACCTAATTACTATGGGAAATCCTTTCGTTGTCTCGCAGTAGTTTGTAGCTGGTTACTCATGTTCGTTCAGCAGCTTACTGTAATGCGGCAACATTAAAAGGACGAAGCTTTCAGCCACACTCAGGCGAACGTCATTCTGAAATAAAACTGCCTAATGAGGGAGCAGATGCTCGAGCGCGCGCCTCCAATATTTAATTAGGTAAGCCTCTCCGCGTATCCGTATTCTAGAGCTAACGTGAGCGAAGCACTGCGTGCGTTCACTTGTCGCGCTGCTCGTGGACTCCGCTGTTTCGCTCGCGTATCTTGAGACGAATATTAAAATTTCCTTCATATCACCGTGCGAAGGTTTCCTCAAAAAGCGGCGAGCGAACTCACGGCCAAGTCCCCCTAGCTCCATTTGACGCGCAATAGACGAAAACTTGAAAGTTACGTGTTTGCTATCGTTTATTCGCTCGTTGTAGGCTCTTGGTTTTTCACCTGTGGAACTTTAGCTTTGAATTGTGAGAATCGAAGAATGGCGCTAACTGATCGCTCACTGGAGTCGTCTGGCTCCAGCTTGGTCTTTAATTTCCGCTGCACGTTGGTGGTGCCGAGACGGACCGAAGGCCTGCTTGCCTGCCTGCAATCCCAATGGCAACAATACACCATTCAAGTTTAGAATAGCGGAAGATGTGTTGCTCCTGTGTAGGCTCCTCAACGAAGACGGGCAACGTTATTGTGTGTGTGACAACAGTCTCAAGCATATGTGTCTTCTTAGAGGTCACAAATTTATTCGGGTAACGTCTTGTTTTTAAATCTAATATTGCATATATTTGGTGTTATTCTCAGAATTGCTCAAAGGTTTCGAGTTTTTGCATTGGATGTTTTCAGCGTGAGAGTGAGAGTTCGGCTTCTAGATCGACTTCGAGAGACTGTATATTTCAATGAACGATAGGATTGACCCTTACTGTACTAAAAAACGTGAAAGTAAAAACAGTGCTGAAGGTATGCAATGTTTGCAGTTACTGTGATCGTACGTTTTGGTCTCATATATGGTATGTATTTCCGGCCTTTTTATGGCAGGTTCAAGACCATGAACTAAAAATTTTTCATTCAAATAATATGTAGCTTCATCTTCCCTGTTGAATGTTGATTACTGCGTTATAGTCTGTTAGTTGTAGTTAAACTCTCATAAAATCCTGCTGTCAAAGCATAAACCTTGTTTGCCGTAGGCTGATCGTTCAATCTTACCTTTTTCTCCTTTACGGGACAGCCATCGTGGTCACGAATGATATTTTTCAATAAGTACCGTGTGTGTTTGTACGGAGAATCCCTGCTACTCCGAATGAATTATAATTGTCTCTGAAAATTCATGGATGAAATATCTTATGCTATTGTCTTCAATCAATCTGATTTTTAAAAGTATTATTCGAGGTTTGTTTGTTGTTGCATCAGTTGAGGGAATCCATTTAAGAATCGACGTATTTACACAATTTCTATGAGGGCTCCGTGGCAACTTTTACCTCTAAAATGAAAGACTTTGAGAATTACATTTGGTCTCGGCAGATCGAGGTGACTTGGCGCACGCTACTCATAAATCATTTTTTTAATGGTCCACAATTACCTATCGTAAAGCTCCATCAATACTCTGCGTTCCTTATATTTCATCCTACCGGAGCCGTTTGTAGCAGATCCAACGTCCACCGTTGCAAAAAATTGCCGAGATAAATCGACAGTAGAAATGCAATCATTTTTCCCATCCTGCATCTGTAAGGCTGTACTATAATGTTACATTATTATCTTGTGCCTAAGCAATGCTTGCCGTATATTGACGTCATACAGCGGTATTTATAGATGAGTCATTTCCTCCTATTAAGCACCTCTTGACCTGGTGCGTCCCAGGCTCTCGGTATCATAAAGTTAGTCGTATTGCTGATATTTTTCAGCGCTACCGGCTTAATCAGAGATGAGTGCCTCCGATCAACAGGTGCCCTACGTCGTATCAGCCAGATACTTACCGTTCAGTTTTAGTTCATTACTTTGAAAATTTTTGTGTAAGTTGTTGTGATTCTCCACGCACCGCCAGATTATATAATCTGACTTAGCGTGTAAAATACATACAGATCATGCCGCTCTATCTCTCTCAAGCAGATATTTGATTTTCATTACTAACTTCGACTGCATGGAGACGTGTTGACGAATTTCATATCGTGTGAACGATGCTTCAAGGTGAGAATAACTTGTTACGATCATTTCATTCTCTCTTCTCCTCAGGGGGATACAACTATTGTATCTGGGAATTAGCGCTCCTAGGGGGACAATGTGAGGGCCCGAGCTAAAGGTTGGGTAGGCTTTCTTTTTGTTAAAATAGAATAGATTTTTGTTTTGTTACGGACCACCTTTTTTCGGTTCACTGCTGTCCTGTTTTTTCAGCACCTACTACTTTCTTCTTCAACTTCGATCTTGTTTTATGAACTTCTTTCTCATCTTACTGTTTCTATGCCCCTTCTGCATAGATTTCCCATTCTCTTATCTCCATACTAAATGGTGCCTTCCTTCCTCCTCTCTGCAATACGCTCTTTTTTTGTAGCGGTTAGGGAGGCTTAAGGAGGGAACTGGGAGGACATCCCAGTTGGATTACTTTTTTCGTCCGATTCGTTTGAAAATTGGCCAGTATATGTATTTTTTGAAAGTAAACACTTTTTACTCATGTCATTTTTTCAATTTAGGCTAGGCCTAAGTTGGTTTTACGAAAAATTAGTTTTTTGGTAAATTTTTATGCATATTTCAAAACGTATCTCCTCATTCAGTTTTGATGCTAGAACAAAACCAAAGACAGTTTTAGAATCCTTAAAGCATTTCTAACAAGAAAATGAAGCGATATCTTACCATTTTGAAAAAAAAAAATTGTGATGAGCGATTTTTATGATTACATCACGAAGAAATTATTTTTGGGTTTAGGGCTATATAACTTTTTTTTTCTCAAATTTGAAAATTTCGCTTCATTGTTAGAAATGTTTCATGGATTCCAAAACTGTCTTTGGTTTTGTTCTAGCATCAAAACTCAATGAGGGGATACGGGTTGAAATATCCATAAAAATGAACTAAAAAGCCAATATGTCCAATTTTGTCAAAAACTAATGCCTGAATCGAAAAAATGAATAGAAGAAATTGTGTTTCTTTTCAAAAGATACATATATTAGTCAAATTTCATAAGAATCAGACTACAAATATAAAATTTCATAATTTTTATAAAAATAAAAATATTTTATTTTATTTTTTATTTTTTGTAAACTTCAATTCACAGTGTGAACATGAAGTTATGCATGGAGGTTATCGAAATAAAAATGAAAACAGCATTCAATTGCTTAAATTGTCCATTATATTACACTTCAACAAAAAATTTTGTTTTTTGCTTATACCCAACAAATCTAACTTTTAACATTCAAAAATATTGAAGTCCAAAAGTTTTTGTGCTAAGAAGAAAACAAAGACAGTTTTAGAAACCTTGAAACATTTCTAACAAACTGATAGTGCGTTTTTTACAATTTGTACATTTTAATAGGCAAAGTTGATAAGAATCAGACTAAAAATATGAAATTTCATAATTTTTACAAAAATGAAACAATTATTTTATTTCTTTATTGTTTGTAAATTACAATTCACAGTGTGAATATAAAGTTATGCATGGAGATTATCGAAAAAAAATGAAACCCACATTCAATTACATAAATTGTCCATTATATTAGACTTCAACAAAAAATTTTGTATTTTGCTTATACCCAACAAATCTAACTTTTAACCCGTCGCCACGTCCTGGACTCTTGGAAGGTCGGCAAAGCTAGCACATGTTTCACATCAGCAAACCTAGGGTTGCCATATATGGTCTTAAGCGTCTCGTTGAGCGCTATTCATTGGTGTAAGGTAAAATTAGGTGGGAGGAACAGGGAAGGAGAGGTATCAAACTCAAATCTGTATGAATTCTTCTGCTCAGTCTGGAGTGTAGCTACCGGTGCTGCACACCCTCTTAGAAGGCCAGCAGTGTAGCTGAGGCATAACAGCACACACTCTGCCTCTAAGAAAGTCGCCATCATTTTTATTTTCTTATGTTTTTTTGTTCCAAAAATGGGAGTCCAAATCCACAGATTTACTCCTACGCAAAAAATAATACCACCATTGTATTCGGGAGGAAAAGCTCTATGCATATCAAACTCTTTACAAACAATGAAACTGCTTGATAACAGCCTATACACAAAATGAACTAAAAAATAAAAACTGTGTTTTACATATAGTGCACATAACTCCGGAACTATTGGACCTGAAAAAAAATTCACATACCACAAGATTCAGCAACTCAGAATCTATGAAAATGCATCATAAAAAAACATAAAAGTGCAATAAATAAAAAATGGCCAGTGATTTTCTGATTTCTGTTTTTTGTATATTACCGAAATAAAAACTCAAATTTCGTAGATTTTCATTGGGGTAGCAGTATTTTTTTCCCCACTGACAGAAAGAGTAACTCTCTCTTTACAATGAACCCCCAATGAAACTTCTAACATGATTAATGAATGTACAGTAAGTTGCACAGTTGACCAATTATCTTCAAACCTCTTGGTAGGTCGACCATGTGGAGACGGGTTAACATTCAAAAATATTGAAGTCAAAAAATTTTTATGCTAGGAAGAAAACAAAGACAGTTTTAGAATCCTTGGAACATTTCTAACAAACAAACGTCCTTATTTTTCCCATTTGTACATTTTAATTTTTAAATCATAGTTCAAAACCAAAACATCATTCTACTTTATATTGTGGTAAAATATCGAATATATAAAAAAAAATTCAAATACAAAATCACAGAACGTTTGTTTGTTAGAAATGATCCAAGGATTCCAAAACTGTCTTTGAATTTGTTCTAGTATAAAAACTTTTTGACTTCTATCTTTTTGAAATATGTATAAAAATGACTGAAAAAACTAACATATCCAATTTTTCGGAACAGCTAAGGCCCAAATCAAAAAAGTTCCGAATAAAATGTTTTTCTTTGAAAAATACATATACTGGCCAAATTTCAGACCAATCGGATCAAAATCTAATTTTTAGCGGAGGACCCCCTTAAACTAACTTATAATCTAATATTTTTAACACTTGATCATTGTCACGAATATTTGGTCACAGGGGAATCTTCGCAGGAAACCTTAATATCTGCTTTCATGAATTCAGTCACGCGCTTCAGTACCTGTTTTCATGCGTTACGTTTGATATCTCAAATTTGAGCGTTGCGAGCTGAATGAGCTTGGGTTCCATTCGTCGACATTTCCACCATGATTTTCAATCCAAATATTAACTGCGCGATGGGTTTCTCTGTTCCATTCAGAAAGCAATATCACCACCTCCGTATCTCAATGCATGTATCGGGAGTGCCATTTTGCGGCCTGGTCGTTTTGTCCGTGATCTCTGATCAGAGAGAAAAGAAAACGAAGCCAAGCTCTGGCACGGTATTGCCTATCTGTATAGTTAGAAGCTCCCTGCGTCATGCGGCTCATTGGAGCCTTTCTTTAGAAGCTTCGGAAGTTGGAGGAGCGTTCTGCTGTTAATTGTGAACTCGGGAGAGGATCTCTAAGTGGCTCGGTAGTCCGCTCCACAACTTCCAAACTAACGTCGAGTGAGGGCTTTTGGGCCCAATTATGAGGAGCTGCGCAACGCCGGTCCTGGTGCATTTATTAGCCGCAAAATTGGCCTCCTCTCCACTGGTGAACAGCCTATTCTAATCCCGCCAGTACTGCAGCGCGAATATTCACGTGGTGACGGAAAATGTTTCCAGTATTTACACTTTCCTTCTAACTCTGGAATGAAAAGCCTTCTCAATTTTCTCTTTGCCTTTGTTTTACCATGCTGGAGTGTGTAGTGGACTACCTCTTTTAATTACAGTAAATTTTCACGTTTTAATTGATAGCTAATTTCTCTTTATGACTTCTTTTATTCGTGTATCATACAGTGGGGCAAAATAATACACGTTGATTAAATCGCCAGATTCCACAAATCTAGACCACTTACAATTACGAAAATTGGACTATGTATAAACAATAGTATAAAAAAGGTTGATTAGTTATCTAAAACACACAAATATTTAATAAATAAAATATATAAGAATCTGTATAATAAATACGTGAGCAAAAGTTTACTACACATTTCAAAATTAATCGTACATTAATACATCGTTGCATAGCCGTTATTAGTAAATATGGCTTCGAGACGTTTAGAGTAGTTCACTATCGGCGTTTTACAAGTTTCGGGTATAAGCTTATTCTATTCTTCAATGCAAATTTCTTTGAATTCAATGTTGTTATGGGACCTCTCTTCTGAATCTTCAATTTCACTTCACTCCACAAATTTTCGACCGGATTTATGTCTGGAGATTGACTTTGCCATTCTCATATGTTCATCTTCTTCATCCTCAACTAGTCCTTGATTTCGTTTGTAGTGTGTTTTGGATCGTTGTCTTGGAAGGTTCATCCTCATTTCTATTTTAACAAACAAGCTGAAGGTACGAGTTGCTCTTCCAATATTTCACGACATTTCCTGCCATTCATGGTTCCTTAAATGATGTGAAGTTTACCTACCCCTGATGAGCTGAAACATCCCCGCACCATGAGTGAGCCACCTCCAAACTTAACAGTGGCTATGGTGCACTTTGGTTTATACTCTTTGTTTTGTTGCCTCCAAACATGGTTTAAAAAATTTAAACAATTTAAACAATTTATTTACCACAGGAGATACAGAGGTAGAATGTTTCTTAAGTCTAGTACAATGGACAAGTTTGAATATAGCTACCTGTGGGCCCGAATAAGTTCAGCGACTTCTGGGGCATCCTACCATCAACATTATTCTAAGGTGTACAATAATGTTTAACCTAAATCACTTAACCTAGTTTCACATTAGACTGATCAGTGAGATAATTCAATCGATATCAGATATTTCATTTTACAATATAGGTTATATGGACTATATTTAACAGTACATTCGATAAAAGATTTAACAGCAGACTGAAGGCGAATTACATATTACCCATGGCAAATTTCATTATTGGAAACAGTCATGTTGGAGACAAGATTTGACTTGGTGATCTTACATGACTAATATTCCGATAGGAAGTGAGTCTCGAGATTTCTTTTGAATACCTTGTAAGAATTACTATCACGGATCTCCGCAGGTATTGAGTTCCAAGTTTTAGTTCCAACGAAGAGGATACTGTGTTGCGACCGGGCCTTTGAATAATAAGGAAGCATGAATTTACTTCTATTTCGGGTTAAATGGTCGTGATGACCAGTTTGCGCACTTAATAATAGTTTCAGGCTATTGTCGCCATCATTTCTTAATGTTTTGTAAATGAAATTACAAATGGAAATTTTATAGAGATCTGGAAGCTTAAGTATTTGTAAATTTTTGAATGAATCATTTGTGTGAGCATTATATTCTAGGTTCTTTACCGCTCTGATTGCTCTTTTTTGCAGAGTAAAAATTATATTGGTTTTATTTTTATCAGTTCCGTGCCATGCTTCTATTCCGTACTGCAAGTATGGTGAAATGAGCGTTCGGTAGAGCATTCGTAAAGCTGTTTCAGGCATGTAATTTTTAACTTTATTCAGGATTCCGATGGATTTCGATAATTTAGAACTAATATGAGCGATGTGCTCTTTAAAGGTCAGATGTTTATCTATTATGATGCCCAGAAACTTGCATGAGTTGGTTTCTTCGATTTCACCTTCGCCAATTTTTATGTGTGGGAGAGATATGCTTTTCTTGTATGAGAATGTAATATACTTTGTTTTTTCGATGTTGAGGCTTATTTTATTAGCTTTAAGCCATAATGAAACCTTATGGAGTTCATTATTTATGCTCTCCGCAATCATAGCGGGATTTTGGCTAGCGTGCTGTCATCGGCAAAAAGTATGAATTTGAAAAATGTTGTTGATTTTATAATATCATTTATAAATATCAGAAATAGGAGAGGCCCTAGGACAGACCCTTGTGGAACTCCATGGCTAATTGTCTGTGGGTCCGATTTTGCGTCGTCAACGACAACGTATTGCTTCCGATTTGTTAGGTATGATTTGAACCAATCATGGGCAATTCCTCGAATGCCATAACAGTGTAGTTTCGAGAGTAATATCTTATGGTCCACACAGTCGAATGCTTTTCGAAAGTCAAGAAAAACGGAGAAAACAAGCTTTCCTTCATCTATATTAGAGTAAAGGTACTGTAAATGATTTAATACAGCTTGTGTCGTTGATTTCTTAGAACGAAACCCCTCAGGGGGATACAACTATTGTATCTATGGGAATTAGCGCTCCCAGGGGAAAAATGTGAGGGCCCGAGCTGAGAGTTAGGAAGGCCTTCTTTTTGTTGAAATAAAATGTTTTTTGTTATGTTAAGGACCACCTTTTTTCGGTTCACTACTGTCCTGTTTTTCAGCACCTCTGACTTTTTTCTTCAACTTTTATCTTATTTCATGAACTTCTTTCCCATCTTACTGTTTCTATGCCCTTTCTGCATAGATTCCTCATTTTCTTATCTCCATACTAAATGGTGCCTTCCTCCTTCCTCTCTTCGATACGCTCTGTTTTTGCAGCGGTTAGGGAGGCTCAAACTAACTTATAATCTAATCTAATCTTCTTAGAACGAAAACCGAATTGTCCGTCATAGAGAAAAGATTTTTGTTCAAAATACGAATACACTTTTTTATACACAATTTTTTCAAATATTTTGCTCATAATTGGTAAAACAGAGATAGGTCTATAATTATTAACGCAGTTTTTATCACCATTTTTAAAAATAGGGGTGACTCTGGCAGTTTTGAGAGAGTTGGGGAAGATACCTTGAGAAAGCGAATGGTTGATAATATCAGATATGCACGGTGCTATTATATCAGCAATAGCCTTAAGAACTTTAGCTGAAAATATATTTAATCCATTTGATTTATTTTTCAAGTTTATTATGCATGTAATTACATCGGAGGGGTTAGTTGGCGGGAAAAAGAAAGATGGACATGTATTGCATGGTCCATGTATTGCAAGTGGTCTGTAGGTTCACTAACGACACTATCGGCAATATTTTTTCCTATATTTATAAAAAAAGTTGTTGAACACTGTTGAAATATCGTATAGTAAGGCTAAGTATGCTTGACGTTTCTTTATATTGATCACGATATCTTCAGTAATCCAAGGTTTTTGTCTATTTTTCGGCGTAATTGTGCGGGTGATTATTGGACAACATTGGTTATATGCGGTCGTTATAGTTTCAGTTAGTTTTAGTATTGCTTGGTCAATGTTAATCGCATTATTGTCTAGTTCATAGATGTCCAATGATGGCATTAATTCTTCTAGAACAGTTCGCATTGTCCCCAAGTTATATTCGTTTATACAACGATATGAAAAAGTCTCAGCATGTGGGCTGTTGCAGGGACTATAGACATTCTTCTTGATGAGAAACACCGGAAAATGGTCAGATAAGTCAGAAATTATTATGCCTGTAAGAAAATCAGTCGGATCTAACATAAAAATATTATCGAGCAACGTGGCAGATTCGGATGTAATACGCGTAGGTTTCGTGATGATTGGAAGGAAGGAGTTAGACTGAAAAACATTTATGAAGTTTGAGATTTGTTCACAGCTTTCATATTGAAGAAGATCGTAGTTGAAATCCCCGCAAATTATTATGTCATTGTATAGAGATTTGTTAAACTGAGATATTATGCTTTGAAGCTCGTTCAGGAAAGAAATGTTGCAAGCTGTTGGGGGCCTATATACAGTCCCAAGTACAATCCGTTTACCATTTTTCGTTAGTTCTATAAATAGTCTCAATATGTTCACGATTCATAGTTGCACTTATAATGTTTTTCGATGATATGTGTTTAGATATGTACGTACTGATGCCACCACCACGTTTGTTGCTACGGAGTGAATGATGGCTATTATAGTTCTGAATTTGAATTAGGTCTTTAGTTGAGTCATCTAGCCAACTTTCGGTGAAACTGAGAACATCAAAATTGCTGTTTAGCTCAGTGATAGTACAAGATATTTCATCTATTTTCGGATAAATGGACCTACAGTTCCAACATAATACTGAGAGATCGTTACAGGTTTTTCTCATCGATTCATTGAATTCTTTAATATTTAGGTATTTACAATTCTTAGTTTCATTTAGGTTTGGAGGTTTGGATGCAGTCTATTCAAATGATTGAGATCTGGATCAATATCATCGAAAATATCAACATGGTCAGTCATAAAGATTATTGAAACAGTAAGTAAAATGTGACGTAAAAGATAAAGAAGATGATACAGACTACAAGGTCAAGTTAAAAGTAAAGACATTCCTACTTATAGTAAAATTTAAGAAATAGAGAGAAACTAAAACACACAGAGATTATTAGTCTAAAATTATTTAAAATCTAGAATGATTTCATAAGGAGATGGCTAACTCAGTCCATGAGTGGGAGCATTAGAGATCATAAATTGCGAATAGTGTAGTTACAAGGCTGTCATACCAGTGGTATCTGCATATAACACATACGATATAGCAAAGAACGAAGTGGATTAGAATCGAAGTGACAGCGAAGTTATTTAATTAATATAAAGATCTTGAGTATCTAGATTATTTTCAGATTTTGAGACAGGTGGTAACATAATATTTAAATCAGAGTAGAAAATCCGGCATGAGCCTTCTATGAATAATGAGAAAAAGTAGATAAAAAAAACAATTTAGTGAGCAGTAAAACAAAGTTGCAAATTCTGCGTGGTTGCTTTGAAGAGCCAAAGGCGATTCTATCAGTTTATGCTGTTTCTCCCAAATAGTTCGATTTTGGTTTCATCTGACCACAGTACTGAGTTCCAAAACGCTGCTGGCTTATTCAAATGGTCATTGGCGTACATCAGCCTGGCTTTGAAGTAACGTTTCTGGAGAAGAGGTGTCCTTCGAAGGGTGCGGGAGCGAAGACCTTCGCGGCTTAGTGCACTGCTGATCGTGTGTTTGCTGGCTTCGAACTCAGATGCCTTGAGACAAACCTTCAATTCTTCATGAGTAATTTGAGGTCTCTGCACCACTGTTTAGACCAATTTTCGGGCAGCACGGTCGTTAATATTCCGCGGATGGCCAACTCGAGGCTTGCCGAGAGTCGTATTTCGGCATTTCCACTTACGTATTATGATTCCAACCGAGTCTGTAGGAACACAGTTGTGCACATATCTTCCGATATCCCCCCTCAGGGGGATACAACTACTGTATCTATGGGAATTATCGCTCCCAGGGGAACCATGTGAGGGCCCGAGCTGAAGGTTAGGTAGGCTTCCTTTTTGTTGTAATAAAATAGGTTTTTGTTTAGTTACGGACCATCTTTTTTCGGTTCACTGCTGACCTGTTTTTCAGCACCTACTTACTTTCTTCTTCAACATTTTTCTTGTTTCATGAACTTCTTTCCTAGCTTACTGTTTCTGTGCACCTTGTGCATAGATTCCGCGTTCCCTCAACTCCATACTAAATGGTGCCTTCCTCTTTCCTCTCTTGGAACATCTTTGTCGTGGTTAAGGGAGGCTAAAACTTTCTTATATAATAATATAATAATAATCTTCCGATATCCCAAACCATCATTATGGAGCTCCATATTGCATTTGCGAAGGTCTTGGCTGATGTCCTTATTCTTACCCATACTTACGAGCTTTCAGAAAGAGAGCTGTTGTACTCATGACAGATTATTAGAGGTGAAGGCTGACAAAAATTCGGTTGCCAAATAGTACAGGGATGGAAAAAACCCTGGGTTTTTTAAAAAAACCCAACCCACGTGGGTTTTTTTTGGGTTAAATTGGGTTTTTTTTTGGGTTTTATTGGGTTTTTTTGGGCTTTATTGGGTTTTTTTTGGGCTTTATTGGTTTTTTTGTAATACCTTTTTTTGTTTTAAAGAGTTATTCACATAGCTCCAGTTGCCTCTCTTCCAGATTTATATAAACTTATTGAGTAAATATTGTTATTTGATTACTTCATTTCCTACATTATATTACATCATTATATGAATTATTACATTCTATGAACAATATATGAATTAAGTTTGTCCATCACAATTACCACTTACCAATTACCATATGCATAGGGACATAGCTGTGCAGTCTGTAAAGATATAAGATGTGCAAAGAGAATCGCTATGCTTGTCAATTCATAGTAAGTTGTTTTAGCAGAAGGCAGACGCAAGTCATGTGAGAGGGAAGCACCATGCAGATCATCAGTAACCACCACAAGCAACTTGAAGCAAGACAGCTGCACATCACTCAACAGTCATGCTGTTAACAACTTAACATGTGTATTGTGTGAGCTGGAGGGCTTAGCAGTGCAAGCCAAGTCAGTCAACCACACTGTTACATGTTACATGTAGTGACATGCCAAAATTTTTTCTTTAAATTTGTCAAAAAAATCACTTTTTGCAGTACAGGATAGCAACAAACACTAAAACGATTAGAAATAAATGCTCTAACAGATTCCATCGTCAAATTTGTTCCAGTGCAGCTTGAATGCTCACCATAGGCCAATCGTTTATTTACTTTCTTACCCCATGATGGCTGCGGTCGTGTCTTGCCCCATCTGACTATAATTGTTAGACTTATTTCCGGCAAAGCTCTCAAAGGAGACAGATATTGAAGAGTGGTTGGCTGAGAACAATCCGGAGTTGATCGGTACGATTTATTTGTATAAATTGAAGGACTCCAACATCTTCCCAAAACACATGTTCAACATGAATATCACTAAGACAACGACTCCTCGTTGATGGTGAGATATTCAAGACATGAAACAGCAGAAAATGCAGATTCTTGAAAAAACACTGGCAGAGGGTTTCTGCAAGTTTATAAGCAATCTTCATTCTTGCTTCGCAAGTTCAGGATTAGTTGAGAGAATTTTC
The DNA here is from genome assembly GCA_030386875.1 of Morinoia aosen. Classification (NCBI taxonomy): domain Eukaryota; kingdom Metazoa; phylum Arthropoda; class Malacostraca; order Amphipoda; family Talitridae; genus Morinoia; species Morinoia aosen. The sequence goes on along the minus strand of CM059561.1, from coordinate 91,621,022 downwards.
TAAACATTTGGAATTGTGCGGAATAAATTGAGAAATAGATTAGGATCGGAACGCGCACAGAAATTGGTCTCATTATATCGCCACCTCACAAATGATCATGATGTGGAGGACAACGATAAAATGGCAGTGGATGTAGAAAGAGAAATAAAGTAGTACTGTAGTAGCGGTCTAGTCTAGAAGCAGGGTTGGCACATAAAAAACCCACCCAAAAAAGCCCAAAAAAACACATTAAAAATCCACTAAATAGTGTTTTTTTTGGGCATTTTTGGGTTTTATTGGTGCTATTTGCATTTCACTTGTTTTCAAGCTTATAGAATCAAAATGAGCTAAATATTTTTATTGTCAAAAATTTGTACAAGGCATTTGCATGACAACGACAATAAATATTGGAAAAAAAACACTATAAAAATAAAATAAGAAAAACCCTAATCACAAAAAAACTCGAGGGGCTAGTATATTTCCATGAGTTCCATTTCCAAAGAAAAAAACAAAAACTAAGAAACAAATGCAGTTTGACTATTTGAGAGTAAAGAGACTTCTGAATTCTTCCTCTATTTTCTAGACTAGACCGCTAATACAGTACTACTTTATTTCTCTTTCTACATCCACTGCCATTTTATCATCGTCATCCACATCATGATCATTTGTGAGGTGGCGATATAATGAGACCAATTTCTGTGCGCGTTCTGATCCTAATCTATTTCTCAATTTATTCCACACAATTCCAAATGTTTAGAAAATTCTTTCAATGGATCCTGAACTTGCGAAGTAAGAATAAAGATTTCTTATGAACTTGCAGAAGCCCTCTGCCAGTGTTTTTTTAAGAATCTGCATTTTCTGCTGTTTCATGTCTTGAATATCCCACCATCAACGAGGAGTCGTTGTCTTAGTGATATTCATGTTGAACATGTGTTTTGGGAAGATGTTGGAGTCCTTCAATTTATACAAATAAATCGTACCGATCAACTCCGGATTGTTCTCAGCCAACCACTCTTCAATATCTGTCTCCTTTGAGAGCTTTGCCTGAAATAAGTCTAACAATTATAGTCAGATGGGGCAAGACACGACCGCAGCCATCATGGGGTAAGAAAGTAAATAAACGATTGGCCTATGGTGAGCATTCAAGCTGCACTGGAACAAATTTGACGATGGAATCTGTTAAAGCATTTATTTCTAATCGTTTTAGTGTTTGTTGCAATCCTGAACTGCAAAAAGTGATTTTTTTGACAAATTTTTGTACATGTTGTAACATGTAACAGTGTGGTTGACTGACTTGGCTTGCACTGCTAAGCCCTCCAGCTCACACAATACACACGTTAAGTTGTTAACAGCATGACTGTTGAGTGATGTGCAGCTGTCTTGCTTCAAGTTGCTTGTGGTGGTTACTGATGATCTGCATGGTGCTTCCCTCTCACATGACTTGCGTCTCCCTTCTGCTAAAACAACTTACTATGAATTGACAAGCATAGCGATTCTCTTTGCACATCTTATATCTTTACAGACTGCACAGCTATGTCCCTATGCATATGGTAATTGGTAAGTGGTAATTGTGATGGACAAACTTAATTCATATATTGTTCATAGAATGTAATAATTCATATAATGATGTAATATGATGTTGGAAATAAAGTAATGAAATAATATTTACTCAATAAGTGTATATATATCTGGAAAAGAGGCAACTGGAGCCATGTGAATAACTCTTTCAAACAAAAAAGGTATTACCAAAAAACCAATAAAGCCTAAAAAAAACAATAAAACCCAAAAAACCCAATTTAACCCAAAAAACCCGCGTGGGTTGAGTGTTTTTAAAAAACCTAGGGTTTTTTCCATCCCTGTCTAGAAGACAGAGGAAGAATTCAGAAGTCTCTTTACTCTCAAATAGTCAAACTGCATTTGTTTCTTAGTTTTTGTTTTTACTTTGGAAATGGAACTCATAAAAATATACTAGCCCCTCGAGTTTTTTTTTTGTGATTAGGGTTTTTCTTATTTTATTTTTATAGTGGTATTTTTTTCAATATTTATTGTCATAGCCATGCAAATGCCTTGAACAAATTTTTGACAATATAAATATTTAGCTCATTTTGATTCTATAAGCTTGAAAACAAGTGAAATTCAAATAGCACCAATAAAACCCAAAAAAGCCCAAAAAAACCCACTATTTAGTGGGTTTTTTAATGTGGGTTTTTTTGGGCTTTTTTGGGTGGGTTTTTTTGGGTGGGTTATTTATGTGCCAACCCTGAAATAGTAGAACGTATGAGATCATTCTGGAATAATCCTGCAATCATTTTAATGTATTCTATCGAGAAAAAAGTCAGGCATTCTAAATTTTTGTTCACAAATTAATTATACATGTTCCTATAAATTTTTCTATTAAATAATTGTGGGTTTTAGATTTATTATTAACCTTATTATACTATTGCTCTTATATAGTCCAATTTTCGTAATTGTACGTCGTTTAGAAATGTAGAATCGGGCCATTTAATTAACATGTTATATTATTTTGCTCCCACTATGTTTCCCGCAATATTAAGAAACTTGACACGTAAAGAGTACGCGTAACTAATCTCATAGCTATGAAATATCGCTCTACACCATTTTTGAACATCTGATATACGGCCACCGCCCAATTACCTGTATTGACAGGCGCTGTACGGACCCTTAATAATATCTCGAGCGCGATCTTGTGAATTGAAGCGTGTTGCTGTAGTTGAACTGCAATCAAGATGAAAATTGTTCCCCATACCGTTGCTTAAGCCCCAGATGAGATGGTTGTGTAGTATAGATGAGCCGTTACGGCTTGGACGGAGCGAATGAAACCTTCTCAATGTGTTGCACGCGCAAGCGGCATCGCTGTTTAAGCGTTACTTGCTGGAACTGCTACTGGATTTAATGACACATAAGTTTGTCAGAACTTGTAATTAGAGCGATGCACACTGCCTGTTGGATAGCGGGTGTCTCGCACTGAAACCTGCACAGTGCACATTCCGACGTCTGGCGCCGATTTTGGCATATTTTGGCATATGTACCGTGCTTTAAAAATTGCCACGTAGATTTAGGAACAATTTATTTCCTTTATTGGGAATTTGAAGACAGTGCGGATTTAACATGTTGAATGTCTCCACAGCATTCAGTATTATATGTCGCCAGCTGTTCTTGCTATTTTATTCTTTTTTTGTTTCTTCAGCTTATCGTAAGTAAGATAGGTAGAAAAAAGGGTAGCGTTCTGTTGAGGACGTTGAATTTTTCAATAACTCAAATGGCTATTTTGTTCTGCGCAAGGACCTTCATGTTAATTGTGTGCCATATTAAACCTAGGAGGACGGAACTAGTTCATCTAACATATACCGTTCATTGCTTCTTTTTGGTGCTATATTTGTTAACGAGTTTACTTTTGCGAGCTTACCTAGTAGGATGCGCACCGCGTTGAAATACATTAGCGACGACTGAAAAAATCTAAAGCGCTTCATTTCCACGACGTGATTTGTTCGAAAGTCTAATGAATACCAGCTGCTCACTAACCTACTCAACAAACGGTATCTGATGTACCTGCGATTGCTTGCATTGAAGACGAGCCTTTGTCGTTGCTCTCGGCCTGAGTTTTTGTGTCGGCCAAGAAGCATTGCTGTCAAGGCTTAGACAGGGTGCCAGCAAAGAGGAACTTGCGTCATGACCTCGGGTGTACCGGCCGTCTCATTAGTGCTTTGTGCGCTGTTTGCGCGAGTGACACGGACTTCAAGCAAATAGACCCTCATTTTGTTGCTTGTTTAATGACTTGCAACGTCAAGCTTAGCTCAATGTTCAGTACACAGATGACATTTTCACGCCATGTTGCCCATTGTTTGTTGATGCATTTCATACTTATAGAAACGAAGCTTGCTAATGAATTAACGTGAAATGGTGCTCTCAACCTTGACGTTTAATTTTTAATTTAATTTAGTTTCATTTATCTGGATAACTCAGAGAAGCTCTGGCAACCTAAATTCTTTAGCACCGCCGCTAAATTTTCTCGAAGCTCACCTGAGTTAGAGTACTTTTCGATCTCCCGTAATTTTCAAGTCACGAATAGAATGTTATTTTAAAATTAGATCACATGTGAATATTTAGGTCATGTTCTTTAAATAGCTATTTTTCGAACCTAAGAATTGATTGATAATCATACTTTCTTATGAGGATGCAACAAATGAATACCACTAAGACCATTTGAGTGAAAACTGACTGAAGAGTCATTGGAAAATTTCTTTCATAACATGAACATTTCTACCAAACCGTGCCTGGAATACTGCTTGCGAAACTTATGTTATGAGGTGAACTGAGAAGAGCGTGATTTCTACCTCTCAGGGAAAACAACTATTATATCTACGGGAATTAGCACTCCCGAAGGGGAAATGTGAGGGCCCGAGCTGTGAGTTAGGTAGGCCTTTTTTTTCTTAAAATAAATTGTTATTTGTTATGTAAAGGATAATTTTTTTTCAGTTCACTGCTATCCTGTTTTCCAGCACCTAATACTTTCTTCTTTCACTTTCATCTGGTTTTGTGAACTTTTTTCTCAACTTACTGTTCCTATGCGCCCTTCTGCATAGATTCCGCGTTCGTTTATCTCCATATTAAATGAAGCCTTCTTCCTTCCTCTCTTCGGAGCGCTTTATTTCAGGGGTAGGGAGGTTTTGACTAACATCTAATCTAAACTAACGTGAATTTCTTCCATTTTATTCGTGGATTACTTGAATTAAGTGCAGAATGATATTGAAGTTAAATTTCCTCTATACTATTTATACTATTACTAAAGCGAGTTTTTCCATTCACTTCCTATCAGTTTAAGGAAAAATGTAAATTTTACCGTTTATTGCTACTAAAAGTTCGTTGTGGACGGTGACAATGAAGCAAGCCAATGAGGAAATAACTCAAGCTAAGCAGAATTTTATTAGCTCCCTATTTAGATTTCAGTGCTCCTCGGTGAGTATTCCTCAGTGAGTAATATACCTCAGTGAGTAATATACCTCAGTGAGTAATATACCTCAGTGAGTAATATACCTCAGTGAGTAATATACCTCAGTGAGTAATATACCTCAGTGAGTAATATACCTCAGTGAGTAATATACCTCAGTGAGTAATATACCTCAGTGAGTAATATACCTCAGTGAGTAATATACCTCAGTGAGTAATATACCTCAGTGAGTAATATACCTCAGTGAGTAATATACCTCAGTGAGTAATATACCTCAGTGAGTAATATACCTCAGTGAGTAGTATACCTCAGTGAGTAGTATACCTCAGTGAGTAGTATACCTCAGTGAGTAGTATACCTCAGTGAGTAGTATACCTCAGTGAGTAGTATACCTCAGTGAGTAATATAGTCTGAAATTACATGCCTCCCGGATAGGGAGGATTGTAGTGGGTACATCGACCTCAGTCATTGAATGTAAGTGGCTGCTCACCTATTTTTTCAATTTGAAGTTGCCCATCGTATCTGCTATTAAAATTAATTCTGTATACCGCATGGGTAAACAGTATTTGTTTTACTTTCTACGTTCTGAAATTTAATGTTTTTCGTCGTGACGAATTTTGCGAAAAAAAATCATCAGTTTGTTTAGGTTTTCGCATTAATAGTTTGCCTTCAGGTTTATGATTAACTAGTGTATGCGGCTCGCCAAATATAAAGAGGTTTGATATTCTCCTTAAATAAATCTTCCAGATGTGGATGACCAACAAATATATTCATCCTAATAGTACTCGCAATTCAAATATTCTTGTAATAATTGTGCACTGGTGAAACTCGTATCACAGATACAGTTATCAAGCATCCTCTCGACTAGAGCGTGACAGAGAGACGGACCGACCAATTAACCATCAAGCAGGAAACAACTGTGTGTTATTATTTAATGGATTTTCAACTGGAAACATTCATGCCCTCTCACGAAAGATATTTATTTCTTCAAAATTTAACCTCGTTGAGGGGTCATTTATACAAAGTATTTGATAAAATAGAAGGATCTAGAAATTAGCTCCAGGAGAACATACGAGGTCCCGAGCTGAGGGTTCGGTAGGTTTTTTTTTTTTTGTTGAAGCCGAATAGGTTTTTGTTTTATTTAGTTACGGATCATCTTTTTTCAGATCATTGTTGATTTGTTTTTCAGTACCTACTACGTCCTCCTTCGACCTATGTTTTGTTCATAAATTAATTTCCTGATTTGCTATTTCTATGCTAAAGGAATCTCGTGTGGGAATACTCCTTGCAATTACATGTGTGTAGATTCAGCGTTCCTCTTAGCATGAAATGATGCCTTCGTCCTTCCTCTCTTTGGTATATCTTTGTTGTTGTTAGCGAGGCTTAAACTAACTTATCCATTCTGTCTAATATGCGTGACACGATCTTGAACATATTTAATTCTAACTTCTAATTTATTATGCTAACTTATACTCTAATTCAATTTTTATAGAATAGAGAGTTCTCGGTTCTCTACAGTACTTCCAGATCTTGCTGTTGTATTAAGAAAGAAACATTCGTTGCGATTGCTGGCCTTGTATTCATTGAAAATTTGATCGTCGAGGTAAATTTGAACTTTCACGCCTATCACTGATAACTTGGCGTTCAGGCTTCGTACGACCGCGCAACAGGCGCGCATGTAGCGAATGCAAAGTACCTTATGCTATAATAACATACTCGAGCTCTTTGAAATTTCGTTGAAAAATTGCAAGGCAAAGTTTGGTGGTACTCGTAAGGTTGATCTCGATTAAACATCCTCACCGGAAACGAGGCGGCGCAGAAACTTGTTCAGAAGTTTATTACAAGAAACAATTCTTCAGTTACCAGGACTTACAATAAGTGTTAATTTTTAGAGCATTGCTATGATCTGTTACCTACGCGGGAGTTCATCACTTGATGCTCTAAGGTCAGCTTCGGATCATAATTCTTACCTTAGCTCCGCGATGCGAGAGCATCGGCTGTTGTGTGGGACAACAAAAAGTAAGAAAAATGGCCATCTAAATTGCGAGAATAATGTGGATGATTATGAAAACATAATTCAGAACTATCAAACAAGACTGTGTCATGTTCCTTTATGTAGAATGGATGGCTGATAAAAATTAGCACATGTATTTACGGTAAACTGTACATAAAATTCGACAACGAAACACAACAGGGTTCACTGTATCAAAGTTATTTTTTTTTTTGAGATCGAGTCATCAATGTGTATGAGTTGCAACGTATTATTGAAAGAATTATCATAGGCTTTGAATAGAGACGTTGCAATCGTATATGATGATTTGTCGTTTCTGTTGTTGACTAAACTGATCATGAACTTTATTTTTATCAAAGGCAATTGAGTTAAAATAACCCCTCAGGGGGATACAACTATTGTATCTATGGGAATTAGCGCTCCCAGGAGAACCATGTGTGGGCCCAAGCTAAAGGTTAGGTAGGCTTCCTTTTTGTTGTAATAAAATAGGTTTTTGTTTTGTTACGGACCATCTTTTTTCGGTTCACTGCTGTCCTGTTTTTCAGCACCTACTACTTTCTTCTTCAACTTTTTTCTTGTTTCATGAACTTCTTTCCTAGCTTACTGTTTCTGTGCACCTTGTGCATAGATTCCACGTTCCCTCAACTCCATACTAAATGGTGCCTTCCTTTTTCCTCTCTTGGAACATCTTTGTCGTGGTTAAGGGAGGCTAAAACTATCTTATATAATAATTATATAATAATGAGTTAAAATAAACTCATTGGATTCCCTGCATGACCGATGAGTTCTTTGTTATTTCTACTACTTTCAGGTTTTTGAATTATGTGTCAACTTTTCTTTTCATTAATTCATATTTTTTTCTCAATATGGAAGGAAATTGTTACTTGTGTTAAGGTTTTCCTGTATAGAGTTAGGAAGAATGTGTAATATCTGTATTACTTTGAAAAATGGATTGCTGAAGGTCCGTAAAATCCCACAAAACTTCATTCATGACACCAAAGTATTTATGTCCTGCACTAGATTTTGGTGTCTCATATAATATTTTAAATCCTTCAAAACATAAAGGCAAAGTAGTTGAAAAACCTAGCAGCACCTAATCGTTTTTTATAATAATACACAGTTGTTCTTGCTTGGTCTGTCGTTCTGTGACGCTCTTATGGATGTTAAATGATCGTGTCTGTGATGCGAGCTTCACCAGTACACAAGTACAAGATTATTTTAATCGCAGGTACTACTAGGGTGGATGTATTTGTTTGCCCTTCACATTTGGAATATTTGTTTAAGGAAACTATTGAACTCGGTCATTTTTGATGGGCCGTGCACACTAGTGCTCACATAAAAGCTGAGCCTTCACGTTTTGAGCGCTGCTGTGATGTTTTTTGGTTGAGGCGTGGCAGTTTGCCTTTCATGTGCCTCTGAGCTAGTGAGATGACCTCAGCCCGCCTCGTGTGTTTCACGGCAGCTTTTGCTAGTGCGCCCCTCAGGGGCATGGGAGAGGCAATATGTTTAGGTTAGTGAGATCCGTCTGTCTGTTCTGGGAAGTGGCGCTCCCGCAGGAGATGCTGCTAAGTGACCTTAGCTACTGATAGGCTTCTGAGACTTCTATCTTTCATGCCTACCTTGCTACTTTGTTTTTATGCCTTCTTCACCGTTTCTTCCTTGTTTTTTCTTCTTTTTCCTTCCCAAGTTGCTGTTTCTATGCGTCCCCCTCAGGGGGATACAACTATTGTACCTATGGGAATAAGTGCTCCTAAGGAGAATATGTGAAGTGCCGAGCTAATGGTTGGTAAGCCTTCCTTTCGTTGAAATAGAATAGATTTTTATTATTAGAGGCCAACTTTTTCCGGTTCTCTACTGTTCTTTTTTTAAGCACCTACTATTCTCTTCTTCATTCTTCAGCTTTTATCTTGTTTCATAAACTTCTTTCTAAATTTAATGTTTCTATGTACCTTGTGCATAGATTCCACGTTTCTTTAATTCCATACTAAATGGTGCAATCCGTCTTCCTCTCTTTGGAACGCCTCTGTTGCGGTTAAGCAGGCTTAAACTAACATTTAATCTAATCTTGTTTCTAAGCGTAGAGTATCCTGTGTAGCAACATATTTTGTGCATAGATTTTACAATTTATTAGTTCAAACTTGATTTTTCCTTTACCATTTTGAAGCATTTTTGCCATGGAAACGAAGCCTTAGATAAAGTGTTACACTTACTACTCTTGCCAGACAGCTGTCCACAGCGTTTTCTCCCTCTCTGGCTGAGCTGCAGTACATTACGGCCAAGACAACCGAGCCTGCGAACCTCATTTCATTCCGAGGAACAATTCCCCAATAATTCAGTGCGTCACGCTATAAAATTTATGAAACGCTCTTCTCAATGTGGAAAAAAACGCAGTTATCATATTATGTCATTCAAGCTATAAAGTAAGTACGTACTGGGAACCATAATCAATCCTCAAATAGCGTTTATTGACGATAAATATATTACTCAATACTCAATGGAACTTACTAGGTTAAGGTTGTGTGAATATAAGAAGATGTTTAAAAAGCTTTAAGTAATTCTGAAACTTCCACTCATTTTAGATTTGCACCTTATGTTATCGAGGATCCAGTATCGAGTTTACTGTAACTTCTGTCGATTAAAATTAAAATGTTCTTATCGGACTGAGGTATATTTAGTATTCACTGCGTACATTGCCATCGCAGCAACGTTCAAGTTACGAATTGCCTTTCAATAACCTAAGAAACGTATAAAAATAGCCGCAAATTCAGGTCACCGTGGCGTTGACACAGCGGCTGGAACAAAAGACAGCTGCCGGCGTGCCACTCGGCCTGATGACGCGTGTGCCTGGCGCTCGTTAGACCCTGGCCTGGCGCGTCTGGTGCCCTCCTCGCCTCGCAAGGCACGTCACCAACCTACGGCGCTCCTAATATGTCGTATTTTTTTACTTGCGACGGTGATTTTGTACTTTATTTATTGCGGCTGATTTTTTCAACTGGGATTTCTTGCCGGTGGAGTGTGCTGTAAAAAGATCTGCAGGATTGTGTTAATTTAGCCGTTCATTTAGAAGTTGAGCTTGGACACCTAAACCTTCATAAAGCCTGCGTATACTTGGCTATCTGGGGGTGCCCGTATTCCGAGCATGAATGACGACTTTTGTATCCCATCTTTTCGCATAAAAGGAAAAAAATCATGTATAAAAGTGTTATGTTTAAGCACTCATGATTTTCCATTTCCGGTACACTTCTGTTGAAGTATCATCTTTCAGTGACTTCTGGAATATCCATTGGTAGAAATTTTATATTTTAAAGCCGGCAATTTTCTTCTTTCGGGTGGTCATACTCATGACGGCCTTTCCCTCCAACTATAATTTATTGACGGGACATGCAGCGTTTCGTCGATCTCTTAGAAAGGCGAAATCATCAGGTCGATGTGATCAATAACTATCTTTCAAAATGAAGGGATCAGCATCTAGTTCATATTGCACGGTGAATTTAATCAAAAGATAGTGTGCGTTTGAAGGATGTACTTTAATCCTAGAACTAATTGGATTCCATTCTTGATTTTGAAAAATTTTATGCGAGATGCTAAGCTTCCGTGGAATCCTCCGTTCTTTTTTGTGTGTTTGAAACCATAACATGTGTCCAGTTACAATACCAGTACTTTCTTACACAATATCGCAGAACAGAGGTACCCGGAAAGTTGCGGCGCTTGGCTATTAACTGCGACCTGAGTTATTGATACCGTTATTTCTGAGACTTATTCCACCCTTAATGCGCGCTCATCCCTGACTCCCTCAATCACCCATATCGTTGGCGCCTCTACCCTCGGGTGCGGAGGTCGGGCGGTGCATCAATTAGCAGTGCCGAGTGGGGGAGCGGACCCCAAACTTTGGCCTCGTGAGTAATGGGCGCTCATTTTCTTATCACAAGATTTAATGAGCTTTGCAGGCTCTGAGCAGAGACTCGGTTGCCCTGAAGGCCTGCCTGAGACTTTATACGCTCTGAGCACCATCGTAATTAAGACGACTTTTCTTGGAAGGTTTCCACCGGGTTCTCAGACTGCATCTTCCAGACCTGTTCTATTGCGAACGGCCTGAACTGTTGTCTACTCATTACGGCCTTAAGGATTGTCTATTTCTTACGGCCTTAAACTTTGGCTCAAAGTGATCAGTGAACTTTGGAGGTTGATCGCCAAATCTCCCAACAGGTTTCCTCGATCATCGCGTGACGATCCTTCGGTATAAACTCTGCTACGAGATCTCGAAAGCTTTTCTTGAAGCAGTTATAACTGATAATTATTTGGGGAGCTTATATACGCGCGTGTTATGACACTGCAACTTGAGTGAGAGAAGCCACGACTTAGGCTAGAAAAAGGCTTTACTATCTATCTCGTACTGCCCTTGGAGCGGACGAAAAAGAAAATGCCATCCATCGCTTCCTTGCTTTATACCGTTTTGCCGGAATGTGAAAACGAACGAATTCACTTCATTAAAAAAAAATGAACTCGAATTTTTGAAGTTGCAAAACGGTTCAAATAAACAAAATCTCAGTAAAAACTAGCACTCGTTTTAAAGCAAAAAAACTTTTTACTGTGGCTAAATGATAATATTTATTAAATCTCGCGTCTGCTTATGAATTTCTGCGCTATGGAATAAGTCGGGACTCTCCAAAAAAAAAACTGCGTCGATCGTACTTGAAGATATAATTCGTTATCAGTTTTCTACGAGTTCAACTACGCGTATTCTACGAATATTCTGCAAGCCTTCCCTCAGAATAAAGCTTCTTCATAATACTGTAGCGTCTACGTCACGAAAACGTTACATCGGCGTTCCCTTACACACTAGCTCTGAGTTTTCTGCAACTACCACTCCAGACATCTTCAGATCTGTATGTCCTCTATTTATAATGCTATTTTGTACATTTTAGAGTAAATTTTACAATAGGAATCCATTTATAGCTAATTGCTTCATTTAAGCATGTTTCTAAGCACGTTGAATGATTTAGATATTTTTTAGACGTCTTTGAAACTAATACATTCGATTCAAGCGGTTGCCTTTCTAACCGCCTAGCAAAGCCGAGGGCAGCAGTTGGGCCCCACACATCATAATAGTCAGTAACGCGTTATTTGCCTCTGCGTCCTGACCCAGTGGGCGTAGGCCGTCGCACTTCGAGGATGTCAGTGAATTAGGCCTGTAAATCATGGCTCTACCATTGAGTGTTCAAAGCGCACTCCTAATCGTCTACACTCTACAACAACTCATAAAGCCGAGTATCTTAATGCATTTTGGTTCATTAAACTGCTGTCGATTATTTAAGCCTCAGGTCGTAGCGTGAACGAGAACTTGTCGCTTCAAACTAAGTGTCATGTACATTATATTAGCTTTTTAGTAGTAAATTGTAATCTTATCCCCCTCAGGGGGATACAACTATTGTATCTATGGGAATTAGCGCTCCCAGGGGAACCATGTGAGGGCCCGAGCTAAAGGTTAGTTAGGTAGGCTTATTTTTTGTTGTAATAAAATAGGTTTTTGTTTTATTACGGACCATCTTTTTTCGGTTCACTGCTGTCCTGTTTTTCAGCACCTACTACTTTCTTCTTCAACTTTTTTCTTGTTTCATGAACTTCTTTCCTAGCTTACTGTTCCTGTGCACCTTGTGCATAGATTCCGCGTTCCCTCAACTCCATACTAAATGGTGCCTTCCTCTTTCCTCTCTTGGAACATCTTTGTCGTGGTTAAGGGAGGCTAAAACTTTCTTATATAATAATAATAATAATTGTAATCTTATCTCAAGTTTATCCATTCCAATTTTTCTTGAAAAAATGAAAGATTGGCACAAAACGTGTCCATGTTACCGCACTAATGTAAATCTGAATTGTTCCATATCGTTTGTCTCATGAGAGGTTGATGGCAGCATTCTAAATATTGTATTGAAAAGAAATGAACGCATGAACAACGAAAGAAAATACTTCATGATCGGTATGAGGACGTAGAAAAGTCCCGTCCAACCTTGAAAAACAATATAGAATCCAGCCGCGCGACCATCGAACTTGCCTCCGTCCAGGCAGACCCTGGTTCGAGTCCCGGCGCTGGTGGCGATTTTCTCTGTTGGGTATAGGAGAAAAATTCCAAGCACAATACCCCACTCTACCCAGGTGTCTGAAATGGGTACCGGTCTTGACTGGGGGAAAGCGTAATGGCGTCCTGGCGTTAGTTATAAGGCATTTGAAAATCCAATGTATAAGGTGATATGTATCAGGCTTGATTGGAAATAAAGCATCCGTAGATGCCTTCATTATTCCTATTTCCCAACGTAATGACCGCAGCAGTGAGATTAGAATTCAACCTGGAAGGATCACAACGTAAATTTAGCGTTGAGTTGTGACTCAGTACATTACAAAGGATGTATTTAAAAATTGATATTTTTGTGGCTATGCTGGCAAGTATTTCATTTCTCTCTTAAAGTCCTAAAAAATTTATTTTCAGTGAAGGCAGCGCGTAAAATCACGGCCAGACATTGAATTCGTCTTCTGAAATATGCCTATCTTTCTTGTATAGCCTTCTTTACTTCAGCACTCAGCAACTCTCAACCCTCAATCCTCAACTGCAACTCTCTACCCTCAACTGCAACTCTCAGCAACTACTTCTGCAACTCTCCCCCCTCAGGGGGCATACGATAGTCAATGGGTTACACTTGGTCTAGTTTGTCTTTGTCTGTCTTCTGCCATGAGGACTAGCGCCCCCAGTGGGGATACTGTAAGATTACCTCGGCCATTGGTAATCCGTAACGATTTCTATCGTTCGTGCTCACTTGGCTTCTTTCAGATTTCGTCCCTTATTCTCTTGTTCTTCTTTGACTTTTCTTTTTCTCTAACTCGCTGTTTCTATGCGCAGGATATTCTGTATGGGAACACGTTTTGTGTGTAGATTCCCCGTTCCGAAAAGTCCATGCTAAATGATCCCTCGTCTTCACTTTCTTGAGATCGTTTACCTTATAGAGTCTTAAACTAATTGATATGATGATAATTGTTGTAATAATTTTAATGAAATTCAACACTTTGACCGCAACGTTCGCCACCTGTGGCTGCAGAGTTTTTTTTTATAATGCTGCTGACCGACCAGTAGTCACAAATTCAATTTTCGTAATGCTTAATTAAAGCTATATTAAGGCACGATCCAGCTAATGATGGCAATTTTTAAAATTGCTTACCAAAATTCAGTTAAACATTAATTAAATTAAAATAAAAAATTTATTAAATCAATTTTATTTAGTTAAATATTAGTTGAATATTCAGCATCAGTCTTATTAATTGCGGTCAGTGTTAATGTTGCTGATATATTTACGACGTAAATATTTCTTGAAGGGTTCCTTACTTATCCGCTTTCAGCGCTTTGAAGTTTATTTTAAGTTTCTGTACGAAGTTGATTTGCCACATTTGTAGTAGGTTAGATCAATTGTTTACTTCGACATCCATGTGGACTTTCAACTCTTCATTTGAACGTAGGAAACTAAACTGCAGTACACGCTGATGACAGGAAACATACAGTACGGTTGTCTGAACTAATGTCAACGTAAACCATTCATCTAACCTAACCAACTACATGGACTATCAAAGTGCGCTCAAAGCTTTCTTTACACAACGCAAATGATTATTTTCTTGATTGAATGGTCACTTGCGACAAAAAGTAAGCATCTTTTGATAACCGTAAACGAACAAACCAGTGACTTGATCACGATGAAACATTTCCCAGAACCAAAGCTGCGTCAGCAAAAGATTGTTGTGACTGATGCTCAGTAATTGGTGTTGTTCACTACTGCCTTCTGGCGGCCAATCAGAGTATGACAGAGGAGATTTGCTGTATTCAGTTCGTTGAAATTCCTGCTGACTTGCAAAAGATAAGACCTGCATTTGTGGATCGGCATGGCCCCGTTCTGCTCCACGACACCGCTCGTCACACGTTGCATGTTTCACGAATGACCCTGTAGAAGCTTACTGATTTGTGATAAGACTCCCGCATACTCCTGGTATTTTTCTCGCTGACTACCATTTTACAAACACTTGCACAGGCTTTTGAATAATAAAACTTTCAGGTCCAACAGTCCACTCAACAGAGCTCGCGATGCATGCTCCAATGGTATGAACAGGTAAACTCTTTCATCCATTCAGTCCCAGTTAGCTACCTGATATTGCAAGTCTTTACTGCATGCTAATTTGTGGAAATAGTGTACAGGAATGAAATTATATTTAATCGAATGAATGTATGGTCGGGATTTCCTCAACAGCGTGTATGAAATTTCCCCTGGCGAATGGATTGAATGCGTGACACAGATAAGTACGAACAAACGTGGACGCGTACCTAGGAATCAGTGGAAATTCTACGATGTTCATATTTTTCTCTTTGTGGAAAAGTTCGAATGAATTCAGTTCTCAACTAATTTTTTTTAACTTTAGAACAGTTTAACAAAAAAAATCTTACCTTTTGAATTACTTTATAAACTAGCAACATCCTTGCATCTCTTCTACGAATTCAGTAGAGAGTTAGTATTTCTCCAACGAACAAATGAAAGAAATGAAAGCCTGCATTCCCACGCAAAACATGTATCATGGGAGCCTATATGCCTCTTTTACGAACTACAAAGTTGGGAAGCCCGTATCACTGCTACGTTGTGCAGCACGTACTCCCTTCATCTGCTACATGCCTCAACGGTATCGGGGCGCATTATTGTAGAGCACAATTCCTTTAAAAGAGCTTCAAATACTAATGATTTCATCGCTCTTTTTGACTCGTATTTCCATCAGCGCACATTTGAAAGCCCACAAATATCTCATGTTCATGATTGATCACCATTACAGTCGCTGCAGACACGCAAGGCTGCGTGCGGCACAAAATTGAAGCCGCTGTAAGGCCTCGTCTCGCTACCCTCGAACTTGAAGATATTCCGTCGGGCGTTAGAAAGTTTTTCCGTCCGTAAAGTTTAATTCAATTTGTCAGGGGAGAGAGACCGGACCCGTGAGCAGTGCCTGGTTTGCTGCCCCCTGTAGGGGACGTGCCCTCCCCCATTTAGAGCGCCTGCATGGCTTTGGTGCTCTCCTCAACATATTCTAGTCGCTGTAAAGCGACTGGAGTAGCTTTTTCTGCGCCATCTGAATGACGTTCCTTTCTGATATTTATCATTGAAGAATTTCTTACGAAGGTCTTCATTTTTATTTCCACTCGGAATTTTAGTTTCCTGGCTTCGTTCTGCGTACAAAAAGTTTCATTGTGTCTGCACTGCAAATCATTCCGTTTGTCCCGAAATATTGTCTCATAAAATGATGTTGGGAATTATTAGGATTTTGCGAAAATACTTCACTTTGAGAAAATGGGCAAAAAACCGTTATCACTGTTATTCTCGAGCGTAAGAACGTGAACCAAAGTTTGCCCGTGTAGGTGAGGACAATTCTTCATTGTTCGGTCGGAAAAACAAGCAGAGATTGTTGTAGCGATATCGCAGAGGCTGGCGCGACAAAGAAAAGCTTAGTTAGGGTAGAGGTGTATAATATTTCACGGTCTCAAGTGCGCGGCCAGGCGAGCGCAGGCATAGAGAACGACGCACACACGAACACACGCACGATACAAGCGCACCCAAGCCGAGGCTTTGCAGGGCAAGGAGGCGGACGTGACTTATGAACACAGGCCCGCACAACCGGAGCCAATCACCGCTCGCCAAAGCTATGACGCAAGAAGGTGTGTCTGAGCACTCACCAATGGGAGACCCAGACGTGAGAACAAACAAGTATCCCGCCAATCAGGATGCAGATACGGCCTCTGTAGAATAGAAGCTTCGAGACTGATCTCGAAACAAGGAAGCGAAACATATATAAGGAGGGTAGATGAAGCCTCTAGAGGGGATTTTTTGGGAACGCACGTGGGATACTGCGTACGACATCTGAGGGTAGACCACACCGCAGGTCGGCCTCGCCGGCTGGCCTTCTTCTACCAAACTGCAATTTGAAAGTACAAGAAACTATAAACCAGCCTCGCAGCGGTGATCGTCATGAATAAACAACGTCGGAGTCTGCAACGATAACACAAGTCGTGAGTACTGCACGGTCAAGCGCCTGGTACTCGGAGCATCTGAGATCTTAAGCGCCGGTCTACGACTGCGATGGAGCACGTAATCAGGAGACACGGAAGTACCACCGACATCAAATTCCGCTTGATACGCAACAACGTCGGAGTCTGCAACGATAACACGAGTCGCGAGTCCTGCACGGGCGAGCGCCTGGTACTCGCAGCATCTGAGATATTGAGCGCCGGTATACGACTACGATGGAGCAGCCGTGACAAGTGAGCCTGACGGCGGTTAATCTTCAAAAGTGACGGAAAGAAATGTAGGGTGGTGCCGGAAAATCACCGCCGAAGAGTTAAATGTGTATTATTGAGAAGTTTGGAAAGAGTGATCCACAGTTAAATTAGAGTGCAAAGTAGTTCACGGAATGCGGCATTCAAAGCGGCGCGCAATGTATAAATATGGATTTGTGTTTCCTACTGTGGTGGTGTGCTCTTGGCAAGGAGGATGTGTTTCATTCACAAAGCAAGAGTTAGAGGGTACGTGACCCGAAGCGTTTATTAAATTTTGAACAACTTGTGGTAAGCAAAGTTCTTTGATTTTTTTTAGATTGCATTATTCCAAATGTTTCGTGTTCATGCTAGCCCATTCACCGACTATGGTTCCTGATTTTATGCACAGTGCGGAAAGTTATTTTGCCGTAATCCTGTAATTGTTGTGCTAGCGTTCATTGTAACAAGGAGAGTAGATTTCTCGTTCTTTGTGTGGCTCATTACGTTGCTCATGTTAACGCGTTCATCTTGTGCTCATGTTGGCCCAGTCATGCCGCCACGAAGCGTGCGCAAAGCACGATTTATGGCAGTCATCGGCCTAGACAGCCAAGGTGTGGTTTCCTCATTGTGTCGTGTGGGATTGCCATGTCGTTAAATTCATGCGCATGTTGTTATAACATTTCCCTGAGCTTTAATCATTGCATTGAAATACTATGTGTGTCATATCCAAATCCACGTGTTTCCAAATAAATTCATGTAAATCTTCAATCCTTTTATTCTCCATGTCTGGTATGCAGGTGTACGCAAGCATGAAGGACAATATTATAAAATGTGTAAGGGGGTTGGAATTCCCTAAGCGTATGGAAAGGGGGTCCTAAACCCACCCCTCTTCTCTGTATCGCAACACGTTCCATTTTCTGAGAGTAGGTTGTGAGAACTTCAGAGCAGATGATATTATACTTCAAGAGTTCAAGAGTAATAGTCTGGTTTGTATGGTTGCTTGATTGTCGTCGTCCGGGCTCTGTTTTCATTAGTAACCTACGGCAGAGATCAACTCCCAACTTTCACAAATATAATGAATGATGGGAAATTCAACTTCGTTTCGATCACCAAAGAATTTATCTTTTCATTATTACGTCGAGAGGAATTTTTGCGTCTTCTTGCTGCTCTAAATTGTCTTGTCAGTCTTACACGTTGAATTTTGAATACAGTCTACTCAAACGTTCATTTTAGGTACGATATTTCCCATTGTTTCTTCAGCAAGTAATTATAAAAATTCATTAGAATTAGAAAAAGGAATTAAAGGAACTAAAGGAACTAACGAAAGGATTTTCATTAAGATTGAATCATTTTTACCTTCATAAAAGCAATGTTCTACAATTTACTGATCTGAATGAAACTCAGTTTTACTCAACATTTCAGAGTATTTTCGTTTCGCAGGAATTGTGGCCATGTCAGCATGGTCTATAGTTGCTGAATGAGAAAGACTGCGTTGCAAAAAATCAGCGCAATTAATCCTGTCATTATGCTCAGCAACTCAATCGTTTTCAAGTTTCATGTTAAACATAAAATCCTGGTACAATTCGTAGTTTCTACGTTTAGTCGTGCACATTGTGCATCATGTATGCGTAGGAATGACGGCCTAGGCTTCAGGTTTCTGAACCTTTAAATATCCTGAAATAAGTTACCCCGCATGTAATTCATGAAACAGTTCATCCATTCATTGATCAGGGACCACGCTGACAAATGCATTATACTTGTAAACGTATGTGAATAACTGTAAAATGAAAGGGTAACTGTTTTTTCTTCAAATTTGAAAACTTTAGAAATTATTTTACATTTGGGTGCCAAACCATCTTTAAATATTCATCTCAACCCTCATGCGTAAACTATAATTAATATATGGCTAAATGATTATGTTTTCACTAGTTTATATATAACACTTTCACTACCTCTATGGGATACAACTATTGTGTCTATGGCAATAGTGCTCACAAAGGGAAAATGTGAGGTCCAGAGCTGGGTATTAGGTGCGCCATTTTTTTAGTGAAAAGAATTTTGTTTTGTTAGGGGCCACCTTTTCTCAGTTCACTGCTGCCCTGTTTTCCAGCACCTCTAACTTTCTTCTTCAATTTTTTTTTCGTTTCACGACCCTCTTTCTTAACGTACTGTTTATAGAGACCTTGACCGGGAACACACTTTGTGCACAGATTAAGCGATCTCTTAACTCTATATTAAATGGTTCTTTCCTCTTCCCCTTTTTTCCCTCAGGGGGATACAACTATTGTATTTATGGGAATCAGCACTCCCAGGGGGAAAATGTTAGGGCCCGAGCTGAAAGTTATGTAGGCCTTCATTTTGTTGAATAAAATGTTTTTTTATGTTGAAGACTGTCTTTTTTTCGGTTCACTGCTGTCCTGTTTTTTCAGCACCTACTACATTCTTCTTCAACTTTGATCTTGTTTCATTATCTTCTCTACTCACTGTTTCTATGCCCTTTCTGCAGACTCCGCGTTCCCTTAACTCCATACTAAATGGTGCCTTCTTCCTTCCTCTTTTGGATCGCCTTTGTTGCAGAATCAGTGCAGATTGGTGGGTCTTAAACTAACTAATAATCGTCCCCATTTTGGAACGCCTTTGTTGCTGTTAGGCTGTTAGAGAAGCTCAAACTAACTTATCTAAGTAACTGGGCAGCCGTAATGTGCTTAATGTAGACATGCATCGAATTTTGAAGGATGGAAATACTAGGTTTTAGATTTAAACTTCGTGAAAACGAAATCCTGCATCAAAATAAACTCTAGGGCGAAACTTCTTCTTTAAGCCAAATAATTTCTAATATTCAAATAGAAATTTTTTTAAATTCAAGTTGAGACATTTAAAGTGAATGATTCTGTTAAAAATTTTTTGTTCAGCCCCGTCCATTTTGTAAGGTCCTTATTTTGGCCTGGCTTGTGTGTACCCTTGCAAGAGAAGCCTCCCCCAGCTACCGGGTCTGTAGCCTGACCTCGGAATGGTTTACTCCGTCATGGAATGCAAGGCAATCCTAATTGGGCCGGGCAGCCCCTCTCCGCATTCCCTGAGGCCCGCACCGCCTCCAGCAGCGCGCCGGCCCACGCCGCTCCTAACTCAACAATAATCCAAGCTTCGGTTCATGCGCTTTCCAGCTTCGAGAATTTGAGAATGGTTCGCAGGCGAGAAGAGTTTCTGAAGTCAATGTGAGGGCTGCAGAATTGAAATTTTATCCTCGAGCAAACAAGAGGTTTTATTCAGTTACGAGCGAATATCTTTTGAAACCGAATTGTGCTTAATTGGCCCTCTCCTATTCTACAATCAGCTATCGTTTCTTTTCTAAGACGATGTCGAGAAGTTCTAGTTTCTTTCAGGTCATAAATTTTCAAATGTTATTTTCGAATTTATTCCGCTGAGCTAGAGAATTAGAAACCATAGTCATACATTTCGAAACCGACGCTTCGTATTATGCAATTTTCATGCACTGCAGGTTTTTTGACAATTATAGAAACATACCTGCATCCTTAGGCAATCACACTCTACAATCTTCGTACTTTAAAGTAGGCATAAAGCTAACAAAATCAACAAGATACGACCAGAGAGGAATATTAACTTCAGGATAAAATCTGTACGTAAACTGTTCTACTCGTACTCTTTCATTCATTTCCAAATTTTAATAAATCTTGTTTTAATGGGCAGGTGTTTTTGATGCCGCACTCCCACAACGACCCTGGCTGGCTGAAGACCTTCGAAGAATATTACTTCCAGCAGAGCTCCAAGATCCTCCACAACATGGTGACGAAGCTTATGCTCTACCCCAAGATGACATTCGTCTGGGCCGAGGTGTCCTTCCTCTCCCTGTGGTATGAGAGGTGAGCTTTATGTGTGGATTAACCCGTGTTGATAATTCAAGCAACTTCACAACACTATTGTGTTGAAAAAGCAACTAATGTACCCTGTGGCTTCCAAAAGCCGCGATTTTATTCGAATATTGGCTTACGATAAGGGCAGACCTGATGAGCGTTTCTACATTTTTTGTTTTTGACGAGGAAGTTTTTCCTATTAAACTTGTGTTGTTTCACTTTTACTCTCTGGGTTAGTTTACATTGCGTTCATGTTTCAGCATAGTTCAATTTCTCAAAGTTTGAGCAGTAGGGAAAATTTCAACTCACAAGTCTGAGTTGGAGTACTTTTGCCAGTTTATCTTGCATTTATGTTTCTGTTTATCCTCACGGCTGATGTGTTCTGCAGATAGTAGAACAGAAGTATATCAGATACCCCTAGCTTAGTATTTAAATATTTTTCAATCTAAAATATTCGCTTTTTCAGATTGGAAATAAATAATTAGAACACACAATACAAAGCTCAATTATTTTAACTATTTGAGTTACGATGGCCAAATACTGATTTCAAAATTTTGCTTTGCAAAATGAAGAAATATTCTTCAATACCGCAGTGAATGATTACAGGGACAAATGCCACGACTTGACTTGAGGTCCAGTGACCAACTAAAGCTGTCCTGCGCTCTAGATCACCTCAAAAAACAAGTTTTCCAGAGCACTTGTTCCCTGGATTGCTCAGTTACGTTGAAAGCCTGCCTGTCCAATTCGGAAATCGACGACTTTTTCCATTACTTGCGGACGCTTCTGAATCACCAACCAGGTTCTGGTTGAAATTCTCCTGGAGACCAAATCAAGCTCGAGTAGAGCAATAGCTGGCGCGGTCTGCCAAGCGGCGGCCGTCTGTTTATTGTGATCTCAGGCCGGGGATTTGCTTTCGTTGCTCCTGTTTGTTCTTTCGTGATGTTATTGTTTCTCAAGTTGTTCACTTCTTCATTCGGATGTTTTCTAACACATATCCCAAGTTGACTCTCAAAGTTCTAAATTCCGTTGTACCGCCCTTCTTCGTTGTGTTGCTTCTCTCTAATTTTACTGTGGAATTTCGCTCCGATTTAGCACCTAAGTTTCCAGTGGTCCAAGAATGACAATTCAAATCTTCTAGTTTTTTTTTTTTGAAAAACCTTAATCTTTTCTTAAATATTTACTCTTAGTGAACTATTTCGATGTAGGGTCTCCTGCAGACTGTGCTAATTGACAATAGCTCTTATTGTTTGGTAGAATTTTTGAATTTGAGTAATTATTTGAGTTTGAATTTGTTGAAGTAATATAGAGTTGGCCTCGAGAATTACAATAGTTTTACTATCTTGCGGGATGATTTGGAAAGAAATTAATCTGATATCGTAGTGTATGTGTAGCAAAGGGGAAGAATACTTCATTGCAGTAAATTCTTTTTCGTGCATGCCTACTTCTATTTCGTTTTACTTAGTATTCTCTATTTTTTTAAACTATCAATCGAATAGTGCTGGTCTCTGTCGCATATATTTTCAGATGGAATATCATCCTCATTTTTTATTTCAGCGTCCCAAATTTGTGGCTCCTAAATGAAAGTTACCTTTCATGATCGATTGTTACTTCTTATTCTCGAATTCTTTTATTTTTTGCAAAAATTTTCTGTTGAAAGCCAAACTTCTTTGGAAATTTAAGCGTCTCTTGCTTTACTTCGATTAATTCACTTTTGAATGTTTTTTCATCGGCAACGTAGACTACGTTCGGTCCCACAACCTCGCTTCGTCCCCTACTCCTTAATACGTCCCCCACTCCTTTTTCCGTCCCTCACTCCTTTTTCCGTCCCCCACTCCTTTTTCCGTCCCCCACTCATTTTTCCGTCCCCCACTCCTTTTTCCGTCCCCCACTCCTTTTTCCGTCCCTCACTCCTTTTTCCGTCCCCCACTCCTTTTTCCGTCCCCCACTCCTTTTTCCGTCCCCCACTCCTTTTTCCGTCCCCCACTCCTTTTCCCGTCCCTCACTCCTTTTTCCGTCCCCCACTCCTTTTTCCGTCCCCCACTCCTTTTTCCGTCCCCCACTCCTTTTTCCGTCCCCCACTCCTTTTTCCGTCCCCCACTCCTTTTTCCGTCCCCCACTCCTTTTTCCGTCCCCCACTCCTTTTTCCGTCCCTCACTCCTTTTTCCGTCCCCCACTCCTTTTTCCGTCCCTCACTCCTTTTTCCGTCCCTCACTCCTTTTTCCGTCCCCCACTCCTTTTTCCGTCCCTCACTCCTTTTTCCGTCCCTCACTCCTTTTTCCGTCCCTCACTCCTTTTTCCGTCCCTCACTCCTTTTTCCGTCCCCCACTCCTTTTTCCGTCCCTCACTCCTTTTTCCGTCCCCCACTCCTTTTTCCGTCCCTCACTCCTTTTTCCGTCCCTCACTCCTTTTTCCGTCCCTCCTTTTTCCGTCCCTCACTCCTTTTTCCGTCCCCCACTCCTTTTTCCGTCCCTCACTCCTTTTTCCGTCCCTCACTCCTTTTTCCGTCCCTCACTCCTTTTTCCGTCCCTCACTCCTTTTTCCGTCCCTCACTCCTCACTCCGTCCCCCACTCCTTTTTCCGTCCCCCACTCCTTTTTCCGTCCCTCACTCCTTTTTCCGTCCCTCACTCCTCACTCCGTCCCCCACTCCTTTTTCCGTCCCCCACTCCTTTTTCCGTCCCTCACTCCTTTTTCCGTCCCCCACTCCTTTTTCCGTCCCCCACTCCTTTTTCCGTCCCTCACTCCTTTTTCCGTCCCCCACTCCTTTTTCCGTCCCTCACTCCTTTTTCCGTCCCTCACTCCTTTTTCCGTCCCCCACTCCTTTTTCCGTCCCTCACTCCTTTTTCCGTCCCTCACTCCTTTTTCCGTCCCTCACTCCTTTTTCCGTCCCTCACTCCTTTTTCCGTCCCCCACTCCTTTTTCCGTCCCTCACTCCTTTTTCCGTCCCTCACTCCTTTTTCCGTCCCCCACTCCTTTTTCCGTCCCTCACTCCTTTTTCCGTCCCTCACTCCTTTTTCCGTCCCCCACTCCTTTTTCCGTCCCTCACTCCTTTTTCCGTCCCCCACTCCTTTTTCCGTCCCTCACTCCTTTTTCCGTCCCTCACTCCTCACTCCGTCCCCCACTCCTTTTTCCGTCCCCCACTCCTTTTTCCGTCCCTCACTCCTTTTTCCGTCCCCCACTCCTTTTTCCGTCCCCCACTCCTTTTTCCGTCCCTCACTCCTTTTTCCGTCCCCCACTCCTTTTTCCGTCTCTCACTCCTTTTTCCATCCCTCACTCCTTTTTCCGTCCCCCACTCCTTTTTCCGTCCCTCACTCCTTTTTCCGTCCCCCACTCCTCACTCCGTCCCCCACTCCTTTTTCCGTCCCCCACTCCTTTGTCCGTCCCCCACTCCTTTTTCCGTCCCCCACTCCTCACTCCGTCTCCCACTCCTCACTCCGTCTCCCACTCCTCACTCCGTCTCCCACTCCTCACTCCGTCTCCCACTCCTCACTCCGTCTCCCACTCCTCACTCCGTCTCCCACTCCTCACTCCGTCTCCCACTCCTCACTCCGTCTCCCACTCCTCACTCCGTCTCCCACTCCTCACTCCGTCTCCCACTCCTCACTCCGTCTCCCACTCCTCACTCCGTCTCCCACTCCTCACTCCGTCTCCCACTCCTCACTCCGTCTCCCACTCCTCACTCCGTCTCCCACTCCTCACTCCGTCTCCCACTCCTCACTCCGTCTCCCACTCCTCACTCCGTCTCCCACTCCTCACTCCGTCTCCCACTCCTCACTCCGTCTCCCACTCCTCACTCCGTCTCCCACTCCTCACTCCGTCTCCCACTCCTCACTCCGTCTCCCACTCCTCACTCCGTCTCCCACTCCTCACTCCGTCTCCCACTCCTCACTCCGTCTCCCACTCCTCACTCCGTCTCCCACTCCTCACTCCGTCTCCCACTCCTCACTCCGTCTCCCACTCCTCACTCCGTCTCCCACTCCTCACTCCGTCTCCCACTCCTCACTCCGTCTCCCACTCCTCACTCCGTCTCCCACTCCTCACTCCGTCTCCCACTCCTCACTCCGTCTCCCACTCCTCACTCCGTCTCCCACTCCTCACTCCGTCTCCCACTCCTCACTCCGTCTCCCACTCCTCACTCCGTCTCCCACTCCTCACTCCGTCTCCCACTCCTCACTCCGTCTCCCACTCCTCACTCCGTCTCCCACTCCTCACTCCGTCTCCCACTCCTCACTCCGTCTCCCACTCCTCACTCCGTCTCCCACTCCTCACTCCGTCTCCCACTCCTCACTCCGTCTCCCACTCCTCACTCCGTCTCCCACTCCTCACTCCGTCTCCCACTCCTCACTCCGTCTCCCACTCCTCACTCCGTCTCCCACTCCTCACTCCGTCTCCCACTCCTCACTCCGTCTCCCACTCCTCACTCCGTCTCCCACTCCTCACTCCGTCTCCCACTCCTCACTCCGTCTCCCACTCCTCACTCCGTCTCCCACTCCTCACTCCGTCTCCCACTCCTCACTCCGTCTCCCACTCCTCACTCCGTCTCCCACTCCTCACTCCGTCTCCCACTCCTCACTCCGTCTCCCACTCCTCACTCCGTCTCCCACTCCTCACTCCGTCTCCCACTCCTCACTCCGTCTCCCACTCCTCACTCCGTCTCCCACTCCTCACTTCGTCTCCCACTCCTCACTTCGTCTCCCACTCCTCACTCCGTCTCCCACTCCTCACTCTGTCTCCCACTCCTCACTCTGTCTCCCACTCCTCACTCCGTCTCCCACTCCTCACTCCGTCTCCCACTCCTCACTCCGTCTCCCACTCCTCACTCTGTCTCCCACTCCTCACTCTGTCTCCCACTCCTCACTCCGTCTCCCACTCCTCACTCCGTCTCCCACTCCTCACTCTGTCTCCCACTCCTCACTCCGTCTCCCACTCCTCACTCCGTCTCCCACTCCTCACTCCGTCTCCCACTCCTTTTTCCGTCCCCCACTCCTTTTTCCGTCCCCCACTCCTTTTTCCGTTTCCCACTCCTCACTCCGTCCCCCACTCCTTTTTCCGTCCCCCACTCCTTTTTCCGTCCCCCACTCCTTTTTCCGTCTCCCACTCCTCACTCCCTCTCCCACTCCTCACTCCGTCTCCCACTCCTCACCTCCGTCTCCCACTCCTCACCTCCGTCTCCCACTCCTCACCTCCGTCTCCCACTCCTCACCTCCGTCTCCCACTCCTCACCTCCGTCTCCCACTCCTCACCTCCGTCTCCCACTCCTCACCTCCGTCTCCCACTCCTCACCTCCGTCTCCCACTCCTCACCTCCGTCTCCCACTCCTCACCTCCGTCTCCCACTCCTCACCTCCGTCTCCCACTCCTCACCTCCGTCTCCCACTCCTCACCTCCGTCTCCCACTCCTCACCTCCGTCTCCCACTCCTCACCTCCGTCTCCCACTCCTCACCTCCGTCTCCCACTCATCACCTCCGTCTCCCACTCATCACCTCCGTCTCCCACTCATCACCTCCGTCTCCCACTCATCACCTCCGTCTCCCACTCATCACCTCCGTCTCCCACTCATCACCTCCGTCTCCCACTCATCACCTCCGTCTCCCACTCATCACCTCCGTCTCCCACTCATCACCTCCGTCTCCCACTCATCACCTCCGTCTCCCACTCATCACCTCGGTCTCCCACTCATCACCTCGGTCTCCCACTCATCACCTCGGTCTCCCACTCATCACCTCGGTCTCCCACTCATCACCTCGGTCTCCCACTCATCACCTCGGTCTCCCACTCATCACCTCGGTCTCCCACTCATCACCTCGGTCTCCCACTCATCACCTCGGTCTCCCACTCATCACCTCGGTCTCCCACTCATCACCTCGGTCTCACACTCATCACCTCGGTCTCACACTCATCACCTCGGTCTCACACTCATCACCTCGGTCTCACACTCATCACCTCGGTCTCACACTCATCACCTCGGTCTCACACTCATCACCTCGGTCTCACACTCATCACCTCGGTCTCACACTCATCACCTCGGTCTCACACTCATCACCTCGGTCTCACACTCATCACCTCGGTCTCACACTCATCACCTCGGTCTCACACTCATCACCTCGGTCTCACACTCATCACCTCGGTCTCACACTCATCACCTCGGTCTCCCACTCATCACCTCGGTCTCCCACTCATCACCTCGGTCTCCCACTCATCACCTCGGTCTCCCACTCATCACCTCGGTCTCCCACTCATCACCTCGGTCTCCCACTCATCACCTCGGTCTCCCACTCATCACCTCGGTCTCCCACTCATCACCTCGGTCTCCCACTCATCACCTCGGTCTCCCACTCATCACCTCGGTCTCCCACTCATCACCTCGGTCTCCCACTCATCACCTCGGTCTCCCACTCATCACCTCGGTCTCCCACTCATCACCTCGGTCTCCCACTCATCACCTCGGTCTCCCACTCATCACCTCGGTCTCCCACTCATCACCTCGGTCTCCCACTCATCACCTCGGTCTCCCACTCATCACCTCCGTCTCCCACTCATCACCTCCGTCTCCCACTCATCACCTCCGTCTCCCACTCATCACCTCCGTCTCCCACTCATCACCTCCGTCTCCCACTCATCACCTCCGTCTCCCACTCATCACCTCCGTCTCCCACTCATCACCTCCGTCTCCCACTCATCACCTCCGTCTCCCACTCATCACCTCCGTCTCCCACTCATCACCTCCGTCTCCCACTCATCACCTCCGTCTCCCACTCATCACCTCCGTCTCCCACTCATCACCTCCGTCTCCCACTCATCAGCTCCGTCTCCCACTCATCACCTCCGTCTCCCACTCATCACCTCCGTCTCCCACTCATCACCTCGGTCTCCCACTCATCACCTCGGTCTCCCACTCATCACCTCCGTCTCCCACTCATCACCTCGGTCTCCCACTCATCACCTCGGTCTCCCACTCATCACCTCCGTCTCCCACTCATCACCTCCGTCTCCCACTCATCACCCCCGTCTCCCTCTCATCACCTCCGTCTCCCACTCATCACCTCCGTCTCCCACTCATCACCTCCGTCTCCCACTCATCACCTCCGTCTCCCTCTCATCACCTCCGTCTCTCACTCATCACCTCCGTCTCTCACTCATCACCTCCGTCTCCCACTCATCACCTCCGTCTCCCACTCATCACCTCCGTCTCCCACTCATCACCTCCGTCTCCCACTCATCACCCCCGTCTCCCTCTCATCACCTCCGTCTCCCACTCATCACCTCCGTCTCCCACTCATCACCTCCGTCTCCCACTCATCACCTCCGTCTCCCACTCATCACCTCCGTCTCCCTCTCATCACCTCCGTCTCCCACTCATCACCTCCGTCTCCCACTCATCACCTCCGTCTCCCACTCATCACCTCCGTCTCCCACTCATCACCTCCGTCTCCCACTCATCACCTCCGTCTCCCACTCATCACCTCCGTCTCCCACTCATCACCTCCGTCTCCCACTCATCACCTCCGTCTCCCTCTCATCACCTCCGTCTCTCACTCATCACCTCCGTCTCTCACTCATCACCTCCGTCTCTCACTCATCACCTCCGTCTCCCACTCCTCACCTCCGTCTCCCATCCTGCCACCGTCCCACCATCCCTCACCAGGCCGGCCCACAAAGCCCGGCTATGCCGGCCATGATACGGGCTCAGGTCTCTCTGTCTCTGGTGTTTGTCTCGACAAATTTTTCGTTATTCGAGGAGTTGTCGGACGGAACTGCTCTTTCTCCCTGGCCGTGTGTTTTTTTTAAATTTCTTTCAGCTTCTTTTCTTTCACGGTTTTTGTTTGTACGTCAAGCTACCATGTTCAATTTACTGTGCGGGTATTTTCCAAAGCTTGCGCAGGGTTCCATAGATTTGATGTAATGTTCGCGTTGCCTGACCAGTGTTCTCCGATTTCTCAATTTGTCTCGACTGATTTATGATGAATTTTATTTGTCAGATTGATTTATTTATGTAGGGAATTTCTATATATGGAAAAATTTCCTCCTCGTAGATCAAATATTTTCCATCCGAATTGATTTAGATTCGCTTTGTCTGGGTTTTGTATTACAGAGTGTGTCCAAAAATAAATTGAACACACTTTATCATAATGCTAATTTTATAAACACGTTCTCTACATAAAAATTTGGTCAACAATGTTTAATTCGAGTGGCAAGGATTTGAAATCATAAGTATTTTGGAAGGTAATCCGTACTACTGCAGTTTAGAGTGTAAAAATTTGAAGTCTGTTCAGAATATTCATATGCTTAAGAAATGTAGTTTGAATCGGGTTATTTATGTACGGAAGCTGGTGGAAATATCACCAGTTTCGATACAGGCATTCATCTTTGCCTTGATTTCCATGCACGTTCAGAAACGATTAGTATTTTAGTGATACGTGTAGATTTTTCTACTATTCCACCTCCAAGGCTTTTGAACGAAATTGATGTTTCTAACGGGAAACTCTTGAAATGTCACCAGAAGCATAAATCTAAGGGCTTCATATTAGAAGACCTGGATTGTCGGTAATTTGGCGCCCGCCACCAATCCAATGACATTGAACCCATCCAAACTGCCAATATGCAGTCGTACAGTGTGCAGGTGCACCAACGTACTGGAACAACATTCCAATGCGATTGGCTAGAAGAACCTTCGCTAAAAACTTGAAATGTTATATTGAGAAAGTTTCATTAATTGAATAAATCAATCTTACAGCATAAAGAGAAGCTTAATCAGATGGCTACCAAAAATACAGACAAACATTTCCGGAGAATTGAAGCTGAAGCGAATCACTCGCATGATTTATCCTCATGAATATAAGACCATTGATGCAGTTCATGCACGTTAGCTGGTCGTGTTTAGTCTAAATATTATACTTTTGATTAAAACCAAAGTTCAACTTCGTGTGAAGGAACCACCTCACAAGTTCAACCCGTCGTGGATAATCCTAAACATTCAATATTTGGACAAAATAGACGTGAAGTGGATATTGACCGTCATCGTGTATCACGACCCTCATTCTCGATTGAGACGTAAAACGTGTGCACCAAAACGAGAACTTGCGCGTGGATTGTACAGAAAATGTTCTGAAACTTCGTCCGCCATTTCTGCATCTCTTATTCCCGCCAGGCCTCAAAATGCGGACTTGCCAACTTTCATTCGATCTCCGATACTGATTCGCTGGTGTAGGTCTATTAGGATGCTTTATATAGCGTAATTTCTGACACTGTTGGGAATTACTCTCACTCTAACTCAGCGTTAAATTTACACTTCATTGTTATCGATACCTTTGCACTAGATTCACTGCCCAATGTAAACTAAATTTGATCCTTCGATGTATCGCTACTCGATCCAAAGCAACCTGATAATTGCATTGACACTGTAGGTTTATACCTTCAAATTTGTGCAGCTCTCAAATTTATCATTATGGATATAATCGTTATGGAGTAAAATGTGTGTATTAAAACGCATCCATGGCTAAGCTTGTACAAATATTTTTTGGACGCCCTCTGTATTAGATAACTTTGAGCAGAGAGTTGATTCAATTGCTCGCTGAAGTCTTATTTTCCCCAACTTGAATTTTGTTGTAGTTGTTCTAGGCGGCGAAATTTCAAACATATACGGTTGAAATTTTTTTTTCAGAAAGAATTACTATATTCGAATTTAAAATTTCTTAAAACATAGCTTGTACGGAGTTCTTTGATTGAAATTACTTCTCTAGCTCGGCACCTCGCTTATTCCTAATGGGAGCGCTAATTCTCATAGATACAATGCTATCTTCCTGAGAGGTACACATTCGTGTACACCACCGCTAAGTGTACATGTACTTTTAATACCATGTGACGTGAAATTCCAATTTTACTATTTGATATTTTATGCTCATCTTCATGGATGAGTTAGCATTCTTCCCTCATTTGAGCAAGTAGTGATATTTCCCTCGCTGTCAGGGAAAAATTTGCGTTGTGTTATCCCGGCTTGTACTGCTCGTCTCAGATAGTTCATTTGGTGGTTGCCGCAAGAGAGAGCAGAGGAAGAGCACTCTAACAACTCACCTCTGACTATAGCATAGTTTTGTGATGCTAGGGGAAACCTACACAGGTTCATATCCAATTAACTGGGACCGTTTACAGGATATTAGACAGAATTCATTTTCAGGTGCCTGAACCTTCTTCTTTGTTTGCGTGTTGCTCATTTTACAGTAAAATACTTGCCGCTCTTGCACCCAAGTTTCTATTTTTATTTTCTTTCTCTCTCGACGATACTCGAAATATCATTATTTGAGTTACCTTTCTTCACTTCCGCATTTTCTCCAGTTTTCTCTAGCGGGATTTGTAAAACAAGCATAACATGAATGTCAAGAACACTCTTTGTAAATAATTTAACCTACTTTTATTCCGTGTGTTAGTTTTGGCTGCTACCTCTATAGTCGTACCTACTACAAGCAAAACATTTCGGCGCGAGAGTTCGTAAGCCGTGGCCGCTTAGGGCGGCACTAAGTGCGCTGCTGTAGCGAGTAACTGTGGTGTCCGTCAGGGCGCACCCGACCCTGCGGCACCAGCTGCTGAGCCTCGTGAAGGAGGGGCGGCTGGAGGTGCTCACGGGGGGGTGGGTCATGCCTGACGAGGCCTCCACGCACCTCTACGCCCTCGTCGACCAGATGGTCATCGGTGCGTACCTTCTTGTTCCTTTCGAATGTGAATCTCTTTATCACATCCAGTCGCTCACACGGGGCAATTTCGCTGCATTGAATTGTATGACTTTCTTAGACTGTATATTCACTGCATTTAATTGATCACATTTGATGAAATAAGTGTTTCTGATTGTTTGTTTGACGTAGTCATTAAGTATCGTTGTACCGTGTCAGTTTAATCACCATATTTATTCGTGTAGTTCTCCTAAAATCGTCGCTTCCATTTGGTTTACTTTGACAAAAACGTTCAAATGCTTATTATTTTTTGTTCGTGACGTTCTCATGCGTGCATGAAATTAATGCGCCAAGATGTGAATAAAGTATCACTCTTTAGGCGAGAAAGGCCCTGGTGCGATCGCAGTTCGGCCGTAGTGGGATTTATTGTGTGTTCGTGCAGTGAGGACGCTTCTTGTTCCGCTCCAAATCAAAATGCCCGAATTGCTTATTAACTATGCTTTCCTGCATTAAGAAAGTGGATACTCAAACCATGAGCATCCAAGAGTAAATTCATCTTACCATAGTGAAAAATCGTCTAACAAAGTGTAATATTCCCTCTCAAAAAAAGCCCTCCTTAAGATATATGTTAAATTGCTTGGAACAGTTTTTGCTCTCTACAGCACGATAATAATAATAATGGAGTGATGAATAAATAAATTTCATATGAATGCTAGAAGCTGCGCTTTAGGAGACTTCAATATTTGCTTACATGCTGAAGCTAGTACATAAAGATGAGCGTTTTATATTCCTGATATATCACTAGTGTCCACGGCCCATTGAAAATGACAGGATCATAATATTTTCCTGGAGTAATTTTTCCAGATGTGGACGACAAACAAATATGGCCATCCTAATAGTACTTGCGATAAAAATATTTTTGTACTTGTGCACTGGGGAAACTCATATCACAGGTACGGTCATTAAGCATCTTTAAGAACGTGATAGAGAATTGCCATGAAGACCTGTGTCCCAATTCTACCCCAAAAATCATTTAAATATTACATTTATGTCTTATTGTCTTATGTTACTTAGGAAGCGAACACAAAGCAAATAGGTAGATAAATAAATACACCAAGGGTGTTATTAGGTAAGATATCATTGCTCCCACAATTTGTATTAAATATTAACTATAATATATAACCCTTGTCTGATCCAGACTACCACCTTCACGAAATTCTAGCTGTAATATTGTACCTCAGATTGTCCCAGGTCACTGCTTGCATTTACCATTTGGCTTCATCCTGATTGATAACAGACCACCATTCGCTCTCAAGAGCTGGGACACCACGTCTAACCTTTGCCTGCTGCAGATTTTCATGTATACTAAAAGGTGTAACATATCCTGTGCAGGTCACCAGTGGCTGAATCGTACCCTGGGCGTGAAGCCCTCCCACGGCTGGTCCATCGACCCGTTTGGCCACGGCGCGGCGGTGCCGTACCTGCTGCAGGAGTCCTCCATCACCGGTACAGTGATCCAGCGCATCCACTACGCGTGGAAGCAGTGGCTGGCGGAGCAGCAGTTCGGGGACTTCAAGTGGCGACAGGTGTGGGACGCCGATGGCGACGCTGACATCCTCGTGCACAACAGGCCTTTCGACATCTACAGCATCAAGCACTCGTGTGGACCCCACCTTCAGATCTGCCTCGAGTATGACTTCAGGAAGGTGAGCACTTGGCTGAAGATACTTGGCTTTGGACTTTAAATTGCGCGGGCGTAGAGGAATTGATGTCACTTTTTTGCAATGTGTGGTCACCCGCGTTACAAGGGTTCAGTAAACACTCTCTTCCTTACTTATCCTTTCCTAGTCTCAGTGCGCAGTCACCGCCAGCTTTATCAGTGTTATCAAATATTGTTAACACACCACAATTTCAAATAACCAATAATTTCAAAATTCTTTAGTTTTCAAGATACCGAGGCTATTTTGACTTTCATACCCACTTAATTATATTTCGATTTCTGAGAATTGTCACCGTAGAAGAAAAAACAGATATCAAAGAAATAGAACAAACTTTACAACAACTGTTCGCAATGTCCGCCCCTCTGCGTCAACGCAACTCTAGTGCCTGCTCTAAATGAATTACTGAATAAAATACAAAAGTCTTGGTTTTTTGCAATGTTACATGCTACGATCGCCATCCTTGCCGCGAGATCCATCTCGCACTTCACAGGTGTTTCGCAAATCAGTTATTTATTTCAATTCAAACCAATTATCAGAGAAAGAAATCTGAAGATCTCTTATCTTGAGCTCTTGAAGGTCATGCCATTGTTTCATTACGCCCTATCTACCAATTCGAAAAGGTGGTCAGATACTGGCGAACATTCCTGTTGCACCGAGTCTGTTCCCCGTCGTGCTGCAACTAAATACCGACGAATATTTATAGACATATCATCCAACAGTTCAGGCAACATTTCCCTTAGAAACGTGATTTAAGCTCTTCTATTTACAAGAGGCGGCATCAGATGTGGCCCAATATGAAAGTTACCGGCAATACCAGCCCACAGCTTGATATTAAACCGATATTGGCAGTTAAACCGATGCACTACGTGAGGGTAATCCTGTTGCCAGTTGTGCAAGTTATGTGTGTTGAACTTTTCGTTGCGTGTAAAAGTGATTTCGTCGATGAAGAGAACATGCTTCAAGAAATTTTCACCTTCTAGATTTTGCCTTAGGCCCAATATGTAAACTATGCACGAGGGATGTAGTCGGTGGGCAGCAGTTCCTGAACTTTCTGAAATTGGTAACGGTGTAGATCGTCGTCATTGAAAACACGTCATACGTCTACGCGGTTTGACATTTATAAGTCACTTCCTGTAGCTCAGATTTTGGTATGAGGCCTGTCAGGAAAGTGTTGTGGCGTTTCGTCCCCGACTGCATCACATCATTCCTTGTGCCCACCATTACTTCTCGTGATCAGGTTGGAGCTTCCTTGTTCACGTAGATAACTATGCACATATGTTTGTAAACATGCGATGTCCGGGCAAATATAGATTAGAGAAATGCTCCTGATGCAACTTAACTACATATCCGTGAGCCATCTGCAGATCTGCCATTTCTTCATTAGACGAACGTGCTGCGGAGCCAACACTATTTCACAGCATGAATTGATTCGCAAACATTTAAAATTCGATTTCTGACAGATCTAAAGGTAGCATTTAATTTAAACTTTACAATTTAGAGACACGAAAATTCGATAAAGTGGGCTCGAACGTGAAAACTTTAAACCTCAGTGTCACCAAAACAAATGAATTTCAAAACATTTGATATTCGTTAAAAAGTGTTTATTTTGCGTGTCTCTGTCTACTGTCAAAGTTTGTAATTCCCTTTTTTTTGTGAATAGATAGGACTAAAATTGTTTTCTAAGCACCAATTGAGCTCACGTAGCTATTGTCATGACGTTGTACTTGTGGTGTTGTCTCTCCAGCTGCTGCATTCGAGTGCCCTCGAACATTTGCCTCCCGTCACTCAGAGGTCTTCTACGTTGTGTGTAAAGATCTAAAGATTACTCTGGATTCATCCATGTGCTGTACACAGACTTCCACTTGTACTTACGTTATAAGCTTGGAATAGGGGAGTAGAGAAAGTGCGCTTGTGGGTGTTGTGCAGGTACCAGGAAGGTACACAAAGTATACCTGTATGTCTCGCGCAGGTACCAGGGGAATACACAGAATACTCCATCAAGTCCGTGCCCATTGATGAGAGCAACGTGAAGCTGAAGGCTGAGCTGCTGCTCGAGCAATATGGCCGCCAAGGTTCCCTGGTGCCGCACAACGTCGTGCTCGTGCCCATCGGGGACGACTTCAGGTATGTCTGGGCACCTGTTATTCAGTTAAGTGGAAACGAGCATTACGCTTACGCAACTGTTCAATGTTGCGAGTAAAGAAGAAAGTCGTTCTTTACTGATGCAGTTGAGTTCATCATTATGAATATTTTCCTTAGAACTTTCAATGAATTCTGCTCTCATCGATTTCTCACGCTTTTCAAGCTGAATTTAATTTACTCCATTTTCCTTTTTATTTTTGCTCACCAGCAGTTAAAACTAAACCAATGCTAACGATAACGGTATAATGTCACAAAAAGGTCTAGTAAACTAAGCTTTTTGAGAGTTTTGACTAGTGCATTCGATAATGGACGATTCCTTACGTTTATTTTTTATATTTTCTGCTCGTTCATTCCTATTTTTAATGCAGGTATGACCACGCCTCCGAGTGGGACCAGCAGTACACCAACTACCAGATGCTCGCAGACCATATCAACAGCAACCCTAGCAGGTATCACGCCACCATAGAGTGGGGGACAGTCAAGGACTACTTCAAGGAAATTCAAGCAAGGATGAAAGACTTCCCCACTCTCCAAGGTGACTTCTTTGTCTACAGCGACATTTTCACAGAAGGTCGCCCGGCGTACTGGAGTGGATACTTCACTACCAGACCTTTCTTCAAGATTCTCGATCGCCAGCTTCAGGCTGTACTTCGTTCTGCAGAAATTCTGTACACTTGGGCATTGACTAAGGCCTCTCAAATGAGCAGTACTTCAGCGCTGCAGCTGTTGGAAAAAGATTACGAGAAACTTGTGAAGGCAAGAGAAAATCTTGGTCTCTTTCAGCACCATGATGGCATCACAGGCACTTCTAGAGCACTCGTTATGCGCGACTACGCTGTCAAGCTTTTCTTAAGCTACCACGACTCCATCGCCGTGTCGTCGCGCTGTGCCGAGTTCCTGCTTCTGAGTCGAGGCATGATCTCAACACTTCAGCGAGAGTCTAACTTCTTAGAACATTTACAGCCTGACTTTGAGCGACCTACTTATGATAGCTGGCCGAATAAAATCCCCATCGTTACAGATAAAACCATGCGTCAAGTCGTGCTTTTCAATTCACTTGCTCAGAAGCGCGTCGAACTTGTTAAAATTCTGGTCACTTCAACGCACTTTAGGCTAACTGATGAGCACGGCCATGACGTGCCTTTCCAAGTTAACCCCGTCTGGAATGACACTGGAAATGGGCTTTTGATACTCACAAAACAATTTGAAGTGTTCTTCATTGCTGAGATTCCCGCCCTTAGTCTCGTCACGTTCACAATTCATCCTTCTTTCTCTGCTGGTGATGAAAAACGAAAGTCAGTTGTTTTCTCGAATTACTATGCTCCATCTCCCGGTCAGGGTTACAGCTCACCTTTTGATGCCCGTGATGTACTTCCTGGCGATATTCAGATTGATAGTGACAGTTTAAAACTTCTTTTTGACGGCACTACTGGTATGCTTCGTTCTGTTACGAACAAAAAAAACGGTAAAGTGACGCAAACTGCTTTCAAGTTTGCGGCATATCCTTCGGCTCAATTCAAATCAGGTGCTTACTTATTTCAACCAGATCCCAACGCCAGAGAGCCCGAAGAAGACGTTCTGGCGGGAGCTAAGCCGCGTATATTCATCCATTCCGGGCCTGTGGCCTCAGAGCTAACCGTCATGTTTGGCTCTGCTCTTATGCATACTACGCGTATATTCCACACAAGTGAGGAGCCTCTTCAATCTGCTATTTATATTGAAAATGTGTTCAACTTTGGAGGCCATTATAACAGCACGGAAACACCAGGTTTTCCTCCCAATTACCGAGAGACCGAACTGTTTATGAGAATAAGTACAGACATCGATAACGGTGCTAACCCAGTGTTCTATACTGACCAGAGTGGATTGCATATGCAGAAGCGAGTTAAAGTTGCTGACATAGGCATTCAGGGTAACTACTATCCCATTACCTCTGCCGCTTACATCGAAGATGAATCCCAAGTTGACTCCCCACGTAGGATGACTCTTTTAACCGACCACGGTCAGGGCGCGGCGTCTTGGCAGCAAGGATGGTTGGAAGTCATGGTAGAGCGGAGAACCAATTATGATGATGCACGAGGGATGGGTGAGGGCGTGACTGATCAGAAAAGGACTATGGGACGTCACTGGCTGTTGATCGAAGGCCTCGAAGCCGAGCGACGTCCTGACGATGTCGCCCGTCTTTCTGTGGGAGCCCATCACCTCTCTAACATACTCAACTACCCCGTCGATTTATTCGTAGCGGATGGCTTGCAGTCTCACGTTTTGAGTGCCGGTGCCCATTTCATTTCTCGTCCCCTGCCTTGTTCCTTGCACTTACTGGGCATCAAGATATTACCTGTACCACAATATCCGGGATTGATGCCCTCGTCTCGTGCGCTCATGCACGTGCACAACCAGAGCCCGGCATGCGTGGTACGCTCCTCCGTGCATTCGTGCTCGGGACTGCACGAATCGCCACCGGCAGGCGCTGAACTCACGGTCACGGTCAAGTCAATGCAGAAAGCAGACCTGACCGGCACCCGCCTGCAAGAGGAAGTCAGAGGGCTGTCGTCACTGATCGTTCCTCACCATCAGATCCGCACGCTGCTTATCACTTTCCAGGATTCCAGTCACTCCGCGGCTGGCGACATAAGGCCAGCCTACTCCTAATTATTTGACATTCCTTTCGTAAGTCATCTCTTGTGATTTGAAGTAATATTCGTACGCTATATTTTACGGACAGATGCTATGTTTCTTAGTCAATACGGCAATGTATGTTCTTGTTTGTACGACGGCTGCGTGACAGCTCGTTTGTGTAGCACTTCACATACTTTATGGAGTTATGATAAATGTATTTTAAGCAGTGTGGGATCGAATAGATTTCAAATCATTCGCGTGTGCTCGTTTAAATAGAATTTTTAAACGCAACAAGTGGACTTTGTTGAAGTACCAACAGCTAATTACTTTGCTGTTGTTCAACTGACAGAAAATTCTTTCATTCCCCGTTTAAAACGTCTGACAATAGCTTAAGGTTGTTGGTCTCCGCAGTTGGCGGTAACATTGTGAAAAAGTGCAGGCGCTGGCATGCTTTATGAACTCTAATTATTTGTTCTTAAACGGAAGAGATAGTTTTGTTCCAATATAATTCAAATTTCTCAGACCCTATGCACATGCTTCTAAATTTGCATAGTGTTAACATCGAACTTTGTTTGGAGACTAGACTGTGCTGCACTCATTTATCTGTTTTTCTACTGATAAATTTCCGTTACTGAATTTTCCTTGAAGAACAGGCTCATATATACCTCATTTGAACGCCTCATCCCTGTTTTAAAAATTCTCACAAGCTAAGCCCCCCTCCTGCCTGATGGCAGGCGCTGCAGGTGAGTGGCGAACTTAACGAGTGGTGCAGACTCAAACCGTAGACTCAAAGCCCTTTTCAGTTTGGAGATGAAGGTATGTTCTAAAAAGCTGAATGAGGATCTAAATATTTGAACGTAGATTTTCTAATTCTTGCTGGGTATGCCAAAAAACCTCGAGCTCAGTAATATCAGCTTCGTAAACGAAGCATGTTGAAGTTCCTGTGACTGACATGTCTCACCAACTAGACGTTGAAACTACTTCTTCACCTCGTTATTTATTGATGATGTTCGTTTTCATTTTTATTCAGGGCTAAGAGCATCGAACATTGCGAGTAGAATAGTGACTCATCACGCCAGTCCTGTGCTGATGCATGGAATCGATTTTGAGCTTTTTTAAGTGTAGTCTAATGTCGAAATTTCTGTCTTTCGGAGTACATGGGGTTGGCGTTCCTCGTCATCGAGCGGGTCGTGGATGGTCTTGATAACAAATTATTTTTTGCTGCGATATCTATTTCTTCTTTGAAGTTAGCTGAAATGGAGCGAATGCCTGTCATGTGTGTTAACTGCAACGAAATATCTTTCAATAAGTGAAGCTTATGGAGGAAAGGTTACATTTGGCTTGCATTATTCGTGTTCGCAAGGCATGCTTTCAGACGACAAGTTCTTATGAAGGCAATAATTTCTCTCTATGTTTTACGCAAGTCTATCATATTTTTTGGTATAAAAGCCACTGATGAGCTACTAATTCTCAGTCCCTCGTAAAAATACGAACAATATAGTTTTGTTTAGTATGTTTTAAGTGGTGTTTAATAGTGAGTTGCGTATATCAACTCCAAAAATGTACGTTTATCGGATGAGAAATTGTGATTCTATATTTTCAAACAGCTTATGTTCACCTGGGCGTTGGCGCGTGAGTTTTTTACTATCGTTTTTTCATCCGGTAATGATGAAGAAACTCACTATTTTCCAGCATGAATACTGTTTTTACCAGCAGATTTTTAATTGAAAGAATGAGCATCCAAGGTTTTACTTTCTAATGACATTATATTGTGAGTGGTAAACAGCTTAGAATTTGACTTAATTCCTTCATCATAATATTGTGTGACAGGTAATAACGTTAACTTAAAATTAAATTACCACAATAATTTTTTAATGACATTTTAAGCATCAAATTCGTATTGACTTTTGTCCCGTAAAGGATATGCTGTTTAATGTCTTGCAACTGTTCTTTGAAATTTATTCGCCTGTATAGTTTCGAACAGCGATTTGTTTATTATAGGCTGTGATACGGTCGCTCCCAAAGGTGATTTGATCGACAGTTTTTGACTCACACTAGACAAGCTTTATCGAAAGTTTTTAATAATTAATATCGTCAAATGGAGGACTGGTACTTATCAAGTCCCGCTGTTATATTTTCCTTGAGTTCTCTAATCAAATTTAAATTTTAGTGGGGTTGACTTTTGAAGATAGTGTTTGTAAATTTTATCACTGATTTTACTTGGAACAGAACCTCGTGTATGTGTGTATGTAGTCTTACTAGAACCTATGATAAATATTCAAACGGTAGAATTTATACGGAATGATGGCTTGATTGATTACTTCTGAACTGTTTTTTGGTTGATATTTTCGTGGACTCAAATGATCGGAGACTAGTTATCTTAAGAGCTTAATATCCGCGTCTAATGTCTAATTCCTTCAAAGATCTTCCATGCTGTTCTTAGTGCCGGCAGCTCGCATTGGCTAGCTGACCTCTCCTCGGCAGGTCTTAGCTTCTATCCTTAACTCTCCTAGCAAAATGTCTCCTATTTTTGGTGGATGTATAGCTACTGTCAGCCTTAAGAATGTGCAGATAGCCCCTGTCCTGAGTAGAATGTTATTTGACTTAACCTGAATCACACGTGATTTTACCCCGTACCTTATAAGAAACGTTCGCGTACTTATAAACGTGGTTGTCCTCATATTGATGACATCGCCTTGTAATTATGCGGTAATATATGAATGTCAGAATGTTTACGAAGAAGTGAATGTACGCTTCAAGTTCTTTTTGAGCTTGGGAGCTTAAATCACAAACGAGAAGTTAATTTCATTCTGAATAGCTACCTAAGTACCCTGAATAGCTTTTGCGTGAGCTTTCGGGGATTGATGTACGTGGTAATGAAATTGACTTGATTGAATGACTCTCTGCATGTTTGTAGCAGTTATTTGAAATAAGGGCCGTTTCTGTCCTTGAATGAATTTTGCATTTCAAATTTAGGTTCTGAGGAATGTTATTAAATCGAATTTTTATCGAG
The DNA here is from genome assembly GCA_030386875.1 of Morinoia aosen. Classification (NCBI taxonomy): domain Eukaryota; kingdom Metazoa; phylum Arthropoda; class Malacostraca; order Amphipoda; family Talitridae; genus Morinoia; species Morinoia aosen. Next base: position 91,579,710 of record CM059561.1, on the reverse strand, counting down.
CGATGCAGTTTCACAACATTATACGATCAATAATTTGTTTACTTATTTAGTTACTGTGCTCGTATGTACTGGCATTCAAACTTGATTCTAACCACAGACGTTTCTTAAAGGTTGCGCTGACGAGATTTTTCTCGACGTTCTTCGTATAAGATTTTTTTTCCCTTGAGAATGTTGGTACTGGCAGTCCCGTCGGGCACGTTTAGTAAAGAGGTCCTCAGAAGTACACCCAGGCACCAGCGGCAGATTTAAGTTCAATCACTTTGGCAGTCAGCCTGCAATTCCTCCAAAGTTTGATCAGCCATGTTCTTTATTTACCCTCTGTTGATAACATATAATGTGACTGACTTGTAACTTATACGAACACCTGTTCATGCTCAGCTCTTCTATTCCATTATTTAGATATCTTCAATTGTCTTTAAGTGGTGCTAGGTAATCTTTATTGAGCAGGGCGCAGCTTTAAATTGCAGTTTATGAAAACAGTTTCAAAATGTGTACCTGTTTCAGTAATAATTATTCTTAAGCTCGAACATATGAGGGCTTTTTTTTTTTGCCTTTGATGTGTTGCTTAGCATCTTGCCTCGCTTGGATGCCCGAGTAATATATTAGTAATCCGAATGATGTGTTCATTCCCTTTCTCAAAAAAAAAAAACGTAAATATCACAGTACTATATTCAGAGCTGTATTTTGTTCACAACACCTTTACATCTGTGGAGAAAAGAAAGGCGTCACTTCTGGGTTAAAGGACATGAGTTCAATTTGAGTAGTCTGTTGTTTTATTAAAATGCATTCACCTGCCCGAACGTTGTCCTCATGACGGCGTAGCTACGTCTAATTAAGTTGAAAATTGTACTTTTGGTATTATTTTGTTGAGCTTCGCATGGTGGGGTGATCATCTTCTAAGCTGTACGGTGTATAAATTGTCGTAAATTCCCATTTAGCGGCATACTGGAATTATTTCATTTGAGCCGTAAATCTAAAATAATTCAAAATGAATTGTTTTAAATTTTTGACGAATTTTATTCCTTAGAATTTAGTGCAGCAGGTGTTCTTGCTTCCATGAATTTTACGACTGTAAATTGTTTTAACAATTGCACATCATTAGCTGTTGTAGCTGATACGCATATGTTATGTATGTATTTATAGGTTCTCGAACTTTTAATTGCTCGCACCAATTGTCTGTAATGTGTTTGAACAATATCACTAATAGCTCAAAAATAAATCGGTACGCCCAAAGATATTTCTTTAAAGTCCTCATGTGCATTTCTAGTATGTTCCAAAAGTGCACAATTTTTAATTTTATTTTTTGATTGGCAGACAGCGCGATAGTTCCGTTGGCGTCAAGGTGGCGCATACCTCAGTACATCGGCGTTGCTGATACTGTGAACGATCTGATTCTTCTCCAACCTCATCGTGATAGAAAAGAATGTGCTCACATATATATTATTAAAAACTATTTTATTTCTGAAGTGTTTCATTAATGAAGTGAGTGGCTAGTGCAAGAGAAATAGCCTTAATATAAATAATCTTCTTCAATAAACAATCTTGATGATATGAATATTCTTTGTACAATACTTGCACCTCTGTTTTGATGTTAGTTATTTATCAATATAGCTGATGAAAAATATGACGGTTTTTTAGCACGAGTCTCCTGTTTTTCTTCTATCAGTGCAGACTCGGTAGGGCAAACTGACTCATTACCTCAGCTACAGGTAGGTCATCGGGACTTCTACCTTTTGCACCCACTTTGCTTCATTCAGTTTTCAATCTTTCTCCACCATCTCTCCTTTATTTTTCTTCCTAACGTGCTTTTTCTATGCGCAGGGGGGGTTATGTCGGAACACACCTCGTATATAAATTCCGTGTTCTCCTTAGTCCATGCTGAATGGCTCCTTCTCTCTCCTTGGTAAAAATGTATTAGTAATGGACACGGAGCCTCAAACTAACTATTGTACTGTTCAAGCTACGGAATATGTTATATGTAACTCACTCTCAAAAAGGAGTCTTTTGAAACCTCGTCCAAATATCAACTGGAAATGGAGTAAGAGCCGCTGTTGCTACTGCAAGAGATGGTCAGACAGTTTTGGAGTCAACACCGGTTGATGTCTGGAGAGCATGACAGGCCGTCGCGTTCTCTGGCCCCCTCTTAATTTGTGAGGGTGCTTGACACTCAAGTGGTATTGAGGATTTTGGTTAACTTCCCCTAGGTGAAGCTGCCCTCAAAACTGTGTTTTGTGCTCTTGAAGTAGATTCACGCATACTCCGCCATTCTTAGAGCTGGTACAGATATCAACTCACAGTTGCGAGATACAGAGATTAATTTGAGAGTTCATGGCTGTCTTGGATGTGCTTATTGCTGTTATTCTCCATGATGATTTTAATTGTAATGTGGGCGTTCGTTAACTGTGTTAATCCCTTATATGCGCTCGCAGAACACATTTATTTTCTAGTCAAAGGTCATACGATAACTCACGATCTGTACGTTCAATTTTTTGTTGCGTATTATTCTATTTAAACCTTTTTAACATCAGCGCTACTTTGCTCGACGCATTTAACTAAGTTTGCCAGTTTATTCATAACTTTACCGCTAATATGAAGAGGATCTGATAGTTTAATGATCTTTAAGTTGTAATCTCTTCACTATAATTTTGAAAGAGTTATACTTTTTATTTACTTTTATACTGCTAAGGCAATTTTAAGTTAATGCCTAATTTTTTACTATAATTCACCTTGATTGATAAAGTTTCAATCTCATTTTTTTATCATTTTTGCTATCGATTTAGTCGATCAAATTCAGTATTTTGCTGTCCTCTCACGCATAGTCCGAAGTACGTAATAGTAACGCATTATTTATTGGGGCTTGAACCTTTGTGTCGCGTACAGCAACTTCAATGAAATGCTACATAAAATTTCACCCGTTCTTCTGTGAAATGCCATCACTCGCACTCCTCTCTCAGTAAACTGTTTGCGACAAATAGTTCTGTTCTTCCCGTACCATCGGGCCAGTTTTGTGTTTTATCGATAAAATTGTGAATAACTCGTCAAATGCTCCAAACGAGAATGATATTACGGCATTTAAAACTGGTCCTTAACAACCTACCTTAATTTAGTGCAAGTGTACAGTTTTGCGTTATTCTTACTGCGCGTGGGTACATGACGACCTATGAAGTGGAAGTAAGTTCACGTCATAATTACTTTGGCAATGAAGCCGCGTGCGTGATCATGGAAGAGAATTTCCTAGTGCGTATTTGGGAAAGTGTTCCTAAAATTGCCAATTTATTGGTTATTTAGAAATTATGCGTTATTTAGACACGCCATCAACCATGTCCAACAAAAGAGTGATCAGCACGAGTGAAGAGTTTGTTGTGGTTGTAGTTCTGAAGACAGATCAGTTTTTTGAATTCCCAACTACATTACATAGAGTGTTGTTACGGCAATCTTCTGATTTACTCACGCGTTTTTTCACTACAATATGCTCATTATCTTGAGCATGTTTGATAAAACTGATGATGCTCTACGACATGTCAGCTCGGTACGCTATCCGTGCTCATGCCATGTTTTTGCAGTCTCTGCAACATTCTTCATGGAGGCTACAGAATTCAGATGTTGAGTACTCGAACAGTAGTATTTACAGGTCACTTTTGGCATTGCAGGCTGTAGCTCTATCTAAAACTCAGTCATCCTTGTGATACGTTCAACTGAATCACTTTAGGACTTCGTGTTTCCACAATTATTTCAGTCACGTTAAGTTGCACGGGTTGAAAATATCTTTGAATGTCTGCACACCAGTAATTAAGTTCATTACGCTGCGGCGGTGTAGGATGGAACTGAGTTGCGGTACAGGAACTCGCACCACGAGCTGTTCTGAACTGCTGGCGCCTCAGTGACTCATAACTGGTGGCTCTCGCCCTTCTTGTACGCACGACACCAGCCCTTCTTTAGAATATGTATATAGTGCTTCACCTATTGATCGTGCGTCAGCTTTTCATCGTAAAGTTGTAGTGTTGGTGTTAATATTATGAAATTATGTTAAATATATCGAATATTTTACTACTCTGTTTATTCTTTTCATTAATTCGTCTATACCTACTACTTCACAAAGTTGTTTTTTATGTCCCCGTCTCTCCTTAAATGCTTATTGACAAATGGATTGTTTTGGATGAATTTTATTTTGTGGACAAAACTCAAAACTTCTTAAATGTCGAGCGCTTTATTGGCAATTGGAAAAGAGATTTATTATAGTTGAAGTCACTTTATCTTTACAGATATTGAGAAAGCTAGTTAAAAATATTCCCTGGCCAATAAATCGTTTTCAATGGCGTGTTAACTATTTTTCTGTTTATCTTGCAACAATATTTGTAGCATAATTTTTCAATATGCTCAGTGGCGTGACGTTGAATGTGTAATTTAGGGAAAAGAATCTCGGCTGTTTTATTGTGAGCCAGTAGAACAAAGTTGACATTGTGCGCCTCGGTTGTTATTGTGTGAACATCAGGCGTCGCCAAAAAAATTCTTATTAATATTTCTTCAAGAATTTGGGAAATGATGTTCAGATGTGCTGCAGAATGATCATACGTATGATAAGTTAGTGCGCGTGTTATAGTTTTCTGCGTATTTGTTATATGCTTTGATTCATGTCTGAACAGCCGTAGTCCTTCACATTGTTCTTGATTTGTGGTTTGTAACTTTTCCAATAAAAGGGAAATCGTGATTATTTTTTCATCCAACTTTTCTTCCTCGACTTCGAAATAGTGTGACCTAAATTTCTTTATTAGGTACCTCTGGCTTTGTAGCACTGACTTCTCAAAAATAGGAGACAGGAACTTGTGAATTGAATAAAAACTTTACATAAGTCAGTTTGAATTCTTGCAATAAATTTTGAATGGTCAGCTGTTAAACGTGAAATGAGTAAAACTACCATAGAAATTGCAGAGCAATATGATCTCAGGAGTGGCTTGGTGATGAGAGCTAGAGTTCATTATGTAAAACCACGACGCTGTACGTTGTTATCTCGAGATAACGAGACTTGGTCTTGTGATGAGAAGCAGCAGTTGTACATAACTGCCATCAAGGCCAGCTCAGTTACAGACGCGCCTTGTAATTCAGAATAGCAGCGGTTGGGTGGTGGTGGCGGACGGAGATGGTTGTACGCAGTGAAATGTCGCTCACAGTATTGAAATTTCTTTCCTTCGAAGATTTCTAATGCCTGATCAATAAAAATGTGACTAGCTTATGCTTTTTTCAGACTATAGTCTGTGCTGTTTCTTTTAATTATGACAATTGCAACTTTCAAAAGTTATCCGTGCAACTGGCCAAGTCCGTTCGTATTACATTGAATTCAAACTTTCGAATCTTGCGTGGACGTCAATTGCGCTTTGACCCTTTAACGTCCAATTTTTTTCCTGAAGAGGAAAAATATTTTTTCAATAATTGTTGGCTGTTTTGGCATCGTTGGTGATAGAAAAACAACATGCAATCGGAAAATCAATGTGACTAGATCGAATGTGAACTCGTTCTGAAAGTGAATGATACGAATTGTTGTGTAGAAACTTGCCTTCAATTTTGTGTAATTGCATTCATTTGAAAGAGGACTCTGGTGTCCTCGTGGGCGTTAAAAGGTTAAATCTAACGTCATTATTCACCTCGAAAACTGCTTCATCTTTGCATTCATAACTCATCGAGGAAACAAGGATGAAGGTAATTTTTTAACATTGCAGATAAGCTAAGCGATTACGATTAAATCGAGTTCAGTGTGTCGATAATATGTGAGCTTAGTACGTAGATATACGTACAATAACCGAGTATAACTATATTGATAATAAATGTTTCCGCACGTAGGATGCAAAAATTTTTACTGGTTTAGTTCTTTCCTGCTTCCAGACGAGCGTCACATAACATTTTTTCGAAAGTGTAAAACCTTCATTTGCTTTCGCACGGTATATCAGTGTGTAAATGACGCGCTGGTATTTGCTAGAGCTGCAACAAGAGCTGCGCAGGGCGACTGAGGCGTGCAGTGTGTCTGAGACGCTGTTACTGCGAAGCGCGGTTGCCAACAGCACTTGCTGGCCCCTCACAGTCATCCAAGCTGCCAAGGCTTGAGCAACGCAAAGAATGAGGTGCGATGCCTTGAATTAGGTAGCCGTAATTACTAGCCTTTCATTAGCACAAAATGTACAATTACTTGTTTTGGTTGAAGTTCAGAGATGTAAGCTGAAAAAACACTCGTGAAAAGATAAGATAATTTGAGTACATGTTTCTGGCAAATGTGTGATGTGCAATTTTCTGATTTTTGTTGTACAAGAAAAAAGTTATTTTAGAAGAGAAGGTTCTCAAATATCTCCGCTGAAACCTGCATTCAGACAGGTAGTCGGTTTTATAATTAAGAATATAGGTTATTCCCTATGCGATAACATCATTTCATCAGCTAATGTTAATAAAACACAAGTGTTTCAAATATAAATGCAAAGAAGAACTTTTGCATTGCGTCAAACTGTCTTTACTTTCTTTAAATTTTAACCCACCGGATAGGCTAAAATGAAATTTTTACATCACTCGTCGTCTCATTTGGGTTGCAAGAAACGAATATCGAGTATGATGCAATAACTTGATAATTTTGAAAAGGATTCAGTTGATTATCAGGCGACTGTGTCTTTGGAAAATATAGGCCTACCAAGTGCACCCACATTACTGGTAAGTTCTTTTGCTTTAGTGATAGCAAGTATTCGTTCATTGTTTACTAACACGCCCGGGATTCAGTTTATTTGCTCTGCACAAACTCTTCCCTTCGTTGCGTTTGTGTGTCAGACTAGGCAACTTCACTCTGAAACTCAGCATGGATGCCAAGACTGACTATAAGATCACAGAAAATTTTTGCTACACGCTGCCTAGCTGTAACGATGATTTAGAATTAAGTATATAGAGCTTAGAATTTGGGCCACAGTGCCTCTTCATAAACTTCCTTCGGCTTTCTGCTCGTCATGGACTGAAGTAAATTATCCTCCCAGTGGTACTCGTCTTTAAACTAAAAAATTCTAGGAAAATAATCACGTGAAAATCACGAAACTCCCGAAGAGAGGCGTGGGTAGCAGGCACGTACCTATGCCTCTATCATGATGAAAGCGCACTGTAAAAATATGGGATACTAGATAGATTTACTCTATGTTTTGAAGATTTCGAAATATTTTAAGTACTGGAAAATCCGTATATACACGCATTAGATAATTAATTTTACACTACGTTATAGTATTTTTCAGTTTTCATGGCCACCCGGTGAAATGGAGAGTACAAAGCTCTTGTACCACGAGAAGAAAGAAATTGCTAATCTCTTTAACAATTTCTTCGTAAACGTAGGGAAAACTATAGCTGATGGTATTCCAAGTGAACCTGCTGATCACCTGGAATACATGGATCATATTCGAGAACACAACTCCTTTTTCTTTACGCCTACCAACTCCTGCGATGTAATTGCATGCATTAACAACCTGAAAAATAAATCAAGTGGGTTACAAACGTTTCCGACAAAATACTTAAAATTATTGCTGATATTGTAGCCCCGCTGATATCCAATCTTATTAACCAGTCTCTCTTACTAGGCACATTCCCGAACTCCCTCAAAGTTGCTAGAGTAACCCCTATCTTTAAAAATGGTGAAAAAACCTGTGTAAACAATTATCGACCTATCTCCGTACTACCAATTATTAGCAAAGTATTCGAAGAAATTGTGTATAAAAAAGTGTACTCTTATTTTGAACAAAAATCATTTCTTTACGATAAACAATACGGCTTTGGCTCAAAAAAATCAACAACACAGGCTATATTAAATCATTTACAATTCCTCTATTCTAATATAGATGAAGGAAAGCCTGTCTTCTCTGTATTTCTTGACTTTCGAAAAGCATTCGATTGTGTAGACCATAAAATACTACTCTCGAAACTACACTGTTATGGCATTCGAAGGATTGCCCATCATTGGTTCAGATCATACCTTACAAATCGGAAGCAATACGTTGTCATTGACGACGCAAAATGAGACCCACAGACAATTAGCCGTGTAGTTCCACAAGGATCTGTTATTGGGCGTCTCCTGTTTCTAATTTTTATCAATGATATTGTAAAATCTACATCATTCTTCAAATTCATACTTTTGGCCGATGACAATACGCTTTCTGCGGTCCTTCTGAACCAAAATCCCGCTATGATTGCGGAGAGTATAAATAATGAACTTCATAAGGTTTCATTGTGGCTCAAAGCTAATAAAATAAGCCTTGATATTGATGAAACAAATTATATAACATTTTCATACAAGAAAAATGTATCTATCACACGCATTAAAATTGGCGAAGGTGAAATCGAAGAAACCAACTCATATAAGTTTCTAAGCATCATAATAGATAAACATCTGACCTTCAAAGAGCACATCACTCATATTAGTTCTAAATTATGAAAATCCATCGGAATCCTAAATATAGGTAAAAATTTTCTGCCGGAAACAGCTTTACAAATGCCCTACCAAACGCTCATTTCAGAACTGATAAAAATAAAACCAACACCACTTTTACTCTGCAGAAAAGAGCTATCAGAGCAGTAAAGAACCTAGAATATAATGCTCACACAAATGATTCATTCAAAAATTTACAAACACTTAAACTTTCGGATCTCTACAAAATCTCCATTTGTAATTTCATTTACAAAACATTAAGAAATGATGGCGACAATAGGCTAAAACAATTATTAACTGCGCAAACTGGTCATCACGCCCATTTAACCCGAAATAGATGTAAATTCATGCTTCCTTATTATTCAAAGGCCCGGTCGCAAAACAGTATCCTCTTCTTTGGAACTAAAACTTGGAACTCAATACCTGCGGAGATCCGTGAAAGTAATTCGTACAAAGTATTCAAAAGACATCTTGAGTCTCACTTCCTATCAGAATACTAGTCGTGTAAGATCACCATGTCAAATCTTGCTTCCTACATGTCTGGTCCCAATAATGTAACTTGCCATGGGTAACATAACCGATCTTCAGTCTGCTCTTAAATCGTTTTATCGAACATACTGTTGAATATAGCTGATTTGACCTGTATTGTAAAATACATCATAAAATATCGAGTTAATTCTTTCAATGATCAGTCTAATGCGAAACTAGGTTAAGTGAACTAGGTTAAACATTATTGTACACCTTAGAATAACGTGATGGTAGGATGCCCTAGAAGTCTCTGAACATGTTCGGGCCCACAGGTCGCTATACTCTAGTTTGACCATAGTACTAGACTTGAGAAACATTCTACCTCTGTATCACCAGTGGTAAATAAATTGTTTAAATTGTTTAAATTGTACTTGGCGTAGCAAAAATGCTCATATTTTTTTGGACGGCTATACTGGCCAGTGCAAAATCTAGCCGACAGTTAAGACCGCCCGCCCACTGATGCGATTCTATTGGTGCGACGCCTTGCGAAATCGCACAGTTCATTTGTAGCACCGTAGGAATAGCATTGTGTTACCTAACTCACTGCCGATTGAAGCGAATCGCATCGCATCAGTTGGCGGGCGTCTTAATACAGAGCCGTTTTAGTATCCATGGAACATTGAAGTGCTTGAAGCGCATCGTAAATTTACTGTTTGTTAAAAATGTTGATTCTGCTGTGGTCGTCCAACGTATGCTCTCCTGATTTATCGAATTGCGATTTCTTTTTGTAAGGATACTTTGAGCCACGAGTGTACGTGGACAAAACACACACAATCGTAGAACTAAAATTATCCACTCGTCAGGAGCTCGAACTTCTGTCAGAGATGTCTTTGGATTCTTTTACCTCGTCAGTCACGAATTATTTTATCCATGACCCAAATTACGTTCTTTTATGAATCATTTCATTAAGTTATTTAGCATTTACTGTCACCATATGCAGTCTCAAAACCGAAACAATTCAAGGGTATCAATCCAGCGATTTTAAAATTTTGGTCCGATTGGTCTTAAATTTGGCCAGTATATGTGTTTTTTGAAAAGACACATATTTTACTCATGTAACTTTTTCGATTGAGGCCTTGGTTGTTTAAGAAAAAATTGAAATATCAGTTTTTTAATTCATTTTTAGGGATTTTTCAATACAAAAGAAGTTAATGAGTGTTTAGACTAGAACAAATTCAAAGACAGTTGTGATATCCTTGTAACATTTCAAATAAACTTAGAGATCCGAATTTTCTATTTTCCTTATCGTTTTCTTTTGATATGTGATTTTTGATCACCATCTAAAATACACCAAATTGTTTGTTTTGAACTGTGATAAACAAAATTAAATGTACAAATTGGGAAATCTGGATCTTTTAGTTTGTTAGAAATGTTCCAAGGATTTCAAAACTGTATTTGTTTTTTCCTAGGATGACAACACACTGACTTCTATTCTTTTTTAGGTGGAAAATGATATGTTTACGTAAAAAGCAAAAAAAAAATTGTGGTAAAATGTAATATAATGGACTTATTATTTGAATGCTGTATTCATGTTTTATAATCATATACAAATGATATGCATGCATAATTTCTCTGTGAATTTCATATTACATGTATAAATTATATATAAATAAAATATACAAAATTTTTCTCGTGAAATGTGATAAAAGAGATGGAATGTACAAATTAAGAAATCTGGACCTTTTAGTTTCTTAGAAATGTTCAAAGGATTTCAAAACTTCGTTTTTTTCCTAGCATGAAAACTCACTGACTTTTTTTTATGTTGAAAATGTTGTTTTTACATAAAAGGCAAAAAAAAATTGTGGTGAAGTGTAATATAATGGACTTTTTTTACTTGAATGCTGTATTCATGTTGTACTGTGTTATCATCTACAAATAATATGCATGCATAATTTCATATCAACCCTGTAAATTGCGTGTTATACAAGTGTAAATTATCTAAAAATACATTTATTCTTCATTTCTTGACGAATGGTAAATTTTTATTTGTGGACTGATTCTTCTGATCTAACGCATTATGAGTAATTTTTAAAAAGAAACACATTCTGTTCATGTAATTTTTTCGATTTTGGCTTAGTTTTCCTGGAAATGGAAATTATTTGTTTTTTATGTCATTTTATCTATTTCAAATGAATACAAGTCAATGAGTTTTCATGCTACAACAAAACCAAAGACAGTTTTGGAATTCTTGAACCATTGCAAACAAACTAAAGAAGTCTGATTTTTCTATTTTTTACTTTTTATATGGGGTAAAATTTATGATTTTTGGTCCCCCCTCTTGAGGGGAGGGGGGGGGGTGGTTTTTAGCACCCATAGCCCCATAAAATTTTAAGACACAATAGCCCACCCCCTAAGGATCCTTTTTAAGCAAAAAAAAATGGCCAATCGGGTCTGAAAATCCCATGGGTGTCCTCCTTTAAGTTGACATAAAAACAAAGTTTTTATCGAAAATATCAACACAACCGTATTTCTAAGGGAATAATTTATTCGCGCATATTCAAATCCGTTAATAATATATCATGATTATCGTCTCTATTTTTCATTTTCATATCCTTCTCTCTCTCCCTCTTTTACATCTTCTCTTTTTATCTTCTTAACTTACAGTAGGCAATGAAAGACACGGAATAGCACAAGTTTCACGATTTAAATCGACGAATGATGTTACTCGACAATATATCACTAAGCTGTTGAGAGAGAGGCGTGCTTGGAAAGGAATATTACATGGGTAATATGCATCTTGCGGATTCCAAAATGGTATCAGTGATGTCGTTTTGGTTCGTCGTCGGGATTCGACGCTTGTGTAGATCCCGTAGCACTGCGCAATGTTTTAAGTTGGGTTTGGCTAGAGACAATTAGAGCGTCTTTCTCTACCTCATTTGAACATTATTGAGTAGTAAAGGCAAAAAAGTTATACATATGAAGAGCATTATAAGATTACTCGTATCAATCTCACCTTCAGTCAGATTAAAGCTTTGTATTCCACTTTGCAGAAATGTGCTTGTTTTATTTTGAACTGTATGGCATCAATGTTCGATTGATGGCATACGATGGCATCAATTTTCAATTCTCCATGTGTACATTAAGACAAGAAAATTTATCTCCAGTTCCATACTATAAATATCACATTTATTTATTAGCCGCACAGAAAAATTCTTCAACGATGCGAAGACACAAGAGACGTTTCGCGTAATTTCTGCCAATCTTCAGCTTGGTAATTTGTGAGTTTAATTTCACGCTTATCGCAATAAATCCATAAACAAGAAACGTAACCAATAACTTTGCAAGATATAAGTAAGTGGATAACTTTTGCTGAATATTCCCAGAATATACTGGTTAAATTTTGCGTGATAATACTTGCTCGCATGATACTTTAAATTTACCTGGGTAAATACCTACGAAAAGTATTATCGATGAATAAAACAATCTTCGAAAGCTATGTAACACCCTGTGAATATGTAGGTAATTACTATTATTACAGGGTGCGTTTGGATGTATACATATTTCTAGATCGTGCAAAATTTCCAAAAGAAGAGCAAGCCGTGTACTAGCCAGTACCAGATGACTCCATGAACATCTTCAAAAATTCCCTGAGCGGTTTTCATTGCCAGTCTTTTACGCAATGCTTAGTATCTCATTACATAGCGTCAAAAATCTAACCTAAGCGATTACTAAACAATTCATCCTGTACCAGTTGAAAACCATTGATTTTTAGGTATTCTCCGTACACCTCACCACTTTCGTAAACCTTTGACAGACTTATAACTTTGACGTTTGTACGAATTGATGATGAATTAGTTCCCTGAAAAGTTTAATTGCCACGCTGACAATTTTTTACTTTGGCTCATTTCTTCAATAAGAAATATACTGCTTTCAGAAAGGCTATTGGCGATATGTCCTCGGCGACGCCGGAGGACTCATGCCATTGGTCAGTCGACCCTGGTTGTCGCTGTGCCTCCCTTTGAAGCTCGCCGATGCTCTAGCTCGCGGCATTGCTCAGGTAAGAACATAAACTATACCGGTTTCTAATTATTCTCCGAGGGTGTGACCAATTATTCATTTACAGATAAAAAACATGGTATGATGGTTGAGCATAATTTTAGTAGCAGAGTATACTGTTCATTCTGGGCAACAAAGAGATAGAGTTATGAAAAGGAATAGAGAATATAGTAGTGTTGTGGGCTCGGTGATAAAAAATCAGTGAAGGATATTGATTGTTTTAAGTATATGAAGCAACTTTTCTAAATAAAGTGTACGTCGTTCATAGCACTCATTGAATGTACTTCACTTGTGAACGACTGAAGTTGGACGTTTTTCATGACGTTCTTACGTTCTAGTGACGTGAATTTGAAGAAAGGAAGGTTGCTGTCACCAGAGACCAAAGCTAAAAACTTTTAGAAATTATTCTTAAAATGCATTTTTATTATTTAGTGTTGGCTTGTAAACGTTAGCCATTACATCCAGCTCTTCCTTCGTTAAGCAAACAACCACTAGGTAGCGCTAGCCGAGTTTTCAAAGGGCGTGTTTCTGTTTGTGATTCGTGCGAATCGTGAGGTTAATAAGGAAACGCATAGTGTAGATACAATTGAGGAATTTAGTGGTGGACGACGAGGCGAGTACAGAGAAGGGGGAGAGCAAGTGCGGGGCACCCGACGTACAACCAAGAGAAGGTCCAACCTCAAGACAACAAGACTGCAACCTTCGCTTTAGGCCTCCTAGAAACAGCTACCCTAATAAATTTATCATTCCTCACTTTATCAATTACTGGTGATGAAGAATAACGAACCCTACCGAGTATACGAACCCACGACAGTAAACCCAGAAACTGAACCTAGAGACCAATCCAGAATAAATTTGATCGTTTTGAATATGAGATTTTCAGTCTCACTGTAAGTACTAAGGAACTTATCTAACTACAACTTTACAATCAAGTCTACCTCTCTACACTCTCGTCTCTGTCTCACTTCCACATCCTGAGCGACTCTGCTTGCTGTGTCTCTTCGTGAAACTCAAAGAGGGGGCAAGAGAGATGCGGGGTAGAATGGGATGGGGAGCCTCGATCTGAACGATCATCAGGCCTGCTGGCTTCTGCAGGGTTCTGTTATGTTATGGTCATTGATAGCTGTATTTAATTTAATATAGTCGAATGGAAAAGGACGCTCTGCCCTCTCAATTAGTTTTATAACAGGAGATAATTTAGCTATAATTTTTTGTGAAGGCCTCCGCTGGCCGTACCGAAGACGCTGAGCGAGGGCGTGGTTGTTTTTTTATGACCCGTATCTAAAAGCCCTGTTCTAAGTTCTGGCGCTCACTCATAATTCTATACCGAGAAAAATCTTTCTTATGTCCATTTGAAACAACCTAATTTATGAATCGTGACTGCTTGCGAAAGAATCAAATACATTTTATTCACTATTGTCCTAAAGGTATGCTTTGCTAACAACCCGTGGTCTGGCGCTCTAATTCTGCTTGGCTTCTTCGTGGCGGACACCGCTGTGGGCGCAGCGGCCATCGCCTGTTCTCTAGTGGCCATTCTTACAGCGAAGGTGAGAGTTGGCTGCCCGTTCTGTCCTCAGACTCGTGAGCGTGAAACTGGGTAGGAGCCACGAATATCTCAATTAGGTCTTCTTTTTTATCCTAAATTGCCTTTCGAGACTAAAACTATAGAATCATAAAATATAAGTATCGCTTTCGTAACAATCATATCATGCATTACATGCGATAGCTCCGTATAGCTCCCACGTAACACGAAATTTTTATGAACGTGGCTAGAACAGTTTGTTTTTAAATTTTCCCAGTTTAATTGTAGCATCAGGCACATCGTCCGAATTTTTGAACAGTGGGATCCGCAGTAAATGTACTCAAGGCAAAACCGCGTTATACAGTTCTTTTGATAGAAGCCCTATCTCATTTATATTAGATATTTCAAGGTCACTTGCTCGAAAAATTTAGCAGTTTCCCTGAATAGCCTTCAACAGCGAATTAAGCATTTAGAAAGACGTATTTTTAAATAAGGTAGTTCGCAGTCAGCTGTTTATAAACTATCAATTTCGGGTTCGATTTCGCGCTGAATTGCTAAATTTTTCACAAGTGGTTTCGTGCAAGACGGTTTTAAATTAAAAAAATGATAAACTCTCACTCTGCATGGAAGTTCCATCGTAATACTCCAGCAATTTAACGTATCCCACTGCCCACCTGCAGAGCATGGGTATGTCAGACGATATCGTCTGTGCGGGACTTGCGTCGTACTGCGGCGTGCTGGTGGGCACTATCACCATCTCCCTGCAGCCTGCATTCATCGCAAGGGCTCCAATGTTGCTGACCTGGACTTTCATGCTAGCAGCTGCATTTTACAGGTGCGTTTAGTTTTCATTAAGATAAGCTGCATTAGATTGTTCTCTCTCTTATGACTTTGTTCACAGGAGCGGTGATCAATGCAGTTCTAACGGTAATTGAAATTTCCCATCATTTAAAAAGTTTTCAAGGAACGTTACATATGTGAACCCTGTTGTAGCGAATTCTGATTTATTTCCTGTTGTATTAAACTCTAGATTACGAGGTACAAGGTTATCCACCACTGGTCATGTACATGCGTGAACGTAAATGTTGATTTTACTCCAGCCTGTATAACTCTTTTACATAACTCGAACAACGTTCTGTTATGAATCATTTCAATGAGGTATTTGGTGTACGTCACTACGGGCTTCAAAAAATTAGACAATCTACGTTAACATGATAACAAAATTTATTATTTGAAAGATATCAAACGATTTATTTCGATGAGTGTGTCGGGTTACAATACAATATATATCCATAGTAAACAATATATCCATAGTAATCATTTCTATTAACGCTTGTTCAGTTTCGTGAATAATGTTTCATGACTTTTGTTCCTTTTTTCTTTTTCACCTTCATCGCTCTTTCTCTTCCTAATATCCAAGAGAAATTGCAAGCACATATCATAATTGCTATTGACGAATGATGCTATGAGATATATAACAGAGGTGTAGAGAAAAAGGCACGATTCGTCATGATAGCAATCATGAGAACTCCTTTCATGGCTTCCGACATGGTGTCGGTAATGTGAAAACGATAAGAGGCCGATTAGTTATAACAAATATCAACGGGTATTAATTGAACGCAGAGTGATTTTCCCATCCTTTGATGCAGTCATTGGAGTAGATTGAATACAGTGCCAAATAGACGTAATATCCGAGTCAAATACGATTCTTCGTTATAAATTATCACCTCAAAGTGTGAAGACATAGCTGTCTTGCGTTATCCCGCCATACGTAAGCTATACGTCTTAACGCTTTCACGTCCTTGATTTGTTTCTCCTAACTGAGGATAAGCGTCCACGCAAAGTCAAGATGTTTTGAAGTTGCTTGTGTTCCAGTGTGCTGGTCGACATGTGTCTGACTTCGGTGCTAAAGCTCGTGCGGCTACCAGTCTTCACCCTGCCATTCAACATCGTCACGTCGATGTTGTTCCTCATCCTTGCAGCCAAAACTGATGACGGTACCTTAAGCTCCAGGTGTAGATAGGGCAAGAATAATTTTTAGTTATCACTACAAGTGTTGTATGACAAATGTGCTCGAGGAATGAACAGGAATGAAGAAATGTCTTTTGAGATCACGGATCTCGTTCTTTCGAATTCTAATACTCAGGAATAGATGTTTGTGATGATATGAACGATTTGTGAGAGAATGAAGAATAGTATTCCCAGTCAATCGTTCACGTCTTTGTACGTGTAAATTGATTGTGAGAGAACGGGAAATTACCGCACTTTACATATAGAAAGCTCCGTCACACCAATTCCAGGGTTATTGCCAATTTTAGCATTCAGCTTTTCGCAATTATTTATTGCAAGCGACACAAAGGAGTAAAATATTTTGCTTTTAAATAGAAAATCATGGTAGACACAAACGAACGTACATGTTTTTGTTTGTATCAACGAGATCATCTCTTCAAGGATCTCATCACAGTGTTTTCATTCCACTTGATAAAGTTTTCATTCCACTTGATAAAGTTTTCATTCCACTTGATACTCATTGAAATCACAACTCACTTCTAGGTGCTACCCTCGTTTTATTTTTATATCTTGCTCGTTTGTCTCTACTCAATTAAGCTTATGTCATCACATTGTGTGTTTTGTTTGCACATGACTACACATCAAAATGCCTAAAGTAAGCTAAAAAAACTGAACTTTCGAATCATTAACAGTGCTTAGATAATAGATCATGAGTTCGAGAAAAATAAAGCGTAATCGTTTACAACCCAGAGCCATCAAGTCTCACAAGCACAACGTTGGCAGTCACGGAAAGCGTGGTCACTTCTACAGTTCCGAGTGACGATCTCTCCCCAGAAAGCATAACTTGGATGCAGGTGTGTAGATCAGATTAGATTAAAAGTTATATTAAGCCTGTGTAACTGCAAAAAAGGCGTTTCAATGAGAGGAAGGAGGGAGGCACCATTCAGCTGGGAGTTGAAGGAAGCAGGAGCGTATGTTCTAAATTTCATGACATAGTAACGTGTGTATCAGTTCCAGGCATATCACTATAACAGGGTGAATTAATAGTTCAAGATTTTTACTAAGTCTTCACTTAATTATCAATTACCGTATGAACATCTAATAAAACAAGTTTAATGAATTTCCTAATACTTCTCTTCGAGCCTTTGATTGCATTTCTTTCGAATAAGTGGTGTTTTTACAACTTCGTCCCATTCAAGCGGTGTACCTGTAAAAACTGCAACAAACCCCCCTTAGGTAATGAAAGGCAGTCTGCTGTCAGCTGGTCAAGTGTACGGGGTGGAGGACACCGCCTGCTCCTTACTCACTCTACTCGCACTGAGCCTCAACTCGCCCTTGCTCGTGGTGGCTTCGTACATCGGTGGACTTGTCGGCACACTCACAGGTAACTTCTTGTTGGTAACACTTCTGTTGTTCAGTTGTTACCAACAAGTAACTTCTTGTCGGTAACACTTCAGTTGATCAACGCATGGAATGTTCGAAACCATTAAACCAATTTTCATTCCATTTGAACCAAAGCTCAGTGAGCTGTCGCTATTTATTCGTAGATCTCTAAAGGACCATACCGGGAAATTAATATGCTCACTCCTCTCCTTAATTGATGTCCAAGCCTCTGAAATCTTCTAAGGAGGAAACAATGTTGTCGCGCATGCGCAAAAGGAAACAGAAAAATGTTTATTTGCTCTAGCAGTAAGATCCTCACAGTCAAGTTATGAGGTACAAATATAAAGGTTTTCAGATAATGTATCGAGCAGTGGTTGCCGCGATAACTTTTTTTCAACTTGCGATAACGATAGAACGATAAATTTTCCCCAACCTGCGATAAACAATAAACGATAAAAAATTCAAAACCCAACCTGCGGTAAGCGATAAACGGTAAAACGATAGCGATATTTTTTTTTAATTGCGATAACAAAAGCGATAAATGATAAGTATCTTTATTTAGTTGGAATATTAAAAAAAGCATACAAACTATTTTACCGCAGTGAAAATTAATTAAACTAAACAAAAACTGTCACTGCAACTAGTCTATGGCCTACAAGTTCTATTCCACATAAGTATCTCTCTCAGAGTCAGACTCTCCCTCCTCATGTCTTGAGGAGGGAGAGTCTGACTCAGAGAGAGATAGATACTTATGTGGAATAGAACTTGTAGGCCATAGACTAATTGCAGTGACAGTTTTTGTTTAGTTTAATTAATTTTCACTGTGGTAAAATAGTATCTCTCTCTGAGTCAGACTCTCCCTCCTCATGTCTTGAGGAGGGAGAGTCTGACTCAGAGCGAGATAGATACTTATGTGGAATAGAACTTGTAGGCCATAGACTAATTGCAGTGACAGTTTTTGTTTAGTTTAATTAATTTTCACTGTGGTAAAATAGTTTTTATGCTTTTTTAATATTCCAACTAAATAAAGATACTTATCATTTATCGCTTTTGTTATGCAGGAAACATGCAGCTCCTGGATGCTGTCTGCATCCAGGAGCTGCATGTTTCCTTTGGTGAAGACCAGCTTCTCAAACCTGTCGCTGGTCATGCTTGCACGCTTGGGCCTGAGGACGTCACCAGCAGTGGTGAACATGCACTCCATGGTGAACATGCGCTCCAGTGCTGAACATGCGCTCCAGTGCTGAACATGCGCTCCAGTGCTGAACATGCGCTCCAGTGCTGAACATGCGCTCCAGTGCTGAACATGCGCAGCTGTGATTGGCCAGCTACACACAGACACACACACACACACACACTTGGCAGCTCTCATATGAGGTTTTTCAGGTCTGAAAACGTCAGGCGGGCTGTTGTGACTATTGCCACCGTGCAAATTTTTTTAATTTTTACAAAAGTCGTCTTTGAATTTATCGTTTATCGTTCCACATTTTTTGGGAACAGCGGTAAGTGAATGAGCGATTATTTTACAAAACTTTGCGATAAACGATAAAAGGTTTGACCTCAGCGATAATTATCATTTATCGTTTTTCGCTCATTTTATCGCACGCGGCAACCACTGGTATTGAGTGTACAATGCAGACTTAATGCAGACTTTTAAAGTCGCACGAGAGGGTATCAAAGTCAGAAGATTTTC
Source organism: Morinoia aosen (assembly GCA_030386875.1). Lineage (NCBI taxonomy): Eukaryota > Metazoa > Arthropoda > Malacostraca > Amphipoda > Talitridae > Morinoia > Morinoia aosen. The sequence continues at coordinate 91,560,144 of CM059561.1, read as the reverse complement.
TGACAATTGAAATTATTTGGCCTAAGTCAAAGCAACAATTTCCGCTCACGTCCAAAACCAGGGCATATCGGGAAGTGAATGTCAAACTAACAGAATGTACATGAAGCTTAAATGCTTCAATTGCGCCCGCGCTCAGATTCTAGTCTATTCAGAACTCTTCATAGAATTTTGACAGATATATACGCTATAGCAAATTTCCCTAACCGTAGCAGTGATGAGAATTGTGAGAAACAATCTCCATGTAAAATAGATCTGTTATTTTACTTCGCACAATCTCATGTTACGGGGTCTCATATTACCCCTCTCGTGTTTGGGCTGCCTTATGGTTGATGAGTTTTGTAACATTAGGCTGATGGTTGTTCTATTTGACAGGACTGTTAATAAGCAGCAGTTCACAGCACCAAGCCATAGCAGCAGGAATCTGGGGCTACAACGGCTTTCTTGGAGCTGGATGCGCTATCTTCTTCTTTGAGCCGTCATGGCGCTTGGCGCTGCTAGCTGTGTTGAATGCGGTAACCTGCACTCTTCTGCAGGCTTCCCTCATCCCTGCCTTTGCTGCTGTGAGTTATTCTTGTGCTTGACTCCTGCCTGTGAGCTCGAACTTGGCAACCTTTGTCACTGAGTGGGATTGGAGGTATTTTTCTGCTGCTCTTTAATTGTGCCTGCATACTGCCAAGCTCGGTCCACCTTAAATGGCGATGTGGCGATGAGACATGACGACAGCTGACTTAAGCCAGGTGTGAATAATTTCAAGGGCTATGACATAATGGACAATTTTAAATCAGGCTTGAATATTGAGCTTTATTTCAATTCTATCCTTTTATAATTGAAACAACTATCAGAGAATTACCTTTCTTCACCGTTAGATTTGATGATAGGAGTGAAATGCATAATTTAAACTACATTTCTTTCCAAGGATCGGATTCAGAAAGATCGTTATTTCAATGACTGTCGAGCGTATTTAGTTTGAAACAATTTGGCTGTTTTCAATTCGTATGTCCTTGAAAATGTAGATTTTAATCTAAAACGGCATCTTTCAGCTACAAAATTTCAACAATATTTGCGTCGGGTCGTAACGGAAGTTCTGTCCATTTCTTGATTTATAATTTGTATGATTATGCTAACATAGCTTACAAATAACCTGTATGTGATCATTTAAATCACTAAAATATTATTTCTTCTATTAGTTTTTGGGGTAATTGTTATAATAGATAACTATTAACTACTTACACTCCAAGCAAACAACATATTAGGCGTATTTTACCATACGAATTTCAGAAAGGCAGTACAGCGAGTTCAGCAGATGTAATGACTTCATGTACGTCTCAGTTTTTATTTTATTTGTTATCTTTCTATTTTTGGCGTGATCATGAACGCGTGATCGCGTTCATGAAATCATTTTCGACCTTTCAGTTTTAAATGATGCTCTTTTTCGATCAGGATTTTCATATTTTACAATCAGTAATTCTTCAGCGCGTTTAGAGGGTTAAATACGTGATGAATGTTGGCCAAAATTTTACAAGAAATTAATGATGACACACTCTGATGAACTAGAATAACAGAGACAAGCAATCGAGAGACAGAAGGAATATACAATGCACTCAACTTTCAAAAGAAATCCTCCGATGACGGTAACATTACAGGGTCTCAGTAATTACGTAATTGTAATGGATCGGAAGTAGCTTTTTTATAACACAAATACAGAAGTATAATATAGATAAGCTTCACGATGCCGAATGAGTCCAAGAAATTTCTAAGTCAAATATTGACATCTATCAGAGACCCTTCCGAGATGAAGTCTCGTGAGAATGTTCTCAAACCTCTACTATGGCTTTACTGTACATGGGCGGTCGAGGGAAACGTTGACGCTGGTGACCGATCCTATTTGAGAAATTAATGGTACAAAATAGATAGAGTCTATTCTTGCCATGATCACGTTAATTTATAAAGAAATAAAGTCTATATTTCTATATATTTATACAAGAATGGTATTACCAGAGTCTCGCGTCCTATTTAGACAATTTAACACAATTAGCAGCTCATTACAAGTACATACATATGTTATCGTTCGCTTGTGATTGAGCGCGACCGTTCTCGTCAGAACATTCCTTGCACTCAGAAGTGGCGAGGGTGCTTTATAGTTCGTACAGCAGGTCAGGCGGCCCTCGGAACTTCTTCCTCGATTACGCTTGGTACGATGTTTAGGCTGGCCACTTTGATGCGTTATAGACCAGTCATCTGGTCTTCGCCGACATTCCTTTCCTACGCTCGGTGACTGAATTCGGCAGTTATGTAGTAAGGTATATAGCACAGTAAAATTACTCAAGAACTCTCATGGAAATGATGTGATTGTTCGAAAGAACACGTAGAAGATGTTTTTTACATTTCAATAAGGATGGCTCCAGTTTTAAGGATGAACCATGAAATGGACGCTCCAAAGGACACAATTCTGAGAAATGTTGGCTGTCGTTGATGACAATCCTGGAACAACTAGAACACTAAGCAAGGAGTTTAATGCGAGCCATATGACCATATATGGCTCGTCAAATGGTATAACTTGGTAGTCTCCAAGACTGGAGAACGTGTTCCACATAATCTTCCAGAAAACAATCTCCAACAACGAGTGGTCTACTGTGTCTCGCTACGTTCTCGTCAACTTCAAATACCATATTTATGCAGAATCGTTTCTGAAGATGCGAAATGGATTCTGTAGAATAATGTTAAACGTAAAAGACAGAAGCTTAGCTGTGGTTTGGAGCCTATTCTTCATCCACAACAGAGTCTGCATCCGACAAAAAATTCTTCGTAGGACATAAAGGGAGTTGTTCAACATGAGCTGTTAGGTAAAAATCAAACAATAACTTCTGAAAAGTACCACTAGTAGCTAAGTCGTTTGAAGACAGTTCTGTAAGAAAAACGAATTTCGTTGATTACTAGAAAAGGAGTGACCCTGCAGCATGACAAATGACAGACCCCACACTTCAGGAGCGATTAAGTATCTTAATGAAGAACTTTATTGGAAAGTTTTGATCCACCCATCATATTCTTCCAATATGCTCCTACAGATAACGATCACTTTAGGAACTACAGAATCGTTCATCTATATCAGGGCAAAGGCTTACTCCGAGAGAAAAGGTCGAAATGAAACTTGGCGATTTTTTTTAGTCACAACCGAATAAATTCTACGAAGGAGGGCTTGAAGAGCTCGCACAAAAAAGATGACATTGATAACAGTTGTGATTATACTTATCATTAAATGAATTTATCCTACTGAATTTTCATTTTAATGTAATAAAAATGGACAGAAAGTTTTTTACGACCTGAAATTTACAACCTTCAATTATTTTCTAAATTGTAGCGTGTGCAGTAAGTTTTCAAACGTCCATGAAGTTGAGTTCCAGGATCTAGCTAAACTCTCTTTTCTGGATTTTTATACTAGTATAAACTCGCAGCTTAGATGCCTGAGTAGCCGTTCCTTCAATACGCACAATTCAATACATACTATCTCATGAGTTAACTCAACAGACATACAATAAAGTCTCAGTATTAATTTTGGCTAAAATTGAAATATGAACTAACAGCGTGCACAGATTATGTTCAATCAAAGGAGGAGTGAACAATTTTTGAGCCACGAATTACTCATATTTGATCACTTATATAGTTGATGGCCTTAAGTTATAATTGTGTCACACTACACTGCGGGCACGATACTGGCTGATAATACGAGTATTAGTGTCTTCTTGATCTTATTCTATTTAAACTATTGGATCTCTAGAAGTTCAGCAATACTTAAGTTTTTGTGTTTTTTCAACATGTTTTGAACATAAAATGTTGTTTTTTTGGAAGAAAATGTGTAGATTGATATTCAACTGATTTGTAGACATGTGTAAAAATACGAATTGATCTTCAAAATATTTGAAATATTTGTGCCGTTTCATGATGCTGTGATATGTTTCAGAGTAGATATATTAGCACCTTACTCTGATAATTTGTAAATTTGAGTTCACTCATGACTGAAACAACCTCGCAATATTTTCTCATGGCAGAATCGAGCCTAAGATTTACCCTGCTGTGTTCATAATTTTTTCAGAATAAGCTACCAGTGTTCACAGTGCCCTTCTGCCTCGGGTCGGTGTTGCTCTTGCTAATGACCAGCGAAGCTCGTATTCAAGTCAAGAGAGTGGAGCAACTGACGTTTCCAGAGCAGCATCTCGCCTTAGCCAAACAGAAACTTCGAGAGACGGACGCGAGCATTGAAAACGCCTCAGACAATGCGCAAGTTTAGCTGCTTGCAGCTCTCTCGTAGTTGGGAGAATCAGACTCATCTTAGCACTACAACGATATCGGTGAAGAGAGAAGATCGAGTAGAATTTGGCTGAAGTAATTCACGAGATGCACTGAAAGGAATATGTATCAGAACTCTTCCTCCAGACGGAGAGTCAACACCGTAGACATGAATGTTAAAACTAACTAAGGTAACTCAAAATATTGATTACAAGAATATTAAAACTAACTCTGGTAATTTCAAACATTAATTACTGTATGCTTTTGTTTTACAGCGTGAATAATGTTCTTAGGGAAGCGAGCGTGAATTATTCTTTGTTCAAAGGCAAATTGTTAATTTTGATCAATACTTATAATAATACTTGCAAGCGAGTGAGTCACGAGAACAACCAACAGAGCCAAGGGAATCCAAGATACAAGCAAGAGTAACTGATGCTCAAGTGTGCCTAAAAAGATGGAAGCACGTGCGGAAAGACAATTTCATTCTCACGATGCTAAGTCCGCCGAATGGGAATCAATTTAAATGTAATGTACCGCGGCTGATTGAAATCTAACAGCTGCTGACGAACTTAAAATATTCTACTTTACAACTTTGTACAGTTATAGTTTTCACGTGACATAACGTAAAACTGGGCCTCTTAGGCCAAGAGGATTTGAATTATGAAAGTTATACAATAACGCCAGCTTTACCTCCCAACTTCCCAAGGAGTTGGCGGTTACTACGTGCGTGAGTGATTTCCCCTTAATTGTCTTTTAGAAAAGTTTAAAGAAATTACTTTGAGAAGAACTGAAGTACATACAAATACAATGCTCCAATATTACTTTTTGTGGTTCCGCTGATGCGATTATGGAGAAATTCCTCCTAAAAACTGACACACATGAGGAACAGTCAGCTGAGTACTGCGACAGTGCAGCTCAGACTTTTTCCGTACGACGATTTCATAACAAATCGTTTGGCAGGGCAGTGCAGTGTTCAGTGAAATAATCTCCACAAACAACCATTGTCAATAGTAATTGAAATTAATGTCCAGTTACTAGCAATTCCAGAAATGAATATGTCATGAAGTGTATTATTTTAAATTGATCTCAATGTGCGCGCAATTATGCGTCCGGTTGACGTTCAACAATTCCTCAAATGACAGAGTTGAAGTTGTAATAAAAATAGTTCGTTATGTCGCCCATCGATTCAAACTAAGTAAAATAATATCAGTACAGATTCGATCTCAACAATACTTGAAATTGAGTTAATGCTGGCGAATCAACTCATTTTCTGTTTGTACATATGAGCTGTCATCAAGTTGAAGAAAGTGCAGTTATTTTCAGTATGAATAGGGTAATTCATCAAATATCGAACAGAAACCACGTGTGTCTAGAAACAACCTTCATAAATCGGTAACTTTTGCTCTGAATAACTGTTGCGGGCCTCAAGATTATTCTTGAACAGTTGCTTTCTTGTTCTGTGATGTCGCTTTAAAGACAACGTAGATTGTTGGAATTTATTCATTGTTCTAAAAATCGAACTCTTAAATAACATAATTTCATCAATATCGAACATGAATCGAACAAGAATTTTGATCCAAACAGGTTTTTTGTTCGAATTTTGAATCCGAACACAACTTACTAAAAACTATGTAGGCTTATCTAGGATTAGGGGAAAAAGGCTGTGAGACACCCTATATCAATATATTTAAGGAGCGCCTTCTTCTTTATACTACAGTACATTTTCTATATCTTAGATTTACGATTTACTAAGTACTGCAACGTAGCCTATATCGTCTGGGGAGGTAGACCGAGCTTGTATATAGTTAAGACGGAGATATTATTTTATTTTACTTATTTTTGTAACAAATATATTCTTCAGTAATTAAATTGACTTTTTATTGACCTTTGACCCGTATAATACACTTTGTAATGTTAAGCCCGTCCGTATATATTGCCATAGGCTTGTGGAAGGTTGCTAATTTTCTGTAGCACCTCTCTCGAGTCTATCGTGGGGTTTAAGGCCCGGTAAGGGATAGTAACAAATCGGTCGGAGAAATAGATTTATTGTTTAGATTACTGAGGCCAGTAATCTCAAGAAGTAACGAGAACGTAAAATAATGATTGTTGCAATTGGAATGCCATATTTTACTGACGCAGCTCGGTATGTTGATGATCCATTTTTAACCTCTGCAATAGCACGTAATAGGTTCTCTTCGCTGTATTTCTTGCGAGTTGGAGCCATCTCTGTAAACACTTGTTTTTCTCATCTAAAGGTTAGTTTGTACCATCAATCGCCTGAAATAAACATAGAACAATATTTAGATGAATGCAAAACACACAATTGCTGTGTATATACAATATTTTAAGGAAATGAAACAGGCGTTCAATAGATCGATTCAGTTATTTAAAAGAATTAAGAATCGAAAAGCCTTGTTCGAGGCATATATTCATGATTTATAAGGAATTTTGATTCGAACACCTTTGTTCACTAATTAATACTGACATGAAAAAGGAACTGAATGTCGAACATGGAATAATTATCAATGTTTTGGCGGGAAAGAAAAAAATACAGCAACAGAACATCATATGACAACACTACTCTCTAGTTATGACTGGAAGTTGACGGTGACCCAACAACAATTAAACCGTCGCAATTTTCCCAAGGTGCGTAAGATTTTTCAAGTGAAAAAATATGACCAATTTGTAAGGGTCGTACAGAAAATGCGTTCGCAACCGCTGGTAGCAGTTTGCAGCTCACAGAAATAAGTTCTTATCACTAAAATAGGAGTTTAAGATGTAAGATCACCGGCACTGAGCAAGTTTGGATGCTTACTAAATTTATTACGCGCATATTACCAAAGTTGTTCGATAATCAGTTCAGTTCGATATTTGATGAATTACCCTATATAGATGTATAACGCCCATATGTAAAACCTTTCAGCATGAACATAAACATAAAACTTTCCTACTCTAAGTCTCTGCACAAATGTCTATGATCGAGCAGACTTTCCAAGATTCTTTTTACCAAGAAAGCATTATCTTTCTTTGTTCAATTTATGTGAACTCAAGATGTCAAACTACGTGGATAATTGTTTTCTGCAAAGGTTAAGTGCCGTTAAAAAAATATTAAAATTTACTTCAATGTTTTCAAAGGTTATAGGATGCTCAGTTGTATAGCAAAAATGTTTTTGTGTACTGATTCTCTTTAAAATACTTTGTCGTTACTTTAAAAAGAAAATATATTTGTAATAAATGAAATATCTGAAAAATTCTCAAATTCAACCCACACAGAAAAATATAGTTTGAGTTCTGGTGTGCTGATATATGTGTCTAGATACTTTATAAAACTCTCTATGTGTATTTTCTTAATTTTTTCTCTAAAATGAATATCATTCCTATATAAACGAAAAATTTTTCTCTGAATAGCCTTGTCATACAATTTTCAGTTTGTTTCTGCATTTTTCAGTGAGAACGTTTCTAGAAAAATTTCAGAATATCCTTAGCTCGTTAAAATGGGCTCATAATTTATGATTCTAAATTAGTGTAGCCTACGACTAGTCTTCCTGTAATACAACTAATATACTAGCATAGCATGTAAAGTCATTTGTCAAAATAATTCAAGTCTAACACGTTAATTGCGATAGGTTAAACTGAAGTTCGATTTTCAATTGAAATTTAAAGTTAATTCTAATATGCAATTTTGAAAATAGTAAACTTTAACTGCATCGTCCCTCCATTTAGTTTCATTAGTTAATTGTGCGGTTGCTACGGTCGGTTCGTTAGGCTAGAAGAAGCCGTATTGAAAAACCGGCTTTATTGCTAGTATACATGTTTAACTTTTCTAATTAGTGTGTGAAGCAACAATTTTATGAAAATATGCTACCATATGCGCTAAAATTTATTTCGTAAAAGGTAGCAGAATAGTATAAATGCTATTTGTCTATTCCGGTACGTAAATGAGCAATTTACCTAGTGGTACACATATGTACTAATACGCTGTCAACGTGTTAAACATTTATAAAAATTGAGTCAGTGACTGCAGGTCGGTCAGCAGCAATACGAAGATAACGGCCGGTCGCAGGAAATGTATTAATTTACAATAATGAGACTAACAGTGAGTGACATAACCTAATGATAATTTTTTAAACACAAACCAGTCTTCATGCATTCCGAGCACGCAGTTCTGGACCTCAAATACACGTAGGCCTAGTCTCGTACATTGATTATAGAAGCGGCCACTTCATTACCGTTTTACTGATAAAAATAGCTTTTATTTTGAGACCTCTAAAATGGCAGTATGTTATGCAACTGTTTGCATGATAAATCTTGTACAACTACACGAGTTGATGATACTGACTTGAGTAGATGCCGGTATTGCTGAAGTTCTACACCAATCTTGACAAGTTTGATTGCGTCTTTCACTCTGTGTGTTAAGGTTTGAAGACGCACTTGTGGCACACGTTCGAACTCGAACTCGAACTGTGGCACACGAATTTTTTTAGAGATTTGATTGAAAATGTTCGAATTAATTGTAGAAGGCTACAGAGCGGTAATCCCGCAATGTGTTCATGATTGTGAAATATTTCTCCACAATAAAACAGGTAGGGACCTAGTGTAAGATTTCTAGCTCTGCCAATTATACCTTTATAACGTCATTGATTCAATAACTGACATTAGTTCACATCCCTGGCTTCGGCTATCGCTGATGGGAAGGACCCATTTCAGAGCCCCCTGATTTTCCCCAGGTGTAAATCCCCCCTGAAGACCTTTAACTCGTGTATAGTAGGGAGTTCCAAGAAACCGAAGTGAATCGGACGCACTTCAGAACTTGTTGCCCTTGTTTCCTGTCGTGACAAATTTAAACAGGAAAATTTTCTGCTTCCTATCTCGTCTTTTACTGGGCGCGCATTTCATTCAGTTTTCTGCTGGGCGTCAGGTTGTGCAGCGGTCACTGGCATAGTGTGCAGCAGTCAATGTTGTAAGGGGCATTAGGTGAGATCTATTTTACAATAACAAATATTTTTCTTGTTTCATGAACTTCTTTCTTAGCTTACTGTTTCTGTGCACCTTGTGCAATGTGCATAGATCCGCGTTCTCTCAACTCCATGCTAAATGGTGCCTTCATCCTTCCTCTTTTTGAACATCTTTGTCGTGGTAAAGGGAGGCTAAAACTTTCTTATATCATTTATAACTATTATAAAAGGAGCTGCGTCCGTCCCTCCGTCCGTTTGTGTGACCCCCTCTTGATTATGGTATCCAGAATACGCAATCGGCTTATTTTTACGAATAGAAATTTTCTACGGAGCTTTCTCTGTTGAAATTCATCACGTCGCTTTGCTAATTTTAGTTGATAATGCGAAAAGAAATGTTTTAAATTCGTTTCACCAGTAACCTGGCTACCACTTGGTATAAGGCCTAAGATTTTGGAACTGAAGTTATTGTTTCCAAAATTGTGATTTCTTAAAAAGCTTCAAAGAGATAATAGACGATATTTCAGAATAAAATTCCGGGAAAAGAGGCCACCATGGATGGAAATGTGTCCAACCGCAAGAGAGAAGTAGCAAGACTTCGAAAGCAAGAAAAACGCCGAAGACGATCGGATGAACAACGCGAAATGGCAAGATGAAGCAATGCTGCTCGCCAACGAGAAGCTAGAGCTAAATTGACCCTTGACGGGCGTTTGGAAATTCTACAGAATAATGCAGAGCAACACCGAGTAGCTAGAGAGAGCTAAACACATGAAAGAAGCGAGGAAATTCTTCGGCATAACGCTGGATAACATCGAGTGGCACTAGAGAATTCAACTCAAGAAAGAAGGGGTGAAATTTTTCAGACTAAAGCCTAACAGCATCGACTTGCACAATCGAATTTAACTCAATAAAGAAGGGATGAAATTCTTCAGATTAATGCCGACCAGCACGTGTGCACTACACCTTTTTCACTGCAAATTAATCCAAGTCAAGTCCAATTTAATCAAAGTCAACTTCAAATTAATCCAAGTCAAGTTCAAATTAATCCGAATCAAATTCAACTTAATCCAAGTCAAGTTCAATTTAATCTAAGTCAAGTTCAATTTAATCTAAGTCAAGTTCAAATTAATCCAAGTCAAGTTGAAACTAATCCGAGTCAAGTTCAAATTAATCAAAGTCAAGTTGAAATTAATCCGAGTGAAGTTCAAATTAATCCGAGTCAATTTCAAATTAATCCAACCCAGTTAAAAGTAGAGTTAAAAAATGACATAAAAATTTGTTAATTTGAGTTTTTTGTATTTAATATGTATCTATTGGATGTGTTAGCAAGACTGGTTTCTAGAATTTATTCACACTCATATATATTTATGTACGTAAAATTCCACTTTATCACATTTATGAAATCATATACATGCAAATACAAAAGACTATCATTGAACGATATGTAGATTTAATCTTTAAAAGAAATATACAGTTGCGATTCACTGAGTACCAATGTACGATTCTGTTTGATTATAATTTATACTTGTACATTACTACCCAGATACATTCTTGCATTAGCAATAAAAAGGTTGCCATCCATTCTAATTCCGTGTTAGTCAATGTGAAGAAATGTTGGATCCACTTACAATACACAATAATAATAATACAAGAAACAATGTTTCTAACTTAATACTGATTTTATTTGTGTGTGTTCACAATTCAATGTATAATACTTTCAAGGCTTAAATATTCATAAAATGATTGTTATAAAAGTTACTGAAGTCTTAAAAGTATTATATATTAAATTTTAAACACACACAAATAAAATCAATCGTGAATTAGAAACATTGTTTCTTGTATTATTACTGTGCATTGTAAGTGGATCCAACATTTCTTCACATTGACTAACACACGGAAATAGAATGAATGGCAACATTTTTATTGCTAATGCAGGAATGTATCTGGGTAGTAATGTACATTCATAAATTGTAATCAAACGGAATCGTAGAACTCAGTGAATCACAGTTGTATATTTATTTTAAAGATCAAATCTACATATCGTCCAATGATAATATTTTGTACTTGCATGTATTTGATGTCATATATGTGGTAAAGTGGAATTTCACGTTTATAAATACCTATGAGTATAAAAAAATCCTCGAAACCAGTCTTGCATATCACATCCAATAGATACATATTTAACACAAAAAACTCGGATTAACAAATTATTTTGTCATTTTTTAACTCAACTGAGGGTTGGATTAATTTGAACTTGACTTGGGTTAATTTGAACTTGACTCAGATTAATTTGAAATTGACTTGGATTAATTTGAACTTGACTTGGATTAATTTGAACTTGACTTGGATTAATTTAAACTTGACTCGGATTAATTTGAACTTGACTCGGATTAATTTGAACTTGACTCGGATTAATTTGAACTTGACTTAGATTAATTTGAAGTGAAAAAGGTGTAGTTATAATAATAATGCTTCCCTAGCATGAACTGAGCTCGCGTATCGTAGATACTTGCGAATCAGACTTCTGTCACGATTTTCAAATTTTCGTTAGCTTGTTTACTTTTTGCTTTTTCACCGGATTTATTGCGGAAATTTAGCTTTCGCTCGTCGCCTGTAGCCGGACTCAGCGATCGGAACTTCGCCCGAGCTGGGACCAAAATCAACGGATCAACCAACGCCAGGTCTAACGTAATGGCGTGTGAAACACGATCTAGGGGAGTTGTATGGCAACTCATTCTAAGGCGCCACTCACCCCTCCACAGCAAGGCACAACTCACCTCTCTACAGCAAGGCACCACTCACCCCTCTTCAGCAAGGCACCACTCACCCCCACTACACCAAGGCACCACTTACCCCAAATACGTTTCACCCCTCTACAGCAAATACACTTTGTTTTCTACAGGAAATCAGAATTAAATGCATCAGTTACATTAGTGAGAGAAATTTAGTTGTCCTGAGATGTAATTATTGATAAGGTAAAATATCTTGCCCTATGGTGATTATATCATCAATATATTGCAAAGGAAATTTTATGGAGTTTATATTTATTTCCTTTCAATGGTATTTCATAATAGTTTCAATAAATATAAAATTTCTGCATCCATTAGTTGTCGGCCTGTACGCAATTGAAGAAAAACCAAAATTTTATTATTTGGTGGAAATTCAGGTCGAATCTCACAGGAGCTATAAAAAACGTTCGTTTTGCGCGACCATTAAATATTGCCCAATGTTTATGAAAATTTGGTGGAATCATTTTCATTTGACAAGGAACCAGAGCATCATGTGCTGGATTTGATATCATTACTTTGAATTTCTACCTATATGCGCTTGGGATACCCTAGTGTATAGTCTAATACTTTCTCACCTATGATGCATATAGTCTGATATATTATAGTCCACTCGATTGATGCTATCTGCGTGAGATGCTATTTTGCTAAATAATGTTAGAAATTACGTAGTTCTTAAGTTGTCACTAAAAGAAGAAGTAACGGAGCTGTGGGAAATCAACGCGCTTGGGGCATAGAGAGGTTGAGGGCAGTGCTTCTGTTATGTCCTCACACGTTTTAGTCGTTTTACATCGTCAACTTTATTTTAAATCATCAATTCTTCAGCGTGTTTGGAGATAAAACACAATCTAACATGGCCAGCATATTTAATGTTAAATAAATACACATGGCGGAGATAGATGGGGACTAGCAATCGATTGTAGGACAAAAAGGTAATAACAGCACTCAACTTTCATGGAAGCAGCGGTGATGATGTTGATAAAGGGTCCCTTATTACGTTAAATTTAATATATCGGACGTAGTTTAATTAACAACACAAACAGAAAAAAAACTCAGGTTAGCTTAGGATGTCGACTGAGTCCAAAACTTCTATATCAAATGAAGAGGCACCTTCCGACCCTCTCGAGATGAAGCCTCGTAACAGACTGTTCAATTCTATTGTTACTATTACCTCACATACATGAAGCGGTCATGGGCCGCTGTCGCTATCGGTTGAAACATTATAACACATACGGGAAAAAGCCTGTAGAAATGATCTATATGTATCGCTCGGGAGCAAACACTGGCACTACGCCAGGCTGCTGTCGTTCCTTCCCAAGGGCGGTGAGGGTTGGCACTTTGCTCGCCTGTTATGGAATTTCCTTACTGAGAACGATCAGCCAATTGACAGCTGGCCAGTCGAATGAATAATGACTAGCCCGCAGTGATCTGACATATCAATATGAAACGACAGATCATATCAATATGAAAAGCAAATCATAATGGAATGCGGCTTTTTCCATAATATTTTTATGCGTGTTTAATACTTTTACGCAAGGATAATTTTGATTTGTGGCAGTAAAATTTTTCTTCGGCAATACTTTTAGTTTATACCTACGCCTGGATAGATGATGTCCATTTATGCAGTATATTCCGCGTGTATTTCATTAAAATTGATTGATCTTCGTCGAATTATAAAAGAAAATCAATTAATCGAATACTTTTGATACCCACTATGTAAATTTCTTAACTCCAAGTGTGACGGAAGCTTAAGCTTCCCGTGGACCAGGAACAAATTATGTTTGATGGGTAATCACGACAAACCTTAAATTTAACAAATTGAAGGGCTGCCCGGTGTGGACGTTCGTGCGAGGTAAGTTGATTAAAATTATCGTAGATATTACATATTACGGTAAATTATATTTGATTATTTCCTTGTTTATTCATATTAACAATTGCAGAATAAGTAGAAGACACCAGGTAACCCTGTTTCGAAAAGAAGGAACTTTACGAGTAGGCAGACCGCTGCCAAAAATGGCCGGTCTGCCACAGGGGTCGGGAGAAGACTTCGATACCTTCGAAGAGGAAACAAATATCTCTTTCGTTGACTCAATGGACTCCAGTGGGATTTCGGACACCGCTATGGCCACTGCTAATGAATCAATTACGGATTCTGTAACTACCCCCCATGACGGTAGCGTAGTTCCTTCCCACTTGCGATCTGTGAATACTCTGAACCCAAGTTTACCGGAACTATCTTTGAGCCCTGAAGAAAATCAAGTTGTAGGAAGTATTCCTGGAACTGATAGCGAACTCCTAAAAGCTTTGAATGCTGATAATCTGGACACAACCCAACTGGAAATGCGCCGTTGGAAAGGAAAAAAACGTAATTACTCTGAAGAACCTGAAAACTTCCTAGCTAATGCATCCACAGCAGGAGGGATAAATAGCCCTGCTCAGGCTGATAACCCACCAGTCACAAAAAAGCACTCTTACCAAACACTAGAAACCAGTCATCTGTCATGTCTAGTAACCTGCTGGTATATCCTGAGGACAGCCAGTCTGAGATTGCCACCGTCCTGATTGAGCCCTGAAATTCCTCTCAAGACGTAATGAAATTCTTCTCAAACGAACTAAAATTAATGAGAGATCTACAGTCATCTGAATTTGGAAAATACAACATAATTGATACAAAGAAAAATATAAGCCGAAAACTTCTGGTAGTCAAGATAAAAAAAATTAACAGCTATCAACTAAACACTCTATTGAAAACAAATCATATTGGAGACTGGTCCGTAACTTGCAGATTCCCAGAAGCAATGCAAAAATCTTTCGGAGTTATAGGACCAATTGGACTTGACTCAGACCTCAATGAAATAAAGAATACCTGTCAATTAAGAACCCAAATCTCCTTAACGTCCTGCGTCTGACTAAAGGAAAAGACCACCAATCAACACTTTGTGTGAAGCTGACATTTTCTATACCTGCACTGCCTGAATGTGTGTGCCTAGGATACCAAAAATTTAAAGTTCGCCGATTTGTGGACAGGCCTTGGCAGTGCTACAACTGCCAAAGGTTTGGGCACAATGCAAGAGACTGCCGTTCAAAGCCTCGATGTGTGATCTGTGCTGGACCTCATCAATCAAAAGAGTGCATCTCAAAGGTAATAAAAAAAACAATGAAATGCACAAATTGTAAAGGAGACCACACAGCAAGCTATGTGGGATGTGCAGGAATGAAAAATGCCAAGCTTGTTGAGAAAATTCGTGCTGAAAACAAAATGTCATATAGAGATGTAGTCGTAATGGCCAAACAGCAAGACAAAATTGCCAACACACCAAGGAAATTTGATGATGCAACTTATCAAGTCAACTCCTCTAAGCAGAAAAACATCATGAAAAGTCAGCTCCCAGAGCAGATGTTTACAGAGAAAACAAAAAATGCTGCCACTCAAACTTAACATGAAGATGTTGCTCAGAATACACTACAACAGCCCAGTAAGCATCTCCATGTTCAGATAGCCCTTACTATGGCAAGGATTTTCAAGCTAATGTAAAATAGCAACAAAACTATTCCAGACTGCTCCATTTTGGATATAATTAATGAAGAAATGCATACACACCTTACTAATGGTGAACTGGAATTGGAAAAAGATCAAATGAGCAAAAACACTTCTTCTGTGGACATACCTAGTGGATCAGCCGTGCATGCAACATGGGAGGAACCGCATTTGAGGATGGATGAGTCCCAAATAATCAAGACACGCTCCCATCCAACTGATAATGCAACAAAACAAGTAAGGACCATCAATCCCAAAAACCCTGAGCAGCCGGTGGTTGAGCAGCGCGCTTCTCAAGACAGCCTTGGACCCACATTCAACTCCCATCAAACCAGAGGTCAAAATGGATGTCAGGAAGGTGCCCAGAAAACACTAAATAGGACACAGAACAGAGGTAAGAGTGGGTTGAGGAAAAAAAAATAGAAACAGGTAACAATTTAAATATTCTTGTATGGAACTGCCATAGCCTTCACAGCAAACTATCAGAATTCAAAATAAGAGTGTATACCACAAAGCCACATATAATTTGCTTATCCGAAACATGGTTGAAGGCCAGCAGAGAACCAACTTTTATAAATTATCGTACCTTTTACAAGCATAGACTTGTGAGGCCCGGCGGAGGCATAGTAATGCTGGTTCGAAATGATGTGCACTGCTCTGAAAAATCACTGAATGAGTACCCAAATGGGAGCCTTGAAATACAGGCAATAAAAATATTCAATAAATCCAAAACTGTTGAAATCTTGAATTTATATAACCCAAGTTCAGTTGTCAGTGCAGACGAATTTAATCACTATTTTTCTCAACTTGGCTCATGTAAACTCGTCACTGGTGACTTCAATGCTAACCACTCAATGTGGGACACAAGAGCCCCAAGTAATTGTACCGGAAATAACCTTGTGGATGTACTTTTACTACATGACCTTGTTCTACTCACACCATTAAATTTACCAACATATTACCATATGCCTACAAAGACAAAATCCACTTTGTATTTGTGTTTTAGCTCTGCTGACCTTCAACCAATGTCCCGGGTTACTTTGGGGGAGGAGTTGGGAAGTGATCATGAGCCAGTGCTGCTATCGGTGGGCTTCTCCCCTGACGTGGCTACTTTTAGATCTAGAGGTCACTGGCGCTTTGGTGGGGGTTCCTGGGGCCAATGGAGAGCCTCCCTTCCCCAAATAAATAGAAGGGAAAATTTTGAGGAATCTGTTCTGAATTTCACAGAGGCACTTACCCAGACATCAGGAAGAGTTTTTGCTAGAACTCAAGAAAGGATCACCCCTAAATACTCAAAGCCCTGGTGGAACAGTGAGTGCAGTGCATGGGTCAGTAGGCGTCATGCAGCAAAGAATAACTTTAGGAAGCACCCAACTCCTGATAATTTGGTCACCTTAAGGAAAGCAGAAGCAATGGTTAAGCGAGTCACTAAAGCTGCTAAAATCAAAGCCTTTCAGGAGTTTTGTTCTGAAATAAACCAATTTACCCCAGTGAGTGCTATATGGAAGAAAATAGGTGCCTTGTCTGGAAAACGACGGGTTGTTAGATCGGACCCCTTGGTTTTAAATGATAAAGTGATTACTGAGGCTCAAAGTAAGTCTAAAGCCATAGCAGATGTATACTAAAAGGTACTAAATTCAAAATGTTCCACCCCAGATAGCACCTACTTGTTGCAGCTAGCTATAGCACTAAGTAATGATGATCTAGTAGATTATAATGAACCTTTTACCCTGTCAGAGCTTCAGCGAGTGATAAAACATAGTAAAAATACTTCACCCGGTGATGATATGATCCACAATCAAATGCTCAAAAACCTTACAGTGGAATATAATGATTGGTTCTTGTCCATAATTAATCATAGTTTTAAAAATAGTATAATCCCTTGTTCATGGAAGCTAGCTACTATAATACCTATATTAAAACCTGATAAAGTATAATCTGACCTAAATGCTTATAGACCTATATCACTATTATCATGTATGCCAAAAATAGTAGAGGGCTTGATCTGTAACCGACTGTATTATGTGTTAGAAAAATGTGAGACTCTCAGTGACACTCAAAGTGGTTTTCGGAAGAGGATGTGCACACTGGATCAGGTGGCTAGGCTAGAAATGAATGTTAGATGTACCCTGGTAGACCGAGGTATATGCGTGGTGATTTTCTGTGATTTGAGTAAGGCTTATGACCGTGTTTGGCATACTGGCCTTCTCTTTAAAGTTTAAACTCTCTAAAGTCGGAATAGTTGGTAGGACACTTGGCTGGATAAGGGAGTATTTGCGGAGCAGAGAATTCAAGGTATTTTTTGACGGTAGTTATTCCTCTGTTCGGCAAATGAGCTCAGGAGTCCCACAAGGCTCAGTTCTTGCACCCACGCTTTTTAATGTTATGTTGTCTGACCTCCCTAGAGTTAATGGAGTCACTCTTTTAGAGTATGCAGATGATATAACTATCTTATGTAGGGGTATAGATATACAGCAGGTAACTAGGAAGGTTCAGGAGCAAGTTAACCAGATCAATAGCTAAGCAAAGTATTGGGGCTTAGAACTGAACCAGACAAAAACAAAGGGAATGATGTTTACAAAAAAGGATACTGTACAACCTAACATAACTGTTGAAGGCAAAACTATAGATTTTGTTCCCACCTATAAATATTTGGGAGTTACCCTGGATGCTCCAAACCTTTCTTGGAAAGCCCACATACAGAGTGTGAGAGATAGCTGCATTCCCAGAGTAAATATTATGAAAGCAGTATCTCATCACTACTGGGGAGCAGACAGATCTAGCCTGCTCAACTATTACAAAATGGTGGTCCGTGCCAAGTTAGATTATGGCTTAATGTTTTATGGAGTAGCTCCTGAGTCCTACCTGAATAAATTAGACATTATACAAAATACCTGTTTAAGGATTGCTACCGGGGTGCGGAGCACCACTCCAATATTATCACTCGAAGTTGAAAGTAACTTCCCTCCTCTGAAATTCCGTAGGATGTTGACACTAATGAAGTCTTATTACAGACTTAAAGAACTTCCATATAACTTAGCTACAACTAGAGAAATATTTCCCCAATTTGGATGTTTGCAGAACAAGCCTTGGACTGGACACGTCATGCTGCCACCTCTAGTAGTTAGAGCTGAAAGGCTCTTTAATATAATGAAAATTCCCAAACCTAATACCTGTTGTACCCCTATTGTTTCCCCTGTTCCTTCTTTGAAGGATACATGTAAGATGTTCCTCACTGAGTTCTTAGATGTCCCTGTAAGACATTTGTCCAGTGAAAGAGTTTACTCAGCGCATCAATATCTTCAAGATATGGTATAACCCCATTATTTGTCTGTGTACACTGATGGGTCTGTACTTGTTGACCCTATTTGTTCCGCTACAGCAGCAGTAATAGTTCAAGATGTACAGAGCGCCAAGATGATGAATTGGAGATTACCTCCAGAGACTTCCATCTTTGCTTGTGAAATGTTTGCCTTGGTGCAGGCCACTAAATATGTGTATGCTAATTATGACTCTCTTCCAGGAGCAGTTATTTATACAGATTCCCTCTCAAGTATATATTCTCTGCAATGTAGATCAAATGTGAACTACATTCATTCAGTGTATGAAGTGCAGAAGTATACTGAACTTATAAGTATGAAGTTCCCAATCTGTATTCAGTATATTCCAGGACATAAGGGCCTTGAGGAAAACGAGTTGGCAGACCTGGCAGCCAAGGCCGCTCATAAGCAGGAGGTAAAACCCAACATACACATTGCAACAACTGATAAGGTGAGAGAAATTAACCTATGTATTAAGAAAGAGTGGAAGAAAAAGTGGCTGCATGATGTGAATACCTTAAAAAAAGTCAAGTTTCTACTCAAAATTAGGGATGACATTGGTTTTTGGCCCTGGTCTCACCACCGGTCTAGAGTGGTAGAAACCACAATGGCTCGTTTGAGAACTGGCCATGTAGGATTAAACCAACATCTGTACAGATTTGAACTTACAACAACAGATAAATGCACTTGCGGAAGTATAGATAGTGTTGAACACTTTTTACTCCAATGTCCACTGTACTCACTGGCTAGAGATAATATGTATTCAGAACTAAGTGGTGTCAAAATCCCCTGCACGGTTAAAAATCTGTTAGGGGGAGGCAAACATGATGCCAAAATGCAACAATTTATTCTTACTGTTGTAGCAACCTTTCTGGTATC
The DNA here is from genome assembly GCA_030386875.1 of Morinoia aosen. NCBI lineage: Eukaryota > Metazoa > Arthropoda > Malacostraca > Amphipoda > Talitridae > Morinoia > Morinoia aosen. Next base: position 91,540,385 of record CM059561.1, on the reverse strand, counting down.
AACAGGTAGACTGGGAATTCTATAAATAGTGACTAACTACTAACATTAGATAATACATTAAAAGCTACGCCCTGAAAGGGGGAAGAACACTTTGTTGAATAGAGTGTCTTTGTTTGCATAAGGTCTGTAAATGCAACTACTGAACAAGGGGCTCTATGAACAAAGAGTGAACATGCCTTCAATAAGCAGCAGAGAACGTCACTAATTTTGCCTCTTGTAGACATGCACTCCAGTAGAGGTAGTGTAACGTAGAGAGTAGGGAGTAAGCATGTCTAAACCCTTAAGCTATAAAGCGCCCCAAATGCCTACCGCTTGATGCTCCAGGCTGTGCTGCCCAGGCTGGACCATTGTTCTCCCTTGAAATTAATTCTATGCTGCTCAAGTGTCCTAATGCCTAGGTTGAAAATACTAATCCTGCATGAAATTGCTAACGCCTATGTATGGAAAAAATAAAAATAAAATGAAAATGAAATAATGAACCATAAAAAGCCGAATATAGTGTATAATATGTTAAGGCTCTGTTCATCTGTTACAAGAGCTACCTATACGGCAACGCCAAGGACAACCCTAGAGACCTGAGGCGCATGGACCTATATATTCCGGAGACCTCACTAAACTGAAGGAGAGAGAGAGAGAGAAATTATGTTTGATGATCAATTGAACGCCACGGGTAACCAGTTTCTGGAACTGAGAGTTCAACCGACACAGGAAATTGATACAGTAAGCTTAGTTACTAAGCTGGGATCTTGACTACATAGAGTCGTCTTTAAACAATTTAAACAATTTAAACAATTTATTTACCACAGGAGATACAGAGGTAGAATGTTTCTTAAGTCTAGTACAATGGACAAGTTTGAGTATAGCTACCTGTGGGCCCGAATAAGTTCAGCGACTTCTGGGGCATCCTACCATCAACATTATTCTAAGGTGTACATTAATGTTTAACCTAAATCACTTAACCTAGTTTCACATTAGACTGATCAGTGAGATAATTCAATCGATATCTGATATTTCATTTTACAATATAGGTTATGTGGACTATATTTAACAGTACATTCGATGAAAGATTTAACAGCATACTGAAGGCGAATTACATATTACCTATGGCAAATTTCATTATTGGAAACAGTCATGTTGGAGACAAGATTTGACTTGGTGATCTTACATGACTAATATTCCGATAGGAAGTGAGTCTCGAGATTTCTTTTGAATAACTTGTAAGAATTACTATCACGGATCTCCGCAGGTATTGAGTTCCAAGTTTTAGTTCCAACGAAGAGGATACTGTGTTGCGACCGGGCCTTTGAATAATAAGGAGGCATGAATTTACTTCTATTTCGGGTTAAATGGTCGTGATGACCAGTTTGCGCACTTAATAATAGTTTCAGGCTATTGTCGCCATCATTTCTTAATGTTTTGTAAATGAAATTACAAATGGAGATTGTCGATACCGTCGTGCGGTCGACGTGAGGGTTCGTGGAAAAGGGCTGTCTTCTGTATAGCTACCTTTTCCGGGGCGCTAGCTTTTCTTCGCAGCTGCCCTTCCTGAGGTTCGTGTGGGTACCGCCTACGCCGTAATCAGTCCGCTAGGGCAACAGAAGTAAATTCTGTTAGTGCCGAACTACGGCGGTACCGTTGTGTGTGGGGGGTGAGGTGAGTGTGTGGGTACCACCTACGCCGTAATAAGTCCGCTAGGGCAACAGAAGTAAATTCTGTTATGTGCCGAACTACGGTGGTACCGCTAGGGTGAGGTGTGTGTGGGTACCACCTACGCCGTAATAAGTCCGCTAGGGCAACAGAAGTAAATTCTGTTAGTGCCGAACTACGGTGGTACCGTTAGGGTGAGGTGTGTGTGGGTACCACCTACGCCGTAATAAGTCCGCTAGGGCAACAGAAGTAAATTCTGTTAGTGCCGAACTACGGTGGTACCGTTAGGAAGACGAGCAACTGTCTGCGCCGTATAAGACCGCTAGGGCAACAGAAGTGAATTCTGTTACTGCCGAACTGCGACAGCGTCTTCCTTTTGACAAACTATGCGAAATAGTTCATCCTTCCGAGGAGGCTCCTTAAATTCCTTATTAGGCGAAGTGTCGTATAAGACTAAAGCCTGTGTCAACAAGGAGGAAGGAAACTCTTTTGACCTCAGGGTCTGACTTGTTTATTGCTGAATCTCTTTGAAGTTCCTATCACATACACTGATATATTTTAACAAAGACAGTGATTTATTTTCTATTGCAAAAATAGTGCGTACAGACGTGAGCTACTGCATAACAGGGTACAACACTCAAAATTGCATTTAAAATATTAGTCGTATTTAGCTAGATAACACAAGAAACTTTGGAATATCGACATGTAATACAAATGATATTTAAGGGCTAACTAAAGTAAATGCACAAACGCAACATCAGCGCGGGGAAATAGATAAGTCGGCGTTCAGAGACCTGGACACCTGAAGAAAATACTTAAGATTATGGGTAACTAACACAAAAAGGCTCGATAACCCCTGTGCGGCCTGACAGAGATTTTATAGAGATCTGGAAGTTTAAGTATTTGTAAATTTTTAAATGAATCATTTGTGTGAGCATTATATTCTAGATTCTTTACCGCTCTGATTGCTCTTTTTTGCAGAGTAAAAATTATATTGGTTTTATTTTTATCAGTTCCGTGCCATGCTTCTATTCCGTACTGCAAGTATGGTGAAATGAGCGTTCGGTAGAGCATTCGTAAAGCTGTTTCAGGCAGGTAATTTTTAACTTTATTCAGGATTCCGATGGATTTCGATAATTTAGAACTAATATTAGCGATGTGCTCTTTAAAGGTCAGATGTTTATCTATTGTGATGCCCAGAAACTTGCATGAGTTGGTTTCTTCGATTTCACCTTCGCCAATTTTTATGTGTGGGAGAGATATGCTTTTCTTGTATGAGAATGTAATATACTTTGTTTTTTCGATGTTGAGGCTTATTTTATTAGCTTTAAGCCATAATGAAACCTTATGGAGTTCATTATTTATGCTCTCCGCAATCATAGCGGGATTTTGACTCGGAAGGACCGTAGAAAGCGTGCTGTCATCGGCAAAAAGTATGAATTTGAAAAATGTTGTTGATTTGATAATATCATTTATAAATATCAGAAATAGGAGAGGCCCTAGGACAGACCCTTGTGGAACTCCATGGCTAATTGTCTGTGGGTCCGATTTTGCGTCGTCAACGACAACGTATTGCTTCCGATTTGTTAGGTATGATTTGAACCAATCATGGGCAATTCCTCGAATGCCATAACAGTGTAGTTTCGAGAGTAATATCTTATGGTCCACACAGTCGAATGCTTTTCGAAAGTCAAGAAAAACGGAGAAAACAAGCTTTCCTTCATCTATATTAGAGTAAAGGTACTGTAAATGATTTAATACAGCTTGTGTCGTTGATTTCTTAGAACGAAAACCGAATTGTCCGTCATAGAGAAAAGATTTTTGTTCAAAATACGAATACACTTTTTTATACACAATTTTTTCAAATATTTTGCTCATAATTGGTAAAACAGAGATAGGTCTATAATTATTAACGCAGTTTTTATCACCATTTTTAAAAATAGGGGTGACTCTGGCAGTTTTGAGAGAGTTGGGGAAGATACCTTGAGAAAGCGAATGGTTGATAATATCAGATATGCACGGTGCTATTATATCAGCAATAGCCTTAAGAACTTTAGCTGAAAATGTATTTAATCCATTTGATTTATTTTTCAAGTTGTTTATGCATGTAATTACATCGGAGGGGTTAGTTGGCGGGAAAAAGAAAGAGTTGTGTTCACGGACATGGTCCATGTATTGCAAGTGGTCTGTAGGTTCACTAACGACACTATCGGCTATATTTTTTCCTATATTTATAAAAAAGTTGTTGAACACTGTTGCAATATCTTGTTTATCATGATATTTTACATTTTCGTGAACGATGGATTCAATCGTTTTTTTAGCGTTATTATTCGGTCTATAGCATGAATTAAGCAGGCGCCAAGTTTTTTTAATATCAGTTTTGTAGTCAGTGAATTTGCGCGTAAAGTAGTTTTGTTTCGATGTTCGTATTTGATTTGTCACATGATTCCTGAATCTGTTATACGTTAATCTAGAGATTCGTCCTTCGTATAGTAAGGCTAAGTATGCTTGACGTTTCTTTATATTGATCACGATATCTTCAGTAATCCAAGGTTTTTGTCTATTTTTCGGCGTAATTGTGCGGGTGATTATTGGACAACATTGGTTATATGCGGTCGTTATAGTTTCAGTTAGTAGTATTGCTTGGTCAATGTTAATCGCATTATTGTCTAGTTCATAGATGTCCAATGATGGCATTAATTCTTCTAGAACAGTTCGCATTGTCCCCAAGTTATATTCGTTTATACAACGATATGAAAAAGTCTCAGCATGTGGGCTGTTGCAGGGACTATAGACATTCTTCTTGATGAGAAACACCGGAAAATGGTCAGATAAGTCAGAAATTATTATTCCTGTAAGAAAATCAGTCGGATCTAACATAAAAATATTATCGAGCAACGTGGCAGATTCGGATGTAATACGCGTAGGTTTCGTGATGATTGGAAGGAAGGAGTTAGACTGAAAAACATTTATGAAGTTTGAGATTTGTTCACAGCTTTCATATTGAAGAAGATCGTAGTTGAAATCCCCGCAAATTATTATGTCATTGTATAGAGATTTGTTAAACTGAGATATTATGCTTTGAAGCTCGTTCAGGAAAGAAATGTTGCAAGCTGTTGGGGGCCTATAGACAGTCCCAAGTACAATCCGTTTACCATTTTTCGTTAGTTCTATAAATAGAGTCTCAATATGTTCACGATTCATAGTCGCACTTATAATGTTTTTCGATGATATGTGTTTAGATATGTACGTACTGATGCCACCACCACGTTTGTTGCTACGGAGTGAATGATGGCTATTATAGTTCTGAATTTGAATTAGGTCTTTAGTTGAGTCATCTAGCCAACTTTCGGTGAAACTGAGAACATCAAAATTGCTGTTTAGCTCAGTGATAGTACAAGATATTTCATCTATTTTCGGATAAATGGACCTACAGTTCCAACATAATACTGAGAGATCGTTACAGGTTTTTCTCATCGATTCATTGAATTCTTTAATATTTAGGTATTTACAATTCCCAGTTTCATTTAGGTTTGGATGCAGTCTATTCAAATGATTGAGATCTGGATCAATATCATCGAAAATATCAACATGGTCAGTCATAAAGATTAAGAAACAGTAAGTTAAATGTGACGTAAAAAATAAAGAAGATGATACAGACTACAAGGTCAAGTTAAAAGTAAATACATTCCTACTTATAGTAAAATTTAAGAAATAGAGAGAAACTAAAACACACAGAGATTATTAGTCTAAAATTATTTAAAATCTAGAATGATTTCATAAGGAGATGGCTAACTCAGTCCATGAGTGGGAGCATTAGAGATCATAAATTGCGAATAGTGTAGTTACAAGGCTGTCATACCAGTGGTATCTGCATATAACACATACGATATAGCAAAGAACGAAGTGGATTAGAATCGAAATGACAGCGAAGTTATTTAATTAATATAAAGATCTTGAGTATCTAGATTATTTTCAGATTTTGAGACAGGTGGTAACATAATATTTAAATCAGAGTAGAAAATCCGGCATGAGCCTTCTATGAATAATGAGAAAAAGTAGATAAAAAACAATTTAGTGAGCAGTAAAACAAAGTTGCAAATTCTGCGTGGTTGCTTTGAAGAGCCAAAGGCGATTCTATCAGAAAACAAAAGAAATCATGTGGACAGAGATCAAAATGCTATTAAATTCAGTACATAAGTCTCTAATTACGAATAATTTCTTCTGAGGACTTGCCGACACGTTGTAGTAAGTACTGGTCAAGTGATTCAGGTGTGTTGATGGTGTGAGGTCTAGGAGTTTCTTGTCCAGGTATCCGAGGAGAGTAGACGTTGATATTACCATCCAGAGTTCTTGCGAGACCTATCTTGTCGGGAAATTTTCGTTTGGCCAATCTCAGAGTGTACATAATATTAGCTCGCGAAGGGATGAGGTATTCGTTTACGTAGAATTTCGGCTTCGTCACTCGGCAGGCTGACAAAACTTCTTGTTTCTTTTCGTATTGTCGTAGCTCAAAGGTAATGTTTCTCCTATCGACGTTTCCAGGGGCAGGTTTTTTACCCAGTCTAGTCGCTGTAGTGATGTCAGAGTTACTAAGGTTGACGTTGATTTGGTCCTTCAGGAGCTCCCGCACAGTCTGTCTACAGTCTTCATCAGAATGTGATTGCGGTAGTTCCCCTGTGATAACCAGAGTGCATTTTCTGTTTTCCAACTCTTCCCGTTCTTCTTTCCTTTCGAATTGCTCTAGACGGGAGACTAGCCTGTCTATCTTTTTATTTTGCTCTTCAATCACTGCCTTTTGATTTGATTCTTTTTTCGTTAGTGTTTCAATCATCGTTTTCAAGTCACTAATTTCACTTTGAAATTTCTCCATTACTGAGTTAAAGTGATCAATTATGATGGAGGCCATTTGCTTATTTGGTTTTGACAGGTTTTGTATGTCTGGACAGTCAAGCTCCAGCGTACCCTCATTGTTCTTCTTGTTTGCCTTTCTGTCTGCCATCTTGTGAGAAAGGAGACACTTGCGAAAAAGAAGCAAGGGTTGAGTGCTATTTTGAGGGAATATCACACTTTTTGTTCGATTGTTTGGATTTTGGTTAGATGAAATTTACTTTCAGATTCTCATGGTCTGAGTGAGCACTCTTTTTGGTTAGAAATGCATGTTCATTAACCAATTGTGCACTTTGATTCCGAGCAAAGACAAAGTACGTCCTCACTTCACGGAGACACTGCTGACACTCTGAGACACTGCTGACACTCTGAGACACTGCTGACACTCTGAGACACTTCGGAACAAGAGACTGGACTGAGCGTGGAGGGAGTATAGTCCATGGGACTGAGAAACCTTACGAGCACCTTGTGTACAGTGTGAAGACGCAGTTGGACTGAATCTGGTCTTCTTCCCAGCTTCGTGACAAGCCAGATTTGCGTCTGATATCTGTGAATTTAGCGAGGCCTACGGAGACTTGACGGACAGAAGTCTGCAGGGAGCAGCGGTTGCATGACTGCCGCGCTCGAAATTCGGCCGACTTAATCTTAAGACTTGTAATTTTAAATATCCTCACTGCTGGCGTCGAAGACGAGTGAATTTCTGAAGTTAGCTTTTGGATTCCGCAAACGCGTCGAGGTAGACGATCTCACTTCACTGCACGGGAGCAGCTGTGGCCACGGTGAGATTTGCTGAACTCTTCGAACGATGAGTTGAATCTTTGAGCATGAACTATAGATCTCAGGACATAATGCGTGTTGCGTTTCTTGCATTCATGTTGCATTGGGCAATTATCCATTCAAAAATAATTATTCATTCGGTATTTCTGAAAGAAAGAACAGTAATCGATTTCCCACTTTTCGGTGCTTAAACATAATTAATTTAATCAAAATAAACAAGTTTTCTTCTATGCATTTTCCGTCTAAAATGATTATATTACGAGTTATAGCGGTAGGTATAGTTTCGTCCTTGATGACGAATGCGCTCGAATAAACAGCTACTCATCGATTTTCGAATTTTTATTGCTTGAATCAGGGTAATAACATGGAAATAAACAACTTTTCATCTATACACTTTTTTCGTCAAATGAATACTTAACGAGGTATAGAGGTAGGTTTGGTTTCGTCTTTGATGACGAGCGCGCTGGAAGCGAGACTCCATTTCAGTGTTGCCATACCACGCGATCAATTAATTTCTTTCCGCTTCAAACACTGGATTTGCGGTTAGTCATTTACCGCTATAACTAATAAAATAATCATTTCAGACAGAAAGTGCATAGAAGAAAACTTGTTTATTTCGATCTAATTAACTTTGGTTATGCATCGAAATTTACAAAATCGATTACTGTTCTTTCCTTCAGATTTACCATTCATTTCAATGTTGCACGTCTGCATTGATAGAGCAAATCAAACTTAGATGTTAGCGTGTAAGCGTTTTTCTCTTTCTTAGTGTCAACACAAAACGTTGGCGATTAAAAATGTCTATTGGCAACGTACCCTATATTTAACACTTGCGTAGGTCTGCAATTTTGTTTGGTTGAAAGTGTCATTTTAAAATAGAATATTTATAATTTTTTGTGTTTGTTTGTAATTTGTATACTTTCCTCCTTTTTTTAATTGAACTTGTTAAAAAACAATTTAAGTTCTATTTAGATTTTACGAGTAGCGTTCTGTAAGTTGGCAGTATTTTTGAAATATCATTAGTTTAATGGTGTGTTTAGTGCCTTGTAAAATATTTTGCGTTGCGTGAGCTCTTAAAAGTTATCCATGAACGCACATAAAATAAGTTCTAGAAAGCACGCCGGTATGCCGTCAGTGGAGAAAAATTGCTCATATAAGGTTTGCTAAAATTGTGTACACACTCTTGGGGACAAAACCTACATCGTACATGTGATGAAAATTTAACTACATAATTCTTCGAGAATAATTTCAACTTGGTCTTAATGCGTCCCGTCAGTGGGCATTGGATTAGCAATAGGCTTGGGCAAATTAGGTCCGTCTATCCCAGTGGTTCTTAACCCCTGGGTCGCGACCCAAAGTTGGGTCGCCAAGAAACATCATTGGGTCGCGCAGGGTTTGTGTAACATAAATATAAAAACCCTTTATGTAACATTAAAATACTATAATTTTGATGAGCAAACGATAATTTTGAACTGTTATGACGACCCTGACTCTCTGAAAATTCAATGCATTCCCTTGTTAATAAAGTATTCGATGGTTTGTATTTAACCTGTAATTCCAATAATTTTAACAAGCATAGTGTTTTTCTGTTAGTTTCAGATTGTTGTGTACCATTATCATGGCTAGTAAGAGAACAAACAGCGGTGACTTTCTTAAGGGATATTACTACTCTTTAACTTGCCTAACTTTTCAAATTTCACTTTTCACGAGTTTTCTACAGTTCTCCGGCGTCGAATGAGACCAAAATCGCGCTTCTACTTAAATAATTGTTGAGGAAAACCTTATCTGCGCATGTAAATACATATATTTTTTCTTATGTTCGCACAATAACTTTTTTTTATATTGCAAAAATCGAACCTTTTTATTGAAGAAAATGTGTTCAGGATTCAATTTTACATATCTGTACGCATTTTCGTTAACCTAGTTGCAATAGAAATGTGAAAAAGGTAATTTGAAAAATAACGTAAATGATGTGAATATTAGGGTAGTAGAACCCCTTTAATTTGAGTTACACATAAGTAACTCATCAATGCGTACTTAAACCGCAATGTGTAATTTTTGGAGACGTTTCAAGTTACAAACCCTTCAAGAAAAACAAATTTCAACAACATTAAGATAGCAAACACTGAGAATTGGCCAACAAGAACCGTAGCTTTTTTGAAAGAAAATAAGGTCAACATTGAATATAATATTGTCAACGAATTTCATAATTTCGTTGGTATAGATAGGTAATATAGTCGATTTTAAGACGTTTTACATGAATGACAATGTGCCCGGAAATGCTTAGTTTAGGAGATGTAGGATAAATAACGCCAGGTAAGAATATCATTAACGGCAGTTTCGATATGGCTCTTCCGGCGTTTTGCGGACGCGGACCACGCCAAGTTTTTTGGCGGGAGTCATCGGCCTCGGTATGGTTGAGTTAAATTAAGATATTTTAGGCTTACTTAGGTTAGGATGCTTAACTAAATTAACTTTACCAAACCTAACCTTACCTATCGTTACGTCAGAACCGGATTTCTGCTTATTTACCTCTCCGTTTGTTCAATTTTATATACGACGTTCCTATAACTTCAAAGTTAAATATCTCCAAAAATAAGCATTTCCGGGCACATTGTCATTCGTGTAAAACGTCTTAAAATCGACTATATTACCTATCTATACCTACGAAATTATGAAATTCGTTGACAACATTATATTCAATATTGACCGAAAATAACAGCAACTGAAAAGGCAGCGACAGGATGCTCCCACGAACCTAGCAATTATCGGCATGCAATAAGCAATACTTACTTCATTTTTGGTAAGGTCGAACATTGCAAAAGCCCCCATACGATTGGTGAGGAACTGATAAACCTGCTTCTTTGGACTTGGCACGGACAACAATTGGAAATGAGCTTGTTAAAAAAATTGAACTATTTCCTGTTCCAATGACATAGTTAAAAAAAGAATTTGGATTATTGCGATATTATAACACAAGTGTTGGGAGCTATGAAAGTGAACAGACGGTTCAGTCTCCAGCTAGAGGAGTCAACTGATTCGTGATGATGCCCAACTTATGACTTATGCACATTATCAAGGTTAACATGATATGGAAGAAGAGTTTTTGTTTTGCCCACTACTGCAAACCACAACAGGAGAGGATAGTCTACCAACTCCAGGTTATTTCCTCTAATGTGTTCTGATTTCGATTCAAATATATTCATATGCTGTACCGCTGTGAAGTTAAGTGGCTGTCACGAAAAAAGGTTTTTCAAATATTGCTTAAATGGACAGAAACAGAGATGTTTCTGGCTGAAAAGAAACACCAACTGACAGACTGATACACCTCTTTCGTACACCCCTCGTTTTTCAAAACTTTCTAGAATTACGCAAAAAACCTTGGTAAATGTTGAGGAGATGACCATAATTGATTTTCGACTTTTGGATGCGTAAATATTGTTAATGAGATCAAAAGGAACAACTTTTCTTTAAATGCACTTTCCGGGGCAAATGAGTATTTTAGAAGTTAGAACGGTAAATGAGTTACCGGAATAAGGGCAGCAAACACCCTATTACAAACGTAAAGAGGTTGGGTCGTGAGGGGTAGCCACAGTTCTTCTAGTGAGACTTATAAATAAAGTGAAATTCTGGCATGCATAAACGTATTTACATCTACCAATTGAGGCGGGAAAAATGCAAAAGCTCCACCGCTCTTACCGCTATATAAGCTCCAAGATGGTGACCACCATGGGCGCCGCCATCTTGGAGCCTATGTAAACAAGATTGTTGTCGTCACCCTAATGTGTGTTTTAGAAGCTGAATTCATAATTTTCAATAAAAGAATTGTGGCTACCCCTCATGACCCAACCTCTTTACGTTTGTAATAGGGTGTTTGATTCCGTTATTTATTTTTTCCCGCCTCAAACACTCGAGTTCCGGTAACTCATTTATCCCGCTATAACTTCTAAAATACTCATTTGGCCCGGAAAGTGCATTGGAGAAAAGTTGTTCCTTTTCATCTCATTAACAATATTTACGCATCTAAAAATGGAAAATCAATTGTGGTCAACTCCTCAACATTTACTAAAATCTTTGTTGCCACGGACATCAGGTTTTCAAAGGGTGTGAAACACATATTAGAGATAATAATACGAAGTTTATAGAACAAAATATTATTTATGAAAGATATAACAAGCTGAACTTCAGAAACACGAAAAGACAAAATCATTCATGCAATTGATAACATTACATTTCATTGAAAAGTATTTACTCTTATACTTGTTGTATTGAAAATTTTTTTGTCGAAAATGTTCTTGAACATTCTAGATGTAAGATCATTCTATAAAATTGTGCCAGAGCCAAAGGAGTAGAGCTTTATCATTCGTACACTAGCGCAACAATGGGAAAAACTAAGGCACTCAGTGTTGATCTCAGACAGAAGATTTTTGATTGCCACAAAGCTAGAAATATTTCTGGCGACATATCAAAGCGTTTGAGCATCCCAAGATCTACAGTACAATCTGTTATAAAAAAGTTTGCTAAGTTTGGGACTGTAGAAACGTTGCCTGGGTGTGGTCGTTAACAAAACTCACGGTGAGAACTTTTCGAAAATTGTTTCGTGAGGCCAACGCTAATCCACGAAGGAAGCTAGACGACAAAGCTGAGAAATTGAACGCTCAGGGAACTAGCGTGACCAATCGCACAATCCAGCGATGTCTGAACATGGGAGGCATACGCGGACGCCGACCTCGAAGGACTCCACTCCACAAACCATGTCATGTTGCTGCTCGTTTGAACTTAGCAAAGTCGCACTTGTAGAAGGGCAGAGGCTTTCGGGAGAAAGTATTATGGAGTACTGAAACCAAAATCAAGCTGTTTGGGCACAATGAAGTGAAAAACGTTTGGCGTAAGAATGGTGAAGCTTTCCTGCCACAGAACACTGTGCCAACAGTTTAACACGGAGGTGGATCACTGATTTTTTTTTGCTGTATCGGGCACTGGAAATTTGGTTGCAATTGAATGGAAGATGAACTCTGATGACTAAATTTCTAATTTAGACGAAAACCTAAAGGTATCATCCAATAGTTTGAGACTTGGATGGGGTTGGGTATTTCAACAACACAATGACCCAAAGCACACGGCCAAGCCTACAACTAACTGGCTCCCAAGAAATAAGATAAATGTGCTGTCATGGCCTTCAATGAGTCCTGATCTCAATCCCACTGAAAATTTATAGCAGGAATTAAAAGTCAACGTCAACAAAAGAGCTCCAAAAAATCTTCAGGAATTGAAACTCGCCATTGAAGAATGGAACAATTTTTCATCTGAAACTACGGAAAAGCTTGTCAAAAACTATAATAAAAGGCTTTTAAATGTTATGAAGATGAAAGGTCACGTTATTGATTATACAAAATGTATTCAACATACAAACAACGGCATCTACGGATGCTTTATTTCCAATTTCAAGCCTGATACATATCACCTTGTACATTTGATTTTCAAATGCCTTATAACTAATACCATGATGCCATGACGCTTCCCCCCGGTCAAGACCGGTACCCATTTCAGACCCCTGTTTAGAGAGTGGGGTATTGTGCTTAGAATTTTTCTTCTATAGCCAACAGAGAAAATCGCCACCAGCCCCGGGATTCGAACCCACGTTTGCCCGCACGGAGGCTGGTCCTAAAGCCACATGTCTATCACGAGCAAATGGTAGATTCACCTCAATAAAGTGTAATACTACTCACTTTAGGAATAATTTTGTCTTCTCGTCTTTCTGAAATTCAGCTGGTAAAATCTTTCAAAATTAATATATTGTTCTAGAAACTTCGTAATATTGTCACTATTATGTGCATCACACCCTGTGAAAATCTTATGCCTGTAACAAGAATAGTTTTTGAGTAATTCTAGATAGTTTTGAAAGACGAGGGGTGTAGGAATAATTTTGTCGTTAACTGTATGTTTGCTGATATTAATTCCCTGAATATATCGATGCAAGGTCGCGATCGGACATTGATTGGGCTCTCTGAAAAATTATCACGATTCAAAGCAGAATTAAAGTTGTGGCTAAATAAACTTAAAAGCAGGAAAACAGCATTTTTCCATCGCTAAATATACCTCTGGAAAAGGTTATTATTCTGTATTATTATTCTCTATTCTCATTTTATTTTTCTCTCACTGAAGTCCAAGAAATTATTGAAAAACACATACCCAAGCTAATCGCTGAGTTTCACCATTATATACCAGAAAATGCACGTAAATACAGTTCGGTAAGAAACGCATTCAGTATCGCTGCTGAAGACCTACCAGAGGATATTTCAAAATATGTCAACCGACAGAAGCGGCTGATTGAAATTCAAAATGTTGAAACACTTCATTAGAATTTTAAAAAGCAATATGAATCACTGCTTATTTTGGATAAAAGTTTACAAAGAAAAACCAATTTTTGAAGGTGAAGCCTTGAAAGCCCTATTTCCCTTTGTGACAACATATTTATGTGATGTAGGATTTCTTCCTTAAAGTCATAAAAACAAAGTACAGAAGCCATTCAGAACCCGAGGATGACCTAAGATGTAGTCTAACAACAAAATTGCCCTGATTTTAAGGAGTTGACCAACAGAATTCATTGTCAAAGTTCTCACTGATTTCAGCAATGAAAACATGATACTTGTTTACTTACGAGTAAGTTTACTGTTTCGAAGGGAAGTATCACAGCAATTTTTTCTTCATATATACTTTGAAAGCATGAAGGTCAAATATACCTTGTTCGTGTCTGCATTAATGTAAAATAGATGTTTTTGATTTTTCAAGAAGTCACTGTTCTTCTAATGAGCTGCTTAAATTGATAAACACGACAGTAGTAATTTTCGTTTCTGTAGTGCAAACCTATAGCAATCTATTTTCAAAAGAGAAATATTATGAATGACATTTTTTATTGTTATGGAAGCTTGGGTCGCGGCAGATATTTTAGGTTAATTTTGGGTCACTACCAAAAAAGGTTAAGAACCACTGGTCTATCCAATGCCGCGGGGACTGGAACCTTCAGAGGGAATTTATAAGGTTACCTAAGCTGTAGACTGCTGGCCTTCGGGACTTCTGTCTTTCGTGTCCACTTTGCTTCTTTCCGTTTTCATGCCTTCTGCGATATCTTTTCTTTGTCTTTTCATCTTCTTCTTTCCCAACTTGCTGTTTCTGTACGCAGGTTATCCAATTTTACAACCTAACTTGCGTGAGTGAGTCTGGCGTCATGATGATTTAAATCGTATGTACATTTCATTACGCACGCACCAAAAGAATCATTAACACTTTGACTGCGACTACTAAATATTAAGTTCAATACCAAACTCAAATTCAAAGTAAATTGTAGTAAACTATTTTGAAAATACCAAACATGAACTGGATCTTGTCTTCATTTAGCTTTGATTAAGTATTTATGAAAAGTGAGTTTGCTACTACTGGTCGGTCAGCAGCATTATGAAAATAACCTCCGTGTACCACCGGTGGCGTTCGTCGCAGTCAAAGTGTTAAGCACTCACCAAATGGAATACTGCGCGCTTGCTGCCCTGTGCCTTGTGGAGGGATTTCCAGCGCCTCAGGCCTACGGCTTGCTCGGCTGCTCGAGCCCTCAGCGGTCGGCTTCCAGTCCAACTTAGGCCTGTTCAAATTTGGGTCATTGTGTGCTTTAACATCTTCTGTTCTCTGTTCCTGCGCCGCTCTAGCTTTTATCTAAGTCTGTTAGTGCTCTGCAACTCACCCTAAAGTTGTCATTAGAATTTGCTGCTGCCTTTTCTCTCTACTGATTATCCCATATAACAAATGGTCTAAAAACATACCTTAGATTTTTGTAGTTAGAAGAGCTGGCAAAATCAACTTAAAGTGGTGCCTTTCGACCATTTTCTTGCGAAAAGCGCACTCGTTGGAATTCCACAGAATATCTATTTATTCTGGCACTAACGTGATAGAACAAACAGGACAGTATACAAGCACTGAAGGCAGCCACAAATACATAGTGATGGAGTTTGAGCAAAGTCCACCATTGGAAATACTTAGAACTCTTGCGTTTAGAATAAAAACAAAAAATGAAGTCAGTATGCAGTAAACAGCCATGGCAGAGTTTTATTTGACTGATTTTTCTTAAATACAGCA
This sequence comes from Morinoia aosen, assembly GCA_030386875.1. NCBI lineage: Eukaryota > Metazoa > Arthropoda > Malacostraca > Amphipoda > Talitridae > Morinoia > Morinoia aosen. The sequence continues at coordinate 91,524,944 of CM059561.1, read as the reverse complement.
ATGTTTACTGACATTCGTTTATGAAATTTCATCCACTAAAAATTCTAATGAACCGCATCCACGTGTTCACTACCTGCTGTATTGCATTCGCTGAATTTGCCTTATTTTCTCAGTGACGTATTTTGTGTTACTTGAATATGAAGACCAATATGTAGGATTCACACTTATTTAACAACATTGGATAATTCTCATTGGTCTTGTTTTTTTACATTATGAAATGGACTGTGCCTGAATTACACTACCATTTGAAAGAGTAACCAACACTTACAGCCTCATATTAGACTGTTGTTTCTTTAATGGTCTCGAAATGCAATTTATTCACGCGTAAAATTTACTGAAGGGCTTAATAGTGGATGATGTCTGTCAAAAATGCGACAACGACGCATTTCTGACCTAGGAGTCAACTTCGAAGATACACTTTTTAACCTGCTCTCTCTCGTCTAAAAACGCTACACACGTCAGCTGAGTGACACTAACTCGTACGCTAGGAGGCTGTTGTGTTTGCACTGACCATGTTTCAATATCCAAGTTAGGGCACGGTAAAACCCGCGTGGGGTCGGTTTGCCCCACTGGAGGCAGCAGCTACAGATACTGGCTAAGTGAGATTGCCCGTGTTGTTTAAGGCCATTCCTTGGCGTCCAGTCCGCAGGAGTGCATCTACTATCTGATACTGGAAAGTACCACCTTTTTCCTGGAATTTAAACGTGACTGATTGTAGAAATTGCTTCGCGGTATAAAAGTGGCTCGGCGGTTCATTGTTACTTATTGATAACGCAGGTGAGGCCTTACCACATGACACATTCTAGAAATGCATCGGAAATATTTTGATTTAGTTGTCAGTCTCATTTTTTCAGTGGGATATGGATGGGAAGGAGTATTTTTGATGAGGAACAAACTTCACAAAGAGTCAAGGGTAAAATAAGGATGCATCTGCTCCGACTATATGCGCGAACAGTCTCACATTGATTTATTTTTCTAGTTACAAAGTGCAACAAACTATCAAAGTGCTCGCGTAAATGTCTCTTCTGAAGAGTTAGTTGACAATCGCGCAAAACAAGACGTCTACTGTACTGTACCGTTAGGCATCTTTCACTACGTGTGATAATAGAAGACGGATGTAGTTCACCCGGACACGCACATGACCTCGGCACGTGTATCCTTCGAATTTTGTACCTTTCGCCGTATCTAACGCGGCGACCCTCTAGGCCGCCGCACGGCGACGAGAACCAGCTGGTACTTTTCTCGGTGACAACAGCGGGGCTGGCTCAACTGATGCTCTTTGGTCTCCAGTATCTGTGTCCTTATAAACCGCAAATGTTATTTGGTGGCTTCGTAGTTGTGTACCACTACTACATGCAGTAGATCATTTCAATAGGTATTAATGACTTGTTCAGTGGTTTTCGACGGCTAACAATGAAGTATAACGGGGTTCACCTTCTATACTGTGTGTTAGAAAGTGTTAATCATGCTGTAGATCTGTTTATTCAGCATGTCATTTGTCGTATGAATACCTTCATCTGATGTTTACCAATCTACTCTGTATCTATTGTGTTTGTGGGCTTTTAAAGAAGTAATGCATGTACTGCTCTGTTGTTTACATCCATAATTTGTATTATCTCCACCCTCATGGGGATACAACTATTGTATCTATGGGAATAAGTGCTCCCAGGAAGAAAATGTGAGGTCTTGAGCTGAGGGTTAGGTAGCCCTTCTTGTCGGACGAGAGAAAGTTTTTTGTTTTCTTACGAACCAATTTAAACTGTTTACTGCTGTACATTATTTTAGCCTGGATTACTTTATTCTTCAACTTTTATCTTGCGTGACTTACTTTTCTATGCGCAGGGGAATTTGTGTGGGAACACATTTTGTACACACTCTTACATTCCCCGTTCTCTTTAACTCCATACTAAATTGACTTTCATCCTTCCTTTCTTTCGAACACCTTTGTTGTGGTGAGTGTGGGTACAACATTGTATTATCTCTCCTTTGACTCATGAAGTGTGAGGGATCAATAGAAAATGGAAAACATTTGTCTATCGTAGGTATGCATCGTTAAGTTTCGCCTGCATTGTGCAGTAATGGGTGTACATGAATAGTCCATGCAACAGCCGTCGTTTTTTCCTGAATTTCAAGAGTTTTTGAAGATAATTTCACTTGTATGTTGGTATCTGAATAATTACTGAAGTCTTTCAATACCTTAGATTGCTGTGCTACTGTTCCTGGTTGTTAGTTGTTCAGGTACTAAGTGCCGTAGAGCAAAACATCGTTTGCTTCTTAATTTCGTTTCCGAGGCTTATTCAGTAGAGAGATGGGTTATCTCATTACCGTTAGGCTGTTTAAATAAAGTTGTGACAACCAAAAGAAGGCCAAACTTTTCAAGCTATCAAGATTTGCTCTATCGTCTAACGAATAAGAATTATAGTTAACTTACGCTCTTGTTCATGATTACGTCCTCTCCGAAAGGAATGCATCAAAAGGTGATCTTCAGCGCATTTATAATCAGTAGGGTGTGCTAACGCTGTCTGTTCTCATCAGTGTGTGGAACGAGCGATCCACAGTCATAACCCTACTCAGTTGAAAATTGAATGCGTCTCCAATGTTTTTTTTTGCAGTTCGATGACGCATGACACTTCAAGGTCGATTTAGAGCTGTATTTTGCGCAAATAGCTTTGGTTTCAGCAAAGATCTATTGCAGCCCTACATGTTAAGTGTGTCACGATCTCTCTTTTGTTCGTGTATTTTTCGTTTCTGCTGAGGACCACAACTTTAGTTTTCTTTGATATTTTAATTAAGTTGCCTCCACTCACAAACTAGGGTTGTGAGACACGTGTTCAAGGTTATTTAAGTTAAGCTGATAAATGGTAATTAAAATTTTGTGAATAAATCAAAACACTCTCAAATACGATACGTTAAATAATATACAGAAAGTGTAATTTCAGTAACAATTCATATTAATTACGAATTATCAGGGCCGCCTTCATTATTTGATATGCAACGAATTTTTGGTAATAAGTAGCAGAAAGCGTAACGTGATGTATTTTTATTTTTAGGAAGCATTCAGAAATAAGAGCATGAGACGATGTCATGCTCCCATTAAGATTGAAAATAAAACACTATCAATTAAACGTGATTTATGTATACAGTACGGGAGTTTCTCGATGATATAGGCATGAGAGGAATATGATGAGGAGGCTAATTTTGTTACGTATATTTTAATTTCTCTCATGGGGATAGCCGGTCTTCGTTGTAGAACGTGAGGTGGTTCTGGCTCGATTTTGTCGTTAATAGCACAAGACTGATGTTTATTCTGTCATGTTGAAAGCTTAAAATTTATTTTAGCATTTGTACCATAAGACAGCGGAGATCGACCACAAAGCTATTACACTATTTTTGCCCCTTGGAGACATTTTACGAACCGCACCTCAGAATCGTGGACGAAGACACGCGCCATCTTATCACGCTTGTTGTTGAAGAAAATAATTCTCTCTGAATTGACGCACTCCGATGGTTCAAACATAGCCTTGCATAGCTCGGTATTGTCTGTAACAAAACTGTTCTGATCGAAATCGAAGATAGATAGAAATTCGTGTCGCGTAATACGACGCTTTTATGCATTGAATTGTTCTTTTTAATCTTAACGATAATTTGGTCCAAGGTATCTTGGTAATTCATTCATCAAGGCAAACAAAATATTGGTCAGAATTGACATGAATATCGGTATCTGGGATCCTCATAGTAGGATTCTAGCGGTTGAAGGTGATCTGGATATTCCCGTGAAAGCATCTTGCTGCGGAACTAATGCTAGAAGCTGTATTTCACTATTGAGCCAAAACTGAAAATGACATACTTAATAATCAAAGTTATTTGAGCATCTTAGATATTAATAATGACAATTTAGACATTATGATAAAATAAAAATGCCTAAGGAGAATCTTCACGATCAACGTGAAAACTGTGCCCAATTTCAAAATTTCATAGACGTAGGCGTGATGATGGTATGATGCAGTTGAAGGAAAAAAGAAAAAAAGAAAGAAAAAAACTTTAGTTCCAATAGAGATTGTACAAAAGTACTATCATTGGTTTTTAAAATATCTTAAAGTTAATTAACTTAGAGTCTTAGATGATACACACACACACACAAGCATTGTAATACTCATGTCACTAGTCGAAAATAAATGATTGAGGGCAATGTACTCCTAATCTTGCTTAATCAGCATTTGATAATACATGTAATGATAATTATAACGTGCTCCCTAGTTTATCTACATCTGATGATACATGTAATGATAATTATAAGAGACAACACAATTTCATGGACGATGCATTTTCATTGTGGGTTGAGAACACCTTTGACAATTTACGTATACATGATATGAAACTTTGCAATTCTTGACGCCAGGAAATAATATTAGAACTGTTTGTTTCGGAAGATGTTTAAAAATGTCATTTTAAGGAAGCACAAAAAAATTAATTTACATATAAATAAGCATGAGGACCACCATAATTACAAGATTTGTATTTCTAATTAAACAATTTTAACATAACGGTCATTAGTTGATAAGCATTTTATTTAAATATAAATGGATGATCACACAACAAATGCATAGTTTTTTTACGTGAATGCTTTACAATAATAAATAGATGACGAGTTAGGTAATGTTACAAGTTGAGAGTGAACAGAAAAAAATTTTCTCTAGCTAAAATGCCAGTTGTCAGTTTAGTACATACATATGTGCATATATACATGTAAATATATACACATATACATGCACATACATACCTACGCACATACATACACCTAACACGTAAACTTACACAAATACATTTCTATGCATCGAGGCAATCACGATATATGCGCGTTCTATAAAAATGCTGTGCAATGTTCTGAAATATAGGATAATGATTAATGAGCAAAGGATATTCGTGACAACTCTTTCAGTATGTGTTGCTGCTTACAATTTCTAATGAAATATTGTAACGATGTTTTATTGGAGCGGACAATGAAGTGGATGTTAATCAGAGAAAGTATTCTGTAGAACTCCAATATGTGATTCTGTTTTAATGGGGAGTTTCTTGTTTTTACTTGATGCGTTAATTTTTTCGAACTGCACCTGATGAGCAGCGAAGGCATTACGTGCAGTGAAAACTTAACGCGCTCTACAGCAGAGTGTCTGTGTTTAGCCGCTTACTGCGATTCGTTTCCGGTTTCCGTTTTCGATTAGTGGTAGAGTTGACAGTCGGAATTACTGCAGTGGCGTGTGCAGCGGCAGTGCATGAACACTGGTGAAAGCTGACGTGACGTCTGTATCACAGCATTTTTATTATTGCGCCGAGCTGCTGTTGTACTACGCTCACTTTTAATTAGTCGGCTACGCACCACAAACTCCGCAATACTCGTTTCAAGAGTGTCTTTCTGTTGTTGGTGTAGATTTGTGGTTGGGTCGTGAGCCTTATCTTTTGCTCTATCCTTCTGTTTCTTCTGCGACAGTCTTCCTACCTCATGCGAGAGTCTTCATTTTTTAAGTTTATTTAATCCTACCAGACGAAAAATTCTGAGCTGAAGTGTAGGTAGGACTTTTCTTTTGTTGAAATAAAATAGTTATTTTTTGTTTGACTACTTTTGGTTCACTAGTAATTTTTTTACAATACCTATTACCGGTTATGATTATAAACCTATTATTCTTTTCCAGCTATTATCTTCACACTGTAAACGTTCAAGTTTAAATACAAGATTCGCTTTCTTACGGTTGGTTGTTGTTCATCAAAATACTGTATGTATCAAGTTGTTGATGTCTCAACAACAAGTGAGGTATGATTATGTTGTTGAGAAATACATAGGCTTCATTGATCGTTAATTGACGGCGCCTGTTCTTATATGCAGTTAATGTAAATTATGAGCATTAGTCAATGAAAAAAATTTCATTCAAATCAATTGATTACTCAAGACAATTATATTAATTGAATAGAAAGAATTTGTCATGTATGAAATCTTGTTTTAACAAGAAAATTCTGGACATAAATTGTTTCGTTGAAACAATTTTAGCTATGTAGCAATCTACACTATATTTTACTGATTTTTGTTTGATAGAACAAAGTAGTTTACGTAAAAGAGGAAATGGTGGCGACTTTTTGCTAATTTCCGCATAAAGCGATGCAATACTTTCAAAATATTACAGGAACGTTGTTTTGTAGGTCTTGGTGAATATAACCTCTCAGGGGGTTACAACTATTGTAAATGTGGGAATTAGCGCTCCCTGGGGATAATGTGTGAGGGCCGAGCTGAGAGTTAGGTAGGCCTTCTTTTTGTTGAAATAAAATATTTGTTGCTATGTTAAGGACCACCTATTTCGGTTCACTGCTGTCCTGTTTTTCAGCACCTTCTACTTTCTTCTTCAACTTTCATCTTGTTTCATGAACTTCTTTCCAACTTACTGTTTCTATGGCCCTTCCGCATAGATTCTGCATTCCCTAATATCCACACTAAATGGTGCCTTCCTCCTTCCTCTTTTCGGAAGGAGGCTCACTAACCCTTCGGTTAAGGAGGCTTAAACTAACACCTTATCTAAACTTAGTCGGTGTAAAGTATACCTGTGATGAGGGATGGTTTGTGGTGAAAAATTAATGCAAAAGATGTTGTAGGTTCTGCAGCATCATTGCAAGTTAGAGGAGCGCTAGCGCTGTGTTTGATGTGACGTATCAATAATTGTAAAATTTTTTGTGATCATTGTGATCTCACGAAAGCGTCGAATTAAGTTTCTTTCCTATCGAGTTAACTGTGCCCAATTGAAATATGTATGTTAAATACTAGATAGTACGCAACGTGGAGGCTATAATTATTGTCTACTCAACACAATACCCCTCAGGGGGATACAACTATTGTGTCTGTGGGAACTAGCGCTCCCAGGGGGACTATGTGAGGGCCTGAGTTAAAGGTTAAATAGGTTTCTTTTTTGTTGAAATAAAATGTTTTTATTATGTTAAGGACCAGCTTTTTTCGGTTCACTGCTGTCAACTTACTGTTTCTATGCCTTTTCTGCGTAGATTCCGCGTTTCCTTAACTTCATACTAAATGGTGCCTTCCTCTCTTTGGATCGCATTTGTTGCTGCGGGTAGGGAGGCTTAAACTAACGACTAATCTAATCTAACTCAACACAATATGACCAAGTAGCACGCATGCGCCTGCCGCACGACCGAACGCGTCATTCTGTGGTCATGTTCAGCGTGACCACGATGGGAGACTCGCTTCTTTTCAGCGCGGCTGCGAGATTGACTGCATAAGGCGGAAAATACGCCAATTTTACAGGAGTTTTCTGCATTGCAGCGGCTGGCGTAGCTCGCCAGTGGAGTTTGCGATGCGCCCCGCGCGGGCATGTCCAAATATAAATGAACTTATGAGCGCAAATGAAAAGTGAACGTAAAATCTGGGAGTGTTGATTCTTGCACAATAGCGTGCGCTAGACAAATTTCCGTGTCCTTGGCCTCGACAATCGAATTGACCATTTCGCATCAAGCGAGCAGTGGTGAGATCAATTTGATTTTATATCCTTCTAGTGTAATTCATACAGAATATGTTCCGCCTGCGGTCTTCAAATACGTGAAGCCTAGACGATTTAGTCCGAGAGCTGGGAGTACATTTACGAAGTAGACCCGACTTTACCTCTGTCCGTACTAACTGTTGACTTCTGTTTCTTCCGTTCCGTTAGGTGTTTTTGTGGCTCCTTTTTCTAGGCTTGCGAAACTGAATGCAACTTCATGTACCCAGCTTTGTTTTACCGCTTAGTTTGCGTACGACGTTCTGGTGTAATGTTTAGGTGAGCTATGCCTCTGTACTGTGGTAATCTGCGTGCTTACAAATATATTTATAAGTTACTTACGTGGTTTAGAGTAAGATTGCTTGTGAGACTGTGCTGAAAGGTGATGAACTGAATATTTACTCAGTTCGTCGCAGCTGATGTACACATAGGCTGAGTTACTTGCATGCTCAATGAGCACTTGCGATCTTGCTTGTTTCATATGCAATATGCAAAGAATTCACTGATGGTAGCATTGCTTTACTCTTAATTTTTATATATAAATGTTTTTTTAATTTCTTAAACTGTAAATATTTTAATTGCTGTATAATCATCATAAATTTGAATAAGATTCAAATAATTGTTACATTTTTATGGTTTTTATTCAATTTTTCAACAAGTAACACGTGTTCTTATACTGAGGTTAGTTTTCGAGGAGACGAGGCTGTTAGTGTAATTAGATTAAATAAGGTATTGGAATTTTTCCGATTTTACCATCTCTACGCCAGCTCGCGTCCTCAACTAACTTATTGTTTTAAATACTAGGCTGCTGCTACGATGAGAAAACCTTTGACTACCAAGAATAAAGTTATGTATTCATAACTTCAGCGGTTAGTGTTCGCAGCTGGCGTAAGAACTTCATCTTCTGAAATACTGGTTATAGCCGTAACTTCAGCGGTTAGTGCTCAAAACTGCAGTAGGAATTGCGTCTTCCGAGATGCTGGTTATATCAGTCTGTGACGTCGATAGAGCAGTGTTTGCATTCTTGTGAGAGTGCGTGTCAAGATTGCTTGACAAGGCGTTGTCTGCTTTCAAGTCGATTTGACTACACTCACAAGCTTTGCCTTTCAGGCGTCTGCAACCATATCTGCTTTAGTTAGTCGAGAATGGTGCAATAATGCAGCTGCGCTTTTATATTTTGTTTTGTAATGATGATCTATCATAACATTTCCTAAGTGCTAGCAGAAAAACATTGGCACAAAACATGCATCTTATTATTAAATTATGCTTTCGTCGTACCACATATCTCGATATCACACTGAACTGTCATAATCGAAAACAAACAAGATCTTATTGTGCATCATAGTGTATGAGTTGCAATGCCAGCCTCTGCACTCAAGTTCAAGGTCTAGGTGCATCCATCGATTTTTGTTCCCGGTACGACGAAGGCGTTTAGCGCTGCTGCTATGGTGCAGCTGTGTGCTCGTGTGTCGCCTCGGCCGCCCCTTCTCAGCTCGAGTCTCCTGGTACAGGCCACTGTTTACCGTGGTACAGGCATGCAGTGATGCTGCGTTTCTGTAGAATCTCGTGAATAGTTTTTTACGTTCTCTGGAACGTCTATCGAATTTGTCCTCCTGCTTCCTCTTGACTATGAACGAGGTCAATAACTTAGAACATGTTTTTGTTTGGTGTTTGTCACTCACTGCACTCTGTCTCAGCGTAGGCATGTTCAGTGTTAAAATGCCTGCATTTCACAAGGTAACATGATCGACCATTCTCCTCATTTCTCTTTTTATACGTAGAGCACTGTTTCGTTTTGATTGTTAGGTGTTCTTTGACGAAGGTTAACGCATTGCCCCTTTTCATTTTACTATTTATATAAATCTGCAGGAGATACTTTTCATTCTGCTTTACTTCCATACATAGAAATGAAGAATTCTATGAAGTTTATCACGAAATTTTTCCGCTCCATGATAATTAATCGCAAGTGTGAACTTATTCGTTACAATTTTATTTTAGGTACTACCTAACACAACTGCATTCCGGTAACGTAGCAATGCACGAGCTTGAATTTCATTTGTGCGAGCATGAAAACTTGAATGCTACCTGAAATCTGTTGCGCTTGATAATGACTTGAGATTCCCAGTGTTGATTTGGCACCCGTATGCTATTCAACAGCGCATGTGTGGGTGCCACAACGGCTGGTCACTGCAGCGCGGCGTGCGCGCGACACGGCTCTGTCTGCCAGTAGCAATTATTCTGCCTTGCGTTGTGTCTCATTCCTCGCCATATGCTTAGAGAATTCGTGTGAGAGGAGAGCTGTTATTGTATTGTACTCCTAGATGGCAACCAGGCTTCTGATGTGATTTTTGTTCTGAACATGGACGAGTAAAGTGGAGGTTTTTGATAATCCGTGATTCTTGTACCATTTGTTACTCGGCTCGTGACTCCTGGTCCTGGTTACTCGGCTCGTGACAACTGGTTACTCGACACGTACTCGCTGGGTTCTGTAATTGACTCAGAGCTGGACTTGTGTGGCTGTCAGCACTGCAAGTAGCTGCGCTGTACCTGCAGCTGCACTTGCTAGACGCGTTTCTGGGCTCCTTTTCCTGGCGAGAAAAGCGACCGCTGCCCAAGTCTGCCCTACGAAGGTTTTTTTTGTTTGAGATACTTCGTAGGTTTTTCTTTTTACTCCTAATACCAAGCCACTAGTAAATAATAAAATTTTTAATAAGGTCTTTATGAAAACAGATATTTCAGCCAAATGAGCCGCGGTGAACGATCTGAGTTCTCTTATCTCAATGTTATCCAAATATTCGTTGATTGGTGTCGAATGCATCCCTGAGTGAATTTTGCGTTGTTCTTCTCTTTGGCGTCAATCGGTTTTACTGTTATTTTCAAATATAATTATTGCTATTTACCCCTCAGGAGGATAAAATTATTGTATCTATGACAGTTGTTACTCTTAAGGGGAAGATGTGAGGTCCCGAGCTGAAGGTTAGGTAAGCCTTATTTTTGCTGGAATAGATGGTTTTAGTTTCGTTACGGACCATTTTCTTTCTGATGCACTGCTGTCTTTTTTCTATGCATCAATTATTTTCTTCTTCAACGTCTATCTTGTTTCAGAAACTTCTTTCAATTTTGTTGTTCATATGAGCACCGTTTAGGAACACACCTTGTGCAAAGAACTTGACTCCGTGATGAGTGGTGGTGGTGCTTTCCTCCTTCCTTTCTTTGGAACACCTTTGTTGTAGTTAGGGAGGCTTAAACTAACTTATCTAATGTAATTTTTGCTCTATTGTCTGTTGAATGGCCTGTTGAAGGTACTTATTCAAGTGTTTTTATTGATTAATTTTATGCTTTTTATTCTCATCACAAACTTTTCTTTCCAGCCGACACATACGGTGGAATAATGAACTAAGATTATAATCTCTATTTGCAGGTGTTGATCAATTTTTTCCTTTCTCAGTGGATGAGTACAAGATAGATAGCCGTTCATCGTATATGAAGGCATTTCAGCGTTTCTTAGGAAGTACCTGCGAAGGATTCTTGACCTCAGCACTTTAAGTGTTTCGCCACAGTTGTGTTTTTATGGGCACTTGTGGAGTGCTTGCGGTTTCCAAGAACAGGTCCTGGATATCTACAGTGGTACCAAAAAAGCTTGCTGCAGGAGTTGATTGCACCTTAGCTTGTTTGACATTGACGTTCTTACCTTCTTCCAATTCTGTCTTTGCCGGAGAGGCCAGCATGCATTTTGAAACCCCTTCAGGGAGCATACGTAGGATAGGCCAAACGTTTAATTAGGTTAGTTGAGTTTGTCTGCCCTACGTTATGAGGTGGTAGCGCCCACATGTGCAGAGGGATCCTGACAGCTTACCTCCCTTGTATGAGATCGGCGCAAGTGTAAAACAAACTCATTAGACCGAGTAAACCAATACCGTTTCTGATTGTGACCATAGATGCATTTTTTAAACCCTTTTGTGATATTCCTGGTGAACTATCAGGGGGCGGCAGATGATTTTTGGAAATTGTTGTTCTTAAGCGACAAATGAAATTCAAATAAAGGAGCTGGTGAACTGAATATCACAATGAAGCCAACCCAATACCATAAGTGTATCTCTCATCCGTATCACTCGTAGACACGAGTCATCAAATGGATACGTTGTGGGTCTTTCTTCATTGTCCAAATAATTTTTTGTCCATGATCTCAGGATTCTTTCTCCAGAAATATTAGGTATCTTCATGATCTACAATGTACTAAGCGTTTGGGTTATGAAATAAACCTGCAATTTTGATCACTGAAGGGCGAGGTGGACAAGCAATGATTACGTAGTCTTTTCGAAGCTCTGTATTTCAAGACACGTTTCTTTGTCACCATCAAGACTTGATGAAATGGACCGACTATACCTCCCTAATATTTTTCTATATCATGGACGGCTTTTGCAAAAATATCTGCGTCCATATCATTTAAAAATGATTTCCACTTACTGATTACGTTAGAGTATTTTAATGGAACTTACTTATGAATCGTGTGTTGCCAAAAGTTAGCCTATTAACGTTCACATATTCCTTTAATCTGTTCCTCATTTATTAATTTTTTACTACAAATTTTGGGCAGGGCGGCAACTTTGGCGTCAGTATACGTATTTGATATTTGTTTTCATTGCCTTGTATACGGTTTCAACATAGGTTAAATTTAATTTTCGCTTGACTTATTACATGCGTGTAGGTACACAACTTGAATATTCTTGTTTCTCTACAAACAGGTGCGGTGTGACGAAGCATTGCTGAGAGCGAGTTGCGAAGTGAGCAGGCGCTACCAGTACTTCGCTACCTCTGGCCGAGCCATGATGAGTGCGGTTACTATGGGCCGGAGAGCACTCCGTTCGGCGCTCCTGGTCCTACTATGGAGCTGCGCCAAAGCGGCCATAACGTGCGGCACGTGCGAGAGCGACGGCTCTTCTTTGACGTGCCCGAATGGTTCAGAAATGCGGTATTCGCTTTCGTTCTACCCTTTTGATGATCAGTTAAACCAAGCTCTGCGACTCACGTGTGATTATGAGTCCCCTGACCTGAACCTCACGTTATTGGAGGGCTGCAGCTTCCCATCGGTGGTGCACGTCAAAATTGAGTTATGCCCTGTGTTCCAGGAGCCTATTGCAGACGTCCTTGAGAAAATGGGTGTTATTCCGGGCAACGTCCGGCACCTCGTGTGGGAAATCTCGCATACTCTCAGAGATGGACTGCAGTCCTGGCATCTATCAGGCTTAAGTAATTTAACGTCTTTACAGATGCTTCACAATGAGTTCCCATCGATACCGAACTCTTTTCTGAAACACACTCCACTGTTAGAAAAAGTTTATATCAATGGCAACTTCCTCGAAGAGCTACCAGCTAATATCCTATCATATACACCTAATGTGAAGTTACTAGATTTAGGTAATAATAAGGTGCGAAGTTTACCCGAATCTTTGTTTCAAAATGTGCCATCTCTAGAAATACTTAACCTATGGAAAAATGACATTAGTTCTATCCCCCCAAGACTGTTTTCTAATAATCGGGTTCTTAATACGATCGTCCTCAGCTCGAACAAATTAACCACATTTGATTCTCAGTTATTTGCTGGTATGAATGTTTTGCACACTCTAGACATTCAAATTAATGAGCTTGTGACCCTTCCGGACAATGCCTTCAAAGGCTGCTCCAATCTCACCACTGTGTTGCTACAGTTCAACAAAATCAGCTCTCTTCCTCCTCACCTCTTCGAAGAAACATCTGTTACTGTCCTTAATCTTGGCTACAATGAGTTGACTAACCTCACCACCGTCCTCAGTAATCTGCCCACCCTTCAGAATGTTACACTGCACAAAAATGCTCTTACTGCGTTGGATGCCAATACTTTTGAAGGCTCACTAAACATCGTGAAACTTGATTTGCAAGAAAACTCGATCCGCACTCTTGCTCAAGGTGTGTTTGATCATCTAACTCAGCTTAAAATCATTCTACTGAACAGCAATGATTTGGAGACACTTCCAAATGGTCTTTTTCGAAATTGTATAGCATTACTGAGCGTCTTTCTTCAGAAGAATAATTTGGGAGAAATTCCCATTACTACATTTCCTACACATGAGAGTATCAAGTACTCTTCATCAGGTATCGTCAAGTTGGACTTGTCATACAATAGACTAACTCTCAAGGACTCGCTTGCCCTCAACCAACTAACAAGCCTTGAAGAACTTTACCTTGCGAACAACTCAGTAACATCAGTCTTATCAGAAGCATTGGATATATTTAAGCGACTTAAAATACTTGATTTGAGGAACAATTCCTTAACATCCTTGTCTGATCGTGACTTATTTTTTGAGTCACAAAATGTTGAGTTACTATTACAAGATAATAATATTACAAGAGTGTCAACTTCAAAGACTTTAGGATTTGGCAGCTCAGACAAGTATATCTCAGTCTACCTAGCTGGAAATCCGATGAACTGTGATTGCGTCATGTATTCTTTCTTGACATCTGCCCAGATGATTCCGCCGTTTCCACTTAATCGGCCGTTCAATCTCATCGTCAAGGATGCTCGACGGTCCTTATGCGCACATCCTGAAAATTTTATGGCGGTTTCTCTCAGTGAGGTAGATACCTCAAAACTAGTGTGTGAGTTCTCTTGTTCTATTGAGTGTCCATGTAACATCAGACCACATGACAATTTCGTCTTGATGGACTGTAACGGTCTTGGCTTAGATCATGCACCGACTTTCACCGATAAGTATGACCGCATTAAAAAGCACTACAAGCTCAGCCTTGACCTCTCTAACAACTTTTACGAGAACGTGAACTTCTTGATCGAGCCTGAGTTCGAGAATCTGGTTAACCTGGATTTATCAATCAATACTGTGTCGGAACTCAACGAAACGTTCTTACCTCCGCAACTGCGTTACACGGACTTGAGCTTCAACAAGTTCTCCATGATGCCTCAGGAGTTGGTCGACTATCTGAACCGAACTGCTATGACTCTCTACTTACGAAACAATCCGTGGAGCTGCGACTGTGAGCTGAAAAGTTTCCACGGGTTCCTGAGAAACAATTTCGAGCAGGTGAGCACTCCATGGGTTTGGTAGTGACATAACTGGTGGACAGAATAGTCAGGACTAGGTTGGGCTGGAGCGGGTGGGCTAATGAGGACATTGGAATGCAGTTATTGTGGTATCATGTGGTCTGGAAGATGAGTACATATAGGGAATAATATCGGGACTGTTCAATGATGCTTCATTGAAAGTAGATGAACTGCTAAGAACGTGGCTGAAATAACTAAAATTTTTGAGTAGTATCAAATTATGGGTTTAAATTGAGTGAAATTTACCTAGCAGTGTAGTTTCATAGATAAGGTTTTGTAGCGTTCATTGTGAAAATCTCCAAAAAGATGCAATTGGTGTATGTATGGAGATTAGTGCTCTCAGATGAAGATTTAAAGTCCCGAGTTGAATATCAGGTATCCTTCTTTCTGTTTAAAAACCCCTCATTGGGGCGTAGTGTAAGCAAAATGTTTAGGTTAGTTGAGTTTGTTTATCGTATGAAACAGGGACTGGCGCCGTCAGGGGGATATTGTTAGGTTGCCTCAGCTGTTCATGAGCTTTCAGAATTTTGACCTTTTGTGTCTATTTTACTTTCCTCAGTTTACTGCTTTCATTGTTACCTCTTCTCTGTTTAATCTTCATTTTCTTTCCTGCCTTACTGTTTCTATGCACTGGGTATCCTGTGAGGGAACACACATTTTGTATAGATTTCCCGTTTTCTACGGTCCATATAAAACGGTTCCTTCTCGCTTTCTTGAGACTTCTTTTGTTGTGGCTTGGAAGTCTTGAACTAGTTTAAAAATTCATTGAAAAGAAAAGCGTTTTTCTTTGTTACGCAATTTTTTCCGTCTTCTTTTACGGACCTTATTTTAGCTTCTACTACATTATTCTTTACATGTTTTCTTATTTCATTAATTTCTTTCAATCTTACTGTCGCTATGCGCAAGGAGTCCGGTGTGTGTGAGCATAGCGCTGCATAGATTCCTAGTTCCCTTAATACAATATTAATTTTTTTTCTCTTCCTTCTGTTGGAAACGCATTTTATGTGGCTAGGGAAGCTTATACTAGGGAACTTACGCTAACTATCGTGACAAAAACAAGCTGGTAACCGCTCTCAGCGAAAAAAGTTGTGTCTCGCCTTGAATGAGAAAAAAGTGAAATATGATGCTACCATGCTGCACCTCAAAACCTTTTTGCTTTTGCGATAGCATCCGCAAGGGTTGTATGTTCATTTTCATCGAGTGGAGAATTTGAACTATACATGTAGTTGCTACCGTTTTGTTAGACGCAAGTCAGTTGAATGAAATTTGCAATTGAGCAATTGTCCCACGGAGCAATTATCCAAGGGTAGTTGTGTTGTGGAGCTCTTTTTCCAGATGTTATTCTTTATTTTCTTTTCGTCCTTCTAGCTCTCTTTTAATAGTCGTGATTGAAGATCACAATTCTTTTATTTTCTTTTCGCAAAGATATACTGGGACTTTTCAATGTCCATAAATTTAATTAATGAGTAGGTGGCAAATCAATATAAATTGGTAGCGTGAAACACCTCTCCACAGAAAATGATAATTCATCTATCTAATTAACAGGTAATTATACGAAATGATACATCGATATTTTATTACCTAATCTCGTTACATGAAATTGACGTTCTAAAAGAAAAGTAGACCTAACGCACTAAGTTACATTTCAATTAACACTTAAGATATATGCTGAAGGCAAAACGTTTATAAGTGAACGCTTAAGGCGTGGCAACGATAACCCTACGCACAGAGGTGGAGTAATGAGGACGCTTCTAAAGGGGTATATGCTTATTATGATGGAACTTATCTTGATTTGGATCCAGGATGTAGCTGTATTGTGTGTATGCGCCGTGACCTTTATTAATTACTTTAATTTAGCAGGTGTACGTAATCACATGGAATACACATTTCAGAGGAGAAACAATGCCCAGCCCCGCAGGGTAGGCGCTCAAGACGTAATTTCAGAGCTCTCTATCTTGTGGTGGTCACGGGCGTACTACTGTTCTCATGCGCTCTCGGCGCTGCTATCTCGGTCGCCCGCTCTCACGCCCGACTCAGAACGATAGCTTACATTGCAATCTCAATATAGATTATTCCTCAAACAAGCGGTTATGTATGACTCTAGCGTATTGAATTATATAAGCAATGGGAAACATTAATTCTCGCTAATTGTACAAATGATCTAATTAACATGAGCTATTGAACAATGACAGAAATAATAGTGAAGAATCTCTCTTGCGTTGGTATCCGGCAGCTCCTTCGGTCAGTTGACGTCCTTGCTTCCCCTGCGATCTTGAAGTCGACGTATGGTAGAGATAGAAAGGAGGGAAGAATAACTACTTAGCACGACTCGCGAAATCTGATAACCGTCCCTACGGCACACGACGTCTCTCTCTGGCTGACTTGAATCATTTCGAATATGTTGAGGCGTCCCTCGTTCCGAAAGATCATTACGTTGTGGTAAGATCACAACAGTTGCCCTGTTACCATAAAGTAGCAACACCAAGTAAGACATGGTGTTGTGTGTTTACTATTGAAGTTGAGGGGCTTTGTGACTAAAAACTCAATAGCGTATTTCAACCTTCATCCCTTTCTCGTTTAGGATGTTAGCGTTTATTCTTGAGCATCTGCTACGGCGTCAAATTCTGCTTTCAAATCTTTTACCTCGTGTACTATATCTTCGTTCGTATCGAATAATTAATCATGAAAGCTTTTTAATGAGTTATTTTTCAGGATATGTTAAGCTGTCTTTGAATCGAGTATTTACATTGCTGTTTACTCGCGATAAAGGCTAATGA
This sequence comes from Morinoia aosen, assembly GCA_030386875.1. Lineage (NCBI taxonomy): Eukaryota > Metazoa > Arthropoda > Malacostraca > Amphipoda > Talitridae > Morinoia > Morinoia aosen. The sequence goes on along the minus strand of CM059561.1, from coordinate 91,507,539 downwards.
TACACTGACCTTCATGACTCGAGAAATTGCGGCAATGGTTCGGCCGCCTGTTGAAGTGAGAACTGGCGACATGACACACTCAGCACGCAAGATGAAGCAGAAGCACCGCGGAATGCATTGCAAGCAGTGCTGCCAGCGCTAGGTTTTTAAACCTAGATCTAAGTTTTTTCTTCATGCTAGGTTTCTAGGTTTTTTCTTTAAAAAGTTAGTTGAATCTAGGTTTTTGAAATAAGAATGCACCAAAAAACGCAAAAATCTAATGAATAAATGAAACTTACAACACAATTTTGCTAATAAAAATAAAGTATTCATACGTAACAGATGTACATGTCGAGAAAACGAGAATATTACTCGTTTCAAACGAGTTTTAAACAGCGTGATCGTCACGGTGACGGTACTGCTCATCGCTGTGACGGTGACGCCCGTCTGTTTCCGACATGCACGGATCGCTGCAAAGCTCAGTGGCCACCACGGGTGGCCATTGGCCCCTCTGCCAACTGGCTGGTGTGCAGGGATGGGAGGCACATTGAGAGGCATGCTGGCAGTTATCACTGTGATATTTGCTGAGTGTATCAGGGCCTTTACCGTTTGTAGGTTATCACTGAAAACTGCACTTCCTGTATTCACGTTACTGATGCTGGTTTCTATATTTTAACCTCCATCTTGCGTTTCTAGGCGTTATTTAAAAGTTCACCTATTCATTCACCCTTACTGGAAACTTGCAATTTCACTCAAGCCTGTTTGTAATTTTAATTCCGTGGATTGATAGAAAATTTTCGTTGAATTAAAGTATGTGCGGCTAGAAACTGCTCTACTTGGCAGTTGAGTTTCTGTTGCCATGAACGTGGATTGCATTGCATGACGATCCGCCTCTCATGCCCGCCCAACTAACGATATACAATGAACAGAACTAGTAAAATATAGCACAGTTGTTGCAGCTTTTGTGCTCATGTCCATCGGTAAGCGAACGGACTGCTCTAGCAAACAGCCAAGGCTAAACCTATTAGTAGGGAGCGTAGTAGAGCTGAAGGCAGGGCTGTTGGTGACCAGAATCTTAGTTTTTCCTCTTAACTGCATTGAAGTCGTCATTTTGAGCCGACAACCGAGTGTTAAACTACAGGCTTGAAATAATTGGTGTTATTTCATTTTATTTTATAGGACCTGGAGTCATATCTTGAAAGTTTTTTATAACTAGGTTGTTGAAAAACTGTCGCTCAACATTGAGTTTGTGAAGGTCATCGGCGACTGTTGAAGTATTTGTTTCTGTGTTGTTTTTTCAATGGTGATGTTCCTCATATAGATAATTATACAATCCATTATGCGATATTTAACATTTTGCCAAAATTGTGAATTCTTCTCGAACTATAATTTGAAATCATAAACCATTTGAAGTTCAATACGAAATGTAGATTCCCTAGGTCTATATAGCTTAGATCATTTCCTAAAACGCTTTTAAAATTGTTTGTTTATTCATACTGGCATAGGACACGAGTTATTTTCGAAGTATCGAGTACTAACCATTCAGTTCCCGATTGGTTTCAAAATGGTTGTTGCTCTACGCATTCTTCTTGGGAATTTTATCATCATGATATGAATTGCATACTTTGAAGTATGATATTTGAATCATAAAGAAATCGTGTACACATTATAAAAGATAATAACTGGGCCGAACTGAGGGTGGTATAATTATTGAGTAATGCTTAGAATCAACAAGAAAGTTCATTGTGGTTGTGCTTTGTTTCTTTAGAAAAACTAGTGTACATAAATGGTATCCCTGATGTGACCTTTGCTTTAATGAATTTTCCAAAGACACGAGTTAGCATTTTTGACTTAACAATGGTAACAAAATTTTAAATCTAAAGTAAAAATTTGTCAAAATTTTATAAATGTACTGCGCCTTTTGAGAAATTTTTTGTCTGTACGTAAATTCATCTGCTCGTTCACAAATTCAATTGTTGGACCCTTTTTCCTAAATTTAAATTTTTACGTGACATTACATTGCTCTTTGATGCGGGATGGTACTGCAAAAAATATGTCCTTTTATCTTTTTCATATTCATGTACTCATTAAACAATATGAAAAATCAATGTCTAGAGAAATGTAAAAATATTAGTAAAATTCAATAAACATATTGAACATGGTAACCACAAATAGCAGTGCGTTTATTGTCAACTGCAACAGAGCTACCGCGTCCCCAGTTTCATTTGGTTAAAAATTGCTCAACCTATCTCTGTACTTTAATTACTTTCTTTATAGCACTGGACGCTTACCTTTAGTATGTGATATTTTGCAATGTATATTTAATTCGAAGTAATGTATAAAATTAGCCAGTGATACATTCCATTTTGCACGTTCTCAGTAAAAAATATTACATTTTTATTTGAAACACGATTGATCTAACTCTGCCATACTTTTCTCGATACTATTGAGAATTTTAATTGTACTATGTTCTCCTGATACAATTGGTTCTCATTCTTATTTCCCCTGGGAGCCTATTCGAGCGCATAAAACAAGGCGGTTGCTTTGGATGAAATTTGCGTTTCTGTGCCTTTTAATTTCTATCAATTCTGCAGTGCTTCAAGTCAAACTGCTCCAACAAACCTCTTCTTTCGCACCCAACTCATTTCAGGAATGATCAAATAAAATGATTGATTTCTTGTATTTATAGTTGCGCAAAAGTATGGTTTTTACGATCATGCTATGTTAAATGTATTGAAATTTTAAATGGTAACCGATAGCTTGTCACGTAAGTATACATAAACAAGTGAGTGAATTTTAAATTGACGTGCCATGCTTCAAGTAGTATGTAAAAATAACTAGAGGACTGACAAACATACCAAATCATGTCTTATCTGGATGACATGATTTTTTGTCAATGTGGTCGACGTTACTGCTACGCAATTTGAAATGCTACCATCATATTTACATGACCTTTTGGACAACTTCTTTGGTACATTGGATAATGATGAGAAACAGGCGCAGAACACTAGGTAAAAATAGGGTTGTGTCACGTCATCGAGTGCTGTCGAGTCACGCGATAGCATCACGCTGTCACGATTTTCACGGCAAGACTTTGAGACGACAGTTTTTCAAGTTTTTATATAATCTATTTCTTCGTTATCGCCCATTGTCTACAAAATTGTTATTCAAGTCCGTACACCTTGTTGATTACGTGTGACTATTAGAATTAATTTGATCCTCGGGGTAGTGTTCAGCACCTCGTGCTCTGATCACAGGTCCTTGGTTTTATGGGCGGCTCCTTGTAATTGGATGCCAATGTGTCGAGCTGAGCGTCTTCCGCGCAATACACTATGAAACACGCTTAGTGCTCGGCCAGCCTTGGTGTATTAAGTTCGTACTCTTGAATGTCAATTTGTTGCTATGTTAGAAAAAATTAATTAATATGCTGGTCTGCTTAATTTAGGTGCACGAACATACTCATCGATACATGTTGTACTCATATTGGTAGGCGTTTGTGCTTCCCGACGTCGAATGGCGTGACGTCAGTAAATGTGCGGAGCATTTCATTTGTTGCGGTTGAGAACTAGCGACAGTCGTCTTACGAGCGACCTTGTATTGTAGCTTGCGCGCTCTAGTAGATCATCAGATGATACTTTATGTTGCTCACGCTAACATTTTTATTTGTTGATTTATTTTCGATTCGTTGACTTCGAAGGCGAATGTTAGTGGCTCGAGCTTCTGAGAATTGTGCTCCACTCCACGTCACTGCATAGTGAAGCGTGGCTGCAAGTGCGCTCACTGCTGCTGACATCTGGCTACTACGTATATGTATACAGCGCTGGTAACAATCAATCTAACGTGTTTTTTGTAAACTTCGTTTTTTCTTTAACATTTACGCCGCACTTTCTGAGCAACTATGCAAGAATTTTTCATGGCCATGTCGATGCTGAATTGTTTATCTGCATTATCTGTTGTCGAGTTGAATGTGCCTTGTGCCATCATTTTCAGGATCATTAAGAGCTCACGTGCTGCAGGTACGAGATCGACAGCATGTTGCGTGTGTGGATAGTGACGTCCCTATAGAAGAACTCACGGCAGGAGAGTTGTGCTCTTTCTTCCACCGGCCCGCTGCCCTTGCGTCCATCGTTGTCTGCACCTTCATCCTCATCCTCGTAGCCGTGCTGGGTGAGGGGGCCTTCTTAGTTTGTATTCTTAGGGTATTTTATGGCCCTGTAAATCCATATCGTCATTTACGATATGGATCCCTGCAGTCATTTACGCAATGGTTTTTCGAGTTCAAAGAATCGGTGGGCCGATTGTAGGGTGTGGAGAAGTCCTTGAACTAAACATAATGCGTTCAATCTCAATGAAAAAACAGATGATGAAATAAATGTGAATGTTCGATTATATACTAGTGAAGCAATACGAGATATTATCTTACAGTATGCTCTCTCTCAGTTCGAAATACCTCACCAGGCTTCCGTCAGAAGCCTTCGACTGAAGCACGAAGTTTTCCTTGCGAAATTTGGGCTCATTCACGCTGAAGAGATTCCCTCAAGAGTTCACATTCCTCAGAAGAGTTTACACTTCCTTATACTATGAGAGACTGTGTACTTTGGCATAATAATAGCTTCTTGTGTACCCATTTTCCATAAGCAAATCTAAATAATATAAATAAATCAGGTGTGATAGAAATTGCAGTGTGTAGTTTTTTAAATCTTGAACCATTTTATAAACCAGAAAAGACATCACAATGTTTTTCATGTTTAAGAAAGAAAGTTTGACTTTCTCCACACAGTGTGTATTGACATGTAACGCTATCTAGGGTTTTGTGGACACTTTTCACATTTCTGTGTATCATTAATTTCATGCCTGCTACTGAAAAATCTATCTATATCTATAGGTAGATAATTTTACCATTATAAAAATGCAGAAATCGACCATTTTCCAAAGGGATTCATGGTTGCAGTCTTTCATGAAGCTCAGTTCTGGAAGTAATTTTTGTTGGTCGCGGACGTCTGATTGCTTCTGTTGGATATTTTTGATAAAGTTGATAAACTCGGTACCAAATTACGTAGCGAGCTGCTTCGTATTACTCAGAAAATATGGCGCACACACAACTCTTGCTCACGCAGTTGTAGTTATGCAATGGTGCACTTCCAAAACTCGCTATATAAGCGATGCCGGCGCCCCAAGCCTTTCCAAACGATGAAAATACTCAGAGAAGCAGTCCGTCGTCTATGTTCATAAGACAGACAAATGTATCTTGGACCAAACCTTGAGAAACCACAACAAAATATGTCACATTACACGAAGGTACGTTTAGCAACAGAGCCCAACATTGAACAAAACTCGGGAAAGAAGGATACTATTTGCGTTGTATTGTGCTTCAATCAGTCCCGTTGCATTGTTCTATACCTGCAAGACCTTGTAAACCTGATGCGTTATCAGTATTCTGTGTATATTGTATAACCGCTTTGCAATAAATACATGTTTGCAGTGACGGCGGCGTGGTTCCGTCACAAAGAGAACGTGAAAGCATGGCTGTACTCACACAACGTATGCTTGTGGGCTGTCACCGAGCAGAAGATCAACGCCGACAAGAAGTACGACCATGGTAGACGACCATGAGTACGACGCTTTCATCAGCTACTCCCATAAGGTAGATTATCTACCCACTTCGATGGAGTTCAGTGTTTAGAAAGACGAGAAATGTACAATGATGGTCCTTAGACCCGTTATTTGGAAAATATTAAGGAGCTTACTTTTGGCATATTTAGTTGTTCATTTCTACAACTTGATTACGATTAACGACTTTTTAGAGACCATGGAGAGAATCCATGGGCGTAAATTCTCAACACGTTGACTGCCTATTGGGGCATGAGAGTATCGCAAGGTAAATTGCCCTTTACGTAACGGTGTGAATGATCAGCATTTCAATTATTTCGAGTTTTTTTACGGTGGAGAGAGTCAAGCACACGAGGGAAAAAATCATCATGCTATTACATTTTCACACTTCTTAGGAAAGATACAATTTTTTTCGAGTAGTAAAGTCGTTTTTAAACTCTTCTACATTACAACCTTACTGTTGGATATTTGGTTTGGCTGTATCCTCTTGGGCGCCAAAAGTTAGATAGTGGTTTAGGCGAATCCACGTTGGGCGCCAGTTATAGATTATTTATTTTTGGCTGGTCCTTCTTGGGAGCCAGCGATAATAGCTTCCCTATTTTAGGGTTCTGAGGGCCGTAATTTCAGAGGCTTTTATTCCGGAGAATCTTCCTGATTTTTCAGGGATAGGAGAAAGTCAGGTTCTGCTGACTTAATTCTATTGAGTTGGGGATCGCCCACAGTTTTCAAGTTGCGAATATTATTCGGTAATATTCGAGTCCGATCTGGTTTACAAGGTTTGAAGATTTGGGCTGTTTTTCAAGCTTTCGAAATTTGAGTCGAGACGAAATCAAGCTAAGAAGTTTTTCGCGCTGGTAATACAGGCTTCGAAAGTTAATAGCCCAATTGAAATTCAAGCTATGAGCTAAAAGCTTCGAAGTTTCCGAGCCGATATAAAAATCAAGCTTTTTCCAAGTTTTGAAGATGTCGAGCCGTTTTCTAAGCGTCGAACTTGAGTCGAGATGAAATGAAGCTAAGGAACTTTTCGCACTGATAATACAGGCTTCGAAAGTTGAGCCGGATTGAAATTCAAGCTGTTGAAATTTTGAAATCTGAGACGGATATGTGTTTCGCAAGTACCTTTGATACGCGAGTTCAAGTATTTGCTAGAGAATTATGTTTCCTCCCGTTAATTACAAGGCACTAGTCGGCATCTTTGACAGTAGCCTGACACTTACCTTTCAAGAAATGCAAGAGGCCGCCATTTGGCGGCCTCGGCAGTGAACGTGTTGAGTAGAACTGAGCCTTTAGTATTTTTATTTTTTATCAAAAAAGTTGGTATTTCTGCTCATTTCGAAGGTAAGATATTGAAGCTTGTATTGTAGATTGAACTGTCTGGATGTTGATTTGAAGTTTAGCGACCCTTAATTAGGTTTTCACCACGTTTTCCAGTGATGGCAAGCCATTCAAAGACGTACATTTAAGGTGATATACTGCTTTGCTGCTTTAGCCTGAGATATGTTCAGTATGTACTCATATACGCATCTGTCCGAATAATTCGTTTCAACTGAAGCTTGCAATTTTTCCGAGTAGATCGGATGAGTTAATAAAGCCAGAACACCAAATATACTTAATATACTTAACAAGTGATCGATTTTGTGTGATTCAGGCGTGAAGGTGAGACATTTTATCGTTTGAACTTTGTTTTGGGGTTAGATTGGTTAACTCCAACCTATTGACTGTTGGGCTAAATTATGTACCATGTGTGTCAGTTCACTACAATTTGGAATTTATTTTGATCTGCTTACCACAGGACGAAAGCTTTGTGAACGACACTCAAGTGCCCGGCTTAAAGTCGGGCGACCCGATGTCCCGCTTGTGCCTCCACTACAGGGATTGGATCCCCGGCGAGTACATCCAAGAGCAGATTCTGAGCAGAGTGAGGGCCTCACGCAGGACCACCGTCGTGCTTTCCAAAATTTTTGTTGAGAGCACGAGGGGCCAGCTCGAGTTCTAGGCGGCTCACTCACAGGCACTCAAGGATAAAACGAACCGCATCATAGTTGTCGTCTACGGAGATGTGAGTAGCTTAGTTCATCATTTCATCAATCGTATTTTTTTTGTATTTCTATTGGAGTGTTGCTAAAAGTGATTTTGCATTGTTTTAGTCACTGTTGTATAAATTTGCGCATGAGCTACTGCTAAATTTTGGTGAGGAGGGGTGTAATATTTTCCGGACGTGCCGAGGAAGGGTATTAGTACCTAGATACCAAACTAATAACGTAAATCTGCCTGAAGCTTCTGTAACCAGAGTGGTTGGACCGCGAAAATTAGTAAATAGTAATTTATTTATTCTACTATGTTTCGGCTAAAATTAGGTTTCGGTCCGAGTATTTTAGACCGCCTGAACTAGTAGATCTATGTATGACAGAGCCATAGGTTACCGTGAATGCCACGCAGTTCAAACAGATGCTTTCTTTAGCCTGTAGCAACAATGCAGGACATGTAAATGCAACTTGTTGTTAACGGCAATGTGATCTGTGCAAACCATGCCCAGTACAGTGGGCCCTGTTATATGTGCGGGCAGGAAGGGCATTTTGTTGGTGACTGCAAAGGCGATATTTCGAGAGTAAAGGGGAGGCTTACACTAGGCTACATTTCGGCCATAAGGCACGACACGTGTATACGAGGCTCACCACTGAGGCTCATATTTGTGTGTGTGAATACGAAGTTCCCTATTCGCTCTGATCGAATTCGTGAGGCGCGACACACGAGAGCCTCGCAACTCTAGACCGGTCAGTGTGCAGTTAGCAATCATCAAGTGAGGTATTACCCCTCGCTCATTAATTATGGCTGACGCAATACGGCCGCGAGAAACTACATTGCTTTTAATTGAAATGTACTAAGCCCATAAATGCCTTTGGCAGACTAAAAGCTGCGAATATAAGGAGGCTACTTTCCATTATATTTTAAAGAAAATGAACGAATATAGTACCATTTCACTCATGCAAATAAAAAAGATATTACGTAGCCTACGATGCAGCAACAATATTCAGACAAGCCAGTTGACTGCAATGCATCTCTCACTGCATGCAGCTGGCCACACACTGACTGGTTTTGAGCAGCGCGCGCTCCGTGGCGCGCTCAATGTCTCGTTTAATAACGCTCATAGGGTCATGTGAAGCGCCACACGAGCCGTACACACGTGAGCCTGCGGCAAAATGTAAACCAGGGTAAACAGGGCTTGACAGAGATTCAAACGTTACAAAAACAGAGGCGATAATAGCCGCAGTAACCAGTAACCAGAGAGTTCTAAGTCTGAGTAGTTAGTGGTTGTCCGTTGGTTGTGGGAGGTGCGTGCCAATTTGCCCAAAGGTATGCCGAACATCTTTGTAAAACTCAACGCTGCGGTTTCAGAGGATAAGTAGAGAATAGTTAAGGAGAGCATAGTTTCGGCTTTAGAGTCGACAGAGTACAGATCAAGAGATCCATTATTAAGGGAACAATTCGCTGTAATGAGAGAAAAGGAATTGGAATAGTATTTGCAGCTGATTATTAAGCCTATCAAAAGGAATATTAATGAAATGTACAGTGAAATAAGGTTAATGAAGGTAGGAAGGAGTATAGGGACTCTTCCATGTAATAAAGGTAGGAAGGAGTAAAGGTATTCTTCCAAGTAATAATGGCAGGAAAGAGTAAAGGAACTCTTCCATATGAATAAATAATAGTGGATGTTATGGTGATGTTGTCTGAGGTCTTTTCTCAAAATATGAGCAAGAAGCAATACGTGAGAAGGAATAAATCATTCGAGCGTAAGGCGCCGAGTCGTTGAAACCCAGAGAGTTAAAAAGAAGACGCTGGCATTGAGAGCAGCTCGTGAGCAAGAAAAAAGGAAGCAGAGAGGAAGGAAGTATAGAGTAATACTGTGGAGTATTGACTATTGAATTTTTGGTAATAGAATTCATTTTGCAGAATCTACTGCTACGTTGATAAAAGAAACTTTAAGAGAAGTTATAAACAAGTTTTAAATGAGAAAGACAGAACAAGCTTCAAGAGAAGCTGGTACCGTAGTTTCCAATGGGCCTCCGACCTCAGCTCATATCGTTAGAGGTAGAATGAATACCAGTAATACCGTGGGGGTCAGAGAGTCGTATTGAAGATTGCTGTTGTCATTGTTGAGAATAATGAGAATACTGAGACTAATGTACCAAATCAGAATAATTAGAATTAGAGGAAAAATGAATAATGAGAAATAATGAGAGGCGAATGGCGCCTATTAAATATAAATAGGAAGCTACACGAAAAGTCTGCAGAGCTTCACGTAGCAGAGGTAGGCACAATGTTTGCCAGACACCGAGCTGTAACAAAGCGTTAAACTCTAGCAAGGCCGTGATCACAAGGCGCTGCAAATGCTGGTTCAGACGCCACACCGCACATCCGGTGCGTGCCGTACCGCAGACGCAAAGACCCCAACGGATGGACGATATCGGCACTAAAAAAAGATGGGACTATGACCATGACTATGTGAATAGTCGTGAGATATGTGTCGGACGATTGACGAATTGATGATTAAGTTCCGTATCAATGATATTTTGCAGATTTTCGGGAATAACAATTTGAATCGTGTTTGAAAAGGGTTTTTAAACTAATGGATTCATGGCATGTTACTCAAAAGCGTTCAGCACGAGTTTTTGTTACCTGAATCTACAGAAGGATTTTTCAAAAGAAGCATTCTATGGTCCTAGTGAAGTTGAATCAAATAAGCCCTACGAGTTCACACTAATTATTGAAGGTAACAGCAAAAATTAATTTATTTCATAATTGTCCGTTAAATGAGAGAGGCTGCACTTAATGTTTTTTAAGCACGTTTAAACGATCAAGTACATCATAACGGTCATTTTATAGTGTATTTTCATAAAATCTTGTGTATTCCTGATATTTATCTCTATTTTTTATATGTGGGTTTATTGGTGTGTTAATAACATCAATTAGTCGAAAGTTTTCAATGATGAATCGATTCGACGCTTGAAAGGTATGCGTAGTTCAGAATCATTTGCACGGAATACAGAAGTTTACGATGTAAATGATTGTTTAATTCTTCTTTACATTTTTATAACTATTGATTTGTTTTCGCGTTATTTTAAATATTATTCTACTTAAACCCGCCGAACAAATATGGTTATTTCTTTTTTAAGTTATTCTTTCTCAACTTTGGGGTTTTCAAAGAGATTGATAATTACATGACAAGAAGGATAACCTGTGTGAGATGACATGAAAACGTTTACGACTCACGACTTTTTACGACATGAATGTTATGTATCAATTGTTGTATTACTGATTTATTTTTATTAATTCATATGTGTTGATTTATATTTAATTGTATTTTCTGCTTGTGTTTCGTCGTAACCACGTGTGCGCTTGTTTCTCTTAATTTTTTTTAGAATTTGTGGAATGCGAGATGTCACATGTAAAGTAATGTAACCGTTCACCCACTATAAAAGTTTGTAATGTTTTTGTGCAACCACCACCGTGATTAATTGAACGCGTCATGATGTTAAGTTTTAACATTGAATTGAGTGCGTTGATCAAAATTGTTCTGATCATCTGTGTAGCAACGCAATCTGTCGATGAAAAATTGTTGTTATATTTATTTTTTCCGTGCATCGAGGCTGAGAGGGGTCACTTTTTGCTCAAGATATAAACACTGAGTAAACAGTTTTATTAGTGATTGAATTCCACACTTGCGAAATAAGATTGCTGATGCCATGGTTGAGGAGAGTCTCTCATGAAAATTAAATGTCTCTGCGGAATTTAGTCGATCTTTATTGAATCAGCATTTGTGTTGCTGGAAAATTCTGCAATGACAATGGGAAATCGGTGTGGTAAAAGTCTTTGACTGTTTTAATACTTATATGAGGTCCTTGCTGGGGCACATGAATTATTTAATCGTTTATACCCGTATATGTATGCGTTTTTAGCACTTATTTTGCATTATTTAATCCGTGTTTAGACATGTTTAATCAAACATATTAAAACCATAACTTTAACTTTAATAGTTGTCTGTTTGATTTACAATATGATGTATGATTTTTGGTAATACTTCTCCCAAAATTTTGCGATTTCTAAAACTTTTTCTATGCGATATATTACTGTGTTATTTGCTAATTTTTATATTTTTTGGTGTTTAATGGTGTTTATTTTTTGTGTTTTTGGTTTATGAAGTGTTTTATTTCTGCAAATTCCAAGTCGTTTAAATGTTAATGAAAATTGGCGTTGGCGTTTTTTATTTATAGTGTTATTTTGCGAATATGTTTCTGCACTTATTTCTAAATGCGGTGTTGATTTACGTTATCACTCCATTAAATTACTTGATCGATATTCTGCTACTTATGTGCCATGCTCAGCGTAAGCGAAAGATATTCGGCGTTAATTGGCAATTTCCTAGAATTGAAGTGACGATTTGAAATTGGTGAAAATTCCTTAGTAAACTTTTTTATGATGTGGTAACTTTATTCACGTATAATTTTAGCGATATAAAATTACTAATTGGTTGCTTTCTGAGTTATAAACCATCGTTAAAAAATTACTACCGTGTGCTTACTTACGTTGTTCGAAAATCATAAAACGCGTGTTGTGTATTAAACTAGTATTTTAATTTTAATATTGAGGAAGAAGGGCGTTCTTTGGTTTTTCGCTTACGCTGTCCTTCTTTCCTTGGCTTCGCTGCATTTGTTAACAATCATGTATTCACCATTTCAAGATATAGTGTTGTGTTTACGATTATTTTTTTTACTATGGCGAACTGTGCTATTTTCGTTGCCTTTAATATAGCAAATTATTAATTTCGAGCGTGGAATGTTATCAAGCGATATTTGCAGTTGCTGTAAACGCATTTTGATTAGAGATTTTGTTTTTTAATCTTTTTGAATCTAAAAACGTTGTCTTTATATTTGTATTTGGCCTATAGTTTTTCGGATGCTTTTTTGAATCAATTAATAGTGCGTTAGCATTGTTGGGGGAGAGGTATGTATGTACGCGCGTATGTGCGTTTGTCTCCCTTTATCCTGTTTTGCGAGTACAAAAATATACTCGCTGCATTTGGAGTCGCTCGCTCCCACCACCAACAGCAGCACAGTCTGCAAAGCTCGTATACCAATAAAGATTATTTGTCAAGTCCAGCGTTTGCTCTACATGATTTTATGCAATCCGCAGCCGCCTCTCACTGGCGGCGCAGGCGGATTGACTTTGGCTGTTATGTACCAAAGTACATGACACTTCTGGGCTGATCACTTAACTATATGGCCGGATCTTCGTAATTCCTTATTTTTTGAGTGATCACTCTCTAGTTTTCTTACAATAATTTACGTTACTATTGCATGGTTCTGTTCCTTGATAACTATTAAGTAAGATGAGAGGCCTAGAATGTTTTTGCGCCCGGTTATCGGAAACTCCTTATACTCCCGTTGTGAAATTTCTTGACACTTCTAGTGGTCTTGATTTCCTTATTAATATTTACCTTAACTTTATAATGAGAAGTTTATCATCTTACTGCATCAGCATTACTAACATTATAAAGTACTTGATCTTCTCATACTTCAACTTTTTATAGTTTCCTCGTTAGGCCTTCATATGATGTCTCTTGAAATGTGCCCATAAAGTTTCAAGGTTGGTACAGATTTAATCTTGAGTAATTGATTAATTTTTGGTGTACCTCGATCTTATCTATGGAAATTGGCGCTCCCAGGGGGACAATGTGAGGGCCCGAGCTGAGAGTTAGGTAGGCTTTTTTTTTGTTACAATAGAATAGGTTTTTATTTTGTTACGGACCACCATATCTCGGTTCACTGCTGTCCTGTTTTTCAGCACCTACTACTTTCTTCTTCAACTTTGGTCTTGTGTCATAATCTTCTTTCACAACTTACTGTAGCTACACCCTTTCTGCGTAAATTCCGCATTTCCTTAACTCCATACTAAATGGTGCCTTCCTTCTTACTCTCTTTGGATCGCATTTGTTGCTGCGGGTAGGGAGGCTACAACTAACGACTAATCTAATCTATACCTCGATCTAAATTAAATAAGTGGAATTAACATATTTTTTTCGACGAATTTATACATATATCGGTTTTCTTTTAGAATACTTTGAGGTCTGCCCGAGACTGCACATTTTATCCCTGGCTCTATTGCCATCGGCCGTATTCTACACCTTAAACCTGCTATCTAAACTGTGCCGCTCTATAAGTGGTCCTCGTAGGGGTCCGATTCAAAAACTTTCTGGTCGGATAGTTGTGGGTGTGTGTAACGTAACGTTCTAATATTTAAATCTCTAAAATTGTGAAAATACCTGAGCATATAAATATTACGAAGTAGGTAACTTTCATCTTATGGTACGCATTCTTTTCCAGTTATGTTGGGCTTATTGAAAATTTTTATTCTTAAACCGTGACCTTCAAGTTTGAACTGGTAAATATAGCGTACGCTTGAATGCAGCCAATTGTTTGTCCCTGCGATTGAAGGTTCATAGGAGGTTCTTGCGCAAGCTGCGGCTGATGGGTTTTGAGAGCCCTTTTGTTAGCACATTAATTCATTTTTGCTAAGTTTCTTCTTTTCCGCTTCAACTTTTAGTTTGTGTGAATGGGATTTCGTTCGATTGAGTGATGTGATTTTGCATGTTTGCGCCTCTTTTGTTCCACTCTTTAGTTTGTTCGTGAGTTTGGCTTAATGCCGGTTTTAATCGCTCAAATCAAACTCGTTTAAATCAATTAAAATAAAAGTAGAGGAGTTGACTGTGACCCTCTGGCTGCCCGTGTGGCAGAGTACCTTTACGGTTGCGATACGCAGAATTCAAACTTTAAAATTTACCTAATGTATTGGCTGCTTGAAAGCAGAGTCAACTTAACCGAGGCGATGTCCTTAATTTAACTACTCGTAATTAAAATTAAGCCATGCTTATTTTGCATGATTCCTAACAAATTAACTTTCTACTTGGTATATAGAGTGGAACTATATCTTTCTCTATTTTCCTCTTTCTAAAAACTTCTCGGAGGCTCATGTTTATGGTTCCTTTTGAAGGCGACAAATAGGTGAGTAAAACTAGGCTATTTTCATGAAAATATTATATTGAATTGAAAGAATGGATAATCTTTACGTGTTCTGTTGAAAAGTAAAATTAAATCTGAACATCTGAGCACCTCTGCTTCTTCGCGGTAGCACCCCCTCAGGGGGATACATCTATTGTATCTATGGAAATTGGCGCTCCCAGGGGGACAATGTGAGGGCCCGAGCTAAAGGTTAGGTAGGCTTTTTTTGTTAAAATAGAATAGGTTTCTGTTTTGTTACGGACAATCTTTTTTCGGTTCACTGCTGTCCTGTTTTTCAGCACCTACTACTTTCTTCTTCAAATTTTTCTTGTTTCAAGAACTTCTTTATTAGCTTCCTGTTTCTGTGCATCTTGTGCATAGATTCCGCGTTCCCTCAACTCCATACTAAATGGTGCCTTCCTCTTTCCTCTCTTGGAACATCTTTGTCGTGCTTAAGGGAGGCTAAAACTTTCTTATATAATAATAATAATAATAATAATAATAATAGAATAGGTTTTTGTTTTGTTAAGGACCACCTTTTTTCGGTTCACTGCTGTCCTGTTTTTTCAGCACCTACTACTTTCTTCTGCAACTTTGATCTTGTTTCATGAACTTCTTTCTCATCTTACTGTTTCTATGCCCTTTCTGCATAGATTCCGCGTTCCCTCAACTCCATACTAAATGGTGCCTTCTTTCTTCCTCTCTTTGGATCGCATTTGTTGCGGATAGGGAGGCTTAAACTAACTAAGAATCTAATCTAATTTAATCTTCGGTGGCGCTTGGTAAAATTTTCTATGCGGGTAATGGAGGCCCGGCGTCGGCAATTAGTTGACTGGTTATACGTATGTATCAGCCTTCGTTATCTCTTTGGTGAGCAGAGGGAGATTCCTGTTCTTAAACAAAGCAACGTGCCTATAACTGAAACATAGATCATGTCGATTAGCTTTGTTAATTTGTACTTCGTTTTCCCGTCGTTCTATTCCAGAATGCGTCGATCCTTTCCCTGAAAACGTGAACAAAAAGTCTCTAAATCGTAAATTCCTTGAATTGAACAACGATGTCGTCTTGCAGCTCCAATAAATCTGTTGTTGGTTGTTTGCATTTCATTTCCTCCTAAAAATTACCATAGGCCGCCGTCTGGAAATTACGAAATTACCATAGGCCGCCGTCTGGAAATTACGAAATTACCATAGGCCGCCGTCTGGAAATTACGAAATTACCACAGGCCGCCGTCTGGAAATTACGAAATTACCATAGGCCGCCGTCTGGAAATTACGAAATTACCATAGGCCGCCGTCTGGAAATTACGAAATTACCATAGGCCGCCGTCTGGAAATTACGAAATCTTTAGCGTGATATAATCTTTTACCTGCGCATCAATATGTAGCCGAAGTTTATGAATAAACTTTCCTCGTTTAAAGCTTTTCTTAAACTGAAGTCTATCAGTATTGGTTAGTTATCCCTGATCCTGTGTTGTTGTGTTTCTTCCTGAACATTGCTTTCCATAAATTTATATGATAAATAAAAAATTTCAAAATTTTACGAAGATCAATCTCAAAATTGAATTATACGTTTATGTTCTAATTGTTGATATCCCTTTATAGGCGAAATTTTTGTAGGGTTAGCCTGAGAAAGCTTTTAAAGCTGCTGTGGATTTTTCATAAGAACTTTTTTCTCATAATTTTTCATAATCTGAGAGTACGCTCCTACTCATCGTTTCAAGCTTCTGTTGTCTTCCCGATCTCAATTCTCAATTGATGCCATAGGTATTGAAGAATCTTGCGCTACCATGGCAACAACGCGCTGGTCGTTGCCATGGCAACCAGCAGCACAGCTAAAGTGCTTTCCGGAGCTTGACAGTCGTTGTGTGAGCCAGTCCTAGAAACGAACAACCTCTACGACGAATTGCACGCTGTTGCATCGAACATCACATTCACAATAAGTACTAGCGTCGAACATATTTTATCAACTAAAGCAGAGCGCTAAGGTAGCAGATCTCGCTATTATGGAAACTACGCTCTAGGATTGCAAATGATGAGATCGAGGAAAATTATGAGCAAGGTTACCGAAAATCGAGCCCGTTAAAAATTAAGTATCAAACTTACAACCAACGATTGCTGCTCCTCTAAAAAATATGACGACTCGAGGAGAAGAAAGTCAAGCGTCCTCTGAGGGAGGGCAAGGCACTGCCGGAGAGGTAGAAGTGACTCCAACGCACGTGTTCGGCTTGAGGAAGGAAGTCCGAGACGCAATAGTCCACCTGGACGCAAAAACTGTGCTGTACCCGGCGGGAGCCTTTCTCGTATCCCACGACACAGAGACTCACACCCAGAAAGTTACTGTCCTGCAGAGGCCGGACCCTCCGACGGCCATGGCTGTGTCCGTCAGAAGGTACGAACGCTTAAGATTTAGGTGCAAAGCACCGATTAAATATTCATTACTAGATCAATTTTTTCGTAATTAAACGTGCATATCTTGTTCACTGCGAGGCTTCTTATCATCAATTTCACGAAGATGGTTTCCATGTTTAATCAGTCTGTGCATGATGCAGTTTCACACCAAATCCTTGCGCCTCATCTCTGTCCTAGAACCAGATATTTCTAGAGCCTACAGGAGTAATTTTCAATTTTAATCAGGAACGTGTCAAAGCTTTTGTACTAGTTTTAAATTCCAAGCCCACTTTGAAAATAAGCTATATGCTAGCCCATAATTCGTAACTACCAACTACCATTGCTTGCTACATTTTCATCAGTTTAACACGTTCGCTGACACGAGCAATTGATACGCTCTGCTTCACCATATCAAAATAAGTTTCTATATTTTCTACAAATTGCAATAAAATAGAATCATATAAATTAGGATATTTAATAAATTGAGAATAAGGATTAATGAACCATCATATTAATTGCCGCCTACCGGATAACTTGTAGTCAGCAGTGAGCGTGTTAAGGCCAAATGAATCTTAACAAAGCAAAGTGAAGTGCGGAACGCATTACGTACATTAGACTTGCATGAAAGTTTTTGGGGAAATAAATTGTTTTTAGCCCATTTTGTGGGAACAGGGGATTCTAGACATGCGTTAGAAGAATACTGGACACATGAGGTGGGTGCAGGGAGGCAAGAGTACATTGAGTTAGCAGCATGAAGTGGATTATTCAAGTTTATTACCGAATTACCACGCCCAGCACCGAATCTGAAGCCTGTAAATTAAATTTGAGCCTGTAAGGCTCATGCTCCTCACTAACGTGACACATGTAAATTCAAGATTTCAGGTCTTTCAGTGAAAATTTAGCAAGTGCTAAATTCAATAAAACTTTCTTGCACTCCTTAATTCAACTCAGACCACTTCGCAGAAATTTGAGCATCACGTGATGCTCAAATTTCGTCGTTCGTAAAATTTCACTTCTACATACCTGACTCCCATTGCACCAGCCAGTGCTTTACACCAGGAGTTGTGAGCTCAGTCGCATATGAAGTAGATTCACAGAAGTTGCGTAAAAGTCATGTCTTTTCCGTTTGATTTATTTTAGAAGACTTCTTCTAGAACTTGAATTAGATGCTGATTTATTTATCACTTAGTTCATGTATTCTTAGTTTATGCATCCACTGCATGCCATATTTCTCGGCGCTTTTTGGCTCACTCTTATTCCAGCCGGCCGAGTATTTGATGCAAACCATAGAAATTATCTCATATTTCCTCTTGTATAATACGTCGTAGTGATGGCTCCTGATATAAGAATAGCTGTATTAACAAAAAAACCTCAACAATTTGTAACTTTTTCTTGGAGTCTTTGAGTACATCAGCAAAGTAAAACTAGATTTGAAACTCAATTTTCAGGTCCAGAATTTTCATGACCCTCATGCTGGAGTATCTGTTTATTGAGAACAAAGTAGTTCAAAGACAAAGACAAATACAAAGTCGTTCACGAAAATGTAAAATACCACGAGAAAAAAGATATTGCAACTGTGTTTAACAACTTTTTTGTAAACATAGGAAAAAATATAGCCGATAGTGTCTTCAGTGAACCCAGAGACCACTTGCAAAACATGGACCATGTCCGTGAACCTAACTCTTCCTTTTTACGCCAACTAATCCCTCCGATGTAATTACGTGCATAAACAACTTGAAAAATAAATCAAGTGGATTGAAAAATTTTTCGGCTAAAGTTCTTAAGGCTATAGCTGATATAATAGCACCGTGCATATCTTATATTATCAACCAATCCCTTTCTCAAGGTATCTTCCCCAACTCTTTCAAAATTGCGAGAGTCACCCCTATTTTTAAAAATGGTGATAAAAACTGCGTTAACAATTATAGACCTATCTCTGTACTACCAATTATTAGCAAAATATTCGAGAAAATTGTGTATAAAAAAGTGTACTCGTATTTTGAACAAAAATCTTTCCTCTACGACAAACAATACGGTTTTTGTTCTAAGAAATCTACGACACAAGCTGTACTAAATCATTTGCAATACCTTTATTCTAATATAGATGAAGGAGAGCTTGTTTTCTCCGTATTTCTTGACTTTCGAAAAGCATTCGATTGTGTGGACCATAACGTATTACTCTCGAAACTACATTGTTATGGCATTCGAGGGGCTGCCCATGATTGGTTTAGATCATACTTAGCAAATCGGAAACAATACGTTGTCATTGACGACGCAAAATCAGACCCACAGACAATTAGCCATGGGGTTCCACAAGGATCTGTCCTTGGGCCTCTCCTATTTCTAATTTTTATCAATGATATCATTAAATCTACATCATTCTTCAAATTCATACTTTTTGCCGATGACAGTACCCTTTCTGCGGTCCTTCCAGACCAAAATCCCGCTAGGATGGCGGAGCGTATAAATAATGAACTTCATAAGGTTTCATTGTGGCTCAAAGCTAATAAAATAAGCCTTAATATCGATAAAACCAAATATATTACATTCTCATACAAGAAAAATATATCTCTCCCACGCATTCAAATTGGCGAAGGTGAAATCGAAGAAACCAACTCAAGTAAATTCCTCGGCATCATAATAGACAAACATCTAACCTTTAAAGAGCACATCGCTCATATTAGTTCTAAATTATCAAAATCTATCGGAATCCTAAATAAAGTTAAGAATTTCCTGCCTGAAACAGCCTTACAAATGCTCTACCGAACGCTCATTTCACCATACTTGCAATACGGAATAGAAGCATGGCACGGAACTGATAAAAATAAAACCAACAAAATTTTTACCCTACAAAAAAGTGCCATAAGAGCGATAAAGAATCTAGAATATAATGCTCACACAAATAACTCATTCAAAAATTTACGAATACTTAAGCTCTCGGATCTCTACAAAATCTCCATTTGCAATTTCATTTACAAAACATTAACAAATGATGGCGACAATAGCCTAAAACAACTATTAACTACGCAAACTGGTCATCACGACCATTTAACCCGAAATAGAAGTAAATTCATGCTTCCTTATTACTCAAAGGCTCGGTCACAACACAGTATCCTCTTCGTTGGAACTAAAACTTGGAACTCAATACCTGCGGAGATCCGTGAAAGTAATTCTTATAAGGTATTCAAAAAAAGTCTTGAGTCTCACTTCCTATCAGATTACTAGTCGTGTAAGATCACAGAGTCAAACCTTGTCCCCTACATAACTGGTCCTAATAATGTAATTCGCCTTGATTAATTTCGCCGATGTTCAGTCTGTTCTTGAATCGTTTGTCGAATATACTATTAAATCTAGTCCATATGAACTATATTGTGAAATGAAGTATCTAATTTCGAGTTACTTATCTCATTGATCAGTCTAATGCGTCTCTAGTTTAAGTGAATTAGGTTAAACATTATTGTACTCCTAAGACTAACCTTGATGGTAGGATGCCCTAGAAGTCACTGAACTTATTCGGGCCCACAGGTAGCTATACTCAAATTTGACCATTGTACTAGACTTAAGAAACATTTTATCTCTGTATCTCCTGTGGTAAATAAATTGTTTAAATTGTTTAAATAAATTGTTTCGGATCGTGTCTTCCTCCCTGTGATTTTAGGTCAATGATGCTAATGAGGATTAAGATCAACTGTGTATGAGTAGTGCTATGGTGGTCTTCAGACGCGAGCTTTAAGGTTAGAGTTTGAGTTAGTGATCCACGACAGGACAATTACGTCAAGAAAAAACGAAAGAAAAACCGCTTATGTCCAAAAAAAGTTGACACATGAGATATATGACAACATATTGCCTTTTAAAATTTTTTGGTAAAAATTTCTTAATTTCGGCGCCCTCTGACAAACGTACCATACGAGGAGTAGTAATAGACAAACTATATGTGGTCTACTAATAGACAAACCATACGAAGTGTACTAATAGATGAACTATCCGGGGTGTACAAATAGATAAACCATACGAGATGTACTAATAAACAAACCATACGAAGTGTACTAATAGATGAACTTTCCGGGGTGTACAAATAGATAAACCATACGAGGTGTACTAATAGACAAACCATACGAAGTGTACTGATAGATGAACTATCCGGGGTGTACAAATAGATAAACCATACGAGATGTACTAATAGACAAACCATACGAAGTGTACTAATAGATGAACTATCCGGGGTGTACAAATAGATAAACCATACGAGATGTACTAATAGACAAACCATACGAAGTGTAATAATAGATGAACTATCCGAGGTGTACAAATAGATAAACCATACGAGGCGCACTAAGATAGAAACCATACGTGGCGTGCAAATAGATTAACCTTGTCAGGGGCTAGTTAAATGAAAAATATAATTTATTGGATATTTTATACCCCAAGAGATGGCTGACAACTTATAAATAATTTAAATACTACGAGTGAATAGTTCGGAATTCCTAAATTATTAGTTGAATCGAAGCAAGGGAGGGACAGCTTAGTATCCTAATTTACTATGACATGATACGAGTATGTAACTTACACAACAGTCTAGCTTAGCGATTGTGTGTCGAAAACTTTCCTGAGTCACGGAAACCTTGAGGTGACGTCCGCCATACAGTATTTCTTAAAACTTGGAAACAGTAGTACTTCTTAATGCTTGGAAACTGTAGTACTTTTTAATACTTGGAAACTGTAGTACTTTTTAATACTTGGTAACAGTAGCACTGGCGCTTTGACGTAGTCATAAACAAGATCTCGCATTTTTACAAGTTGCCGTATTGAGTGAACTCGGAGTGGTGACTACGCCGGCTTGGTTCCTGATTCAGGGTTTCGCATAGTGAGCGCTGGCTGCGGTGTGGGTAATGAGAGTATGCCGCGGAGTGTGCTGCGAGAGCACAACAGGTTGTATAGTCATAGACCTGAGCAGTCAGACCCAGTTATGTAGCGTGGAGCGAAAGAGACTGCGATAAGGCTGAGGCTGCTCACTCTAAGCCCGATTTTGAGAGTAGGTCCCTTCAGGAGTATTAAGAATCGTATCTTTTGGTATTGGCACTCCCACGTGGAAATGTGACGTCCTTAGATGAAGGTTAGGTTGGCCTGACATTTGATGAATTAGACTCGGTTTTTGTTTGTTACGGACCATCTTTTTTCGGTTCACTGCTGCCCAGCTTTTAGCAGCTATTTCTTTCTTCCACTTGAATATTATTTCATACACTTCTTCCTCAACTAACAGTTTCTATGCACAGGGAGTCTTCTGTACACAGGGAGTCTTCTGGGAGTCTTCTATACACCTTGTGCATAGATTCTTCGTTCTCTCAATTCCATGAAATATGTAGCCTTCCTCTCTTTGGAGCACATTTGTTACAGTTAGGAGGAGTGAGAAGTTGTAGAGCTGTAGGAGTTAGAGCTGTAAAGTGAGGAGTTTTGACTTCACGTTTGTGAGCGGATGAGTGACGAGTGAACAATTTTAAGAAATGAGTGAAGCTGTTAGGCGGAGAGTGTTTGCTCCGGAAGTGACAGGTGCGCAGCTTGGTACGTTATTGGTCAGCTAGGGGTAACAGATTGGTGTACAGTATTATTCGTACGAGTAGCTTGCGCATGAATTGTAGTGCAGACTACACATGAAATAGCGAATTGGAGTCTGAGCACTCGGCTCGGCTATTGGATATCATACGATAGCGAGTCGATACGTGATATTTGTACGGAAAGCTTGAGGTTATATCGTGGAGGTGAGTGATTGAGACACTACAGCGCACCGTGCAAAAAAGCTTCTCGTTCATGTCGCAAAACTTGAACTCTTTTCAATTACGCCGGTCACTGAAAACAGGCAACACCTGGCGGTGTGCTTGGCGGGAGCGGCGCAGGACCCAAGCGGCGAGTACATCAGGACTGAGGGGGAGCTGCCCTCCGTCAGTATATACGACCTCAAGACCCACCCAATGCGGCGGGTGCGCAGCCTGGTGTGTGGAGATGTAGCAAGTCACGAGTACGTGTCGGCCACTTTCAGCGCTGACGAGAGGGTTGTGGGCGTGCAAGGCGGCGGCCCCGACTGGACCCTGGTGCTCTTTCTCATTGAAAAAAGTAAGGTGAGAAAAGAAATAAAGTAAAATTACCTACAGGATGCTGTTGAACATAGAAGGCGAAAGTAAAATAGTATGTGGCTTTCATTTATAAAATCCATAAGAAAACATGTGTGACTGATTGTAGATATAACAACACTATAGAAAGGAGGCGGTACGCTTCGTTGAGGGCTTATGGGTTGATGCTAATAATTGCGTTGTTGCTTAAGATGGCGTCCGTCAAACTCCTGACCGTTGACTTTGCTTGCCTGCAAAGATCATGTACTGTGTAAATGGATAAAAAATGAAAATGGTAATGAAGACACCAGATCTTAAAAATATTGTTTATTAAATCTGAATATTTCGGCTTAACACTTTGACTGCGACATGGCCCACCGGTAGTCACTGAAGAGATTTTCATAATGCTGCTGACCGACCAGAAGTCACAAACTGAATTTTCATAAATGCATGATGAAAATTAAATGAAAACACGATCTATTTAATGCTCATCATTTTCAAAACTGATTCCTAAAGTAAACTCTAATTTTATTTGAATATTAAACTAAACTTCGGTTTACCCCACCGCAGTTATCGTGTTAAACTAAAGCGGTTATCAATAGCCGTAAAACACTTCAGGTAGAGAATACAATTCGTTTTACCCAGAACACTTCGCAAATCTAAAAGCACGGAGAAAAATTTTAATATGAACATACTAACAATATTACACTATTTTTAACTAGAAAGAGTTTGTAGTAATAGTTTCAAATGTTTTATTTAAAAGGACTGTAGGATATGGAGATAGTTTTAACACTTTGACTGCGACCGGTAAACATAAAGTTCAATATTCAATTCAAATTTAAAGTCAATTATAGTAAACTGTTCTGAAAATAGCAGACATTAACTGGATCGTGCTTGCATTTAATTTTGATTAAGTATTTATGACAATTGAGTTTGTGACTACTAATCGGTCAGCAGCATTATGAAAATCCCCTCCGTGACCACTGTTGGCTCACGTCGCAGTGAAAGGCTTAATTCGAACAAAAACTCAAAATTAACCAAATCGGGTTTGTTTATCATAACGCTGTGTTGGCAGTTTTTGAAAAGGCAGTTATTATAAAAAATTCCACAAACCTCCAGTGGAACAATCGTGAAAAAAAAATCTTATTGCAACTTGCATTTTCATTGCTCGAATCAGAGAAGCTAGGTACCCTGTGACATTTCAAAAGTGTGATGAAAATTTTATTATGATAAAAATTTCATTCCATTATTAACAAAATGAATGAACTATAGGATCGTATTCCAGCTATTTAGGCCATGTGCATCATGATCATTACTTTCAAATAATTTACAAGAATTGTTGCCCGCTTTGCTGGTTAAGCTTTATTAGTTGTACCCAACGTAGCTTCTTAGTAAGATTTATCGAGCGTGCTAGTCTAAGTTGTAGAAATGCAAGAATTAAAAAAAACATTCATTTTCGGTAGTTAGTGATTACACAATGTAACGTAACACTAAGCAAATCCGATTTATTCAAGCGTGTTCGTTTTTGTTCAAATAAAAAATACTGCCATATACTAGAGCAGCTTTGTACTTCACGGTTGAAACTGATGCTGAATTATGAGCAATGATTTTTTTCCCCATGGAAATAGTGTAATCTAGTTAAATGTTGAAATGCTAACTTTGTATTTTTTCCTGTTCTCCTAATTTTTTTGAAGTGGTCCGTTTTAAAACGAACTTTATATTGTATTTCATTTTTCTATAGCTGTTTTAGCAGCTTCAGCCAAAGATAAAACATTCAAATTTAATAAACAATGTTTTCAAGATATGCTGCCGTCAATGTCTTCTTTATTTTAAGTGAAAACTTGAACATTAGAAACAGTTTTAATTGGAAGGAAAATTTTTTCATTTCATTCACGCTGCAATATTTTGAGCCATTTACAAAAAACGTAACATCTTGATTAATTGCATTTTTTGGTATAATTTATTTCTAGTTTCCATAGTTATTAATTAAGCTGATGTTGTCATTTTAAAAATATATGTATTGTCACTCTATATAAAATGACATTAGTTCACAGACAAATTTCTGTAAGAAAATTACTGGTCATTTTTTATTCAACTTTTTTTTAAACCATTGTGGGGCTATGAAATGTAGCCTTTTGACGTTACGAACATCATTAGGCGGGAAAAAACATGTACAGAAAAATTTTCTATAACTAATTTGATTCAAATTTGAATCTAAACCATTGGCTTTATAAGACACCGTATCAAATTTTCAAATCCCAACTCAAAATAACAAGATGAGCAAAAAAAGTTCAATTGAAAATTCTGTTAGAATAACGGTTAGGTAACCGGTTACTTGTCAAAACGATTTCGCTATATCTCTGATTCATGTAACAATTCGCGACTTTTTACACCCAATTTTAAACAGAGGCAATAATCCTGGTCCTAACGCGCGTCATGCCAATGTATTTATTGAAAATCAAATGTTTTAGTATGACATGATGGATGGAGTCTTTAATAGTTAAATTTTTATTCGAATGAAAAAAAAAACAAACCCTGATATCGCAATCAAAGTCTGCATATTTTATGAGCGTCATAAAATCAGCGTAATCTTAGCAAAAATTTTTCATAAGATATGCTCAAAAATATCGTATTCAAACCATAGTAACACGCCACATTCATGAACTCAAACCTATACCCTACGAAAATACCATTTGATTTTTTGCTTTGAAAATGTTCATTAGAACCACAGCTTAGTTGTTGAAACTTTCCACTCGTTCGTCCGTCTCGCGTCTAACTTTTGTGCTATGAACAAATAGCTGTTACGCAACACTATTTTGTCGGGTCATGTACTGTGATTTCATACAGACGTTATTTAATATTTACTTATCTATTCATTTTGTGCTGTGATCTCGCAAATTATGAATGGTGTCTGATGTAGCTCGAGTATTAGCTGCATATTTTTATTAATGTGACTGGAAAATTTTCTTGTGTATTTTAGTTTGATAATGTCTGTAATATCGAAACGTAGCATTGGATATCTTAACTGATTGACTTGGTGTTTTATCAGGTGACAATGATTCAGTGAAAGAAATTATTTGAGATTTGCTCGTAATTTGACCACGTGAAGAATTCAAACAATATTGCCAGGTTGAGAAACTGGACAGAAACTACGCATTTCACATGGATATAAGCTATATTGATAACTATAGATTTAGGTGCGTAACACAGGCTCCCGGCCAAACGTTAGAAAAGCACATCTTTGTGAGGCAGGTGCTGTCCATTCTCCGCCTTGGAGATTCCCCGGGTCTCATGTCGGTGTCCAGCATCGCCTTCCACCCGGAAGACTCCGGCGTGCTGGCCGTGGTGGGCAGGAAGGCCCTGCGTTTCCTCAGGCTTCACGACAAGCTGCTCAAAGGCTACGGGTACCAGGCTGGACTTCAGCACATGTGCTGCAGTTTGGTGAGCACGGCATTGTCATGTGCTTATGTACTAGCTGCACGTTGGCACCACAACGCTAGGATAGTCACTCATGTGATATTGGTTCATTTTGATGAAACAACATTCTCTACTCACCTCAGTCTTAGTCTGTTAGGTCAAGTACAGGATATAACAAAGTTTCAGTGACACATGTTACAAAATTATCTTATTACAACATTAAACTTGAGGAAAAGCATGAGTAAAATTGACGTTGTGGTGTTTCATGTGCAATTTAGAAATAAGAGTTCGTGTATTTGCAGCCCAACAGGAACACATAATGTAAAAAAAAAATAATCAAATTGAAGTGATTCACAAGCATACGATCTGCGTACCAGAACAAAGGCCATATTCAAATATCTTCTGGTGTCAGGTGGGTCTTCAATGGGTAGTAAGGTGTAGAAAAAAGCATAAATTACTCTCGGTATATTCTACATAAGGTGTGGTAGTGTAATAAAAATATTGAAGGGGCAAGTGTAAAAGCATAGCTAGCTAAATACTACTATGCAAAAATTGTCGAAGTTGAAAAAACGATGCAAAAGAATGTACGCAACGAATGAGCTTTCCATCGCATCAGATTCTTAGCTGTTCAAAAAATCCGCCCAAGGTGAAATATTACTTCTACAAGAAATAATATTCTCTCATTTTACTCTATAACTCACTTCATATTTCTTCCATTGTAAAACTCCGTAGGAAACAATAATAATACGAGTATAGTGATGTTAAATTCGGAGTCCAATATTTTCAGACGTGTTTTCTTTGCTAACTCAACAGTAGTGTCTTCAGAAAAATACTATGCGCATGCCTGTTGCTGTGGGAGTGGCGGTCTAAATAGTAACTATCACAGCTAAGATGTGTGATCGCTTTAATTAAACACAAAAAGCGATGAACCTCTGAATGAATAAATAAAATTCCAGGTGTGGGCGGATCACTACACGCTGCTGGTGGGCACGGAAGATGGCACAGTTCTGCTTCTGGAGGAGGGCGAACTCAAAACCACGCTTGTCATAGAAGGTTCTCACAGCAAAACGAGGTGGCTGTTATAAACGAAGTTCTTGAAATTTTCGTAATGTCCCTTATGCTTTAGGGTTTAACTTGATTTTTAACATTGAAGTATGAAACCCTGGAATTAGGCTTGTGAATCAACATTTTTTACGCAATTAATCGTAAGAGGACAGTCGCAGGATTGATTTTATGCGAAAAGTGTATAATAGAATTTTGTCCCATTTTTGTTTGCATGTCAAATGATTACGTTAATTTTGAATTGGCGAAAACCTGCAGGCAGCCTTAGTTTTTACACTCTCCAATAATTTGAGATCTAGCAAATGTACTAACCTGGGAAGGTGTTTGAAGACTGCCTGATTTCCTATTTGCTTCTTAAAATATTTGGCAGAAAACTGATCAGTGTGAAGTTATCACCTTTCTATATGTCGGAATAGCAGTATATATAATCTCGTTATTGAACATAATAGGATTCATCTCAATACTGTTAAATCATAGTCATAATTGTGATACCCAGAACTCATTGACTGTTTTCATGCACGTTATCCGGGCATACATAGCTCCTGTCGCGGTGCACTAGTTAGGGTACAAGCATTATTTAGGCGAGTAGTGAGTTCATCTCCTTTTTCTGTAATCTTTCAGATTGGGACAACCCTTGGAACTACTTTTTGAAGAGTTACTCGAATTTTCCGATCAACTTACCCTTGAACTCTAGTGCCTGAACAAAAAGGAACTTAACTACGTCACCAACGCGTATACAATTTAGCTGATATATCGAACCTCGTAATAAATTTCTGCATAAGGGAACGGATCATTACCAGAAATTGTCAAACTTTGCATGCGCCCATTACGTAGTCGCTAAGAAGCCAAATACATGGGGCCTTCCAAAAGTTCATGAATACTTGAAGAATTTCACGTAAAACGAATCCCTTATTTTCTAAGATTCTATACATAGACAGCCAACGAGTAGCATAATGAGCTTTAATTACGAGTATGATGGATACGACCAAGGTTATTTGCTCGTCGATTTCCAAAGTTTAACCAAATCTATCATGAATTAATTTCTGCTTTTACAAACAATGTCTATTTTATAAACAACAACCACTTTCAATCGTTCCATGCCCATCGATTATTTGTGACGGTTTCTAGTCAAAACTTCGCTGAAAAGTTCCATAAATGAAGTTGAGATCGGTGCCCGTGCAGCAGTATCACACTCTTTTCCATAAGCTGTTGTGACTCCTTAATTAATAGCTTCCTTTGTCAAAAGTCTTCAATTCCGCAATGAACCCCAAAGACTTGTTGCATAATAGGATTCGACATTCCTCTCTAGAACGAATTTTTTCTAGAGTACTGATTTCCTCTCTATAGAGGGTTCCTTTCAAAGCAGCGTGTTCACATTCAATCGGCCTTAATATCGTTTCCATCACGATGTTGTTTCTCTCAGCTACTTACACTTATTGGTGGAACTCTTAGTACAAACTTCGGCTACTAGTAGAAAATACAAATTTAAACACTTTTTCATCAGTGAAAAAATATCGAAAAACTCTTAGTTTTTAATTATTGGGCTTAGCAGTTTTTAATGCTGCGCTTCAAGAACTCACGGCGATCCTAGTTAACCACATGCACTAATGTTCAATAATAACACACGAGAGTAATGAAAAACGTTAAATAACATGAGGTATTTTAATAAATAATAGAAAGTAACGCATCAAAGTAGGTGTTCAAAATTTCGACCATTAACATCGATACACGCACGACACCTTCGTCGAAGCGAGTTGCGTACGTTGCCAAACATTCCTGGGTTGTCAGCGATATCTCCAGCAGCGACTGCAATTCGAGCGACAAGGTCTTCTTCCGACTCCACAGGTGTCGCATAAATCAGAGATTTCAAGTGCCCTCATAATAAAAAATCTAACGGAGTCAAATCAGGTGATCTCGGTGGCCAGGACACAGCACCACCACGACCAATCCATCGATTTGGAAATTGTTGGTCAAGAAACCGTCGCACATTTAGAGCATAATATGCCGGAGCTCCATCGTGTTGAAACCAAAGTCGCCTACGAATACCTAATGGCACATTTTCCAATAAACCAGGAAGGACTTCTTCAAGAAAGATTTTGTACACATCTCCAGTAAGACGCTCTGGCAGAATGTATGAACCAATGAGTTGATTGTGCACGATACCTGCCCAAACATTGACAGTGTAGCGATGTTGGTGATGACGTTCATGGATGACATTAGGGTTGTTCTGCTGCCATGAGTGAAAGTTATGCTAATCAAAAATTCCATCTCGGCTGAAGGTTGCTTCATCCGTAAACAACACGCACTCAGCAAAATTGGCATCTTCCTACCCCTTGATCTGAAAACCACTGCGCGAATCGCTCACGAGGACTATAACTTGAACTTGAACTTGAACTTGAGGGCCGACAGTGTCGGGGCCTTTGTAACGGCCTACAATTCCCTCCACAATTTTCACACAAAGAGTTCAGCGCCTGGTGCCAGACTTGTCCACTAAACTACTCAGGATCTACGATCCTTGTCACAAGCCTCCATTGGAAGGCATCACCGGGACAACCAGTGTGTCAAAACACCATCCCCCGGCACATTGGGTCATTACAGCCCATTCTACCAGACTGGCTCATTCCAGTCACTGTCTCTTACTCCAGGCACGCACAAGAAACACTTTCATAGCCTCAGTGATACTCGCATTACACTCCTGATCCAATCCAGCAAGACAGCTCATACCGCAATCATCTTCAGCACATCTGGCATTCCACTCATTCTCTCCATACTGCTCAGACACCACATTCATAAAACTCTCTCTCTCTTGCTCATACTTACTACATTCCAGCACAAAATGCTCAATTGTTTCCTCTACTCCACTATTACACTGCTGACATAATCTGTTATTATTCTCATTCCATCTCCATGTACGTCTGTTCACACTCAATGACTTACATCTCACAGCAAACAAGAGTTGACTTCCAAAACTACCATCATAGAACAACTCAAACTTAGGTGCTTTCTTTTTCATATACCAGTTTAGTGTAGGTTTCCGCATCATGCTAAGCTTCCACTTATTCAATCCATACTCTTTTGTTTGTCTCTCAATCTCTTTCTTCCACCTCTTACAGTCCCACTCAGGCCCTACACCTCCAACATTTATTAAACTCCAGTCATCCACAGGTCTCCCAATTCTAACATGAATAATCTTTTGCATACTGAGTTTCCTTGCATGCCCCCAACATACTTTCTCCCAATAGCTTACACTCAGATTCCATTCAAAGATTCGCCTTACCCACCTGCTATTCTGCATTCTTTCAATTCTCACCATATAATTCAGAACAGCTTTCATCATTCTTTCTGAAAATAGGCTCCACCCTAGGTCACCTCTAATGGCTTCTATAGCTGTCCATTTCGGAGCACCCAATGCTACACGTCCTACCTTATTTTGTATCACATCCAGCTTTTCAAGATCACTTCCATTCCAAGCAAGAGCACTCATACCATACATGACACTAGGTACAGCAACATACTTCCTCATTCCTCTCACACATTCGTACTTGTTTGCTCTGTATCTGGCCACACTACCTAACCGTCCACTCCACTGCATTGCTTTAGCCACTTTCTCACCTTTAGTTCTAGTACATCCATCTTCACTTATCATACAACCTAGATATTTGTATTCTTTTGTTCTACCTATTCTGATTTCTCCAATATTCCACAGTCTGTCTCTATCAGTCTCATCACTATTTATAACCATAACCTTGCTTTTGTCGGCACCAAAGTTCATCTTGAAATCTGTACTATATCCATTCACAATGTCAAGCATCCTTTGTAGTTCATGACCACATTCACTAACCACAACCACATCATCAGCATACAACAAACAGCTCAGTCTCTCATTACCAACTTTCAGTCCTAAACCACTCCCTCTCAGTCGAACTGCTAATTCTTCTGTGTACAATCCAAACAACAGGGGGGACAGAGTACAGCCCTGTCTCACTTCTCTAACACTCCTCACTTGCCCTGTTTCCAAATTTCCTAACCTGTAGATAGCACTTGTGTTCTCATACAGACTCTGTACAATGTTCACTATTTTTCTGCTAAAACCAACTTTTCTCAAAATTTCAAACAGCCTAACCCGATCTACTCTGTCATACGCCTTTTCAATATCCAGGAATGCCAAATATACCTTCTTGTTATCCTTCTTCATTCGCTCAATTATTTCACTCACTACAAACAGATTATCCTCCCCCCGTCTATCTTGCCTAAAACAATTCTGTTCTTCTCCCAGGGCTTCTAATCCCTCAACTAAATTTTTCATTCTCTCATTTAAAATACCACAGAAGATCTTACATACGGTGTCACCCAGTGCAATTGGTCTGTAATTTTTAAGTTCTTTCATGCTCTTATGTCCACCCTTATGCAACAGAACTACATTACACTTGTTCCAGTCATCCGGTACTCTTTCACTCTTCCATATCTCATCAAATAAACATTTCAACATACTGACTACACTCTCTCCTCCACATTTATAGAACTCATATGGTATCTTATCAGGGCCACATGCCTTTCCATTTTTCACTTTCTTCAAAAAACTTACAATCTCTTCACAAGTGATTTCGTCTTCCATTTGCAGTTCACGTTCATCTATCAGAAAATTTATTGGTTCATCATCTGTAACCTGCTCATTCATTCCACCAATGTCCTCCCAGTATTCTTCAACTGCTTTCACCATTTGCATCCTATCTTGCACACTGCAACCATTGACTACTAATTCATCAACTTGAACTTTACTACCTCTATCATTACCTTGTATAAACCTATACCAATCTTTTATTCCATCTGGACCTTTCTTTCTTAAATTTTCAACTTGGTGTCTCTCTTCTTTAACCCTAGCCTCATTGATCATTCTCTTTACTTTCTTCTGCTGGTCCTTGTACTCATTCCATACACTCTGCCATTCATCCTCAGTAATTCTGCGTCTTTCATACATTTTCCTCATACTGCGTTGTTTTTTATTTAAAGTCTTCCTTCTCGTTCGTTCTTCCTTTATCTCACTCGTAAACCACCTAGCATTCCCTGTACTTTTCCTGCATTTCATTCTACCGATCTTTTGCTTTGCCACATCATACAAGGTTCTTGCACTCTCCTTATTTAGGTCATTTACATTTCCACACCTGTTCCAGTTACATCTACTCAATTCATTTCTAAATTCTTCCCAGTTTGCCATTTTAATACGCCAATTTTCTCTTACTCTGCTGGCCTTCTGCATTGACTCCTTTCCACCCCCATTATATTCTAGTACAACCATTTTATGGTCACTATCAATATCAAAATCATCTTCATCTACAAACATTTCTTTGACACATATTCTTGCTCTACTATTCACTATCATATAATCAATTGCAGTTTTACATTCCCTGCTTTGCCATGTATGCAAGCCATTTCCTATTGTTACATTCAGGTTCTCAAGTTCATTCTCATCACAGAAATCAATCAATTTTTGTCCATTTGCATTCACAGGTTCACCAAGTATACCAACATGGCCTTTCATATCACCCATCACAATCAGAGGGCATCTGCAATGCTCTTGCACAATTCTTGTTAATATTTCATACTTTTTTACATTCTCTTGATGAGCTAAAATACCATCAGTTGTCATGTAGCATACAACCACAATAACACATTCTCTGGCATGCATTCTTTCACACTTTATTACTAACAGATCTTCACTCTCAGGTTCATTTCCAGCAGGAATTTCTTCTAATTTCCAATTTAGAGCATTTTTTACAATGAGACCAACTCCACCACCTCTTTTTTGCCAACTTACACGCCCTTTTCCAATCATATAGTACTTACTCTCCTTACATTTTTAACTGACTCTATCACGCATTTGGGTCTCTACTACACCAACACAATCCAAATCTCCATTCTCAAATTCTGCTACAAGGTCATTTAACTTTCCTGCATTCCATCCACGCACATTTATACATCCAAACCTTACAACACTATTGGACAATTCATGACATTTTTCATTTCTGCTCTGACAGCTTTCCATTCATCCAGTTCCACCTTCCATTACAATATGAGTACACCCAATCCACTGGATGTATCTCTTGGAGAGTTTCATCTCACCTTCTTGAGTAAGGTACTCCATCTCCACGAAAACATCCACTCTGGATCAGGTTATCCATATCAAGGAAGCTGGAACCCATTTCACGCTTTCTCATACTCTCAGCTTTCATACTCATAATCCTTTCATGCACTTCCGGCCCAATTCACCTCCTTTCGCACCCTTTCATACTCCTCACCACATGCAGGCCTTCTCAGCAGGCTGGTCACAGCCACTCTTACATTCTTCTTTCGCGCCCTTTCAACAACATTCATAATTGCATTCACCGTATGCTCTCTCCCACATTCAAGCAATCCATTGCCACCTCCTTGCAGTACAACCATCCCTTCATCCATTCCATCTATCACTTACTCAGCATGTCTACAAATCTCTTTCACTCCCTTTCCTCTCATGCTCGTACATCCACAACGGTCAGTCATTCTCACAAACCTATCCACATTCTTCACCATGCTGTCACCACATATTCTAATCGTAGGTCTCACTCTCCCTTTCATACTACTCTTTCGTTCAACTCTTCCACTCACATCACTCTTTCCATCCATCTTCCTTTCATTCACTTCCACTACAGGCACCTGCACCTCATGTGGCATATCAACAGGTTGCTCCTTCACTCTCTTCCCATTCGTACTTCTTTCATCATGCTCATTCATCCTTCTACTCTCATCTGGCACATTTGCACCACCATTCACTTCATTTATTGCATTCACACTCCTTGCACCATCATCCACTTCATTTGCACTCCTTGCACCATCATCCACTTCATTTGCACTCCTTGCACCACCACCATTTACCTCTTCATTCACTGCATTTGCACCATTCTCATTCTTTCCTTCATTCAACTTCCTTTCATCCTTCAAGTCAGCCTCTAAAGCAACTATCAGAATTGTCAATCTCTCAACCTCCTCTTCCAACTTCTTTCTCTCGTCATTCAAACATTTCCAGCACGCAAACACAAGATCATTCAACTTCCTCCGACTCATCTCTCTCAAACCTTTGCATGGATCTATATCTACCCACTCTTTACAAGCCATGCACTCAATCTCCTCATCCATTCCACTTGCACCTCCCTTCCTACGACCAGTCCTATTTCTTGCCATCCTCAAACACAGACTTCTATCTCAGTACAAATTTCACAGGCAGAAGAAGTCTTCACTCACCAAATCTACTGAAAATCAAGTTATCAAACAAAAAGAAACAAAAACGTTTCCTACTACTCACAGTCACTCTCTACAATGTCACACACTATACTCTTTATATGCAAAGAAAGCTTAACTACCAGTCAAAACACCTCAGTCAAAAATTGCAAGTCACCACGCCAAAGTCCAATGCTCAATCTCAACTCTCACGCAACAAAAAAAAACTACTCTCACGAGCACTCCATACAAAGTCACACACTGTACTCACGTGAATATACAAACTATACCATTTTCCAGCAACTTCACTTTAATTCACCACAATATTCGTCGGAGGACCAGAAACACGTGCACACCGCTCGGAACCTCGGAACTCCGGTTCCGAGGAATCAACGGAAGGAGACCCTGGACTCTCTGGAAGTGATACGGATGATAATTATTCCGATTCAATACATGCCACACTGTACTATGGTCACGAATACCCAAAGATGCTGCTGCAGCACGGGTGCTTGTACGCGGGTTTCTACGGAAATGTTCCAACACTTCTTGCGCTCAATGATAATTTATTGGGCGACCAACGTCTACTCTGTTTACACTAAAACTGCCGGTTTCCGTCAATCTTCGGTACAATGCAGTGAATAATCGATGATCAGGGACTTCTCGATTAGGGTAACGTTCGAGATAGATTCTCGCGGCACGTCTTGCATTACCATTAGCAGCACCATAAGTGAAATGCATGTCTGCCATTTGTGCATTTGTAAGGCGATACATCTTACCACTTCAGTGCCACGGTGCTAACTGACAAAAGATACACTAGCGCTTCTCACCAGGGGTCGCTAACGTTGACTAGGAATTTCTAGATATTTCCTGAATCTGTAAATTAATATTTTAAACTGTAAATAAACATGTTCGATTCTGCCAACACTTGTTCATTCTAATTCCCCATATTGCCCTTATTCCTGTCTGTTGCGAAATCGCTGTTGTGTTCTTGTAGCGTAGCATTAAAAACTTCTAAGCCCAATTATTAAAAAACTAAGCGTTTTTCGATATTTTTTCACTGATGAAAAAGTGTTTAAATTTGTATATTCTACTAGTAGCCGAAGTTTGTACCAAGATTTCCACCAACACCCTGTATAGCATTCATAACACGAGTTCATCGAAAGCTCTACTATTGGAGTATCGGATGAGCTGCAATGAGTTCAAGTAAAAATTATGAGAAGACATATTCATAAATTTAACAAACAATCATAATTGTTCAAATCATACCTTCAACCAGCAAAGCCGAGAAGAATGGAAAAGGCACCCATCCCCTCTCAAGGAGTGTCAGTGGGTCCCAGGAGGAGCTCCCTACGGCAGACGAGGTAGGGGGCAGTGCCCCGCGACACCGCCGCGTCACCTGCCTCGCAATGTTCAATGGCAGCTTCGCCTGCGCCTGTGGGCCTGACAAGATCTTCCTCTTCCAAAAGAGCGACAACATCCATGAGTTCTACTTGCAGGTAACCGCTTTGGTTTTATTCTGCCAAACAGCGCATGCTGCAGTTCGGCCAAAGTTTAGTGTTTTTGTCACGGAGCTGGGATTATGTGATAAGGTTTAGTTCTACACCATTATGTACTTATTTCTCAATTGCATGAGAAGCAACAATTGTGAACCTTAAATGGAAAGTTCTAAAATTCCAAATCAATCGATTCAAAAATTAATTTGCTACATTCGTTGTCATTTCTAGATGAGAGCTGGATTTTTAGGCGTTTGCCTCAGCGCACGATTGCACGAATGCACTTCAGTTTTGTATGCACTTCAGTTATATGCACTTCTGAAGAGCGGAGTCGATGCCACTGTTTGCTAAGCAAAGCAAGCCAAAACCACTATAAATTGAGGGATTAGCACAATCAAAGAGGGTTGGTAGCAAAAGATTTCACGTTTTTCGGTTTTGTGAAAGTGTTGCCAAACACCGTACCAACGAATTAAACGTATTAACGTACAAACGAAACTGACCACATCTCCTTTTCTTTCTCGCATATTCTGTGATAAACTTTCATCTGTTTAAATACTCCCATGATTTATAAAGAAATGCCAGTTTCTATTCGGGCAAGGTTTCTCTTTCTTTTTATTTTTGAAAAAATTTTTTGTCGATTCTCCTTCTCTGAAAAAAATGGCGTCTGAAAACACTGGTAATTCATAATCTGTCTGAAATTTAAAAGCACCCACAACAGCTGTACTTGCATGCTTTTTAGATTTCGTGCAGGTATGGGGTGGTTATGAGTGAGTAAGAAATGAGCTCCTAATATTTTTATGCCCCCTCAGGGGGATATAACTTTTGTATCTATGAGAATTAGCGCTCCCAGAGGGAAAATGTGTGTGGGCCGGAGCTGAAAGTTAGGTAGGCCTTCTTTTTGTTGAAATGTTAAAGACCATGTTAAGGACCTTTTTGCTATGTTAAGGACCAACTTTTTGGGTTCACTGCTGTCCTGTTTTTCAGCACCTAGT
The DNA here is from genome assembly GCA_030386875.1 of Morinoia aosen. NCBI lineage: Eukaryota > Metazoa > Arthropoda > Malacostraca > Amphipoda > Talitridae > Morinoia > Morinoia aosen. The sequence continues at coordinate 91,470,185 of CM059561.1, read as the reverse complement.
ACTTTCTTCTTAAACTTTTATCGTGTTTCATGATCTTCTTTCCCATCTTACTGTTTCTATGCCCCTTCTGCATAGATTCCGCATTCTCTTATATCCGTACTAAATGGTGCCTTCCTCCTTCCTCTCAACGATACGCTCTTTTTGTAGCGGTTAGGGAGGCTTAAACTAACCTATAATCTAATCTAATCTAATATTTTTATGCTCAAATTGGCGCTGGTGAAAAATACCACTAATTATCATGATTAAATTATAGTTCATCTAATCAACTCAAAATGCACAATCGTCAGTTGCGTTTAAAGCTTTGGTCGCTTTGACAAGAAAGTCCCAATCATATTGCAGCGCCACCGGCTTCTGGTGTGCGCCCCCAGCCCTGCGTCGCTGGTGAGCGGGCGCGGCCAGCACACCGTCACCAGCCTGTCTGCCGACCCCTCCGGCTCCACCCTCGTGCTGGCAACCCACACGGGGCAGATCTTCACTAATGCAATACCTGCGCTCGAGGACAGTCAGGCAAGTTTGACTTTAAGAGGGGAGATCTCTTTTGAGGCAGATTGGTGAGCTTAAATCGCAGGAAGATGATTTCAATTGCGGATGGGACGGTGTGATAATAACTCAGTCATAATCTCAGTCAACGAGTTTTAAGCGGTATAAAAGTTCAGAGCCAAAATGTTAGCATAAGACAATCAGACGCGAGTGATGTTCAGCATTATAATCTCATTCAGTGGCAGGTGTGTATAAACTTCGAGACCATATATACATGCACTTGAGTATGATTGATGAGAAATTAGAAATTTTACGACCGCAAATTTTCAAGCACCACCAGGCACGTTAAACCTGAATTTGGCCTGTTTTATTCGTTAAAATTCACCAAAACACCTTCTTTCGCGTGAAAGTTGACAAGATTTAGTCTAAACGCAGAATATCATAGGAATGGAGTACTCTTGAAGTCTCCTAAAGAGAAGGGAGTTGTCATTTGTGTACAGACACTATATCTTGGGCAACATATTGACAAATTGGCCTGTTAGAGTTCAGCATGATGATACCATGAACCGGATACTCATTTCGTATGATGTATAAAATTAATGGTGCAAACCATTTTTTAAATATTTTCAATCAGGGCAACAGCAAACTCCAAAGTCTAACATTGACGCCAGAAACCAAAGTGTAGTTTTCCGAAGTGTGGCTTCCTGAAAATTATATAAAGATCATGAGAAGATCCTACGAAGAAAAGTTAAGGAAGCAAAACGGGACTACTTCCACAAAGAACTCTTGGCGGCAAAACAAAACCCTAAAAGAACTTGGGAAATCATTAGAGAAGCTGCTCAGTATAAAAATTCAGACTGCAAAAGCACTTTTGACAACCCCTCAGAAATGGCGAATGACTTTAACACTTTCTTCTCAAAAGTTGGCGAAGATGTTTTCAATGAAGTATCCAGGACAGTTTCAGACACATCTACAGAGGCAAATCTGAGCGATGTTTCATCCCCAAATAGTAGCAACAAGTGGAGACCAAAGCCAGTTAGCGTCATAGAGATACGAAAAATCTTATACTCACTAAAGAATACTAAAGCGACTGGACATGATGGCATAAGCCTCCAACATATAAAAGACAGCTTCCCTGTCACAGCACCCTTTATTCGCTTGATAATAAATACATCTATAGTCACAAACAAGTTTCCCGATCAATGGAAACTATCCATAATTAAGCCATTACATAAATCTGGTGATATCGACATAGCGTCAAACTACAGACCAATCAGTCTCCTGCCTGTTATGTCCAAAATATTAGAAAAAGTAATAACAAACCAGCTCTCGTCTTACATAGACGAGTCACATCTACTACATCGCAATCAATATGCTTACAGGAGGAATACCAGTACTCAGGACGCCCTGTTAAACATAACAGAAAAAATTTACAATGATATTGACCAAAAAAAATTAACTCTCTTACTATTGCTTGATCTCTCCAAAGCTTTCGACAGTGTTGAGCATAAGAAACTTCTACAAAAAATTTCAAACCTCAGAATAGACACTCAGTGGTTTGAAAGCTACCTACGAAACCGTTCTCATGCAGTGTGCTTGAATAACAAAATGTCATCATTCATACCAAATAACTTTGGCGTTCCTCAAGGTTCAATCATCGGCCCACTCCTATTTTCAATTTTCATCAACGATTTCCCCACCATGCCGGCAAACACAAAAATCTCAATGTATGCTGATGACGTACAAATTGCCATGACAAGCTCAACAGCGGATTTAACAGAAACACAAGCCAACGCTGAAAACCTTCTGAGAAATCTGAAATTGTGGTATGACCATAATGGCCTCAAACTTAACGCAAGTAAAACGCAATGCATTATTTTTGGATCACAGAATGCGACTGAAAATTTACCACCATTCCAGCTAACATTTGGAGACGATACAATTAAACCAGTCGATAAGGTTAAAAATCTGGGTGTTTGGTTTGACAAAAATATGACTTTCAATTCACACGTCGAAACAATGTGCAACAAAATTAACGGAACCTTAATGTTCTTTCATCGTATAAAGAACACACTTGACGAAAAATCTAGATTATTAGTGATTCAGTCTCTAGTTTTATCGCGTCTGGACTACTGCAGTCTTGTGTGGGGAGACTTACCTAAATGTCGTCAGGAAGAGTTGCAAAAATGTGTAAACTTCGCCGCCAAAGTGGTATGCAAAGGAAATTTCAATAAATACGATCATGTCACCCCTCTTTTAAGAAAACTCGACTGGATCCCTATACCGAACAGATTCATGATCCAGAAAGCTCGACGAGTATTCTCCTCTCTGTACCTCCCCCAAAGTAATGCAGAGGTGGTAAAATTTTTTCCATCTAATATCCCAAACGAAAGACCAAACCGGAGGAACGATGTTTTAGTCAGTTACCGTTCATCTAACGTGGGACAAAAAGCTCTCTCAGTTTCTGGAGCTTTTTTGTGGAACAAGCTTCCCCAGCATATCAAAAACTCTAAAACTGGAAAAGAATTTAGAGTAAATGTGTCACGTCATTTTGCATCTCTGTCATAGGGCCTGCAGCATCTCGGTGTGAACTTCCCATCTATCAGAAATTTTAATTTTTCCTGAAATTTATGTTAGAAATTTAGAAACTATTTCATTTTACGTTTGCTAAGCGATTCGTATATTCATCTTACTTATTTCTGTCGACAACAATGAGCACCACAGCCGTCAGTTCAGTGCAGCAGAACGAACGTTCTTTCCATAATATAATTAGGAGTATTTCCTCATCTTTATTTTGTTATTTCTTTCTCTTTATGTATTTAATATTTAAAGTCCGTATGACAAATATACCATGAAATACATTTTGTGTGTACACCAATAAACAGGTTTATAGATGTGAGGGTTGTGCAAAGTTTATAATGAATTAAATTTTTGGCTAACGTTGTCTCGCTATTTCAAAATCATTCTCGAAGATGTTTTCAATCGATTTTCGGCTGAGCTGGGGGGAAAGGGGTTATTTAAGCATTGCATTTAGTCTTTTTATTTATTTTTTTTTTTCGTGCGTTCAGCGCACACTAGCACTGAACTTTCAAATCGGAAAAAACTCTAAATTTCTGTAATCAAAATTATTATTTTTGGATCAAGGCCTAATCTTCCTATATGTGCCAATTTTGCGAATATTCTCCAATCAGATGGGATATCCGGCCACAATGTTACTCCATTTTATCCCACGTACACATGTCCGTATAATGCTGAAGAGTTGTGTTGATTCCTGACTATAACCTGACTTTTCTTAAAAATTTCTGTGAAGAAATTAAAAAACAGCTCATTTTTATGTTTTTCGAAGTCTTCTCTTCCTTTTAGTTATATTTGCGAAAATTTCTTAGGATTACAGTGAGCTCAGCTGTCATTTTCTGTGTAGTAGATGGTAGGTTGCTTCTTTCTTTTATCTTATATATGTATTTTTTTCTAATATTTTATTTTCAATAAGTATATATTAATATGTGTGTGTACGTGTGTAGGTATATATATGTATCTACATAAATAGATATACATGTTTCTATTTCATTTCTTTGCGCAAAAACCTTTCGGTTAATATATTTTATTGCAACAGCGAAATGATTCAAAAATAGATCTATCACTTCCCCAGAGGGCGTTTCTGTGAATCGTATTAATGTCATATATAATTAATGAAATAAAGTGCAATTTGAGCATATGAATCGTAGTAAAATTATCTTTCTGTCCGTATGTTGTACAAGCCATGAATTTTGATATTGAATATATGTTTGTTTACCCATTTCTACCAATATTTTGTAGATATTTGTCAATCATGAGTGGTAACCGGCTCACACTGTATCTCTATTTTATCCCATGTACCCATGTCCGCATGATGTGGTGAATATCCAGAAGACATGAAATATGTTTTTGGTGGTGATAGGGCTTTGCGTATTTTTAGTGCATAATTTTCATTTCTCATTCAACTACCCTTGACAGAGATAGACTATTGGCAAGCCACGTGTGGTTTGTCTATTAGTACGCCTCGTATATTTTGTCTATTAATATGCCTCGTATGGTCTATCTATTTTGTACACCTTTGATAGCTTGTCTATTAGTACACCTCGTATAGTTTGCCTATTATTATTATGCCTCGTATGGCTTATCTATTTGTACACCTCGGATGGTTTGTCAATTAGTACTCCTAGTATAGAACTTTTGTTAGACTACTAGCACACCACGAATGGTTTGTCTATTAGTACGCCTCGTATATTTTGTCAATTAATATGCCTCGTATGGTCTATCTACTTGTACACCTCTGACAGTTTGTCTAATAGTAAACCTCGTATAGTTTGTCTATTATTATGCCTCGTATGGCTCATCTACTTGTACACCTCGGATGGTTTGTCAATTAGTACTCCTCGTATGGAATATTTGTTTTAGGATGTCCTATATTTAAGAAACTTTTAAAAGCCAATATGTTGGCATGTATCTCATGTGACAATTTGGAAATAAACATTTTTTCTTTTTTCTTTTTCTTTTTTTCTGAAGTGTGGCACTCTCAAGCAGGTGTACGTAGAGTTCTAGCGTTGTCCTAGCACTGGTGATTAGAATTAGAGAATCGGAAAACTGAACCTATTTTCTTCAACGAAAATTCATCCTACTATAAAAAGTGTTCGATCTGGAGTGGGTAAAATTCGACATAAAATTCTAGCGTAGTTAATATATACATACGTACTCTTCGCTTCAGCTGATCATTACACATAGCTATTGAACCCTTTTACAAAAACTAGGAAAAGGAAAAAGTATAAAGTGCATTATAGTGCCTCTGTTTTTCCTCTTGTATTAAATAATTCTGTGCATGCCTAGATAGCATCTTCGGTGTTCCGGCCCCTGCACACGCAGCACCACAGCGGCGCAGTTGTGTCCGCAGACGTGTGCTTCTGGAAGCCATTTTGTGCGACGGTGGCGCGCGACAGAAGCTTCTTGCTTTGGGACTACCACCAGCACCTGCTCCTGCTCCAGCACACTTTCAAAGAAGACCTATATTGTGTCGCCCTCCATCCGACCGGTGAATAGATTAAGGGCCGCAGATTCTTGTTTTACATAAAATTGTTTTATCATTGATGTTGTTTGTTTTATATTTTAATCGTAATAGATACATGTATGTTGGCACAATACCACTCATTGATTGAGAGTGAGTGAGGCATCAAATTCTACGTTTTTCATTAAAGGCTCTAGAAATAAGCCCCAGTGAAATACGAGTGTTATGTGTTAAGCTCGTATGTGTTAAGCTCACATTTTGCTTTGAGTGAGTTGAAGCATATACATATGTGCCGCTGCAGTGGTGCTGTTTTTCTTAGTTGCTGTACATTTCAGATACCTTTTGCGCTAACATGTGATTGTCTACAATGCAAGGGGAACAGTGAGAATATTTGTGCTCAAAATTCTGAATTTCGTATATCATACCCATGAATCTTCACCCAGAAATTCTTAATAGAATCTCCCGCTGTATGTGCAAGTTAAGGTAAACAAATCTTTCGATGAGCTGGCCGAATTTTATCACGTTTTATGTTCAATAAATACTAAATTGTTGCATTCTTAGTGCATCTTGCATGCTTTCCTTCTACTGTACTAAATTATTTACGTGTAATGCAGAAAAGATCCAACAATTTAAAATATGTAGGGTGACCGGCACTTGCTTAAATAAACTTAAACGAAAGGTAGGGACCCTTGAAATAAATGATTTTTACTCAATATCGAAAAGGCTTCGATAAAGTCTTGCAAGGACTGAAAATTTAAAACGTATGAGAGAAGAAATCATGCTATGAGAGCAGCCGGGAAATTAATTATAGAAGCATAGGAAAGCATTGCTATTATGAACAGAAGAACAGATTAGCCAAAATAATAATAAAATAGCCTCTGTTGGATTCGTTATATTCCTGGTATCTTTGATTGCGCCCGAGAATCATTGTACCGGCGTTTGAACGCCTGCATCACGATAGATGAGCATCATGTTGAACATCTTTTGTAAATATCTAACTTAATTTGAAAATCTGCTTCTTGTGGTCATAATAATTAAGGCTCTTATTTTGTTTATTATGTTTATAATAAAATATTTCCCTAGCGTCTACATTTCCATTCCCTGCCCCTCACAAATTACAAATTTTTCTCCAATATGTTTCAAATTTCAACTCCTTTTAACTCTTCAACGAAGCTTCTTCAACCTTAAGGTTATCGAGTAAAGAGTATTTATTTCAACAGCCTGAACCTTATGTAAATGTTTTTTCAACGAAGAGCCAGTCATCCTGCATATTAAAATTAATCAGTTATAAAATTTTAAAAACAATAACCACTTATTTTCAATCATGCCTAAATAATTAATGGAGATATTCGTCAAGGTCAGGAGATCTAAATCTCTGGCTACGACCGAGAGAGAGACCCATTGATTTGAGAAGGGGAATTTCTTGTTTTTTGATCTAACAACTACTACACTAATTTTCAAATTTTGTTACTTCTAGTTAACTTATGATGACTGATCAAAACCTGAAAATCGAGAAAAGAAATTAGACCTATGGTAGATATTCGCAAAGAAGATACTTAACACGTTGACTGCGACACGACCCACCGGTGGGTCGTGCTTAGGTTTTTCCTGCTGCGAAACGACCCATCGATGGGTCGTTTTGAAAAATTCTAACAACCTTTCTAAATTAGTGGTATTTAACAGGCCCAGTTAATGTTTGATATTTACAAATTTGCTTATCACTTTTGACTTTAAATTCAAGTTGAATATTGAACTTCGGTTTAACCCATCGCAACTAACGTGTTAAAGGTAATGCATGACGTGCCAGGCTTCCACGCGGCAGTGGCGTTCACGGACAGTTTGCGCTTGTACCACGTGATGATGGACACCCTGCTGCCGTACTGGGAGGCGCGTGTGCGCCGCTGCGGCAGCTGTGGGTACAGCAGCGGAGGGCAGTACCTGGCCGCTGCTGATGGCAGCGTGGTCGTCGTCGTGCACACGATTGCGCTCAAGAGGCATCTCACGCTCAAGGGGCACGCCGGCAAGGTCAGAAGCACAAGATGTCGATTTATTATTAAAGGTATGCCTTCCTAAAGGCACTCCAAAAGGAACGTTATCAAAGGGTGTGACACTTTGTGTGTGAACCCCCTAGTAAAAGTACATCACATTTTTGAATAGTTTTGAAACTGACGCGATTTACTTCAAAACTTGAGCAGATTCCTGCGCGAAATACTTTAGAGTTTTCCAAACATTAGCTAAGTTCGTGGTCATATCTTGAAAAACAGGGCGGTGGAAATTTGACTCAACACTAGTAAGGTGTAAATGAAATAGATTGATTTCTTGGAAATCTAAGGTGTAAGTATACTTGCTCTGGATAACAATAAATGGGATTTTATAATTTAAATAAAGTGTTTTGAAAAATTTTTGGAAGTTGTAATTGTGTTTGCAGAATTTTATTCAACTCGTTTATGATACTCCTCAGATTTCTGTTTATAGGTTCTAAAATTGTTTTAATCCCTAGCGTTGATAAGTAACTATTTCTGACGTGGTCGTGGAAGACGCTCACCAAAACTTACAGCAAGAATTGGGGAGTGTAAAGTTGCTTCATACTGTCTCTAAAATCTCACATATTTGCGTATATCTGTCACATAAAGAGATGCTCCTGAAACTTACAATCAAGTCGAATTTCAAGGCGAGATGAAATCGCTATTAAGGGTGTAATTCTATAGATAATTGGAGCACCTTGAAAGTGTCTTACGACGGAAATCTAGAATGAGCACCCAAATTGGCTAACGGTATCTATGTAGTGTCATGTCTTACAGAGAAGGCGAGTAAATTGTTGGTGTCAGGGAACAGCCTCCCTCACACAAATTAAAAGCGTCAAGTTGCGAAGAGGAATTTCAACCTCTAGTAATAGGGTAGAAAAAGAGAAAAGAAAAAGGTTGCGCAGATATTGAATAACAGATACATTGATAGGGACCTCAGGCTCTAACCGATATTAAAAAATAGCGACAATTCTCGAAGATTAAATTAATTTCTATACCGAAGGAAGCACGTGAAAAGCAAAACATATGAAGCAAACTAAAAATTAGCATTGAGGCAATATAAAAATATCCAGCCCAATCTAAATATTAAATCAGATGAGACAATACGTATACATGATCGCACCATTTCTTAAGCCAACTCACATCCCGTCCTGAAATCGGGAATAATTGCGATTGTTTAAACATTGATATTAAACTCACGCCTGATGCTGAGCTGCGTTTTTTAATATTTTGAATTTAAGAGTGAAAAGTCCGAGCAAGAGAAGTAAAAAAATTCTAAAATTTTCAGGGAACAGCTGATAGCTATGCCAAGCATCAGAGATTATTTGAAACGGTAACAAAACGGGTTGGTCAATATCAATTAAAACTAGAGCGTAGCTGTTATTTGCTTTTCTCAGCAGCTTGATTAGAAAATAAGTGCTCAATTGCATTATAAAGCTTGTCAGACGCAACTAATAAAGTTCAAGTTTGAGTTAGTATTACTTGAGAGTATAATAATGTCAAGAAGGGGACGGCGTAGCATAATGATTTATATGGGTTCGAGTTCGAAGTTGTTCGTGAATCAAACACAGTGCTTATGCCTCACAGAGTTTCCTGAGTCACCAAAACTTTTAGATGGCGCTCGTTATCCACTATTCCCATTGTTTGGATATTTCAGTACAGGGACAGTGACGAAGTCGTTAGCGAGACCTTAGTTGGTGACTATTTGTATTGAGTGAAATCATAGTGGTGACTACGCTGGCTTCGTTGCCGACAAAGGATTTCGAAGGGGAGCATTGGAAGGTGAGCACCCTCTCGAAGGTGAGAGAGTGCTGTGGCCCACATCGGTTTGTAGGAGTTTTGGGCTGAGCTGTTGTCGAAGTCCTGAGCTGTTTGTTGGCTCCAGTTATATGACGAGAGGGAAAGAGGGCGCTCGGCGAGGAAGCACTGATGAAGGAACACTTGGCTGCTGTCGTGCTGGTAAGGATCTCTTGTGAATAAGCATTAAAGTAGGAGCGCTTAGTAAAGATGGACTTACAGATGTACTTGATTTGCTCCATAAGGCAGCGGCGAGCGATTTGCGCCATCTCGAAGCAACGACGTAGCATCCGCTCTCTAGATCCGAGCTTTAACTTTGGGATAAGGGCTGCGAGTCAAAGAGCTTCGTGGGAATTACCTGTCTATGCTAGGCAGAGAGAACGGTCGCCCTGCTACTAAGAGCTAGGCCAGCTGTACTCGTCATCTAGGTGCGGTGAAGTAGTGCTCTTGCTCTAAGCCTTAAGGTTTAGAATATTGAATAGGGCTGTAAAGGCAGAAGGGGGTTGATGAGTCTTGGCCTTGCGTTGTTGCACGAAAGAATAACGTGTGGAGAGTTTAGAATGAAGCTGCTCACCAGAGGGTGCTTCTTACACAGGCCTCGCTTCAGAAATGGGACTGCGCTGTGCGAGTCCTGACCGCTTAGCCTTAGTTGGCTGGCTCGAAGTGCCCAGTAGGTGTACAGCGTTAGTGCGAGTAAGAATACGTGCACACTACAAGCGGAGCAGGTGTTCACATGTAAGCAGAACAGAGCGACCTACACAAGAATTAGTCGCTATGGAGGATTTCGAGTGTGCATTCCTATTGCTCGCCAGCAAAAAAAAAACAGAAACGGAAACACTGGGTCCATCCCAACAACGTGAGGAGAGATCGCTATGGGAATACTCCTATCTCTTCGAAGCGCTGAGGAAAGATGAATCGCAATTCTTCGAGTATTTACAGATGAAACCGGCCACTTTTTTTGTACTACTATCCCTTATAGAAAGAAAAATTTCCAACGAGATAAAATAAATTTGCTATTGAGTAATAATTCACTTTTTTATGAGGACACATGTAAAGCAAAGTAGTTTAAGCAAAATTTAAGTCTTTACATGAAGGTTGTATCACTTTATAGGACTACAGGTTTTCGTAGGCCTTTAGGAACAAAGCAGCGTCTTGCAGTGGCTTTAATGTGAGTGCAAGTAAAATAATTACCCTCAGACATTCAGGATCGTGCCAGAGAAAGCTGAATGAAAAATACTGACTTTTCTTGACCAAAAAATCCTCAAAATACTGACATGCCTACTGTTAGTATTGAGAAAAAATCACCCAAGCTCATAATATTTGGCAGCTTATGTTGTATCATACACTAATTAAGGCCTCCTCCTCACCATACGGCCTCCTTCTCCTCCCATTTTACTGAAAAAAAATAGAATTTTATTACAAAATTGTACAGAATTATTTTTTTACAAGTTCATAAAATATAATACACAAATAACAAGAAAAATAAAGTTACATAACAAGGAAAATAAAAGAAGATTCCTTAAATTGAAGCAGTAGTAAAATAACAAATCAGAGAAAGCAGAAGAAAAGAAATAAATGCTTAATGAACCCAAATGGGTAAAATTAAAATGAAATATTACATGTTACCCTATTAGCTATATATAGTTGTTATTTGATTAGTTGTTCTAATTATTATTTATATAATATACTTTTTAAATTAAACGATAATTATTGTACCCCTGTAGGATATGACGATCCAAAGGTGGAGCCGCGGAGAAACGCTCGCAGCGAACATAAAAAAATCCCAACGAATTTACCGAGTGCGCCGCTCCGCTCTGCTCTACTCTGCACTGCTCCGCTCCGCTTTCAGTGTGAACAGCCAAGCGTTTCTGCATTCAAACCTATACAAACATTATTACCGCTCTGCTCTGCTCCGCTCGTAGTATGAACGCCCCCTAATGCACACTTAAGGTCTAATGTGGGCTACATAAAGTACTGAACTGAAGTCCAGGCACTCTGTTATTGCCTCATGCGCGGTGGTACGTATCATTTTTACGGAAGTTTGAACTGGTTGCAAGGGCGAATGGCAAAGTTACTACATGGGCGGTATCTTTTTTTAGTTACGATTATCTAATTCGTAACATTTTTAAGCTAGTACACAGACCCCTAACATACCACTGAGTCTTGCACGGAAAACTGAAGTTAGTGTTGCAATTACCTTTACCGAATCTTAACCTATTTTCACTTTAAAATGCTTGATGGCACTGAAAAGTTCGAGTACATTGTCGAGGTGCGAAAAAGGTTCGAAAAATTAGAGCATGTGTTCCATCAATAATTAATGAAACAAAATCTAAGACGTTTTTTAAAATTTGAAGGAAAATATACTAACTGTTTCCTAGAAGCAATCAAGATTGTTCTAATATTGTTATGGCCATTTGTTCGAATTTACGAACATTTTGACAATTTTGTTGCTGGAATAATGTTCGTGCTTAATTAAAACATCAAATCAACCATTTGGAGTATAAATTTTATTCTTTTTTCAAGTATTTAAAATTTCTGAAAGAAATTCTAAGTCCCACGTGCATTATATTTCAAGAAACGAATGAGACTATTGAACTTTAGTGAGTTAACAAAAAATGCAAATTTTAGCGGCCCACTCGTGTAGTTTTGTACATAAAATTTCTGAAAGCGAATGACAATATTAAATTTAATTGAACGCTTCGTCTCTCGTTTTCTTTCCAGATTCTGAAGGTGGGGTGGCACCCGAACGACCTGCAGGTGTTCGCTACAGCCGCTGACGGAGGAGTACTGGCCTGGGATGTAGCCACTGGATCTCTCGCTCTCCAGGTGTGTTAGCTGTTTTCGCCTCCCTGCTATGCTTAACGTAATTTTAGTTTAGATATATGAGTGCAAATGATAAATTGTTCAATAGTTGGTATGTATAATAGAATACTGAAATCTGTCTGACGTCTTTCCCATTCTTTTGAACAACTCTAAAGTAATTAACAAAGTGCCACTAAGGAAATTCCAGAGACTTCTGTTATGAAGAAGCAAAGCATGATCATGATCAAAACGAACAGGTACAAAGTACAGGTCGCATGAGTGCGACCTAGCTGTGCTTTAGTCTTGAACATTTTACTGAAAATTTTAACACCGTTGTTTTTCACATGATAAATTTCAGTTTCAATTTTCAATTACTACGACTCAGAGCATCTTGTTTCATGTCGGACAAAGAAGTTAACCAAAAGGTAAGAGACGTTCTCTCTTCGTAACTCATTCATTTCACGTCTTTGGTGAGAAATGTCGTACATGCAAATATAAATTCTACATTATGAGTGTTAGAGTAGCTCTTAATGTTAATCACTTTTAAGATCGTCTCATTTATCCAACCTTGAAATTTTCAATCAAATTCATTTAAGATTAGAAATAAGTAAACTTTTCTCATATTTTTAATCTGGGCGCAACACGTCTCACGAATCTGAATATTTTCGGATTCACAAGTTCAACGTTATTCTAACAACTACCTGCTAAACTAAATCGACTCAATGAAATCGTATTTCATCCACAGCTGCAGACGTCGCAAGGTTGCACGTACGCATACACGTACCTCTCACTGGACAACAAGGCTGCGGTAGTTGCAGGCAGCTCGGCGCATCTCGTCGAAGTCACTGGCGGGCAGGTGGGGAGGCACTCATGAATAATCTAAATAAATTTCCCCAGTCCTCCACGTGCTTATTCATCAGGTGTCATATACTCTTCAGAAGTTTATAGCTATAATTTCTAGGTACTCGTATTTGAGATATAAGAAATGAACTTATTTCAAACCTTTTTCCAACAGAACATTGTACGCAAAAAATACAAGACGAAAGTTGCGCTAAAGGATGTTTATCATTCCGGTCAAGCCTGATACATACCTTTTACATTGGTTTTCCAATGCCTTATAACTAACACTAGGACGCAATGACGGTTACCCCCGGTAAAGTCGGTACCCATTTCCGACACCTGGGTGGGGTAGGGAATTATGACTGAGTTTTCCCTTTTCCCAACGGGGAGAATCATCAGACGGCACTGCATGCCAGGATTCGAACTGCCAACACCTTCCCGTAAAGGGCGCGCGTTCTTAACCACTTGACCACGCTGACCACGCTAAGCGTTCCAGCTGCTTATCGTATGACACCAAGTAATATAAATTTGAATGGAATTTAGACCAGTTCTCAGGGAAGAGCTTCCATAAGATGACCATTAAACAGCTTATGCAAGAGGAGAGCGTGGAGGATGTGAGCGCAGTGGGTGTGGGCGCAGTGAAGACCCTCCTGGTGGCGGGCACGTCCTCTGGGTCCGTGGCCTTCTCCCGCGTGCCGCGCAGCTTCGCGTCCGGCCCCCTCAGGCCCGTCCCCGCCCACGCCGGCAGGGTTGTGGCGGTCAGTGTGTGTGAGGCAGCTTGTGGCGGTCAGTGTGTGTGTGTGAGGCAGCCTGTGGCGGTCAGTGTGTGTGTGTGAGGCAGCCTGTGGCGGCCAGTGTGTGTGAGGCAGCTTGTGGCGGTCAGTGTGTGAGGCAGCTTGTGGCGGTCAGTGTGTGAGGCAGCTTGTGGCGGTCAGTGTGTGTGAGGCAGCCTGTGGCGGTCAGTGTGTGTGTGTGTGTGTGTGAGGCAGCCTGTGGCGGCCAGTGTGTGCTTATGACGGTCAGAGTGTGTGTGAGGCAGCCTGTGGCGATCAGTGTGTGTGTGAGGCAGCCTGTGGCGGTCAGTGTGTGTGAGGCAGCCTGTGGCGGTCAGTGTGTGTGTGAGGCAGCCTGTGACGATCAGTGTGTGTGTGAGGCAGCCTGTGGCGGTCAGTGTGATATAGCTAGTGGCGGCCAGCATGTGACACCGCTTGTGGCCGCAGAAGGCAGACTTTTAGGACAGAGAGTAGTGAGAAAGCTCCTTGAGCTCCATGGCCTTTCGATTTCACGATAAAAGAAAAACGTACGCAAAACTTTCCTGCAGCCTGAGGTCAACAATATTTTATTAAAATTTCTTAAACCCACATATATTTTCAATTTTTGAAGATACCTTGGTATGGAGAATTCTGGCTAGGTAGAAGAATAAGAACTGAAGAAAGTAGAACCTAAGATAATGTCCCGTAAATATAATTGTCAAATCGACCGGATGAAATTGTGTTACTAGAATGCTGCCTTACTTGTGCATGGTGTTGTGTCTAACACTTGGCGACTTTAGTTGCCGTACTAACTGACTATTGTACATGCAAAGCTACTGTAGAGCTTTCAAACTGTGTCTCAACTCAGTGCACGAGTAAATCATTGTGATTGGTCGAAAAATAGGTACTTCGTTTTAATTACCCTTCTGTTACATTGCATTTCAGCTATCTTAAGGATATTGATATAATAAAGTATCGTAATTCGTCCACGAAAGGTGAGGGTGATAGTTGTAACAACATGTCCTTTAATCTTCTCGAAGGCTTTGAGTACTTTTTAAAAAATTTATTGATTTTACAAATGAATTAAAAGCAATAAAACGTGTGGCTTGCAATTATTGTTGAATGAATGAATGAAATCTGATGCTCTATCATGGACGGAGAATGCAACGCATGTCTAAACGATTAAGCGCTAATAAAATATTTAAGCCTGACCTCTTTAGAAAGCAAAATTATTGGGTCTGCCAAACCAGTACGGAAATTGAAACATGTCTGCCTAATGCAATACACATAATGTGCTGCTATCATAAACACAAACATCAAAATCTTAGCTCATGATTATAAAAGGTTAGATTGATATAAGATAATTCATTTAAATTACAACTTTCTTGACGTAATTGCTAATACTATCAGTGTAGTATCACAAACCTATCGTCAGTGGATAAAATCTAAGAGACGGAAAACAGAGACAATTTAGAATTTACTGCTGGCAGGTTTGCGTGACGAGGGACGAGGGCTGCCTCGTGACGTGTGGAGAGGATGGCGTGGTTGTCGTCTGGAGCGTCGCAGCCCTGCCCCCAGACGCCCCAGGGGCGCCTGTAGCTAAAGACCGCCTTCTGAACTTGCCTCCTCACGCCGCCGAGATGCTCGTTACTCGCGAGCAACTGCAGGTCAACCTAGCTGATGCATCTGTAGTGTGCTGGAGTGCGTCACAGTTATTGTAGTATGCTTGTGCTACTGTAGTACGCTTGTGCTACTGTACGTAGTACGCTTGTGCTACTGTAGTGCGCTAGTGCTTCTGTAGTACGCTAGTGCTACTGCAGTACGCTTGTGCTACTGCTGTGTGCTAGTGCTACTGCAGTATGCAAAGCTACTGTAGTGCGCTAGTACTGCTACAGTCTGCAAAGCTAGTGTTCCTGAAGTATGTTAGTGCTACTGTAGTGTCCTAGTGCTACTATAGTGTGCTAGTGCCACTAAATTATGCTAGTACTACTGTAGTACCTTGGGACTGTTTTTGTGTGCCAGAATTTCAACAGTTACCTGAATTTAATTAGAGTATGATCTGAATCGAACACTCCCAACTGCATGCAATTTCATCTTCATTAGTTAGCAATAATGTACAGAAGTATTGAGCGCTTACGCTTGTTACCAAAATAGTATTGGTAAAGATAAAAATGGAAAGGAATGAGAAGATTTTTTGAAAACTCCGTTGCACGAGAAACTTCTTCTGGCTAAAAATGAAAAAAGACTCAAAAGGAGCAAGTGATTTAAAATCGGAAACATCTGGCAAATGAAATAATGAAAAGTAAAATAGAGATTGATATTTTCCACAGAAATTGAACATAGATTAACATTCATATTGAGCTACTCTTATGGGGAAATATTTGGTAGATGAAATTGCTAATATATATTCTAATCGATATTGAAAACATATCTATTTTGACAAATACCGAAATAAATTAAAATCGTGGACGTAACTTTATTCATATTTTTCCATTGGTTTTATCACAGCCTATTGACTTAGTAGCGAGGGAAACGTACGAATTTCTAGAGGTACCAATGTTTAGCATATAAATGATTCCACTAAACTTGCAAGGTACGTTGTAATATTTAGGTAAATATTGCTGTAAGTAGGGTGATTAACAAAAAAAATGAATGGGCAATGTCTTAAAAAAAATTGCTTTAAGAAATGAGTGAGAAATGAATTACTGGAACAAAAGCATGCTCGTGATAGTGGATACACTTAAGTGAAAATAGAAACGGCCCAAGCGATACTTGTTATTAATTACTCCGGGAATCGCCGCCTAAGTATAGCGTAATGGAATATCTTGTTCGTGTAAAAATGAAGCAACATGACATCGGGCCATAGAGGGTTTTTATGCAGGACTTCAATGATTGCGTTTATGTGCGTTTGTGCGCATCTCTATTGCCATACAACACTCGCGCTGATATGATTTCTTCGCTCTGATGTGTCAAAGTGCTGGAGTGCCATAAAAACTGGGTATTTCATAGGATTTGAAATCCAGAAATAATCCAGGAGCAGCGAATTCAGTGAATTACTAATAATTACGTGTAATTTGCTCCCGTGCTGTATTCCTGCAATACGAATGTCATGTTGATGAGTTTGGCCGCGTGTGAAAACAGATGAACGCGCGAAGAGAGGAGGAGCTGAGCAGCGAGGTGCACTACCTGACGCGGGACAAGCGGCACCACCTGGAGCTCCAGGAGCAGCAGCACGCCACCGCCCTTGCTCGCCTTCAAGAGGCACATGCGCTCGAGCGCAAGCAGCTCCAGGGTGAGATCGAGGTACGGTGGCGGGGATGAGGTGGGGGGCTGTTGCAAGCTGTTTGTAGGTTTAGCTAATGCTTGTATGCACGCTGATACTTCGTTCAGATATTTATGAAATTGAACATAAGTATGTTTATAGATCGCTGTCATTAAAAATGATGCCATACATACTTCTCCAATGGGAAATCAATTTTCCAAAATAGTTATTTCAGTTTAAATGGTATTGCTGAAAACAATGGTAAGAAATTCAGTGTAAATAATGGGGAGTGCAAATGGCACTATAATAAATGGAAATTTAATATTTGTTGGTATTTGCACACTTCTGCTCGTTCAAGAAGAAGGCGAAATTAAATGTCTGGGACCAGAAGGAAAAACATCTGTATTAGGTTGTTACTGCGTTGTCATTAAGTTGTTGCAACATCTACTCGCCTTTGTTGAATTGAGACTGACTAAACCCAAATTGCAGTATCTGGCATTATACTCCAGGTAGAATTGAACCTTAATACACTATCTAGTATTATACCCCCATTTATAACAGATTTATGAATTCTTTTTATGTCAAATTCTTCCTCTGCGTTGAGATTTAATCTAAAAAATTATCCACAAGTTATTCAGTCTAGAAGATGTTCGACTGAATTTTGAGGGTTAGTTTTAAGCTATAGGAGAAAATTTTGTCTGATCTTTTTTTTTTCTGCAGCTGTTCAGAAACTTCAATGCAGCTTCGATTTTTTATAGAATATATTTGCAGAATTGTACTAGTAAGACGCATGTTTCACTTTTATTGTTTTTTTAATTTGTAATAAAAATTGTCTGGTCTAATTCCTATGTACAAGGTCAAAATAATGACAGTGACAACTGCAAGTAAAGGGAAAACCAGGAGAAACTTAGTAACATTCCATGTTCAGAAAGTTGATAAATCTGAGTAGAGCTGAAACTTTAAATCTAGTTAATGTGAGCATTTGGCTTACGAAGTGACTGCACGCAACGCTACAAGCGATTGTCACAAATGAGTTGGATTTGACTATGATTCATAACTGTCATGCCGAGAAATAAATTGAATGGATTTCTTAAATGCCATGATGGATTATTATATAATTCATTAACTCACCGTGCGATTTTACCATCATACAATGTTTGTTTTACTTTGAGTGCGTAGTGAGCTTCCTTAGCCGATGACGAGCATTATTCTTCAGCGGCATGCTTAACAAAGCTCCTGCCAGCTGTTAATATGTATCAGGTCGTACCATAAGTTGTATCCGTTTTTTACTAGTATGATAAGGAGAGTAAAAACATGCCAAGTGACATTCATTTATTCAACAATATATTCTCTATCGTTAGTAACAACTTCTGACGATTTACTGACCAATTTTTTAATGCCTTGTACATAGAAATCTTGGATTTTTTAATGAAAAAAACCTGCAATTAATTTTCAATGTTGCTTATGTCTTCCAAAATTTTTCCTCTTAAATGATTGCCTAGACGCCTAAAGAGATGGATATCTGGAAGAGCCAATATCTGGAGAATAGGGCGGATGCATCAATTTTTCCCATTCCAGCGTTTCAATTGTGTTCGAAGACATTCGTGCTGTACTCGTATGCGGACGCGCATTGTCGTACTGAAGGATGACGCCCTCTCGATTGACCAAAGCTGGGCGCTTCTTTTTCAAAGCGGTATTTAGTCTTTGCAACTGTTGAAAGTACAGTCCTGCAGTGATTGTTAAGTTGTTTTCAGAAAGCTCGTAGTGAATAATTGCTCTCATATCATACAAAAGACACAACAATTTTTTTTTCGGGTGGAGTCCTTGTTTTGGTTGAGATTGCGGTTTTACATATCGATCTAGCAATTGATGTCGACGTTAAACATTGCTATACAATATTCAATTTTCATCTTCGGAAACAACTTTATCCAGAAGAAGTTCTTGCAGTTGGCAAGAAGGTAAAGATGCACAGACATTTACGCGCTGCTGACTATTAATAGCGGAGAGGTCATTAGGAACCCTCATCCCAAATTTGGGTTTCTTTCCCAGTTTTTTCAAGTGACGTTGAATTGTCATTGCACTGACACGAAGTTTAGAGCTTTATTGCCTCATGAATACTGCGGGATTAGCTTCAAGTGTTGCCTTCGATAACGTTGCATCAAACTCAATAGGACGAATTTCTTAAGGGCTATCTTCAAGGCTGTAATCACCATTTCGAAACTTTTCGAACCATCTTCTGCATGTCCGTTCAGTAAATGCTTCTGGATCGTACATATCTTGGATATTTTTGGCAGCTGTTGACGAATTACATCTTTTGTAAAACTGAAACAGCGTTATGTTTCCTTTGTGTTTTGTTGATGGCTCCATGTTAATTGAAGGGTTGAAGATAAAAATGGCTAAATATCTAAATGAATTTCACAGCAACGTGTATGAAAGACCGCAATGGAGTGATTGTCTCGCAAAATGGATCACAACTTTATAATTTCCTCCGTAATACAAGTTCAAACTTGTTACAACGGGAAAACGGACAGGACTTATAATATAACCTGATACAATGCCTCCACTTCTTCATTGACTTAGTCGATAAGTTTCACTGCAGAAGAATATAACATATAAATAATGTCATAAAATAACTTGGCTCAGCGGAGCTTTAACGAGCACCATGTAGGAATCATTTGACTGTTGCAGCGCAAGGAGCAGGAGTTGCAGCGGCTGCAGGATGCGCACCAGCAGGAGCTGCGGCAGGTGCGAACAGACGGAGAGAAGTCCTTGCAGCAGCAGGCGCAGGAGACGAGGCAGAAGCTTCTCTTTGAGTACTCCAAGCAAGACAAACTCGAGCAGAAACTCCAAAACAGGGAGAAGGAGTTGAACAAGTGAGCCATTTGTAGTGGTCCGTGCTTGCAAGATCGCGAAACGCCCTCTCCAGGATTAATTGTTTTGTTTGGTGTTAAGTGCAAATTTTACGTGTCCTGAGTGTAAAGACGAGAGTGGGGACAAAAAATATCTGAAATGGGGTACTAAAAAGTGATATCCATAAAAACAATAACTGTAAATTCTGCTCTAGTTCATACGAAAATGTAGCTTAATGGAGCACTAATTAATTTTTATACATGTAGGAGACATTTAGGCGAATCTTTCGCTCAAATCTTCCCGTTGTGGCACATTTTTCTGAATAATTTTCCAATCTTCGAAAGACAACAAATTGATTCTTAAAAGTGATCCACATGAATTTTCGGCTTGGCACCCATCCGAATTAATAAACGCAGTAGAATAGGCTGCTGAATTAAATAAATAACATTTTTACTTTGAATGCAAACTTTAAGCATGCAAATGGAGATACGCAACCTACGAAACTTTCTCAGACAGAAGTGACTCCCATCGCAATTGAACCGGACACCACCAACGATACTTAACGTAATTTTTAGCTGATGGAAAGTTTCTCGTGCAGGACTTCCAAATCAACTGGTATTTGTTCGGCACTTTTTTACCGTCCAAAAATTTTTTAATGAATTTAGCAATTTACTAGACTCAATTTAAGAACGAGAATTCCTTTGAAACACTGATTCTCAGCTGAATTTATGTTTATCTCGTGATTAATTTGACTAATTTTTATTTTCCGGTTCGAAAGTAGAGTTTCTGTTGAGATAAGAGTCCTAGTCGAAATTATATTATTATTAGTGTTATAATTAAGTTACGTGCGCTGCCCTAATTTGTACTTTTTCATGACGTCACAAAATCTTTACGTAAGAGTAGCAGGGAGTCCCTGTTGAAGCGTTCGTAGTGTTAGCAGACTAGCTCGCCATCTACACTTTGTAATTTGTTTCTATTTTGAAAAACTTGATATCCTATAGAAGCGATTTCAAAACATAATGGCTTATACTTGTAATTCATCGAGCTTAATTCTTTGGTGAGCTTTCGAAATGAAATTCTTCTCCAAAAATACGCACAGTGCATTTTCCGTCTCGTTATTAGATAGGTATTGTAGTTCACAGCTTTGATTTTTGTGTTTTGTCACATACAGTATCTTTCCCCATTTTACTTCATTTAACTAACAATTTTACTGTCTTTCATTTCTTATTTATTCATCTGTTTCTTCTCGTTCATTTTCAGAGTTGATCGAGAGCCGATGGTGTCGCTGAACCCTGAAATGATATCCATTGTAGAAATGTTGTAAAGAATCTCAGCTTTTTCCTAAATGTATTTAGAGTTTTCAATCTGTTGAGTATTTGCTAGATTATTTCTTGTTACCGAGTCTTCTTCACTCCAGGAAAATAGTGGTGGTGGAGCAGGAGACGCGAGCGCAGTGCGAAGTCGACTTGAAGACTTTGAAGGAGAGGGAAGCGGCACTACAGCTCAGCTTGCAAAGGGTGAGAGAAGGGAGGGGAGCTCTGAGTCCGAAGTGATGATCTTGTTACATTTGCCCTGCTCATTGCAGAACAGGCAACGTATAAGTTACGCGGCATCGTTCAGTACGCATTGGTTGAGCCGCCAGTGCCGGTATGAGAGGATATCGGTTTTAAAAACAGTTCCTAAATTTATAACATGGCTCAGCGTTGTTTTGTCGTGTAAAATTGTAAAACAGTTGGATTGAGCTCCTGTGCTCTAGTCATTTTTATTCAATGGTAACCAAAATGTATAACTACGCGGTTCCAACATTGCCAAAGGTAACCAGAGAAATCATTCATTGAAAATTGCATGTTTAAGTAGAGGTTAAATTTACATGTTTAAATTATACATTCATGGTTAAATTTGTGTTTAAAAGTCTAGCAATAGATGTTGGGATTACAACAAATCCATACCGAAAGATCAGTTATAACCAATTGTTGACAAATTATTTTAGGGCTCTATAAAAATCGATTGAA
The DNA here is from genome assembly GCA_030386875.1 of Morinoia aosen. Taxonomy (NCBI): domain Eukaryota; kingdom Metazoa; phylum Arthropoda; class Malacostraca; order Amphipoda; family Talitridae; genus Morinoia; species Morinoia aosen. The sequence goes on along the minus strand of CM059561.1, from coordinate 91,448,328 downwards.
TTTTTCTTTAGCGCAATCAAAATGCCAAGTGCTAAATGTAAGGGGTGATTGAAAAAGGTTATAGAGGGTCTATAAATAAATTTATTCACTTGTTCAGCAATTTGGTAAAAGATATCTTTCTCAAAAAGCGAAATTACTTAAGACACAATCCAATAAACACCTCACAATAATTATACGATGCATGAGCTTCCAGCTTCATCATATAGTGATTGACAAAGTTTATAGAGGGTCTATAAACAAATTTATTCACTTGTTCAGCAATTTAGTAAAAGATATCTTCCTCAAAAAGCGAAATTACTCGAGACACAATCCAATAAACACCTCACTAAAATAATAAGATTCATGAGCTTCGAGGTTCTTCATGGAAACGTTTGAAAAAAGCGCATACTCTGACCAATAAAATGGTGAAAATTTATATTGTGTAAACAATTAATTTTCACGAGTAATACAACAGTTGAATTTCTTTAGGTCTATTACAACGGACGTGTAGAAAATACAACTACTTGGGGGCTTGATTAAGCGAAATGAATTCTGGGGTATCCCAGGGCAACCTCACTGCACCTTAATTACTTTGACATGAACAGTTATTCAATCTAAAGCTCTTATCATAAACACACACTAGTCCGACCGAACCGTGGTAGACGCGAGAGAATGGGAAAGGATATCCATTTTTATAATATGATGACACAAGCAAGACCTGCGTATTCAATAATAGCCTTTGGATTAGTTTAATTTTTGAGAATTTTGCCTATTATCACAAATTGTCTAGTAGTGAGCTGTCATTAAATCTTAACAGCTAGCTTTATCAAAAGCGAAATAAAAAAATAACATCCGAGCTACTCTTCAAATGCATTGTGATAAGTAGTTGAAAAATTTCAAAATTTTAATGGCACTAACGATAGTCGACGTGGAAATGAATTAACCATTGAGAATTCATCGTTTAGAAAGTTGAAGTAATTAAATCTTTCTCGGAAATGGAAATCTACGCGGATATCCTTGAAAGCTGTTTTTTCAATTATGTAAGCAGAATTATTTAAATTTTAGCTGAGCTCACGAGGAATAGTGAAGATATTTAAAAAACTAATGGTGAAGAGATTTCCTGACCGAATACAATATTCTACAAGAATATTGTCTATCTAAGGAAAACGTGGCGCCCAAATCAGTTGCTTCAGTGAAGTTAATTTCATGAATACATTTTTGTTTCCATTTTATGTAATTAAATTCTTTCTTATATAAATGAGCAATGGGGCTTCACGATCATGCACTCAGATTACTTCATCCGTAATTAATTTAAAATTTATTTTTGTGCAATTTTTACTCGTTTTGTCATAGGTTTCATGTTTATACGTTTTTTGTAGTCCAAATGTCCTTATTCTAGCGCCAATTTGCCATGGTGTAACAATGTAATAAAGGTAAATGGAGATAGTTTCTATCCCTCACACAAGTTCATATAAAAGCCATAAGTAAGAGCATACAATTACCTATCCAGTATCTTTACAATACAATGACTCGGTCACTCGCCGCTACATCCCTACCGCGAGCCATTGGTACAAATACAACGCATTGACTTACTACAATAGCCTCACACCTAGACTCCGTGCTGGTATTTCCTGTGTAGGATGCGCTAAGACCTGAATGCAAACTGCTCGTACTGATACCGTACATCGAACCGGCACCCTGAACCAGCCAGAAGCGTGCCACGAAAGCGGCCAAACTGCGCAGCCCGCTACTTTTGGAGCAAGGTTTATAAAAGAAGCCCTCTCACCTAAACAGTTTCACTCTAAATTCCTTACTTTTCACTTTCCAGTTATCGCAGTAACAGCACAGCCTAGACACCTCTCTTTCTACACTCTCACTCAACTACCATTTGCTCGTCATAGCCGTGTTGTTTAAGGACCTGCCCTTCCATGCGGGCGGGCATCGAGGGTGCGAATCACGGCGCTGGGTGGTGATTTTCTTCGTTGGGTATAGGGGAAAAATTCGAAGCACAATGCTCCACTCTACCCAGGTGTCAGACAAGGGGCACCGGTCTTGACCGGGGGAAAGCGTCATGACGTCCTGGTAGTTATAAGGCATTTGAAAACCCAATGTACAAGGTGATATGTATCAGGCTTGAGTTGGAAATAAAGCACCCGTAGATGCCGATGTTTGCTTGTTTCGTTTTTTTGTCTAAGAGAAGAGCAAACAACGCTTGCTCTCCCGCTACTTAACGATGTTCAACAGCTTGCCCTGCTAAAGGACAAGGGTTGGTACGTCTAACTCAGCCCGCCAACACCTCAACACACGCGCTTCTACGCAAGCCCATCCATGAAACGCTTCTTTGCCAATCACTTCTTCCCCAAGCACTTCTTCGCCAAGTGATCCTATATCAGCACTCCACCCTTTAATATCGAAAGCTAGGACCACGCACATACTTGCACAATCACTACTACTCGAGTCAGCCTCCCCTTTACTCTATGTACTCTAATCTCGTCAACCATCATCTCTGCGACCTGATATGCACGACAGTACCCTCTCACTGACACTGACTTACTGTACAGCCAACCTTAGTTCGAAATATTGAGTGATTAACGAAGCCGGCGTAGTCACCATTTCGAGCTTACAACTAGGCTCTCAAACGAGGTCTGACCTCTGACTACATCAACGCGCACATTGCTTCCAAGCGCTGGGAATTGTGCACAGCGGACGTGGCGGACATCACTATGAAGTTTTAGTGATCCAGAAAACTTTGCAATGCTAAATTGATGTGCTTGACAACAGTACAACTTACAGCTTCGAACTCAAATAAACCGTCATAATAAACCGTCCCCTTTTCGGCAATATTGTCTTGTCGGGTATCACTCTCACTGACTCGAACCTTGATGGTGAGGTTGAATAAGCATCTTAATTAACAATATTTTCCTCCCTTCCCTTAATATTTGAAAAATGAATGGAAGTAAATTTTTCCATGAGAATTGTCTGGAATGTACGTTTAACTATATCTAAAATTAGTAAACTAGATTATTATCAAGTAGTTAAACATATGCAATGATTCTTTACAGAGACTAAGGGTTAATCTGAAAAGGAATGAATTCAAGTCAACGTGCATTCAATTCCGGAATTTTCTCAGAGTAGATAGCAGTAAAGTAGCCGTAACAAACGCTGCTGGCTTCAAAGCATTTGATCAAAGTAACTCCTTTACTATGATTCCTCCATTTTCAGTGCAGTGGGGCTATGTCTTGAACTCTATAGCAATCGATGCTTTGAATTTGAAATTGATGCTTTGGTTCTGAATCATATATCTCGAATGACTGAGTACATGGAAAGCAGACGGAGATATATTTTAATGACCTTCCAGCATTATTCCTTGAAAGAAATAGAGCTACCTATAATCCAGGTTGAGCAACAGCGTAAAGAAGAAGCGGCGGAACATGCTGAAGCTATGAAGCTTCAGGAGGTAGTACTGGAGGCGGAGATGGCAGGGGTGAGGCAGCAACTTCACAGCCTACTACAAGAGGAAAAGCAGGTCGTAGCAACGCTGCGGAAGCAGAAAGCTTCTTTTGTCCAATCTAACGAGAAGTAAGTAACATTTAGAATTAGAATATCAGCATGGCGGTATGTTTTCAAAAAGATAAAAACAATTCATTACATGCCTTCTTGTACTCACTCTTATCATTTTATGTATGTCATATACGTTCCCATATTGATACAGATTGCAAAGAGAAACGGAGAAACACAAGAATGATACCTGCACCCTGCAGAAAGAGAAGTTAGCGCTGCAGAAGGAGACAGAGGCGGCGCACAAGGACCTTACTCTTCTCAGGAGTGAATTGAAGCAAAAGGAAGACACAGTTGCGGCAAAAGTAAGCAGGCTTAATTCTAATTATGATTAAACGACTGGAATTCATGATTTTAGGAATGTTTTGTAGAGAAGAGCTCATGATTTTCTTGATAATTTGCTACATTTCCTTTACGGAAGGTAAATACTGTTTGCAAATTTTAAAACTAAATTCTTCAGTATATTTTTGTTATAATCACGACGTTAATCTTGGGAATAAATCCTAAGCGACTCGACTAGCAGAACTGAAAGAACATTTTGTACGCAGCTGTTTCGATTCCATTTGATTGTCTTGATATTGACACAGTATCTCTTTATAGTTTGCTATTCGCTTCCCTGTTTATAAACTTGACATCGTAGTCGAATCTTATAAATTTTTAATGAAACAAATTTAATTAAAGGTTTTCAACTATTTGGTAAAATTAATTTGGCTCAAGTTCTGAGAAAACGAAAAGATTTCACAGCTGGAGGTATACTTAATTCGAATTTTAGATAAACAAAACTTATTTATACCGATTTCTTCTTGATAATGGATCACCAGCGAAATGCTCAGTTCACCGTTACTGTACTGCTTAAAGAATACATCAATGAAGTTCATAGCGCTGAGTCATTTTCAGAATATTTTATAAAACCTAGTTGCACCACGAACTTTTCGTAGAGAAATCAACCCACTATATATATTCTTAGGAAAAAATTTAACTCGTTGACAGGGTATTAGGACATATGTGTACCACGGGGTAAATTGCACAGTTACGCACCAGTATAAATGAGCTGCATTTCAAATATTTCACTACCATTTTTCAAAAATTATATTAGCGAATGAGAAAGAATATCATCGCCTAATTAGATTTTTTACGATTCTTAGAAAGAATAGAAATGCATACGAGCGGTTGAGTAGGCCTACGTTTTTCAATCTTGCTGAAATCTAATTTATTTAAACCTTAGCAACCAACAAAACGTCGTCAACGTGTTAAAACGACCTTACTGGTAGAGGAACATGTTTCAAGCCGATGATAGATAAGTTATCTCATTTGTGAGGGGTTAATACACAAATCCTCCAACATCAGCGACACGTACGAGGCGCGGGTTCCACAATAAAGGATGCATTCACTGCCACACTACACAGCGTAAGGCTGTCCCTCTGCAGGAAAAGGAAATAACGCGGAGCCTGACCGCCTTGAGAGCCCTGCAGCAGCAGCTCGACTCGGAGCAGCGGCGGGTGGAGGAGCTGCAGCTGTGCCAGGAGCCGATGCTCGAAGAGATGCTCCAAAAAGACATGCTCATCAAACAGGTATTCGGGAAAAGTGAATGGTGTTCCCACTTTTTATAATTCTCAAATGGAGGAGGAGACGAGCTATATTGTAATAATAAACATTCATTCGAACAATGCAAAAATACAGGTTTAAATAAGCGATTCGTGAATCTGCACATCAGCTAAAAAGTTGAAAGTGACATCTGAACAAACGTACAGTATGAACAACCGTAGCTGAAAAAAAAAACAATAAAACACGAGAACTTAGACATTTACTAACTCAAATTGGGCGCAACATACTGTTTAAAATCTTGATTCCCTTTGTTGTTTTTATCTATTAATACGTTTTATCCAGCATTCACATTCACGGTTCTCCGAGTATTAAAAATTCACAAATCATGACCAACTTCTATATTTTCTCTATAGTATGAAGTATAGCGACTTAATCTCTGATTTTGAGAGCTGTGACTCTATCAACAGCGTAATGAAAGAAATCAAGTGAAAGCTATCCTGTTGGCAGTGTTCAGCTGTCTAAAATAGATGACGGGAAATCTATGTAGTTAATTTTCACCTAATTTAGTTTTACCTAATCCACTTTATCATCAGAAAATAACTTTTGGATCCGTAGCATAAATTTCGCCTTTCCACTAACTCTGTAGTAATCATGTTGGAACGCTGCAAAATAACAAGTGCTTTTAGTTCTTAATTTTTCGATATTTTCAAGTTGAACACGAGAAGTGCTACTCTGAAAAAAAATAAAATATAATATTACTGCTAGCTCGCCACTTTACTTGTGAGGCAATGTATCGTCAAAGTGTTCTGTCTAATTTATTTAAGCGTTAAATTTAAAGTACGCTAGACGAATCGATGAAGTAATGGCAAAATAATTTGTTGAAATTATAAGCTTATTTTTCACTTTTTTTAAAATAGGCAGCTGCACAGTCATCAGTTAAACAAATAGATACGACCAGACCGACTATGGCTTTACTTTCTAATGAGCGAAAGTGACCTTGATATCATACGTTCACTTTTTCTTTCAAATTATACAGTTGGTGTCACCACTTGAAATATTTCGTTTTTCCAGCAAAAATCATACACCTTTAGCTTACTTTTACTATCTACTTGATTTGAGCTGAGCGAGGCTCACAACACGGCAAAACTGGAGGTGAGCAGCCGCGCCCGTCAGACCAAGAACCTAGCGAGGCGCCTGGCGGGGGCGCGTAAGGAGCAGGCGAAGCTGACGCACCGTTTGCACTGTCGCACTGCCGCCTGTACCCGTCTGCTAGACGGGCTCGCCTCAGCTGTGGCGGTCATCAACTCACCTGGCCAGCTTAAGGAGGTCATCAAAGTAAGCAAAACGCAATGCTGACGAAGACTGACGAAGTTCATGGTGAGGAAACGGTTCCATGTCGCCCTTCTCCCTTGTAGCGATCATTCTCGAAATTACAATATTTACACAGTAATTAGTACGTTAGCTTGATGGCTCAGATCACATCATCCTGATGCTCAGGGAGAACAACTTTATTAGGGAGTTGAAGATAATATTTCATAATATTTCGCTTACTGCATTTTCTCAAAAGGTAATTACAACTCTGTAATTAGGTAATTGCAATACATATATATATATATATATATATATATATATATATATATATATATATATTGGAAACAGTCTTTCTTTCAAGAATATTTCATTAAAAAGCACGCCGTTTTTATTATTGATTAGTTTTTTATTAAGATTTTCTATTTTCCTGAATATATTCCTAGCGTCATTCCTCTCCGTTTCTGTGCAAGCATCAAACTAGACCGTCATGGTACCTATGTGTGCGTGTGTTGATCAATTACAGACATTCTGCACCATATTACAAAGATAATGTATTTTTTCTAATATGAAATTGTAAAGCATCCATGTAAAAAAAAAAATAAATTCGTTGTGTGATCATCCATTTATACTGCAGTAATATACTTATTCGGCCTATAGTTATATGCTTATAATAATGTGATACCTATGTTTGTTTATCAATTGACGACAATTTGCGCCATATTTCAAAGATAATGTGATTTTTTTTTTCTAATATGAAACCATTATAGGACATTAAGGTTTTCTTTCTTATTCACGTCCCACAATCGTTTTCATGTTTCTGACTTAAGTAGACTGTTTTGTGCCACTATTTTTAGTACGAAATTTTATAAAATTCATGCTATAATAAAAGATATTTTCTCCGTTTCCCTCGATTGGAATTTCTGGTTTATACTGACTAGTTTACGCTGATATTTGCGCACATGCTTACTTGTGTAAATGTGTACGTGTCCACGCTATGCGTATGACACTCTGTAGAATGCGTATGTATTGCCTCGATGTATAGAAATGCATTTGCGTATGCTTACGAGTCAGGTGTAAATATGTGCGTGGGTATATGTGTGCATGTGTATGTGTAAATATTTACATGTATACGTGCATATATGTGTGTACTAGACTGACAACTAGCATTTTTACTAGAGATAATGGTCTTTTTTTCAGTGCACTCTCAACTTGTAACATTACCTAACTCGTCATATCTTTAGTATTGTAAAGCATTCATGTAAAAACTATACATTTGTTGTGCGATCATCCATTTATATTTAAATAAAATGCTTGTTAACTAATGACCGTTATGTTAAAATTGTTGAATCAGAAATACAAAACCTATAATCTTCTTGGTCCTCTTGCTTATATGTACACACGTGTGTGTCCATGTTAACGAAACCGGTGTTTTTCGTAACCTGGGCACACACATGGCCGTAAAACGCGTGTATATATATGTGTGTGTGTGTGTATGTGTGTGAGTGTGTGTATGGATATATACACACATGCATACGTATATGTACATATGTGTGTATGTGGGTATATATTTATATATATTTTTCTTTTTTTTATGCGTCCTCAAAATGACACTTGTAAACATTGACCGAAACAAGCGATTTCATATATTATTTCCTGGCGTCAAGAATTGCGAAGTCTTATGTCATGTACATGTAAACTGTCAAAAGTGTTTTCACCCCACAATGAAAATGCATCGTCCATGAAATTGTGTTATCTCTTACAATTTTCATTACATGTATTATCAGATGTAGATTAAGCTAGATTAGGAGTTCATTGCCCTCAATCATTTCTTTTGACTAGTGACACGAGTTTTTCAATACTCGTGTGTGTGTATCATCTAAGTGTATTAATTTTAAGATATTTTAAAAACCAATGATGGTACTTTTGTACCATCTCTATTGGAAATAAACCATTTTTTTTTTCTTTTTTATGTGTACATATATGTGTATATATTTACATGTATGTGTGCACATATGTGTGTACTAAACTGACAACTAGCATTTTACTAGAGATAATGGTCATTTTCTGTTCACTCTCAACTTGTAACATTACCTAACTCGTCATCTCTTTATTATTGCAAAGCATTCATGTACCAACTAGACATTTGTTGTACGATCATCCATTTATATTTAAATAAAATGCTTATTAACTAACGACCGTTATGTTAAAATTGTTGAATTAGAAATACAAAACTTATAATCTTCTTGGTCCTCATGCTTATGCGTACATATATATATATATATATATATATCTGTATGTGTGTGTGTATGTATGTATGTATATATATATGTACGTATATATATGTATATGGATTTGTATTTATATATTTTTTTTTTTCATGCTTCCTTAAAATGACACTTTTGAACATTTGCCGAAACAAGCGATTCATATATTATTTCCTGGCATCAATAATTGCGAAGTTTTATGTCATGTACATGTAAACTGTCAAAAGTTTTTTCACCCCACAATGAAAATGCATCGTCCATGAATTTGCGTTATCTCTTATAATTATCATTACATGTATTGTCAAATGTAGATTAAGCAAGATTAGGAGTACATTGCCCTCAATCATTTATTTTCGACTAGTGACACGAGTTTTTCAATACTCGTGTGTGTGTATCATCTAAGTGTATTAATTTTAAGATATTTAAAAACCAATGATTGTAATATTGTACAATCTCTATTGGAAATAAAGTTTTTTCTTTCTTTCTTTCATTGCTAAGGAGGTTAAAAAGGTTGCTAATAGTCGACGCGTTTCGGCGCTCTTGCGCCATTCTCAAGCTATGCGAACAAAATGCAGCTATGATTTCTGAGGTGCTTCTGTAATGGCTGATCGGGATCAAATGAAAGGTAGGGTGGCAGAGTCGCCCATGTGAATTGGCTTTGTTGGCGGCTTATGTCGAATCGGTGGGGCGTACAGTCGTTTGACGCGGCCAGGTGCAACTCACGCGGTCAGCGTCAAAAAAGTTTGAGAATCCGGTGGGTCCCGGTGCTCTGGTTGTTAATTGTTGTTTTTTTCTGTTCTATCAGTATTGGTTCTACAATCTGTAATCTATTGAAGTCTGTTTCTTTGCGTAGAATTTTTGTGTTGCTCACTAATTGGTTTCTTGTTAGGGCTTGGCCGTGTGTTTCCGAAACTTGTTGTTTTGGGCCTCCTGTGGATAGGTGCATGGTTAGGCGTCTTGATAGGGTGGTAGACACGCTTCGGAAACACACGGCCAAGCCCTAACAAGAAACCAATTAGTGAGCAACACAAAAATTCTACGCAAAGAAACAGACTTCAATGGATTACAGAATGTAGAAGCAATACTGATAGAACAGAAAAAACAAACAATTAACAACCAGAGCACCGGGACCCACCGCATTCTCAACCTTTTTTGACGCTGACCGCGTGAGTTGCACGTGGCCGTGTCAACCGACTGTACGCCCCACCAATTCGACATAAGCCGCCAACAAAGCCAATCCACATGGGCGACTCTGCCACCCTACCTTTCATTTGATCCCGAGCAGCCATTACAGAAGCACCTCAGAAATCATAGCTGCATTTTGTTCGCATAGCTTGAGAATGGCGCAAGAGCGCCGAAACGCGTCGACTATTAGCAACCTTTTTAACTTCCTTACCGATGATGCTAGGAATATATTCAGGAAAATAGAAAATCTTAATAAAAAACTAATCAATAATAAAAACGGCGTACTTTTTAATGAAATATATATATATATATATATATTCTTTACTGAGATTAATATTCCTTCTCAGTCATTTTGTACATCTATTTCTTAAGAAAATTGTAGAAGATTTTTCTCGTAACCCATTTAGATCAGTGTCCAAATTTCCATTGGGAATAGGACATAAATAGATAATTAACAGAAGTCGCCACACGCTTAAAATACTCGTTCAAAGCGGTCTATAACGAGGTCGTCTCACGGAGAGAGCATGCTTCCCTCGAAGGGCTGAGGCAGGCGTTCGTTAGGGCTGCAGACGGAAAGTAGATGGTACTGCCGTCATTCCGCTTCCTTTTTGACCACAGCGTGGTGGATTTGTTATATTACACCTCTTTTATCATCAAAGTATGGAGATTGGCTCCAAACTCCAAGTGCAGTTGCAAAATAACAATCTCCGTAACACTTCCTTTCAATTTGTCAGTACTATTTGGACAATGATGGCAGTAATTTTAATAACGTGCCTAGATGTTCATTGGTAGTAAATCGGCTCCCTGCCACTACAGCTAGACCTTAATCTATTTATACGAACACTATATATCGACTAGTCACCCTGCACGGATCTGTGAACTTGAAGCTTGGCTCCAGCTCAGCACTTCCTGTGTAGCCCGAAGTGCAAGTTATTAGCGCAAATGTCTTACTCCGATGCGCCACTCCAAACCAATCAACGGTAAGACATACCGCCGTGATACCGCTTCCAGAGCAAGGCCTATACAAGAAGCGTGCTCTGCCAAGCAGCTTCATTTATTATTCGATAATCTCCATTCGACACTCTTCACTTACTCTGCGGTCATCGCATGGTCAAGACCTCTCTCCACTATCGCTCCACAGCTCTGTTCAATAGTCACTACCTCGGACTTGAAGCAAGAGCGAGCCTTATTCCTTTCTATACCTTGGCGTCGGCAACAGCTAACTCTACTTTAATTAAAGAAGGATGCGAAGCTCACTCTCTTTCCATGGCACAGCCAAAGTCAACTCGACTCTAACGGCTGGCCCAACTCTAAAGAGTGAAATTAGCGTTTTTCTTCTCCGACATCGCCAGAGTTAACTCCTCTGCTCTCTGCCTCGTAGTCTCAATCCAAACGTCTAAAGCTTGGGCTACAGAGAGCACAGCAGTGCTACTACATAAGCGCTCCTTCATCAGCGCTTTTTTACCAAGCGCGTTCCCATGCACACCACCTCTGGCGAGTGAAGCCCAAGGCACAGGTTAACGGTCTCTGCACATTCAACTCAACGTCCAGCACTATACAATCTGATACATACTTCAACACGTTCACACTACTAACGCTCATCTACGAGTTCCTAGCCGGTAACGAAGCCGGCAGTCACGACTTTTCATAAGCTCAATACGACAACCAGTCACTCAACCGAGGTCTCTCAATCGGCTATGACAACGGTCCGGGTACACCCGGACCAATGTGTCTGTACTGGTGGACGTCACCCTTTAAGGCTTTCGTCATTCAGAATACTCTGGTCCAGTTAAGGACTGAGTTAAGCTTAAGGACTAAGGGAATACCTAAAGAATGAGAACGAATAATTGAATCTGAGTGGAACAGAGAAATTATTTCAGATACCTACTTTAATACTTTTGACGAGAACGGTTCAATTCATTTTATATATTCTTCAAAATTCTTATGCAGTCAAGAACATTAGTTGGTGTAGATATAAACGAATTATTATTTTCTTGACTATGCTCCACTTATTTAATCTTGAACCAGAGTTGCAATCTAGTCTGAAGTGACATTGCTCAATATCTTCATAGAGTTATAAAAATGCATGAATTTTGCGGTCAAGGTGGTATACAACGATAAATTTAAGATGAGCGATCATGGAATCCTTCTCGTAAATAAACTTGGCCTGACCCCTCTTCAAAAAAAGTTCTCTTATCGAGCCAAATGCGTGTTGTCTCTTTATACCTTCCTCAAACAAACAAAACAAACATCGGCATCTACGGATGCTTTTTTCCAATTCAAGCCTGATACATATCACCTTGTACATTGGTTTTTCAAATGCCTTATAACCAACACCAGAACGCCATGACAGTTTCCTTCGGTCAAGACCGGTACCCATTTCCAATTAGGTTGAGTGGGGTATTGTGCTTTGAATTTTTCCCCCTTACCCAACGGAGAAAATCTCCACCCAGCGCGGGCAAAGCAATGCGTATCTTGAACGAACCCCTGCACTGTAACGAACCGAAAGCCAATTCCGAAAAATGATGCCTCGGTGAACTACGGAGACCAAAAAGCTCTCGTCAATATCAGGTGCTTTATTGTGGAACAAACTACACACAGCACAAAAGTCTTTCAAAAAAATAAATATTTAAAGCCATGGCAGGAAAGTATGTCATTTTGCGTATTTACGATGAATGTATGCTGCAGTACATCCGGGAAAGTTGTTACGGAATACTTTTTCCCATTAATCTAAATTACCCGATTTTCGATCCATGCTCATGTAACAAAGTAAATGAAAATTGTGATCCCCAAGCCATTCTCATCCATGATCACCGTCTTTCCTCATGTGAGTGGTATTAATAAGCTTTTAAACATGAGATAAACTAACTAAGGGAATGGTTTTTATGTTTTTCCTTCAATATTTCATTCAATCATTGAAATGACTATTGTAATACCTTTTACGGGTTGTCCTCGAAGCTATTGTTGTAAGTTATGGTTAACAATTTTCTTCAAATTCAAAGGATTTCATTTAATAGACCTAGTTTTCAATTTCGAGTGAACATTTGCACGACTGCATTTCATTGCATCAGAATAATCAGAATTAGATGATCAACTGTTTGCTAGCCTTCCGAAAAGTGGCAAAGGCTCGTCGATAACGTAGGTATAATCATCCAAAGCGTCATTTCTCTCCATGAGGACCTGAACGAGCGGCATCTGTGCGTGGCAGAGCAGCGCGGCCTGTGGACGAGGCCGGCACTCAATGCAGGCACCCGCGCCTTGACGGTAATGGCAGTTATAGGTAATAAAATCTTTGGTAGAATTTCCTTATATGTGCTCAACTGTAACCGTATCCCCTACTTATGGCCGTACATGAGTGGGAGAGATTCAATCGTGCAGATTGCGCAGTGGAGGAGGTTGTGAAATCGCATGCCGGTCCAAACCTCATGAAAGTTAACATTGATGTAGAATGAACTCGAGAAAGCCCTTTTCTAACGGCTATTCTACAACGAAAAGTAAGACCTACTATCATAAGAAAAGTTTCTGGTAAAAAATGATAGTACAATAAGTAGTAAAATTGATGAGCCTAGTATATCCACCCTTTACACTTCAATCGACCGACAAATTTCCCCCACCCTTCTCAGCTCATGAGCAAGCCAGCTAAACCTACACTTGTCAATCGCAGGAAGATGATGCGGCGGGAACCGACGACAGCGAGGCTGCTCGTGAACTGCTACGTCAGCGCCAGCGACTGGAGCGAGCGGTGTCCAAGTTGAAGAGCGCCGCCGCCAGGAGGAACGCCGCCCACAGGCAGGCTCGCAGCACGCTGGTCAAGGTGAGAGGTGCAGACAGCAAGGCCTGCAGCATGCTGGCCATCCTCAAATGCCACAAGTCGCACCAGTGCATATTGAGGCACGTAGGTGCTTTTGGCACCTAGGCGCTAAAATACACGCTGGCTTTAATTTTTAATGACGAATAACAGTGATACCAATACTGCCCTTACACTCAAGAACGATGTTCTTACGATGTCAGCCTGGGAGTTGAATAACAATAATTATTCGAGCGGACTGATGTAGCGCCTGTATGATCCAAGGGTGTGAACTAAATAGCAAATAAAAATGCAAATCTCTACGTTGTCCCGCGTAGTTCATAACGCTTGAGATTTAGAAGACTCAGCAAGAAGTAATTAAAAAGTAGAAAATAATTGAAAGGAAATAATTAAAGAAAGTAATTAAAAGACTCAAAATAAGTAAATTTAAGTTTAAAACGAATTGAGCTATTTGAAAAAGAGTCATGGAAAAGAAAAATACCAGTTAGGGGTGCGTCGTGGAGACATGAAGGACGGATGAAGTGTGTGCGAATGGCGCATAGTGATTTTTCGAGCTGCAACTATATAGCAATAAAACAAACATTCAGCTCAAACCAGAATGCAAACTCTTCCTTTTTCTTAGCATACTTCAATGAATAACGGTAAATGCATATTTTCCTTTGTTCCAATTTAATGTTTTATCGTCTAACTAAAGGTTTTAAATTACTGACATTGCATCTCCTCAGGGGGCTATAACTATTGTATCTGTGGAAATTAGCTTTCTCAAGGGAAAAATGCGCGGTTCCCGAGCTAAAGGTAAGGTAGGGCTACTTTTTATTTGAATAAAATTGGTTTTTGTTTTAGTTCGGGCGGTCATTTTTTCCCGGTTCACTGCCTTTATTTTTTCAGTATCTCTGACCTTTCTTTCAATTCGTTTCATGAACTTCTTTCCTATCTAGCTGTATCTACGCGCAAGAGGTCTAGTGCGGGAACACACCTTGCGCAAAAAATCCTCTCGCCTCTACCTCCACACTAAATGATGTCTCAATGCTTTCTCTTTTTAGAACACCTTCGTTGTGGTTGGGGAACGCTTAAACCAACTTTGACTAAACGTAACCTGAGTAAACCTTTAACTTTTTTCAGTTATTCCAAATGAAAGAGATGACGGCTTGAGATTCAAAGAAATGGCTTCAAGATTCAACGCCATTTTTAACATACGAATTGTAATTCTTGGCCAGGAGAACAGCAAGTTATTATCAGAGTTGACGAGCATCAGAGAGACCGCTTGCCGTCAGGAGGAAGAGATACGTCAGCTACACAGCATCGCTCCGCGGCCGCTAGCCAAGAGGTAGGCAGCAAACCGTAGCAATGCAGGGAGAACCTGTGTGTTCTCTTGATGCCCGAGCCATTCATTAGCGCACGTGAAGTTCATGCAATGTTGTATTTTATGCCACAATTTTGTTTCATTGCATACTTTGATATCTGGTTGATACGCCTGACTGATATTCGTAATACTTGAGATTCGCAGTGTAAAGGGAAGAGAGGGCAGAAAATAAAATAAAAACATTTCGTAACACATTTGCGTTGATCTAAAGAAAGTCACGCGCCACGGGAATGACATGAACATAGCTCAAACCTGGAAAATTAAAGTCATCAAATAATGTATTCATCTTTATTTGTTAACGTATTCTTATTCAATTCTATACGTACGATATTTTCACACAAAAAGTATGGAAAATATTTCATTCTAGGCAGGCATGATTCATGTTACGTTGTACGAGAGTTTTCAGATGCCTAATAACTATTTAACACCAGGACGCAATCACAATATATGTTTCTCACGAATATCAACCACTGTAAAAATTCCAACCAATATCAATGGATACAACACAAGATACGTACGCTATACGCACCCTTCTTATGTAGGGTCGTAACTTCGTCTTTGATAACTCAATTTAGATTAAATTACGCTTTCAGGCAGAATAATGCTCTCCAGGGTTATAACATACAAAAGATGAAGTAAAATTCATAAACCCAAATCTGACCATGAAAATTTTACACCAACAATAACAGATCCATCAAAATTACTTAAAATTGGCTCGAGTACCCGGTGCTGACATGGAGTGGAATTAGCTGTCCAACCACAAACAAAGCGCTCACTCTCTAATGAAGATGAATTGGTGATATCGAGCTACAGATAAAACCTCATTTTGGGATGAGAACCAAATTTGTCACTGAAGAGTCTCCTCAAGTCAGTTCAAATAAAATCGATTGCCCTTGTTTCAGTTCTTGAACAGGATGCGTAAGAGATCAAAACCTTGATAAGTAACATTGTATTTCATAAAATTCATACAAAAGTTCTTGAGCAGTTTTATTTTCATCAGCAAGACTAAGATTCGCAAAGTATTCTCAATACCCCACGCAGAAAAATAACTTACACAAATGAAATACATATTATCCACTCAAACCCTCGTCATTCTCTGCCCTCTTAAGATTCTTATTTAATAATTCTTTTAAGCGTTTAGTTTTGCTATCAATTTCAGCAGGCTGGTCAGAAGCAGATTCGTTGCCATCATAACTCCCGTTCTCTTTCTCATTTGAAACAAGCTTATTTTTATTGGTGGGCTCAATGTTAGTGCTAGTTGGCACATGCAAGTTCTTGCTCTCTTCATTTGATTGAGTACTGCTCTCGTTCAGGCCAACACTCGCTGTCTCATGGTCATCTTCACTTTCAGATTCTGAAGAGCTCTCAGCTGGATCATTCTGAGAACCTTTTCTGCGCTTGCTGCGGAGATGCTGTTTTCTTCGCTGGCGTTTTGCTCTCTTCTTCGCAGCCTTCTCTGCTGTAATGCGCTCATTTTCTAACAACTTCTTACGATACTCTTCGTCTAGCCGTTCCTGTAGAAAAAACTGGCTATAGATCTCACAATATAGAATCAGTGAGCTTCTCATACATAGCATTTTCGACTCCGCAATTTTGTCGTATTATGAGCAGTTTTCTTGATTGTTTTATAATTTTCAACCGTTCTTAGCATTCATTCTATTGAATAAAGTTCTATTATATTCTGAACAAAATCCTTACAAATAAGCCATTCTAGCAAGAACATACAAAGCAAATGTCGGGCAACACTTATGTATTTGTCAACTTATTCATGATGCTTGAAATTCTAACAAAAAATTTTATCGATCAGCGATCAGCGTTAACACTTGTGCTTCATTTAGATTGTACATTATTCGATTTATTTTCATAAGCATTTTTTATCTTCATGATAAAAGAGAAAATTTTCTTGTTTCATCAGCTGGAAATCTATACTTAAGCTCAGTAGATGGCGCCCAGTTGTATAGTTTGTATAGAAGTCCACATATCGAAAAACATCTTGCCTTCGTAGGTCAGTCCTTCAGACACTGAACAAGGTTTGAAGGTCAAACCTTAGGGTCATGTGAAATCGGTCAGGTCAATGTATTTGAGGCATTGGATTTTAATTTTTTCTTCATATGAAAAATAGTAGAAATTCAAAACACATACTAAAACAATTCAAAAATCATTCTAAAAATAAAATAACATCACTTCAAATGACGACCTCTATTAGCTATGCTTTTTCCTAGTGGGTGGGTGAAATTTGTATCAATGCCAGGTTAGTCAAGGCAACTCTGGCAGTTTGGCCAAAAATTTCCCTGTAAGGTCGCCTCAAAGATGAAAGTAACAAGAACAGGTCTGAACAGCGTGACGGCCATGAAATGTCACCTCGAAATAACAATTTACAGTTAATTTTTTTCTTAGTTGAGCCACAGACGCGCGTGAAGGGTGCGCAGTTGTCAACCTGCTGACAGCGGCACACACTTTACATGCATCGATAGCTCATCGTCTTCTACCGTTTTGGCAAGTTAATTTTTTGTCTGAAATGATGCCCTAGGCTGCCACACTTTTAAAACTATTGCTAAATGGGATTTTTCAGGTGTATAATATTTTATACGTAAAGGCTACCATAAGAGAAAAGTTTATCTTGGCAAGCCTTAAAATTTACTAGAACAGCAAATGAATATACAAAGAAAAACTCGAAAAATCGCGAGCCATACCTCGGAGAAGGTGATGACAAACTTAACCAATTTTGAGAATTGCATATGATATTGAAGTTGAATACTTTTTTGCATGAATTACAAATTTCTACATTTCTCTTTAAAAAAATGAAACTAAAAACATAGAAAATTCACCAACTCAGCCCACTTCAAAACCCGTCAGGTTTGATTACCAGGCTCAGTACTTCAAAAACAATGACAAAAAATAACTTTCACTGCTTGTGCTAGGATTCACGTAGTACTAGATGCAACTGAATAGTTGAATTATTTCTAAAAATACTGCTGAAGTATTTAGGATACCGAATAAATGATATATTCTGAATTCTGCATAAAATTAAGGATTAAAAATTGAGGACAGTGCATGAAACCAACACTACCTTCTCAGAAACTTGATGAACAAACTGCTGCCGAGCGTACTCCCTCCTGCGAATGTGGCGGTAAACATGGAACTCGCCACTGCCAGCACCAGCACTCGAGCCCATCACATTGCGGACAAACTCGGGAGCATTAGGGAATTTTTTGTCTTTTGGCCTCTCTGGAATAAATGCTGGCTTCTCCTGCACAGAAATTATGTGCTTGTACAAGTCTATAAGACCAAGCAATCTATTAAAACTACAACTGTATATAATAACAGTAGTGGCAAACTTTGCTACTGAATCTTCTACCGCTTCCTTGCAACGTCAAGAGTATGGAAAAGCTTAAAAAAAAACTTGGCTAATCAAGTGTGTATGCAGCCCTCATAATAAGTAGCATGAGAAAATCCTAAATTTAAGAAAACAGTATTACACACCACAAAATAGGTCTTAAAGTTTAGAAATATCTGTCAAAATATCTCAGGAACCCCCTTGGCCATCTGCACCCCAGTAATTGGTATATTTCAGAAGATGCCCATATCAAAATTTCAGCTATGTTTTCAATGTTTTTCTCAAGTAATATGATTGGCCTTATAACAAGGGATAAGTTATAGCCAACAATCAACTTCAAGTAAGTCAGTAGAATAACTAGACTATCTCAGTGGGGAAGGGAAATTGACATACACCATCAGCAGCAAAGGAAAATTAAATCAAGCTAAACCATGTTCTGAAAAAGTCAAAATTAGTTCTTTTAATAAGTTCAGATATTAAAATTTAAGTTCTAACAGGACTGAATTTCCCAGCATCAGATAAATTGTTACAAAATTTTACAAATTGCTTGTAAATACTGCCATAAATATGATAAATTACAATTCCATCCAATTCAAAGGCAGGATTGAGAACTTAGTGGCTATATGGAGAAGATGCAGCATGAATGTAGCCCATGCTTAGTGATGTACTTGCTATATTTAAGCTGAGGTAGTAACATAGAATGAAACAAGTGTTGACAGGCATTAACTTTGTTGAAAGTAGTTAAAAGTATTTTACATGTCAAGGAATTCTTGGAAATTATTTTTAAAACCCCCTTAGTCTAGCCTGCTAAGTACATCATACGCATAACCAAGTGAATTGTTTTGGGTTATACATCTCAAGCATTGCCAAGTGTGTTGTTTTGAGTTTAAATTTGTCCACCCCATGGAAGCTGAAATACATTATTTTCCCTATATCATCAATTAACTACTGCAATGTTCTGTGTTTGGAAAGTGATACAAATTATTAAAAAAATTAAACATTCACAACAATAAATAAACTAGCTTTTACACACTTGGCCTTACATTAGAGCTTTACTTTACTTATCCTACATGAAAGAAAATATTTACAATGCTCTCTGGTAACTGCATATTATATGTTTTTAAGGGGATCATCTGGGGCCCTTGCCAGATCCTGTCAATGTCATGGTCATTTTGCATGTTTTTGTTGTAGAAGGACCCTTAGTTGGTGGACTATTCGTTCCTAAAATTTTATGGCGCTACGACAATAATTCCCCCCCTCCCGGGAAGGGGGGGGGGGGTGAAGGGACCAAAATATTTCAATTTTCCCAAATTTGATCCCATATAAAAAGAGAACAAATGGGAAATGGAAAAAAAGCCAAACGTGAGTGCTTTAGAAATGTTCCAAGGATTCTAAAACTGCATTTGTTTTTGTTCTAGCATCAAAACTGAAGGAGGAGTCCTATTTTTAAATATCGATATCAATGAAAAGCACCCAAAATCTTTCAATTTTCCCAATTTTGACTTCATATAAAAAGAGAACAAATGGGAAATGGAAAAAAAGTCAAATGCGAGTATGTTATAAATGTTCCAAGGATTCTAAAACTGCATTTTTTTTTGTTCTAGCATCAAAACTGAAGGTGGAGTCCCATTTTGAAATATCAATATTAGTGAAATATCAATACCTAAAAACCAATATGCCAAATTTTTGCAAAATCTAAGGCCTGAATCAAAAAAATGAATGGAATAAATTGTGTTTCTTTTCAAATGTTACATATCATAGTCAAATTTCATAAGAATCAGACTGAAAAAAGGAAAAAATTATGTTTTTGATAAAAAAGGAAAAATTTTTATAATTTTTTTTTTGAAATCACAATTCACAGTTTGAATATGAAGTTATGTATGGAAAGTATTGAAATAAAAATTAAAACTGCATTCAATTACATCAATTGTTCATTATATTACACTTCAACACAAAATTTTATTTTTTGCTTATACCCAACACTTTGAATTTTCAACATTCATCCTGGGACTAGTTCTCGAGTTTTGATGCTAGAACAAATCCAAAGACAGTTTTAGAACCCTTAGAACATTTCTAACAAATGTTCGTTCTGCTTTTTTTCAAATTTGATTTCTTCTAAGAAATATATAGCTCTAAATCCCAAAAAATTGTTGCTGATTTTTGAAATTTCCAAAAATTTTGAAAAAGTAGAAAAAATTTGAATTTGAAAAAAACTGAATAAGAGTTTGTTAGAAATGTTCCAAGGGTTCTAAAACTGTCTTTGTTTTTGTTCTAGCATCAAAACTGAAGGAGTTCCAATCTGAAATTTCAATAAAAATATACAAAAAACACATTTTTCGTCAAAGAAAAAAACTAAGGCCTAAATCGAAAAAATTACAGGAGTAAAAAAGGTTTACTTTCACAAAAAACATATACTGGCCAATTTTCAAACGAATCGGACGAAAAAAGGTCTCAAACCCGGATGATCCTCTTAATTACATGTTCAAGTTCACAAAATTATTCTGTGTTGCTTTTAAATTATTATACTGAATTACAATTATAATAACAGCTGATACCAAGTTTGGTAAACTATGTTATGAATTTTTGTTTACCAATCCTGAAATTACGTCCTGATCCATATCTGTATGTAGCTCTGCTTTATAAAAATTTTCATGCAAAAACTTTAAAAATATCAATGTGCTAAGAACAAACATACCATATAAAAGTATCAAAATACAAACTTTTAGGTTATCCTCAATTTTACACTTTTTCTTTGCATATAAGTCACATTGTTTTCAGCATGTGTTATTCCATTTGTCAAGCCCAAGAGCCTAAATTCTTTTTTGCATATATGCAATTTTTACTAAGATATGCAATGAAGTAAAAATTTACAAAGGTTAGAATAAGTTTCCCCCCAATAATTTACCATCAGATTCATTACTTTATGCTTAAGACACTGAGACACTGCCACAAAATACTTCAGAGATAAGCTCTAACCTAAAAAATTTTATACATTGAAGCAGTTTTTAGGATGTTATACCAATTCAATTTTGCTCACTTGGGACAAGTTCTAAAATTTTTCTTAAGTAGTTATTATATTTATAGAATTGAATCAATATTAACTCTTTACAAAATTTTTCAATAATTCATCTTAAATATGCAAATTTAAACTGAAACAGGCCAATGACCATGTTTCTCATAAAATATATTCCATTTATTCTATGAACAATTATTAACTGCACAAACTGGTCATCACGACATTAACCCGTAACAGAAGTATAATCATGCTTCCCTATTATTCAAGGCTTGGTCACAACACAGTATCCTCTTCGTTAGAACTAAAACTTGGAACTCAATCCCTACGGAGATCAGTGAAAGAAATTCTTACAAAGTATTCAAAATAAATTTTGAATCTCATTTCCTATCACAGAACTAGTGATGTAAGATAACCAAGTCAAATCTTGTCTCCTACATGGCTGGTCCTGATACTGTAATTTGCCATGGTTAATATTGTTGATCCTTTGTCTGCTCTTAAATTGTTTATAGAAAAATTGTTAACATCTAGTCCATAAACATTATTGTACACCCTAGAATTTTGTTGATGGTAGGATGCCCTAGAAGTCGCTGAAATTATTTGGGCCCACAGGTAGCTTTACTCAAATTTGAACATTGTACTATACTTACAAAACAATCTACCACTGTATCACTTTTGGTAAATAAATTGTCTTTAATTGTTTAATTTTATTTTCATCTTAAGGTAAATTTCAGATGACTAACAATGTCTAACTACTGTGCATTTGCTATTTTCTCACCTTTAGCTTTTATTCATCCAAGTTTAATCAAGAAAGTTAGCTTTAAAATACATAAATGATTAATGGCTAGATCCTTTGAATACTTACAGGATTCTTCATTAACTTCTCCAGTTTTAACCTCTGCAAATCTGTTGCATTTTTAACAACCCTGACATTTTCATCGTCAGAACTCATGATTGTTGGAAACTACCTGCAAAAATAAACAGTACAATTTACCTTGTCAAACTGCAAATTCACGATACTTCTACTGCAGTCACAGCAAAAAATAGTAGACTAAGAGTTGTAGCTCCAAACTAGCTTTAGGCTTGCTGGCTATAAAAAGACACTTCTCCAACTTTGTAGCTTGAAATTGAACATGGGATCAATGGCAGTCCGGGCCTTAGTTACAGCCTGCAGTTTAATTATATGTACAACAAAACCAGATGGTTTATATATGTTTCTTGCCAAAAAAATTAGACAGATCTGAGGGGTTATCCTAGGTCATTACACATATCAGCTACCATGAAAGCATTGCTAGAAGGTTCAGTTTGTCAAAAATAAGGCTTACAATGCTCACATTACGATAAACTTTTCAGACCTTCTCTAAGAAACTAGCTGTTAAAATGCATCTTCTCTCATTCTACACCTTCATTGAAAAACTTTCACTCCATCAACAGCAGTCAGGTTGCATTCTTCATCCCCTCCAACAAGAAAGATTAGACATTAGTTTAAGACTCCCTAACCATCTAAAAAGCATTCCAAAGAGAGGAAAATGGCGCCATTTAGTATTGAGATAAGGGAATATGGAATCTATGCAGAAAGGGCATAGAAACAGTTAAGGAGAAAGAAGTCTATGAAATATAAAAGTTGAAGAAGAGAGTAGTAGGTACAGAAAAAAGTGGTCTTCAACATAACAAAAATATTTTATTTCAACAATAAGAAGGCCTACCTCTCAGCTTGGGCCCTCACTCATTTTCCCCTTGGGAGTGCTAATTCCCATAGATGAACAGTTGTATCTTACTGTTGGGGTCCTACAAGAAAGCTCTTTATCAAAATCACACTTTGCATACCTGGCATACCAATGGTTTTCTCCACACTTGTAATGAAACATAAGGTATATACTCATGCAAAAATATGGCATTAGGGTAGGCTTTGGAATTAAGGTAGGCGTATCATTGGGGAGAAATGCAAGGTAGCATCTTCGCAAGCTTGTTGTAACTGAAGTAGGGATAGGGAAATGATTCCTTGAACAGACTTTGCACAGATGTGGTAGGTATAATTGAAGCTTAAAATATAATTAATAGTGAACAAAAATTAAAATTGAACCATATATAAGGTTATGAAATAAGGGTAATAGGTATGCAAAATTCATCCTAGATATTCACACAGGAACTTTGGTGGCTCACATGAAGGTTATTAAAAAGCTTAAGAGGGAGTGGGTATTAAAGTGAGTTTGAAGATGTAAAAGGCTTCTTCTTAAGTGGAGCTTTGTCAGAGGTAGACAAGAATGAAACAAGATGTAAAACCAGATTTGGTCAAATAGGAAGTAAGGATGGCTCTCAGCATAAGCTAAGGCATTCGAACAAAATGCCTAAGTGGCACCATAAGAAAGTTGAGCCAAGGGTCAAGAAAAAGAATATCAATGGGAATACAGTGGTACCTCTGTTCTGGACCGCCTCTATACTCGACTAAATCGGTTCTCGACCGAAAAATTTGAGTAGAAAATGCTTCGGATCTTGAACAGATTTTTGGTACTCGACTAGCCGAGTCGACCCGAACGTGCTCCTTGGCCAGCAGGCAAGCGTCAGTTCGACTCTGACCGTGAGCGGAGTAAGACGAATGCAGTTTGTTCGAGTACTGTATTTCTTCCCAGATTTTAACTTTTTCATGTTGCTCCAGCCCTTAATTATGGGTCCAAAGAAGGACAGTGATGTGGGGAAGGCAAAGAGGAAAATAGTGAGGACCACTATTGAACTGAAGAAGGAAATTATTGCAAAATATGAAAGTGGTGTACGAGTGTCCGACCTCGTGTCGCAGTACGAAATGGCATAATCAACCATTTCCACTATCTTTAAGCATAAGGAAGTGTTGAAGAAAGCTGATGTTGCAACGGGAGTGACAAGAATTAGTAAGCAAAGGCCTCAGATAATGGAAGAAATGGAGAAGTTGCTTTTTATCTTCATCAAGGAAAAGATGTTGGCAGGGGACAGCATTAGTGAAGCTCTCATCTGCGAAAAAGCTCTTCAAATTTATGAATCGTTATCATGTAATGCTCGTGCACATTCATGTTTCATTGTTGTTTGGATACACGTTCTTTTAATATTTTAGGTATTGTTCTGAATGGTATGAACGGATTAAATTACTTTCCATTATTTCTTATGGGAAAATTGGTTTTGGTTCTCGAACAAATCGGTTCTCGACCACCATCTCAGAACGGATTATGGTTGAGTACCGAGGTACCACTGTATATGCAGCAAAATACAAAAGAGGGCGTTATAACAGACGTCATCACGAGGCAAGCCACTTTGTGTAAAACATTATTAAGCTTTGGAGGCAAGTCTGTAAACAGTGAGAAAGGCAGCAAAATCAGTAATAATATGTGTTGTAGGAAATGAGAAGAGGCATTTTCTAGAGACTAAGCAAGAAACATGCAGCAGGCAAGTATTCGATTAGTGAAAAAATGCATTCCGTATTTGTTACAAATAGTAGCTATTCATTAATGGAGAGTGGTGGTAAATCATGATGTGATCATATAGATAGTGTCTTCTCTTTATGTTGTGCCATGTGTATGTTTCTGTCTTGGGTATTGTCATTCATTACTCACATGTTCATTTTGAATTTTAATAAAGCAGTGAAACCGTTTCATAGTTGTTATTTCCATATATTTATCCAGCAAATGCAAAGTAGGTAGAACAATTCCTGCTTCATATTTCCATTTATCTTCTATTCTCCTTTTTTATGTACCTTTCATCTCGATTTTTGGTAAATGTTAAGGAGATGCAACTTTTCTTCTATGCACTTTTTGGGGCAAATGAGTATTCAACAAGTTATAGCGCTATGTCAATTTTTGTCTTTGATGGCTGGAATGTGCTCGATCGTTCAATTGCGTTGGAAAGGAGAGTTCATTGTAGTCTTCCCCTCAGGACAATTTCTTCCCACTTTAAACACTAGAGTTATGGTAAGGACTTTACCGCTATAACTTGTTAAATACTCATTTGCCCCAAAAAGTGCTTAGATGAAAAGTTGTTTATTTTGATGTAATTACTATGATACAGGCAACAAAATTTGAAAAATTGATCAGTTGCAGCTCCTTAACATTAACCCTATTTCTTTTGCTTCCTTTTCTATACTATAGAGCATTTAAATATCTTTTTTTGTTGTCAGGTGCTCTCCATGCTCTAGTGAGGAGACCACTAAGGTGCTGTGAAACACTGCTTTAACGTTAATGAGTTCTATGTTATGCGCATTCTTATTGCATTTCTAATAAAGGATGTTCTACCATTTCTTTTATACTGCAATCATCCTGCAAATATTAACTGATTTTTCATTCAGTCCCTTATCATGCGTGCCAGTTCATACTTTAACACTTTGACTGCAACGTGAGCCACTGATGGTACACAGAAGGAATTTTCATAATGCTGCTGACCAACCAGTAGCTACAAAATGAATTTTTATGAATACTTAATCAATGCTGTTACCGGGAGGCCTCCTAAGGTTTTCATCACGCACTATCGGCTGTGGTTTTTGTGTGCTCTGTGATAACATTGCTTGGCATGCTTAATTTGTGTGTTTCTTTTTGTTTGTTTCAGCCTAGATTCTTGCTCTGCTATGAACTATTATTGTGCATAAATTAATCTTAAGCCTGGAAGACCTGGCTTGCTTGAGTCCTACCATCTTGGGAGGTGAGTTGAATGGTTCTTCTAGTTAATTAGCATGTGCCTGGTTGGAATTTTCAGTTCATCAGTTTTGGTTTCTGATTTGGTTGCTTCTTTTATTTTTTCCCATTGTGTCTTGAGATGTTCATTTTGATTGATTTTCATTATTTTGAATTGAAGTTCTGTTCTTTATGTTCATTTTACTTATATAATTTGGATTTTTTATTTATTTTGATTTACTTTGCATTATGAGATTTATTTGCTTCTGATTTCTGTTTAATTTCTGTTTGTTTGTTTTATTCTTTTTGTAAAGCCTGGTCATGAGAGTTGCTTGCGGTTCTTGTACTTATAAGTTGCACTCATTCTTTTCAGCCAGCAAGTCAACACCTCATGTCCATGCTCCCTATGCTCCCTACTCTTGGCTCATCTTATCATACCGGTCTGTACATTTTCTTCTATTTGCTGTGCCTCTGGATTAGTTATTTCTCATATTCTGGTTCTGAGTAAACTATAAAAAACACTAAGGTTTCATTTCACCAATAGTTAGAGACTTATTATGCAAGATCAATGATGTATTATGGGAAATTCTGACCCTGCAACAATGCTAAATAATAGCACAATCCAGTTAATGTTTGCTATTTTCAACATTGCTGACTACAATTAACTTAATTTGAGTTGAATGTTAAACTTCAGTTTTACTTGCCACAATCAGTGTTGAACCTCCACAGCTATTGTAAACTAGAGTTGACATAAAAAACTTCTACCATAAAACATATCTACATTCTTCTTATCAGGTCACAGGGCTAAGAAGTTGATCAGTTTTCTCTAACTCTTCAGCTTTTTGCAAATCTACATAAAATATTTTCAATTAGAAAGTTTCCTGCTCTAATTTAGGTAATGGCATTTGGAGTACAATGATTTAATTCTCCTAAATTTTTGAGAGAGGCACATTTACATAAAATTTTCAAAAGCAGCACCCTCCTTGAACTTGAAATTGAGGGCCAACAGCGTCGGGGCCTTTGTAACGGCCTACAATTTCCTCCTCAATACTCACAATATTCACACAAAGGGTTCAGCGTCTGTCTGCCAGACTTGTCCAATAAACTACTCAGGATCCACCAATCCTTGTCACAACTGCCATTAGTTGGCATTACTGGGATAACCAGTATGTCAAGACTATCTCCTGGTATGGTGAGTTATTACAGCCCACTTTACATGACTGGCTTGTACCAGTCACTGTCTTTTACTCCAGGCACGTACCTGAAAAACTTTCATAGCATCAATGATACTCAAATTACATTCCTGATCCAATCTAACAATTCAGCTCATATCCCAATCATCTTCAGCATATCTGGCATACCACTCATTCTCTCCATACGGCTCAAATACCATATTCATGAAACTCTCTCTTTCTTGCTCATACTTACTACATTCCAGCACAAAATACTCAATTGTTTCCTCCACTCTACTATTACACTGCCGACATAATCTATTATTGTTCTCATTCCATCTCTATGTACGTCTGTTCACACTCGATGACTTACACCTCACAGCAGACAAGAGTTGACTTCCAAAACTTCTATCATAGAACATCTCAAACTTAGGTACTTCCTTTTGCATATACCAGTTAAGTGTAGGCTTCTGCCGCATGCTAAGCTTCCACTTATTCAATTCATACTCTGTTGTTTGCCTCTCAATTTCTTTTTTCCATCTCTTGCAGTCCCACTCAGGCCCTACACCTCTAACATTTATTAAACTCCAGTCATCTACAGGTCTCCCAATTCTAACATGAATAATCTTTTGCATACTTAGTTTCCTTGCATGCCCCCGACATACTTTCTCCCAATAGCTTACACTCAGATTTCATTCAAAAATTTGCTTCACCCACCTGTTATTCTGCTTTCTTTCAATCCTCACCTTATAGTTCAGCACAGCTTTCATCATTCTTTCTGAAAATAGGCTCCACCCTAGGTCATCTCTAATGGCTTCTAGTTCTGTAACTGTCCATTTTGAAGCACTCAATGCTATCGGTCCAACCTTATTTTGTATTACATCCAGCTTAACACGATCACTTCCATTCCAGGCAAAGGCACTCATACCATACATGAAACTAGGTACAGCAACATACTTCTACATTTCTCTCACACATTCATATTTGTTTGCTCTGTATCTGGCCACACTACTCAACCGTCCACTGCACTGCATTGCTTTTGCCACTTCCTCATCCTTAGTTCTAGTGCATCCATCTTCACTTATCATACAACCTAGATATTTGTATTCCTTTGTTCTACCTATTCTTATTTTTCCAATATTCCACCGTCTGTCTCTATCCGTCTCATCACTATTTATAACCATAACCTTACTTACCTTATAACCATAACCTTACCATCATCGTGCTACCTTCTTGACATCATCATCACGACGCAACCGGAGGACTACGAGATCAAGTCATCAGATACCTCTTTTTCTTTTCTCTATCACAATGTATTTCTTATCTTTCTAATCTTAATCATCTAGGATGCTATAGTATTCATTTAGAAAGATTGAATGCGGGATCGTAATTATTGTTAGTCAGTATTGTGGGTTTTCCATTTATTAATGAGTAGCTACTGTCGTAACGCGTTTGTTCTCAGAAGTAGAGAGGCGCCCTCGTTCCTTCAAGCGAGCGGGCAACAGTTAGTCTTGCGCGGGGAGGCAGTCGAGAAGGTTCCTTCATTAAAGAGTAACAGTACAAGATCATATAAACTTATTTGTGTCTTCCCCTGCGGTTCATCGCCTTTGGCGATGAACCCGCTTTGTTGTAAATGACTTCTAGTGTCAAAGCTACTTAAATTTGTCTCTAAATTACCTGGAGATTCATCTTGCTCCAATCATTCATTATAAATGGATCGCAAAGGCACCAGCCTCCTCGCAAATACTTCGACAACGCCAAACTGGATTCTGCAGATAAGTTAACATGTTTACTATATGCCTAACCAGCTTCTCTCTCGACAGCATTGTGATATATTAGGTGTCTGCGTTAATAACGAAGCTTTGTAATCTTTTGTGTCTTCAATTTCCTTTGTAAGTTAGAGAGAGATGATAAAGAGATGATGATAATGATGATATAAAATGATGCACATACGTAAACCATAGCCTTCCGCTCTTACACCAACGTTACCAAAGGTCTTGAAAATATGTCTTATAAATATAAATATTGTTTGTCCGAGTATCGGACTGGTGGCAGCATTGAAAAGCTATCGTGATTACAGACTAGAAAATAAAAGATAGTGACAAATAATGACGAATGTCACGAAATAACATGCATCACAATTACAAATGTCGGCAGCAATGAGGAACAGAAAAAAGCGACCATTACAAATGATGTGACAACGGAGGGATAAAATATAGGAAACCATTACAGTGGGTTAGAACCTTTTTGGAATTTTCACTATAAGAACAGTGGCTAACCCTCACGACCCAACCTCTTTACGTTTGTAATAGGGTAACTTTGTAACTACCCTTATTAACTAAATTACGGCGCTGGCATGCACGCGCGCCGGCGCCAACTTCAAAATACAATTATTCAAAAATAACTCATCAGCGAGCAGAATGTCATTCTTGTAAAAGGTTTTTGAATGTGCTCTTTTAGTGATTCTAAGCAACAAAATTTTTAATTTCCATGCAGCACCTAAAATAAATATTGACCAAGCCAACTTCTAAGTTGAATAATTCAAAAATAACATATCTAGGCCCAGAATGGGAACAAGTCTCGCTGAGCGGCGAAGCCGCTCAGCAAGAATGAAAATGTCGATTATAACTGGAATTTGATGCTGATTCCGAATCTGCAATTTGTTTCGACCGCTCTCAATTTTTTTGATTTTTTGTGATTTTTTAATTTTAAATTTTTATACATTTTTAATGTTTTTTTTGGCCTGCACCACCTCATGATCCAAACTCTGCCATTCTCGACCCAACCTGGTCGGACTTGGCATACTTTGGCTTGCACCACCTCATGATCCGAACTCTGTCATTCTCGACCCAACCTGGTCGGACTTGGCATACTTTGGCCGGTCAATATTGAATATAATGTTGTCAACGAATTTCATAATTTCGTAGGTATAGATAGGTAATATAGTCGATTTCAAGACGTTTTACATGAATGACAATGTGCCCGGAAATGCTTATTTTTGGAGATATTTAACTTTGAAGTTATAGGAACGTCATTTATAAAATTGAACAAACGGAGAGGTAAATAAGCAGAAATCCGGTTCTGACGTAACGAAAGGTAAGGTTAGGTTTGATAAAGTTAATTTAGTCAAGTATCCTAACCTAAGTAAGCCTAAAATATCTTAATTTAACTCGACCATACCGAGGCCGATGACTCCCGCCAAAAAACTTGGCGTGGTCCGCGTCCGCAAAACGTCGGAAGAGCCATATCAAAACTGCCGTTAATGCTATTCTTACCTGGCGTTATTTATCCTATACCTCCTAAACTAAGCATTTCCGGGCACATTGTCATTCTTGTAAAACGTCTTAAAATCGACTATATTACCTATCTATACCTACAAAATTATGAAATTCGTTGACAACATTATATTCAATATTGACCCTTTGGCCTGCACCACCTCATGATCCGAACTCTGCCATTCTCGACCCAACATGGTCAGACCGTGCCTTGAAGACCTGAGTACCGGATTGGGCCGGGTTCCACCCAACCTGTACGGACATGGCATTCTTTGGGCACCATCTCAGTTGTTGCTAGCCGCCTTTAAAAAAAAAATAAAAAAAATAAAAAAAATCGAGAACGGTCAAAACAAATTGCATATTCGGAATCAGCATCAAATGCCAGTCACAATTGATATTTTCATTCTCGCTTTGCCGCTCAGCAAGACTTAAGCCCCCAGAATGTCATTCGTGTAAAATGTTGCTAAATGGGCTCCTTGACCGATTGTTTGAAACGGAATGTTTAATTTTGGTGGATCACCTAAATTCAATATTGCCCATGAAATCTGTACTTGGCCTTTATCCATTCACAATGTCGAGCACCTTTGTAGCTCATGTCTACATTCACTAACCACGACCACATCATCAGCATACAACAAACAGCTCAGTCTCTCATTACCAACTTTCAGTCCTAAGCCACTCATTCTCAGTAGAACTGCTAATTCTTTTGTGTACAATTCAAAAAACAGGGGAGATAGAGTACAGCCCTGCCTTACTCCTCACTTGCCTTGTTTCCAAATTCCTAACCTGTAGATAGCACTTGTGCTCTCCGTGGCACAGCGGTTAAGGGATCGGACTTGTACGCTGGAAGTCGCGGGTTCGGTCCCAGCGCTGGCGCGGAGATTTTTCCCGTTGGGTATAAGGGAAAGCTCAAGCACAATACCCCACTCAACCCAGGTGTCGGAAATGGGTACCGGCTTTACGGGGGAACCGTCATAGTGTCCTATATATAGGGTTAGTTATAAGACATTTGAAAAACCAATGCTAAGATCATATGTATCAGGCTTGATTGGAAATAAAGCATCCCAAAGATGCCGATGTTAACCTAACCTTGTGTTCTCATAGAGACTTCGTACAATGTTCACTATTTTTTTGCTAAATACAACTCTTCTCAAAATTTCAAACTAACCCGATCCACTTTGTCGTATGCTTTTTCAATATCCAGGAATGATAAATATAGCTTTTCATCCTTCTTTATTTGCTCAATTATTTCACCCACCACAAACAGATTCGGTAAATCTGAAGAAGATGACAGTTGTCGATTTTCCACTTTTTGGTGCCTGAACCTAATTAATTGAATCAAAATAAACAAGTTTTCTTCTATGCACTTTTTGTCTCAAATGAGTATTTTACGATTTATAGCGGTAAGTTTAGTTTCGTCATTGATGACGAATGCGCTCGAATAAACAGCTACTCATCGATTTTCAAATTTTTGTTGCTTGAAACATGGTAATAACATCAAAATAAACAACTTTTCTTCTATACACTTTTTTCGTCAAATGAGTATTTAACGAGGTATAGCGGTAGGTTTAGATTCGTCTTTCATGACAGAGCGCTGGAAGCGAGACGCCATTGCAGTATTGCCATACAACTCGATCAAAGAATTTTTTTCCGCTTCAAAGACTGGAGTTGCGGTAAGTCATTTACCGCTATAACTAATAAAATACTCATTTGAGACAAAAAGTGCATAGAAGAAAACTTGTTTATTTTGATCTAATTATCTATGCTAAGGCATCGAAATTTACAAAATTGACAACTGTCATCTCCTTCAGATTTACCACAGACAGGGTGTAATTTCAGAATTGGAGGACATAAATTAGAAAAAAGTTAAAAAATTTTGAAAGGAGTCATTAAAAAAGTTCACTTTTCCCTACATTTTAGTGAAAAAAAAAAACTTCGAATTTTGTTATTATGAATAATTCATTTACTTCAAAGCATTACAAGCCACTAAAATATGCATATTTGACATTAATTTACTGTCATTGGATATTCATGGATAACATTTGTGATTACTAAACAGCAAATGACTCAAGATTTTGAACTTCTTGATGATTGAATTCAACACAGTGCTGAAGCCTCTAGAAGTATTGTCAGCAGCATCATTAAATCTCCATTTTGCATTTTAATCTTAGATTTTAGTATTTTACTATTAAATTCTATTTTTTGAAATTAAAAATTATAAGACTTGAGTAGAACAAATTATTTTCAATCAAATCTTCAGCCTTTTAAAGCTCCTTGCACTGAGTTAAATTTTTAGTTTTGCTCTCAATTTTTCATAAAAATGATAGAGAGTTCTTGCTACTAGACCTTAAGACAGGAGAAATAGCAATTCGGAACGGAAATGCTGCAACTCATGGTAGGAAAAACATCATGCAAAACTTTTTGTATACATCAAGGAGCTCAGCTATGGATAAGTCTGAAAACTTAATTGCGCTATCTTTCTAGACTATTTTCATTTTTAGTATGTGATTTTTTTATTTCTGCCTCTTCTAACTGTTGAGTAGCACCATTAAGTCTTTTTTTGTTGATTTATGCTGTGATGCTATTGTTTGCGCAAAAAGATAGGTAAATGTCAAGGAGAAGCTGCTAATCGATGTTCGAATTTTTGTTGCAATAAAACACTTTTCTTCTATACACTTTCCGATAGAAATGAGTACTTTATGAGTAATAGAGGTAGATTACTTACCGCAATCTAGTCTTTCCAGAAGGGAAAAATTGTTTTGGGGAGACTCCGATAAAATCCGTTTTGACGCGCTCGAATTATCGCTACGTTAAGTTATATTAAGTTAGTTTACGTTACCTTAACTTGCTTTAGGTTACATTAGGTAAGGTTGGGTATGATTAGATCAGTTCAGTTTTGTTACAGTACGTCACCGCTATAACTCTCTAAATACTCACTTCCCCAAAAAGTAAATGGAATAAAAGTTGTTTATTTCGATGTAATTGCCATGATTTTAGCAACAAAATTTTGAAAATCGATTAGTACCTTCTCCTCAACATTTACCAAAATATCTCATTACTGAATTATTAATTTACAGGTAACATTTTGTTTCGATGCGTACATATGTTATCAGCCTGGTTGTACATGAGTATAAGTAATTTCCCAAGTTCCAACTATCTTTACACCAAAACTAAATGAGGAAATATTTCTCTTCTTTTACCTAAGATAGTCAGTTTGAAACTATTTAACTAGACATGAACTTGAACTTGAAATTGAGGGCCGACAGCGTCGGGGCCTTTGTAACGGCCTACAATTCCCTCCACAGTTATCACACAAAGAGTTCAGCGCCTGGTACCAGACTTGTCCACTAAACTACTCAGGATTTACCAATCCTCGTCACAAGCTGCCATTGGATGGCGTCACTGGGATAGCCAGTGCGTCAAAACACCATCCCCAGGCATATTGGGTCATTACTGACCATTCTACCTGACTGGCTCATTCCAGTCACTGTCTCTTACTCCAGGCACGCACAAGAAACAATTTCATAGCTTCGATGATACTCAAATTGCACTCCTGATCCAATCCAGCAAGACAGCTCATACCGCAATCATCTTCAGCACATCTGGCATTCCACTCATTCTCTCCATACTGCTCAGACACCACATTCATAAAACTCTCTCTCTCTTGCTCATACTTACTACATTCCAGCACTAAATGCTCAATTGTTTCCTCTACTCCACTATTACACTGCTGACATAATCTGTTATTATTCTCATTCCATCTCCATGTACGTCTGTTCACACTCAATGACTTACATCTCACAGCAAACAAGAGTTGACTTCCAAAACTACCATCATAGAACAGCTCAAACTTAGGTGCTTTCTTTTTCATATACCAGTTAAGTGTAGGCTTGCGCATCATGCTAAGCTTCCACTTATTCAATCCATACTCTTTTGTTCGTCTCTCAATCTCTTTCTTCCACCTCTTGCAGTCCCACTCAGGCCCTACACCTCCTACATTTATTAAACTCCAGTCATCCACAGGTCTCCCAATTCTAACATGAATAATCTTTTGCATACTGAGTTTCCTTGCATGCCCCCAACATACTTTCTCCCAATAGCTTACACTCAGATTCCATTCAAAGATTCGCCTTACCCACCTGCTATTCTGCATTCTTTCAATTCTCACCTTATAATTCAGCACAGCTTTCATCATTCTTTCTGAAAATAGGCTCCACCCTAGGTCACCTCTAATGGCTTCTGTAGCTGTCCATTTCGGAGCACCCAATGCTACACGTCCTACCTTATTTTGTATCACATCCAGCTTTTCAAGATCACTTCCATTCCAGGCAAGAGCACTCATACCATACATGACACTAGGTACAGCAACATACTTCCACATTCCTCTCACACATTCGTACTTGTTTGCTCTGTATCTGGCCACACTACCTAACCGTCCACTCCACTGCATTGCTTTAGCCACTTTCTCACCTTTAGTTCTAGTACATCCATCTTCACTCATCATACAACCTAGATATTTGTATTCTTTTGTTCTACCTATTCTGATTTCTCCAATATTCCACAGTCTGTCTCTATCAGTCTCATCACTATTTATAACCATGACCTTACTTTTATCGGCACCAAAGTTCATCTTGAAATCTGTACTATATCCATTCACAATGTCAAGCATCCTTTGTAGTTCATGACCACATTCACTAACCACAACCACATCATCAGCATACAACAAACAGCTCAGTCTCTCATTACCAACTTTCAGTCCTAAACCACTCCCTCTCAGTCGAACTGCTAATTCTTCTGTGTACAATCCAAACAACAGGGGGGACAGAGTACAGCCCTGTCTCACTCCTCTAACACTCCTCACTTGCCCTGTTTCCAAATTTCCTAACCTGTAGATAGCACTTGTGTTCTCATACAGACTCTGTACAATGTTCACTATTTTTCTGCTAAAACCAACTTTTCTCAAAATTTCAAACAGCCTAACCCGATCCACTCTGTCATACGCCTTTTCAATATCCAGGAATGCTAAATATACCTTCTTGTTATCCTTCTTCATTCGCTCAATTATTTCACTCACTACAAACAGATTATCCTCCCCCCGTCTATCTTGCCTAAAACCATTCTGTTCTTCTCCCAGGACTCCTAATTCCTCAACTAAATTTTTCATTCTCTCATTCAAAATACCACAAAAGATCTTACATACGGTGTCACCCAGTGCAATTGGTCTGTAATTTTTAAGTTCTTTCATACTCTTATGTCCACCCTTATGCAACAGAACTACATTACACTTGTTCCAGTCATCCGGTACTCTTTCACTCTTCCATATCTCATCAAATAAACATTTCAACATACTGACTACACTCTCTCCTCCACATTTATAGAACTCATATGGTATCTTATCAGGGCCACATGCCTTTCCATTTTTCACTTTCTTCAAAAAACTTACAATCTCTTCACAAGTGATTTCGTCTTCCATTTGCAGTTCATGTTCATCTATCAGAAAATTTATTGGTTCATCATCTGTAACCTGCTCATTCATTCCACCAATGTCCTCCCAGTATTCTTCAACTGCTTTCACCATTTGCATCCTATCTTGTACACTGCAACCATTGACTACTAATTCATCAACTTGAACTTCACTACCTCTATCATTACCTTGTATAAACCTATACCAATCTTTTATTCCATCTAGACCTTTCTTTCTTAGATTTTCAACTTGGTGTCTCTCTTCTTTAACCCTAGCCTCATTGATCATTCTCTTTACTTTCTTCTGCTGGTCCTTGTACTCATTCCATACACTCTGCCATTCATCCTCAGTAATTCTGCGTCTTTCATACATTTTCCTCATACTGCGTTGTTTTTTATTTAAAGTCTTCCTTCTCGTTCGTTCTTCCTTTATCTCACTCGTAAACCACCTAGCATTCCCTGTACTTTTCCTGCATTTCATTCTACCGATCTTTTGCTCTGCCACATCATACAAGGTTCTTGCAATCTCCTTATTTAGGTCATTTACATTTCCACACCTGTTCCAGTTACATCTACTCAATTCATTTCTAAATTCTTCCCAGTTTGCCATTTTAATACGCCAATTTTCTCTTACTCTGCTGGCCTTCTGCATCGGCTCCTTTCCACCCCAATTATATTCTAGTACAAGCATTTTATGGTCACTATCAATATCAAAATCATCTTCATCTACAAACATTTCTTTGACACACTCTCTTGCTCTACTATTCACTATCATATAGTCAATTGCAGTTTTACATTCCCTGCTTTGCCATGTATGCAAGCCATTTCCTATTGTTACATTTAGGTTCTCAAGTTCATTCTCATCACAGAAATCAATCAATTTTTGTCCATTTGCATTCACAGGCTCACCCAGTATACCAACATGGCCATTCATATCACCCATTAAAATCAGAGGGCATCTGCAATGCTCTTGCACAATTCTTGTTAATATTTCATACTTTTTTTACATTCTCTTGATGAGCTAAAAAACCATCAGTTGTCATATAGCATACAACCACAATAACACATTCTCTGGCATGCATTCTTTCACACTTTATTACTAACAGATCTTCACTCTCAGGTTCATTTCCAACAGGAATTTCTTCTAATTTCCAATTTAGAGCATTTTTTACAATGAGACCAACTCCACCACCTCTTTTTTGCCAACTTACACGCCCTTTTCCAATCATGTAGTACTTACTCTCCTTACACTTTAAACTGACTCTATCACGCATTTGGGTCTCTACTACACCAACACAATCCAAATCTCCATTCTCAAATTCTGCTACAAGGTCATTTAACTTTCCTGCATTCCATCCACGCACATTTATACATCCAAACCTTACAACACTATTGGACAATTCACAACATTTTTCATTTTTGCTCTGACAGTTTTCCATTCATCCAGTTCCACCTTCCATTACAATATGAGTACACCCAATCCACTGGATGTATCTCCTGGAGAGTTTCATCTCACCTTCTTGAGTAAGGTGGACTCCATCTCCACGAAAACACCCACTCTGGATCAGGTTGTCCATATCAAGGAAGCTGGAACCCATTTCACGCTTTCTCATACTCTCAGCTTTCATACTCATGATCCTTTTATGCACTTCCCTATTCACCTCCTTTCGCACCCTTTCATACTCCTCACCACATGCAGGCCTTCTCAGCAGACTGGTCACAGCCACTCTTACATTCTTCTTTCGCGCCCTTTCAACAACATTCATAATTGCATTCACCGTACGCTCTCTCCCACATTCAAGCAATCCATTGCCACCTCCTTGCAGTACAACCATCCCTTCATCCATTCCATCTATCACTTCCTCAGCATGCCTACAAATCTCATTCACTCCCTTTCCTCTCATGCTCGTACATCCACTACGGTCAGTCATACTCACAAACCTATCCACATTCTTCACCATGCTGTCACCACATATTCTAATCGTAGGTCTCACTCTTCCTTTCATACTACTCTTTCGTTCAACTCTTCCACTCACATCACTCTTTCCATCCATCTTCCTTACATTCACTTCCACTACAGGCGCCTGCACCTCATGTGGCATATCAACAGGTTGCTCCTTCACTCTCTTCCCATTCATACTTCTTTCATCATGCTCATTCATCCTTCTACTCTCATCTGGCACATTTGCACCACCATTCACTTCATTTATTGCATTCACACTCCTTGCACCATCATCCACTTCATTTGCACTCCTTGCACCATCATCCACTTCATTTGCACTCCTTGCACCATCATCCACTTCATTTGTACTCCTTGCACCACCACCATTTACCTCTTCATTCACTGCATTTGCACCATTCTCATTCTTTCCTTCATTCAACTTCCTTTCATCCTTCAAATCAGCCTCTAAAGCAACCATCAGAATTGTCAATCTCTCAACCTCCTCTTCCAACTTCTTTCTCTCGTCATTCAAACATTTCCAGCACGTAAACACAAGATCATTCAACTTCCTCCGACTCATCTCTCTCAAACCTTTGCATGCATCTATATCTACCCACTCTTTACAAGTCATGCACTCAATCTCCTCATCCATTCCACTTGCACCTCCCTTCCTACGACCAGTCCTATTTCTTGCCATCCTCAGACACAGACTTCTATCTCAGTACAAATTTCACAGGCAGAAGGAGTCTTCACTCACCAAATCTACTGAAAATCAAGTTATCAAAAAAAAAAAGAAACAAAAACGTTTCCTACTACTCACAGTCACTCTCTACAATGTCAAACACTATACTCTTTATATGCAAGGAAAGCTTAACTACCAGTCAAAACACCTCAGTCAAAAATTGCAAGTCACCACACCAAAGTCCAATGCTCAGTCTCAACTCTCACGCAACAAAAAAACTACTCTCACGAGCACTCCATACAAAGTCACACACTTTACTCACGTGAATATACAAACTATACCAGTTTTTAGCAACTTCACTTTAATTCACCACAATATTCGTCGGAGGACCCAGAAACACGTGCACACCGCTCGGAACAGAAGTACAACATATAGTACAACAAGTACACAACATGACAGAGTGAAAGAAGAAAGAAAACTCAAATCGGACGGTCACAAATAGTGCTAATCCTTGAATACATCCTCGGATTTTCCAGTTTCTAGTACGAGAAACGACATTATGGACTACGCTGTGAAGTTACTAAAATGAAACCAGTACAATATCAGAAACATATAGAGTTAAAATAAAATTTCTCAAGCTCTTAGAAGCATATATATGAATTCCACGCATCTTAATTTCATTGTTACTTAATTTTGCATGAGAAATATTGTGTACCCATGATTGTGCACAAATATCATCAACGACAATAATACCTTTGTAGCATACAATTTAAACAATTTAAACAATTTAAACAATTTATTTACCACAGGAGATACAGAGGTAGAATGTTTCTTAAGTCTAGTACAATGGACAAGTTTGAATATAGCTACCTGTGGGCCCGAATAAGTTCAGCGACTTCTAGGGCATCCTACCATCACGCTATTCTAGGGTGTACAAAAGTTTAACCTAGTTCACTTAACCTAGTTTCGCATTAGACTGATCATTGAGATAATTAACTCGATATTTTACAAGTCGGCTATATTTAACAGTATGTTCGATAAAACGATTCAAGAGCAGAGAGAAGATTGGTTATGGTACACAAGGCAAGTTACATTATGACATTATCATTAGTTACATGTAGGAGGCAAGATTTCGACACGGTGATCTTACACTACTAGTATTCTGATAGGAAGTGAGACTCAAGATGTCTTTTGAATACTTTGTACGAATTACATTCACGGATCTCTGCAGGTATAGAGTTCCAAGTTTTGGTTCCAACGAAGAGAATACTGTGTTGCGACCTGGCCTTTGAATAATAAGGAAGCATGAATTTACTTCTATTTCGGGTTAAATGGTCGTGATGACCAGTTTGCGCAGTCAATAATTGTCTTAGGCTATTGTCGCCATCATTTCTTAATGTTTTGTAAATGAAATTACAGATGGAGATTTTGTAGAGATCCGAAAGTTTAAGTATTTGTAAATTTTTGAAAGAATCATTTGTGTGAGCATTATATTCTAGGTTCTTTACCGCTCTGACAGCCCTTTTCTGCAGAGTAAAAATTTTGTTGGTTTTATTTTTATCAGTTCCGTGCCATGCTTCTATTCCGTATTGCAAGTATGGGGAAATGAGCGTACGGTAGAGCATTTGTAAAGCTGTTTCAGGCAGAAAATTTTTAACTTTATTTAGGATTCCGATGGATTTTCATAATTTAGAACTAATATGAGTGATGTGCTCTTTGAAGGTCAGATGTTTATCTATTATGATGCCCAGAAACTTACATGAGTTGGTTTCTTCGATTTCACCTTCGCCAATTTTAATGCATGGGAGAGATACATCTTTCTTGTATGAGAAAGTAATATAATTTGTTTTATCGATATTTAGGCTTATTTTACTAGCTTTGAGCCACGATGAAACCTTGTGAAGTTCAGTATTTATATTCTCCACAATCATAGCAGGATTTTGGTTCGGAAGGACCGCAGAAAGCGTACTGTCATCGGCAAAAAGTATGAATTTGAAGAATGATGTAGATTTTACAATATCATTGATAAAAATCAGAAACAGGAGAGGCCCGAGAACAGATCCTTGTGGAACTCCATGGCTAATTGTCTGTGGGTCTGATTTTGCGTCGTCAATGACAACGTATTGCTTCCGATTTGTTAGGTATGATCTGAACCAATCATGGGCAATCCCTCGAATGCCATAACAGTGTAGTTTCGATAATAGTATTTTATGGTCCACACAATCAAATGCTTTTCGGAAGTCAAGAAATACAGAGAAGACAGGCTTTCCTTCATCTATATTAGAATAGAGGAATTGTAAATGATTTAATATAGCCTGTGTTGTTGATTTTTTAGAGCGAAAACCGTATTGTTTATCGTAAAGAAATGATTTTTGTTCAAAATAAGAGTACACTTTTTTATACACAATCTTTTCGAATACTTTGCTAATAATTGGTAGAATGGAGATAGGTCGATAATTGTTTACACAGGTTTTTTCACCACTTTTAAAGATAGGGGTTACTCTAGCAACTTTGAGGGAGTTCGGGAAAGTGCCTAGTAAGAGAGACTGGTTAATAATATTTGATATCAGTGGGGCTACAATGTCAGCAATAACTTTAAGTACTTTAGTCGGAAACGTTTGTAACCCACTCGATTTATTTTTCATGTTGTTTATGCACGTAATTACATCGGAGGAGTTTGTAGGCGTAAAGAAAAAGGAGTTGGGTTCTCGAATATGATCCATAAATTCCAGGTGATCAGTAGGTTCACTTGGAATACCATCAGCTATTGTTTTCCCTACGTTTACGAAGAAGTTGTTAAAGAAAGAAGAAAGAAAAATAAAAAACTTTATTTCCAATAGAGATTGTACAATATTACAATCATTGTTTTTAAATATCTTAAAATTAATACACTTAGATGATACACACACACGAGTATTGAAAAACTCGTGTCACTAGTCGAAAATAAATGATTGAGGGCAATGTACTCAAAGAGATTAGCAATTTCTTTCTTCTCATGATATTTTACATTATCTTGAACAACATATTCAATTTTCTTTTTATCGGCATTATTCGGTTTACAGCAGGAGTTGAGGAGATGCCAAATCTTTTTAACGTCAGTTTTGAATTGAGTAAACTTGAGCGTAAAGTAGTTCTTTTTTGATGTTCTTATCTGGTTTGTTACATAGTTTCTAAATCGGTTATATGTTTCTCTAGATATTCGTCCTTCGCAAAGGAGGGCTAGGTACGCTTGACGTTTCTTTATATTTATCACGATGTCTCTGGTAATCCAGGGCTTATGTTTATTTTTCGGGGTAACTGTACGAGTTACAATTGGGCAACACTGATTGTATGCGGTCATTATAGTTTCAGTCAACTTTACTACTGCTTCATCAATGCTCGTAGTATTATTGTTTTGTTGAGAGATGTGCAATATAGGCATTGATTCTTCTAGAACGGTGCGCATTTCTTCAAGATTTGATTCGTATATTTTACGATATGAGTAAGTTTCAGCCCGTGCCTTGGTGCAAGCAATATAGACAGCAATATCTCGTGAGCATACCGCTACATAAGCGTAAAAATTAGAAATTTGCCATTCATACTTAAATAAATTAATTAGTAGCATTAAAAATCTTACTCTAATTTATTACTAATTATTTTCTACTTCTAATTCGTAATCATTGAAGTTTTTGTGTAAATGCATGAAATAATAAAAATAACACTTGATATTTTTCGAGAGAGGAGCCCTCTGGTGGCAACACTGCGCAGTTGCGCGTCTCTTCTTTCGAAAAGCCACTCTTACTTTTGGCGTCCTACTAGCGGTGTTACAGCAAATTCTCGTGAGTTTAAAAGTGTTAGGAAATAATCGTGTTCTTTCGTCGTTCTCGTGAGTAATCAATGTTAGAATATAATCGTGTTTTTCTTTGTGTTCAGTGAGTATTAATCGTTGACAGTGCAGAGTGTTACGATACGTAGTATGCGTGGAAATTGTGATGTAGCATGTCTTTTCATTCAGTGCTTTGTTTGTCTTTTTTCTCAACGTGACTTAGCGTAAAAATATTGCGTCAAATGTGCATTGCATTTCCGTGTCATGATTTTATTATCAAAGCATAATCATGTTCGTTCCTTTTCTTTACGATAATCTACTAATCTACGATAATCTCTACTCGGAATGAACGCGGCGAAATTTGCCGGCGTTCGTTGCCGATAGTGCTTTGTTTAATGGCGGAACCTCATACCGTCGTCTCTTGTCACTACTCTGTGATTATAAATACTATAGGCATGTGTTATAGTAGCATTTATTCTTTTTTTTATAAACCGACTCGCAGTAGGCTTAAATTACGAAAAGTATTCATGCCTATGCTTGATAAATTTTGGAATTTCATTTCTTAATTCCATACTCATGGAAACCTATCGTATACCGCACTTATTTCAATATAAAAACATTTCAATAAAATTTAATTTAACTCATCGCATTTTCGTGACAAAACACCCACTACTATCTGCCTATCTTAAGTGTGTGCAAATTGCTGGCGGCTCTGGCTGAGGCCGACGCGTAAAGTCGCCGGCTAAATCGCCATACGGAATTTTCATGCTTTCGTGTTTTCCTTCTTCGCGTATTTTCCGCCTGTGAAATCAACGCTTAGGTTTTTCCTTTTTTCCTTTATCATTGGGGATATATCTTATTCCTTAATTCCTTTATCATTGCAATTGATCTACCAGGATTTTTCAGTAGGATTTATATCCATGAACTTTAGGATTTTTTTATGTGTTTTTACTGCTTTCAAAAGTGCAGTCACTTGATATTTTCACGATATTCACGTGTTTACTTGCCCGGAGTCTCTGTAAGGAATCACGATCTTTATTACCGGAAGTTCTTAAACCTAATACTCAGAT
Organism: Morinoia aosen; assembly: GCA_030386875.1. NCBI lineage: Eukaryota > Metazoa > Arthropoda > Malacostraca > Amphipoda > Talitridae > Morinoia > Morinoia aosen. Next base: position 91,404,925 of record CM059561.1, on the reverse strand, counting down.
TTTTAAAGCCAGAGGCATTAGTGATTAAACAATTTATTTATTGATAAAATCTGTCAACCAAAAATCTGTCCTATCTCTTTTGAGTTTGCCAAAAGTGAGAATCCTAAAGTAGCTGGAGTCAAACCTGTAGGAGTTTCTCGGATTTCTCCGTGTGGGAAGAGTTGTCATTATTATGATGGATTGTCAGTAGTGGAATGTCTTGATGTCTCTTCTGGAACGTTTCATCCAGCGTCTTAGACTCCTGTGCAGGACCTCTACATCATTGCCATACACACAACCCTCACAGTTTTTAATCTCCCTGGGTTCCCTGAGTGCCATTGCTAAATGCTATTCTCACATAAGCAGTAACTTAACTTGCTCCCGTTAATGTGCTAATCAGCTAAAGTGCCGACTTGCTTCTGCTCACATGAGCTGGATTTAACTTGCTCACTTACACCTCACCTTATTTTGAGTCATTAGTTCTACCTGAACTAAGTCACTGACCCTCGCTCAATTATCTAAAATTGCCTAATTCAAGTTCCCAAATACAACTCACTCATCCTGCTTACTCCATCGTGTGACTGCCGTCGTCAACGCCAGCCTGGTCCTCCGGCATGGATTGCCCACCTAGACAAGCTCGCCGAGATCAAGATCCAAGCCAGTTTTCCTGGTTTCCTCTTCCAATAAACTCCACCTGGAAAAAGCTGAGTTCCAATCCGTTTTTCATTATCCCTCTCATAATTTTCCCAGATCACTAGCGAGAAATCGTTCGAGTTTCTTTTAGCCGTTCAAGAATTAATATTTACATTCAAACCACCCAACGGCGAAAGAAAACCCGACACCTTTGATGATTCTACTGTTGGATTCTGACGTTTTTACTTCACTAATATAACATGAACAATACTCATGGTATCACGACTCGTTCAGAAGCCTAAAATAATATACTTCAATTATCAATAACGTGGAAACAAATTTTCAAGCCCTTTTAGATACGTACTAATCAATTTTTTTCTGAAGGAAAGACAGTTTTTCAAAATTTCCACTGTTGAAAACATAATTACCGAGTTCATGAGAAATGCAGAGCGAATACCTCCTTCCATGCGCGATTCTTTAAAATTGTTTTTAAAGAATCCACCGTCAACTGCGTTCTTGCAGCAATGAACTCACAATCTGGGCAATTAGAATGACAGAGTTAGAAAGAGAAGATTTTGGATCATATAGTACGAAATGCCAGGGGATTGTGGTTATGGAGCTCAGAACTGAAAGCATGGACTGCCAACAGATATATGTTTTAAAAAGCTCGTATGTGGCGAGTAGTTTATTTGGCTATTAATGGTCTAACTCAAAACATAGAGAGCTATTTTTAATGATATTTTACGAAACATTTCTCTATTAGAACCTGAAAATGGAAATAACTGGACTGATTCCTCAATAAGCGCCAACTAGCCTAAATTAGCACTCTCCTGATGAAGAAACTGTTTTATATACTTTCAAAAAATAGTCAAGTAATACATGAAGCAGTCTATTACTTAAAAAAACACAAGATAGCATATCTTTAAAATAAAATTTCACTGATAAAAACACCCTCAGATAATAATCGGTTTAAATAGTACATATGAAGAAAATTTATAGGCTATTTGCATTTCGAAAACGTTTCGAATGAACTACTAAACAATGTATTGATAATGCAATGACGTTCGAGGAAAAACTAAGTTATGAAAACTTTTTTGCTACCAGGTGTACATTTTCACCATCTGTTCAGTTATAAAATTTATTTTCATGAAAGTATATATAGCATCTAAGCATTTCACATTAAATTATGATCTCATTGTCATTATGTATTTCAAATTAAATTGCATTGAATAAAAAACACAACATAATTCTAACAAACTGCTGAGATATTGCACGCATTTGATCGCAAACACTTTACATATGTAGGCGCGTCTATGTTTAACATTCCATTAAGGTATACAAAATTATTTACCGCAACCAATTATCCTAATTCTCATTTACTAAAGATTTATGTACAATAGTTGTCAATATTTTCTCTGAAGAATATATACTTACAGCACAAGTTAGCGCAATGAGATGGCGGTGAAGCACGACGCAATGAGTGAAGAACAGTCGCCTGCCGCCACCTGAAAGTTAACGTAAAATATTCAATGTACTCAAATTTAGGAGATTAGAAAATTATTTAATTCCTGCAAGTTATTTTTATTCGTATTGTAGAATAATTCTGGAAAAAATCGAGGTAAATGTAAGTTTTTAAAAAGACAATGAGTGTATGAGCTAAGAAAATAATTGTTTTTATTATTCTTGAAAAAATGTCGCGATAAAATTTGATAATGGCTGAAAATCTTTGGTAACCAGTACTTCACTAAAAATACGTCCTACTGCACTGAAGTCGGTAGCAAAAAATAAGTGAAATAGAAAACCTGTAAACCAGTTTGTTCCAGAATAAATTATGAAACAATAGTATAACATGTAAAGTATGATCTGGAGTGGTAATTTTCAGGAAAGTATGCATAGTTTAGAGACCCGCTCTGAAATTTTAGATCACAAAAGATATCAATATATATCATTCAAAGAAATCTGAGATAACAATTACACACACGTATTCATGTCTAAAGCAAATTAGGGTGACAGGAGTAACGAGAGCAGAGCTATCATGAACACGCATTAGCGATAGCTTCTATTCGTGGCTGACGCATGATATTTTGTTGTTTACTCTACGTTTGAAACTTGAATTTTTTATTTTACCATGTCACATTTTTGCTGTTATTTCTTTTGACACTCGTAGCTTTAAACTGGGTTTTGGTGCAACACTAGAGAAATGAGAAAAAATCAGTACTAAGATAACAAGACGATACTCTGTTTCGTAAGCCGAACGCCTGCAATACAAATACATACAAAAGACCTAAATGCTTGCAGATTAAAAATACGCAGGAAAAAGCGCATAGACATCAATAGCTCATAGACTACAACGGGCCATAGACTACAACAGCGCAAAGACTACCACAGCACATAGACAACAACAGCACATAGACAACAACAGCACATAGACAGACAACAACAGCACATAGACAAAAACAGCACATAGACTACAACAGCATATCAACTACAACAGCACATCGACTACAACAGCACATCGACTACAACAGCACATAGACAACCACGGCACATAAATAACAACAGCACATAGACTACAAAGGCACATAGCCTACAAAAGCACATCGACTACAACAGCACGTAGACAACAACAGCACGTAGTCTACAAAAACTCAAAGAACTAATAGGTTGAGTGACTCAGTACAATGCCAAGAAATATCTTTAAAGCATCAGAAAGATTTCCGTTAGCCAATTGAAGCGGTGCATTATTATCTACTTTACCGGAAGCTTCAGAAACGAGTAGTACCTCATGTAAAATGCTGCAACCACTTTACGCCTGGCATCCAGTCCATTATTATTCAATGATTAATGCAGCATCTTCTGTGCTCCGAAGAAAAGTTTTGTCAACTCCTTTATATTGCACCATTGTTGACGGCCGTGTAGCTTCTGCGTTATTGATTATTGCGTCATAATGATTACAAGTTTCGTTTTCGGAGTCGAAGTAGTAGAGCAAAGTGACAAACCTCGAATCAAGGGAATTTTCACCATATTTGTTAGTTAAAAACCATCTGTATTCTCCGTCATTATTTCTGCGTAGTAGAAATACATCCTTCTGGTATATTACAGAAAAAAAAGGAATTCAATGGAACCTCCATACTTGCTGTATCTCACAGTTGGCGTGTCATGAGAAAGTGCAGGAGTCATCATCCTTCTTGCGTGGGCGACTAGAGCTTCTCGAGTTGTTTTGTTTCGAACGTTTTCCAGTAAAATATCACTGAAGAACACGACTGTTGAATAAATGAGATACGCATCGGGGTTAGCAGATTTTTCAAGCATTGCGTTTCCTTCTTTCCAATAGTCCCTCGTCCATTTTTCATCATTTGATTTTTCATTGGCAAGTCGAAGCATTTTCTGGCAAATGATACCTCGCATTTCGTCATGGCGACATTGGTCTTTCAATTCGATTTCCGCCATTGCTCTAAATACGCAATTTCCATCCCCTATTATTGGGACAATCTGACGAGCTTCAGCTTCCATGTGCTTTTGAAGGCTTTCAAGTTAATTTTCTTTGATATATCTTTTAGTAGAATGTGAAGAAGATCCAGCATCAATTTTTCTACACTTGAAACACAGCCATTTACCTCGTGGCACCTTCTTCAAGTCGACACAATTTAAATGAAACCAATCGCCTCCTTTCACTCCCTCATTCTTCAGTCGTTGTTGAAATGAAATACAATTTTCTCCATTGTCGCACCCAATCCAACGACTCTCACTGATGCCTGTTTGGCTTTCTCTTCCAATAGAGACACGACACGTACAATACACCTCAAGGTCTTCATCAGGATTAACAAATTGTTTAAATTGTTTAAAAACTCCAGGCTCATCTTCAATAGTGTCAGCATAAGCATTTTCTGACGATTCTGAGCCACACAATATCCTCTTAGGCTTTCTTGATTCATCGACCAGGTTTTGCTGAGTTACGTCGATGTTTTCAATCATTTTTTGAGAAAATAGCACAGGTGCTTGAACTGATGAAATTGTAATAGTGTTGGAAATGCTTTCATTACCAGCGGGAATTTTTGATGCTGAAACAAAATCGCAAAATTTGGTCCTTTTTACTTTCTTTGGACAAGGTTCTTTAGATTATATTTTCCTTTTGCTTGAAGCTATTGGTTGAGATTTACTCTTAGATGATCGCAGCTTAGATATAAGATTCCGTACAGTTGAGCTTTGATGCGTGGCTGGTTTGCCTTTCATTTAATGCTTCTTCATGCTCTCGCAAAAATATCTCTCGTGATCGTTTACTGTCGATGATTGCCATGTTTGAGTTAAACCGTAAGAAAACTTCAAAATTTACGTTGTCCAGTTTCTCGTCTTTGTAAGTATTGTACTGATATTTCGACTCGAATCGATCGCGCACAGTATTTGAAACATGAGACATAGCTCTTTCTGTGCCTGATTGGCTAGGTTTCATCAACTGAATGATTTCAAGAGTTCGATAAATGTTCAAATCTTTCACTTCCATTGCGTAGTTTTCATTCTCGTTTAGATATCGGCTAAAAACCTCCACGTAGTCCGTTTCTTCCTCGCAAGGGTCCCGAAGATCGACGAGCTTGTTATTGGCTACCGGCTTCCAGTGCTCGCGGAAGTGATCCAAAAATGTGCGAAATCCATTTTCAACACAGTCACAGATAACTTTCTGACAGTTTTGGGAACATGGCTCAAATGAAATATTAACGAGATCCAGGAGGCTTCGGTAGGCATCGAGACGGGCTTCATCGGTGATCTCAGTCGTCGACGCGTGAAGAGACAGGAATGTTGTAGCGAATAATATCGCCTCCGGAGCCTGTAGAAAGTCACTCTTCCGTTCAAGGATAGATTCAATCCAACTTTGATTTTCTGCAAGAACCTGTTCAGTATCCGGAAGCGATGAAGCTGATTCAGACCTGGTTTTTAGTAATTTATTTTTGATCTCCTTCACGTTAATTCCAGTCCAATGCGTAACTGAACGGAACTGAACGTTGTAGTCAAAGGTTCTCTCCGTTAGAAGCTTTTCAACTTCTTCTGGTGGATGCTGAAGTTGTGCAAATTGGGTGTCGAAAAGCGAGAGCAAGCTCATGAATTCAAAAGGTCCAAACGAAGCACTTTGAGCTTTTTTCTCCAAATCAGATACACAGTGATACACGCGGGAAATGAGTAAAACTCTGGCCAAGAAGCTTTCTCACCCAGATTAGGATAGTACATGAGAGATGGAAGAGCTTCGCACAACACTTTAACATTAGAAAGAAGAGCATCTAGATGGAGATGTAGGTATTCCGCGAATCTAGTAGCACATTGGTTTGGTATTATGCGGAAAACGCTTCCTTGAACGATATTTACATATTTGTGAATTTCATTTTTAACTACTGCGTGGTCATTGACGAAAGAAGCAATAGACCGACAGGATTCCAAAGTCTCGCTGACCCACGTTGGCATTGCTTGAGTCATTAAATTCTCAATTTTATGGCAAAAATCTGGAAGACCGTGCACTTTTCCGAAGTCATTGTCCGCTCTCAGCCTTTCGATCATTCCAGATTTTTTGCCAACGTAAACAGCAGCTGAGTCGGTAGCTACGAAGGCAACAGCCTTGAGCGGCAAAAATTGTTCTACCGTGTGTTTCAAATGGGATGCTGTTGAGCCTGCATCACCATTCCTTATCATCGAAACACCAAGCAAGGCTTCGCGTGGTAAGCCACTCGTATCAATATATGTGGCTACTACAGCCTGACGCGTTACATCTTTCGGTGCAGTTCCTTTGTCAGCGCTGATGGTAAAACGGCGGCATTGTTTAGTCTTTAGGTGTTCAGCACAAAAGAAATTTTTCATTTGCTCAGAACAAGAAAGATAATTTGCTTGAAGCATTTTCTGCATCGAGTTATGACTATGATGACGATTTCCGAGCGGATTAGGTACCCCTTCAGGTGTGATGAGAGACATCAAAGCGCATACTTGGGGATATACACGGTAAGGCATGTTGTTATTTACCATGAACATTCCAGCTACCGACATATTTTCTGTTGCTTGATGTCTTTGCGCGTTGGTAGGTCGGCCAAGCTTTAGTTGTGACCTGTCGTCATGCTTAGAAAAGTCGAGCGCTTTCAAATGTTGAGCTGAAGATAAATGGTATTTCATTGCCTGTGCCTTGCGTTTTTTAGACGTGAAGATCATACCTTGCGTCCATGATTCATCTCTCTTCTTTCTTCCTTGGCTCCGAATCCCGTACTCAGTACATAACATACAGAAAACTTTTGTCTCATTCTTCCTCGAATCAAATTGATACGCGAAAGGGGAATCTGGAGATGAGCTTACGCAACCTTGTTCCTCCTCTGTTGGGCAAGAATCGGGTAATAGTTCTTTTATTTTCGCATTACAGCAACAATTTACGTCGGCGTGCTTACATTCCTCAGTAATTTTGTTCAGATTATGATCTAAATATTTTTTCAAAATTGATATTTCATTACAACTCTTGCATGCAGGTTTCGCCAGCAGAAGCTGAGTTGTTTTAACTGCTTTGGTATTACAATCATTCAAATCATTTTTCGATTTTTTTTCGACTGTATTTTCTTCAGTGCAGCTTGATACAAATCCGTCTGACACTGATATAATATTTTCAGTTTGCGAGATTTCGAACTCTCTTCCACAGCGAGAAGTGATGGGTTCATCGGTGTCAGGTAAAGTTAATTTCTTAGCAACAGCTGAAGGCGTAGTAAAAGTTTTACTGGTAGACACATTTTCAATCAGTGCAGCATTCGCCTCGAGACTGGGGATTTTGAGAATTTCGGCAGGAACTTCTAAACTATCATGCTGCACCACGCCCTTCGATTTTGCGACAACCTGTTCTCCTAGCTTATCCAAATTTGTCTTTCTCTGTTGAGCTGCCGTCGTAATCCTAGCTTCCACTGTTTCTTTCTCCTCATGATGTTGAGCGGCAATATGTTCCTCAGACTGCGAGGGAACAGCTTCCTTACGTTCAGACTGCAGGGTTATATCTGGTGAGAGGTGCTTTGCGACGCATTCTTGCTTTACGCCGACAGTACTCTTTGTTTTTTCGTTGCGTTTTAAGTAAGATGCAAAATAGGTGGGATGTTTTTTCTTTACATGCCGCAGTAGATTTGTTGTACTGCTTTTAGCAAAGGAAACAGTTTTTTTCCCGTAAGTACAGAACTTGCAATCGGCTGAAAAATTATTCCCAGAACTGTGGCGCAAATTTTTGAATGCAAATTTGATGATTGTGGATTCGGAAAATTTTTCCAATAAATGAAGATGATTTCTATCCATTTTGGTACTCGGTCAACACCTGCAATCATTGAATCATCAGAAAAAGTAGAATACAAAAATTTGACTGAAGTTGTTCATGGCTTTTCATTTCATAAGTCTAATTAGAAACAATCCTACCCCGATATTTTGACAATGGGTAGTTTTGAAGCATGTTCAGACAGTATACATAAAATTTCCATTGAGAGATATAGATGTCTGATTTTCGTGTGAATCATTTTGAGACGTTCTGCTCTTGAAATAATTCAAGTTGAAGAAATTAAACCTATCCTACTTAACTATTCATATACTATTCAATAATAAGCATTATACTTGACTCGCAGCAGTGCCATAAGAAGCAATTGAAGCGTACACAATATATGTGTTGCACTTGATTACAGGAACATTTTGCGTCGCTGGCACACTCGACATATCAACAAATTGTACAGCATGGTTAGAGTCATACATCTGTAAAACACGGGAAAAGCTCGGGAACGGATAATCATTCCACCGATGAAAAATCAAGTCCTCTACACATGAAATACCTTATTTCTAAATATTTTGCCACTGTTTGCTCATACATGTATAATACATTTCTATGTATACATGCATAATATGCAGGTTGCAGAAACACTAAAATTATATTCTGTACAATTCTACTTAAACTGTCATTGTTATGATTTGTTTTAATACAGCTTCTACACTCAACATAAGTAATCTATCATTTTTGAGTTGTGTAAGTTTGAGAAAATAAGAGTATCTTAAAACAATGAAAGACCAGCTAACTTGTAATGAACGTTCGTCAACTCAGAAAACTCACGTTTTCGCACAGGCCCTGATGAATTGCTTCCGGATGAATTGCTCGGAAATCCTCAGCGTCCTCTTCCGAGTGGTCAAAACAGCAAAACCTGAAAATATAGGCGTTTAGCACTAAAAAATAATATGCAATAAAGTTCCTGACAAGTGACAAATAATATGTTACAACTCGCAAGAGCTTGTCAAGTCCCGGAAGAAGAAATTTATTTTTGAATCTAGCTTCTATCTTGATTCTTCTGCACTGTTAATTTCATCGCAGGAAAGTGAAATTGCAAGAAAGACATGGAAAAAATAATATGTTTGGAGTTCGTCTGTCAGTATGAAGCACTCCTGCGAAAACGTTGCACGCTTAACTACTAAGACCGACCCCGGCCCGAAGTATGTTACAATTTTGTCGAGTCATATATTTTCAACTCGCCTTTCACGCAATAATATTTCATTCAAATCCCGATAAATATTGCACAGAAATTGAAACCATTATGCAAAACCTTATTTCTACCTTGTAAGTTGCAGGTGCAATGAAACAATCGACACTTATTTCCCCTCTGGTGACGTAGGAACGCCGAGCAGAACACGAGCATCTATATATATAGAGCGAGTGCGAATCTAAAAATTAGGTTCACAACTTGTTGAAGGTTTTGTAATTAATCACGTGCAATCAGTCTCAACATCAACAATTGTTGCATATTGTGAAAAAAATAGCTTTGAATCATAGCTTAATAATGAATAAAGGAGGCAAAAATAAACTCTAATCTACGAAGAACTCACTGTGTGCTGCCTTCGCAGCAATTTAGGAAATTTCTATTTTCAAACAGCGGTAGAAAATTTGTGCCTTCGAATATCGAGGGAACCAGTCCGCACGTTCACTCGTTTTCCGGAAACGCTCTCTTCCGGTACATTAGGTATTTAAACTCTGCGAGCTGAGTAGAGGCCGCCAGTTGTGTTGAAGTAGTGTGTAGACTCCAGAGAAGGAAATGAAAATTTATGTACAATAAATGGCTGCTTAAGACAAGTTTTGCATCATCCGTGGACTTTTCTGAACCTTCCCCTCGTCGATAGAAATTGTTGAGGCAGTCACAATAAATTTTCATCAACATCTCTGCAATGTCTCAAATGGCCAAAAGAAGCTCAAAGAAAACCCTTAAACTAGCTGAAGTTGAAGCCGTAAAGACCTATGACGATCTTTATGAAGCCCTGTCCAGGGAGAGTCCAGGAGAGGATGAGACGTCGGCCATCTTATCCTTCATAGCTGAACTTAAGGTCAAGCGCGATCAGTTCATCACTTCAAGCAGAGCCTTTGAAGGTTCCTTGGAACGAGCAGGACATAAGCAGCGGTACCATGAGCAATTTTTGAAGAGACGTGTGATGCTGGAAGACTGCTTTGGTCGCATCGCGACGCTCAACAAACAGATGGAGAGGCTTGGAGGGGACATGGTTTCCAACCTTGATCCCAAAGACCTGTCTTCTCTGCGTAGTGAGAGAATGAGTAAACTTACCTCCGTAAGAAGAGAAAAAGTTGGACCTTTTTCCACACCACTGTCGGTAGCCTCTGAGGTTTCTACTATCTCAGAAGGAGAGGATGAAGAATATCAAGAGCAGGAAAGCAACCTAGATGATCTGGCAGGGCTGATGGAACACGCTTCCGTGAGCTCTCGCAGGTCGATTCTAGAGCCTAGAGTAGAGGCAAACCATCGACTGAGAGCTCCTAGGCAGGGAAGCACTCTAGATGCAGCTTCTGTTCACCTTATCCGGGCCGAGCTGTTGAAGACCCCTGCCAACCCCTTCAAAGGAGACATCGGATTGTACCATTGCTGGGAATCTGATCTGAAGAATCGACTGCAGGGACTAGCTTTGGGCCCCATCGAAGAGCTACAAGTTTTGGCGGCCAATACCGCGGGTAAACCCAAGGAGTACGTTCAGAGAACTATGAGGTCAGTCATCGGAAACAATGCAGAGGCAGTGTTGCAGGTGGTATGGAACACCCTTCGTGAGCGTTATGGTTCGGACTGGTTGCTAGCAGAACACACGGCAGACCAACTTCGGAACTTCCCAAACATCCCTCCTGGGGATCTTACCGCTCTCCAGGATTTCTTAGATTCTACGAGTACCGCACTTACCAACGCAGCAAGATCGGACGAGCTGGAGGAGTTTTGCACTACCAGAGGCATGAGGCTCTTGGCACTCAAACTCCCGCCAGATCTGCAACGCAGATGGCATAGGAAAGCATCTGACCTACGAGCCAAGAGTGGGCAGCGCCCAACGTTCTCCTTCTTCAACCAGTTCCTAAGAGACAAAGAAAGAGCGATGAGGGATCCATTTTTCAACCCAGCACTGTCAGGCGGAAGACCCAAGCCCGTTCGGGTCCTGCACACAAGCGCTGACCAGAATACCAAGAAAGAGTCTAGTGAAGGTGATCAGTCCATGGTGGCCTACAACAAACCTGAGTCAAGATATGAGGCGCAAGGACCTCACAACAAAAAACCTCCGGAAACGGACCATAGAATCAACAAATGTATTTTCCACAAGGTCGACGCCCATGGAACCTGGGAGTGCCGGTCCTTTGGAAGACTACCCATCGACCAGAAGAAGAAGCTCATCACCGAGGCGAAGGTATGCTTCCGATGCCTTGGTCCCCATTACATCAGGAACTGCGACAAACAAGTGAAGTGTTCTCACTGTCAAGGCTCACACTTGACGGTCATGCACCGGGCAAGCACTAAACCGGTGACCCCTGGTGAGGTCGCCACCTGCACCAGAACGGGATGCCTCGGTCTCGAGTCCAGGGAATTTTCCAAGACGCTGTTAGTAGATGTCACCTCGACGTCCACCCAGAGAAAAGTGCGTTGTTACGCCATCATTGACGAGCAAAGCTCAAGATGCTTTGCGGACCCTTCTCTGATAGAACAGCTCGATCTTAAGGCCACTCCCTGGAAGTACGCCCTCAGAACACTGAGTGGTCTGTCGTCTGAGGTGGAAGGACACGCCATCACCGGGCTCAAGATAAGGGGTGTGGGTGAGAACCGATGGCATCAGCTACCCACTACATGGACCAACGAAAATATCCCGGACACGACTGACGAAGTAGCCACTCCCGACGTTGTGAAGAAGCTCAGCCACGTTGCGCACCTGGTCAAGCACTTCAATGAGCATGATCCTTTGGCTCGGTCACTGATACTCATCGGAAGAGATGCCGTGTCGCTCATGGCATCTAGACACTATGGAGTACGAGGTCCTCTTGCCTGCAAGACCGCCCTGGGCTGGGCACTGTTGGGGCCATTGAACGGAGGAGCGAGAACCCAGCAGACCACTGCCCTGCGGACGTCATTCGTGACCCACGAGGATCATCACTTCTCGATCAAGATACGTGGGCCCAACCCTGGGAGGCAGACGCTCGACGTCTTTGAGGAGCGAGTCGACGACGAGCTCCAGGGTCTGAGTGTGTTAGACAATAAATTTGTAAGTATTTTGAGAGCTGGTATCGAAGTGAAAGACGATAGGATTGTTGCGCCCTTACCCTTTACTAGAGATCCACCAAATTTGTGTAATAATTACGTGTCTGTATTGGGAAGAACGAACACGACGTTGGGAAAACTGCGTCGAGATCCCTCAAGTGCTACACTAAGTCTCGAGAAAATGCAATCGTACATTGACAATGATCACGTTGAGGAAGTAGTCGCAGGGGAACTTCCTGAGAAAGGCGTGGGATGGTACTTGCCTATCTTCCCGGTAAGGCAAGCCCAAGAAGGGAAAGTTAGGTTGGTGTTCGATGGTTCAGCAAAGCACAAGGGACACTGCCTCAATGATGAGTTGTTGACGGGCCCCGATTTGAACAACAGCCTTCGGGGAATATTGCAGAGATTCCGACTCCACCAGGTAGCCTTTACAATTGATATAAAAAATATGTTCCACAATTTTCGAGTCAAGATTGAAGACAGGGACTATCTGCGTTTCTTTTGGTTCAAAGATAATCGGGTTACTAACGAGATTGTCCACTACAGAGCTAAGGTCCATGTCTTCGGGTTGCGGAGCTCTCCGGCCGTCGCTGCGTTCGCCCTTCGCCATATCGCCGACCTGGGCGATGCATCCGGACGCCCGAGCCGGGCCACTGACTTTCTCCGTCATGCGACGTACGTTGATGATGGGTCTGCTAGTTTGGACTCCCCAGACGAGGCCAGGGAGCTGCTTGGCGAGGTGCGGTCTCTGTTGCACAAGTATGGGTTGAACATTCACAAAGTTGCCACGTCTGACACTCGGGTAACGGTGGGTCTGCCAGACGAGGAACTAGCCGCACCAAAGACTGTCACTTGGGACGGATCCGTTATCCAACGAACATTGGGGATCCATTGGAACGTCTCCGAAGATCTGTTAATATTCAAGGTCAATATCCCGGACAGACCCTTCACTAGGAGGGGTGTGCTGTCTACTGTGAACTCCTTCTTTGACCCCCTCGGACTAGCTGCGCCTCTTATTTTGGGTGGCAGACTTCTACAAAGAAAGGCGCTGTCTGATAGCACTGCCGAAACTAACCAAAGCTCCACTCTGTGGGACGAACCTCTACCTAAGAAACTGGAAGAGCATTGGGAATCGTGGAAAGACGGACTGAGAAGATCAAAGGAAATACGCCTCAGTCGGTGCGTGAAGCCGCGCGACTTTGGGGAGGTTTCACGGCACTCGCTTCACGTTTTTTGTGACGCCTCTCAGGAGGCCATTGGCTATGCGATTTATTTGCGGCTGACCAGTACCCGAGAGCAGAAACATTCCACCTTGATCAACGCCAGTTCGAGGGTGGCACCTAGGGCAGCTACCACCATACCACGGTTGGAACTGTGCGCCGCAGTCGAAGCAGTACTGGCAGCAAGAGAGACCCTCAACGACCTCAAGGTGAATGTGCAAGAAGTCAGATACTACACGGACAGTCAAATTGTTCTTGGATACCTGAAAAATGAGGATAAACGCTTCACCAGATATGTGACCCGGAGAATAGAGTTGATTAATAAGCATTGCTCTCCGACTCAGTGGTACTTCGTAGACACGAAAGAGAACCCCGCAGACATGGCTACTCGTCCCACGGATGTAGAGCAGCTCGTACACAGCCATTGGTTCACCGGCCCTGCCTGGATATTAGAAGATTGCGTCGTCGACGCTCAGCCCCCTTTTGAGGAAGCGCAACTAACAGAATCGTTGCCGGAGACCAAAGCCTTCACGACCTTGAACGGTTCGCCACCTCCATTTCGTACGGTGATGGGCCGACTGAGTAGGTGGACCAGGCTTCTCGGGGCTACCCGCACCGTGCACAACCTGGCACATAAGTGGCTGATGCGAGCGAGATCTAACCTCAACACTTCTTCGGAACCGACACTACGTATACTTCAGAACGACCAGGAAACTGAAATGTACCTCGTTAAGGCCGTCCAACAAGAATCTTACAGCGAAATACTACCCAAGACGGGGAAACCAGGTCCAATGCAGCTACCGGAAGGACATCAACTGACACCACTGGCCCCCTTTGTGGATGAAGAGGGTCTGATCCGTGTAGGAGGCCGCCTAAAGCACAGTGACTTACCAGTGGATCAAAAACACCCTTTGATCCTACCCAGGAACCATCCCTTCACTCAGATAATTATAAGACGGGCACACCAGCTGGTGGCTCACCAGGGCCGTCTCCTCACCCTTGGTAAGGTGCGATCTCTGGGCTTCTTCATCCCGCAAGGTAGAAAGCAAATAGAACGACTCCTGAGGAGCTGTGTGATTTGTAGGAGGCTGAGAGCTCCCTTTGAGCAACAGATGATGGCCGACCTCCCGGAAGATCGTCTCATCCCCACCCCACCTTTCACCCGGGTGGGCTTAGATGTCTTCGGGCCGTTCACTGTACATGACGGACAGAGCACCCGAATCACAAAGGCCACGAAGAAAATGTATGGCCTACTGGTGACCTGCCTTGTGTCCAGGGCAGTTCACGTTGAACCTCTCTGTGGGATGGATACTCCTTCCTTTATGAACGCATTGCGTAGATTCATCTCTGTACGAGGCACCCCCCAGCTGATAAGAAGCGATCGAGGCACCAACTTTACAGGTGCGGTGTCTCAATCTTGCGATTTGAACAAAGTATCAAAAGACATGGAGACTAGGGGATGCGAGTGGAAATTTAATCTCCCTGGAGCGAGTCATCATGGAGGTGTGTGGGAGAGAAAAATTGGAGCGATCAGAAAGGTACTCGACCTGACCTTGGGGAGGTCAGGAAAGGTGACACTCAACCGTGATGATATGCACACCCTCCTGATAGAAGCCGCGGCCATTGTAAATTCTACGCCCCTGTACGCCCCTTCCGAAGACCCCAATGATGTGTTCCCTATCAGTCCCTCCACTTTGCTAACCATGAGGGACGCCTCTCGCACACAGTCGTCAGACTCGTTCACAGATCGCGACCTCCTCGCTTATGGTCCACGAAGATGGCGGCGAGTGCAGCTGTTGGCGGACCAGTTCTGGCAACTATGGAGACAATTCTACCTTCAAGAAATCAGTCGTCGCAGAAAATGGACGACACCAAGGCGTCCCTTGTCCCAGGGGGACATCGTACTGGTACGAGACTCGCAGTCTCCAAGATGTCAGTGGCCCTTGGCTCGGGTAGAGTCGGTGCATCGCTCGGGATCGGACGGACGCGTGCGTGGGGCGACGCTGCGGCGGACGGACAATTCCGGAGGTACCAAAAGTTGTGAGCGATCGATAAAAGATATTGTAGTAATCTTACCTAGCACTGTTGAGAGAGAGGAGTGTGCTGCCTTCGCAGCAATTTAGGAAATTTCTATTTTCAAACAGCGGTAGAAAATTTGTGCCTTCGAATATCGAGGGAACCAGTCCGCACGTTCACTCGTTTTCCGGAAACGCTCTCTTCCGGTACATTAGGTATTTAAGGGAAGCATTTTGGGGCATCTGCAGTCCAAAAGTTGATTCTCCCGATTTTTTTTTATTGCTTTAAATGAGTTAGAGACATGTCCCCGAATGTCTGTAAAAATATCAGGAACCTACCCCAGAGCTAACGTCCCTCCCGGGGGGGGGGAGGGCATCCCTCTTACGGACCTTTTTTTTCATTTTTGAACCTAAAGCAATGAAATTTGGTATACTGATAGGAAATGCAATTTTGAATCATTTATCATCAATGACAAAATGCGATTTTCTTGAAAAGAAAACGGGAAATCATAGAAAACGACATTTTTGGGGGGGTTTTCTAAATGCTTCTCCTCCTACAGTTTTTGAGCTACAGTAGTGATTTTGGTATCATTGAATGCAGAATAACGTGGACAAAAAAAAAAAAAAAAAAAAAAATCTGAAATTTTCAATTTTTTTTCATTTCATTTTTTTATATATTTTATCATTCATATTCCTCATCCCCATCCGAATATTTTTTTTATTATTGAATTTAGAGCAATGAAATTTGGTATACTGATAGGAAATACAATTTAGAATCATTTATCATTCATGACAAAATGCGATTTTCTTGAAAAGAAAATGGGAAATCATAGAAAACGACATTTGGGGGGGGGTTTCTAAATGCTTTTTCTCTGATAGTTTTTGAGCTACAGTAATGATTTTGGTATCATTGGATGCAGAATAACGTGGACATTCCAAAAACTTGAATGCTTTTCCTCAAATTTCCAATATAAAAATTTAAAAAATTAAAAAGAAAAAAAATCAAAATATTCTCAAGAAAATTCAAATTTATGACGTCATAACTTTGAAACAAGAATGAATTTTGAAAAACTTCTCAATACATTGTAAAGCCCTTGTTTTTCTGCATCCAATGATACCAAAATCATTACTGTAGCTCAAAAAATGTAGGAGGAGAAGCATTTTGTTTCTTAAAAATAGGTTTTATAAAAAAAGTAACTTATCAAGACGTTTGTCGCTAAGGCTTTTTAATTTACAAAGCTAGAGCAATGCGGTTTGTTGCATTTGAAAGTGAAATGTGTGTTCTACCTATAATACGGGACGATTTTCCAAATTGTTTCTGTAAAGCTTTCCATAGACTTTTTACCCTAAAATTATAACTTTTGCGTTGAGACTCTGACAAAAAAATTCATATAAATTCAGAATGAAATAAATCAAAAATTCCCCCCGTATTATGGATAGAGCGCACGTTTGACTTTCAAATGCAACAAACCGCATTGCTCTAGCTTTGTAAATTAAAAAGCCTTAGCAAATAATATATGTATATATATAATTTTTTTTTCAAATAAAAAATTTTCTATGGCCTTATGAAAAATTTTTGTTTAAGATAAGTTGTTACAAATGTGGAGATCTAGTAGTCTGCAAATTTTCATAGACGTACGTCCAATAGAACCAAAGTTGACCATTTTGTCAAAATGGTTCCCTTAAACTCTGCGAGCTGAGTAGAGGCCGCTAGTTGTGTTGAAGTAGTGTGTAGACTCCAGAGAAGGAAATGTAAGTAAAGAGTGCTAAATATTAAGTGCATTGGGTCCCTATAGATGTCTGTTTTGTGTCTCCTACTAGACAGTGAATTCTTAGGTCCTAGAAAAGCTAAAAGATTTCAGGGGATGTTAGAATGTGTGCTGTCACAGTTTTTCTGTTTGTGCTTTTACAATTCTAGATACTGATTCTTCATTCGCGGTGCCAATATAATGTAATGCTGTGTTTACCTATTTGTACCTGGCTCAAATTGTCTAGTGGTACTGCCCTGTGTTGGACAGGGTTGTGAGACTTTCTTGCAAACACTCAGTCATGTTTTGATTATATTGTTGAGCCTGATTTGTTCTGTGCTTGTCAGTGCTACTTAATTTATTTGCTGGAATTCACAGCTGGATTCATTGTGCTCAGTTGTTGATTTGATCTAAGCACATTGCATTATATAGATCCTTGTTATCATTCACGATTAATGTTAGTGGATTTAAACTCTGGTATTTGGACTCTAGAATTGTGTAATTCCTCACTCAAGTTGCTATTTTACCAGTCTGTAGAGTGTGGTGGTTTCTGCCTATTTTTATTTGTGTGATTTTTACTGTGCTGCGGATATTTTATATTGCCTGGTTGATGATGTGTTCATGCCTGTTAGGTAACTATTTACTTGTTCAGAGGTGTCTAAGTGTGCCCCCTTGTTCACTTATTAACCACCTTTATAGATGGGTGTGTTTTAACTATGCCCAGGTGGTACTATAGATTGATAGACTTTTGTGACTAGTCATGTGAGTCAGAAACAACTCAAGTTGTCAGGCACTGTTTACGTAGGAATAGCCGTGTAACTTCAATTCAGCATCTACCTGGTTGGACATTAGTGTGTAGAGCCTACTGCCTGACCTTAGTATTTAATGAGGGCCTCATTAGGTTGACTGGTTATATCTGATTGTGCCATTGGGATGCTCGTATGAAAATTGTACTAAGTCTCGTCAATGATTTGGGTGTTGAATGAGCCGCTGAAGTATTACCCGTGTTCTCTGAATTAGATTTTTTTGTGCCAGTGATGCAGTTCTGCCCTAATTTTTGCGTCCTTATTTTCTGGTTTGCCCTCTGAATCACTTTTAGATATGCAATCTCTAAAAACTGTATATTTTTTGTATTACTTTTGTGCTAACTAGACCTTTCTATTTCAGGAAAATTTATGTACAATAAATGGCTGCTTAAGACAAGTTTTGCATCATCCGTGGACTTTTCTGAACCTTCCCCTCGTCGATAGAAATTGTTGAGGCAGTCACACACTGAATCAGAATAAAAATTAGTAAGAACGCTTGCAGGCACACCCACACCTCTCGACTTTCTATTACTGACTGACACGATTTAGCATCTGCAATGACCGGGCAATGGCAATGACAGTGACGCAGTATCAGTATGAGTTGATACTTTATCATGGTAGACTATGACCATGTACTTTATGCCCCGCTTTATGCTCATCGAAGTATTGCTCACTCAATGTCTCTCCAAACGTAGAAACTATTTTAAGTCGTTCAAAATGCCTGAAGGACATAGACCGAAGAAGCACAAAAATGTAGTTTCTTTTACAAATATGTGAAATAAAGTCATCTAAAGATAATATAATTTATCGTCGATTTTTTTGTCTCGGTTAGCCGTTTCTGTGTTAAGAGTGATTAGCGTTCAAAGTTATGTGTGAGAGTAAAATTATTTCCAATTGGCAAGCAGTCGAACGTCTTGCAGATAGTAATATGAAGGGAATACATTTTTATCTCAGGAATTAGCAGGTTGTTCATGATTTGGGAAATAACGACCACTACGCCTTAGAAATAGGTATGAATCAGAATCGATGAGCATTTTTTCATTTAAGCGGAATACAAAAAAATTGCACTAGGGAGGTTAGTTCGGACAGCACGCACTCTACAAATACTTCTTTATAATGCAAAGGCTTCTCTAAGGGATAACATAATGAAAGTAATGAATGTTGGTTATTTTTTAATACGCTCAAGACCGAACTAGCATGGTTATTACTTTCGTAATATTTATATGAAAATGAATATATTGAATTTTTTCCTTGCTTGTAGGTATGCAGTGACCTATGAAAACATCGGCGCAGATCTGCTCTCAAATAATCATCTATTATATATCTATTCAATTCTTATTTGCACCTTGAGTGTGCCATTGACTTTTGTTGTATTGATTCTCAGGGGAAATACACGAGGTCCCGAGCTCAAGGCTCATATACTGTATTTTTATTTTTATATATTGAACTTTCTAGCTTGTCTTTTTCTATCTTGCTGTTTTTTTTTCAACACAAGCCATTTTTATTTCATTCATACCTTGTTTCATGAACTTAATTACGGTTGCTATATGCAGGGAACCGGGACACACTTTTTGCTTATCTTTTTCGTTCCCCTGTTTGTTAAAATAAAAATTCCTTCCACCTCCGGAAAAAAATTTGTTGGGGTTAGGGGATATGAACTTAACTTAAATCAATCATTCTAACAATTTTTTATTAAATTGTTAAAAAGTAGAATGTGAACAGAAATGTAAATGCCGCCATAGCCATGTGCTAGAGGTTCTGCCGCCGTGCGGTAGACCCGGGTTCGAATCTCGGCGCAGGCAGTGGCGATTTTCTCTGTTGGGTATAGGAGAAAAATTCCAAGCACAATACCCCACTCCACCCAGGTGTCTGAAATGGGTACCGGTCTTGACCGGGGGAAAGCGTCATGGCGTCCTGGCGTTAGTTATAAGGCATTTGAAAATCCAATGTACAAGGTGATATGTATCAGGCTTGATTGGAAAGAAAGCATCCGTAGATGCCTTCATTAAATGGATCAAAGTGAACGGACGAAAAATATTTGAATAAAACTAATGTTTTTATGAATTGGTAAGGTATAGCTGCTCTCTGTATGTGCTTAAATTTTCGTGATAGATTTTGGAATTTATGATGCAAATTTAGTATTGAGGAATTAATCGCTTCCCAATAATTTTGATAGAGGTAAATTTCGTTATCCGTAATTGCCTGTTAATTTTTATGTAACCTAATTCTCAAATGCCGAGTATTCTTTATCGAAATCAATCTAAATCTGCAAGTTATTATATGAGTTTCTCCTAAATGATGAGCTATATTTATGGCTAAAATTAAAGCCTGACCCAAATTTAACCTCGTAATCTAATTTCGTTGTGCATTGCTGCAAGAGGGCTGAAAATTTATTTTAGAAATGTGAAAATGAAATAATCGGGATGTGAACGAGGTTTGACCATCAAATTATTCTTAAAATTTCTACTGCTATTAAGGAAAAATTGATCTATGCTATTTTTAAATTTTTATTAGTTACAATGATTGTGATAGGAAAAATATTTTATAACCTGTGTAATACTATCAGAATATATTTAAGATTTCCATGTTTATATACGCAGGGCACATTAATAAAAAAATTCAATTTTCATCTTATGCCTGCCACTATTACCTTAAGAGCGCATTTCAAAAAATTTCTGCGCATGAAGAGACAATAGATAAAAGAGATAATGTCGCTTTTGTCGCTATTTCATGTTTGAATGAATTGAACAAACTTAGAAAGAAAATTGAAGATAATGTGAATCCTATATTGCGGATACAGTCATTGCGAGCTCATCACTTAATTAAACATAAATGTTATGAAAGATGATATTATTTAACGTGTTTATCACATTAATTAAAATTTCTGCGTGCTTTGTCGAACATTTCGAATGTCGATTGCCATAATTTTTGACGGAACA
The DNA here is from genome assembly GCA_030386875.1 of Morinoia aosen. Taxonomy (NCBI): domain Eukaryota; kingdom Metazoa; phylum Arthropoda; class Malacostraca; order Amphipoda; family Talitridae; genus Morinoia; species Morinoia aosen. Next base: position 91,384,048 of record CM059561.1, on the reverse strand, counting down.
TGCATACCGTCAGTGAGGTTTTCATTGTCAAAGAGATTTTTAATAATGATTCTTTTTATAAATGAATAACGTCAGCTGAAAAACTTTTCTTCTTCCTAACATCATCAATAGGACCAGAGTTCAATTAAATCAAATTGAAAATACTTATTTGAAATAATATTGCTTCTCGTTTCAAGAACATTCACGGTGGAAAATATTTTAAACAGCATTTGAATGTGAAAGTTGAAATCTTCCATTTTTGTAACATACAAATATCATGTTAGGCAATGTATCAACTGGATTAACTTAACCGAAGTATGCCAAATCGAATATTGGATGTTTTAGATAATTGTGATTCATTATTTTCTGGGTATGATATATGCAGTTATTCCATCAAACGTCATCGAGAAATAATCTGCAAAATCTCGGCTAGGCAGTTGTATCAGACATATAACTACTAAATTTATAATCAATAATAATCAATTTTGGGGGTATCTGCGCGATGCATTTAATGTTTGCATACCTGTTCTCTTGGTGTACTGGATAATCAAAAATTGTTTCCACTATTTTATTCACAAACATGAATAAAGATAATGTTACATTTTTATTCCTAATACTTGATATTTAATTCTTCAAGTCTTTGAATTGATCGACATAAATTAGCTTTTTGCAACTTTCTGACATCATCAAATTATGAACAAAATAAAAAAGTTCTATGAAAAACCAAAATATTATGTGAATATGTATCTACGCCAAAAGAAAATCAAAATTTCACAATTTTTTACTATTTCTCAGCGTGTTGCATGTTCTACCATGTATACAGCCTGCCTAGTAGCTGCGGCGCGGGAGTAACTTTCCGGAGCCACTCTTCTCCTAAGTTCATTTTTTGGTGAACGAGTCGAATTTGTGCCTACAACGAGACCGAATAGCGATTCATTCTCGTAGGAATAACACAAAGTCATTCATAACTGTCTCGTTCAAAGGGAACAATAATGAATAACTAATACTCTGAAGGGTTTTTTGACCAAAAAAATTACCTTTTCGTAAAGCTGAAAGTGTTTTCTTTCTAATGGAGTAATTTAAGGGCCATTTAAAACAAGTCAAAGGGTATAAAATTATCTTTTAATATAAAGAGTGATCTTCAGTCTGAACTTGCGTTCGTTCGCTGCAGCCCGCAGTCTCGCTGCACTACACTCCAACAGCACTCGCTCTAGACTTCAGTACGCTATCAATAGTAGCCTGAGGAGGGTTGTAACGCTTCTGTCGATCTTTAAGTTCTTTCTTCCTCCTGTAAAAGAAACAAAGATGCATATAATAGCTTATAATAGTTGTTTTGATTAGTTGTATAGTGAAAACTTTTAAAAACTGATTTTTAGATATTAGTACTAAGCTAAGGGGCCAATTTCGATTTCAAGGTACTTCAAAATTATTTGACGAAATAGTTCACAAAATTTCGCCGGGCTGCTACATCTAGTTCCAATTTTCCATTGTGTCCAGGCATAAAAAAGTTCCTTGAAATTCTACCCTGGTCACTTGACTATAATCGATTTTCCACTCTTTGATCAATAAAGATTGTTGATGAGACCAAAATAAACAAGTTTTCTTCAATGCACTTTCCGGCGGAAATAAGTATTTTAAAAGTTATGGCATTAAATGAGTTACCGTAACTCCAGTGTTTGAGGCGGGGAAAAATACACCGCGCGGTCCGACGTGAAAGTAAACAGGCGTTCTCGCGCGCCAACCAAGCCGACGAAGAGCAAACCCCCTATTACAAACGTAAAGAGGTTGGGTCGTGAGGGGTAGCAACAGTTCTTTTATTGAAAACTATAAAACTAAAAGAACTGTGGCTACCCCTCACAACCCAACCTCTTTACGTTTGTAATAGGGTGATGCACACTGGAGTTCCGGTAACTCATTTAACGCCATAACTTTTAAAATACTCATTTCCGCCGGAAAGTGCATTGAAGAAAACTTGTTTATTTTGGTCTGATCAACAATCTTTGTTGATCAAAAAGTGGAAAATCGATTATGGTCAAGTCCTCAACATTTACCCACTTTTGGAGTGATCAGGCCAATTGACTATGATGTCAATTTAGAGGATCTCATTCCAATTGCCACCAGTGAAAATGCTAAAATCATAAACATGGTAAGATTGCCAAAGTTCTCTAATGGTAAAAAAGAAAGTTCTCTAAATGTAAAAGTCCAATTTCAAGGTAGAGATCTTCCAAAACAAATAAAAATTGAATTCATGAATTTTCAAGTAAGTCCATATTCACCTCCACCTATCCGATGCTATAAATGCCAACGACACGGACATTTTGCAAGTGGGTGTTCATCTGATGAAAGATGTTTAATTTGTGGTGGTGGACACGCAAAAGAAAATTGTACTGCTCCCACTCCCTTCTGTGCTAACTGCAAGGGCAATCATGTGGCCAGCTCTAAAGAATGCCCTTACATAAAAAATGCCTTACAAATACAAGCACTAATGAAAGAAGGAGTCTCGTTTTCAGAAGCTCGGAAGCAAGTCATCTCTGAGTCTCTGAGACCACCAAAAATCTTGAACCGATCTTGCAAAAAACCAAGACTACTTCCACTATGATAAGCTCTCAAATGAACCAAGAAAAAGATGCCTCCATGCAAGAAAGTTCCCAAATCCTAAGCTCAGTGGAAAACCAAAAAACATATGCTTCAGCTTTGAAAACCTTTCAACCTAAACATGTGACTGTCCCTGCTGATGTACATCAATCTCAAGGATCATACTATATACCAAGAAGGATCCCCCAAACTAAACCAAATCAACCAGAGCAGAATGTACTTGCTACTCATTTTGAAGATAGTGTGTCCTTGCAAGAAATAACTGTCCCTGATAAAAGTTTAGTACAAACAGTGGTAAAAAAAATTGAATCTCATGTGCAAGCCATGTTTGAGGATTTTTTTTCTCGCCTGGGCAAGTTTATGATGGAAGCATTCTCATCAAACTTGAATCATGAAAACAAGCGTCAACGAGATCTACTACTTCTGGGAATGATTAGAAATCATCTTGGCCAAAAAATTGGCTCTCAACTTCTCAGTGAGTTTCACAATAAAGTAAATCGTCAAAGCAAAAGTGACACAGCCATGGAAAATATAACAATATCTGGAAAAAATACTAAAACTTTTCAAATACCTATATCCCACTCTAAAGGAAGTAAGAGATTGGGATCAGCATCAAGAAAAAATTATGTATAACTATAAAATCTGTGATCAGAGGATCAAAAGAAGTGGTGCCTCAGAAAAAAATCTTTATTTAGGGTAATGTTCAAATGGCCGTACGGTTCGAATCGTCGGTCATACTAAGTCAATTTTCAATTTTGACAATCGATAGCAATCCAAAAGCCACCCCGTAAGACGCGTAGCAGATTACACCACTACAGGCCTTGTGGGTTGAGTTTTTAGATAGCTACCGAGCGCAAAAGTTTAAAATTAACTAAGAATGACCGACGATTCGAACCGTCCGACCTTTCGAACATTACCCTATATCAATTTAATTGTAATGGGTTATCTTCAAAGTTAGCAGAAGTGAAACTATATCTGTACAGAAAAAAACCTGACATTCTATGTTTGTGTGAGACATGGATTAAAACTAATGAACCTAAATTCATAGGCTATGAATGTGTATGGTCCCATAGAAAAAATGGGGCCAAAGGTGGGCTATGCTTTGTGATCAGGAATGATGTTAACTATTCTGTGAATAATGTTGATAAGTTCTTGAATGGTAAATTAGAAATAGCATCAATTAAAGTGTTTTGTTCTTATGGTTATATTGACATATTTAATATATATAATCCTAATGCGTGTATTGATCTTGAAGAGTTTTATCATTATTATATTCAGATGAGTGAATTGTTTATATGCATTGGGGACATGAATGCTCATGCACCTTTGTGGGACTGTAAAAACAGACTAAATGCTTCAGGAAAGAACCTGTGTAGACTTCTAGATAAGAACTCTCTTGGAGTACTTAACCCTCCTGACGTGCCCACTTATATTGACTCACGTGTGGGGACAAGTTCAACATTAGATTTGTGTATTGTCCCTCCAACTCTTCTTGCGTGTGGGTTTTTTGAAAGAGGTGCGGATCTTAAGAGCGATCATTATCCAATCGAATGTACTTTTGGCACAGTAGTTAAAAAATTCGACAACCATCTACGTAGATGGATTTTGAAAAATGCAAATTGGGTTGGTTTTAAGGAAGAATTATCTCAAATCCATATAAGTCAGATAGCTAACCTGTCAGTTGATGACTTGAATACAGCTTTAACAAAAGGACTCCAGGATGCTGCTAGCAAGTGCATCCCCAAATCCTCATCGGCTTGGGAAGTTAGTAGGAAAACACCATGGTGGGATAGAGAGTGTGCTTTAGCTGTAGCAAAGCAAAGGAAAGCGCGAAATAAATTATCAAAACATCCCACGGCAGAAAATTTGCATTTGTATAAGGATCATGAGAGAAATGCCAAGGAAATCATTAAGCAAAAGAAAATCAAAAGTTGGACAAGTTTTGTAAGCACTCTAGACTCAAACACTGGTGTTGGAAATGTCTGGGGGTTGATACGCTCAATGAAAGGTAGTTCTATCAATCCAAATCCAACTGTAGGTGATATAGCAGACAGCACAGCAGACAAAGCTGAATTATTACTCGCCCATTTTTGTAGACACATGATAAAATTAGGTGATGAATTTTCTAAGACAATTGAAAATACCATCTCTAACCTTTCAGCAGTGCAGGTAGGAAATACACACCTTAGTTCTCAAATATCAATGCATGAATTACAGAGGAGTTTAAAACATGTGAAGAATACTAGCCCGGGTCCTGATGAAATTCTTTATGCTTTCCTCAGTCAAGCACCGCAGTCATTCCAAGAACACGTTCTCTGTTTGTTTAACAAAAGTTACTTGAGTGGTTACTTCCCAGAAGCATGGAAGTTGGGAATTATATGTCCAGTAAAGAAACCCAAACGAGACCATTCAGCTCCCAATGGATATCGACCTATTACTTTGCTCTCCTGTCTCTCCAAAATCATGGAACAGATTGTCAAACGTCGACTTGATTACTTTTTAGAAAAAAAGAAGATTTTCTCTTGCTATCAAACTGGGTTCCGCAGAAAGAGATCTACGTATGATGCCCTTGCTCTAATCAAAAACTGTATTTCACAAGCCTGTTCAAAAAAAATGTATTGTTTGATTGTCTATGTTGATTTGGAGAATGCTTATGATATTGTATGGCATGCTGGACTTTTGCATAAGCTTATAAACATTGGCTGTGACATAAGCACTGTCTTATGGTTAAGATTATACTTGAGCAATAGACGTGTCAAAGTTAGGGTGGCGGATGCTGTCTCATCTGAAAAGATTCTTTGTTGTGGTTTGCCCCAAGGTGCAATCCTGAGCCCCCTGCTGTTTAATGTGATGCTCCATGATTTGCCTCAGATGGAGGGCATCCAATCCATCTCATATGCGGATGATGTGACAATAGTTGCAAGTGGGAGGTCCCCAGGCGAGATCCAGCGGACGATGCAGAACTACCTGAATGGCCTGACACACTGGTTGAGGAAATGGAAACTAGCCATAAATGTGGATAAAACTAAGTATCCAATTTTTACACGTAAAAAATATGTACCATTGATTAACCTACGAATAAATTCTAAAACAATAGACACAACTAATAAACAGCGTGTACTTGGAATAACGCTGGATTCCCCTAAACTTACCTTCTTCCCACATATACAAAATGTTAAAACAGAGTGTCAACAGCGGCTGCAGGTTCTCAGGGCATTGTCGGGCGTCTCGTGGGGATCGTCTCAAAAGTTGTTGCGTCAGGTATATGTATCATACATTAGGAGCAAACTTACGTATGGACATGTGATATTCACAAAACTTCCTGAAAGTAGTTTCAAATTAATTAATGTGATCCAAAACTCTGCTCTGCGATCCATCTTGGGTGCACGGAAAACATCTCCGGTTTCCTCAATGGAAGCTGAAGCATTCATTATGCCTCTGAGATTGTACCTTGATTACTTGTTCCTGAAATGGTGTTTGAGATGCAGTTTCTTGGATGCAGAGCCCAAAGAGTTCCCAGCAAAAATTGAGCTATTCAAATCTCCTCCAAAAAGTGAGCTTGCACTGAAACGCACGGAAATAATGAACCAAATCCAGTTTAACTTTTCTCCTCCAGGATCCCAAATAGAACAGCTCATTAGTGCATATATGGATATCTCATCTAATGTGTGTGTAGAATTTCCTGATGTTGAATCCCTTACAGCAGCTGAAGTAAATCATTTGTTTGAAGAACATGTAACATCAAAGTTTTGTAATTCCTATAGAATTTTCACAGATGGTTCCAAGCTACAGTCGGGATCAGCGTCTGCTGCTATTTATGTGCCACATCTAAAAATATGTACCTCCTGGCTCCTAAACCCAGGTCACTCAATTGTGGGAGCAGAGCTATTTGCTATTTTACAGGCTGTAAATTATACTACTGATAACTTGTCAAATCATAATGTTGTCATTTTTGTTGATTCTAAATGTTCTCTGGATATTATATTAAACTTGAATAACCCCACCTATGAGATTTTCAGTAGAAGAATTCAAAAAATTGTGGTACAATTGAAGAACAGGATTCAGTTACAATGGATCCCTGCACATTCGGGCATAGTGGGAAATGAGATAGTGGACCGGTGCGCAAAAATGGGTCACCAAAATATTAAATCAGTACTCACTCATCTTAGTTATGAGGAGCATGTCAGCAAACTGAAAAACAAAATGTTAGACTACTGGAGCGAGTGTTGGGGAAATCAAGTGAGGGGATCCGGGAAGGGAGGATTTATGTATGAATTGTGTAGCAGACCAAAATTTAGATTGGGTGGTGCCATGTCAAGAAAATTTCAGTGTATTATTAGCCGATTTAGAATCGGTCATGTTGGTGTTCTCTCTCATTTGAGTAGATTTAACCTGTGTCAAAGCCCTCTCTGCCCTGAGTGTGGTGTACCAGAGACCATTGAGCACTTCTTGCTTGGCTGTCCCCAATATGAGGCTGCCAGACTGCATTTGTGTCTCACTTTTGTAAAATTTAACCTTGAATTGAATCTGAAAAATGTCTTAGGTTTTGGTGAATACCAATCCTGTGTACAATTTGCAATTCTCCGCTCCTTGGTGAACTTCCTTGGTGCTACTAATAGATGTAAGCAACTATAAATGTTCTGATTTTGACTGTGTTACATCTGTGTCTAATGAAATTAACTTGATTCAATAAGCTGTCAGCCTCTGCAAACAGCAGCTCAAGAGGTCCAGTAATATTGAGGACTCAAGAAAAAAGTGCTGCAGTATCGGGGGATTTGCTTGATCCTGCTTTTGCTGCCAAAGTACAAGCTGTCAGGTTACACGGATTTCTGCTGAAGAAGTCCAACGACTTTCAAGATCCCTCCGGATCATCGATAAAGAAGAAGAAAGAAGTTTATGGGCAAAGACCAGGGAGACAAAAAACCTCCGGACAGTGATTTGGACTGCGATAGTGTTTTTGTTGCCACCGTGTGTTATTGATTACGTTTTGGGGCGGGGGAGAAGTGAATGGACTGGTTTATGGTGTGCATCACTAAATTAAAGTGTGATTAACCAAAAGTTTTCACTCGCAACTGAAATTGTGAAAGACTTGAGTCTCTTTGTCTTTCCTTTTTTTCTGCTGTTTTGCTTTTTACCCTCATGGGTAGCCCCAAAAGGGCTAAGCATAAAGCCAAGGGAGGGGCTTCTACCGCTCTGTATCACAAACTTCCTCCCAAGGCTCATCACACAGCCACTGAATTTCTAAAGCAGCCTTCTTTGCCACCAATTCCAAATGAGCAACCTGCAATTACTTGTGCATCTTCTGACTACATTGCTGAGGGAGCTCAAGGTGAGAACATTACTAATAATTTGGTCAATGTGAAGTTTAATGCAATCACGGAAAATAATTATTTGATTCCAAAGAATCGCTAAAGAAACCCATTTAAGAACGTTTTACAAGAATGACATTCTGCTTGCTGATGCTTTATTTTTGAATTATTGAACTTTGAAGTTGGCTTTTGCGCCCAAAGGAAACGAGCTCTCAAAACGGAATTTAATTAATAACGGAAGCTATTAAAAACGTAAAGAGGTTGGGTCGTGAGGGAGAGGCACAGTTCTTCTAGTGAAAATTATAAATAAAGCTTCTAACCCACCCATTAGGGTGACAACCGCAATCTTGTTTACATCGGCTCCAAGATGGCGGCGCCCATGGTGGTCGCCATCTTGGATCCGATGTAAACAAGATTGCGGTCGTTATCCTAATGGGTGGGTTAGAAGCTTTGGTCAATGTAAAGTTCAATGCAATCACGGAAAGTAATAATTATATTCCAAACAATCACTGGTCAATATTGAATATAATGTTGTCAACGAATTTCATAATTTCGTAGGTATAGATAGGTAATATAGTCGATTTTAAGACGTTTTACATGAATGACAATATGCCCGGAAATGCTTAGTTTAGGAGATATAAGATAAATAACGCCAGGTAAGAATAGCATTAACGGCAGTTTCGATATGGCTCTTCCGGCGTTTTGCGGACGCGGACCACGCCAAGTTTTTGGCGGGAGTCATCGGCCTCGGTATGGTTGAGTTAAATTAAGATATATTAGGCTTACTTAGGTTAGGATACTTAACTAAATTAACTTTACCAAACCTTACCTTACCTATCGTTACATCAGAACCGGATTTCTGCTTATTTACCTCTCCGTTTGTTCAATTTTATAAACGACGTTCCTATAACTTCAAAGTTAAATATCTCCAAAAATAAGCATTTCCGGGCACATTGTCATTCATGTAAAACGTCTTAAAATCGACTATATTACCTATCTATACCTACGAAATTATGAAATTCGTTGAGAACATTATATTCAATATTGACCCAATCACTAAAGGAACCCATTTAAGAACGTTTTACATGAACGACATTCTGCTCGCTGATGCTTTATTTTCGAATTATTGAACTTTGAAGTTGGCCTCCCCGTGCCAAAGGAAGCGAGCATAATTTAATTAAAAACGGAAGCTAACCCCCTATTACAAACGTATAGAGGTTGGGTCATGAGGGGGAGGCACAGTTCTTCTAGCGAAAATTATAAATAAAGGTTCTAACCACCCATTAGGCTGACGACCGCAATCTTGTTTACATCGGCTCTAAGATGGCGACCACCATGGGTGCCGCCATCTTAGAGCCGATGTCAACAAGATTGCGGTCGTCACCCTAATGGGTGGGTTAGAAGCTTTATTTATAATTTTCACTAGAACTGTGCCTCCCCCTCACGACCCAACCTCTTTACGTTTGTAATAGCTTCCGTTATTAATTAAATTCCGTTTCACGCGCTCGCTTCCTTTGGCGCAAAGGCCGACTTCAAAGTTCAATTATTCGAAAATAACGCATCAGCGAGCAGAATGTCATTCATGTAAAACGTTCTTAAATGGGTTCCTTTAGTGATTCCTGGGATCGCAATTATTATTTTCTGTGATTGCATTAAACTTCACATTGACCGAAGCTTTATATCTAATTTTCACTAGAAGAACTGTGCCTTCCCCTCACGACCCAACCTCTTTACGTTTGTAATAGGGGGTTAGCTTCCGTTATGAATTAAATTCCGTTGCTTCCATTTGTGCGTGAAGGCCAACTTCAAAGTTCAATAATTCGAAAATAATGCATCAGTGAGCAGAATGTCATTCATGTAAAACATTCTTAAATGGGTTCCTTTAGTGATTCCTGGGCTAGGAATAGAGATGTGACTCAAAAAAAACCATGCCGTTTTTTTTTTAAAAAAACCGTGGCCAAAAAAAACGTGCATATTTTGTTTTTTTTTTAATATTTTGTCTTAAAATAACTCGGCAAGAAAAAGAACCACATTACATTATGTGTTTTCATGTCAGATTATAAAATAAAACAACATACTTCTTAATTGGTGGTTTTCCATGGTTTTATGAAATTTTTCATTTTCTGAGGTTTCATGCTTTGATATTTCATTTATTTTACAATACATGTGAATGACCTTCAAGTCCTAAAATGGTGTGTTATAATACCATATCTTTACTTATGGTCATTGATAGGGATGTGTCTAAAAAACCATGCTGTTTTAAAAAAAAACATGTTTATACAAAAATTATGAATAAAAAACATGGATAATAATATATTTATGTGACCTGAAAAATCCAATGCTGTTTTTTTTAAAACATTGTTTTTTAACCGAAAAATCTTGACTAAAAAAACATGGCTATTATATTTTATGGGACCAAAAAATTGTTTTTTTTTAACATTTAAAAAAATCATGACTAAAAAATACACGGATGTAAATATCAGGAAAGTTATTTTTCTTTGATCGAATTGTCTTTAGAAACTTATAAACAAAGAATGCTGTTAATATTGAAATCATGTTTATTAGAACTGTACTAGGTCTTAGAATAAAGTATCTACAAAGAATCTATTTACTCCATAAAACCTTTTGGAGACCAGCTCCATCCTCAGTCATTCAGTAAAATTTGGTGAAATGGACAATGAATTTTCACTGTTCCTTTGAAAAGCATTTGACTGAATGACTTACTGAGGATGGAGCTAGTCTCCGAAAGGTTTTATAGAGTGAATGGATTCTTTGTGGATATTTTATTCTAAGACCTGGTATGATTCTAATGGATATTAATATATCTTATGTGACCAAAAAATCCATGCTATTTTTTGAATGTTTTTGTTACAAAAAAGTCATGACTAAAAAACACGGATATTAATATACTATATTTTACCATAAACAACCATGCTGTTTTTTTTTAAAACATCTTTTTACAGAAAAATCATGATTAAAAAATGTGGATATTAATATATTTTATGTGCCAAAAAAAACCATGCTGGTTTTTTTTAAATCATGTTTTCTTTACCAAAAAGTCATGACATAAAAACATGGATATTAATGACTTTTTGTGAAAAAAAACATGGTTTTTAAAATGTCATGTTTTTTTTGGTCAGATTAAATTTAATAATACTCCTGTTTTTTGTAAAAAAATCTTTTTTCAAAAAGCATGGTTTTTTTGGTCACCTAAAATAAATTAATATCCATGTTTTTTTTACAGATTAGATTAGTCATTAGTTTTAGCCTCCCTACCCAGCAACAAATGCGATCCAAAGAGAGGAAGGAAGATTATGAAACAAGATCAAAGTTGAAGAAGACAGTATTAGGTGCTGAAAAACAGGACAGCAGTGAATCGAAAAAAGGTGGTCCTCAACATAACAAAAGCATTTTATTTTAACAAAAAGGAGGCCTACCTAACTCTCAGCTTGGGCCCTCACATTGTCCTCCTGGGAGCGCTAGTTCCCATAGATACAATAGTTGTATCCCCCTGAGGGGGTGTTTTTTTTACAAAAAAGTCATGACCAAAAAATGAATCATAATAACTTTTTAATGAAAAAACATGTTTAAAATAAAATAATGATTTTTTTAGTAACATAAAATATGTTAATATCCATGATTTTAAGACAATTTTTTATGAAAAATGCCTAAAATAAAACAGCATGGTTTTTTTGGTTGCATAAAATATATTCATATCCAGGTTTTCTTATACATCATCGTTTGTAAAAAAAACATAATTTTTAAAAAACACCATTTTAGGTCTCATAAATATATTCATGTTTTTTAGTCATGATTTTTTAGTACAAAAACATTTTTTTGGTCTCAAATATATTCATGTTTTTTCAGTCTTGATTTTTTAGTAAAAAACATGTTTTTTTTTAAAACTGCATGGGGCTTTTTAGGTCACATAAAATATATTGTTTTTTAGTTATGATTCTTTTGTAAAAAAAACAGCATGGTTATATTTGGCAACAGAAAATATATTAATATTCATTTTTATTGGTCAGAATTTTTTGTAAAAAAAACATGTTTTTAAAAAAACCGCTTATTTTTTGGTCGCCTAAAATATATTAATATCTATGGTTTTTAGTCATTTTTTTTTTGTAATGAAAACATAAAAAGAAAACATACAGTAAAAGTGGTGGCAGATAACCCACAATTACCTAGAGGAGTCTAAGAGGTACAGCAGGAGCCACAGAACTTATATTGATGGAGTCAAAATTCAGAGCTTATTATCTGTGCGAGCGAGCATGCCTCCCTACCCCTGTGCTCAGTGGTCTTATAAGCGGTGAGCTCTTTAGGGCCCGCGCATTTGGTCCGCATCCCTACCTGTACAACATCGTACCAGTAAACGTCGCAGTTCTCCATTTTTATCTCTGCATATATCTCTGCTATATCTGATTTTTTTGGTCACATAAAAATAAAATCAGACTTAGTAGAGATAGTAAGCTTTGAATTTTGACTCCATCAATATAAGTTCTGTGGCTCTTGCTGTTCCTCTTAGACGCCTCTAGGTAATTGTGGGTTATCTGCCACCACTTTTACTGTATGCTTTCTTTTTGATGTTTTTATAACAATAAAATGACTAAAAAACATGGATATTAATATATTTTAGGTGTCCAAAAAAAAACCCAGACATATACTTAACAAAATTCAGGTGAGCAAAAAAAAACAAAAAAAAACAAAAAAACACACAAAAAACACGTTTTTTTTGCAAAAAAAAACGCAATCAAATAAAACTGTTTTTTTTGCATCACTAGCTAGGAATTATTATTTTCCGTGATTGCATTAAACTTCACATTGACCAATAATTTTGACAACCAATCTGTATTTCAAGAAAATGCATCTAATCAGAACTCACTTCAACGTAAAAAAAAACCTACTCGACTTGCAAAGCGTCCTAGAAACCTATCTCAGTCTTCCATAGTGTCTGATTTATCACTTAATTCTGACCCAAACTTTGCAGGCTTTCAAACTTGCCAGTTGGAGGAAAACCTTCCTGCAGTGGTTTCCTATGGAAACAATTCTTTTGACAGCCTGCTTTCATATCAGCCTCCACAATCAACCCATAGTACATCCAACAGCCCTGCTCATCCTGTCATTCTGATACAACCTACCAATGAAAACAGTAATCCTAGCAAATTCTTATCAAATGAATTTCAACTTTCTAAACTCTTTGCTTCCTCTCCTTTTGCCAGGGCAGGAATTTCATCAGTCCACAAGAACTTCAAACAAAATATCCTAGTACTTACCTTGCCAAGCTCTGCAATTTCTAAAGAAGATTCTCTGCTAAAAATAACTCAGCTGGGATCTTGGCTGATTCATTACGGTCAGCCTACAAATCAGACCCAAACCATCGGAGTTATAAGCCCATTTGGTACAGAGACTTTTGACTCAGAAATAGAAGAAGCTCATGAAGTGGCAGGATACCCAAACTTGAAAGTATCTCAAATTTAAAAACCAAGAAACACAGGCTCAACAACAATGATGAAAATAATTTTTTGGTAAATCTGAAGGATATGTCAGTTATCGATTTTGTAAATTTCGATGCATAAGCATAGTTAATTAGAAGAAAATAAACAAGTTTTCTTCTATGCTTTTTCCGTCTCAAATGAGTATTTTATTAGTTATAGCGGTAAATGACTTGCCGCATCTCCAGTGTTTGAAGCGGCAAGTAATTCAAGGAGCGCGTCGGACAGCAACACTGCAATGCGAACTCGCTTCCAGCGCGATCGTAATCAAAGACGAAACCAATCCTACCGCTATACCTCGTTAAATACTCATTTGACGAAACAAAATATATAGAAAAAAAAGTTGTTTATTTCGATGTTATTACCATGCTTCAAGCAACAAAAATTCGAAAATCGATGAGTAGCTGTTTATTCGAGCGCATTCGTCTTCAAAGACGAAACTAAACTTACCGCTATTAATCGTAAAATACTCATTTGAGACGGAAAGTGCATAGAAGAAAAGTTGTTTATTTTGATTCAATTAATTAGGTTCAGGCACCAAAAAGTGGAAAATTGATAACTGACATATCCTTCAGATTTACCAATTTTTCAAACCAATTCTCCCCCTGAATACATTTACCTCAATTACTAAAGATTCAAAGTAAACCCCTACATTGGGAAACCATGGCAGTGCTTTCAATGCCAGTGGTCTGGTCATAATGCCCAACAGTGCAGAAACTCTCCAAGGTGTGAAGCATGCTCTGGATCTCATCTGGTAAAAGACTGCCCTAGATTTTCTGTACCAAAGTGCACAAACTGTAATGGTCCCCATACAGCAAACTATGGAGGCTGCCCCTTTGTTAAGCAGGCAAAATCAGTAGAAAAAGTTATTTCAGCACAAACTTTCATACCAAGATGCCCTGGCTAAAGTGAAGAAAAATTCTCCACAACCAAAAAGTGGTGATTCTCAAACTATCCATTCCACAAATCCAATGGTAACAACACTGTCCCCCCCAACAAACATGATTCAGCAAACCAACAAACAAACACACTCCTCAGTGTCTACTCAAACAGACAATAACTCTCTCACTTCAAATGACTTACAGACAACCTTAACTCAATTAGTTACACTGTTATCTAAAGTTCTCCTCCTCTGTCAACCACAGGAACAAACTTCCAATCCAGAACAGCTGAATAATATTGCAAATGTAGTCTTTAATACACTAACTCCTCACCTCCCTGAAAATACATGCAAAGAACCTTCCATCACCTTTGAAGTAAACCACCAGACAGAACATGCTACAAACTCGAATGTCTCAACTCAACAAGTGGCTAATGAAAAAGCCATAACCACTATCTCAACTCCTGAAGAGCTAGTGTCCCCATCACCAGTGATTGGTGGCAAGTTTTTAGCTAACAAACTAGCCAAAGACACAACCATTGATCCATCTCCAGTATTATGCCAAAAAGCAAATTCTGAAAAAACACCTCTGAAACAGCATCCTCAACATCCAACAAAAAACCCAACACCATATCCACTCAAAAAGAACTGAAAATCCTTCAATGGAACTGCCATAGCCTCCGCAATAAACTCTCTTCTTAAGCTTCATCTCTACACTACTCATCCCCATGTTGTATGCTTGTGTGAAACATGGCTATCTGCTGGATTTGAGCCCTCATTTATTAACTACACAGCACAATATTGTCATTGTCAAAATGGTCATCAAGGAGGAGGACTGGCAATTCTAGTTTGTAATGATGTCCCTCATCTGCCAATGAACATCACTAAATATCCCAATGGTCAACTAGAAGTCCAAGCCCTGTCAATTTCAATCAACCATTCAAGATCTCTAGCCATCCTCAATGTCTACAATCCAAATCAAGCAGTCAGACTCACAGAAATCAATTACTACTTTACCTCCCTAAAAAGCCTTTTTCTAATTGTGGGTGACTTTAATGCACACCGTACTCTGTGGGAGCCCAGCAACACCTGTACTCCCAACACCACTGGAAAAAACATAGAACTCTCTTTACTTCAACATCCTATTATTGCTCTAATAACTCCTCCCTTGCTTCCCACTTACTTCAACACCTATCATAACACTCACTCCACACTGGATCTCTCTTTCTCATCTACAAATCTTCTCTCCAATGCAACAGTACAATCAGGCCCTGACCTAACCAGGGACCACTACATAGTAACAACAACCTTCACACTATCCCCTCAAGTTGTAAAGTATCGGACCCTGCCACGTTGGAAATTTGACCAAGGATCATGGAGGACATGGGTATCATCTCTTCCAAATAAAGATGAGTTCAGAGATGAAGATGTAACCACAAGCTCATCAAATTTCACAACTTGCATTTTAACAGCCTCCACTACAGCTTTCCCCCAAACAAAAGAAACAGTAAACCCTCGTTTCAGCAAACCTTGGTGGAACCAATCATGTAAGGCTGCCCTTGAAAATAGAAACTTTGCAAAGAAAAAGTTAATAAAACAACCATCACAACCTAACCTCATAGAGTTTAAATGTGCAGAAGCTCTCCTAAAGAGAGAAATAAAGCAAGCAAAACACTCATCCTGGACAAAATTCTGCAACTCAATCACCTCAGAGACCCCTCCCTTGATGCTTTGGAAAAAATTTGAAACCTCGAACCCTCCCACCGCCAAAATCAACCGTTTGTCACGGCAACTTCAATCGTCTCAGAGTCCAAGGAAAAAGTTAATCTTCTGGCATCCTTTTCTGAAAGTAACTTTTCAGCAACGGTTCCTTGCCCCTACCCCACTTTTATATTGTTGCCTCTATCCACAGCCTTGCTCAATGACAATCCAGTGTGGTACAACTCTCCTCTAACAATATATGAACTAAATAATGCTATCTCTTCACTAAGTAATACCTCCCCAGGTTTGGATCAAGTCAGCTATGAACATCTCAAGCATCTTCCTCCACCATATAAGGAATGGCTGCTTGAAATCTACAACCAAAGTTTCAATTCTGGAATAATCCCAAAACCATGGAAAAAAGCCCTGCTCCAACCCATACAAAAGCCTTCTAAGCCTGCCTCAAGCCTCTCCTCCTATCGGCCCATCTCATTGTTGTCCTGTACTGGCAAACTAATGGAGGCTCTAATAAATAATAGACTGAACTATTTTCTAGAGGAGAGCCATGCGCTGAGGAAGCAACAGGGAGGATTTCGGCGCAGGCTGTTGGCGGTAGACCAAGTAGCGAAGCTGAATCTGCCATCCGAATGGCGCAACAGAGAAGACACATTCTAGTAGTTGCCTTCTGCAATCTTACTCAGGCTTTCGATTGGGTTTGGCATACCGGCCTTTTGTACAAACTCTCAAAAATAGAAATACATGGTAAGCTTCTTTGCTGGATCCAAGGCTACCTATCAAAACTCAGTTTTCAGGTCTTCTTTGAAGGCCTATGCTCTAGGGAGAAAAAAATGAGGTCTGGTGTTCCTCAAGGAACAGTACTTTCCCCATTATTATTTAATGTAATGCTGAGTGACCTGCCATCATTTCCAGATGTACAGAGTGCAGAATATGCTGATGACATCACATTCTTTTCTTCGCATAAAATCTTAGCAAATGCTGTACAATCAATACAAGTTGCACTGAATTCATTTCATGAGTGGATCTCAAGATGGGGGCTCTCATGAATTTAGAAAAAACAAAATGTATGCTTTTTACACTTCCACAAACCATTCCTCTGCCAATAACTGTGGCAGGAATAACCTTGACTTTTGTAAGCAAACACCGGTATCTGGGGGTAACTCTGGATGCTCCCAAGTTAAATTGGTCCTCCCATATTTCCTTTCTCAAACTCAGCTGCATTCCCCTCAAAAACTTGTTAAAATCAATCTCTCACCATCAGTGGGGTGCAGATCGTTCTCTCCTTCTAAAACTATACCGTACGCTTATAAGAAGTCGACTTGAATATGCAGCCCCCTATATTGCACAGCCCCGAACAACTAAACTACTACAACAACTAAATACATTTTTTCAGAACAATTCCCTACAAATTGTTCTTGCTAGCCTCAAAACCACTCCAATAAATTCTCTAGAAATAGAAGCAAATATTCTTCCATTGTCCTAATGCAGAACTCTCCTCCTACTAGACTACACTCAAAGTTTCTCATCTCTCAGAACTTCTGCAACTTCCTTCCATTCCTCAAATCAAGCTCATGGGTAAAAAATCCTCATTTCTATCACTTACAATGAAAATGTTTGAAAGTTACCAACAACCTCTTCCACGTCCAGCAATAACCTCTCTCCACTCACCTCAGAGCCATCTGCTACTCTCTCTACAGAAACTGATACAGCTTTTCAATGAACTTGTTCATGGCCAATTTAAGGGATTTCTGCATGCTTTCACTGATGGTTCTCATATAGTAAGCCTTCTAACCTCCACTGCAGCAGCTCTGGTGATTCCGAGGAGAAATGTCTTCCTTGATTGGAAGCTCTCTCCATTTGTCTCCTCATTTGGTGCTGAGCTTTATGCAATCTATGAGGCCTTGAACTGGGCCCAAAACAACCTTCAGACTGGAGAGACTTATGTGGTCTTTACTGACTCTCTTTCCTCAATTCTTCTTTTCCAATCATTGAAACCAAAAAAATATACTACATTAATATTCAATATACAACAAACTTTGTCAAATTTGGAAGAAAAATATTCAATCAAAATCCAGTTCATCCCTGCTCACCAAGGAGTTGCAGGAAACAATGCAACAGCAAAAGCTGCACACATCAGGTTTTGCATATTGTTTCCGCTGTTCACAGAGGATATTCATAAAAATTTACATGAGGTCTTGAATGCAGAGTAGGAGAGAACATGGCATGAATCAGTCCAAAATGGCAAGGGTAGGTTTCTGGCTTCAATCAAGGACTCCATAAAAGAATGGCCTTGGGCATCACACCCAAGCCGGGCAGTTGAAACTGCCATAACCAGGCTCAGACTTAGACATGTACGACTTGTGGCTCACCTGTACAGATTTAGACTGATGATCACCCAGACTGTGACTGTGGTGTTGCTGAAACAGTTCAGCACTTTCTTCTGCATTGCCAGAATCATAACAATGCCCGCCAACATCTAACCTTCTTCCTCAACTCCGTACATGTACCCCTAACAGTTAAAAATGTACTAGGTGGAAGTCCCTTTCCTGACTCTGTGCAGTTTCCAATAATGCAAGCCCTTGCCAATTTCCTGAAAGATACAAACAAGGTATCATTACTGTAAATAAGTAAAACTATATATCCTTAGGTATGCATGGGGATGCTGTGTCTGTATCGGTGAATGAATATCATATGCTAGGCAGAAGTATCAAATTTTTAAAGGGGACATCCCTCCCTCACTTTCTCAAAGATTGGTTGTTTAAAGTTGAGTTGCCAAGATCTACCCCCCCCCCCCCCCCCACTCAATCTCCTCCTCTCAAATTATCCAGTACTTCTCAGTGACGGTAATAACTATTTAGAACTGCAATGATTTGGGGCACCATTCTGGCATCCTTGGTGTCGGGTATCAGTAGTTAGCACTAACCTGAGGCCGGGATGGTGCCTCAAAACATGTTTGTTGCTCCCTCAGAGACCCACATGCATACAGGCATCCGTGAGAACTTTTGTAACTTAATAATGTACCTGTCTCTTGGAAACCTCCAGGCTGCGCCGCCCAAGCTGGAGCTTTCCTTTGTTCTGTAAGTTTTGGATGCATGTGTGTATTGAAATTAACAATTTTATCAATAAGAATTTTTCTCCCTCCTTCTGTAAGGGATAATTTTTGTTTTCATTTCCCCCCATCCTTGTGATTACTTATTCAAACAAATTCCTGCTCATACACAGTATATTGAAACTGCCCATTCTCCCTACAAACACATCTACTACTCATTGTCAGTGTAACAAGACACATACTGAAGAAATAATTGTTCCTGTCAAAATTTTCCTCAGGTCAACATCTGGGTAACTAAGATTGGGACACAGTGAGGGAGATGGACACAGAGGAGAAAATACCAATTAACTTGAAAATGATTCTACATTTTGCTAGATCATGTAGCCTACATTTCTGGTACTGTGTGAAGGCATATTAGGTTCTTCCAAGGGCGTGTGTACGAGGATGAGTGTGTGTGTGTGTGTTGGGGGTAGGATGTATCTCTTTTGTTTCAGATTTTTCTCTTCCAGATTAAATAATATATCTTAAAAACTAAGAAACCTAAAATAAGTGACACATTAGTGTGACTCTGGTTGGCATGCTCCAGGATCTTCTTGTCTAATCAATATTACCTGCACTCAGAATGGTCAAGACTTGAGGCTGCATGAGCTTGTTCTCAAAGCCTCGATAAACCTTGAGAGAACAACAACGACAAATGAGACAGGGCTGTACTCTGTCTCCCCTGTTGTTTGGATTGTACACAGAAAAATTTGAAGTTCGACTGGGAATGAGTGGCTTAGGACTGAAAGTTGGTAATGAGAGACTGAGCTGTTTGTTGTATGCTGATGATGTGGTTGTGGTTAGTGAATGTGGACATGAACTGCAAAGGATACTTGACATTGGGAATGGAATGGGTATAGTACAGATTTCAAGATGAACTTTGGTGCCGACAAAAGTAAGGGTATGGTTATAAATAGTGATGAGACTGATAGAGACAGACTGTGGAAATCAGAATAGGCAGACCAAAAGAATACAAATATCTAGGTTGTATGATAAGTAAAGATGGATGCACTAGAACTAAGGGTGAGAAAGTGGCAAAAGCAATGCAGTGGAGTGGATGGTTAAGTAGTGTGGCCTGATATAGAGCAAACAAGTATGAATGTGTGAGAGGAATGTGGAAGTATGTTGCTGTACCTAGTGTCATGTATAGTATGAGTGCACTTGTCTGGAATGAAAGTGAAATTGAAAAGCGGGATGGGATAGAAAGTGAAGTAGGATGCTTAGCATTAGGCACTTCAAAATGGACAGCTGCAGAAGCTATTAGAGGTGACTCAGGATGGAGCCTATTTTCAGAATGAATGATAAAAGCTGTGTTGAATTATGAGGTGAGAATTAGGAGAATTGCAGTTGGGTAAAGCGAATATTTAAATGGTATCCGAGTGTAAGCCATTGGGAGAAAATATGTTGGGACTTGGGGATATGCAAGGAAACTAAGTGTACAAAAAATAATTAGTGTTAGAATTGAGACCTGTGGATAACTGGTTTTTAATGAATGTTGGAGGTGAAGGATCAAAGTAGGACTAAAAATCTTGGAAAAAGAGATTGATAGGCAAACAAGAGTTTAGATTGAATAAGTAAATGCTTAGCATGACATGAAAGCCTACACTAATCTACTATGAGGGAATCCAGGAGTAAGAAACAGTGACTGGAATGGGCTAGTCATGTAGAGTAGGCTGTAGTGACCCACCATGCCTGAGGGTGATTTTTGATGTACTGGTTATCCCAGTGATGCTATCTAATGGTAGCTTATGACAAAAAATGGTGAATCTGGTAAATCTGAAGGATATGTCAGTTATTGATTTTGTAAGTTTTGATGCCTTAGCATAGTTAATTAGATCGAAATAAACAAGTTTTCTTCTATGCACTTTCCGTCTCAAATGAGTATTTTATCAGTTATAGCGGTAAATGACTCACCGCAACTCCAATGTTTGAAGCGGCAAGTATTCAAGGAGCACGTCGGACAGCAACACTGCACTGCGCACTCGCGTCCAGCACGATCGTCATCAAAGATGAAACCAAACCTACCGCTATACCTCGTTAAAAACTCATTTGACGAAAAAAGTGTATAGGAGAAAAGTTGTTTATTTTGATGTTATTACCATGATTCAAGCAACAAAAATTCTAAAATCGATGAGTAGCTGTTTATTCAAGCGCATTCGTCATCACAGACAAAACTAAACTTACCGCTATAAATCGTAAAATACTCATTTGAGACGGAAAGTGCATAGAAGAAAACTTGTTTATTTTGATTCAATTAGGTTCAGGCACCAAAAAGTGGAAAATCGATAACTGACATATCCTTCAGAGTTACCATGAATCCTTAGAAGTCTATCGGACAAGTCTGATACACCAACACTGAATTCTGTGTGTGAATAATATGAGGATTGTGGCAGGAATTGTGGGCCGTTACAAAAGCCACAAAACTGTCGGCCCTCACTTTCAAGTTTCAAGATTCAATGGGCAAAGAAAAAACATGATAAAATTGAAGATTTCGCTTGAAGGCCCTGCCGTTGTGGTCATGCTTGCTGTCTGCTGAACCAAATCATGACTGTGTGTCTTGTAAGAGGTTGTTTGCGGGGATAAATAATTTGTAGTTAAGAGGTGTTGAAAAGGCTTGTGCCTGAAACACCAGTATAAATTTCTAGGTAGTGTGGTAGCTTGTAGTTCCAATTGACATGTAGTTCACTTTTTAAGTGGTTTGTTCTGTAAAATATTTATAATTTGTTGTGTGTGTCATTTCAGCATCTTATTTAGTGTACTGTACTCTGTTGTCTCATTTGCATTAAGGGAAGCGAACGGTTTTTCCTATAAATTATTTGAAAAATGAATAAAAATACTTCCTCATTGAAATAAGCTCTCGGGTATTCACAGCATGTTCGTATCATTCGAATAGACAGTTATAGCCTAAATTTTTTTAAAACCCCCCATACCCCCCTCCCCCCCCCCCCCTCAAAGGATTTTCTTTGAAATTTCTATTTCTCAGTCAATATTGTACATAGAGACAAACGGTTTTTTTTGTTTGATTCATAATGCAAATATCTACCGAAACTCGTCGCAGTTTTTTGTTTTCGCTTTGAGAAAAAAAATTTACACTCATTTGAATAATAAAACATGAAAATTCAATTTCAATGGACAATAAAAAAATTTTAAATTAAAAGTTTCAAAAAAATTTTAACGAGCATTTATAGTACTCACATTGATCTCCACGATGCAAAAAAGATCTTCTTCCTAGGTGCAAAACTTTGGTCGAAATTGACCGTTGCGTTGAATAAGTTGTATCGGAGATAATCGCTGTTTTTGTTGAAAACCCACTGCTGCACAGGACACTTTGTTTTTTCTTGTCCCTACCCACAAACTAATACACTACTGATAATTTTAATATATTCCACATAGTCTTCCATTGTTTTTGATCACACTTACAAACTAATTTACCAGAAATAAGATTTCAAAACATTCCAGGTAAATAATCCTGTTCATCATCATCTGCATGATGAACAGGGTTTGGGCGCATCGTTGTTTTGAGCACTCGAGCATTTTCATTGTTGTCCATCGTTTCGCATGACTCTTTTCTAAGTAACCCTAATCTCTTTAGTAAACACCCTTCTGATGATCCGAAATTATGTTGGAGAACAGTGTCCTGCGCAGCAAATATCACTTTATCCAAGCTTGCATGTTTGATTTTGGGGCATTTTCGCCACAACTTAGAGTGCAAACTCTCATTTGGGTTTTGAGTTTTATTTTTCATGCAGCGAGATAATAAGCTCCTCGATGTCAGGTCAAGATAGACTTTTAGAATTTCATGCCGGAGGGAGTCATTTAGTCCGGAGAGATAGAGATTGTGGGAGGCGTGGGATTCGGGAGTTTCTCCGTTGGCCAGTGCTCTCTGGTAAAAGCACCAGGATGTTGTTCCGTCGGGGCACTTTGTGTGTCGTGGGTCGGCGTCGCTGCTGCTGGCATGATAGTAGCTGCTCATGACAGCATTTCTCATTGATTCTACTGTACCAGTAGCTGCATGTTTTCTTATGTTTACACCAAAATGTTTCGTCAACTTGTCAATGGATGAGTCAGTCAGCCCCCCTTTCCCAGCAAGGAGGGACCTCCTCACTGTTTTCCCTGTCTTTGTTGTTGTGTCGCGGCGCAAATCTTTTTTCAAGTTTCGCAGGCGGGTTCCCAGTCGCTTGGAAACATGATTTATGCATTCTTCCTTGACGACGGGAGCATTGTAAGGGCCATTCCCGTCGTTCAAGGAAGTTACTGCATTGAAAGCTGAGGAGTCGCCATCTCCGATGAAGTTGGTGTAGCGAAATCCTTTCTCTTCTGATCGCTGCCACATTACAACTGCACACTTGGCCTCCATAGACCCTGAGCTACCATCTTCATAATTGCACTGACATTTTTTGTGTTGATGCGCTCTCCAATCCTCAAACTCCTCAGCGGACAGCTTCTTTTTCTTTTTCTCGCAGGCATCACAATATTTTGAGAGAACGTGGTAATCCAAGACGAAGCCAGTCTCCGCATGAATTACAAATCCAACTCCTACAGTGGATTTGTGACCCCGAGTGAGCCAACTGCCGTCAAAGCTGACGGCAATGTCGGTCAAAGGCGCTTCACATGACTCAGCATTTTTCACCGCGCGGAAAATTTTAGGTGCCATTTCAGAGAAAAATAACTTCATATTTTTTTGTAGGAATGCAACCTGTCGGTAATACTTGCCCGAACTACATGGTGCTAATGATTCGAATAAGCACACTGCACGGTACCCAAAGAAGCCCAACCCTTTAGTTTCACACGAATAAATTTTTGCAATATTACCTGCAGAATGTTTGGTTTGTTTGCCGTCCACACCTACAACACACATTGGTTTATAACTGAAAACAGTGTTCGAACAGTTGTTGCAATCACAAGTGAAGGGAATATCAACATTGGGAGTTTTCAAGTTCAAGGTTACACTGCACCCAGCTGAGCGAGAGCATTCAGCGCAGTGCATATGCGTCGCCATTTTCTGCAATGTTTCTTGAGGTAGCGGAAGCACCAGTGAACCATAATTCAAATTTTCTTCTTCTATCTCGACATTTGAAAGACGTTTCCGTTTTTTGATCGTACTTTCACCAACCACTGCCTCTTCAACACTTTCACTAGCTTTGCGCTTCATTTTCAACCAATTTGCCCTATTGGCGATAGCAGATCGTGACTTGCGACCCATTTCAGAGAACAATAAGCACACAACTCCACACGATCAAGTCACGAAGGCAACTGACCACTCCCTCCACGCAACTGACTGTCCAATCCGTGACAAGTGTCGAAAAAAAACAATAAATAAACACAACCTAACTGCGTAGTTGTGATACGTGGCACGCGATGATTTGCGCGCTGCTCAAGTGCCCGGGTGGGGGCAAGTTTGGGGATGATTTTGGGGGTTCCGGTTGCCAAATAGGAATTTTTGACAATACCACGCCATTTAGGAAGGATTAAGGAACGTTTTAAGGCAATAATAAAAAATTCGACATTTTTGTCCCAAAAACCGATCGCTTCCCTTAACTTTTTAATCACTGTATTACTCTGATTTGAGTGTGTAACTTGAAAGCTTTTTAAATTTTTACACTGACATTTATTGCTTTGTGTTTTAGTTGGATTATTTATTCAATTAATGCAGCAGTTGATTCAACATTCTTGCACTTACCAGAGCCTGAATATTAGATTTAACACATTTACCATGGTTGTCAATGATTGGTTTGATTTGGTTGTTAGTAGTGAAATTAAGAAATATAAAAATGCAATTACTTGATAACATTTCTCCTAGTATGATAATGGCATGATAACAGTTATTGTTTGAAAAAAAAATTGCCAAATAGATCAAATGTTATTCATTCACACCAGTATGTGAATGAGCAATTGACTGAATGGTTCACAAATGGCCCAATACGCAGGAAACCTGTTGAGCTAGGCTGTCATGTGGATATGGTATACATTTTTTGCTGTATCTTTGCTCCCTGGTCTAAACCAGAAAGCCTGTTGACTCTGGGTGATTGATCCTCCCAACAGAACTTGCTTGAATTTAAAAATGTAACCTTCTATTCTGTATAGTAATAGTTAATAGTTATAGTTAATTTATTTTAGCACTTTGACTGTGAAGGGTTAAACTAAAGTTTAGTATTTAACTCAAATTTTAAGTCAACTCTAATTGGCAATTTTGAAAATAACAAACATCAGCTGGATTGTGCGTTTATTTAGCTTTGATTAAGTATTTTTGATGTTTCAATTGGGGACTACTGGTTGATGAGCATTGAAAAAATTCCCTCCCTGTACACCTGGGGCTCACATTGCGACCAAGATGTTGAAGGGAAATTCTTTAAGCACGAGGAGCCATAGTTTAAGCATTCAGAAGTTATTCAAAATAGCAATACTACTAAACTAGAAGAAGTGAAAAGATTTTCTCATAAAATTTGTATTCATCAAGAAATAGACTCTCAATTTATAAAATTCATTAGTCTCAAATCTGATACATTTTATTCAAATACAAGGACCTGCACATTCATATTTCCATGTATTTAGGCACTTTTATCAAAGAAAGTCCAATATCAAACATTGAGGAGAAAGATATTTGAATGTACAAAACAAAAAACATTCCAAAACAGCAAGAATTGACTGACTGACAAACACACTTGTACATTTGTAAAAAAATGAAATTTAAAGAATTTTACTCACATAGACAGTGTCTGAAGTAAAAATTACTATACATTAAAGTGTAAAAAAGCATCATATATGTAACTTATCTCTCAATCGTATCAATACAGCTACTGCAATTGGCATTTTGCTTATGGATTGTATTAATGTGTGAAAATAAGTCTGAGAATATGCTGTTTCTATTGTTGCTAAGATTCATCTAAGATATTGAATTGTACTTCTTGACCTTAGTTGGTCTTACTTGCTTGGTTCTGGATCTTTCTGATGATTCAAATACAAAACACAGAATTTTATCACAGGTTTACTTTCTACATAGTTTTTTTTAGAAAATGAGTACCACATTTAGTTAAGAAAGGGCCAGTTCTCAGGTTGAGGGTTATAAGGCCAAAAGCCTATTCCAAGTTAGGTTTATGCTTTCAAACCTAACTTGTGCTGTCACATAGTATTTCTTCTTGTGATGTACACTCCAGGCAGATGCCACCATAGGGCACTGCAAAACCAGATTGGGCCAGTGGCTATGTCGGCAGAGTTAGTTGTAAGAGGTTGTTGCTTCAATGCTCCGTACATTTTTCTCTGTTTTTCTAGACAGTTGTTGCTGTGGCTGTAATAGTGCTGTGAGACTGTGGGTCAGTTGCAGTCTTGTGCAAAAGCTCTGTGGGTTGGGCTGAGGTGAGGCAGCAGTGGTGGTGAGGGGATTGGAGGAGTTGTTGCAGATTTGCATATGCAGCTGGGCTGCTGGAAAGGCTTGCTTGCGTATGCACAGCTGGGCTGCTAATGTTTTTGAGGTAAGCAATTGTTCATGCAGCTGGGTTGCTGGTACACAATGTGTGTGTGCGTGTAGCTGGGCTACGTTTTACACATGGTACAATTTTGTTTTTTGATCACACTCCTTTTACAGTTAGGGACAAAATTATTTGTAAGCCCCTCCTCTTTCAAAATTTTCTTGAATTACTCAAAAACTATTGTTGCCACAGGCATAAGGTTTTTACAGGGTGTGAAGCATATAATAGTGACAATAATACAAAGTTTCTCAGAAAAAATATTATTTTTGAAAGATTTTTTTTTAATTTACAAATTGGCGATTCTGATCTGCAAATCAAAGCAAAAATAATCAGATGATAGGAATATGAGTCCCTAGGTTATATGGTTAGTGAAGATGGGAACTGAAGAGCAAAAGGTGATCAAGTTGCAAAGGCCATGCTGTGTGTGGATAGTTGAGCAGTCTGGCTGGTTAGTATAGAGTGAACCGGTATGGGTGTTTTAAATTAATGTGAAACTGTATTGTGGTGCATATTTGTTATGAATGCTATGGAAGAGACTGAAAAATAAAGTGAGACACTAGCAATATAGGCCCCAAAATTTTCCACCACACAAGCAATTAGAGAGGATCTTGGGTGGAGTCTATTTTCAAGTTGCATGTTCCAGGCTGAAGACTGATCCAAGCACAAAAATATAAAGCATAGAAAACAGCAGCATAAGCAAGTGTTTAGGCTGAAACAGAAAAAGAAACGCACAAATTAAGCATAGCAAATAAATATTTTTGCTGAATATACAAAACCACAATTGAAAGTATGTGGTGAGAACCAAATGAGACCTCCCAGTAACAGCCCCTATGATGTTTTTCTCCAATTTTTATCATGTTTCATAAATTTCTCTCTTAACTTACTGTGTCAATGAGCAGGGAATTTTGTCTGAGAACACATCTTGTGCATAGGTTGCACATTCCTTCAACTATACTGAATGATACCTCCATCTTTTCTATTTTTGAAACACATTTGTTGGGGTAAGGGAGGCTTGAACCAATTTATGATCAATTCTTTTCATGCTGAAAAGAATTGTATCAAAGGTAAAGATATTTCATAGTAGTAGTTTTGAAAGTTGGCTCATTTTTTTTAGTTGGATGTAAGGCTTCAACTGTAAACAGGTGACATGAATGTGGAATAAAGGAAATAGTGAGTTATGCAGGCATTTTGATGGAGCGCTAGAAAAACTGCAGGATATTGAGTTTTGGAATGCTTAAAGTTTGAGTAGGAAAGTGAGGTTCTTATGAGTGTTATAATTAAGCAGTATGGAAATAGCTGGTGGCATGTTAGGTGTGTTGAGTACAAATCTGGTGTGAGCTATCTTGCTGGGTTAAATAAAAAATGTAATATTACTGTTGTTGATACATTGACAAATTTTCTTGTGCATTTATATTGTAAAAGACTCGGATTCTGAATCATGTGTCACGTAGAGGAGATTTGAATGATTTTCAATGCAGGAGAGTTTACTTGTACTAGCCAGTTGTGTCCTCATAGTTGATGTTGTATGAAGTGTGGTAAGATAACCCTGACGTAATAACCTCAGGACAAGTCGGAAGCACAGACATAAATTTAAAATGGCCATCCTATTGTGTGTTATACGAGAAAATTGTTGACTATAACAAAGGCCCAACAGCTGTAAGTCTTTGCTTTCAAGTGTGTATCGTGAACTACTGATACTTTTTTTTGCTGTTGAAATCTAGTGATTAGCTGATAGATATATCATCAGGAAAGATTTCAGGTCTAATGTGAGCAATGTGTGTATGTTTATGTGAATATAAGGGACTGACATGTCTTTCTATTTTGTTTGTCTGACTTACAAGGAAGTGCAAAGTCTATTCTAGTGATCTGTCAGCTTGTCTTGGTGTGATTTGTGTTTTTCCCTTTTCATAGAATGCATATTGGCTACAAGAATGAGGAAAGTGAATGCTTCTGTAAAGATGTAAGTCTATTTGAATGTCAAATGTATGAGATGTCAGTGACACTGAAGTTTTGCAAGCATCTGGGTGAGCTGAGCCAGAGAGATCCAGGAACTAGTGTTTACATGCCGGATGTGCATAACTGGTTTGTTTGAGATCATGGAAAATGAGAACAAAACCCTGGATGCAAACATTGTCTTCATGAGTGAGCTTACAAAGTAAAAGATGCTGAAATTAGCTGAGAATGAGGAGGATGCAAGGAACGAAATGGGAGTGAATAGTGAGGCTACTGACAGTTCTTTTGCAAGTATGATTAATGCAAGGATAGGTGGAAATGAAAAGAATTCAGACATACCTGGGCAGAAAATACATAGATCCTGATGAAAGTTGGTGAAAGAAACTTGTGTGAAATATTTTTAAGGATCACTCATCACATCAAGAAAATTTTCTGTGACATTACTTGTACACTATCTTTTAGTTATTTTCATGAGGATCACTCACAGAATTACTAGATAAATGACTGACTGATATATTTTTAAGAAAGAAAATGAGTTGTATTACTGAAAAAATCGACTTGTTAGCATTATTTGTTAGTATAATTTTTGTTGTTTATTTTAATTTCCTAAAACTGACAAATAATTATCCCTGTTCTTTCCAGAAAATTCAATTTCGATGTTCAAAAATGGAAGGAGAGGTTTTGACAGAAGTACCTACATGCCTGCAGAAGCTGGTACAGATGGTGGTCAGAGGGTTCTATACAGTGGAAGACATGCTCATTATTGACATGCTTGTGAGAAATCTCTGTGAGTATTCAGTTTTTACATGTATGTATCTTGCTATTGGTAGCATTTTTTTTGTTGCACTCCATGCCTTGATTGCAGTTTGTAGAATTTACTTGAAATTAGCATTCTTACAACCTAGATAGAAACCTACTGCTTTAAAAGTTGCATAATTTTGGAGGTATGGTAAACTTGTTTAATGCCCTGATTGTCTATGATAATATATTTAAATGTTATGCTTAAGTCTTCATTATTGATAATGATTCATCAGTTTTTAATTATATAATTATGGAGGAGTGAACCAGATTTCCAGCTTACAATGCAAACGTCAACTTTTTTATGCACCAGGTCTGAGCGAGGATAGCATTTGTGATCTTCTGAAGTTTGACCGCAAAATGCTACGTCAGCGAATTAACACACTAAAAACTGACAAACTTCTACAGACTAAAATGAAAATGATAACAGTTGAAGATGGAAAATCTCAACGGGAACAATATTATTTTATTAATTATAAGGTGAGTTATCAGAACGGTGAATATTTTGTG
This sequence comes from Morinoia aosen, assembly GCA_030386875.1. Classification (NCBI taxonomy): domain Eukaryota; kingdom Metazoa; phylum Arthropoda; class Malacostraca; order Amphipoda; family Talitridae; genus Morinoia; species Morinoia aosen. The sequence continues at coordinate 91,354,259 of CM059561.1, read as the reverse complement.
CAGTTAGCTAGATAAATCTTTCTCTGAGTGCCCAAACTGGAGTGTAAGTCTGACTTGTCTATGGCACACCTTCCAGTCAAGTCAAGTATTACCAGAGTAATTGATGCATGTAATTACTCATGCCGGGTGAAAGTTTTTGAACCGTTGTTTTCTGCTACTTGCTTGAATTTATATTGCTATATCAAAATTCAGAGTTTCAAATATCAGTAGTACAGTTTCTTGTTTGTTGCACATGTCTCTTTTCTGAATCCATTTTAATCAATGAAATTATTTCTTGAGATTAGTAGATGGTATACTACCATACATTACATTTTTTTGGGCTGTTATATATTTCACAAAGGGTTCAGTTTTAAACTGTGGAGCATTTTCTCTTTTGCTTGTAGAGTTTTGTAAATGTTGTGAAGTACAAACTGGACCACATCCGCAAGAAGCTGGAAATGGAGGAAAGGGACCAGACCAGCAGAGCTTCTTTTGTGTGCTCCAACTGCCAGAGGACATACACAGATCTTGAGGTCAGACCTGGAACTGGGAACTCAGAGGTCAATGTATGCTCTTCACCCATGATGTTCCATCCTGCTGTTTTGCTTGAAGAACTTAATTCTTATCTAATTGAATTATTGAGTTGATGTTGTACTATGATATGCTCTGAGTGGGCATGTCAGCAACAGGAGAATTTTTAAAGGCTCATTTTAGGGAGGGATGAATAAAAAATTGGCATTAATGTCAATTATTTTTTGTTATGTTCTAATACTATGCTTCATACCTTATTATAAAGGGAACACTATCATTCATGTGAGGAATATTGTGGAAAACTACTCCAATATTTGTCATGTCTTTTGGCTTTATTTACTTGGTTGAATTCAAATTAGCTTAACTACTTATGAAGAAAATGGCTTGGACTTCCTATGCAATTGTCTTTAGATGGGCGGTTTGGGCATTTTAACAAAAATATTTTGTCCCAACTGGAAGACTAAAATTATTTGCCAAATAATATTCAGTATTATGAAGAGCCATCTATATTTTTATACTTTCAAATGGTGGCTATTGTTTGAAACATACATTTAGTGTCATTAGGTCAATTTTTGAAAATTATTACAAAACATTTATATTTAAAAGTTACTTTTTGTAACTCAGGTGTTTTTAAGTAGAGAATCCAGTGTATATAAGTATTTCTTTAAAGAATCATGGTTTCTATGTAATAAAACATTAATATTCACATGCAAGTAAATCATTGATTCATCTATACTCAATATACTAAACTATTGAAAAATAATTGACTAGATAACCTGTTACCCTTATTTCTGTGTCCAGTGATGCTGTTTAACTCCACAGTACTTTTAAATGTACAAATAATTTTGAAAGACATTCACAGAGGTGAAGCTGATGCTTGTGACATTCTAGGAGTGTGGTAATTACAGGCAGACCAGCTGCTGGACCCAATGACGGGGATGCTGGTGTGCATCATCTGCCGCACTGAGGTGCAGGAGGACATGTCGGCGGCGCCACGCAGCGACAGCAGGCTGCTGCTCACACGCTTCAATGAGCAGCTCGAGCCTCTCTTCACTCTCCTCAAGGAGGTGTGTCTGGCTGCCTGATTATATAACCTGCAACACGTGGCTGTTTTACAGCTATTTAAACTCATGGATTGTTGGATATTCTGTGAAGATGTTATTTCATTTCATGTAGAATACTCGGGTCGGGTTTTAGGTACCTCGGGTTGGATGTGGCTGTTAACGATAGTATGGAAGTAGAAGTGAGGCATCGAGTGAGTGAAGGCTGTAAGACATTGGGTGCAATAAGGAAAGTGTTTGAATGCAGGAGTTTGAGTATGATTGCTAAGAAGGGGCTGTATGAAAGCTTGATTGTGCCAGTTTTGTTGTATGGAGCAGAGTCCCGGGGGTTGAGAGCAGCTGAAAGGATGAAGTTGAATGTGTTTGAGATAAAGTGTTTGAGGAGCATGTATGGAGTAACAAGAAGAGATAGGATCAGGAATGAGTTGGTTAGGGGGCAGACGGGTGTTATCAAAAAGTTGAGCAAGCGAATGGATGGAAGAGTGCTTGGATGGTTTGGGCATGTTGAAAGAATGAACGTTGAGCGGCTGGTGAAAAAGATTTATACGTCGGAAGTGAGTGGTTTTAGAGCGCGAGGTAAACCACGGATGAGTTGGATGGATGGGGTGAAACGTGTTTTGTATGAGAGGGATCTGAGTGTGGACGTGGCGAGAGGGATGACTGCGGACAGAAGTGAGAGGGGGGCAGTGCGTAAGAAGGTAATTTTATTTTTGACGCGGTACTGGAAGTTGCCCGCGTGTGATGGGGTTGACCTATCCGGTGCAGGGGGAGGCGCTGCTGCTGATCCTGGCAGTCTGGTGCGGCCAGTGCTTCCTCTCTCGCCTCCTAGTGCTAAGACTGATGATTGTGGCCTGCTGTTGGCTACCCTCCCATAAGGAGGAGAAGCCTGGTATATGTATGTATGTAGAATACTGGAAAAGTGCTCGGGTGACTGCCAATTGACGCATTGTAAGATAATTGGCTATGCATCTGTTTCCGAATAGTGTTCTTTGATTGAATATTCATAATATTTGTATCAGTAGATCAAGTCATTGCTGAATTCAAAGTTGACCAATACTCCGGGATAAATCCCTTCTTTGCTTTTACATCTCATCTCATGCAATGTACTAGTTGCAAGTTTATGCCCTCGTAATCCCGTTTTCATGACAAAAAACTGTGTTGTCCGTGATCACTTAGTCCTGATTTGCAGTATTTATCAGCCAAAAAATATCATTGTTGATGAAGTAATTGACTGAGCACAGCTTTAGGCAAATACATTTCTGCCAAAATACCACTACTTACTACACTTCTTCGTTGAACTCTTATAATTTACTATTTACTATTAGCTAAGGGGATGAACCGTCAATATTGTTATTGTTAACTGTCAGCTTTTTATTGAAAAATATGTAAAAACTCTGAAATCCTAGGTCATAAGGGGTTGAGGCAGAGTCTAAGATTTTGAAGTCGGCAGACGATACACATACATTGCATTTTTTTGGCGTGATTGCGTACTGCGGGGTACTGCTTCTACCCCGATGCTCTGCCACTCTGATTTAAAAATTCTGTGACATCATCATGATGTACGATGACATGCACTGTACGCAGCTGAAAGAATAAACCAGAAGGGCTTGCATATCCGTGGGAAGCGTATTTTTGTATCGAAAAAAAGAAGCCCCATACATGTCGAACAATGCTTGTCAAGTTTATATAATGGGGCCATGAAAGCTTGCACAAATGACAACCGATGAAGTCTGAATTGTCTGTACTGTGCTGGCATAAATGTTATAAAATCAGAGCCTCTGAAATCTATGAACATTTTTCCACGGAATATTAATTTCAGTTGGAAGCTATGGTGTTCTGTTTGAATGAGTCATTACGTCCCAATGAGCGGGAGTTTTTTTTGCAGTGTACGATTTCACTAAAATACATGCTCCAATTGGTTAATTTTTCGGGATTTTTTTTATCATGTGGTTTTGCTTCTGAAAGTTTATCATTATTTTATTAGTTAATTTTTTGTGTAAATCTTATTTAATCAGTTTTTTCTGCTCCAACAACTTTGTTGTTGATCCAACGAGAAACCATCAAAATTGTTTGCAATGTTTGTTTTTTATTGCTCATTTAATGCACATTATGTCTATATGTTGGTTGAGCAGATTAAAATGAATGTAGTTTTATGTATTAGATAACCTTCTGTACTACAAAAGTTCATAAACTGTACTTCTCTGACAATAACTCAAGAAGTTTAACCGAAAACTTAAGCCAATGCTAAATTTGACATTATAATTTATGTGGTATTCCTCCTCTGCAACAAATGTTAGCTATTTTTATTTCTATTTTCCCAGGTGGAGAACATCAAATTAGCAGCAGAATTCTCAGATCCAAATCCTCAAGAATTGAGCATCAACAAGAAAGCAGGGTAAGTATTTAGTTCAAGCTCATGCCTGCGCAGAGCAACAATATTTGTTGCTCTGCATGCAACAATTTTTGCTTAAATAGATGCAAAAATAGGATGTATTCTAATGTGGTACGCCAATTTTTTGTACTTGTTGATTCTGATATTGTAGTTTAGCCGTAATGTCAGTGTTGCTAAAATTTGCTCCCATGATTTTTGACGAAGAATGTTTTTATTTTCAGGTATATAAGCATGTATGAGTGAAAATTTAGGAAGATGTTGCCACATAGTTGAAGCGTTTGTATAACTTTATTAACAATTAAAAAAATTTACAGAATTAACCGCCACATCAAGAGTTCTGCAGACAGCCGGGCCTGGTCTGGTGATGCTACTAAGAGACAAGGATTCCAGGTCCTGTTTTACGCTCTTCTGTTACCCTCATGTTCTTTGCTATTCTTCGTGTTTTGGTATCAAATTACTCCACTTTCGTCCATGTAGTCAAAGGTTTGTTTCCACTAACAGAGAAAAAATTAATTTTCAAGATGAATTTATTGACTAATCTATGTGTTCAAGCATAACTTTTTACTAAATGATGACCGTCACATGCTATAAATGTGTCCGCAACATGGATATACTCTCAGACAATAATAAGGTCTAGCATTCATAAGGATGTTGACTTATTTGTTGGAGGAAACAATTCGCGAGTTTCTACCAAAGTGGTCAAACTAGTCTCCTTTGATAATCGAAAAGAGAGTTTGGGTTGTTTATCGCACATTTTTGCTCCCAGTGCTTAGTTTTGCAAATTATTTAATTTTGTAAAAATGTTCTCGAAATTTTGTCAAAGATACGTAACGGGTTGAATTTTTTCATGTTTTTACTTAACTGTACTCAAAAGACTGGTAATTCGGTAATTATCAATTAAGCTAATTAAGCTAATTAGCTAATTAAGCTAATTTATAAAGAAATACTATTGGCCATTTGGATTTTGATGCTGAATTCAATTGGCTAATTTGTCCCTTTCTTCAAGTAATTATTTTTTTGTGTCATACTTTGGTATGAAATCTGAGAAGTACTATGATTTCAATCAATACATTAAGTTTTATTTATCTTGGGTACTCTAATATTGTATTGTAATGTTCTATTACTTGTGTTGAACCAAAAAGTTAAAAATGAAGTGCTTTTATCCTACCAATAGATTGAGCAGAGACCAGCTATAAAATCAAGGAAGAGGTCATTACTAATACTTCTATATCTCATTTTCCTCCAACTCAAATAGTCAAACTGTGAAAGGCATATCTTTACAATTACTCTTCTCATGTGTACTTTTCCTTTTGACTTCTTTGCATTTCTCCCCTCAGGGGGATACAACTATTTTATCTATGGGAATTAGCGCTCCCATGTGGACTATGTGGGGGCCCGAGCTAAAGGTTAGGAAGGTTTTATTTTCGTTAAAATAGAATAGGTTTTTGTTTTGTTTCAGACCATCTTTTTCGGTTCACTGCTGTCCTGTTTTTTCAGCACCTACTACTTTCCTCTTCAACTTTGATCTTGTTTCATGAACTTCTTTCTCATCTTACTGTTTCTATGCCCTTTCTGCATTCTGCGTTCCCTTTACTCCATACTAAATGGTGCCTTTTGCCTTCCTCTCTTTGGGTCGCATTTGTTGCGGCGGGTAGGGAGGCTAAAACTACCGACTAATCTAACCTAATCCGAAAATGATTGAAAATAGGCAGTTTTTTCTTCAATCAATGAATCATTTTATCCCAGAAAATCAACTGTTTAGCTCACATTTGATTGTTCATTTTTTCACAACTAAGTGTAGAGGCTGAAACCTATAGATCTTCATACATATAATGCTGTAGTATCCATGATACAGTATCCACCAGATCGCATACCAAAGTTTAATATTATCGTGATGTGGAGGTCACAAAGCAAAGTGGCCCCCAATTTCATTTGTGTTATTTTTCATCATTTTCTCAAAGCAGAATTTGTACTTAGGTGTATGCATGTTGCATTACCTCAGCTAAGTCTTACTCTAGCCATGACTGCTGTAGGTGGAGGGCTCCATAGACGTGAACATCAACACCGAGAACACGGTGGAGGAGACGCAGAAGGCGAAGGAGGAACCAGCTTGGTTGTCTCAGGCGAGCTCCTTCATCACCGCACAGATTACTACCGAGGAAACAGACGCTACTCAAGTACGTGGTTTGTCAATCAATTTTGTTATTGGTCGTTAATTCTGGTCTTATTACTGAACTGTGCTTCAGATGCGTGATTCTCCTCGTTTGCGTGTGCACTGGCATCTTTGCAAATATTTCTACATCAAAAAAATTGATGTTTCAAGATTTTAAGGTGAATTGGGTATTTGTATTTTAGAGAATAAATTAATTTTAGAGCATTCTTTTGTTGCTTCTTTAACAAAAAAATTTCGGAACATTGGTTTGTTTCCAAGCTGTAAAAAACATTCTAGTTATTTCTAAGAGTGAAAATTCATGTCACAAATTCATACACACGCGAAAAAGTTTAAATATCTCTAAACAGAGGAAAGCAAAACAAATTTTATTTCAAATCACCAGGCACATTTTAGTTTTTTGAAAAAATGTATTTCCGTATGAAGAAATGAAATATTAACAAAATTAGCTTTATTGTGACTCTATGACACTCTTAATAAAGACTTTCTCCATGTAAGTGTTGGAGGCCTTGTTAAAACAGAGTATGCTCGTGAGTTACTCTGCTTCACAGCTACTCATAATACATGAGAAGGCTAAGCCCAACTGCTGCGTTAGAGTAGCACTCAGCTGTACGCGTGTGTGTGCAGAGTGTGGACGGTGCGGGCGCGACGGGCGCTGCAGGCCTGAGCGCCGCCGTGGGGCCGACGGCGGTGGTGGAGGCCGCAGCCAAGTCGGGCGCTGGCGAGGCGCCGCACAAGGACGACGTGCTCTCTCTATTGGAGGTAACCTGTGATCTCACTTTGAATTGTCAGCTCAGCACTGGCATTTACTGCTGAACCAGAATTTCATTTTTTCTATTTTGATGTTGAAGACCAGCTTAGCTTATACATTTTGTTGAAGATCAGCTTAGCAGTGGCTTGTGTTGAAGATCAAGGCTCGTCTCTGTGAACAGTCGCGCTACATGCTTATATTTCTGACAATTCTGCGTGAAGAATGCCAGTCTCCATTCCCAGTCTTACTCTGGCTTAGTTCGAGTGAAGGTCATTTTCCTGAGCAGATGCTGACTCATGTTTCCGCGCGACTTGACGTTTTCGTAAAATAATAACGATTTAAATTCTTATTGGCAAAAAATTACTTTTTAAATCTTGCACATTTATTAAAGCACCAGGGTAGATTTTTGTTGAAGGGTTAAGTTACGTTGTAAATTGTTCATGAAAACTACGAAATCCTTGAGTGCCATCAAGTTGCCAACTCATTGTGTGTTGAAATTCGTTTTAATAGTTTTTAACTTTATAAGTAATGATAGTGATTCTACTCTGACTAGCGGTCGCATTGGAGTCACATTCACTGGAGCAGTGTCATACTTGCCTCCAAATTTGCCTTTTTGCATTTTTTTGGTCAGTTCGGCATCATGAAAATGTGTTGCAAGATCAGGGTGTAACTCCTGTTTTTCCCTTAAGGCGCATGGTACTGTTACTTTTTTGCAATTCCTCTCTCCCACACTCACCCGTGTTGCTTCTTAGCCGCAAATGCACCTGCGTTTGCAATAATAGGCCACAATTGTTTAGATTACTGAAAACCTAATGTTTTGTATGCTATCTCTATATCCTATGGTCTGTAGCGGACGTTCTCTCTTACCCACTCTCCTTTCATCCATACTTATGTTCTTAGTACTCGGTGTCTATTATCAATTGAACATCAATTCTTTGTTGCGTATATTAGCGTCAATGAAGAGAGTAACTTGTATTAATAATTCTTACACATCAAACTCCCAATGTTAATAGATCTCTTTGGTACCCTCCTTTTCTTTGTCCGTTAAACAAACAAAGGCATCCAAGGATGTTTTATTTCCAATCAAACCTGATGCATATCACCTTGTACATTGGTTTTTCAAATGCCTTATAAACTAACGCCAGGACGCCACGACGGTTTCCCCCGGTCAAGACCGGTACCCATTTCCGACACTTGGGTAGAGTGGGGTATTGTGCTTTGAGTTTTCCCCTATACCCAACTGAGAAAATCGCCACCCAGAGCCGGGATTCGAACCCTCGATGCCTTCACGGAAGGGCAGGTCCTTAAACAACACGGCTATGACGAGCACTTTACTTTAACTTTAAATAACTTTACTTGTATAACTTTACTTTTCATACTTTGGGAAGAGATGATTGATCGTGCAAAATTCAGGAGTGTCACTGGTCTCTTAATTTTTGTTAATTTTATTGCCTGCTATTTAATTTCTAATTTTACTGCAGGCCCATGAACCAAAGAGCAAGAAAAATGGTGACAATTCAGACAGCGATGACAGCGTGGAAGAATTGCCCAAGAAAAAGCCAGCCGTCGTCGCACCATTTACATATAGTGAGTAACATTAATGCTAATATTTCTAGTTTGGTTCGTTAAAATAAAAGCACACACTGTGCGAAAGGGTGGAAATATTACTACAGAAGCAAAACCAGGTTGCAACCACCCTAGTTTTGACGTTCTTAGAGTAAAATTAATACACCAGATGTAGTTCTTTTTATTTAATACTACGAGAGAACTTTTATACGACTTAATACTATATAGAAATTGGCTTTTTACCATAACATGGACTCGTACTATGAACAGAATCTCTCACAGAGAGAGTCACACATTGTCGGTATATCTCTCATGTGCTCATGAATAGCTTCTGCCTAATGATCAGGGACACTTTTTTTTTCTTCTTTTTCCTGTTTTACCTCTGACTCCTTTGTTAGCCCAATGGATCCTATGAAGTGTAGTGACAAATAGGGCAAGAATAATCAAAAAAAGCTCACCCGCTTGGATCATTTTGCGTTTTGATTAATATGCATTGAGAAAATTATTTCTCAAACGAGCATGCTCATTGAATGAAATGAACTCGAAGTGAGAGGTACCTCGGTTACATAGTGTGCACACTTAAAACAAATCATGCACATCTAATTATTGAGTTGGGAGTGACATCAAAACCGGGTACTTTGCGACCAGTGACTGTATTTTTACTAATTTAAATTGAACCTTGCTACGATTTGAGCTACCGACTCGTTTGGGGCTGTTGCTTGAAACCCTTCGTCGCCATCAAGCGTTGTCGCGATGAAACGTTTGATCTTCCAGCTCTGCATTGAGGAATCCATGTTTGCAGTGAACTTTAAACCTTGGGTTTCAGTGTGGTGGTCTACCCTAAGTTTATTGTAATATTATGCTCCAAATGGCTCTTACTTCTAAGGTCCAGCACAGAGAGCAAGATTGAATAATGTCCATATTTTTCATGTATGGCATCACTTATTGCAAGAAAAAGGCGTGAGAGACGGTATACTTACTTTGTGCATTTCATGGCAGCTTGGGCATGAACGTAAATTCTGTTTGTCTGAACGAGACACAGAAATTTCCACTCTTCGGGGTCATATTTCGATAGCACGAGATTTTTGTTGTTTGATGCAGTCATGTGCCATAAAATATGCACGGTTGGACGAGTAAAAATTGTGAAAACCCCACGGGGAGAATGTTTCGTTCTCAATATTTTTTGTTATGTACTGTCATCGTCTTGTTATATACTGTTATTGTCCAGCGGAAAGTTATTTCATTTTCATCCCTATGTAATTAAAACAATACTAACGACAGTGCCCCTTGAGCGCTGAAGACTAAAAATACTGCCATCTAAGCCGAGTTACTTGTATGGAGGATGCCTTGAGTGCGCAATACGGCCCAGAAGTGTACACCTAACCTTAAACCTTGTTGTTGGAAAATAAAAATTTCAGTCTATACTGCTTTTCTAACTGAATGAATGATGCTAGATAGATCTCTAGATGTGCCTGATGATCCTTTAAGAGTTGAGGCTATTTTTAGCTCATGAACATATGAATTTATGTCTTCAGCGCCAATCTTGTGCGCTTGTAAGTGTACTCTTACTACTTCTTTTGTTTGTTTTGACTACAGCCATCGTTTTTAACCCGCAGATGAGGAGTCTCTGGAGGGAATGCTGGACAGTGACGAGGAGAGCGAAGGCGACAACGTGCCTCTCATCAATGTGGGCGGGGAGCGCATCCCTCTCACTGCCGTCGACAACGCAGTCATCAGTCGCATGACGCAGCAGGAAAAGAATCTCTACATCAACGTCTATCAGGAGTACATGACGGGCATGGAAGACTTGTGACCTAACCGCCTTCTTTAGGTCGTTCAGAAACGCGCTCTACATTTGGTGTAGTGTCTCAGAACGTATTTTTGGTTGCGTTTTAAAAATTGCGCATTTTAGGTTGCACTGGTCGTGATCAAGGTGTACATTACATTCCAGCTAAATGATACGCAAAAATTAATAACAAAGTAAAAACTAATGTTAGGAACTTGATCTCTAGCTTACTATTATTTTGTACACTCCGAAACGCATCAACTTGGGATATCGATTGAGTCTTCTGGAACACCATGACACCTATCAAAATTGTGTTGTTTGAAAGATGTTCAAGCGATCTTATTCACTTCACAAATACTCCTAACAGCCTTCATTCTGGCATCCAAAACTCTCAGGAGGAGGATCCAATTTTATATCATATGAAACCTTGTTTACCACCAATTTTTGCTACATAATTTAATTTATATCACTTCCATCCTCTCAAAAAGTTTTTGTCGCAATCTCGCCTGCAATGACGAGCTCATGGCAGACGGAGATATTTGACAAATACTGGAAAGAAGTTTTTCACCCGTGACAACAGGATATGAGTTCTAGTGGACACTCTCATTCCATGAAATTTGGTGTTATGGGCCCTATCCATAGAGCAAGGCTGCCACCGTGGCAGCTTTGTACTCAATGGTAGGATTCCTTTGGAGGGGGCGGGATCTGTCGTGGCGAGCACGCTCAATTCGGTTGTTATTTTCCATCCATATTTTCTCTTCTACTGTGGAAGACGAGAATGTTTCATGCTAATAGCTATCTGTACGCATCACCATGCTGTTTTTTCTTCATCTGTCAATTTCTCTGTCACGTATTTCCTGCCAAACAAAGACCCGTAGAGCGAATGCGAGGGTTATAATCTTATATAGTGATGGTTTTGCTCGTTGTTACTCATTGTACCTTAAATGAACACTCCGAGGCACTGAAGCATCACAACGGCCATTTATTAATGTATGATATATTTCGATTCAGATAGGATCTCTGAATGAAAAGTAATTCCTACGTACCATATCTATAGTTCATGAATATCTTTTCGATAATTAAAAGAAACGTTCGAATGCTGCTTTTCGTTTTCCTGTCTTTTTGTCTTAGATTAACAAATCGTTATGATTCATTTCACACCGGCTGAGCAGCCTGAATCCAAGTCTTATTGCTCTTTGTGCTTAAGTTGATGTTCCTCTTGTAGTGAAGAGAGGATGAAGTGAAAGAAGTCATGACCATGTGAGCGCTTGCTAGATTACATCAGAAAATTTACAAATGTTATTGAGAAGACCCGTCCATTAGGGCCGCATGTCCGAATAATGACCACTTGACACACTTAACGAATGGGGTACCACGGCTCCATGACGTCTCTGTACTTCTTGCGCTCTGCACACAACAAATAGGGTCAGAAGCGCAACGTACCAATTAAAACAACGCTGACACTAACAAAAGAAAATTCACGATGTTCATTCAGGTTACAATTGTTTCACAATAAAATTTTAAACACTATTTAACCCTTTCCCACTGACGGTAACTCCAGCGCCAAGATGGCTAGTACTTTCAGTTTAGGCTAACTAACAACGTTAAAGTAATTTAACTAATAGGAAAATAGTTTTAAATGAATAACAAAATAAAAGCAATTTACAGAATTTCTAGAACTATTTTTTTTTTCAGACATTCCAGAAGCCTTGCACGAGCATTTGCTGTTGGTTTAAGCTATACGGTCCGTTAATACATTCATTCTTCACTCAACTTGAATAATATTTACCAAATCTTTATTTGTTTGTTCAGTTTGGACAAAAACTCGAATTAATTATTAATTTAGGTACTTTATTTTTGATATTGAAAATATCAAAAAGTGCTTAATCAAAACTAATCCTACATACTTTAAAGAAGATTTTTTTAATGTAGAAGTATGCGCTTGCTGAAGCAGAAAAGACCCACGCTAGGGCAATTACACCGATTTCCCAGGGTAGTGACACTTCTCCCTAAACACAAAGGGTTAGACAACTAAAGCACTTTCAATATCGGACAATATTCAATATCGGACAAGACGAGGACCAGAGAGCAGCGGGAAATCTTTTACAAAAGATGCACAGCGGTGGCCAGTGAAACGGACGCGAGTACCTCCACAACTACCGAGAAAACTGCTGAAGATTGGCCTACTAGGCTGTACCTCGGCGTACGCGAGCAGCAATACACTTGTCTGCGATGAACTTGTCATAGCTTCACTGAGCACCAAACCCTTACGGTATGCTGGAGGCTCCAAGGCATCACCCCACAAAGCAGCTTTCTCAAAAATGCAATAGAAAAATTGGCATAAGCTTAAACTACTGTAGATGTTCGAGTATCCCTAACCGTAAACAAAACCATTCCAAAGAGAAGGAGGAAGGCACCATTTAGTACGAGATATAACGCAGAATCTATGCCAAAAGAGCATAGAAACAGTAGTTGAGAAGTTTATGAAACAAGATAAAAGTTGAAGAAGAAAAAAGGTGCTGAAAGACAGGACAGCAGTGAACCAAAAAAAAAGGTGGTCATCGACATAGCAAAAAAAAATTTATTTCAACAAAAAAAGGCCTACCTACTCTCAGCTGGGATCCTAACATAGTCCCCCTCGGAGTAAAAAATTAGTAACATCAAACTCGAGAAACATCAAGTGTTGCGTACAACTCGCTGCTCAGTTTATAGCAAGAAGTGCTAAGCAATATGCAAGATTTAAGGTTCTTCTGTCCACACCGCCCTTTCATGTGGTGGTGAACATCAGGGTATACTGATGATAGATCAATTTCATTAGCACAATCACGACGTTACCAGTTTATGATGACCAGGGTATCGCAGTTAATGAATTTGACCACAGCCACAAATGCCAGCAACGAGCTGGCACAACGTCATTTGAGATGGAGATACAGAGCCCGGATTCCCGTTTGATGACACTTTACTACTATTAGATGGCTGATACCCTATTGCACCAACTGACTGGGCCTTTTCTATGAGAGTAAGACATCATTTATCACTTCCATTAACGGGCTCAAAATTTTCAAATGCAGGGATAAGTATTACCAGTGTAGAGGGAGCAATGTATTGGTCCCATCCATTCATTATTTTTAAGATACAGAACTCAAGTTTTCAGAGCAAACAGTTTTACAGTTTCCAAAACAATTTTTGTCAATCATCACTCTTGAGCAACTTTGAGTTACCTTATTTTGTCAACTGACATTCATTTGGTAAAAACATGCCCAAGTCTGCATTTACTACTTTTATTCACATGAGCTACAAACATCACTGCAAACATAGTTCAATTTTTTCTAAAAAATAATAATCAATGTATACAATCAGGGTGTGGATTTTTTTGAACTTAGGCCAAGAAAGACATGGGAAATCTTTTATGCACCAAGATATCTTTGCACATCTCATGTCTGTTCTTTCATACATGGGAAGACTGTGCAAGGTCATTGTTTTATATCCCTTTACATAGAATTGAAGCAGAAAGGGCACTCCTGTCATCCCTTAACCTCACAGAAAAGTTGACTGAGTTTTAGAGTATCAACTCTCACAGGTGACCTGCTTGCATAACAATGACTGCTAGCAATAACTAACGTTTTTCACTCACCAATCAGCGGGAATTCTTCAGGATGGTCACACATGTATTGGTAGTAGAAATAATCTCGCTCAGCACATCTTTTTCTGTTCTGATAGTCATACCATGTACCAAAAGCCAAGCCGAGGAGCCCCATAGCTGCATGTCTCTGGATCCCTAAAAAAAGAAAAATTTTAATACCCATCGTATTTGAAAAAATTTCATGATGCAGGCTTAGTCGAAGATACCACTCACCAACAAAAAAAAAATGTTAAGTTGAACCAAATCTCACTTAAGCAAGTTCTATTAGGGTGACTATGTATAATGAAAGAATTGTTGAAATGATGTCTCAAAACAAAAAGAGCACCACCTTCCTATGCAATACACAATCAACTGGTGGCTTGGTGTCTCTATTAAAAGACTTGTTTAACCCCTTCCCCGGCAGAAACGTGTATATTCGTTTTCACAAAATGTTCGTCTTTCAGTCGTCGACAAGTATACTCGTCTGAAACTTTACCCTCAAAAACCAGCTACAAACGTATATACTCGTCAATTTTAAGCCTTTGTAAGCCATTCTACGTGTGAAACGAGTATTCCCGTCAAATTGTACGCCTGGCAGAGGCGATAGGGTAGAGCTGTGGGATTTCAAGGATATTGTTACTAGACTTGCTCCGACGGCCATTGACGTTAGATGGGTGTTGTTTGCATCCACATTTCCATTCATTTTTATTGTAGCATTTTCAAGTGTTACTCCCCAAATGTCTCGTTCAATGGAAGATAGTGAATGTGAACCTTCCCTCAGAAGCTTGAATACTTCTGATAACTCTGCCAGTTCATCAGACAATGACTATTTCTTGACATCAGGACTATTTGACTCGTTTTTGCCAACAAAGGTATTTTCAAAATAAAAAGTTAACCACGAAAATGGGAAGAAAAAAGAATTACAAACTGTTTTCATTACCAGCATCAAAAATACTTCATAAAACCAAAATGAAAAAATTAGTCTGAAAAAGAAACGTTTTTTACAAAAAAATTGTAGGGAAATGGTTAAGTTAGAATTTTTTTTTTGGAAGGACCTTGAGAAATTATTTGGTTGATTTTACAGGCTGTATTTAACTTACGATGTAAATTCAATACCTAAACACTATGACTCCCATACATAGTATTTTTGAACAACAATTAATTAATACTGATATAAACTCAGATAAAAACCATCTTAACACAAAAAGCTGAAAACATTACATACATTTCAACAGTTTACTCAATGATCATTTGCCTATGAATAACAACTGCCATAACAATAATACTGCACTACTCTAGGTGGAAGTACATTTCGGAGAAAAGTAACACACAAAGCAGTTTTCTTTCCATTCTTCTGTAAGTTTGAACTACGCTTCAGTTCTTCTAAATAGAATTTCACTCAATTCCAAGCATTCTATGTTATGGTCACAGGTATTTACTAAACCATTTAAGGGAACCATTTTGGGGGGCATCTGGGGGCATCTGAGTCCAAAGGTCGATTCTCCCGATTTTTGTTTTTATTGCTTTAAATGAGTTAGAGACATGTCCCCGAATGTCTGTAAAAATATCAGGAACCTACCCCAGAGCTAACGTCCCTCCCGGGGGGGGGAGGGCATCCCTCTTACGGACCTTTTTTTTCATTTTTGAACCTAAAGCAATGAAATTTGGTATACTGATAGGAAATGCAATTTTGAATCATTTATCATCAATGACAAAATGCGATTTTCTTGAAAAGAAAACGGGAAATCATAGAAAACGACATTTTTGGGGGGGTTTTCTAAATGCTTCTCCTCCTACAGTTTTTGAGCTACAGTAATGATTTTGGTATCATTGAATGCAGAATAACGTGGACAAAAAAAAAAAAAAAAATCTGGAATTTTCAATTCTTTTCCATTTCATTTTTTTATATATTTCATCATTCATATTCCTCATCCCCATCCGAATATTTTTTTTATTATTGAATTTAGAGCAATGAAATTTGGTATACTGATAGGAAATACAATTTAGAATCATTTATCATTCATGACAAAATGCGATTTTCTTGAAAAGAAAATGGGAAATCATAGAAAACGACATTTGGGGGGGGGGGGTTCTAAATGCTTTTTCTCTGATAGTTTTTGAGCTACAGTAATGATTTTGGTATCATTGGATGCAGAATAACGTGGACATTCCAAAAACTTGAATGCTTTTCCTCAAATTTCCAATATAAAAATTTAAAAAATTAAAAAGAAAAAAAATCAAAATATTCTCAAAAAAATTCAAATTTATGACGTCATAACTTTGAAACAAGAATGAATTTTGAAAAACTTCTCAATACATTGTAAAGCCCTTGTTTTTCTGCATCCAATGATACCAAAATCATTACTGTAGCTCAAAAAATGTAGGAGGAGAAGCATTTTGTTTCTTAAAAATAGGTTTTATAAAAAAAGTAACTTATCAAGACGTTTGTCGCTAAGGCTTTTTTATTTACAAAGCTAGAGCAATGCGGTTTGTTGCATTTGAAAGTGAAATGTGTGTTCTACCTATAATACGGGGCGATTTTCCAAATTGTTTCTGTAAAGCTTTCCATAGACTTTTTACCCTAAAATTATAACTTTTGCATTGAGACTCTGACAAAAAAATTCATATAAATTCAGAATGAAATAAATCAAAAATTCCCCCCGTATTATGGATAGAGCGCACGTTTGACTTTCAAATGCAACAAACCGCATTGCTCTAGCTTTGTAAATAAAAAAGCCTTAGCAAATAATATATGTATATATATAATTTTTTCTTTTTTCAAATAAAAAATTTTCTATGGCCTTATGAAAAATTTTTGTTTAAGATAAGTTGTTACAAATGTGGAGATCTAGTAGTCTGCAAATTTTCATAGACGTACGTCCAATAGAACCAAAGTTGACCATTTTGTCAAAATGGTTCCCTTAAAACAAATGCATAGAATTCTTATGCAGAAAATTTGCATTTTCATTACTACCATTTGACCAAAATTCCATAGAATAACACATGCTTCAACAAATTAATGTACTATAAAAAAGTTCTAAATAGGATAAGCACTAATTTTTGCATAAAACTATTTGCTTCAAACTTTAAATTTTATGTTATTCTTGTTTTTGTTGGAGTTCCTTTTTATAATAAATAATCCCCAAGCAATAGAACTATTCCAAACCTTACTTAGACACTTAGGGCTCATTTAGACATAGTTGAATCTTTGAGCCATAAATCAAAAGAGTTAACAGAAATGAAGGTATTGGGCTCCAGGGAGTTGTGAAGTGGGATCTACAGCTATTGTTCCAATGGGCAGAATGACTGAAAAGTAAGATCCCCAACTACAATGACAAAGATACAATATATTCTGATGACAGTACAATTGGATGAGCTGCAAGTAGCTATGGATATTAAAATGGAACATACTGTGCAATATGTATTGGAAAAGGTTACAAGCTTTAAAATTGTATTCCCTTGAAGAAAGTTGGGAATCAAACAAGAATATCAAAATTTAACCCTCTATGACCCAAATTAATTTCCACAATAAAAATTTGTTCTTTTTTGCTTCTGATGAGTAATTTATGGTCACTTAAAGTTATTTCAGTGATTGGAAAACCAACTTTCAGTAGAGTTATATTTTTATTCTAACGTCCTATATGAAGGACATTGGGTCGTTAGGACATGCAGAATGCAGTTCATCAGAGTGGTACACACTTCTTTCAACTAAAATCACAGCAAATACAGTTGAAATGCATCAGTTTATGATTTGGAATGCACATTTTACCCATTAAAAATTAAAAATAATGAATGAATATTTATAAATTGCTATAATTTTGTACGAGAAGGAAAATTGTAGAAATGTATCAGAAATACTAATTGAGAAAAATGCGATCAAAATGAAATAAATCAATATCAGAAGCGGGTGAAATCTAATGGGTCATGTCTAGATCCTGTCTCAATCGTCATTTATAAGTGAAATTATAGAAGCAGTTCCTGTCTTTGGGGATACACAAGAAAACTTTACACTTCATGCAACTAATTGTGGTTTTCTTTCCACATCCAGGCATTTTACATTGGTTTTGATTTTGTCCACTTTCTGGCCAGTGATTGTTGCCATTTTTCATGCTTCTGGCATGAAAAATTGGAGCTGTTGGTAAATGATGAGTCTTTATTGAAAGAGAATGCCTGCCGGATTTTGGTACCCTAGTGTCCATCTTTCCTCATCGTAGTAGTGAGTCAGCAATTGAAATTCTTGAAATCTTGGAGACCCAAAATGTCCTTTACTGGGACTTTTAGAGCACAGCAGTCTCTTTTGTACAATAACCAAGAATTAACAACTGCTACATTAAGAAAGTGAATACAAGCCTTTGGTAATATTTTTTGGATCTAACTGTATTACGATAAAGTGCAACCAAGGAGCCCATTAGGTCTACACCTCCCATAAAGGAGTTGTAGGTATGAACAATTACAGGACAAGTAATTTATAGAATTTCTGTCTTTGACCCATCGGATATCCTATATGACCCTACTTGACAAAAATGAGGGTAGAAGATTTACTTATCTGGCATCTTCTCATTTTACTAATCTAACATCTTCCCCATCAATTGTGTATGATAACTTCTTGTAGGAGCCTCGCCCTTTCTTCATCATTTCTTTGTCTGAGGATAATCGTACAAAAATTCCTGACACTCTGTTCAGTCTTACTGTTGCAAGACGGTAGATATTCCACTCTGCAAGGTGATTGACATGTTGCACAGATGTAAACCAGTTATCAAAATAGAAAAAATGGTTGATGCCTATTAGAATAGTTTTTGCCAACTTTGCTACAGTATTGTAACTTGCTCTTGCCGAGCTCACCTGTTTCAAGCTCAATTTGGCCTGTACTTCCTCATGAAAATCATAAATGATCCCATTCAAATCACATAAATCAAAGACTTTATAGCCCCACTTGTGTGGCTTGCTGGGAATATACTGCTTGAGATAACACTTTCCATAGAAAGGCACAAGTTGCTCATCCACACACATACCACTTGTGATGGTGGAATAGATCGGAATTTATCTTGCAAGTGAGTCAGAATAGGCCTTATCTTGAACAAGGGAGCATAATTTGCGTGATCTCATGACAAATATTGATAATTGTTTGCAAAATACCCATTTCCCTTCGTAGTTTGCCATCTATTTCAAGATAAATAATTCGCAACAATACTGATCGAGATGCTGTTAGTCCAATACAATCGTAAATTAGCCATTGTTGTCAATCTTATAATAAAAAGCATTCCAATGAACTGCTCCAATTTATTCATGTCAATATTGGATGACTTGTTGGGATCGTTCTGAATAGCATACAAGTTGCTCTGTTCCACAATTTGCTCCAAAATCGTTGCATCTATCAAGTCTCTGAAGTAAGAAATTGGATCCAGTATGCATTTTAGTATGGGAATTGAACCTTTCCACTTGGCTATTTTTCTGAAGGAATTTTTATCAGTGACAACTCTCTACGGTGTTCTTTCTGCTAATGCATTGCACATAATTATTTATACGTAATGATCAATTCATAAATAAACTTTATAATAGACTTATCTAGTTCAGTTGTCATAGACGCATATTCAACGTTGTCATCAGCACCTGTTTCTTTAGCAATAACTTCAGCAATGCGGTATATAGGAGAGGTAGCATAGAATCTGGGTGGATCCATTGTTTACATGAAACAATTGGCGTAACGGCCCACTGTCCTACATGAAGGACATTAGAAAAATTACTTTATAACTCTACAAAACAAAGTTATTTTTGTTGAAAAGTTTTTTCAAAGGAATCTTTGAAGGTTTATACACGTGCATGAATTATTGTGGCACTCCATGTTCACTATTAGCAAAGAAATTAACACAAACATACGGAGTGTACAACCACCCACAGGTATTTCCCGCTCCACCAAACTAAGAAGCCCATGACAGATGAGTGAGCGAAATATTATGACACACTACACTTATTTATCAAAGCACGTCTCTGCTCTTCACTAACCTGCAGCACTGCTTGAAAAGGCTCACCTGAACAAGAATAAGTCGGATTTTTCTCATGTCCTTCAGGAAGGACGGTGGGTCATAGAGGGTTAAGCTAAGACAAACAAACACTCTCAGCAAAGCCTAACCAAAAGTTTTTCAAATATTGGAGATTTTATCAAGATACAGATTTTTTTCAGAAAACTAAGTAAATCTACTCGTTGCTAAAGGGTTTGCATGAGTTCATTGTTTTTTCTTGCAGTAATTAGAGATTTTATGAATGGCTCATTTCAATTCACTTCTATTACTTCTTTCATTCTAATCTAACCATCAGCTATTAAACAAATACATTCTAAGCTCACAATAAAATTGGCTTGATAAATTAATTTAATTCTATATTTTCTTTTTCCATTATTTTCTCAATACTTTGTAAACCAAAAATAACAAACAAATAAATTTCTTTAATTAAATATACTTTTTTATTCATAAAATACTTGCTAGTTAAATAAAAGCTGGTGTTTTGAAACTAATTGAATTTTTTGCATTGTAATTCAGTATCAGCATTGAATTTTTCCTTCAAACCAAGATACTGAATGAAAATAATTGAAGCTACCATAATTCAACTTGCAAAATAGGTATACAGAAACCACATGAATGATTGCCCATTTCTACTCTACTAGCTGAAATATTAAATGCATTAAGCAATTGCAACTTAAATAAAGCATTCAAGCTTAAATAAGAACAGAAATGCAAACAATTTTATATACTTATTTTATGACCAAATGTCATGAGAGTATATACTTTAATAATTGTAGTAAACTTATTAATATAGAAAGAAACTGTTCAAAAACATTATTCAGAGCAGAAATTATAACTTAGCACAGCAACTTAGATGTAGGAACAATGAGGGTGTCACATTGCACTCACCAGCAAAGGCAGGCCTGCGCATGCCCCAGTTATAGAAGATAGCTCCCAAACTAAAGACAATTGCTGATGAACCCATGTACCAGTAGGTTCCTATGAGACTGCGATTGGGACGAGGACTCCTGGGATCATAGTAATCTTTAGGATCAATGTGTGTTGCATCACTGCAAACCATTTTGGACACAATCTGCATACAAACATAGGATTAGAATAGTCAAATTTATTTTTGATACTTCACTGAATTTATTTTAGTTAATTCTGCACTTTTAAGGGCTTGGGCTATCTTAATTATTATCATGTCTCAAACACTTTATTAAATTTAATATGCTAAGACAGGTTTTTGAATTTCAAAAAATATTTAGAAAATTCTAGTCCACTTTATACCAAAAAATTTTTCAAAAAATTACAGAAGCATAACTAAATTATATCAAATGGGTTAGTTAAACTTTCCTAATCCCAACAAAAGAGTTCCACGGAGAAGAAAAGAGGCACCACTTAGTATGAAATTTAGGGAATAGAAAATCTATGCCAAGATGTGCTCTCACACAAGACAGAGGAACAGTTAGTAATGAATTAAGTGTAGGAAACAAGTTTATAGGTTAAAAATGAAGATTCAGAAAATGACAGCAGTAAACTGAAAATAGATAATCTTTACAAAAAATACCTAATTTTCAGCTTAAAATTTCACATCTTTCCCCTGGGATTGCTAACTGTCATACATGCAATAGTTACATCCATTTGAAGAGAATATAACATTGTCTGAGCTCTACAAACCAAAGCTTGGAAAAAGAGCTTGCTGGAAAACTTGAAAAAAAAAATTTAAATTTATTTTTTGAAATAATAGTTATAGTAAACTGATAATTGCCTTTTATAAATTACTGTAGATGTAAATTTAAGTCTCTTTCCCCACAACAAAGAAATTCCGAAGAGAGGAAGATGGAAGGCACCATTTAACATGGACTTGAGGGAATCAAACGGTTTGTAGAGGTATAATACTGAAAATGAGATCATTGCCTGAAAATGCTCCTAAACCCTTCTTCTATCATGTAGAAATGTCATTTGTTCCGTGTTGGCAACCCAAACCTCCATAATAACCCCCAAATTGCCCCCCTCCCCTGCAGACGCTCTCAGAGAGACCAGCTGCAACTCTGTTCAGCTGTGGTTAGTTGCTCCAATTTTTTTTTCTTTGTGTTCACATAACTGTCCATTCATTAGAGACATTTAGTGGTCTCTTGACTTTCTTAGCGAGTGGTTTTGCCCTTGTGTGTCCTGTGAAATGCCCAGAATATCAAATGCAGCAGTCCGCTCTGGCCAAAGATGCTTTTTCGACTCTGAGGGGCAATTCCAGCTACAATTTCTCACCTATGGAGATCTTTTTTTTGCACTGTAAAGATTAAAGTGAGTACTATAAATTTAAATGCTAGTTTTTTGATAAGTTGATAAGAAATTTTTTATTGCAAAAAAATAAAAATCGGGTTTTAAAAATTAAAAAAAAAATTCTGAAGCTATTTCAAAAACAGTCTCGGACGTTTGTAGATATGCTCAATGTGAATCGATGAGATAACAATCATCAATATATGATATTGGCTGAGAAATTGAAATTTTAAGAAATTTGCTTCTGGGGGGGGGGGGGGGGGAGGGGGGAGGGAGGAAGTATGGGTAAATTCCAAAAACTTTATGGGCTATAAATGTTTATTGGAATGTTATAAACATGCTGTGAATTTCTCAGAGCTTATTTTACTCACGATGTATTTCTTTTCAATTGTTGAATATTTCATAGGAAAAAATTGTTTGGGTCCCTCTGCAGTTTGCAGCAAGTATTAGTGACTTATTAGAGGTGATGACTTATTACAACTGGGAAGACTTATCCAGAATATTTTTGATTTATTAGTGGTATATTAGTTTATAGGTTTTGACAAAAAAACAGGGTGTCAGTGCCCTCTGGTGCTCGGTAACTTTGATCGTCATTTTCTCCAAAAGACTTATGATTTTGCCATTTTATTTCTCCTACAGTTTTGAAGGTAAGGAGAAAATCTTTGTTGCGTTGTAAAGATCAAGGTGAGTACTATAAAGTTGAGATGTAATTTTTTAACAAGTTGATTAGAAATTTTTTACATTTTTTATGGCCATATAGGAAAAAAAATGTTTTAAAAATTCAAAACTTCATAAAAAAATTTCTGAAGCAATATCAAAAAACTGAATCTCAACTTTGTAGATTTGTTCATTGTGAATTTAACAAAAAAAAAGAAATGTCTCTGTGAACAATATTTCCTGAAAAATAGCAATTTATAGAAATTTTCCTTCCTTAGGTTGGGGGGGAAAGGGCAAATTCCAAAAATTTTATGGCTATAAATGTCTATTTGAATGTTATGAACATGTTGTGAATACCTCAGAGCCTATTCCACTCATGAAGTATTTTCTATAAATTTTATATTTCATATGGCATAACTGTTTGATTCCATTAAAGGTTTTATCTCTCTCAAGATCTGAGGTTTTATCTCTTCATCAAGTTATTTATTTCCAATTAATCTATTTCTCACTATTATCTTCTTTGAACAAATGAACAAATGAAACCTATAATAAATGAAACCAGTATATTCTTAACAACTCTTTCATAGACTACAAAGATTGGTTTTTCCTCAAACTTGAGAAAAATGGAAATAACAAATTTAATAAAATTAGAAAATTAGATATTACAACCAAAACAAACTTGTTTTATGTATTATTTCAGTACAAAATATATACTGTAACTTGTTTTTTCCCTTGTTTAGTTCACTTTAATAGTTATAAGATTGTCAAGCAAGGGAAAGATGCAGGTAAAAATTGCATTAGTGAACCAGTTTATATTTATTGACATTTTAGTTATAAGTCTCTGTCTGCTATTACTTTATACCAACACATGAAATTATGTGTAGAGTGTAGCTCACTTGAACCTGAAAGCAAGGACCTATGACAGCAGTCACAACCTTTCTTACAATAAAAATCCCCTTAACATCCAAGCAACTAAGGCAGTATGCATAAGTTTCTGGTTTGTCAGTCAGAAAAAATTAGTATGGGACCTTAACCCTTGCTTGCCTGGTGATTGAAATATCAGCCACCATTTAGGCAAACGTGAAATGCTTTGACTAAAAAATTTATCACTTTGCTTGAATTGCAATGCTAATAGAAATTTAAAAGCATAGAAAATGCTAATAAAACTATTCATATTTACTCAAATTGAGAAAAAACAAAATCGAAAATGTTTCGAAGTCCAGCTCAATCTTCAGTTCTGTAAAATACAAAAAATTTAAAAAAGTGCAAAAAGTACAAACATTACAAAGAATACATAAAAGTAAAAAAACACAATCCTATCAACAAAAAGATAAATAAATATCAAACTATGCCTAAAAACTAGCAGAAAAGTAATGAAAAAATACACACTATGAATTTACTATTTGAAGGGGATAGGAACTAAGCATATTATTTAGGAAAGGATTTCCTTTAAAAATATGAAGGAATTCTAAAATTCATAGGTCAAACTCATTGAGAGTGCTATCAATGACTTTAAAATCTTCCTCACGAACTACTATATTGCACTGTTCAGCATGGTTGCGTACGGCTGAATGAGGAGGATGTGCAAGTAAGTTCCCTGTACGGTGGCTCCTACCGAGATGTTCTGCTATTCTTGTGTAAATACTGCGTGACGTCATCCCGACGTATACTGATGTGCACTGCACACAACTATATTTATAAATGACACAAAAACGCATTAGACCAGGGATGGATTCCTTGTGCCGAAAACCACCGTACAGGGAACTTACTTGCACATCCTCCTCATTCAGCCGTACGCAAATATGCTGAACAGTGCAATATAGTAGTTCGTGAGGAAGATTTTAAAGTCGTTGATAGCGCTCCCAATGAGTTTGACCTACGAATTTTAGAATCCCTTCATATTTTTAAAGGAAAACCTTTCCTAAATAATATGCTTAGTTCCTATCCCCTTCAAATAGTAAATTCATAGTGTGTATTTTTTCGTTACTTTTTTGCTAGTTTTTAGGCATAGTTTGACATTTATTTATCCTTGTGTTGATACAATTGCGTTTTTTATTTTTTTTATTGCTTGTATTCTTTGTAATGTTTGTACTTTTTGCACTTTTTTGAATTCTTTGTATTTTACAGAACTGAAGATGGAGCTGGACTCCGAAACATTTTCAATTTTGGTTTTTCTCAATTTGAGTAAATATGACTAGTTCTATTAGCATTTTCTTCACTTTTAAATTTGTGAAATGCTCTGACTGTAGCTTTGTTGTATGCCGTGAGACTCAGTTTGGAGAACTCCATTATCTGGTTGCAATTTCAAGTAGGTAGGAGTGAGCGACGCTTAGAAGCTGCTGTGAGCTACGCCATATCAGCCATGCATGGATCTTGAACAGAGGAGGTTGCTTTCTGCCTACAATGTTAAGGCCACCGAACGTTTTTATCTCATGAAATTTCAAAACTTGATAAAAAATACCTCAGGAGAGAAATAAGCTCGGAGGGATTTACAACATGTTTAGAGCATTTGAATGGACGTTCAAAGCCCTAAAATTTTTAAAATTTTCTCATAACCCCTTCTCCCCCCCTCTCATAGGGGAATTTCTAAAAAAATCTTATTTCTTAGTCAATATTGTACATAGACATGATTAGTTTTTTTTTGTTCGATTCACAATGAACTCGTCTACAAATTTGAGATTCAGTTTTTTGATATCACTTAAAAAAATTTTTTTCAAAAGTTTGAATTGAAAACAGAATTTTTTTTAAATTCTTTGCTTCACATGGTAATAAAAAAAATTTCTACTCAACGTATTAAAAAATTACCTCTCAGATTTTTAGTACTCACCTTGATCTTTATGATGCTGAAAAGATCTTCATAAATGAAAAACTGTCGGAGAAATTGAGCCGAACAGCCAAAAAAACTTAAGAGACAAAGGGTTCCAGTTTTTCAATTATTTCTCCAACAGATTTTTACTTATGGAGATCTTTTTTTGCATCTTAAAGATCAAAGGGTGTAATATAAATCTGCATAGTAGTATTTTAACAAGTTGATTACAAAACTTTTTGCTGCTATTTAAATTAATCACTAAAAAATATACATATTTTGTTTCACTAATTCATACATTTCTTAAATTTTTTTTAAGCGATATCAGAAAACTGGATTTTAATTTTGTAGATCAATTCATTGTGAACCAAACAAAAAAAAATTAATCATCTCTATGTACAATATTGACTGAGAAATTGTTTTTTTAGAAATGTCCTTTTGAGGGGGAGGGGGAGGGGGAGGAGGGATATGGGCAAATTTAAAATTTTTATGGCTCTGAATATCCATTCGAATGTTCCAAACATATTGTGAATCCCTCCGAGCTTATTTGGCTCCTGAAGTATTTTTTTATTCATTTTTGAAGTTTCATGGGAAAAACTCTTGGTCCCCCTTAAAGCAGCCCCTAGATGATCAAGCTATGCTGTCAATCAATTGACACAAGCATAATCGACCTTCAATAGGTTTCATCAAAACCCATTCTTAGTTGACTTTCTGAAGAGGAAAGTCTGTCGTGAAGTGTTTCGGAATAATTTCCAATACAGATTTGGCTTTTCTTGCTTTGACTCTACATAGTTGCTCACAAGCAGAAAAAATTAGTAAAGAGGAAACAACATTCAACTAGGAAGGGCCCGAAGGGGTACAAAATGAGAAACTGCTTCAGTCATAGACATTTACTCAATGTTTGGCAGGAATAGAAGCCAGACAACTATAAGAACTTTATTGGCATGGGCCAACCAAGCATTGATTTTATACTAAATTTACTAGGTCCTAAGATAGAGAAAAAGGCTTTAGTATGCCCCATGATAAAGAAAATTGATGCAATGCTTGATCAAAGTTAGTCTCAACGGTCAAGCATCAGTGGTTGAGCTTGAGTCATTCTAATTTTCTACCAATTACCATCAATGCTTGGCTAAATTGTCAAAACAGCTTCTAGATGGCAATCATGTTTTATTTGAGCAATGACGTAAAGTTTTTGCTCAAAATAATTGATCGTCTAGAGCCTAACAGATTGGCAAGTCTCTCGACCAGTGAGGCAAGTCTCTCGACCAGTGAGGCAAGTCTGTGCATGCGAACACTGGCATGTATCCAGCCCAGTATAGTGAATACAATGCTGCAGTTGTAATCTATACTAGTTTTGATGTTTGTATCTATTATATATGTGTAAATTATTTATTTTTGTCAGGCATAATAGAATTACTCATTCCCACATGCAAGTTTTATAGGAATATATTTACTTAGGAACGTGCTTGTCATTCACTCACATGTATACTTTGATTTAGTGAGTTATTTTATTATTATTGGTTATTTGCAGTATTGATCGTATTAATCATTTTTGTAATAAATAATGTTATTTTGAACCTCAGAACACTAATTATAAATATGCAGCAAGCTACAGCATTGGTATACCATCCACATTAAATTATAAAAATTGGCGCATGACAATTTTCCTGGTTTTTTGGTTACAACTTTCTACTAATTGCAAAACAATAATTTTGGTATTGTTGGATTCAAAAAAAAAGAGTTTTCTATAAGGTGACAATATAAAATCAGATATAAGTTTGACAGTAAAGCAATGCTCAAAAATTTTTCCCCGAGATGATAAAGTTAAAAAATCTACGGATTTACTCTTGAATTATGAGAAAAATATTAAGTCGATCGAATTGATGAAAAACTAAATAGATAAAACAATATTTCTTTACTAAATAACATCAGTTCAAAGCGCATAAGATTGATAATAAAGATGCAGCAAGCTACAGAGTTGAACTATTATTTATAGCAAATTCTAAGAAAAGACATAGTAATTTTTACCAACATCACTTATGTCTGAATATTTTGGTACAATGCTTAACTTTAAAGGCTTAGTTTATGAGCTTGGTCTCTAAAAGTTAAATTGAATTATTAATTATGGTAAATCTGAAGGGTATGCCAGTAATCCATTTTCCACTTTTCAGTGCCTGAACCTAATTAATTGAATCAAAATAAACAAGTTTTCTTCTATGCACTTTCCGTCTGAAATGATTATATTACGAGTTATAGCGGTAGGCTTAGTTTTGTCTTTAGTGAAAAATGCGCTCGAATAAACAGCTACTCATCGATTTTTGAATTTTTGTTGCTTGAATCATGGTAATAACATCGAAATAAACCACTTTTCTTCTATACACTTTTTTCGTCAAATGAGTATTTAACAAGGTATAGCGTTAGGTTTGGTTTCGTCTTTGATGACGATCGCGCTGGAAGCGAGTGTGCATTGCAGTGTTGCTGTCCGACGCCCTTCTTTGATTACTTGCCGCTTCAAACACAGGAGTTGCGATAAGTCCTTTACCGCTGTAACTAATAAAAATACTCATTTCAGACGGAAAGTGCATAGAAGAAAACTTGTTTATTTTGATCTAATTAACTATGTTTAAGCATCAAAATTTACAAAATTGATTACTGTCATATCCTGCAGATTTACCTTTTTTATTTATTTTAAATATCAAAATTATACAACAGTATCAAATTATTAGACATGCAATAAAAAATTACATAGGCAAACATCAATTTAAAAGTATACTAGCCTAAGTGATTTTCATTTCCTACATATTAAGCAACATTGGTTACTATTGCAGAATTGCCAAGCTCATAAGTCACGTTTAAGCTCTTGTGTCATGTTTTCAAGCAATCTTATCAATGTTTACCATCTTCTTTTTCTTAACAGTATTTATTAAGGGGAGAATACTCCCATTTTTGAAAGTCCTATACTATTCGACCAATCTTCATGAAACTTTGCATAGGTATGTAAAATTGAACAAGGATTAAGATTGGACTCGTGTGTTTTTCCCATTTTCCCCATAGAAAACGAGTTATTCAAAGAAAACGGAAAAATGGGGGGTCTGGGGAAAATCCATGGACTCAATCAGATTTTGAGATACAGAGATAATATTGGAATCAAAAGAAGCAGAATTGTATTCTCTAAAAAACAATGGTAAATGTGTAGCGTTTGGTAATATCGATTTTCTAGTTTTTGAGGCATTAAAATAGTTAATTAGGTTAAAATAAACAAGTTTTCTTCTTTGCACTTTCCGTCACCAATAAGTATTTAATGAGTTATAGCGGTAAATTACTGACCGAAACTGTGTTTGAAGCTGCAAGTAATTCAAACAGCACGTCCGACGCCATCACTGCAATGCCGTCTCGCTTCCAGCCCGATTGTCATCAAATACGAAACCAAACCTACCGCTTTACCTCATTAAATACTCATTTGACAAAAAAAGTGCATAGAAGAGAAGTTGTTTGTTACGATGCCTTTACCACGATTCAAGCAACGAAAATTAGTAAATCTATGAGTAGCTGTTTATTCGAGCGCACTCGTCATCAAAGACGAAACTAAACCTACCGCTATAACTGGTAAAATACTCATTTGCGACGGAAAGTGCATAGAAGAAAACTTTTTATTTCAACCTAATTAACTATTTTCATGCCTAGAAAATTTAAAAATTGATTATTACCAAACGCTACACATTTACCAAAACAATGGAGAGTTCTTTCCAAATTTTTGAAACACTTTTTGAAAAAAAATGATACAAAAATTGAACCCATTTTCACACTTTTCCCCACAAAAAAAAATGTAGCTAATTTTCTATTCCAAAAATGAATAAAAGCCAACGTCATCTAGTAGAAAAATAAATTTTGGTTCTTTTGATACCAAAATGATAACTGTAGCTCAAAAACTCAAAACTACCTTAGGTGTCATGCTGAAGAGCGCTCAAGTGCTGAACGGGGCATGCTCTTCAGCATGACAAACCTACCCCCAGCAATTCAGGCAGGCGACTGACCATATTCCTCGACTATAAACTCAAGCACACACTCATGGACAGATTGCTAAACATCTCCAGATAAAAAGATTTCATAGAGAAAAAAAGCTTAAATGGTGTATGGCAACCACCGAGCACCGCACCCTACCGCTCTTGCCCCTCCCCCTTTTGACCCACTTCCCGCCCCCCTCAGGGTGTAAAACTTTACCAATGCGTCCGCTAAATATATACGTACATTTTAATGAATAAAAACGAATTCCAAACAGTTTCAATTTTTTGGGAAGTATTCTCCTCTTAAATTTTAACTTAAGGTAAATTATCCAAGAAAATACGGTCAAGATGAAGCGTGATGTGATCAAAGGAAATGGGAATTTTATTCCCAAGAATCACTAAAGGAACCCATTTAAGAACGTTTTACATAAATGACATTGTGCTCGCTGATGCGGTATTTCAGAATTATTCAACTTTGAACTTGGCTTTTGCGTGCTAAGGAAGCGGGCAGACCAAGCAGAATTTAATTAATAACGGAAGCTAATTAAATTAATAACGGAAGCTATCCCCCCATTACAAACGTAAAGAGTTTGGGTCGTGAGGGGAAGCCACAGTTCTTCTAGTGAAAATTATAAATTAAGGTTGAAAGCAACCCATTAGGGTCACGTCAACAACCGTTTTTACATCTGCACCATGATGGCGGCAGCCGTACCAGGTGGCACCATCTATGAGCTGACTGTAAAGGCCTGCTGACACGAGGAGTGGGCGAGCGCTCCATCGGTAAAGAGAGGCTTAAACCACGCCCATTTTCTCTCGTTTCAGACTGAATGGAGCAGTAGACAACAGTCTGTCTCAGTTTGGTCTTCGTCGAGCGAGTCAATGTTGCCAGTGCAATTCCAGACGCTGAACGTGTAGGGTGTGCGTCTCTGCTCCCTGCCTACACGTTCTCTTGGAAAAGTGGCGTTTAGCTGCCAAAAAAGGACTTTTTTAAGCCAACGCTTCGCCCACATTTTCCTCATTCGTTTTTGTTTCTTCTTAATAGCCGCGACAACTGATAGAGATTGAAAACGCCATTGCCTGTCGCAGAGCCACCTTCGTACGTTCTCTCTCTACCGCTGCTAGGAGCAGACTGAGGATTTTACTTGGAGCAGTCTGCACCTCTGCCATGGTCCGTGTGGACACCCTGACTCGAACAAGCATTTTACTGAGCTCGTGGTGAAGCGCTCGCACACTACACGTGTCAACAGGCCTTAAAGGTGACGACGTAATAATGACGACTAAAAAAAAAACGTCAAAAGCACCAGTACGAAAAATAGTACATTAACTTTTTTGTGTTATTGACTGATAATATTTTTTAAGATTTTATTAACCATTTCTATCATTCTTTCATTTCTACAAAGTTCTGGCAAAAACTTTAACACCTCAGGATCCAAACTTTGCCTTTCCTGACCCAATCTGGTTCTTACTGTGTTGCACATTTTGCGTGGGAAAGCGATTTCACCTATAACTTTAAAGCTGAACAATTCTAAAATAACGCATCAGCAAGCAGAATGTCATTCATGTAAAACATTCTTAAATGGGTTCCATTACTGATTCTTGGGTCAATATTTATTTTAGGTGCTGCACGGAAATGAATAATGTAGTTACAAATAATCAGTGAAGAAACACATTTAAAAACATTTTACATGAATGACATTCTGCTCGCTGATGCGTTATTTTCGAATTATTGAACTTTGAAGTTTGCTGTTGGCGCGCCGAAGGAAGTGAACACGCCAAGCATAATTTAATTAATAACGGAAGCTAACCCCCTATTACAAACATAAAGAGGTTGGGTCGTGAGGGTTAGCCACAGTTCTTTTAGTGAAAATTTTAAATAAAGCTTCTAACCAACCCATTAGGGTGATGACCGCAATCTTGCTTATATCAGCTCAAAGATGGCAACCACCATGGGTGCCTCATCTTGGAGCCGGCTCAGTCGATGTAAACAAGATTGCGGTCGTAACCCTAATAGGTGGGTTAGAAGCTTTATTTATAATTTTCACTAAAAGAACTGTGGCTAACTCTCACAACCCAACCTCTTTACGTTTGTAATAGGGGGTTACTTTTTGATATTTTTTAAATTACGCTTAGGGCGGTCGCTTCCTTTGGCGCGGTCACGCCAACTTCAAAGTTCAATTACTCAAAAATAACGCATCAGCGAGCAGAATGTCATTCTTTAGTGATTAATAGCATCCAAATTTTGAATTTCCATGCAGCACCTAAAATAAATATTGAACGATTCTTGGGAATGCAATTCCCGGTCAATGTTCAGTTTACCTTCGGCAGGGAAATTAAAGATGTCGTTGCTGACAAACACTAAATGAGCACATTTAAAAACCTTTTACATGAATGACATTATGCTCGCTGATGCGTTATTTTTGAATAATTGAACTTTGAACTTGGCGCCGGCACGCGTAATTTAGTAGTAATTTAGTAGTGTAATTTAGTTAATAAGGGTAGTTAACCCGCCTATTACAAACGTAAAGAGGTTGGGTCGTGAGGGTTAGCCATAGTTCTTTTAGTGAAAATTATAAATAAAGGTTTCTAGTGACGTTTGTTTACATCGACTGGAAGATGATGGGCACCGCCATCTTTGTGCCGATGTAAACAAGATTGCGATCGTCACCCTAGCGGGTGGGTTAGAAGCTTTATTTATACTTTTCACTAAAAGAACTGTGGCTAACCCTCACGACCCAACCTCTTTACGTTTGTAATAGGGGGTTAGCTTCCATTATTAATTAAATTACGCTTGCCGCGGTCACTTCCTATGGCGCGCGACAGCCAACTTCAAAGTTAAATAATTCGAAAATAACGCATCAGCGAGCATAATGTCATTCTTGTAAAAGGTTGTTAAATGTGCTCATTTAGTGTTTGTCAGCAACGACATCTTTAATTTCCCTGCCGAAGGTTAACTAAACATTGACCCAATTCCCATTTCCTTTGATCACATCACGCTTCACATTGACCAAAAATACTTAAAACTTTTTTATAATCTCTAATGGTTATAAAAACACAATGGAAAATCAATGTTATGAAATATTCAGAAATCAATACTGTGATAAATTAAATATATTTTAGTTTTAGTGGACGTAGCCTGATCTTTTCTATCTGCCAGTATTATACGTGGTATATATAAAATTGTTAGGCCAATGTATTATGTAACAGAGCTTGTTCTTTGGATTAACTACAAGGAATCAAGTAATACATGAGCACATAATAATAGTATATTTTTAATTATTGCACTTGTTAGTTTTGAATACAAAATTATTGGTTTGCATTCTAGCTAGGCCCCATATACTTTCAACATAATCTCAGATTTTAAACCAGACACTAATATGCGTGTGTCTGTAATGACTGCCAAAAGCATCTCAAACCAATATGTCAATGTTTTAATACCTTTTATAATTAAATTTACTCATAAGCATTATTAAATTCACAACAACTTCCCCATGGGCATATATTTTATTTGTTTTCAACAACCTGTTGTACTAATATTGAAATCGTCTCTTATGACACCCATGCAAGCTTAGTAAAGAAAGAGCTTCAGGTTGATACTTCAAAAACCAATGTAAGGCGCATTGTGTATGAACTATACAGGA
This sequence comes from Morinoia aosen, assembly GCA_030386875.1. Taxonomy (NCBI): domain Eukaryota; kingdom Metazoa; phylum Arthropoda; class Malacostraca; order Amphipoda; family Talitridae; genus Morinoia; species Morinoia aosen. Next base: position 91,321,017 of record CM059561.1, on the reverse strand, counting down.
AATGAACCATCTTTCGATTCCTTCTAAAGAATTTAGAAATTGCATGTGCACACCGATTGCCGACGTCGGAATTTCGCTAAACGGTGAACTTGAACTTGAACTTGAACTTGAGGGCCGACAGTGTCGGGGCCTTTGTAACGGCCTACAATTCCCTCCACAATTTTCACACAAAGAGTTCAGCGCCTGGTACCAGACTTGTCCACTAAACTACTCAGGATCTACGATCCTTGTCACAAGCCTCCAGTGGAAAGCATCACCGGGACAGCCAGTGTGTCAAAACACCGTCCCCCGGCACATTGGGTCATTACAGCCCATTCTACCAGACTGGCTCATTCCAGTCACTGTCTCTTACTCCAGGCACGCACAAGAAACACTTTCATAGCCTCAGTGATACTCGCATTACACTCCTGATCCAATCCAGCAAGACAGCTCATACCGCAATCATCTTCAGCACATCTGGCATTCCACTCATTCTCTCCATACTGCTCAAACACCACATTCATAAAACTCTCTCTCTCTTGCTCATACTTACTACATTCCAGCACAAAATGCTCAATTGTTTCCTCTACTCCACTATTACACTGCTGACATAATCTGTTATTATTCTCATTCCATCTCCATGTACGTCTGTTCACACTCAATGACTTACATCTCACAGCAAACAAGAGTTGACTTCCAAAACTACCATCATAGAACAGCTCAAACTTAGGTGCTTTCTTTTTCATATACCAGTTAAGTGTAGGCTTCCGCATCATGCTAAGCTTCCACTTATTCAATCCATACTCTTTTGTTTGTCTCTCAATCTCTTTCTTCCACCTCTTGCAGTCCCACTCAGGCCCTACACCTCCTACATTTATTAAACTCCAGTCATCCACAGGTCTCCCAATTCTAACATGAATAATCTTTTGCATACTGAGTTTCCTTGCATGCCCCCAACATACTTTCTCCCAATAGCTTACACTCAGATTCCATTCAAAGATTCGCCTTACCCACCTGCTATTCTGCATTCTTTCAATTCTCACCTTATAATTCAGCACTGCTTTCATCATTCTTTCTGAAAATAGGCTCCACCCTAGGTCACCTCTAATGGCTTCTATAGCTGTCCATTTCGGAGCACCCAATGCTACACGTCCTACCTTATTTTGTATCACATCCAGCTTTTCAAGATCACTTCCATTCCAAGCAAGAGCACTCATACCATACATGACACTAGGTACAGCAACATACTTCCACATTCCTCTCACACATTCGTACTTGTTTGCTCTGTATCTGGCCACACTACCTAACCGTCCACTCCACTGCATTGCTTTAGCCACTTTCTCACCTTTAGTTCTAGTACATCCATCTTCACTCATCATACAACCTAGATATTTGTATTCTTTTGTTCTACCTATTCTGATTTCTCCAATATTCCACAGTCTGTCTCTATCAGTCTCATCACTATTTATAACCATGACCTTACTTTTATCGGCACCAAAGTTCATCTTGAAATCTGTACTATATCCATTCACAATGTCAAGCATCCTTTGTAGTTCATGACCACATTCACTTACCACAACCACATCATCAGCATACAACAAACAGCTCAGTCTCTCATTACCAACTTTCAGTCCTAAACCACTCCCTCTCAGTCTAACTGCTAATTCTTCTGTGTACAATCCAAACAACAGGGGGGACAGAGTACAGCCCTGTCTCACTCCTCTAACACTCCTCACTTGCCCTGTTTCCAAATTTCCTAACCTGTAGATAGCACTTGTGTTCTCATACAGACTCTGTACAATGTTTACTATTTTTCTGCTAAAACCAACTTTTCTCAAAATTTCAAACAGCCTAACCCGATCCACTCTGTCATACGCCTTTTCAATATCCAGGAATGCTAAATATACCTTCTTGTTATCCTTGTTCATTCGCTCAATTATTTCACTCACTACAAACAGATTATCCTCCCCCCGTCTATCTTGCCTAAAACCATTCTGTTCTTCTCCCAGGACTCCTAATTCCTCAACTAAATTTTTCATTCTCTCATTCAAAATACCACAAAAGATCATACATACGGTGTCACCCAGTGCAATTGGTCTGTAATTTTTAAGTTCTTTCATACTCTTATGTCCACCCTTATGCAACAGAACTACATTACACTTGTTCCAGTCATCCGGTACTCTTTCACTCTTCCATATCTCATCAAATAAACATTTCAACATACTGACTACACTCTCTCCTCCACATTTATAGAACTCATATGGTATCTTATCAGGGCCACATGCCTTTCCATTTTTCACTTTCTTCAAAAAACTTACAATCTCTTCACAAGTGATTTCGTCTTCTATTTGCAGTTCATGTTCATCTATCAGAAAATTTATTGGTTCATCATCTGTAACCTGCTCATTCATTCCACCAATGTCCTCCCAGTATTCTTCAACTGCTTTCACCATTTGCATCCTATCTTGCACACTGCAACCATTGACTACTAATTCATCAACTTGAACTTCACTACCTCTATCATTACCTTGTATAAACCTATACCAATCTTTTATTCCATCTGCACCTTTCTTTCTTAGATTTTCAACTTGGTGTCTCTCTTCTTTAACCCTAGCCTCATTGATCATTCTCTTTACTTTCTTCTGCTGGTCCTTGTACTCATTCCATACACTCTGCCATTCATCCTCAGTAATTCTGCGTCTTTCATACATTTTCCTCATACTGCGTTGTTTTTTATTTAAAGTCTTCCTTCTCGTTCGTTCTTCCTTTATCTCACTCGTAAACCACCTAGCATTCCCTGTACTTTTCTTGCATTTCATTCTACCGATCTTTTGCTCTGCCACATCATACAAGGTTCTTGCAATCTCCTTATTTAGGTCATTTACATTTCCACACCTGTTCCAGTTACATCTACTCAATTCATTTCTAAATTCTTCCCAGTTTGCCATTTTAATACGCCAATTTTCTCTTACTCTGCTGGCCTTCTGCATCGGCTCCTTTCCATCCCAATTATATTCTAGTACAAGCATTTTATGGTCACTATCAATATCAAAATCATCTTCATCTACAAACATTTCTTTGACACACTCTCTTGCTCTACTATTCACTATCATATAGTCAATTGCAGTTTTACATTCCCTGCTTTGCCATGTATGCAAGCCATTTCCTATTGTTACATTTAGGTTCTCAAGTTCATTCTCATCACAGAAATCAATCAATTTTTGTCCATTTGCATTCACAGGCTCACCAAGTATACCAACATGGCCATTCATATCACCCATCAAAATCAGAGGGCATCTGCAATGCTCTTGCACAATTCTTGTTAATATTTCATACTTTTTTACAGTCTCTTGATGAGCTAAAATACCATCAGTTGTCATATAGCATACAACCACAATAACACATTCTCTGGCATGCATTCTTTCACACTTTATTACTAACAGATCTTCACTCTCAGGTTCATTTCCAACAGGAATTTCTTCTAATTTCCAATTTAGAGCATTTTTTACAATGAGACCAACTCCACCACCTCTTTTTTGCCAACTTACACGCCCTTTTCCAATCATGTAGTACTTACTCTCCTTACATTTTAAACTGACTCTATCACGCATTTGGGTCTCTACTACACCAACACAATCCAAATCTCCATTCTCAAATTCTGCTACAAGGTCATTTAACTTTCCTGCATTCCATCCACGCACATTTATACATCCAAACCTTACAACACTATTGGACAATTCACAACATTTTTCATTTTTGCTCTGACAGCTTTCCATTCATCCAGTTCCACCTTCCATTACAATATGAGTACACCCAATCCACTGGATGTATCTCCTGGAGAGTTTCATCTCACCTTCTTGAGTAAGATGGACTCCATCTCCACGAAAACACCCACTCTGGATCAGGTTATCCATATCAAGGAAGCTGGAACCCATTTCACGCTTTCTCATACTCTCAGCTTTCATACTCATAATCCTTTTATGCACTTCCCTATTCACCTCCTTTCGCACCCTTTCATACTCCTCGCCACATGCAGGCCTTCTCAGCAGACTGGTCACAGCCACTCTTACATTCTTCTTTCGCGCCCTTTCAACAACATTCATAATTGCATTCACCGTACGCTCTCTCCCACATTCAAGCAATCCATTGCCACCTCCTTGCAGTACAACCATCCCTTCATCCATTCCATCTATCACTTCCTCAGCATGCCTACAAATCTCATTCACTCCCTTTCCTCTCATGCTCGTACATCCACTACGGTCAGTCATACTCACACTTTTGGAGTGACGAGTGACGACTGACGACTGACGAATACGGACCTTCCGGAAGAGCGTATGCCAAGTCTAAACTTCAGAAGCCGGTGCAACCGTATTTATTAAAAAAATTAAAGTCGCTGCAAAAATATTGATTCAATGTTTGAATGTCGGGTCAATGTCGGGTTCAGTGCGATCACCGAAATTAATAATTCCGTTCCAAAGAATCACATAAGGAATCCACTTAAAATTAGGAACCCCAGGAACCCCCAAAGGAACCCATTTGAAACTACATCGTAATAACGATCACTACAGTGCTCATGTCACACAAGGCAAAAGTCAGACCTCATCTTGACAGACTGCCGCTGCCCAGCCAAATAGTAGACTTTTTTTTATATCGCTACGATGGCGCTAAAACCAGCCGAGGTAATGGATCTTTTATTTTTAAGATAGAAATGTACTCAAAATCTTCACTTCTACCGAATAAAGTTTGCGAAGGCATTGAAATGGTTTGTTTAGAAGTGCAAATAAATGTAGCATTAGCTACAAAGTGTAAAATTCTAAAATTTCTCATTAGCACTTAAATAGCATAATTATTGGCATTAAAAATCATACTCTATATTATTATTAATAATTATCTACTTATAATTAGTAATCCTTGAAGTTTTTGTGTAAATGCATAACATATAAAATAACGGTCGACAGTTTCGAGTTTGAAGCCTTGTAATGGCAACACCGCGGGAGACGCCGTTGTTTGAGCGTCACTCCCTCGCGCGTCTTTAACTTGTGCGTTACAGCGTTCATATCCTCGACGTCATCAAGCGCCACAACACACATTCCCTGGGCCTGAGCTTTACAAGTTGTAAATTCACGTGGCATATTATCTCTCACTAAGCCATCGAGTTACACCACGTAAATTGCCTATCTGTGACGTAAGACGGTCTGACCTTTGGTCATATATCACATTGCAATCACTTGGTTCGGAGCTAGTAGAGCCTAGTATATTACAACTAATGGCTAACTAATCTACCCGCTCAACCACGAAAACTTGCTTTTCACATCGTGGAATTATTCTAAAGTCTGAACCCATAAATAGTGACTCATCCACACGTCACGGGTGGAATTGATATTCTGTCAGTCGTTAAAAATTAAACAGACTGTGAACCTCCACAAGCACACTCACTTACACCCGGCCAACGTCATCGCTCGGCGGACCTCGCCTGCACGGAGTTTCCCATCTAAGAGAAGATCGTCCGAAGTCAAGCACGACATCGGTCATCACGGCTTCCTTCAATAAAGATATCCAAGCTGAGTTTTCCCATAAAGTGTCTTATTATCCCTCTCTCGCAACTTCGAAAAACACTATCGAGTAAACGTTTATGATTGGATGTTAATAACTACCTAGGTTGAACCATTCCCACCAATCTTAACACTGGTGACAACCCAGAGTGACTCAGCTTTCAAGCTTAAAACAAAATTATTCAACTCGATAAGTGTTTGAGAAAAAGTGAGAGAGGATAATGTTGGCATATCATTGCAATGATAAGTTCCCATTGTCGTAGTATTCCTTGAGAATTTTCCATGGATGTACTGTGCTAACGTTCTCTGAGCAGCTCAAAATTTTTTTTCTCAGTGCTATTCTGTCTTTTGTCTTTTGTGCCACAGTAGGTAGAAAACTTTTTTTCCCCTTATTTCCGTGCTTTACGCTTATTTCTGACTACCGTAAAAATTTTCGTTTCCATTTTTTCTTTCTTTCCGTTTCAACTTTGTTTGAATGATTGAATAGGTAACTAGAGACGCAAACCTTTGACACTTTAATACCAAAGTTATTAGGCGTTGATTACGTAAATTCCGTGCCGTTATAGCCTAATTTTGCATTCAAAACAAAAATTGCCAGTATGCCCGACACAGAGAATGCTGCAGATCCAGCGCGCAATAAGCCTATAACTCTGCCTCCTTTCATACCAGCAGAAAGCCAAACTTGGTTCAACCAAGTTGAGGCTATATTTCGATACAATAAAATCACCAATTCTTCAGATATGTTTCATGCATTAATAGCTGCTGTGCCCACGCAAATGTTAAGCGACTCAAATGAACTAATAGTAAATCCGCCTGCTATAAGCCCTTACGGGATTTTAAAAAGTAAAATCATCGAGAAATTACAGTTGTCCGACTCGGACAAGTTTAGGTCTCTTGTGGATGTCTCGGTAATTCCACCTGTCTCTGTCATTTTCTCTCCTACTTCGTTAGTTAAGGAACTTAGAAAACTAGCAGCCGGTGTTGGCGTAGCTGAGGGATTCCTCAAAGAAGTGTTCATGAGCAAATTGCCGTCTACAGTGCGACCTTTCTTATCAATGATCGGTCCAAACGAAAGCCTCGAGTCGCTAGCTCAAGCCACAGAAACAGTGATGCGGAACCTAAATATGTCACAAGCACCGCAGGTAGCTTCCTTGAACGCATCAGCTCCGAATTTTAGCCCGTCATATACTGCTAATAATCAATCTTCAGCGGCAATGGATACAATGCAACGCAAAATCGCAGAACTGAAACAAGCTTTCCAGAATTGCCAGTTAGGTCATAGTGTAGCTCATATCCAGTCAGGCCCAAGGAATTTCTCACGTTACCATGCCTACGACTATCCCTATGACTATCCTCCTCCGAAACGCTTTGATAGAGGTAGATCTTATGATAGGTCAAATCAAAACCGCCACTCTAGATCGCGCTCTCGTGATGCTAGTAGTAACCTATGCTGGTATCATCATAAGTTTGGTGACCAAGCACGTAAGTGCGGGTCACGATTTTGCCCACGTTATACCGAAATGTCGTCGGGAAACGCCAACAGCGATGCATAGTAGCGAGTACTGCGTTGCCTAACTCCCAGACTACTCGCCTCTTAACCCTTTTCGATCCCACTACCAAATATCGATTTTTGATAGACACAGGTTCAAGTGTGTCAATTATCCCAGCCACGGCGAAAGACAAAAACAATAATTTGTTGGCGACACTACGTGCCGCAAATGGCACGCCAATAGCTTGTTATGGGGAAAGAGTACTCACGTGCAGTCTGGGGTTAAGGCGAAATTTCACGTTTAACTTCCTCATAGCGGAAGTGAACGAGCCCATTATTGGTGCAGATTTCTTAGCAAAGTACGGGATAATTGTAGAGGTTAAAAACCGTAAAATTAGGGACGAGGAGACACAGATCTCAATTCCCGCTTGTGGCATAACTAGAGCTAATGTCTTGCATTCCTTCTCTATCGCTTTCAAGAAAGAGTGCATGTTCGAGCAGGTCCTCGCAGAATACCCTGCATTAACAAACTCTAACTTAACTTTTAAAAATATGCAGACGAGCACAAAACACTTCATTGAAACAATTGGACCGCCAGTTTACTCCAGAGCTAGACGCTTACCGTCTGATCGATTGGCTTTAGCCAAGAAAGAATTTGCTAGGATGTTAGACAGCGGCATCATCCGCAGTTCCAAAAGCCCTTGGGCTAGCCCTCTCTTGCTAGTACCCAAGGCTAACGGTGAATTCAGACCGTGCGGGGATTTCCGCAGGTTGAATGCCGTTACTCTATCTGACCGCTACCCTATCCCTTACCTACATGATTTTAGTGCAAATTTAGAGGGAGCACAAATTTTCTCAAAAATAGATCTACAAAGCGCCTTCCATCAAATTCCACTTGAGGAAAGTGCGATACCTAAGACCGCGGTAATCACTCCGTTTGGTCTCTCTGAATTCCTGAAAATGCCGCAGGGACTGAGGAATGCCCCTCAGACTTTCCAACGACACATGTCTGAAATCTTCTCGGATCTCACTTTTGCCTATGTGTATCTTGACGACATTTTGGTGGCATCCGCAACCCCGGAGCTACATAAAGACCATCTTAGGGTCGTGTTTGAGAGGTTGTCCGACAATGGACTCCTGGTAAATCCTGCCAAATGTGAGCTCGGAAAGCCATCACTGATATACTTAGGTCATAAAATCTCTAGCCTAGGTCTAAAACCTTTGCCTTAATTCCAAAGCAGAGGTGATTAAAAACTTTCCTCTTCCACAGACCCAGAAGGAACTGAGAAGGTTCCTAGGTTCTGTTAACTTCTACCACCGCTTTATACGCAATTGCGCTCAAACCTTAGCCCCCTTGTCAGATTTGCTGGAACCATAGAGAAAAGGTAAATCTACCGATGTCAAGTGGACGGATGCAGCGCGCAAAGCTTTTGACGAGATTAAGCACAAGCTAGCTACCGCGACTGAATTAGCTTACCCGATTGCCAATGCTGACTTCAGTTTAGTGGTGGATGCCTCCAGTACTGCCGTAGGTGCCGTTTTGCAACAAAAAGTAGGTACTAATATCTCTCCTCTTGCCTTCTTTTCCAAAAAGCTATCGCCCACTGAGCGTGCTTACAGCGCGTTCGGTAGGGAACTCCTTGCTATCTATCTGTCTGTGAGACACTTTCGCTATGCTCTAGAGGCAAGGGAGTTCGTGATCTACACAGACCACAAACCCTTGACCTCGGCGATCAAAATGCCTTCTGAGCGACACTCACCAAGAGAAGCTCGACACCTGTCCTTCATTAGTCAGTTTACCACTGACATCCGCTTTATAAAAGGTTTGGAGAATACAGTGGCAGACTGTCTGTCAAGGATTAACTCTATCAACCCCGGTGGTGAAATCACCTTCGGCAATATATCAAATGCCCAGAAGGAGGATCCTGAACTCCAGGACCTTCTCAAACCTTCTAACACTACCTCTTTGAAATTAACCTTGGTTGACGGCGTGAACCGTGATGCTGAGCGACTTTCTCGTTTGTATCTGCCTGCGACTCTCCGCAGAGTAGCTATTTTTCACTATCATTCTCTCTCTCATCCTGGTATTAACCGTACATTGCGTTTGATTTCCGATCGTTTCGTCTGGCCAGCGATGCGTAAGGAGGTCAAATAAATTGTGCAAAACTGCCATGCATGTCAGAGTAGCAAAGTTGTGAAACATAATCGTGCAGCGCTACAGAGTTGTGCATTTTCAGGACACAAATTCGACTCCGTACACCTAGATTTGGTGGGTCCGTTGCCTTTTTCGCGCGGTCATTCTTATTTGTTAACCATAATTGATAGGTTCTCTAGATGGGTTGAGGCCGTGCCTCTTCCTGATACCCAAACTGAGACTGTAGTTCGCGCTTTCATGAGTAATTGGATTTCCAGATTTGGGGTTCCCTTAAGTATCACGCATGACCGGGGATCACAATTTACCTCCGAATTCTGGAGTGAGCTTAGCGCCGCTTCAGGTTGTACAAACACCAATACCACCGCGTATCATCCGCAGTCGAATGGACTTATTGAGAGAGTCCACAGAGATTTAAAGAGTGCGTTGCGTTGCCTTAATTGCAGTCACGATTGGACTGACAAACTTCCAGTAGTATTATTGAGCATTAGGAATTTGCATCGGCAGGATCAGCAGTGCACAGCAGCAGAAATATTGTATGGGAAGACGCTTCGCCTCCCGGGCGACATTGTTGACCCAAAACCGTTGCCTGAATTTTCATCTGCTGACCGTTCCGCATATGTAACCTGTCTCAAGGATTGCATGCGTCAGATCAAGTATGTTGCTCCACGAATGCCTCAGACAAAAGACAAGCTTGATCCTGCTTTGCAACATTGCACACATGTGTACGTCCGTAATGATAGCATCAAACCAGCCCTCACACGCCCTTATGATGGCCCATTCAAAGTACTAAAACGGACGCCAAAGTATTTCGTTCTTGAAAGATCTGGTTCACCCGACCCTGTGAGCATAGATCGATTAAAGGTCACGTATACCTCCGATAATAGTGTGATTTCTAACTTATCATTCTCCCCACAGAACTTCCTTTCCACTGAGACTCGATCATATCGTCCACCTCAGTTTCCTCAGTTGGCTGCATTGTTGCCTAGTCAACTTGAGTGTAATCCTTTCTTTGTGCCTGTACCTTCAAACCCTATCCCAAATCCTATCGTAGACTCTAATTCTAGCTCTATTAGTGAAACAGCGACAAGTCTGGAGAGACAAGATGAGACCGCTGCAGTAACTCCTGTACCAAGAACTCTTGCTGATCTAAATTTGCAGACCCGTTTGGTGAAGCTTCCCCGCTCAGTAATATTTTCCGATCGCCAAACCCGGCATGGTCGCTTAGTTCGAACTCCTTCCCTCTACAAATGATTGCAGCGGGTAGACCTTTCGGTCTGCGCCTTGGGGGGTAATGTAGCATTAGCTACAAAGTGTAAAATTCTAAAATTTCTCATTAGCACTTAAATAGCATAATTATTGGCGTTAAAAATCCTACTCTAAATTATTATTAATAATTTTCTACTTATAATTAGTAATCCTTGAAGTTTTTTGTGTAAATGCATAACATATAGAATAACGGTCGACAGTTTCGAGTTTGAAGCCTTATAATGGCAACACCGTGGGAAACGCCGTTGTTTGAGCGTCACTCTCTCGCGCGTCTTTAGCTTGTGCGTTACAGCGTTCTTATCCTCGACGTCATCAAACGCCACAACACACATTCCCTGGGCCTGAGCTTTACAAGTTGTAAATTCACGTGGCATATTATCTCTCACTAAACCATCGAGTTACACCACGTAAATTGCCTATCTGTGACGTGAGACGGTCTGACCTTTGGTCATATATCACATTGCAATCACTTGGTTCGGAGCTAGTAGAGCCTAGTATATTACAACTAATGGCTAACTAATCTACCCGCTCAACCACGAAAACTTGCTTTTCACATCGTAGAATTATTCTAAAGTCTGAACCCATAAATAGTGACTCATCCACACGTCACGGGTGGAATTGATATTCTGTCAGTCGTTAAAAACTAAACAGACTGTGAACCTCCACAAGCACACTCACTTACACCCGGCCAACGTCATCGCTCGGCGGACCTCGCCTGCACGGAGTTTCCCATCTAAGAGAAGATCGTCCGAAGTCAAGCACGACATCGGTCATCACGGCTTCCTTCAATAAAGATATCCAAGCTGAGTTTTCCCATAAAGTGTCTTATTATCCCTCTCTCGCAACTTCGAAAAACACTATCGAGTAAACGTTTATGATTGGATGTTAATAACTACCTAGGTTGAACCATTCCCACCAATCTTAACATAAATGAACACAAATCAATCATCATTGGCAACCTTTACCGGGACCTATCGTCTCCCCTAAACCTAACACTAGATTTCATTGAGGAAACCTTCAAAGAAATCCTTCAGGCAAAAAAGTCATTCTTTGCTTTCGGAGATTTTAATGTTGACCTAACGGACAAAAACAATCAGCTAAGCAAACTATTGTATAAACTAAGCCTATCACAAATGGTCAAAGAACCGACTCGCATCACTAAAGTCTCTGCATCTCTCCTCGATCTAGCAATCACAAATAATCCCACCGCAATACTTAGTACAGAAATATCACCTTCTATTTCCGATCACCACACTATAGAATGTGAAATTAATGTTGCAAAGGAAAGACAACAATACCACTTAATGACTTATCGGTCGAAAAGGCACCATTCAGAAGAACTATTTCAAGAAAAACTACCCGATAGGTCCACCAAATTCCAGAAAATGATGCAATCTGACGATGTTGACATTCAAGTGTCCGTCTTCAACGAGAACTTCACAGCAGCTCTCGACGAATGTGCACCTTACGTCACCAAAAAAATAAGCCAAAACGGACTGTTTGGATTACTGACGAAATTAAAGAGATGAGCAGAATAACGAAAGCTAACTTGCGAGAGTACAAAAACAATAGATCAAACAGTACCTTATACATAAGATATATAGAACATGAAAAAATTCTTCGAAAGAAAATTACTGAAGCGAAGCAAACTCACTTCCACCAGGAACTGATAACGGCTAAAAATAACCCGAAACGAACTTGAGAAATCATTAGTGAGGTAGCCCCATATAAAAATTTAGACCGTATAAGTAATTTTGAAAATCCCTTGGCAAAAGCCACGGATTTCAACACATTATTTTCAGAAGTCGGGGCTCAAGTTTTCAGTGAGGTGTGTACCAATCGCACAAATGATAGATAAGACGCTTATCGACCAATGATCTTTTCGATACAATATTTGAGAAAACATCGTTACAATATTTCATTAAAAATTGTATGCAGCAACACGTACTGAAAAAGTTGTCACGAATTTCCTTTGCTCATTATCCTATATTTCAGAACATCGCACAGCATTTTTATAGAAAGCGTATGCATTGTGATTGCCTCGATGCATAGAAATGTATTTGTGTATGTTTACGTGTTAGGCGTATGTATGAATGTGCGTAGGTATGTGTGTGCATGTATATGTGTATATATTTACATGTATATATGCACATATGTGTGTACTAAACTGACAACTAGCATTTTATCTAGAGATAATGTTTTTTTTTCTGTTTACTCTCAACTTGTAACATTACCTAACTCGTCATCTCTTTATTATTGTAAAGTATTCACGTAAAAAAACTATAAATTCGTTGTGTGATCATCCATTTAAACTTAAAAATAATGCTTATCAACTAATGACAGCTATGTTACAAATTTCTAATTAGAAATAAAATAATTTGTAATTTCCGTGGTCCTCTTGCTTATATTTATACTTTTTTCATGCTTCCTTGAAATTACATTTTTAAACATCTGCTGAAACAAGCAATTTCTGATATTACTTCCTGGCGTCACGAATTTCAAAGTTTTATGTCATGTACATGTAAACTGTCAAAAGTGTTTCCACCCCACAAGTGTTTCCACTTAAGTGTTTCCACTTAAATCCCTTTCCACAATGAAAATGCATTGTCCATGATATTGTGTTGTCTCTTATAATTATTATTACATGTATCATCAGATGTAGATTAAGCAACAGTAGGAGTATATTACCCTCAATCATTTCTCTTCGACTAGTGACATGGGTATTACAATACTCATGTCAGTGTATCAGCTAAGTGTATTAACTTTAAGATATTTAAAAACCAATGATTGTACTTTTGTGCAATCTTTATTGGAAATAAAGTGTTTTTCTTTCTTTTCTTTCTTTCTTTCTTAATAACGTTTCACAAGAATGACATTCTGCTCGCTGATGCGTTATTTTCGAATTATTAAAAACTTCGAAGTTGACTTTCGCGCGCCAAAGGAAGCGAGTGCGCCAAGCAGAATTTAATTAATAACGGAAGCTAACATCCTATTAAGAACGTAAACAGGTTGGGTCGTGAGAGGGAGCCACAGTTCTTCTAGTGAAAATTATAAATAAAGGTTCAAACCCACTCATTAGGGTTACGTCCGCAATTGTGTTTACATCAGCTCCAAAATGGTTGTGACCGTACCGGGTAACCGCCATCTTGGAGCTGATGTCAACACAATTGTTGACATCACCCTAATGAGTGGGATTGAACCTTTATTTATAATTTTCACTAGAAGAACTGTGGCTCCCCTAATAGACAAACCATGGTTTGTCTATTAGTACGCCTCGTATAGTTTATCTATTTGTACACCTCGGATAGTTTGTCCATTAGTACTCCTCGTATGCATACGAGGTGTACTGCATTATATTAGATAAACATCTGACATTCAAAGAGCATATTGCACATATCAGTACTAAATTATCAAAATCGATTGGAATCCTTCATAAAGTAAAAAATGTACTGCCTGAAGAAGCCTTAAAATACTTTATCGAACGATCATTTCACCCTATCTACATGCAATACGGGATATAAGCTTGGCACGGTACTGGTAAAAAATAAAACCAATTTGCTCTTCGAATTGCAAAAAAAAAGAGCCATTCGAGCGGTAATGAAATTAGAATTTAATGCTCGCACAAATAATTCATTCAAAAGCTTGAAAATACTCAAGCTTTTGATCTCTACAACCTCTCCATATGTAATTTCATGTTTCACGCATTATCCTCTTCATTGGAACTAAGAATTGGAATGCAATCCCTGCTGAGATCCGTGATAAAAGCTCTTACAAAGCTTTCAAACAAATCTTAAATCCCTAATCCTATCGAAATATTAATCATATTAGGTAGTTCAAGTCAATTTTTTTTTCATTTGATACGCCTTATTTCGATAAGGTTATCTAGCATGATAATATAGATTTTATGCTGCTAATTATTTTTATTGAATATACTGTTCCCATCTAGCTCATATAAACTATTTCTATCATAGTTATAAAATTAAGCATTGAAACTTGACCAGTCTTGTATGCCCCTATAATAGGTTAAGTAAATTAGGTTAAACATAGCTGTGCACTTTAATAATAGCTTGATGATAGGATGTCCTAGAGGTCTCTGAACTTATTCGGGCCCACAAGTAGCTATACTCAAATATGTCCATTGCCCTAGACTTAAGATACAGTCTATTGCAGAATAACTTGTGGTAAATAAATTGTTAAAATTGTTTGTTTTTTATTTCTGAAATAGGGTTCAGTATTAACTGGTCGCAGAGCTTCAGGTAAAATTTAAAGTGTCTTGAGATTTTGTTTTTACGCAAAAAAATAGAAATAGAAACATACATATGCACATGTGTGTATATATATATGAACAAGTACATGTGCACATACTCACATAGACATAGATGTATGCGTGCGCACACACAAATACACGCACCCACTTACACACCCATATTCATATATATATATATATATATATATATATATATATCAATAGCTCAAAGTCAGTGCCACATCTAAAATGACAGTCAAGCTCAGTGTTATCGTAAGAAATAACCTGAAGAAAAAATAAGTAAAAGAAAAAAAGACTTTGAAAAACGTAAAAATGAAATGGTTTTAAATTTACTTACTGAAATTTTAAGAAAACTCAATTACTGTCGAGGAACATCAACAAAAATTAAGATATATTACCGTTTTCATATCCTCTCGTTATTCTCTGCAACATCATGCGGACATTTGTACATGGGATAAAATGGAGATACAGTGTAAGCCGGATTCATTTATGAGCAGCATATATCTCAAAAATTAGCAGAAACGCGTGAACAAACAAAACGAAAATGCATAGCTTGTTCAACATACGGTCAGAAAGATATTTTTTCCACAATTCAAATGCTCAAATTGCGCTTGATTTCATTTGTCAAATTGTATTTTTCATTTTTCCTATTCACAAAGACGACCTCTACGGTAGTGATAGATCTATTTTTTAATCATTTCGCAAGTGCAATAAGATTAATTAACCGGATTGTTTTACCGTAAAAAATAGAAAAAGAAACATGTATATATAATATATATATATTTATGTGGATATACATGTACCTACATATGTACGCACAGATATGTCCATGCATGTGCGTGCGAACATACATATGTATACACACACACACACACATACGCACGCATATTAATATATATACCTATTGAAAATGAATATAATAAAAAAATATTAAAGTTTAAAAGATAAAAAAAACACCTATCTCTAACTACATCGAAAATGACAGTCTAGCTTACTGTAATCGTAAGAAATAATTTGGAAAAAATAACTAAAAAGAAGAAAGACTTCGAAAAATGTAAAAATGAACTTGGTTTTAATTTCCTATTAGAAATTTTTCAGAAAACTCAGGTTACAGTCAAGGAACAACAACAACAAAGAAAACATCTCGGGTTTCCCATGCTATCGTTATTCTCTTCAGCATTATACGGACATGGGTACATGGGATAAGATGAAATACTATTGTGGCTGGATATCACTTCTGAGTGGCAAATATTTACAAAATTTGGTACGTAGAGGTAGGTTAAACAGTGGTCCAGAGTAATAATTCTAATTACTAAAATTCAGAATTATTTGTGATTTGAAAGTTCAGTGCTAGTGTGAGCTGAACGCACAGAAAAATTTAAAAAATGCTATATTCCCCCTCCCCCCCCCCCCCAGCTCAGCCGAAATCGATTGAAACATCTTCGTGAATGATTTCGAAATAGTGAGACAACGTTAGCCAAAATTCATTTATTAAAAACATAGTACAACTCTCACATCTATAATCTTGCATACTGATGTATACACAAAAATTTGTTTCAGAGTTTGTTTATCAAACGGATGTTAAATATAGATACAGAAAAAAATATAGATGAGAAAAGTTGAGTAAATACTACTAATAATTAAAAAAACGACCTTCATTCCGCTGCATTGAGCTGACGGTTGTGTTGCTCATTATAGTTGACAGAAACAATTAAGATCAATATTAGAGTGACTTAGCAAACGTAAAAAAGAAATAATTACTTATTTTCTAAGAGAGATTTTAGGTAAATCAAAATTTCAGGTAAGTGAGAAATTCACACCGAAGTGCCGTAGGCCCTGCGACAGAGATGCAAAATGACGTGACACTTACTCTAGATTCTTTTACAGTTTTAGCCATCAGTATTAATCTTGGCCATCAGTGTTAATCCTTTCAAATTTTAAATTTATCCATTTGGCGTTTGAAATTATAATTCACTGCTGAAAAGCCATTGCCATATTTTCGAGGCATTGGAACTTGCCCTTGATTAAGTCATGGTTACACAGTCTCGACAAATTTCGTTCTCAAACGCTGTCGACATGGGACGTGTTGCTACAGATAGAAGACGTCACTCCTACCATTATCAATGATATGAATTGATAATATGAGTTTATAAATCGCCGTCTTACGGCAATTTCTAACGTTTCATTGAGGATTATACGTCGTTTTATGCTATAACTTTTTACTTATAATTTTAAGAACATAACGATGGTGTGAATAGAAATAAGCATTTTTTTAGGGAACGCAGCTTTACACCAAACATTCACTACCGTGAGAATCATGCACAATTGATGGTTAAATAACGATCTTTAAAATGCCTGACGTACAGCATTAAGATCCTACACTATAGCAACTCTCATGGACGACAGCGCGAGCGAGGCTGGATATGTGCGGGCCTTGCTTATGATGTTTGGGAGTTCGGAGATTCACAATTTATGAGCATGATTAATTCCTTCCATTATGGCGTGTTGATTAATGGAAGAATGAAACTTTACTCTCAAGTTTTTGTCAACGGAAAAAATGGATGGATCCATTCTGAATCATTCAACAGAAAATGCAACGGGTATCCAAACATGAACAATTTTTCAGCGAGTATTCTTGCGGCAATATAGTCTACATGATAATACATGATATCGGCACCTCTGCCGATATCATGTATTACTAAAAATAAATACTAATTAAAACTCACCGAACAGAAGGTACATCAGGGCCAATATGATTTTGTTCGTTAAACAGAAAACATCGTTATTTTTCTTGTATTAACTTTCATTTTTTGATAGCCAGACAAATTTTTCTGTTATGAAATGGGACTAACTGTTATTATTTCCTTAACCTGTATTCTAAACGGCTTCAGCTGCAAGCTTCATTTATATTAGACTTTTATAGCACTCCATCCCGCGTTGCCTGAGTCGATGTCGTCATAATGTTTATCGCTCATGGAAGGCTCTAGATTAGAGTTTCCATGTCGTTTGAGATCAATTTTGCGAGGGAAAATTATTATTACATAAAAAACTCTGATTGCACCCTAAAGATACTGTGCAACTGCCACACAAAGTAATCGTTTAAGTTCGTCGGTAGCCCGTACTCTGTTCAGTGTTCACTTATCAACATTTTATTAGTGCCACAGTCGTCTGTAAAATTTTTCCCGTTGACTTGATTATTGTTGGTGAAATTTTTTCAGATCAACATTCTCAAATTCGAGATTTTTGAATGGAATTCCACCATACAGCATGATAAAGCCCTGCAAAGTCGATAGATTCCGTTTGCTAAAGGTTTATTTTAAAAAATCTGAAACTTGGAGATATTGGCTAAAAAATACACCACGCAGGATAGGCCAAGTTGACGGAAGAGTTATCAATCTCTTGCACAGCTAAGACGACGTGAAATATTTGAGAAATCTGGTCCACTGTTCTTTGATACAGTTAAGCATTGGACATCTTCAGTCAGTCTGAAGGTGAACAATATTGCAGAGCATCTTCCGCATAAAAAGATAGCAGGACATGCGCTCCTCCTAATGCGGAGACCGGAGAGGGCGAGAGGCTATCTTTCGGCCAGTAGCGCTTGGACACTGGTGGTGAGTGGGTTAGTGGTTGACCGCTGCTTTCGTTGTCTGTTGGTAGCTGAGCGGGTTGCTTACTTACTCGCTTCTGTGCCACTGCTTCTGCCCGTACGCAACGCTGACATCGCCTTTTGATAAGGCTTTGTCAGCTGCAGACACCGCGACTGCATTTCGTGTTGCTATTATCTAGGAAATTAATGTGATGACAACACATGATAGTGCACGCTTCAGAGACGCATAGAAGTAGTTAGTTGCAACGTCTCAAGAGAGTTAATTGAGTCTTTATAGTGCAATATTGATGGTAATTAAAACACAATTTAATTCTAGCGAATTAAATTAAATAACATGCTGAAAATGAGCAGTGGCGTGCGGTGATGCATCGAGTGCTGAAAAATATTAGTATCGTATGGTGTACAATATGTATACGTGAGTGATGTGGAGGTGACAAGGAAGAGCAGGCAGGTGGTGGAGGTGATGGGGCAGGAACGAGATCAGTGGTGCACTTCTCGTGCCTTGGACGTGATGTTAGTGATGGTGATGACGCAAAGCTTCTGTCGCGACTTGCTCCTTACCAATTAATGTGGAGAGTTTATCAGAAATTTTAGTGAAATAATATGGTAAACTCTACTACATTAGTATGAATACTACCATTCTTCTTCTTGCTTCTTCTATGTTTTCTAATGTCTTTACCTGCATTAAGCCTTTATGTGATTAAAAATATTGAAATTTGATACAAATAGATGGTTAGTTGTTAGTTCGGTCAACAGTTTGTTAACACAAAAATTACCGAGTGTTTATATTCTACTTTTAATAAATGAATGAAACATGATTATGAGCCAGTTTAGTTTTAGTATTTTGTGAATTACAACGTGAATGATTATATGGGATACCTGTGATATTTTTTTTTTTGACAATACGGTACAAGATTTTGAGGGCATTGAAGTCAAGTCATGGATTACGCTACCTGATCAGTTCTCAGGTGCACACTGTCAATTACGCTCATTTTCAACATCGACCAAGCCAAACGTAGTTGAAGTGACCGGAAAAAGAACAAGCAGCTCAAAGCATAAAATTTTCTAGTTTGAAATGGGAACAAAACGTTACTATTCATAATGTGTTTCCATGATCTATTAAACTGATCATTCAACTGTTAACTAATGAGTGAAGGGCTGAGCAGCATACACCTACGAGTATACGTGATACGCAGTGCACTCACAACTACTAAATACGTGTACCCTAAATTATAAAAATCAAGTAGGAGCATGCCTTCATGTCTCGAAAGTTGTTTTCGTGATGGACGGATGTAATGCGAGTGCCTTTTTAGGGCCTCCAAAAAACCTCGCATTCAATGTTAGGCAGCCAAGACTAGGGTTGCTGGTTTTGAGTCCTTTTTGATTTATGGACAAAATTTTACTAAATCTTGAAATCCCATAATTTCCTGAATAATTTCTTGAAAAATTCGACTTGAATACAGAGCACGTAAAATAATTAAGTGCGTATAGTATAGGGAGTAGGGCTGCTCATCAGTTATACTCAGGACCAAAGAGAGTGATTTTACCAATTTAGGAAAACTCGCAGTTTTTCTGACATTCTTAATGCTAGCTGAAATGTTTTCAGGGTCGACATCCTGCCGTAGGTCAATCGATGCATTTATATTACAACTTACTTCCAGATAACCAGTTCCTGAGTACAATAATAGGCCAAATCACTCTCGTCCCCAATTTCATCCGCAGTCTTCACCTACATTTACATTCTCTCCCACTGCTGCACGAGCTTTCACAACAGTGTCGGTTTTGCGAGGTAGAGCATCACTAACAGTAAGATGTGTGCCGTGACAGTTACATTGTTTGTGATCGAAATGAGATTTCCTGGAGAATTTTGTACAGTCGATTTTATACATAGTTGTTTCTATTAGAGAGTACCCTACCGTGTATTCTCAAACGCAGTTAATGCGTGAGGTTTACTTTGCGATACCCTCTGTGCATAAAATCCTGATCTTTCCTTTAGATACTGCAAACTCTATTCTATGAAAGACTATCTTCGAAATCACTTTTGGTAATTGTGATAGTAGAAGCTGCAACATATTTCGTGACTAGTTCCATGTTTCTTTCTTCATGAAACAAGGTATTTTATCATATAAGTTCCACTCATGATTTCTCTGTACCTGTTGATGTTGATGCAGAGTCGTGGTCAGCCGGGCTCTTTGCCGACACTACTGTACGAGGGCAAATTTCTCTGTAAGATACTTGTTTTTCAAATGCCATATTAGACCGCTCGTTGTGGGCCTCTTCATTACGCCCATCAGAAACCATTTAAAAGCTTATCTGTGAGGCCTTTAGAATAACAATATGCTTCTAATGCGCAAGCAGTTGAATGGATTTCCCGGAATTTTTCAAAATATGAAAAAATTCCGGAGCCAAAAATAGAGCTCCAAATGGTAGGGGATCCCACGATTAGAACCTCAACCAAGAAGCTCTACAGACATCAGCTTCTACTGACACTTTGGTAGCCTTTGCATTGGCTTCCGCTGCACATTTTGCTGAGTTCAACAACAAATTTTATTAGAAGCTTTTTTTACGGATTAATGTACTTTACGCTTTAATTGAAACGAGGTATTGTTTAGCGACTTCCAAACTTGATCGTTTTTTGAATCAACGATGTTTTCAATTCATTATTATTAAATTCTCTAAAACTTACGACAGCATGCAAAATTGTACATAAATTCAGTTACAAATACTCGTATGCCATGTGCAATCACTTCTCGTTTATAATGCGAGTTGGTGAAGCTAAATTTTGGAACAAATTGTCATTATCCCTACATAATAAACTTAAATTGACATTTAAATTAGATTAATCATTATGTTTCGTAGAAGCTTGCGTTGAAAATGTCTTCAGTGGAGCTGAAAATGAACGAGAAACACGTTTCATGCTCAATTAGCGCAGAGGCGTCAGAACAAAGAATTCAATATAGAAATGAAAGCGACGAGTGCATGGGCTTGAGTCAATTTGGAAGAGTAGGGTAAAGTTCAAGCCGCACAAACTTTAATTAACATGTAATGTTTTAAGGGATCGAAGTAAAATCGCAAAAATATGAAATATTAAATTATTTATGTTGTAGTGGCAAAATTAAGACCTGCTAACACTGCACTGATCAATACTTCCCTTTGATAGTGTTCAAAAACGTTAAAACTGCGATGCACGTGAGTTATACAAGTTCAATAAAAGCGTGTAAAACAATCAAGTCTTTGGTATCTATAACTGAAAGTACTACTAAATTTAACATTATTCTAAGGCTCTTCGATTTGAAGGGGTTCAGCACATGTTCAGGCCTCGAATTCGAGATTTGAGGGCGTGTATCACATTGGTGATCGGTAATATCAACTCATAATGAATGGGGTTCGTAACAAATTCACTAATCCTCAAGCTGTGCGACTGAATTATGGTTTCATATCACCGATCGTCGAAGTAGATATTTCCAAGTATGCATTATATCAAAGTATGCAAAGTACATCCTGACTGAATAATCAAAGTGCGTTATGTACCAGTAATTTTCGAACTCAAAAATCAAAGTGTTTTGTCTACCACTTACTTTGTATTATACTTATTAAACTCTAATGTTAAAGTGTGGTATGCGTCAGTTATCCTTAAACTCAAAAATCGAAGTGCTAATTCCTAAACTTACAAAAACGAAAATGCCTTACTTATTTGTAATCATCAAAATTTGTTATTGTGTATGACTCTCTGAGACTGTGTTGTGAATAAAGGCTCGAGACAACTGCACTTGCTTATATTATGTTCCAGTATATGTTCTAATACACGTCATGTCAGTCCTGAACTAGCAACTTGTTCAGTTTCATCATGAACGATACGTTTCTCCGGATTCATCGTTCAAAATGTGTTGCCGAAATGGCCCGATGCCTCTCCGAGTTTCGTTTGTCTTTTAAATGTAGGTTGAAATAAATTCATTACCAAGTATAGTACAAGTGTGAAGGAGTGGAGAAAAGAAATCAAGCGAAAAACAAAAATTTCATCTTTGCCGGCCTTTCGCGTGTTTCACATTTAACGAACTCAACATATGGACTCCGAGGTTACGATAGCCGGATGTTCGCATTTAGCGTTGCTGTTGGTAAAGCAGGGTCTTACTTTCCAAATAAAGATGAAAAATGTCAACGGTCAAGGCCAGAGGGAACTTATTATACTGTAACTGCGCCTCTCTTTATGGCGAACCAAGAATGAAATAATTAGGACTTCCCCTATCTACTCCTCCAGTCATTTTTTTTGTGTACTGTTATACTCGGTCATAAGCATTCAAAATACCTGACTTTTTTCATTATCTTTTTATTGAACCTAACGATTCATTCCGTGAACATTTTCAATGCTAAGTCAAGCCATCGGTTTTTCTTAGTATGAACTCATATTTTTCTGAAGTGCATCGCAAAAATTTCATTAATTTCTCTTATGAATTAGCTGAGAGCAACTTATAGACAGCAAAAAGTTAACTGACTCAATTTAATTTTAACATGTGACAATGTTCTGCATATGTAGAGCATTTAATTCTTTGGTAAATTAATTACATAATACCTGTGTGCAATACTTGTTAGTTTCGCTTCATCCTTTGTCACATGTCGTCTCATTCCGTGAGGCTAAACAATAACTGGCTTCATGTTGCTACTCCGTTTGCGTTTATGCCTCAACTTCAAGAATCCTAGAGCCGTATTGCTTCTTAATTCCGTATTGCTCCTCTTCTTTTCTTTTTTCCAAATCCACCAGATCTTAGTCCAGATACACAGACATACCTTTTCATTCATCTCATGCACAACTACCTTCCTTCCTATAGTTTAAGGAAGGTACACACGTATCCACATGACCATCAATGGGTGCAATGCAGTAATTGGAAAAAATATTGAACTTCTCGCCTTCCGCTGGATCACAGCAATGCCACGCGGTCATTCAAGTTGGGAGCTTCCCCAGGCTTTAATTTCTCAAGACGACTAGCGCGTCAAATGCACTTATTGCGTCCCAATCCAATTCTCTCAGCTTCTATCCTCGTGCTTCCCACCGGTGCAGTGTACTACGCTCTGTATCATCTCTCACATCGACGCCTGCGCTAAGAGTTCAGTTTATCACCATGTTCTTCTCACCGGGGGAGAATATTCACATCTTGTAGAGCGTTGAATAATGCTCATTCTCTTGTTCTCCGATATCACTCTTATTATAGTTTTTTATTTTACTTCAAATTCTCATACTGACCTACCCAAGTTTTTCCAATTTTTTTAGCAACACGCTGTTCTGTTCACTCGATATTTTCAACGTTGTCCACATTTTTCACTTGCAGTCATTCATCTAACGCTCTTCTTTCCTCTGCAGAATCAAAACTTCATTTTGACTTGAGAAATTGAGAATATTTTGGAGTATTAAAATAAATTTTTCTCCAATAAATAAAATAGCAAGGATAGTCGCTTTTAAAAGACCCATTATCAGTTAGTCGTTTAATAAATAGAAGAACCTAAAATGATATATAAAATTGAACGTTTCGACTACAGGAGTCATCTTCAGCATTAACAAGATCTATGGAAGACAAAAAATACATTTTATTGAAAATAAGTGCAATGGTAAAAACAAATAAAAAGAAGTGGACGAAAAAGGATGGAGAACAATACTAACATGCTATTAACAGAGGGAATGACGATTCAGTTTCATTTAAAATAGGTTTGTCTTTCATGATAAAAAGAGATTCTAAAATACGAAGGTCTGATTGACTAGATGTGGTTCCTATTATCTGGAAGTTGTCCAAGCGGACTAGCTGGTCGCACTTCTCGGCATGAGTGCGTACCGAAGAGTGAGGGGGAGAGGCAAGGGGATTATTGGTTCGGAAGCTCCTTCCAGCATGCTCCGCCACACGAATATGGAGGGCCCTTTTTGTGGACCCAACATATTCCGACGCACACAGTGCGCAACAGTATTTGTAAACGACGTGCGAAAGCAATGCTTTAGGGAGCTTATCTTTGTAGTGAAAAAAAGAATTAATTTTATATCTGTTCAAGAATATAATCCGAAAATTGATATGCGTAAAATGTTTAGCTAACAATGAAAGTATCTCTTTCTTGAGTTTCTCGGATTGGTATCCAAAATAGGGCAAGCAGAAGTAAAAATCCTTCTTTCCCACAGTTGTTATAGGCAATTGGTTATGAAACTTGACATTTAAAAATTTCTTCATGGCAGAATCTATTAATCTGGATGGGAAGCCATTATTGTGAAAGAATTGCCGCAAAAATTCCATTTCACAGTGAAATGCATAAAAATTTGAACAGACATTATAACCCCTGCATAACAATGTTTTAACACTATTGATCTTAAAGTTAAAATTACAAAAACTGTAAAAGCTGGTCCCTCCATTTTTCTCCATTGAAAAATTCAGCAAAGCTTATCGAGGCTCGCAAGCACAAGTAATCTATGATATTTCAAAACTGTGCTTCCTATCTGTCTCACTTGACGACGAAAACATAGGCTCTCCCGGTACCTCGCTTCATTGCTCACGCGGAATGAGTTCGCAGAAATATTGCAATCAATTAATAATTGATTTTCGTCTGCTCATTGCTGGTCTTGAGAAAATGAGGGGCCACGCAGTAAGTGACGGACGCTGCACATCGCAGGCTGGGTCCTGAAGCGCTGAGTATTTACACGGTGCACTGATTCTCAAATGGAGCGAAATACTTTTAAATGAATTGTGTTGTGCAAGATCATACCAGTTGTTTGTGCGAGAGTATTTTTCGTCCACAACTCGGGTATTTTATAATGCTTATACTAATGCAGTATGGACTTTGCTATTCGAGTTATCCATCCGTACGCTTATTTTTTACGGTTTAGGCATGGGTTGATCACGGCAAAGTTATTTCGTGCCGCCTCCTTTAGATCATACAACTCTGTTACGATCATCGTTAACCCTGAAGAATCTATTGTCAGTGAAACGGAGCTTCTCTCGTTCGAATTAAGTGAAGCTCTGGAGTTCATCTTACCTTCAAGCAGCTCTTTTTACTTCTTAACTTGCTAGCACTCAGCTCTCAATGATCAGGCTCTCAGCCCTCAATATTCAACAGTTGTTTCCTTGTGTTATTTTATATTCTTTCATAGTTTTGCTTATATACGATGTAATTCCTTTGCGTTAATAAAGCATGCTATACGTCATTATCTTGCCCCAATTCAATAAAAGCCCGTTTCACTCCTGCGCCTAGCTATATGCTTGCGCAAAACGAGTGCAATGTGTCATTTTCGAGCAACTTCTTTACTTGTTTTGACAGAGCTCTTATCACAAAATATCTCAAAATTATGAGGTGAATACATAAATTAGATGCAAAATTACGTAACTGTTGTGTAAATGCACGCCTTCATTTGCCAGCTTTGGAACTTCACATTATTTATTTCTGTTTCAACAACACCAACAACGAAAACACGATACTTTTTATACTGATCGCTGCCAATATTGATACCAAAGTACTATCGAAACTGGGTATAAAAATCGAAATTTTCCTTAAAAAGCGCTCGTTTTTCGTGTAGTCATTTACTAGAGTGAAAAAGTTCTCGTTTACAAATTTATAAGTGTCACATTAGTACGCTTTGTATTATTGAAATTTACCGATTCGAGGTTTTCCTGCTGCTCTGTAAAACTGATGGCTATGAGTAAAGTTTAAGCTATGCCATAGCTGGGCTACATGGAAGCCTTGTGCAGGGTGGTCTCACTTTCATTTCGAACTGTATTACTCTTCGACAGCCACCAACTTGATGAGTTCGCGGTGAACCCGGCGAGTCTGCCATATTTTTGTGTGTGTGTGATTTTCACATTGTATTAAAACTTCGTAATCTTTTCAGTTCTTTGAGTTCTTGTACCATTCTATTATAAGAATAAATATTTAAATTATAAATTAGTCTTGCATATTTTTTTGCCATCAATCTGAATGGCTTCAGAACGTTTCACAAATTTGCCATGCCACATGATTATTTATATTTTAGAATAGCTTTTTTAAAACTTCGCTTATATCGGCGAACGTATCAGCTAATTAGATCACCGTTAATTAATCGAATTACCTCTAATTAGCCGTAGTATGAATGCCTTGGAGAACAGCGTCGCCCGGACGTATCGGAGAAGGCATACCAGTGGCCTGCACCCAGAGCTCGAGGGAAGCTCGGACTTGTAGGACCCCGGCGACTCGGAATTAAAGACCATCATAACACGCGGTGGGTGACAGCTTCACATGTGTACGCGAATAACTCGAATTGCTTCTCTTATCTTCGGACAACCATAAAGGACTTCTTATTCTGCTTCTCCGACTCGTCTTGAATCATCATGAAGAATTTTAACAGGCTGCTCGCTCTGTGTGCGCTGTAAGTAATAATGCCTGCCTGATTAAAATGTATTACTTCTTGTATTGTAATTCAATTTTTTAGTGTGTGCGCGAACATGGTCAAATACTTTCTATTTTTCGAAGCATACAGTGCATTTATTAAAAACATATTTGCGTTTTAGTGTCTGAACTAAGATAAACTTACGATATTTTGTACATGGTTGTTTGCACCTTAGTTAATCTTTTGTGTTAAAAGCCAAACTGATAATTTTCTGCTATTTAAACTTCAATTAATACTAACTTTCTAACCTGAAAAATACACCAATCACCTAAAACTTGAGCTTGCACGGGTATTGAACTCGAAAGGGGCACCAAAGCTCTTTTGGAATGGAAGCCGTTATCTGTTGGCTCTTGTGTCTGGTAGAGATACAGGAGAGTTTTTTTTGCTGAAAATAGTTAGTGCAACCCAATTAAATTTATGGAGTTGCCAGCTAAATGTATAATAATAATGCTTACTTTTACAATCAGATATTATATACATATTCAAGATAAATGAACACTTTTAATATATTTTATGTAGGCGCATGTGTACGTCTTTCTTGATTTGTATGCATGTACTCACTTCGATTCCGAGAACAGTAGCTGCCTGGAATTGTTGCATCCTTGTTCAAATATGCAGAGAGTCTTTTCCTTTGATCAGCTACTGCGCCGCATTTATTCGTCAGCATAAGTGAAAATATTTTTGAGAACTTTCTGCCACTCAGGATCACACATCGAACCTATTTTTCTAGGAAATCAAGAAATAATTTTAAATCTTACATTATAATATTTATATTGTAAGTCTTTGCATAGTAACCAAACCTGTCATACTCGCGCATCTGGACAAAAGACTGCTCTCTTTTGAAACATCTCGTAAGAACGATCCATCATCAGCTCCAGAAGGAACTGAAAATGCCATGGCAGGTCTAGGAGTAGACTTCATCACCTCCTCCAGTGGGCATATATAGTCAATGGGTTGGAATGGACTTTATGTGAGTGCTGTTGTACATTGTAAATTAGAGTTTTTGCGGCCACTATGTCAAAGTGTGCTGCCTATTCACTGAATTGTGAGTAATATCTCCGAAATTAATTCAGAATGATAGTTATCCTTCAAGAACTGTGATAGAAACGATAATATTTGGTTATTAGTACTAACCTCTCGGTTGAGCTGAGAAAATTAATTTAAATAATACAACTTTTAAGAGGACTGTCTATAATTTTGAATTGGAATTTATTTTCACAGGTCTTCCAAAAACGTATCATTTTTTATTTTTCATTGCTGTTTTTGCAGATGTAGTATCGGTTTAGCCAAATGCTCTTGCAAGGAAAGGCCCTTCTATTGCAATGTCTGAGAAAATGAAATATCAAGTCAGCATTTATTCATTATTCCTCTATAATAATACTGTGTTTGTTGATTACTTGGTCTCTCTGTCACCTTTTCCAGTACTACAAATCCGGGTATTGGCTGCACAAAAGAAAAATGATATAGGAAATATGCTCAATAAATAGCGCCTATCCTGATTTACTAGCTAAATCACTTGCTGTAAAATGGAGTCTATGATTGTTTTACTGAGTAGCACATGATGACGGTAAATTTCTAAATTTGAATTGCAATTTATTCAAATAAAAAAATTTGCTTCTTGTCCACGTCTGCAGGATTATTATAGTAGCATTTAGAGAGGTAGTTTAACATGTGTCAGTATAGTTTAAGTAATGAGAGTAATTAATTCTTTTGTTTATTGGTAACGTAATTGGATAATTTATGTTTTATATATTTAAGTGAGCTTCAAGGAAATAAAACATTTGTTATAATTTTCTATTTTGCAGGTAGCCTAATATTTGAAGTGTGAAAAGAAATTACGATGGAAATTTAAAAAAAAATAAATATATCATGGCCATAATGAAAGCTTAACTGGTCTTATCATTAATATGCTCCATTCACATTCTCTACTACTCCGAATTTATTAGCTAATAATGTAATGCATTTTTTTACTAGATCCACTCTACCGTGACCTAATTACGTCGCTTGATCCACTCTTTGTTCTCAAGGACTCGAAGACTGCATTTAAGATTGATCGTAATGAATGCTAGTCAGCTGTTTCCCTCGAAGTGCTTTCAATGAGTTAGAGACTATTAGACCTTCCAAACCCCAGATTGTCTATGTACGCCTCTGTTAAAGCGGATACGCCGAATAAGCGAATAGGCTCTTTCACTCTTACAAAGTGCGGCGGTCGGAGCCACACCTCTGCTTTCTAAACAAATGAGCGGCAGTGTCTGACGAATTGTGCTGCGTTCAGTGAGTTCACTCACTGGAGGCTAATGCAATCACATAATTAGTTCAAAGCCCTGCTTCTTTAAGCCACAATTAGTCCGGTGCGGTAACTTCGGTATTTTCCACTGAAGGGCAATGCTGCAGCATGGGACGTGACTAAACTTAGTAATACCTTCTGGCTCGATACTTCCTTGTTATAGTCGAGGGTTAAGATCGAAAGGCTGCTTCTTGTTGGGCCTTCACTTGGAAGAAGGTTCCTGGGTGAGAAACACGAATGTCCCTTTTCACGGTCGTAAATTACTTCACTACTTTATACTTTCATATTATAGGTAAGTCAGTTTTCTTTTTTTTAATTTATGCCCCGGCTTACCGCGTAAATTTTGTAACTCAAAATGAGGTTCCAGATTTAAATTAACAACATAATGATAATAATCCAGGAACTCATGATCTCATGTTTTCGTTAATGCCCCGTGGGTACAAGCAGCATTTGTGTACACATGGGTGAATAAGTAGATCGCTTGTTTTTAGTGCACAGCTATATTTTAGATTGGTGATCATAAATAAAGGCGGTTGGATTATATATTTATAACTGATTATGATTATTTATTACTGATTATAACACAAGACAGGGATGTATTTTATCGTCATGCTCCGCTGACCTGCGCTTGCATGTAGTCGCATAGCAACGCATTTGTAACTCAAGGTATTCCTTTTATTTTTTGTCCTAGCTCGAAACAAAATTCTATTGGTCATTTTTAAATCCCTCATCAATTACAAAGAAGATATATTGTCCGCCAAATCTCCTTGATGCTACAGCTAAGTCTGTAGTACTTGAAGATAAATACTTTAGACAACGACACATGGTTCAATGGTTGGATTTAAGTATATGCATTAAACCTGAGCGCATTTATGTGTCTTGCTAATATATGAACACTCGTTCGTTCTGCGAGTTTTACTTTGATGAGAGCTACCTATGATGGCGAGAAAACTTATGTATGTCTGCCTACTATTTTGTCTTGGAAAAAAATGACAATTGAGACACTTATCAACTTGACTGCTTAATCATTTCAAATTCTAACCAAGTGCTCGGCGCTTGAATAAAATTATTCGGCGTAACGTGTAAAACCTTCTTGAGAACAGCCTTAATGCGTGTAGATGTCAACCAATTTTTCTTTAATTGTTGCTTCGAAAGAATTGGTCGGAACAAACCATGATTGAGGCATCCCACTGACTCATTGACGTAGCCAGCTATTGCTTTAGTTGAACGTTTTTTAGCGCGTCTGATAACTTTATGGATGTAATTGATGCTAGTCACTCGATGGCAATCAACCTCAAGTGAGTTCATTTTTTGCAAAAATGCGAATCTAAATATTACCTTATTTATGATGACTCAGCAGTTTGTACACCGTCTCCGAAGTCAGTCACAGCGTTTGTGCTGCGCACTTTAGCATGGCAGCAAGGTAAGCTGCGACCAAAAATAACGCTGCTTTATAACTTGGCACGTCTGGTTTGTAAAATTTTATTTTCTTGAGCACGCACCGTAATTTATTTTATAATTTTGAAGGAGCTTCCGTCGCTATCTTTGGCTGGCAAGAGAAGCGATCGTTTTTTTTTTTTGAGTGAATTTCTCAAAATTGTCAGTATGTGAACTTGGCAGTGCAGCTGAACAGTCGTACTCTCTGTTAGAGATCTATCTCAATCGGCCACCTTATTGACATCTTCGTGACCTGGACGATATTGGCGCGACCTGTGTTGTACAGGTTTTTGTCATGCTTGAATCGTCCTTTTACTTTTATAACTTCTCGTATAGAAAGTGTTGGGTACCTTCTATGTCTAAATGCGCGTAGGGTTCTCTCCTCTGCACATGGATCTATTGATAATATGCCAGGAATCACACTAACCTATCGTAAGAGAAAAACAGTAACTGAGATCATCAAAAAGTGTCTGCTTCTCTTGCCGTAAAAGTTATTTATTTTAAAGGATTACGACCCTTAATTTCCTTAGTAAAAATATAACTAAAATTAGATTCAGCACCTTCAGTTATGTGACAGAGGTGCACCTCTCGCCAAAAAATATTGCACCTCTATTTTGATTGATTACGTAAAAATTATGAGCGGTTTACTCATTAATTTTACTAGCACCTAATTCCAGTCGAACTTCTTCACCGTGGGTGGTATCTATGATATTAGCAGCACAAGTATAACTTCTGCAGTGGGCGGCTTGAATCTTAGATACTCCCATGAAAAGGTTAGAGTAGGGGTGTTGAGATGTTTCGCGAGCTGAATTATTTCCGTCTCGTCGACGTTCATTTCCGCTCGAGGAAACGCTACAAATGTCGCGGTGAGGGGACGGACCTCTCGGTAATCTCTGAAGACGAGAGTCATTCAGTTCACTGCTGACTCCATGGTGCTCAAGAGCACCAGAAATGCGATGCATAAACCACTTTTTAGCGCTGTGAACTGCGGTGCGTGCGGTACTCTTACGCATTGGTGATAACTGCAGTCCGTGTGTGTAAGCCGAAATGCATGTTAAGGAAGTGGACTGTAAATGCATCCACTGACATTCATAAATGAGTTGAAGAGCTTGTACATCAATTGCTGTAAATGCGTGGAGCCAGTAGTTGTGTCTGCTCCTTTGTTGAATTCGAACGGATTTCATGTGCAGCCCATGATAATGTGCTAGATGCGCCATGTAACAATGCACAACCAGGTTGATTATTTTTTCTCCCCTATAAGCTTTCGAATGTTTGACTACAGAAGCTAATCGCTATAACGTTCTGAAATCTGAATATTCATCTAATGGCTATCTTCTCTATTTTACTTGAATAAATTTGCTCAGTCGGGGCCTAGGGCTGTCGAGATGTGGGTTGGAGAGAGAAAAGACGCATATCGTGTAAAGAATAGCGTGTTAGAGTCGATAATGTGACTCTAAGAGGGAACCGCCAGCGTAGATTCTTTCTGCTGTGTGTTAGGCCCAGCGCCAGTATGCCAGACGGATATTCTAGTATTACGCTACCGGCTCTGTAAATAATGTCCGCCGGAATTTAATTCAAGTAACCTAGATACGCAACAAACCCTCTTGAATCCGGCTTGTCTGAAATTCGAGAGCGACGAAAAGAACCGTCAGCTCCCTGGAAATTTGGAACCTTATTATTTGATATTGAATGCTCTGCATGAAATACAGAATCTGCATGAACTCTGCATGAAATGAAATCGCGAGGCTCTATGGCAAGTGGTAAGTTTGTATGGAGTGGGTGGGAGACTGTTGAATGCGATCAAGAGTTTCTACATTGATAGCAGAGCATATGTGAGAGTAGGGAATGAGGTGAGTGAATGGTTCCCAGTTGTGACAGGTGTGAGACAGGGATGTGTGATGTCGCCGTGGTTGTTTAATTTGTTTATGGACGGTGTGGTGAGAGAAGTGAATGCCAGAGTGTTGGGAAAAGGTGCGCAGTTGGTGGGACGAAATGGTATGTATTGGGAAGTGTGTTAGCTGTTGTTTGCAGATGATCAGCGCTTGTGGCTGATTCAGAGGAAAAGCTGAGGAGACTGGTTGCAGTTTGGTAGAGTGTGCGAAAGGCGGAAATTGAGGGTAAATGTGAATAAAAGTAAGGTGATGAGATGTTCAAGAGGTGGAGTGTTTGGAACTTTGGATGTGAGGCTGAATGGGGAAGTTTTAGAGGAGGTAGAGCATTTTAGGTACCTCGGGTCGGATGTGACTGTTAAGGATAGTATGGAAGTAGAAGTGAAGCATCGAGTGAGTGAAGGTTGTAAGACATTGGGTGCAATGAGGAAAGTTTTTGAATACAGGAGTTTGAGTATGAATGCTAAGAGGGGACTGTTTGAAAGTTTGATTGTGCCAGTTTTGTTGTATGGAGCAGAGTCCTGGGGGATGAGAGCAGCTGAGAGGAGGAAGTTGGATGTGTTTGAGATGAAGTGTTTGAGGAGCATGTATGGAGTAACTAGAAGAGATAGGATCAGGAATGAGTTGGTTAGGGGGCAGACGGGTGTTATCAAAAAGTTGAGCCGGCGAGTGGATGAAAGAGTGCTTGAATGGTTTGGGCATGTTGAAAGAATGAATGTTGAGCGGCTGGTGAAAAAGATATATATGTCGGAAGTGAGTGGTCTTCGAGCGCGAGGTAGACCACGGATGAGTTGGATGGATGGGGTGCGACGTGCTTTGTATGAGAGGGCTCTGACTGTGGACGTGGCGAGAGGGATGGCTGCGGACAGAAGTGAGTGGGGGCAGTGTATATGGAGGTAATTTTATTTTTGACGCGTTACTGGAAGCTGCCCGCGTGTGATGGGGTTGACCTGTCATGTGCGGGGGGAGGGGCTGCACTCAATGAAGCGGTCGGGGTAAACCAGCTGTGGCTGTCGGGCCTGACTGTGGAAGGTGGTTGTGCTGGGCTGCTGCTGATCCTGGCAGTTCAGGTGCGGCCAATGCTGCCTCTCTCGCCTCCTAGTGACTAAGTGTGGTGATTGTGGCCTGCTGTCGGCTACCCTCCCATAGGGAGGATAAGCCCGGTATAGGTAGGTAGGTAGGTAGGAATGCTCTGCAGCCAACCTTGTTTCTGCTAATAAATCTTGAAAAATTATCGAATATTATCATCCCCTGAGGAAAATAATACCAACGACTAAAATAGTTAACCTTTGGCGTCCCAACAAGGATAAGCCTAACCATACTATCTAACACTGTGTTTACGACAAAGTTGTTCTCAGTGTTTGTGCACTGGTTTCGTATAGATTAAAGAAGCTACTGCATGCGATTGTTTACCAATAGTCAAAATTCAAAAAGAATACTATTGTGTTCTGACGGGTAGCCATGAAGTCAGTAACAACTATAGCACTCGTTCATTGCAGCACACTGCATGTCGTATCACTAATGGCAGGCTATGTACTGCAGAATAAAAACGATACATGTACAGCCATCGAAGAAAATTTGCATGAAACTGTTTGTCAAATTTAAAAAGTTTAGTAAATTTCTTGTTTTTTTTTTCTTTAGAAGAAAGTCTGGGAGAGCGCAAGTCCCCTTGTACCTCGCCGTCATATCGCTCGCACGAATTGTGACACGTATTGCTACTCCGGCTGCTCATTTGTATTTGCCATGTATTTCATGTCTCTGATTTTTGCTTCTGATCTTGATATATATGTTAATAATTTGAAACATTTGCGTGGTCAAGGACTAACCAGGAACGTGAATACTGTGTTTCTCAGTGTGTTAATTCATGGTGTGCCTCACTCGTGTAGGTGCCCGTAAGGCCGGGGAGGATGTCCCTTGAAGACTTGCCTTCCCCAGCTGTGGGGATCCGCGAGGGCTCCTCGTCAGGTTACCCTCAGTTCGCGTACTCCTCGTGCCGACCCCCGACGTTCTCTCCCTCAGCCAGGGGCGGGGGGTCTCTCTCCAATGGCCTGCAGCAACAGGTAAAATTTGTTATGTCTCAGGTTATGGAATTTTTCCACGTCTCACTGATGGTATTGGAGTGACTATGTTCATCACACCAGCGATAAGGGTGTCAACACCTTACTGGTTGTATTTTACATAACTTCAGGGTATAAATTTAGTGTGTTACGGGATAGTAATTCACATTTTTTCCAGAAAAATTATTCACTGCAGTTCAGAGACGTAATTGAAAAATTTAAAGCAAGTTACATGAATAATCTTTTGATTAGACGTTACCAGTAGCAATTTTTGCAAACACAAATTACTCTTTTGATTTTTGTCATTGGATTCGTATTATTTTATATTCGCTATAAAATTCAATACCTTATTAGTTAGGTCGGCTCTACCTACACCTGGTTTTTGCACTCTTCAATGATGTGAATTTTGGAGTATCGCCTGTTCCTTGAGTTTTTGGCATGGCATGTGTGCTGCTCACCTGCTAGAAACATTTAAAATATTATCAGGAGTTCTCTCTCTTAAAATGGTAAAATGTTCGTGATTTTACCCACTTTTCACTTGTACAAAATAGAGATCACAAGCTCTAGAGTGACGCTGTCGAATGATCAAAATTAAACTTCATTTTCTTTGGGGCAGACTGACTCTCCCCCTTCCGCTTTCCGTCCCGTGCTGTCCCGCCGGGATCACCACAACCAGCCAAGCGGGAGTCCCGACCAGGATGGGGACCGGCACCACGGCCTCACCAGCCTCTCCGTGCTGCCGGGGGCCGCTGCCCCAGCAATGGTGGACCCAGGGTCGAGCGGAATGGCCAACCCTCTCTTGTCAAATATGTTCGAGCAGCGACTCGCGAGAGGGGTGGCCGGACGCGCGCCTCGGTCCAAGAAGCAGTTCATTTGCCGGTTCTGCTCGCGCCATTTCACCAAGAGCTACAACCTCCTTATCCACGAGCGCACCCACACCGACGAGCGGCCGTTCCCGTGTGACGTGTGTGGCAAGGCCTTCCGGCGGCAGGATCATCTCAGGGACCACAAGTGAGGCTTCCGCTTTCTCATTTTGAACTTGCAGTATTTTTTGTTGAGCTCTGGGGTACTAATCGCTTCGAACAATTATATTAATGGGCCTCCTTAAGTAAAAATATTTCATGTTCTTGAAAATTTCTTTCGCTAAGCGTTTACTAAACATGAGAGAAAGTTCAACGGACCGAAAGTTCCTATCAGTGTTTTTTCTGTAATTCGGTAAGTGGCTTTCCCAATAAGAAAACATTTCTCATGCTTTTTACTCCTCTGACGAAATCTTTTTTTAATTTTTTGTCGTCTTCATTACTATTTATTAGTTATATTTATTTTTTATTTATTTTATTATAAAATCCAGTTCAAAACTGATGTTGTTAATTTCACTAAATTTTTAACTCAAAATTGAATAAAAAAGATCGTCCCATTTTCCATCCTCTTGCTCGCTGTCATGCTATGCAAGAGCAACGATGCCCTCACTGCAAACCCTTGTCGCGACTTGTGAGACTCCAGCGATATTACGTGATGAACTAACTCGCAAATAAATATAACGAACTAGAGCATATTCTTTGGCGATAAGCTGTGCATAATTTCAAAGAATTTAAAAGACAAGTACCTCCAAGCATTTTTTTAGTAAAAGAGTTGAAATACAATAACTCTGTAATTTCGTCCAAACTAGACGAGATGCCCTTTAGCGGGCATCCTGTGTCAGTTTAATAAGTGCCATTATGCACGTATTTGTTCCGTTTTCCCTTTCCATCATTTCGTCATGTGGTCCTCGAGCGGGTTTTTAAATTTCGTATTTCGTAGTTTTACCCTGAACATCTGTGTGTTGCGCGCTGAACACAATGGCCATAAACTAAGTGCAGTACATGAGGCTAAGCCCTGGAGCTCCTGTTCATACGATGGATGTGATCGTGGGTCGGGATGTTAGCGGCGGCCGCTGCTGCTGGTGCTCAGGCATGGCAGAGACGGGTAGCTTTTGTCACCAGATGACTCGACATTATTGGATCCCGCCGCTTCCAGTCCCTGTAGTGATACGCACCTTTGCTGCTGCTGCTGCTCAACTTGGTGCTAGTGTCTTCCACGACGAGCATTCATGTAGCGGTCACTTTTACCTACCGTAACTTCCACAGTAATCACAACGCGAGTGTTTCTACGTATTTAGGCCATGACAGTCTCAACGCTATGAGTACTTTAGATTTCTGTAGCAATAACAATATGATCAGCAAATTCAATTTTTAGGCGTATTTATTATTATGCTCCGCTGTAACATGGGATAATTTTCCTACTACGGGATGTTAAGGTTATGACTGCATTTTGACTATTTTTCCAAGAGAGTTACATATCTTGTGCTAGTATGTCATTTTCTAAATTCCTCGTATCTCTGCTCTTTACAATTTCAGTAATATCATTTCAGTTGTAACTTCATTTTTAACTTATTTATCTCTTTTGAGTGGATCTTGTACCACTTTCCTGGTACAAAACCGTAAGTATGACTCTCTTCTGCATATGTCCTGCGTGACCTGTGATGACTGGT
This sequence comes from Morinoia aosen, assembly GCA_030386875.1. Lineage (NCBI taxonomy): Eukaryota > Metazoa > Arthropoda > Malacostraca > Amphipoda > Talitridae > Morinoia > Morinoia aosen. The sequence goes on along the minus strand of CM059561.1, from coordinate 91,284,113 downwards.
ATTCCCTACACTAAGGCCGTACAAGGACGCATCTTGAGTCACTCTTTATGTCAGACTGCGCATTACCAATTTTTTTCTATTCATCTTATTATATTTGTCATTCAGAAAATGAAGATATAATGTTGCATTTCGCTACTATCACATAATGGCTGGACATTTAAATTTTTAATCTATTTATTTTCGCAGACGAAAATACATTTACTGTTAATTTAATTTAGCTTTCTTATTCATTTATTATCAATGTTAATGATTTCACCAAGGCAAACACGGTCTAAGAAATATCTAATAAGTAAACTTCTAAAGCAACGATGTCAAACGAAATATGTGTCACGTCCGCTTAGTGCTTAACAAAGATAGACTCGTGCATGCATTTGTTAGTAAAAAGACCTTTAGTTTTTATTAAACTTGAATATTCTGAACATGTCTGCCCATATCAGGTACATCCACAGCAAAGAGAAGCCCTTCAAATGTGGCCAGTGTGGCAAAGGGTTCTGCCAGAGCCGCACTCTCGCAGTCCACAAGATCCTGCACATGGAGGAGTCGCCACACAAGTGCCCGACGTGTGGACGTAGCTTCAACCAACGCAGCAACCTGAAGACCCACCTTCTCACACACACCGACCACAAACCGTACAAGTGCGTCACGTGCAGTGCCGTCTTTAGGAGAAACTGTGATCTGAGACGACATACGCTTACTCATTCAATAGGAGGCCACTTACCCGCAGAAAAAAGCGACGAAAACAAGACAGTACCTGTTTTGCCGAAAGGCAACGCTCCTGGCCCAAAAGAACAGGTGTTCGCTTCTAAGAAACAGGACAGTAGCGGTGCCATTGAAGATTATTTTCCAGAGGAAGATGATGACGATGAAGATGAAGAGATAGACCCTGGCCGACCTGACGACACTTATGTTCTGTACGAGTCGAGCCGTATTTCACCAATTGAGGAAGAAACAGATGGTGAAGTTGAAGAGAACGAAACTGAGGAAACCGAACATTGCGATATTAGCAATGCTTCCAGTGTAGATCAAGATCCAAACCGGAGCCTCCAACAAAAATTAGATTTACAGCTTGTTAATACTTCTCTGAGCGATTCAATTTCGACTTCAAATTATTCGTTGCATCAATCTTCTATCCATGCTAGTCACTATACTCGTCAATACAGCGAGCTGAAAGTCTCTCGGAGCCATGATCCAGCCCATTCAGTAGCATCGTACAAGCAATCGCAGCTGACCGCTGCGGAGAGTAACTCAGATTGTTTGCTCAGTTCAAATTACCGAGGTTCGGCTAATGAAAGTTCATCCATGTATCCCAATAGACCGTCCCAAAAACGAACGCACGACCAACTGATGGAGAGGGATCAGCCGATGCACGAGGTCGACCACAGTAGCGACATGAGTGTAGACGGCAGCTTGTGTTCATTTTCTGAGAGCACGTGTTATGGGAGTTATCCTGAGTCTTCTCGATCGTCAGAACTCCACCTGAATGAACCTAAAAACCCTGATGACCTTACCAATAAGTTGATAGTCTCAAATTCCAATAACTTTTCTCGGTGTCATGAGAGAATACACCGCGATAAAGTCGAACGTGACTCTTCGTTAGATAGTCCTAATTCGAATCCTTTGTCACGCTTTACAAAAATTTCTTCGTTAGGTAATCCGCTGTCAGAGCATTCGCCCGTAACTTCGAGGGCTAACACTCCTCAACAGTCTCCGGCTGCAATCGTGAATTCGAGTGTGGAAGGATCTTTGATATTGTCTGAAAATCAACAACTTGCGTCATTCTCATTGCCATTCGAAATAAGTTCTCAGCGTCATAGACACTCGCCATGCTCTGGAATTGATAATACGTCTGCTTCTCATTATCATCCCCAATCTGCTAACGTAGACCCCAAACAGAGTGTTCATCAGCTTGGAATGGACCCTGGAGCATCTTGCTCTGGATTTAGTTCCGGCACAACCCTACCATCCTCAGCAGCTGCAATGCCAAGCGACCGTCCTTCTCTTCTTCCTTATTCTGTGAGTAGCCATGCTCCCACCTCCCTTGAAACCCTATCTTTACGAAGGCATGATATGTATGTCGTTCCCAGTATGAAACCAGAAGTTCAATCGTCTGCCTCTTCGAGTTCAACTATAGGACTTGGAGTAGAGTATCATCCCCAAAGTGAGGCACAACTTATTCATCATCCATATCAGCATAATAGAAATAATAATCCCGACTCCATCAACTTTCAAGATCGCTACTCTTACCCTGTCTATCAGCAAGGCAAGCCGAACGCACCTGGGAGGCCGAAGAAAAAGGGTTTCATGATAGAAGACATCATGAGTAGGTAATATTTTTACTTTAAGATTTATAAAACTATGCAATCATTTTACGAAACTCTACAGTGTAAATCTAAATATCATTGACATTGCAATACTTAAAAAAAATTACAATTATACTTGCTGTTTTCTAAGAACTTCGGAGAATTTGCGCTCGTGTTGGAACTTCGAGTTTTCCCAAACTTGAGGCCAAATTTTTATTAATTCAGTAACGTCACCCACCGTTCGATAAAAGACAAAGTATATGTTTTATTTCAGGGTGATTTCAAATCTAAGCTTTATTTTCAACTGACGTACGCACATGGTTTTAGTATCACGAACGAAGTTTAATAAATTTCACGTATATATGTAAATCAGTCTTCGCTGGAACCATGCTATGGTGCATTGCTTTTTAAATTGAAAATTTTAGGAAAATGGATTCTTCATTAATGTGGTTGAAAGAAATGATCAGATTCATACCCATTGAATTTTTGTTTTTCAATGACCGTCTGTAATTCGGACCCCTGCGCCTGCATTATCATGTGCACGTGATCCATGTGCACTTGGGTATCCATATTAAGGGGCGCGCATCCATACGGAATTCAAATTCTGTCAAAATCAAAATGTTAATGCCACCATTCCAACACCGACGGAAATCGATCGTTGACTTCATTGACATTCTAAAATTCTATTTTCAACTATCAAGTTTTGGTAACTAAGCTTTGTTTATAAAAAACATAACTAAGTAGAAAATATTTGCGTGGAGTCATTTACACGTAATGAACTTTACAATTTTACTTGTATATATTTTAAAAAAACATCAATTTTTGAAGGCGAGTCAGATTCGACTGGTCTCTTCTGTGATTTCTTTATATTTACCTGTATTTGTTACCTATAGTGTGCATGTGATGTGCTGTGGCTACAAAGCATGTGTTCCTTGTGACGCTAGATCTGCTAATAAGCTGGGATGGCATACGTGAATTTTGAGTAAACGTAATGGTATAAATTATGCCTTGGGGTTCCTGATTACTTGAATCTCAATGACAGTCCAGGCTATATCAAATCACTGAATTATAATTTTTCTGTTTTGACTTCTTCGTTCATAAATGCCTTTCTACAAGGGTGGTTCTATCGGTAGTTCTGTATTAAATTCAATTCAATCATCGTTCGTTAATTTCTTGCACTTTTTTGCAATGCAGTTTGATTTTAGATGAATCATAAGTACTTATTCAATTTATCGCGTCAATTCATTTCATTATAAATAAAAAATGCGGTTATCCCGAGTACAGAGTTACCAGACAACTGCTCCAGAATTTGTCTCATCTATTGGGTAAATACAAATGTTTTTTTCTCTCGATATAAAACATTTTACTAATGCAATAAGGCAGTATGTACATTGGTCTTCATTGTGATGAACGTCTAATTCTTGAATTTTTCATTGTGTATAGTTTATCATATGGAATCTCACGCTTTATAGAGATTCGATTTAATGTGTGTTCTATATCACGAATGCATGTAAAATTCATTAGAAACCAAGCAACATTTGTGTCCAATTTTTAGTCAGAGAGCTGTTATGTTTTAAAAGATATAGCTGCACATTATTGATGTTGAAGTTTTGTTATACATAGCTTTCATCGCCCCCGTATTTGAAAATTATAATGTTCTTATTAGAATATTCTTGAGTGTAATAAGGATTTCTACAATATTATCTTGACCGTGCAGTATCTAAGCTCGTACAAGAGAGCTATTTTATTTTTAAACCACCTGTATTCCACCTCACCGTTCAGTTGGAAATATTAGCAATTCGAAGATCTCGGTCTCTTCGAACGTCTCACTCGAGAACTCAAATTGCAACTAGATAATTTCGAAGCCCTGCTCCTGCGGAGAGATGTATCAAAGGCACTACTTAGCCACGATCTCAGCACCGTCTGGCGACTTACTGGAACCACAACGTCCTGTGCCCACGCCGGTGAAAATTCCAAAAGGGAACAACTGATTAAAGTGCAAGAAATAGACACAAATCATTCAAAGTCATTACATGCAATTGGTTAACCACCTCTTTTATAAGAAAGCAATATTTTTGGTAGTTAGCTGATTTTTTAAAAATATTATACCGTTCTGAAAATCGTTGCTTAATACATTTGAAAGCCTTGTGCAATTTTATGTGTAGCTTTTTTTCTTAAATTGCAGTTATTAATTTAGCATTGTGTATGTATATAGCGAATTTCTTTCGTGTCGTTCTTGTTAAATTCGTTTTATGTCGCTTTCAAAATTAAACGTTTCTATGTCACTCTCTGAGTACTTATTTTCCTACTTAAACCAAATGTATACCATAGGTTTTTACCACCATCTCACAACGCTCTTTATAAAACTTGATTACGAGCTCTAATTTTTTTGTCGCACGTTTACCATAGTAGAAATTTGAGCCCTGAACTCGGTTTGGGGCATCATGAGCCCTGACGAGCCCACCTTGCGGCGCGCCACCGAGCGTGACCGCTGGAACAGGTCGCACGGCACAGACACCATTCGGGTGCACTGTTTGCTGAGGGAGCGGCCGCACGCAATGCCTCCGCATGACGTGTACATCATGGCCGGTACAACACACGCAGTCCTTCTCCACTGACTGACACTTCGGAGCGAGGATATAGTGCAAAATTATTGCGCATTCATATGAATAAACAGTACTGGAAAGTCATGGAACACTGTGTCATATCGAGGAAAAATTTAATTTTTAAAAATAGTTCTAGGAATATATAACGATCGTGTACTGTGAATACAAAATCATATTTTCTCGTCACCGTATTCCTGATAAAAAGCTGGTTCACTGAAAGTTAATTTTTCATTGAAATTAACGCTAAACAAGATGTCCATGTGAGAGATGATATGAGACATGAAATTGAGTTTCATACCAAATGAAGGATTAATTTATCCTATTAAATAATGCTGCTCGTTAAAATAGATTTAACAAGTACATCACGATAAATTAAATGGCTCCATTACTTAACATTTATTAAAATGAGTACTTCAAATAATTGCATCTCTATGCGAAATTTTAAGTACACTGTACGAGACATCAATACAAGGCTTGCCAACGAGCGTTGACAACACCATCTCTTAGAGGGAAATGAGGCCGCCTTCTTCTGAAATATCGCGCAATATCTCTCAAGGTGAACATTTTGAATGTAAAAACATGAAATGTTAAATTTTTGGCGATATGGGACTGAATAATTTGAGTTCGTTTACTAAAATTTAATATTTTCTCTATTGTTTACCATCGAATAGGTCACCAGTCATGATAGCTTTCAGTTTACGTCTTCATGAGAACCTTTATTAAACTAAACAAGTTTTGCCTAAACATTTGCGCTCGTACCAAAGCATTTCTAACCAGGGCTCCAAAATATATTCAACCTGGAAGAAACGTGCAATAAAATCGGTCGTCATATACACGTTTTCTTACTCGAGTCGTGGTGAATACTACGCTATTATTATCTATGAATTTTGAAGAATACGTGGGCATTAATAAATCATAAAAATTTCCGTTATGTGAAACACGGGCTCGTTTCTCAAAAGGAAAAAGTGAATGAAACTCCCAATAAACCAAACGGAACGTTTACTTGAGCTTCATATCCCTCTTGCGATGAGCCTTTGAGTACTAACTCATCGGTGGACAATAGCTTAGCTTGCATATGTCCTACGTCTGGTGATGGTTCTTTCTCTACACCATGAAACTGACGCAACCTTGAGACATTTCCCGTTAGACTTTTGCAGGGTTTACCAAGTATCAATACGAGAAAAGGGCAATAACGATGCTGACACAACAGCAGAAGGCTCTCGTTTTAAGCTCCCTCAGGTTGAACGCCATACAAGGTACTTCTTTCAGCAAATCAGCTTACAAATCTGCTGGCAGATGAAAGATGCCTCGGATACGCAAAGCGAATTTTTGTCACCATATTTGCTCCTCGAGCGGTAAGCTCACGGAAAAGTGTTCAGCTTACCTTTAAAGTTTTATTAATATGGGTAAGATATGAAGTAAACTCCCCACAACTTACCGTGGTTAAGTACAACTTTTATCACGCTCGTGGCTAGTGCGGGCCTACTCCTGTCAGCATATCATTGCCGTTTTCTTTGATTTTAAGGAGGCATTTTCGCTTATTTTTTAGTATGCTTGCACGCCGTCAAATTTGAACGACGCTCTGGATGGGCTGTACCTAACCTTTAAGTAACTAGGCATGTCCCAGATGCAATTATTTCCTGTTTAGAGCTAGAAATATTCCCCATGACAAGTTATAGCATTGCAAAAGAAGTCAAACTCTTACAAAGCTCACTGTAAATAAGAACAGAAACAAAATATTCTACGAATTTCCATCAACAAACAATACGTAGATAGTTCATTTTAAGTTGACATTTTCCAAACAGTACATTCTTCAGCTCCGTGTCTGCCAACTGAACAAAAACTTCACAGATTTTAATTAAGAACACTTTCAAGTCACAGAGCAGCAATAATTATTGACTTGCATCTTTCTCCCTCCATTACACGATGGGAGTCTCGGTGCCCAACTCTGCAATAGTTCATGGGGCCGCACGCAAACATTAAATTGGTTTCTGTTCGCTTCCTTAAATGGGTTAACTTGGAATTTTGTGTCGTCGAACTATGCAGCGCCAGACGAGTTCTTACTCCCGCAGCTCGGTCACTATATATAGACTGGCAGACATTAAGCATCCTTGCGATTTCTACCTGAGTCAACAGAGTTAGAGTTAACTTGCTCATAGTGGTTTCTTATTCAGGTTTCCTGTATTTAATACAAATTAATCTCAGGTTTAGCGAATGATCCACTGAATAAAGTGCCTGCAGTGAAGCCTCTCGTCTTGGAGACAGGCAGAAGTCGTCGCCTTTCTTCGTTAGACGACAGAGTGCTCTTCCAACTGACAGCATCCATCAGGCTTTGGAGGAGTAATGGTCTGGCTAGCTGTGATTATCTCCTCACAATACACGCTTCAGTCTCAATGCTTCGCTCAAGAATGTCGTATAATACCTCATTATCAGTACCACATTCTCTACCGGTTCACTCGACGTCGATAACTTCAAAGTAAACTCTAGACAGCTCTAATGAAATATTAACGACCCTCAGATTGCATCGGGTAAAAAACTTTATAATAGTGTCTTGCTATCTTATGGTTGATGTTTCATTAGTCTATAATCAAAGAGAATAATTGCCAAGTACTTAAGCAGCAGGGAATACTTGAGTAGTTAGTGTTTTGGCTTCGGTATTTGCAGTCCTGAGGCAACACTGCCTCCTCCACTTCCATGGTAGTGCCTGGAACTGCGCCTAACCATTCTCATCCTTTCTCCTACTTCACACAATTGCGAAATTCGTTCCTGTTTACAATTGTGTAAAGAAAGAAGTTCATAATAGAAACTGCGTATAAAATTTGGTTGAGTTGTGTGCATTTGAAGAAGGATGGAAGGCAGCTGGCACCTGACCTCCTCATCCAAATCGGCAGTCCGATCTTGGTCCGATGGCGGCCAGTTTATCGGGCTGTCGGAACGATGTCGAAAAACAACCACCGCAACACTGTCTAGTACAGTTCCAACTTTGAATTTACCACTCAACATGGGCTTTAAAATAGTGCTTACTCTGGGTAAATATCCGACCTGTAATATTCTAATTTTCATCGGAAAGTGAAAAGGTACACTAACATTAATCTACACTGCTCCGTACTGGGCGAGTGACGAGTCTTCCAATTGATTTCGGTAGGAGATAAAATCCGGAGCGCCCTGATACTGAGTTACTTAGCGATGCTAGGCACCGAGCGGCCCTACCACTCGTGCTCCTAAGGACGGATATTGCAAGCCAATGAGCGTTGCTTGTGGAGAATTAAAGAGCAGTGCATGGAGTGAGTGAAGTCCCAACCCAAAGGCCAGAATTGTTTGAGCCTCGCGGGGTCTTCACAATAAGAATCAAATGAACAAGTAGAGCCGCTCTTCAGAGGAGCCAGTGGTCGGTCGCAGGAGGAATATTTCCTCGGATTAAAGCTCATTAGAATGAGGGCGAGTGTTCCCTGCACGACACTCGAGCTCTCGACACATGTCTAGCAGCGTCACCTGCAGCATTCGCTCCGGGAGCCTTTTAGTGAACTTCATTAATTGATGTCTAAAAGAAGTAACTATTTGATAATTAAGTCAAGTTCAGTAACAACAAGTTAAGTGCAGTGAATAAGATGATTCTTTATGAGAACCTCACGCAGCTGCTGCTGTTACAGCAGGTCGAAATAAGTATGACGGCACCTTCATTAGCTGTCGTCCTCAAAACAAAAGATTTCTGCGAAGTAGCCGATTATTTTCATTGATCTACCGTCCAATGACATTGCCGTGACCATTAAACACGTTGTACTGATGAGTGCCTTCAACTGGGAAATACTGTAAATTAGCAATAGAATTCAAGTAATACAATGCTCAAATACCTTCCTTACTCAGAAAATTGATCATTTTGTGCAAAAAAGAATCGTACTATGTTACGGGTTTATGCTCAGTGTTACCGTGGACTATGTGGGTGCCCAATGGAAATTAATTGTTTTTATTATTATTAAATTTATTATCTATTACTATTGGAAATTTATAAACTTTACCTACTATCCTATTTTGCTGTTCAGCCTTCGTATAAATTCGGAAGCTCTGTATGTCTAGTTTAAAAAAAAGAAAAAGCAGTACTGGACATAATTTTAACTCTTCTGTTCGCTGATCTTCTAAACTTATCATGACAGGATGATGGGTTTAAAATACTGAGCTACTTATGGATACATAATTACATCTGAAGACGTGACTAGCAATGTTAATATTCCTACCTTCGGAACTAACACAGTACGAAGCTCCTCTCACCAGTCATTACTTTTGCTTCATTTTGTCCCTAATGAAAAACATTTCTAATAAGAACAAGTTTTAGTATTTTGTTATCACTAGAAGAAAAACACGAAAATGACTAATCAAAATAAGAAGACAATTTAACCAATTTCCTTCGTTGAAAAATACAAACAGCTAATGATAAGTGAAGTACATCAACATCAATATTTCTAAACACGGATACACTGGCTGAGTGTTGTTAACACCACACAAAGTTGTCTCTATAGATCGGTTAAGCCCATTTTTAGCTTTTTTTGTGGCAGGAGCATGAATCTAGATATTGTAATGCGTAACTGGGCGATACTTCAAAAGTAAGAAGAAGAGTAAATGAGCAATATTCTTACAGGTATAGGTATAAGATAGGACCACAAGAGCGTGGAAGAATTAACTGCAACTTTTTCGTCCATGGGATGAAATGATTGAAGTTTTCGAAAAAATGAAAACACTTTACCTTCATTAATTTCTAACGTCCTTAGTCGTAAGAAATGAATCCTACATGAAGACAAAAAAATCACTGCCACCATAAATATAGTCTTGCATTAAATCAAAGTGTCGTGTTTTAATTAAATCATTAAATTAAATTAAATCAATCAAATCATTAAATGATGCACGTACACGTGCTGCGAATGTTGCGGATACTCATAACAACTTCACGACCCCTGAAATGTAATTAACACCCTTAAGGTCGTAAAAAAACCACAAAGTTAGGAGTGAAAAAGAATAGTTCTCTTGAAAGTTAGGCGTGCATAATTTTATAAGTAAGAAATTGTGTAAAAAGCCCTCTATCGCGACTATAAATGTAATGCTCACATGAATGGACAGAATTTCAATATTTTCCAGGAAAATTTGAGTGAACTATCGGAATTGTAGTTTACGATAAAATCCAAGATATCATTAAATGTGTCTATTTTACACTCGTATGCCAGAATAAAACAAATCTCATTTCGTCTAGATGAACTTGAATGAACTCGAAATGACAGAGCTAGCTTTCGGCTGTGAAGTAATTTTGCGTTGGAGCCTCTCAGATTTTGTGTAGAAGCCTCTCAGATTTTGTGTTGAAGCCTCTCAGATTTTGTGTTGAAGCCTTTTAGATTTTGTGTTGAAGACCCTCAGATTTTGTGTTGACGCCTCTCAGATTTCCAGGAGTGGAATCTCTCACACTTCACGCTGTAGTGTTTCTGGTAATTTCAGTTACTGACTCTCGAATTTCCTGCAGTAGTCTCTCGCACCTGCTGTAGTCTATTGTACTTTCCCATTGTATTGATTATGCAGATGCGATCATTCTTTCAGTCAGTATGTTTAGTGATAAAATCTACACAATTTATGGCATACTCTGAAATTAAAGGGCAATTGACACAGCTAGTTACATGTAAGGACGATCAAGAATGCAAACGTTATGGATCATACAACAGTGATCACCGTATGGTTTTCATCAAAGCGAATAAAATTCCATTATATCATAACAGTTGTTACGTACGCTTTGAAAAAAAAAATCGAATAAATTTTGAGATAAAATATGTCGACAAGTATATTAGTCAGCAACTCAAAGTGCAAACGTAAATAAATCAGGCGATAATGAGCAATAATTTATTTGATATTCATGAAGGCATGTATCATCCGAATCATTGGTTAAGGCAGGAGGGCATCAGAGACGGAGGCTCGCGTGTGTTGTTCACATAAAGACGGGGCATCGCGGGGCTCATCGGCCAGTTCCTCTTATTTAAATTGCTTCGTAACACCTGCAAATAACATGCTCTTATTTAGCGCTGCGTCTTCCTTAGTTCATCTCTTGCCCCAAAACAACACTTGAATGGTTTTGAAAATTACACGCCAGAAACTTAAGGCGTAGAGAACTCTACATATAAAAAATTTGAAAAGACTTTATTACCTTTTACCTTATACTTCACTGTGTGAAGTTTGCATCGTGTTGCCAGCCATTGCAGTCTGTGCTGAGTTTTTTCTTTTTTCATTTCCTTCATCACATGCGTTCTATTTACGGTGATGTGCATCCTCAGGGCTTGGAGACTTAAGAGCCTCTATAGTGCAGTGCGTAGCAATTGTTCGGTGCTGGGAAGTTGCTCAGTAATCTTCAAAAGCATCATACCACCGTAACATGTGTTCACACTAACTTCCTCAGCTCATCAGCTCAGCGTACACAACTTACACCTAAAGCCAAAAATCAGGCAGGTGCTGCATCTCTCCATCCAGCTATCACATATACCTCCCACAACTAGAAACTGGTGAATATTTTGCCTGTGGAACATTTTCATTTGCGATAACCACCTTAATATTTTTTTGGCCTAAGATGTCTCCATGAACAATCTCTGAAAAAACTTCAAACTGAAATCTCCGATTTTAATTCTGTTTATCGATGAGAATGCTAATAGCCCAGAAAAACTATTTTCCAGAGCGTGAAATGATTGTTAATCAAAAAAATGCAACAACTGTCGGTGCTGTACAATAGAATCATAGTTTATTTCATTCGCTTGTATAATCGATATAATCGCTAACTTCAGCTACCTCACTTCATGATGTGTTAATGATTAATCTTATGAAGTCGTTTGCAGCCGTCGTGTGTCGAACGCGGAGTTGCATGGTTCCACAACGGAAAATGACGTACCTCCCTCTGCGGCTCACTGTGTTCACCAGTCTCTGTGCCTTAATTGTGACCACAGTGAAGTGTCAGGTGACTGCGTGAAGCAGTAATGCTCTGCAGACATACCAGCTATCACTGTTCACGTCTAAGTTACCTGAATAAAAGGTTTTTAAGAAGCTGAAAGTAATTTAACTTAACGATGTCGTTGAATCTATACTATAATTTCCATATAATGAAGCAAATTCTCAAAAAATTAAGTACAGTAATACTGGGAGGTATGGGCGTTTGCGAGGCGTTAGTGTAAATGTACTTGTCCTCTTCCGTAAGACGCTGATGAACGACTCTCGAGATCAATTTTTGTTTCCAATTTTATTGTTGCGTAACACTATATCTCAAAAATGTCAAAAACTTCCGCACATAATCACTGGCGAAAAATTTTTCTATTCACTTTTGTACTAATGAAGAAAAGTAGTCTGGTTTTACGTTTGGATCAATCAGTAGATAATTGGCGAACAATAAACTGCTATTTTTGCCAAGGAACCTTACACAGTTGTGTTAGCGATCACAAGAATTACTTGCGCAAAAGGAGTGCATGAAACACTACGCTTATCATTTGACAGACCATGCACTGCTGCGCAACAACAAACTATAGCTGCTCTGGAGCACGAGAATTCTGTTCAACCGGAACGAAACTATCGGAGGCTATTTCTATGGGAAAATCCACCATGAATGCTGAAAATTTCCACCTTAAATAGCGGCATATTAACAGGGTATTTGAGAAATCTCGTTACATCACGAATTCGAGCCATTTACGTAAAAAATAAAGTCTCGCGGCTGCGAGTGAAAAATGTCACTCTGATTTAATGCCGATATTCAAAGAAATTAGGATATACCTAGATGGCAAAAATGGCATAAGATGGGTAAAAATGAGAGCACCCATAGAGAGATGGACTGGTGAGGGGCGGAGGGAGGGAGGTAATGGAGGGATCTCATGCGCAGGCACGCCCGGCTCAGCTAGGCCACCGCTACCGCACCGTGTAGTCCTGCTGCTCTACTGCCGTGCCGCTACACTCAGGTGCTGATGGATCACCATCCTGTATCATTGATACGTCAAGTTCTGAATAAGACTGTGGATGGTTCGACGTCCTGATGTTGGGCATCAGGGAGACAGCATACCACGGAAAGGCTGTGTCATCTTCAATAGCAACACTAGTGCTTCACGATGCGTGCAGCATCTTTCTTTTGAATATTGTTAACCCACTGTCAGTACCTCACCATATTTCTCGCATGTGAACACCTTAAGCAATAATGCTCTGTAGCTATTCCTGTGTGTCAATGATCCCACCCCAGCTGCGTGAATGAGGCGTTTTTAGAAAGCAGAGAGGAAGTATCATGTTTTCGATATGGAATCGAACTTCCCGAGTGAAAAATTTTTGTAGTAGAGTACACGGCCTGTCACAAATGACGAGATTCGATATTTTCCTTAAATAAATCTTCCACACGCGGATGACAAAAAATGTATCTATCCTAATGGTACTCATGAATAAAATATTCTTGTACTTGTGCACTGGTGAAACTCATGTTACAGATACAGTCATTAATCTTCCTTAAAAGTGTGACAGAGAGACGGACCAACCACCCAAGCATGCAAACATTCAACACCTGTGTTTTATTATTATTTACTAATGTTTAATAACCCGTTAACAATAACGGATTTTTATATCATACTTTTCAAAGTTATATAATGATATGGATGAAATTTTGGATGAGTAATAGCAAAAAAATGAAAGAAAATTCAGGTTATGAAAAAAAAATGAAATATTTATTGCAGCAGAAAACGAAGCAGAATATATACACAAAGCACAATATGAACACAAAATTTTTTTTCCAAAAGTTCCCGCAAAACAATATTATAAACCAAACCTATCTCCACCAGTAAAATTTCTACTAAAATTTTGAGATTATTTCTATTGCGCATTTTGCTGAGTACAACGTACAACTGGCCATGATTAAAGACTGGTGAAAGTAAATAGAATGTTTCTCAAGAAACGTACACCAAGCAAATATATAGATATATAAATAAAGAAACACACCTCGGCATCGTTAGGTAAAATCCACAAAGTTTTTTCAAAATTCGCTGTACGTTTTCCTCACGATAAGTTGAATTTTCTTGAACGATAGATTCAAATTTCGATGCTGAAACTTTTTTGGCTTGTAAATAGAAGTGAGCGGATGCTAGTTCTTTCATATCATCTGAGTGGTGTCTATGATACCATTCAAATACATATGCATAAATTAATTAAATTATTATAGTGGGGATAGTGCAATGAACTGAACATCCCTTGTTGTAGTACAGAGTATTGTATATTTATTTGTACAAAAACAGAGTGGCCAACTAACTCACCTATTTGAAAAAATGGTAACGAGAAAATCACCTTACATAAAAAGCTTGAGCCAATTTTAAATCAACGAAGCAAAGGTTGAAAACTTATTGATATGTGTAGTACAGAATATAATATCTTGTAGGTGACCGCATTACTTTTCAAACAAACGCGAGCTCTTTTCAATGTACTGTTCATTACATCACTCAAAACCTCTCGAGTTATATTTTAACCGACGCATTTTAATTCCTGTAAGGTATCAGGTTTGTTGATGTCAATTTTTTCCTATAAATATTTCCAGAGAAAAAAATTACGAGTATTAAAATCTGGAGATAGAAGTGGCCACGGCATGTCAGCGTCACGTGAAACTCTTCGGTGTGAAGATTGTTTTTTTTTAGCTCAGCCATGCACTCTCTCCGTGTATGGGTGGCTTCACTTGGTTCGTGCTATATTTTCCAGCTTACGTAACAAATATTCAAGAATTATCAGCCTTCATGTTTTCATAAACAGTAACTGCAACACACCAGTATTTTCAAAAATGATGCGGACAAATGATTCTTGAAAATGTGATACCACACCTTGAGCTGGGCTAAGTGGCCGGACTATCAAAAGCGAAGAAGTTTTTCACTCCCTTTTCAGAGATTTGCAGAAAACAAAGACTTCACATCGAAATTAGATATTTCATATCTAATGAAATATATTTCTACCTTAATAGGGAATTTGATAAGCAAAATGAAAATTTTGGATGTCTGAAAATCTCAACGAAATTTTTCAACGTCGAACTATAGAGCTCTTGTGTCAGCATAATTTCTAATGGATGGTATTTCAATTATCTTTAAGCATACGTTACAGTGATGTTTGAGACAAACGAAGCTGAGTGGGTTGTTCCCTCGTCAAGTTATAAGCTGAGAAGCAACATTCTTTTAAAAAAACTGAATTCTGACGTTATTTTCAACGGTTAGCGTTCTACCACAACGTTGTTTGCCAGTTATGGATTCTGATTGAGTTTAGAAGCCATGAATTTTAAGCCGTTTTAATCAAAATTTCTTTGATTGCCAAAAACGGTCTTGGAATTTTATCACTCGGGGAATAAATGCTCCATTGCACGAAAAGTTGAGTTTTACGATTTTTCCTCGCTGTTCATCACTTTATCGCACCATTTTACAGGTTATAATCTAAGTATGATTCCTGCGAGCACTATGTTAGGATTAACGGTAGATCGGATACAAGACTCCAATACAATACGGGCATTATAAATATGAAATTTCCTATATCATTTGAAATTATTTTGGACGCTTTATACTTCATGATTATTTTGTATTGATTCTGAAAACACATAGTTATCTATAGGCCACCCTCTGCTCAAATTAACAACAGTTTAGGGGTAACTTCATAAGTTGTGGCACCGCTTCTGACTTCATAACGTTAATTTCCCAGCTCTATACCACACCGCACGCACATGGAATCTATTTCACAATATGGAAGAGCTCTGATCGAAAACCAGTACGAACATTGTAGTTATGATACTCGCCATTTCAAGTGTGCAAAGTTTGAAATACCGTGTCAACGTTACCGATGTGAAACTTATAAACGTATGTAACCAACTAACTGATTATAGATGCATATGGTATGCGAGGTAAAGATGCTTGCTGCAGAATTTGTCTGGGTTTTTGGACCAGGAAATAATCTCAAAATGAACATCCTTCGACACGAAATATGAAGAATGCAGCACAATGATACGAGATGAACCAAAACCTGCAATTTCCATGAGGACATTAGGCCCTGCACTCACCGGGACTGCGGTGAGTAGACTGAGATGCGCCCATACGCAGCGTGTGGGGTAGTATCCGGTGTGGGTAGTCGCTGTGCTTCCAATATACTTTTTTGATTTGTTGTAAGAATATGGCTGATTGAGGCCAAAAGCATTCAAACCATAATGTATGAACATATTTCTTATCAGTAATTTTTACGATAGATAAAGCTGCAAATCAAAATTATATTTGATGTACTTTCAACGTTTATTTTCATACTTAACACTTTGACCGCGACGTGCGCCACCGGTGGTACACGGAGGTATATTTCACAATGCTGCTGAACGGCCAGTAGTCACGAACTCAATTTTCATAAATAATTAATCAAAGCTGTATGAAGGCACGATCCAGATCATGTTAGGTATTTTCCAAATAGCTTACTACAATTGACATTAAATTTGAGTTTGGTGTTAAACTTAATATTTAGTAGTCGCAGTCAAAGTGTTAAAGAATGGCGGAGAGGACTATAATCACATCGGTAAACGTCGAATTTTGGTCGATAGCTTGAAGACATGCTGCATGGTAGTACAAATATTCATTAAACGAAAAATTTCTCTTATTGACACTTTTTAAATTTTTGATGAAAGGCTTTTAATCGTCTTATAATTTATTAAACCTCGTAAAAAGTATGATAATTATATACTACTATTAAGGTATGTAAGTAACGTGTCATTAACCTGACTCATGGTAGTTTAACGCTAAATTACTGTATATCTTAGTAAATGTCTTTGTGCAAACCTTTCAGGATATAATCCATCTTCAATACATGTATATAGAGAGATATATTACCCATGCACAATTTCAGAAACATTACCGCAAGAAAAGCTTGCAGCATAAAAATGGCTATTTATGAAAAACTAGAAAAAACACACTCAACACTCCTAGCCTCCCACCAAAAAGTGTACGCGTAAAAAATACAAATTTACAGTGCGCACCGGAAGTACACTGGATTGATCACTCAACACGGGATTAATCTGTTAACATAAAGACTCACATCATTTTCGTTTACCATTAACGCACCATTGCCGCACACTGTAATAATTTTATCGCATCTTCAGAAGAGTGAAATCTCAGTTAACTGCTGAGAAGTGTCGAATGCAATCACTTGTAAGGAAACCAATATCTGCCTCCTATTTCATCAGTAAAATTGCCGAGGAATTTGTTTTAAGTTTTCATCATCAATCCTGAAATTAATGACTACAGTATCCGAGATACGCTCTGCAATTAAGAGGGCGTCACGCACAGTCCGTGTTCGTGTAATGAAAGGCTCGGCTTCTCGTGCTGAGCGACCACCATTTGTTGCGAGGGCATGCGCAGCGTGACGGCGTAAGCGTCAGGTTCGGACGATAATTTTACGCATGCACACTGCAATACCAACATCAGGGCGGCAGCTGGACGCCGCGCAGCTGGTGTCGCTTATTGCAACTAATGAAGTACACACAAGGTCCTCTCCCTCCTCACAGATGATTGAACACGCTTTACTTTGGCGACCGTGCGCCTGGTCAGAACACGAAGTGATCTGCGAGCGAACCGTTTAAAAACTGAACATGTGTTTAAGGCTAAGAGGTCCAGTTTTAAAAGGTCGAATATTTTTAACTCGCCGAACAGGAGAGACCATTCCAGTGTATGAGAAAAAACTGATGATCTAGCCTCACTTCAGATAAATCAGTTCTATGGTGGATCTAAGCGAGAATAAAAAAGGATCTTGATCCGGATATCGTAGGGCATAGTTTTTCATTTTGTCGTTTATACTGTGTACATTATGGCAATATCCATCCGAGTTCTCTCATTTTCTCTGGAAAGGAAGTATTCCTCGACTGCAGTACTTATAGATTCAATTATTGTAATTTAGTACAAACAATATATAAGTAACAAATTACAAATCTTGATTTACTGAGACGATTCATCACACTACGTATACATTGACCCTCAGTACGACCATCACTTGCTGCAGACCATATAATCGGGTCTTCAAGCGGCAAGACTGTCCTCCGCAGGCCGTGTAAGCCAACCAATAAGCAACCCGGAAACACATTAATCTATGTGTTATAAATAGTTCATTTAAGAATGAAATTCGCATTGAAATACAGCGTAATTGAAGACTTATGTGTGTCGAGTCAACACGAGCGAGATATTTTATAAACTGGCCAAAGCGAGGCTGCTTACCTTTGATAGTTCGATACCCAATCTAGTCCTTGATAAATGTCCGAGTCCATAAATGCGCGAAAACATATATTGTGAAAAATTGTAATCACCTAATGAGCAACAACATAACCTCTTTTCCTTAGACGGTGTAGCTATACGATGCTCGTTCTGTACGTGCTTGCTGAAAATGTTAACGAATTAATGTAAATTGAAAACTGAGCCGTATGCGTAGCAGGTCTATTTGACTTTCATTCTAGTTTCATAACACTAAATGATGAGGTCTAAGTTGGAGTAAAAACAAAATGCTGATATATGCATAGCAGTTATTTTTTCGAAAACCTGTCCAGACATATTTATAAAGGGTGTTGTGTAATTCTGTGCACATATTTTAGCTATCTACGGAAAAACGCAAAATAAAATGATTTTCATCAGTGACAAAAACCTCAAAACTCTTTCGTTTTCAAGAAATTATACCCTGAAGTAATTTTAGATTCCCGTAGGAATAGGCTTACAAAGCAGCCTACGAGTAAAATCTAACTTCTTGGGCAGGCTGTTGGCGCGCGCTTTAGCCTATTCCTACGAGAATCTACAATTATTTCAGGGTATCATTTCATGAAAACGAAGGAGTTTTGAGGTTTTTGTCACTCATGAAAATCGCTCTTTTTAGCGTTTTCCTGTATATGGTTAAAATATTTGCAGCGAATTACACAACACCCTGTATATCAGAAGCTCAAATTTCTGTCGAACTCAAAATTTAGGATTGAGAGATCTCGCTCGAGAGAATTATAAGCTTCAACTTACATCGTCACTGCCAGCTATCGAGTCTTTTATCCGTAGCACAGGGTTATTTTCTAAAGTTAGTGCCCTGACTCGAACGTTCCTAAAGTATTGTCTACGTTCTAATTACTCGTAAATTGAGTTTTAGCTCACGTTTTGGGACATTTTTGGGAGATTTTGAGCGTCATCCTGATTTTGTACGTTATACGAAAACCTAATATCGAACATATTTCAGACCAGACAAAGCTTTAAAACAACATGCCGAACATTCCGAACCGGGTTACGGTGGTGGACAATATGCTGGACATATTCCTCACCCCAAACAACGGTGCAGAATAACATGCCGAACAAACCTCACACCGGCCTAGGCAGTAAAACAGTAACATATAAACATGACTGATGTAATTCACTGCGGGACAACATGCCCGGTAAAAGAGCAGGAGATGGCCGGATGGTAGGAAGTCGAGGTGGTTTCAACTGCAGGTAGTACAGGCTATCCTGCAGCAAGTGGAATGGCTCGCCAAGGCAGGAGGGAAAGGCAATAGAGCAGGAGGGCTGGCCGGAGCAGGAGGGCAGGTCGGGGTAGGAGGGGCTGGTGTAACACAGTAGCGCTGAACAGTAGCGATCTTTGGTGCTCAGTAGCAGGTCCTGGTCCTACCCTGGTCCCACTTCACAATAAAATCACTAAGGATTCTTAGTCATTAACAGTCACCTCCAAAGCCTTCAGCTGCTTTGGTGTCCTTTCTGTCCCAACGCTAAAGGGTTGAAGTGAAATGCTTGTGATTACATTTTAGACTCACCTCGCATAACTAATTGAAATCCATGAGAAGGCTTTAGAATGAGTCAGTGAATTACATTGAGTTTCCCTCGCATAATTGCTCAGGGAGTCAAAACTGTCCTCGAAAAGGTATTCAGATCTTTCTTCAGTGGAAATCACTTCCAACTCACGGTGGAACAGCTTCCGTTTACGAACATCGTCAAACTTGTCAGATCTATCAGTTGATTGTTCAGATAAACAAAACACTAGAGATAATGAATGAAAGACGTAAATTCTAGACAAAATGCCAACCGTATCGACTTCGGTTTTTAAAAAAAATACCGAGAGATTTTCGAAAAGAGTTCTTCGTTCAAGTTTCCAGCACATTACTTACATGAGATACAAAACACAATATGTTTCAACTTAAATGCTCTTCGTCTCCACTGTTCGATTTATTTTTTAATTTTATCCATGTTGCCCACTCTTGTTCGTCAAATTTTGAAAGCACTCGTTCTGTATTTACTCGATCCTCAGATAACGTATTCGTTTCGAAAAAGCGCTTCCAAAATGTCGTAAAAACTATTGTTTTTTCGTGGTTTAGGCTACATTCCGCGCATATGCTGCGCTCTACAATTTATCTACATCTTATGAATACGAATGTAGTGTCTGAATATCCGAAGCATGAAAACAGAACCCTTTTACCGATTTGAAACCGATCAAACAAAACTATTTTTAAAAAGCCCTGCCCTGTATATGGTTTAGAAGTGTGTAATTCTAATCTGTTCTTCGTTAGCTGATCCGAAAAATAAATTCATAATAGACATGTTGGATTTGATCACTTTTACCTGAAGGAAAATTTTTTTTAAAGGGAATTTTTTTGCTTTAATTCTGTTAATGAAACGTTACTTGTACTCCTAAGATGGATTATAATATAATGTGCTTAAGAAGTAAAATAAAACGAATTACTCTCGAGTAAACTTCACAAGCTAGCATACGAACAGAACATTTTAAAAATTATAGGGAAAGTAATATTAGGGCTACTAAACTTCATAGTTATTCATTCACAGGAGAGGAGGGAACTGGACTTCCTCACTACAAAATATATGCTGAGGAACTCGTACACTTCCAAGTTCCTCCAACAATCCTCCACACTAATAACAATATTTTTCAACATTTAAATGCCAATACTCCTAGAAACTCGGGACTAACACTGTTAGTGAGTTGAGACCAACTTTCCTCGGGACTTTTTATTGCCTGGAACTGGGACCAATATTTTTTTCTCAACTCGCGACCGATATTTCTGGACGTAGAACCTATTGGTGCAGTTTGAGAGTGGCACACAGTAACCGACTTCACCGTCATTAGTACGCAATATTAATAAGTGGAAAATGCGAGTCGCCTTCTAGTGATGAGGTATACAGTAACCAAATATCTGCTAATCTTTTTTTTTCGAAAAATGGTCGAAGAACTGCCGTAATATGTTGAATTGTGGCTGCAAAACTCATGTTGGGTTCTTGACGTTGAGGGTCCTTTAGCATAAGCTGCGTTCACCATTGCCTATCGACCGCTGGTGAGCTTCTTCACCCCCTCAATTTCTCTACAAGTTTTTGTATTATGTTATGTTCTCGCTACATCACAAGGTTTATTCAAATATTAACACTTGATGGACACTCTGAATAAATGTCAATTTATGATTAAAAACTCAGTTTTCCTGATCAGCGTTCCAGTTCAATCGTACATTTTCATTTCCTACTCGAGTCGTGAGCGAAAAGGGTTATAACATTGACCGGTCTTCCATAATTTGACCAGAAAATTAGCAACAACAAATTCGAATCTCAGAATTAAACTTTTATTGCTGTCCCACTACTTAAAATCGATCTCTACAGCATAGTGAAGTAGAATTACGTTCCTTTAACCTCACAAAGTAGAGTGGGAGAAAATTTGCAAGAAGCGAGTGTACTGAAGGCTTCCCTCGCTTCAAAACATAGTTTTTTCCGCTCTAGCGAGCCATGCTGGCGTAGAAGCCGAGGCCTGACGCGGCGGTGAGCGGTGGGAGGGGCACCCAAGTGATGCCATCCAGCAAAAACTGGCGATATAAGAGAAACCAGACGCGCCTCTCCAGTAAAAAGATGCCCCGGTGTGGCACGCTGGAGTGCGGGTGTGAATGGAGAACTAGAGCACATCGAAGGATGCAGCACGGGATTGATTAATGGTCATTAGCATTGGTCGTTCCATGATTCTTTTACATATTAACTACCGCCCTGAGATATGATTATTTATTATAATATTAGTGCATGATTGATTTTGTGTCACTCTTAAAAGTGATAAAGCTTAAATTATTAAATCAGTTTTAAACTCGCTCACAGCAGCCACTTCTCGCACCTCTAGTTTCAGGCCGCGTTAAGTAGGTGAGGTATCCAAACTCATTGATCAATCAGTGCAGAATCAACGTCCCAATGCTTAGCCCCATATTAGTATTATGCTCAACATGACCTGCAAAATTCAAGCTACTGTTCCATAACTCAGTTTGAAACTCCAATACTTGACCGAGCATCGCATCACAAGCCGAGTACTGTTGCCGACTCCATGTAAGCCAGTTGTTAGTGAACAGGAGCATCGATGCATAATGAAAGCATGCAGCCCAATGAAGCCGAATACTAGTGCATAATAAGAGCAGGCAGCTCACTACAGCCGCTTGTTGGTGCATAATGAGAACAGACAGTCTAGTACAGCCGCACAGTGGTGCATAATAAGAGCAGGTTCTTGCTTGGTGGACGCTCCAGAAAAAGTTGTTTCGTCTCATCGGAGGCAGTTTGATGCGCGCTGAGTCGAGGCATGGTTTGGTGGCGGCTCTGGCTGGCGGCCTCCTCTGCCTCCGTCTCTCGCCTCCACCTCCCACGGAGTGATGGACTCTTCCACCTCCGCCTCCCATGGAGTGATGGGCTCACTTCCACCTCCGAATCCCACGGAGTGATGGATTCACTCTTCCACCTCCGCCTCCCACGGAGTGATGGGCTCACTCTTCTACCTCCGCCTCCCACAGAATGATGGGCTCACTGTTCTGCCTCCGCCTCCCACGGAGTGATGGGCTCACTCTTACGCCTCCGTCCCCTGCCTCCATCACTCGCCTCCGCCTCCCACGGAGCGTCTCTATACCGTACGGGCATCACTGCAACGAGTGGTGAAGATCTGTGCTCCTCAAACTATCTAAAGGGCCTGGTTATATTTTTTGCAATATAAATTAATAATGGATGTAATAAATACACATGGTGATTGCAATTAAATATGAAATTCTAAAATCATGTGTATTGTATCGAAATTTTTTTTTTACCAAACTGCGCAAGGGAAAATGCTGATATTATGTCATTGTTTCTTTTGGGATTATTTAGTTCGTGTTATTCGACCTTTCGATCACCACGTCACAGCACCGGTCCGTGTCCCAGTTGAAACTCGAAGCTGTTTTTACTTTGCAAGGAATCATGAATGGTTGGGACAGGCGGCGCAAGGCAAGAACGAACGACTTCCCACCACTCTCGACCCTAATTTCCTGTATTCAGGCCTGTTTGAACTCGCGCGAAAACGGAGCCGCGCAGAAGGCGAAACTTACCGTATTGTTCCAATTGAATTTCAAGATTCCTTGGCCGTTTTACCCACAGAGAAAACGACATAGCAACCAAAAAATGGCTACTTCTACTATTAGAATTCAGGTAACGTCTTGTTTTCTGCTGTAAGAAAACCCTTTAACTCGGCGTAGATTTTTAACTATAATGGATCACTCATGAAGATCACTGGCTCTGGACTTTGAGGGTCAATCTTGCTATTCAGGTATTAAATACACTCGTTTGTGTTATGGGCGGTATGACGCTCATAAATGCTTCTACCCAGCAGAAGTCGGCAGCATTTCACATGAAAGTTCACTTTTTCAGACTAATTATGCTGATGAACTGAGTTATGAAAAATTAACCAATAACAGCGAATCCCTGGAGGATAAGAGAGAGTATTGTTATTTCCATGAACTAAAAGTAATTCAATTTTTGCGGGTAGAATTTCTTTCGTTTGAAAAGTGATTATGAGATTTACCTTCTCTGATCGTTTGAACATGCGGTCACAAGCCCACATTTATCAGAATGCTCTGAATGATCGCGGTACACGCCCAAAACATGTCTTAGTGTGATAGCAACATCCCGTGCTCTAGAATCATGTGTCATTCAATGAAAGGACGCAGAAACTCTTCTGACGTACAGGTTGAGAATAATTGATAATATTTTTAATTCATTTGATGTTTTTAAATATTTACATAATTTTGATAATTTTTATTTAAATTTAGTTGATGTGGCAGTATTGGCAACTGATGAAGTTGTAGTATTCATAGCTGATGATGCTGCAGTATTAGCCACTGATGATGCTGCCGTTTTGGCACCTGATGATATTGCAGTATTAGTTCCTTACGATGTTTACACCAGTCTTTGATGTTCTAATGATAGTTTCTGCTAGGCATATTAACTTCAATTGAACGTATTTTATGGTCCACAAAACTTCTTTCTCGCAGAACTCTAGCCCTACAAACTTCCGTGCCTGCATAACGCCTTGGCTGCAGAATTCCTTGCCTGTAGAATGCTTTGCCTGAAGAACTCTTTCCCTACAGAATTCCTTGCCTGGAGAACTCTTTGCCAGCAGAGCTCTTTCCCTGCAGATCGCCTTGCCCACAGAACACCAGTTCACAGCTCCCCTACAAAGTTGTTCCGCTCAGATGCACTGCCTCGGCTTAGGCTATGTGCAAGAATACATAGAACATCGTCAATTATGTTGATTTAATGCTAGGTGTTAAATTAGTAACAGCAATTGGTTAATTTATGTATAACCCGGTTTATAATTTCATTTCCCCATTTTACTAGCCTCATCACTCAGTTTACTCTCTACATGGCCTTAACTAATAACTACATTGCCCAGGTTACTAGCTATACGTAGTCCTCTTCACTTCCAACATCTCACTATTTGCTTGCTACATCGCTTAGCTTACTCTCTATATCACCCAGTTTCCCTGTTGCCTGCCCAGTTTGCTTGCTGTACAGCTTCGCGACCCTAAACAGCCTTGGGTACACTCTGCACCGACGTTTATCTTGCTCTAAAGACGCGCTTAACAACGAAAACATTGTCGAGTATCGCATTAACTTGACACGCGCACAGCTTCCGCTTCTCAGAAAACATCTTGAAGCTAACTCCAGGCTCCTGCGTACAACTAGGTCGAAAGGACAGTTTATGGAAAGAGAAACGGACAATAACTACGAATGTAGAGCAAAGATATATACATGTTTGGTCCAGCGGGAACATTGATATATGCCAAGCGCGTTGAAATGATGGCGCAGCAAGAATATTGGGTGAGAAGGCCCGGAAAATCCTGGCTTAGAAGATTCGACGAGCGGAGGCAGCGGAAGGGAGGAGCGGAGGACAGGCCCGCACCAGAGCCGACTAATGGCAGCCCGAGGGGCAGAAAGCGGCGGTGGCACGAGCTGCGCCTCCGACTTTATTGTGAGTAGGTGGCGGTCTGTGATGCTGGTGGTATTGAGAGAGGAATGACTGAGGAATGGTGGCAACTTGTGTTGGTGGACGGAGGAAAGGAGAACAACGGTGGAAATATAGGTATTTAAGAGAGAATAAACTGGGAGGTGGTGGTAGAGTAGTGATGGAAGAAATGACGGCTGGTATAAAGGGAAATGGTGGTGAATTGAGGGGATATTAAAGAGGTAGGAAATGGTAATAGAAAAGAGTGTTTAAAAAGAGCTTGGTTGTGAAAAGTGAGAAGAAAACGATCCAGGATAGTGCGGGAGTGGGGATTAGACACCCCAAATACAAACGTACCGCCGCACCCCAAATACAAACGATCCTTTTATACATACTATTGTTTATTTTTATTAACTTGTGCTTCTCTCTAAATCCTGTGTCGACAATTATCATGTGTATTACGATGACCATGTATAAATAGCAATTAAGGATCTAAATCATTTGTTTCAACACTTAACATGGGTATTACGATAAACATGTATAAATAACAATTGAGGGTCTCTATGCTAATGTATTTGAATGCATTTTTAGCTTTTATCTCAATACTTGTTCGCACTAATGAAAGTGTTTTTCAAATGAGCGTCGCGAGGATTGTGTTCTCTTAGTTCAAAATCAGATTAGGCAAGGAAAGGAACTTATTTTTATTGTACTTTTCTGTCAATCATTTTTATCTCAACTTTATACACGGGTATTACGATACCAATGTATTATAATCAGTTAAGGATGTTAATGTTAAGGTGTTCTAAAAACCAATGTATCGACATTTTATGTTTGTACTCTATTGGAAAATAAATGTTTTTTTTTTCTAGAAGGAGTTACGGTAAAGGGAAGGAGTTGTGGTATAGGGACGAGTTGTGGTATGGGGAGGAGTTGTGATAAAAGGAGGAGTTGGGATAAAAGGAAGAGTTGTAGTAGAAGGGAAGTTGCGATATAGGGAGGAGTAGCAGGATAAAGAAGAGTTGTTGTATTGGTAGGTGCTGTAGTACAGGAAGGAATTGTGGTGTAAGAAGAAGCTGTGGTATAGGAAGAAGCTGTGGTATAGGGACTCGTGGTATGGAGGGGGAGGGAAGGTAATGAGTTATGAAAAGGAAAGAAGTAGTTATAGATGAGTTCCAGGATAAAAGAAGGTAAAGCGTATGGTGCTGGTGCTGGAGAGGAAGTGGTGAGACACATAAATAAGAATTGAGGTAAAATGGTTGTGAAGCGATGAGCAGTGACGACACATTAGCAACAGGCAGTGGAGGTTTTCTCTCACGGCAGAATAGCAAGGAAGATGCTGCTGCAGATATTCACACCGCTGTGCTGCGGCAGGGTAGATGAAAATGAACAGGCACCGAGCTAAATTAAAAATTTGAGATCCTATAATTTTGAAAGCGTTCGATCAAGACCGAATTTTGAATAGAATACGTAGCGATACCCAGAATATGAAGTTTTTAGTGCAGTGTAAAATTGTTCATGCTGGTTATGAAATGGTAGAAATCCTTTAAAGTGTCATGTGACGTTTCATGTGAATGTGAGACTTTATGTGCAACCTCGCACATAATCAGGAGGTTTGCATTTGTGACGACTTGTCTAAATAATTAAAATGGCGTGGTTATCACCATTTTATCACAGTATAAAACAACTAGACGAGTTATTCAATACTATGTTACAAATTTTGGTCGAGCGTTGGCAAAATATGGGGTGAGGAAGGAATGAGATCGAAAGAAATATTTTGATTCTATTTCAAGCAGATCGATTCTTGCGGAATCTCACGCGTAAGATGAAAGGGAAAACCGATGGTAAAATGTACATTGTTTATTGCAAATATTTCGGAATGTCACAATTCCATCATCAGTGTTGAAACATAACAAAAGAAGTAAAACTTAAAACGCACAAAAAAGATAATAAAATAAATAAACATACATCTATAAAAACTTAAGTCTTGACCTTCATTCAGACAAATAGAACCGACACGTACCCTCAATCACTAACTTAAACAACCACACATTTACTCATGGAAACCTCATATACTCGTATGCAGACACGCGGGCGGACACACAACCTTACACGCACACAGAAATATGACACTAGGCTGAAGCAATGTATTGTTTGACTACATTTAAGTCTTTATTCAGGTTAGGCTTATTGGTGGACATGAATAAAGACTCCAAAATTCGAAGTTCTTGTTTATTATAGCAATACAGAGAGTATAGGAATTATTTTTTAAAGTATGATTAAAATACTAACAATGAGGAATTACTGAATGAAACGAAGAGAAGAGCGTGCGACCAGATCTATGGGAAATTCCTGGATGTTAGCTATGTCTAATAAATTGTTGAAGTTTGGAATTACTAACATAAATCTGCATGCAGCAGTTACTATAGAAATAGGCGCATCCACTCCACAGGCACTCCTCCAGTAAATCCTTTCTCCTAAAAAATTAACCTATTTTAAAATTACTTCCATAAAACACTCTGATGTCATCTGAAGTAAAAACCTACTGACCAGAGGTATGACATTTTGATAGTTCTGTGTACAAATTACCCAGGCATGGTAGTTCTACGTACAAGTCTGTTTTGCTACGCTCAAGGTGACCGGAGAGAGGCAGTATTTTTTAGGTAGAAAGTTTCGGACAGAATTATCAATGAGACATTTAGGGTATTTATTGTTAACCAATAATTTACTTATAAATCAAATTTCACGGTGGAATATTTTAAAAGTACAAGATATGCGATGTGCATGATGGAGTAAACTTTTCATGGAAGGTTTGACGTATCCCTTATGAGCACAACTGAAATAGTTCATTCACAGATTAGTGAATGTTGGCTTCCTGCAGACAGAGGTAATTGATTGATTATAAGAAAATTTTAGCCTCCTTTTACCCCAAAAAAAAGATGTTCAAAGAGACGAAGGATGAAAGCATAATTTATTATGGAGTTAAGGGAATGCGAAATTTAAGCAAAAAGTGCATAAAAACAGTAAGCTAAGAAAGAAGCCCTGAAAGAAGATAAAAATTGAAGAAGAAAGTAGTAGATGCTGAAAAACAGGACAGCAGTGAACCGAAAAAAAAGGTCCGTACTTAATAAAAAAACTATTCTATTTCAAAAAAGATGGCCTACTTAACCTTTAGCTCGGGAACTCACATAATCCCCCTGGGGAGCGCTAATAGACAAAGGTTATGTATCTGGAGTTCGATTTTCTTACGAGAATATCTAGGAACGGAGCTTGGCCAAATTGTGTTATTTCTGCAGCAAATATAATATTAGGCTGATATTGATATGCGTAAAACCTTTTAGCTCATGTTCAGAGCGAAATAAAACAAATGTATCTTACAGATATTTTTGATACATAAGGGCTTAAATGCCTCAGGACATACGCTCTGAAAATTCCTCTTTTAAGGTAGCCAATAACGAGCTTGCCATGAGGAGAGAAAGGCTTGAGCTCATTACGAGACCGTCTATTTACTTGTAAGTTTTCCTATTGAATACAAAAAAATGGATCTTTTAGTGCGATTTCCGGTAAGAAGTTGAATTGAGCCCTGCCATATTTCATAATGTTAAGGTTAGGTTAGGTTTAGTTTTAGGTTATGTGCTCTCCGTGGCACAGTGGTTAAGGGATCAGCCTTGTATGCAGGAGACGAGGGTTCGTATCCCGGCGCTGGCGCGGAGATTTTCCTCGTTGGGTATAAGGGAAAGCTCAAGCACAATACCCCACTCGACCCAGGTGTCGGAAATGGGTACCGGCTTTACGGGGGAACCGTCATGGTGTCCTATATATAGTGTTAGTTATAAGACATTTGAAAAACCAATGCTTAAGATCATATGTATCAGGCTTGATTGGAAATAGAGCATCCCAAAGAGGCCAATGTTTGTTTTGTTTGTTAGTTTAGGGTTAGGATTTTTTTCGGGAATAGAACAACTGGAGGAGTGCCTGTGAAGTGGATGTGTCTATTTCTATACTCTATAGCAGTTTTCTTAAATTTTTTTATCAGTTACCCAAAATCTGTCCAAAATAACTGCCGCGACTCAAGCCTTCATAACAGTAAAATTTTCACTATAATATAGGTTAGCACAAACAAGTTACACAAGCCCTTAGCGACCCAATGAAATGGCTCGGAGACCCAACTTTTGGTTGCGACCCAGGGGTTAAGAACCACAGCTCTCGAGGTATGACTGCTGCACGCAGACTTATACTGGTACTTCCAAACTTCAACAATTTATTACACACAGCAAACATTGAGGAATTTCCTCAGCAATTTGAGATCATTGACAGCGTTTCAATCATCATTTCAAAAAACTAATTTCACTACTCTCTCTACCTTGAATAACAAACAAGTTCATCGAATTTTGGAGTCTTTATTCATATTCACTCATACGCCGAACTTAACTGAAGACTGAAGAGCAGTCAAAACGATCATTGCTTTGACCTACTGACATATTTCTGCGTGTATGTGTGCGTGCATGCGAGCGTGTCTGTATCTGTGAAGTTTCCCTGAATACTTGTGTAGTTCTTTGTGCTTGTGCATGTTAGTGTAAGTAAGCGAGGGAGGGTACGTGTCGGTTCTACCGAGTTTCAATGAGGGTTAGGATCTAGGTTTTCGTAGATGGATGTTTATTCATTTTTTTACTATCTTTTCTGGGTGTTCTAAGTTTGACTTTTTTCTTTTTTCATGTTTCAGCCCTGAAGATAGAATTCCAATATTCCGAAATGTATGCAATAAACAATGTACATTTTAAGATTGGTTCTCCTTTTCATCTTATTCTGATTTTTGGTTAAAGTATGGTCAGTCAGTTGTTGTTGTTCGCCTCAGCAAAAGGGGAAACTATCTATTCTGAATCCTGTTAATTATTCGTAAGATTTTAACCTTTGTTTCCGTTGACGATTTTCAAAGAGACTTATAACTATTTTTGAGTTAGTGCATATAAATTAAAAGTGTTTTCAGGTCTATAAGCTTAATCATTTTTCTGAAAGTTGATGTTGTTTTCACAAATTATCTGCAAATACACAATTTCCCGCAAGCTTCCCGCGAATATTTTGATAGAACCAAATATAGAATATGCAACTTTTTTTTATCAAGCGTTGCATCGACTCATAAATAAATATATCAGTCATACAGGCTTTTATCAATGCAGGAAATGAAGAAAGAGCGACGTTAGTAGGGCTGACATCGATATTTTTAGCAAACCTTGGTCCGCAAACACAGTGACTTAAAACTGAGAATTTTCAAAATTTCTCATTGAAGAATAAACGCTGTTCATTTTTTCTCTAAGCCTCCATAGTTTCATCAGGGCATTTCGACCACATTATAAATATAGAAGTTTACCCACATGATAATCAAACGCATTTCTTAGGTAGCTTTTTCTATTGCTTTATTTTGCCCAAGTTTATCCATGCTTCTAAAACACATTGTACATCAAGGGACAGTTTGCTTGAGTCATCAAGTAATTTCCCTCATTTGGCACAGGACTGATGGTGATACAAACGTGCGGTAAACTTCATGGGAGTCAAGAACTGTTGTACAGGGTGTCCATCATATCTTTCCCAGAATTCAGATTTTCAATACAATCAAACGATATTAGGTCGAGATATAGGTTTCGTCATTATTCACCCTTTCACATCACTTAAAAAATTAACTAGCTACTTGCCACGCTAGATGAACATTAATTCGACATACTTTACAGCTTGAGAGACAAACTTTGGCAGATACCGGACGACGGAGAATTAAACATTTCTCTGGCTTTGGGCAGGTGTTCGCATGAGCTCGTTATCTCACTGCAGGGTGTTCAAATGTGCTCGTGTGGAATATTGAACTAAACGTCACAACACTTCTGCCTCAAGTTCCACATTTCTTAGCCAATTTAAGGACGACAAGCAAGTACATAGTCTGTTAATAAGAAAAACTTTGTTTTTCGCTCTCATGAACGTCTCAGATACGCATCAGGGACAGGATTTTTACACGATACGCGTAGTTTCAGCGAAGCAGCTGGTTACTACTGTTCTTCCAAGTCGACTTGGCTACGCTTTACGTGCTGCAGCAGGTACAGTTAGATGTGACGAACTTATGCTACCAGTTGTACCGCTATGACGGTGTAAATTGTTCTAAGCCCTGTCTCAGCTCGATAGCTATCGCATGTCAGTTGGGTAGCGCTCTCTGAACATCTTCACCGCACACCGAACGTTACCATTGCAATGCACAAGAGTCTGCCTCCAACGCATTAATCACGTGCTACATGTACTATTTCAGTCCCGCAACCAATTCTGCAGCTGATTCTAGAAGCTTTTAAATTTTCCCTCAACGTTCGCAGTTAAAATTTATCAGCTTCCAACCTTTGAAGAGCTTTTGCTATCTCTGTAGCCAGGTAGCTAGATGCGTACAAAGACCAACTGGAAGAAAAGGAAATGCTCTGTTTGTCTTCATGGAGCTTTGGAAAACTCAGTTTATGGAACAACGTTCACGCGTCTTATCTTCTATCGCTCGCCATCTCCTCCCAGCTGTTGGTTCTGGTGGACACTTCAGCAGCTGCTTGCCGCAGTTGGCCCGGCAGCAGCAGCAGCAGCAGCAGCAGCAGCGTCAGCGGCTCAGACTCCGACAGGTTCTCCTCTTTTTCGCGCGCTGGGCGCCGCAGCAACATTGCAGTAAAGAATGACTGATAATAACATGCATTAAAGCCAGGCCGCTCTCATCATTCGGGCGCACGCAGAGGCCGCTGATCACCAGAAGGATGCCCGACCGTGCGGTACACGGGTGCTCCCGCCCTCTCTTCTGACGAGGAGGGGGAGGCTACGCTCTTGTTCCGCGCTTATTTTTTGCAGGCTGCGCTCATACTGATGTCTGGGCCGGAGATAAAGCGCGCGATAATTTCTTGCGGAGAATGTCCTCAGCAAGAGAAAACTTTTGGTATCATATTTATAACTGCAGATGATATACCTAGAAATTACCGTCAGAATTTGCAGCATGCACCTACACACACACCGCACTCATTCACAAAATAAAATTACGAAACACGCTACATATCCAAAATTGTTAACAATTTCAATGTTTTCTCGAGAAAATGTTCGTATGTGACGTTCGAATAACTGAATTGTTCATTTTTCTCTGAGCAAAAAATGTTTGTAGTATCATTCTCACATTCATCGTCGGATTCAACACTCTACTTCAGTTTAATTTCTGACTCGCTAATTTCTGACTCGCTTGTCAGTCCCACAGCGTACTCAGAAAGATGGAAGTGAGAATTCTTCGATACCTCAGAAATTGAAACTTCTAATTCCTAACGGATTCGTTTTTCCGAACAAGTTTGTTCAGCGTGGTGAACACGCAGCAGTAAGTAGATTGTGAGAAAACAAACTTCTGTAACTTCGAGGCACCCGTATAGAACTTATCATTGAAACTCAGTGAGTGTTAGAGGATGGAAATTTGACCGATTCGGACGAGTTTTTGAAGAACAGTTCGAACCGATTGTTTCTTGGGTCGCAATTAAACAGAATAAATACGGAGACTGAAGCCTCGTAAAGTATTGATGATGCGTGTTTCTTTAAAAGTTATCGGATTATGGTATGCAATGTATGATCAAAAATTGAGTGTCGAATAATTTAAGTTGAAATATTACAATACATCGTCTGCATCATACTCACGCTATCCATCTACTGCAATAACTAGGTATGATCGAGTAGTCTGAGACACAATGCAATAAGAAATTCCTCGCATTCTGTCAGCAGCCCGAAGCATCCATTCGGTCGTCTGCGCAGAATGCAAGTCCAATTCTACGCCCAGGAGTCTGACAGAATTTCATGGGTGGGAGAACTGACATGCCAACTTTTCCAGCCATTCGTGACAAGCAGCTGCATACTTTTATTCAGGAAAACTCCATCACTGTAAATTAAGCCAAACAATTCCAATGATGCGAAGTTAGTGCCGAGGAAAATTTTTACAGAGCAGCTCGAGAAAAAGCAGCAGAGGGAAATGCAGACGAACGTGTCAGCTGTGCGACATGCTTCGTGTTATTTATTGCTACAACTATTCAATAATACATGTTGTTTGCAATTTGGCTTGTGAAGGCTCTGAAGAATGCTATACATTTCATTTATTCTCGAATACTTTGGAAATGGTGTAAATCGCTGTCTTCTGTGACAGTCTACTTGGACTTCTTTCTCGTACTTGAAATGATAATATCGCTTCACAGAAAATACCACTTTCGGAAACTCAGAGCCATCGGGAAATAAAGTTAAATAGCATGCAACATTTTTGCGCCTCAATTCCTAACTGGCGCGGGCAGCTGCCGTGTCGGGTTGGTGCGTCGTGACAAAGAAACAACTGCACACGGCAATTAATGACGGCGAGGACAGCAAAAATATTTCCTTTATTTGTGACAACTGTCGAATAAAATCTGGTTTAAACTCAATGTTTTGTTAATACGTGCCATATTTTCAAGTGGAGTTATGACGCATTCTCAAAATTTGTAGTGAATGAAGTATGGCGGGAACGTTGTGTACATGCTTAACAACTCGCGCGTACTAGTCAATCCTTGCGCAAAAAATGATAATTATGCTGTTCCTGCCTGAAAGCGAAGGGTGTAGGGTCTAAAGAAAAAATAAAACATGGCCGTGAGTAAAAAATTATACAATTGGCTCATTCAGAGGTGTTTCCCTGTGAGCAATTCCCTGCGATGAGCGCAGCAGGCTGGCGCAGATCGAGGGGCGAGTACATGCAACAGAGGGTTGAATTTTTCGGTACGTAGCAATGTAGTTTTGAGTGGCATTGTTTAGAAACTGTACACATTTAAACACAGAGTAAATGCTGCTTAAACTTCGAAGTAGTATCGCCAGCTCGTGAATCTTATAGCAAAGTATTAAAAACTTAAAGTTACAATAAAAAATAATCTCATCAACAGCTTTGAGTCTGAACCACTATTATAAATGGCTCAGGCATGTACTGTAAATTTAAAGCTAGTCATCAACATCATCGCAGTTATTGTACGTTGATTTTAAGCTAAGTAGCGAAAAATCATCGTTCCCACCTCAGAAATTTCAGACCTGTCATCGAGGGATAAACATTTCCGGCACATTCATTTCAGGCCAGGCACCGAGCGGAAGAATTATTAGCAAGGAAAACCGTAGCTACTCGGAAGGACTACTACGCTCAAGCTTGAGAAATGCTCACAGTTTTACTGCTCGCGCCCATTGAGCTCATCAAGACCATTGTAACTTCTGTAGCTAGTCCAGAAAATGCTCAACGAGCTTAAAAGATAACAATGAACTCGTTAGAGTGGCAGTGTAGCGTGAGGCTGCGCACCGTCATGAAGAAGAGGGAAGCGGAAGTCCGACTGCGGGCGTGTTTATGTGGCAGTTGTGTGCAGCTATCGTCACATTAAGCAACCGTTAAGAAGGTCATATTTACCCCGAATTCAACATATTTTTCCTTTTAAAATGGGAACTGCACTAGTGATATAACTATAAAATTACCATAATTATAATAATGCAATGATTTTATATTTCTGGCTTATGCGAAAATGGCGCGCAATGTTAACCCATTGAATATATTAAACAATACATATACTAACTATAATTGTATTTTTTACACAATTCAACTTTAAATATTTTTCAGAATATTTACTGCTTAAATCTTTCTTGCCTTTTATGAAAATTCTTTTAAAAAGGTGATTTTTGATTTTTGTCGAAGAACAGCTAAGTTTGAGAAGCGTCAGAAGTACTCACGCTAGGGATTAGATAAGCGGTTCGTTGCCCACAGAGCGAGATAACGCTGGCAAAATTTCAATAAAGCGAATTATTATTACTATTTACCGACGGAAAACTTAGTTATAGAAGAAACATCATGCCAGATCGAAATTTAAGTTACCTAAAGGTATATCTAAAAGTTTCAAAAAACATTGGTCCTTCATTCATGTATTAAAATTAAGCCCCTTTCCGTGCATGTTCTGGTAGATTTCTGAATACACTTTCATAAATAACTCTGAATATTTTTTATCGAGTTTGTGCACAAATGCCTCCTTTGGAGTTCACGGCCAAGAGGCAGTTCCTTCCTCATTCTCATGTCGGTGACAACCTGATGTCTTAATGAGTCTAATGATCGTTTGTGATAACTTCACAAAGAATTGAAAAATTCTAAAAGTTCTTGGGCTTCGACTCGTAATTTTTAGAACGCTGAGAAAAAACAGTTCATCTCGCATCCTTAACACTCAATCAGTTTGTCTATCCGTTAAGTCATTTCGCCGCACCAGTATTCAATGAAGCACAGTCATCGCAGGCATTGCTCGTATGTTGGAAAAGAACTCCAGTAATTTTATACGAATCCGTTTAGTGAAAAAGGAAAGGTAAAACTTGGCAGATGTTGCTGTCTTAGCGAGATATGATCATAGTGGTCTTTTAAACAGAAAATTTCCCTACGTTTTTCCTACTTGTTGTTTATGACATACACATATTCCAGGCGGTGAATCATTGAAAAATGCTTGAAATAGGTCAGCTGGCACTCACGTCGCGTGTAAAAATGACGCTATACGACTAGTTCAAATATTGGGGAAATGTATTTATTAATAGTATGGTAGATACTACACTATGGTATATAACAATAGTACAATCCCTATGAAAGTATGATAATTATGCATGAAACAATCATAATATTGTATAATATATTTGAAACGTGTGTTAAAACTGTATCTAATATATAACTGATTGAGTGAAATTGAGCACCATTTTGTTTAGGATCAACATGTAAAAATACCAAGCAAGCGCAATCTTTATCTCCTTGATAACCAGAAAAATTACCCATATTCCCACCATATAATTAACCATACTCCAATCAATTTGTCTTCACGTCTGAAGCGTTTGGCTAGAACAACACCGGGACTCAATATAACGCCATTCTTCAAGGAAGAATTGAAAATTAACCACGGATGCATCTTTCATGAACACGATACTTTATTGATTAAACCCATTCTCCAACGTAGATATTATTGTAAAATACCCAACATCAGAGAAACTGCAGCTGGCACAACATTATCACGTAACGTTATATCCCTCTACTTCTATCAGCATACCTATGGTGCATCATTAGCAAACACAACTTTTTTTAATGGCATATCAGCATCATTAACGTTAAAATAACGACTCTACATATATTGGGACGCGTTTCAGGTGAGTTAGGACAAAGAGCGGCGTAGTGCTAACACATCACCCGTCATCACCTGCATTCACTACTTCCTGCGCAGCACGCAGGTGTGGCGGACGTGTGGACAGCTCGTGCGGACACTGGAAGGACGCATCCTTTGTTCCACGTCCCATGAAATGAAATGCCTCTCTAGATATCAGCGGAAGAGATCTTTCGCGCTAGCCCTTGCCTTGTAAACATATCAACTGCCTTCGTTATATTGATACCGTAGCATTTAATGAACACCTTAAAACAGTCACTCATGGGAACCAACTTTATGTGATGCTTCCTATTTCAGAAATTGCCATTTGAATGCGCTCGTACAAGTTGATAAATGGATTTTTAAATATCGCCATGAATTTAATATCTTCATATTTTCGTCAATTTACTGCGCTGAAAATGCAGCAAATTGAATCCTTTTTCGAATTTAATACTTTGATAGCGCTGTAATTTACTATGTTGATACAAAATTATTTATCGATGAGGTCATCGAAGGTAAAATGGTCAAAGTAATTTAACTAACCACCCAATCTGCCCTTGTGTTGAGGACTCATGGAAAGTCGAAAGCATTAACAATTAGTTCTGAATCAGTTATCTACGCACTCGTTGGCTAAATTTTCCTTGAGAACAAGGTTGATGAAGGTTTAAGTTTTAGTTTATTAACCCTTGTCATGTCATGTTTGGGGTCTTATTATTCTTGCCCACCGTTAGGAGGTGCGAATGCTTTACCATCCACTACAATCCTGCTGCTTCCATGTCACCCGTTGCCTTGCTAATTTATTCTAATTTCATGGGATCTCTAATAGGCAATACTAAATCTTAATTAATTTGATTGGAAGCTCCTACCTAAA
Organism: Morinoia aosen; assembly: GCA_030386875.1. Classification (NCBI taxonomy): domain Eukaryota; kingdom Metazoa; phylum Arthropoda; class Malacostraca; order Amphipoda; family Talitridae; genus Morinoia; species Morinoia aosen. Next base: position 91,246,897 of record CM059561.1, on the reverse strand, counting down.
ATTATTAAGGATCCTGCTTTGTATAATTGTATACTAACGAAATGGTTAATACTGGGATAAATATGAAATACTCGCAAATAAAGAGAAGAACATTTTACGTATTAAATTTTCATGTTATGCGATGATCTTTTTTCACAAGCAAGTGCTGCTGATAAAAAACACAGCCTCATACTTGTAACTGATAGGACTATACGCACGGGTTACAGTACAGCGCACCCCAGACTCGCACTGCAGTCAAACAATGGAATATTGGACAACGACTCAGTAACTGTGATGCACAGTTCACAAATGGACTGATAACTATTCATGAATTATAAATATTAATAAATTAGGCTCTAGGGTTATGCAATGTGCAAGAATATTGGAAAAATTATACAAGTAGACTTATGACTGTATGAATATAGTATACATGAACCGACTTTAAGTATAATACAGGAGTACAAACACCTCACCGCTCTTGAGTTTATTACATCAAACCAGCAATGAAATTATTTTCATTTCAGAATATATCAGTAATTTCACCCCAGTTTAGCACCTAAAAATATTATTTGTAATAAGAAGGTGATTGATTCAACAGGTTGTGATTTAGCCAGTTCTGTAAAACACAACACCCCAAGTTGCAATATGATGAAATAACTTCTCACAAGAGGACTAACATTGTATTTCATCATGTGATACTTTTATTCCTCTGCGTAAAATTTAAATCAGCATAATTCTGGCGCTTTTAAGTGTTGAGAACTGTACTGCAGTTTATCTAATTTGGCTCGGGAATTGAACAGAAATACGGAAATGGTAAATTGAGAATTTCTGTACTTAATGATATAACCCCAAGTATAAGGCTTGTTGCACTCAATCACATTATTTTGTTTAATTTTATGAGTTATTTTAAGTAAGTAAATTTTACCACCTAAGATGCATGCAATTGCTAGTAATAATCATCAGACGAAGATCGCAGCACTAAAACTGTCGTCAAATAAAGTTCGCTGGATGAGTCTGATTATGGTCACGGGTGCGAGAATCCCAAATACAGCAGGCGGGAAAACTGCAACCTAAAATCTATTTTCTCTCCTAAATTTTAAAATAAGCTCAAATACTGTTATTCTTCCTCTCGAATTTTATGCTAGAATTCGTAGAATATATTTTTTTTTAACCATTGTTTCCAAAACGTTACTTCAGCAAAACTTCCTTCGAACTAACCAAATGAACTCACCTCTTCCGTAATTGGTACACAAGGTGAGAAGGCATTGCAGTTAGTCGTGAAATTGGACCCTTTGAATAAAAAAATGAGAGTTCTTGAGCAAGCGCACCAAACTTTTCGGCGCCGGAGCAGCACTGGCAGCAGACCTGCAGCTGGTTGATGGTAAGTGGGGACCACTTTACGAAGGCAACACTCAGATGCCAAGGCGGTGATGAGGGAGTTTAGGAGAATAGAATGACAATGGTTGTCTTAAAGTCGTACATGAAATGCCAACTAGATTAATTGGTTTTTTACTTAAAATAAAATTTCTTTCTCTGAAGTACCATAAAATAAGACTGAATTTCTTGGACTTGATGTTAATTTGTGAAGTAGCATGTTCGAGTGCGTAAAATTTAAGAGAAATCAATTAAATAAGGTATTAATTGAGAGCAGACTTTCTATATCGAGGTTACATCAGGAAGAAATAACAGACATAATTGACCAAGATCACTCACGGGAACGTCCGCTCAGACCTACGACTGATTCATCAAAAAATCCAAACCGGCAAACTCCGAGGTGCCTAATGTGCTCCTGTCACATCACATTAGGATCATTGTGTTAGAAGAAATATCATCGTGCTAGTCCGACTTTAAATGACTATAATAAAGAGTTACCCTGAGTGCGCACGGAATACATTAACTGAAAATGACAGCCCTCGCGGCAGCGGCGCTGCACCGCGCACTTGCCAGTCGAGACGATAATGATGAGAAATGTGCCTTGAACGTAATTTTGGAGCTTGAGGAAAAAATTCTAGTGACACGAAACGAGACCGTGATAAAATCTCACTCGCTACAGCCGTGCAAGTTTTGATAATAATACAAAATTAAGCGTAGAAACATATGTACGAGGTAAAATGTGGATCTTTTTTCCTTGAGAACTTTTTATCAGATATTTATCTAAATTTTAGTGTATGGCAGTTCATTTCCTCGCAAAGCATTTTAACATTCTTATAACTGAGTGATCAAATTTTCAGATGCACTTTATGTAGTGGAAAGAAATCCAGTGCCATAAAAATTCAGTATAATATTGGGCATCGAAAGGTTATTTGATTAATTATAAGGCAAATTTTGTGCGTTTGTTCATTTATATCTTCTGCACTACGCTTTCAGTGCTATATAAATACGAACGAGGCGAATCTACCCCTCAAATCTTTCGTCTGTAACAACTAAAAGTGCTTGATGAAAGATCTGTTTTAGAGGCTTCACTGCCTCACGAACGAAAATATAATATACAAATCTCGCGTATTTCACGAAATAAATCATTTTTGGTTGCTGAACTTCGAGGATCGGTGTCGGAAGAATTTGGGAGATAACATTATGTAGAATAAGCAACCTGAGTCCATGATTTCGTGCTTCATCGGACAGTGTCGAATGCCGTCGTTTTGACGGGCTGTGTGCCCGAGGCAATCTATGTCATGCAGTGTGTACCCATGTTCCAGAACATAAACATTTTAATGTTCAGGCCGCTGGCAATGTCATGCTCATCTTCTCATATTTCGAGAATAGGTATAAAATAGTTCGTTGAATATAATTTTGAGAAATCACTTTACTTTAATCATCATTTTTTAGCTTATTTTGCTTGTTTTTTGTTCTCAAAATTAACAAATGTAAGGAGATTTTACCATTTCTACAAGAATTTTCAAACACACATGTATAAAATACACGTCCAAAATCCAATTTACATTCTGCACGTACAAGTAGCACACAGGCTTCTCCATGTTTTATATTTCACTTATTTTATTTATTAAATAAAAGATATCATTGAAAAATCACATCCAATATTTAATCAAAATTGTTAAAACGGCCAGTATGTTTATTTAGGGAGACGCTGCACGTCTCGTAGAGGATTTATTGAGCTCCTATCATAATAACGGACGCAGTGACCCACCCATAGATGCGTAAGGCGGATGCTACAATAATTAATATAATGCTATGCGAGAAACCCAATGCGTTCTTCTGGAAGGCGGCACCGTCACGCACACCCATCACGGTGCGCTAGACAGCCCAGTTTGCCGGCTTGCGTACAGTGTGCTGAGTGAACGGAAACGAATGTTCTTTTTAATCAACCGCTCCAAAATTATCATAGCGTTGTTGCATGAAGACGTCCATTTGTTTTTTCAGTTATGGAAGCTTCAATGAAATAAACTCATACGTTCTCTGACTTTTAGTCCTTGAATAATCCAAAATCTTCCACTGATGCACAGCTCAAGTAGGCTAAGGCTCAACGGTTGTCTTGGCAACGCGTCCGGCGTCACCACGCAATGTTGTCACTCAGTCTGTGGGAGTAAAGCCCTGAGTCCTGACGTCTAGAAAAATATGCCCCAAATTTCACCTCATGATTTTCTTGTGTATTGCTCCAGTATCTTCAATGATGACATATAAAGCACGAGGTGTATTTGAAAATAATGTTCGGAAATTTATCATACTGTGTACAGAATAAAGATTTTTTGGAACAATATCTAATTATTAGCAAGTATTGTTTTTTGAGAAATCATGCGGATAGAATTTACATAAGAAACAAAGGGTGGCTCTTTGTCTGTATTTATCGAAGAAAACTTTCCGGATCATCCAAGTGAGCAGCACTGGTACCGGCAGAGTTAATTCCAAATGATGAACCAAGTTTGTTTACCTCTCAGGCACTAGAGATGTTCGTCCATTTTTTGAAAGAATTACGGATGAAAGCTCAAAGAGTAGAAGTTTTCCCAGTCGCCTCATTACTGTTTTCACTCTCATCTTGTCACGAACTGTAAAGCTTCGAAGCTTGCCCAAGTTCGTCATCACAAATAGGGTGAGAAAAATCTTAACTGGAGCTACATCGATTTTTTTCCTACTGCTGCAGAGAGAAGTCTCAGAAAAACAATAGGTAACAGATAAATTTTTGATAAACTTAGTCCGTCAATGCTACGACACGTGAGGACAGTTTCAAATGATTTTATATTTAGGCAAGTTGAACTTTGAGAAAGACTTAGAAGAACGGAACGACAGTTGTTTAAGTTCTTTAATTGGCGCCTAAAACAGCCTGTGGACCTTTTCGCGATCGGCACCGCTACTGTATGATAACTTGACTCGCACCCCAACGCATCGCATAAACTTGAACACTTCTATCCATTCTATCAACGAATCATAGGCCGTGTTTGCGTTTAATGTGCTCATTACTAAATTTTTCAGTCTCAACTGTGCAATCTCAACTCTGCGGCTCCAATTATGTGGCCTCAATCCACTTTGTCCCCTCAATTCTGTGGCTCCAATTATGGGCCTAAATCCACTCAGTAACGTCAACTCCGTGGCCTCAACTCTACCTAAACAGACTCAGTCATGAAGCTGAAGAGGATTTGCTCTCGCTTCTCACCGCCAGGTAATTCTAATACTATAACTCTTGTATCGCCTGTATTACTTGATATTCATGAGTCTGTTCTGATTCTTGTTTCTGATGTGTCTCTTGATTCTGATGGGGCTCTTGACTCCGAGATGACTTAGCCCTTAGCTCGTTAGTGCCTTAGAGGCGTATAGTTCGCTTGAATTATCAGCTCCTTGAAAAATTATTTACCTTTCCAACAGTTTCCACAATGTTGGAAGAACATCAACGAAGTTGTGTGACATTTAATATAAATAAAGAAAAACAATTTTCCAAATGAACACAAATCATTGCTTGTTATGGGTACGGCATTAAAAGTTACAGATAACGAGCTGTGGTAAGCGAACGGGTAACGGGTAATTGTTGCACGTGAGACGTGCGAGCGAGCAAGAACGGAGGTCCCAGTAATTTCATTAATTTGCATTTGGGATATATGAATATGTCCCATTAGTCAAAGGTCCTTGATTACAAATGGGAAAATATTTCCCAATTTTAAAAGTAACGAGATTGAAAAAAACTCAGTCAATCCTTTTATAGCATCTAATAGTATCGAATGCAACCCTAAAACATGTTAAAAAGTTCCTTGTTTACGCGCGAAAAAATCCGCCACGAAAAGGTTAAAGGCATATAAAATTAATGAAAATTAAAGAAACACTAAAACTATGTCAAAGAAAGTTAATTCACAGATTCAAATCAGTGCAGACTAATCGCGGGGGGAAAAGGACAGCGCAATGACTAGGGAGCAATGCTTCGCTCACGAAACAAGTAAAGATTGAAGAAGTCCTATACAGAGAAACTCAGATCCGTCAACCGATATATAGTGACTCTGAATCAAGTCTGCTTTGACTTTCAAGTCGTTAATTGTATATTTAGCATCCTATTTAATATATGGTTGCTCTCTAAGACACGCTTCAAAAAGCCTACAACCTGCATTGAAAGAATCGTGAAAATAAGAATTAATTATGCTTTTAGCGCTACTTTTAGCGCTACTCCTTACGTAAACGTTTTTTATTAGCGAAGTAACTCATTTTCCGCGCGTCGGAAAATGAGAGCAAATGTTCTTTCACTCGTTTTTTCTGCATTTCATACTTATCCGCACCCGCTGCGGAGAAAAATAACGTCACGAGTTTTTCTCTCAGGGCTGATATTCGAGAGCAGCGACGGGCAGCGCACGGGCCGCACAGACGTCCACCTGCCTCACCTCAGGTCCTGGTAAGTGGTGACCAGGCCTCAATGCGGAGGATGCATGGCCTCACTCCTTAACCTGATGCACTCAATATTTTAAACACATAAGATATGATTGCAAAATTGTATTTCATATTTTGAAATAAAGTGGGAAATTGCCATAATTTTCTGCCTGGTATTTTGTTGAAAAAAATAGAATGATTTCATACCTCAAGTAAATTTTTCAAAACTACGGGCATACAGGAGTTTATTATTTGATGGTTATGCTTAGTCACAGCGTTCCAAGCAGATGCTCCCAGGAGCCACTTATTTCTCGTGCTTTAGTTTCAGTCTTATTTAGTGGAATCAGCACACTTGACTTCACAAGATTTATGAATCTATAACAGTGAGTTTGAATTTCATGTGCTCTGGAGAGACATGAATGTGTTAAATTCTGTACAGTATCGACCTTTTGTTGACGTCATAAAATTTATCTTCCAATTATGAATAAATTCTATAAGTGATGAACACTACTTTTCATAAGATGGTAGCGAAAACCTTTCACGGACGGATAAAACATTTCATCAACGTACAAACATTTAACTCGTAACCTCTGGACGAGAACAAGAACGTCTTCGGCTTGAATTCTACGCTAAGTTGGCGTAAATTCCTTCATTTTCCATAAAATTGTCTCAATATTTGAACATTAAATGAGAACTGTCTTTAATTAAACCGTAAGTATTGGCTGAATTGTACACTACGTTAGAACTGAAATTGGCCACTATCATACACTGCAGTGCGTCACAAACATTTTGTTCGTTCTGCTATGGGAAAATTTTTAGAAGCTTTTCAAATACAGATAGATGTAATTATGTATTATGTATTCATTTTTTTATCGTTAGTTGCAGTTTGCGTAACGAACTTCAGGCGCCACAATAGATATGATTAAAAAAGTGTACTTGTCATTAGTGTGCACAACACGTTATGTGTGCGAGAGTTGTCCCGATTCTACACATGCACGAATTCACAGCATGAAAACCAAGAATCGTCGACGCAAGATGAATTGTCACCGTCATTTAATACTGAACTAAAAAACCCGCTCAATAAACGCTCCACTTACGCATTTGTCGTGAGCAGGTCAAACGTAGACGACGAGGTCTCGCAAGTGTCTCGTGCAGTGCCCGAGGCAGCTAAACAGACGGCTCGTCTCAGCCGCCTCATCCAGCAGCTGGTGCAGTGCAGGCTACCGCCCCCTCGCCTGCAGCGCGGGTGCGTCAGGCCTCTGCCTCTCCAGCCCACCAACGTCACTTTTGCTGCTTCCGACACGTCAGTTTTTACTAGTGGAATCTGCATGTTGTAGAAAGACTTCTGTACATGTTTATGGCAGCTCGGTGAGCATTTTTGCTCGCTGAGATACCTAGATCTCCATCACTTCTTTGAGTCTCTACATGATTAAAAACACGAGTAAAAATATTCAACGTCTACGATAACAGGTATGAACTTTGAAACAGTAACGCATGTCAGATTAAAGATATATATATCATTGATTAAATATAATAGCTCTAACGCTATTTTAACTTTGTAACAACATGAAAACAGAAGACAAGAATGTTCTCACATAAAAATTTCATAAACTCGTCAAAGCTAAACTTACGTTTGCTATTTGCGTTTAGTACTCGCACTGCAGATTTTATATTCTCTTCCTCGCTCATGATTCCATGTTATTTTGATAACGTTGGTTGTGATCACCTTCCTAAATTTCTTAGGATGTTGAATTATCTTCCGGCATGCGTATTTTGCGCTCAACAGTGTTTCTGCCACACCGTGCCTGCCGCTGCGCCTCTGCTGGCCTAATGCGAATGTTGAAGAAGAGTTTTAAAAATTTTAAAGGGGACTAAATATCAAGAATTTTAAAATTAATGAACCCGCTTTGGGTTGTTTAATTATTGACGGAAATTCTATTATAGTTGTGTATCCGCTGAATGCGGCGGAAGTACTCTCTCCTGGATAATTTGAATTCATTTGAACACGTTCCGTAAAATTTTTGATTACCCACATAACTTATAAAGGGACTTCATGTCCATATACCATAGTATCCTGTATCTGTTCTATCTATATTGCACATTTGACTGCCTGCTTCATGTTGCAAACTATGCAATGAGTTTTCCGTATGGATTCAAAAAATCCACTTTCTAAGCGGCTTTGAAGGCACTCTTGCATGCAGTGGTTTGCGACAACAGTTTGGCATAGATAAACCGAAGGTAAATTCAGCTTGAGGATCGATAAACATGTGGCCATACATGAAACTGGAATGAACGTTATCACAAATTTTAAGTTATTTTCAGACACGTCCTGCACAGGGACATACTTCTATGGGCAACTATGATCCTACTGGTACCCAAAGCATTAGGTGAAATGATGTGGCCATCATTGAATTTTGTTGGCAGTTACCGGGACCCAAATCACATATTTTTGACGGGAGTAACAAAATTTTGAAAAATTTTAATGTGTGCGTAAAAATACAGATTTATAATAGATTTATCGGTATACATTCACACTGTATACCGAGAATTTAATTTTGTTTAAATTACTATATCGTGAATTCATCGTCGGGAGTTTGTAGATTTCCCAGTAATTCATTCATAGCATAATTTTTAACAGCGTGTGTCAGTCTAGACTCCGAAGCCTCTGTATCGTCTAGAACTCGAGTCAAACTACCCGAAACTTGAGTAGAGTTGAAGCTCAGCAGTTAGCCTACTTACTAACTTGCCCTCATAATACATTAGCGAACATGAGCCACTCTCCGTCACTTCCAGTGTCCTGATTTCCAGTTTTGACGCAGGGAGATGTGAACAATGGTAGCAACATCCGTGGATTAACAATGTTGCATAATTTTCTTTTTCGTTTCCAGTGCGACTGTTTTTCTCAGCCTTTATCTCCACAAGCCTAACCTATGAGGTAAAACGTACATCATACCTCAAACTTGATCTCGACAGATTTATTCTTAAATTATTGCTCACGTCCGGAATTCATCTCAAACCAAAGGAATACAACTGAATGCAAAGCCATAAACTTTCGTCCAATCATTAGCGGATGAAGTGTATGTGACCGTGTGTTCTGTGGCATGCAGAGGCCATGCAGGAGCATCGTACCAGCACTTCTCCTTCCCAACTTCAAGGTAGTAAGATTTTGTTTTCGATCTGCTCTATTTCTATTCAAAGTCATGATACATTCACAACAGTCACCTAGCTCTCTGCTACAGGATGCATTTTCATCCCGCTATACCAACGCGCCATGAGGCATTCCGACCATGCAGTGCTCTATCGACGTAAAATCGCGTGTTGACGCCAATGTTTTTGACAGATGGGTAGTGCTTGAAACCGACGTATATACACGTACGTATACTTTCACAGTTTAAAACCCTAAAATCCTATTTGATGAGATACTCAATAAAGGATTGCAACATCGTACCTGTTGGGACTAGCCGAGTGATAGTTATTTCATTTCCGGAATGGCTTAGGCGCAAGTATACTTCATTGTAAACAAAACGTAAAGATCTGCACGAGTTAACAGATGCAGATGTGGTGTTCGTGAACCAGGCTAGTGTGTGGCTGCTACGACCGGCGGGCCCGCGTGTTCTCCTCCACAGGATCCCTCCTGGCTACCTTGGAAGGCCACTCGGACGTGGTCTTTGATGTGACCTTCGTTAGGTGAGGGCGCGGAGGTGGGGTTGTCTCCAAGCCAAATATTTGTTTTGATATTGGTCTGCAATGCTCTTGGTTCATGCTTTGATGTTCTTGTGCTACGAGCATGTCATCTTGTCAATGTTTTTGTACTGAAAGCAATAGTTTTAAAAACATTTCATCATCTTCAGAGGCATAATTTTCTGATTCATATAGGGTAGAAATGAAATACGCAGATGTCATTATTTTGCGAATATCTAAACTTTATTCTAATTTGAGAATACTCACATTACATTGCGACACTTAATTCCAAGTATCTCTCAGTAATTAACGGGCGTCACAGCATAAGGAACAGAGATTCCCTCGTACCGGTGACGCCTGCGTTGCTTACGTTAAAAAAGTAGAAGTCTAAGAAGACGTCGCTTGAGACGTTGACACCAGAGACAGTACCACTCAAGACGTTGATGCCTGAAAGGCTAACATCGTGACTTTGAAGACCCAGATAATGACGCCATAAATGAGGCTGACGCCAGAGACGTTGACGCTCATGTTGTTGACATCTGAGACAGCATGTGTAGAAATTTATACCAATTAAATTTAAATTTTTTATACTACCAATTTAAATTTTAAACTATCCTTCGAATTCTTAAGAGCTGCGTATTTTGGAGTCTCTGCATATACACGAATTGAAACCGGCCCTGAATGATATGCCGAGTGCTTACCCCATAAAAATTATAAGTACCTAGTGCAACAATATTCGCATGAATCTAATATGTACAAAGGATTCTATTTTTACTGCAGTCTCTAGGAGTTGTGTTTTTTTTTTGTTTTGTCATCTATATTTTCCCTTTTTCCTCCCTTTCTCACCCTCTCTCTCTCTCTCCCTCTCATTTCTCTCTTTCTCTCTCTTTGATAAGATTTTAATTTCGCTAGCGAACTGTCCTTATATATGACCGTTCTGCACTTAAGTTGTACTCCTGTATTTTCATTTTTTCTGTTTTAACTTACATTTTCGATACTGGATAGAGAGGTCTGATATTCAGATTTGTTCAGCTTTTTTACGTCATGTCATTGTTTTACTTTGATAGCAATTTGAATACTTGAAAAGTAAATTTGTGAATTTGTCGTGTATTTTGTTCAATGCATGCACATTTTTGTTTTTTTTTCTTCAAATTAAACTGATGATGAACTGAGGCTTGAAACATTTTATTACAATGATTTCAAATATCGTCTTTGCTATTGCCTACATAGTTTAACTGTTTAGCAGAAAAGATATTCCTAATATAGCTGTTTTAGAAACGAATATATGAAATTAGGTTCAAGAATTTGTAACTCCAGAAGAAAATTCAAATATCTTCACCTATCGAATTCACGCCATTACGTAGAATAATTCTCTTAACATTTTATGTAACCCTTAAATTCTATATCTACAAAGAACTCTAATGTTTGTAATTTCTTGCCGAATTTGTATCGTAATGAGGGTTTTGAAGCTCATCCACGAGAGACAGACCCTTCGAAATTTTCATATGACAACCTGCTGCCAGTGCGAGTCTGGTAACGATGATAGTAATAACAATGAAATGAAAAAAAACGGTAGAGGAGTAAACAAGGCATATGAAGCCGGCTAGTCATGCTATTAGGTATATTATCGACGCCGATAATAACTCGTATTCTGATTACTCAGCACAACAGTAATACATATAGCTCTATAACCCGCCTGTAGAACCTGAATTAATGCAGTGAATATATATTTTATTGTCCAAGTGTCCTTGGTGTTCGAGTATGTAGACTATTAGGTTTAGTTTGCAGTTTCGAAAAATTTTAAGAACCTTAACAGATTGACTGCGATGAGTTAAACTTAGGTTCGATATTCAATTCAAATATAAAGTAAAAATTAGTTGGAAAATTTATAAATAGCGAACATTAACAGGGTACCATAAATTTAAAAAGATTGTTAGAAAATTTTCAAACGACCCATCGATGGGTCGTTTTGCAGGTGGAAAAACTTAAGCACGACCCGCCGATGGGTCATACCGCAATGAATGTGCTAACATGTTAAGTACGGCGGGTCAAACTGATCACTATTTAACTCAAATTAGAGTTAATTTTAGAGATCAATTTTGAAACTAACGAACATTAAATACAATGATCGCGCCTAAGTTTAGTTTTAATTAAGCATTTTTCGAAATTGAGTGAGTGACTGCTAGTCGGTCATCAGCACTATTAAAATCCTATCAGTAACCACCGGTGGGTCACGTCTAGTGATGCAAAAAAACGGTTTTATTTGATTGCGTTTTTTGCAAAAAAACGTGTTTTTTATGTTTTTTTTGTTTTTTTTTTGTTTTTTTTTGCATACCTAAATTTTGTTAAGTATATGTCTGGTTTTTTTTGGACACCTAAAATATATTAATATCCATGTTTTTAAGTCATTTTATTGTTATAAAAGCATCAAAAAGAAACCATATAGTTAAAGTGGTGGCAGATAACCCACAATTATCTAGAGGCGTCTAAGAGGAACAGCAGGAGCCACAGAACTTATATTGATGGAGTCAAAATTCAGAGCTTACTACCTCTACTATGTCTGATTTTATTTTTATGTGACCAAAAAAATCAGACTTTGCAGAAATAATAAGCTCTGAATTTTGACTCCATCAATATAAGTTCTGTGGCTCCTGCTGTACCTCTTAGACTCCTCTAGGTAATTGTGGGTTATCAGCCACCACTTTTACTGTATGGTTTCTTTTTTATGTTTTCATTACAAAAAATGATTAAAAACCATAGATATTAATATATTTTAGGTGACGAAAAAAATATGCTGTTTTTTTATAACATGTTTATTTTACAAAAAATTCTGACTAATAAAAATGAATATTAATATATTTTCTGGTAACAAATATAAACATGCTGTTTTTTTACAAAGAATCATGACTAAAAAACAATATATTTTATGTGACCTAAAAAGCCCCATGCAGTTTTTTAAAAAAAAACATGTTTTATACTAAAAAATCATGATTGAAAAAACATGAATAATATATTTATGAGACCAAATAAATGTTTTTGTACTAAAAAATCATGACCAAATAACATGAATATATATATATATGAGACCTAAAAAACCCCCATGCTGTTTTTTTGAAAAATATGTTTTTTTACAAACAATGATGTATGAGAAAACCTGGATATGAATGTATTTTATGCAACCAAAAAACCATGCTGTTTTATTTTACGTATTTTTCATAAAAAATAGTGTCTTAAAATCATGGATATTAACATATTTTATGTTACCAAAAAATCATTGTTTTTTTAAACATGCTTTTTTTAATTAAAAAGTTATTATTGTTCATTTTTTGGTAACGACTTCTTTGTAAATAAAAAACCCCCCCTCAGGGGATACAATTATTGTATCTATGGGAACTAGCGCTCCCAGGGAGACAATGTGAGGGCCCAAGCTGAGAGTTAGGTAGGCCTCCTTTTTGTTGAAATAAAATGTTTTCGTTATGTTGAGAACCACCTTTTTTCGGATCACTGCTGTCCTGTTTTTCAGCACCTACTACTGTCTTCTTCAACTTTGATCTTGTTTCATGATCTTCCTTCCTCTCTTTGGATCGCATTTGTTGCTGGGTAGGGAGGCTAAAACTAATGACTAATCTAATCTGTAAAAAAACATGGATATTAATTTATTTTATGTGACCAAAAAATCATGCTTTTTGAAAAAAAGATTTTTTACAAAAAACATGAATGTTATTAAATTTTATCTGACCAAAAAAACATGACCTTTTAAAAAAGTCATTATTATCCATGTTTTTTAGTCATGACTTTTTTGGTAAAGAAAGCATGATTTAAAAAAACAGCATGTTTTTTTGCACAGAAAATATATTAATATCCACATTTTTTAATCATGATTTTTCTGTAAAAAAGATATTTTTCAAAAAAACAGCATGGATGTTTATGGTAAAATAAAGTATATTAATATCTGTGTTTTTTAGTCATGACTTTTTTGTAACAAAAACATTCAAAAAACAGCATGGATTTTTTTGTCACATAAGATATATTAATATCCATTAGAACCGTACCAGGTCACAGAATAAAATATCCACAAAGAATCTATTCACTCTATAAAACCTTTTGGAGACTAGCTCCATCCTCAGTAAGTCATTCAGTCAAATTTTTTTCAAAGGAACAGTGAAAATTCATTGTCCATTTCACCAAATTTTACTGAATGACTAAGGATGGAGCTGGTCTCCAAAAGGTTTTATGGAGTGAATAGATTCTTTGTAGATATTTTATTCTAAGACCTAGTACAGTTCTAATAAACATGATTTCAATATTAACAGCATTCTTTGTTTAAAAGTTTCTAAAGACAATTCGATAAAAGAAAAATAACTTTCCTGATATTTATATCCGTGTTTTTTTAGTCATGATTTTTATAAAATGTTTTTTAAAAAAAAAAATTTTTTTGGTCCCATAAAATATAGGTAATAGCCATGTTTTTTTAGTCAAGATTTTTCTGTTAAAAAACAAGGTTAAAAAAAACGGCCTTGGATTTTTAACGTCATAAATATATTAATATCCATGGTTTTTATTCATAATTTTGTATAAATAACATGTTTTTTCATTTAAAAACAGCATGGTTTTTTAGTCACATCTCTATCAATGACCATAAGTAAAGATATGTTATTATAACACACCATTTTGGGAGTTGAAGGTCATTCACATGTATTGTAAAATAAATGAAATAACGAAGCATGAAACCGCAGAAAATGAAAACTTTCAGAAATCCATAGAAAACCATCAATTAAGAAGTATGCTGTTTTATTTTGTAATTTGACATGAAAACAAACAATGTAATGGGGTTCTTTTTCTTGCTGAGTTATTTTCAGACAAAATATTAAAAAAAATATATATCCATGTTTTTTTTGGCCACGGTTTTTTTTGTAAAAAAAACGTGTTTTTTTTAAAAAAAAAATGACATGTTTTTTTTTTCACATCTCTAGTCACGTCACACTTAAAGTGTTAACAATACACGAATACGCACCTATTTCGTTACTCTATAACCAGGAGACTACTTTATTGCTACCCTATGTGATACCGTTCGCATTACATGCTCTCTTGGCGCTTCCAGTTGAACAAGAGATAAAAAAATTCTGCCTTGCTTCAAGCAGAGACCGGGCAGTGACAGCTGCGTTGGATGGAGCCCTGAGAATCTGGACCGGACCCTGGCAGGAAGGCCGCTGCAGCTACGCAGGTACGCTCAGCAGGTTCTATATGATGCTAAAATTATAGAACCAGTCCTTCCAGGTAAACAACAATAGTAATAAGATCACTTCTCAATAAAACTGAATAAATGAGAATAAAAAATGATAAATGAGATTTTCTGTTTTCGGTGTGCGCCTATGAGTGTGGTAGGATTGAACTAACAAACATAAGCAACCAAACATCGGCATCTAAGGATGCTTGATTTTCAATCAAGCCTGATACATATCATCTTGTGTATTGGTTTTTCAAATGCCTTAAAACTAACACTATATATAGGACACCATGACTGTTGTGATTCTACCCTCGACACATATATAAAAAAAACGATCATTCGAAGGAGGACGCTCCGCTAATCGAATAGTTCAAAACAGCCAGAGAAATGTCGTAAGCCGCTAACGGTTATCAGCGCTCACTCTATCTATCAGCTTCTCTCAATCTTCGAAAAGGACGAGAAAGGAAGAAAAGTGTCAACCGATCGACGGAGGATTGCCAGACATCGATGCTAGAAAGATTTACTATAAATAATGTTTGTATTGTTCAGTAGCTAACTTTTATTATGCCATTAATACAATTATCGTAAATTGATATTTCAGTGTAATTAAATACGCTAGAGTTGTTCGTGGTGCTCAATTGTGAATCAATCCATCTTAAAGATTTTACGTTATTGAACGATGCCAACGACTGGGAAGAGCACAGCCCGCACAGCTACCAAGGGTGAGCGAGTTAGTAAGCACGCGGCAGCCACAGAGAAGAGAGCTCTGAATTGTACCTTGTCTGCGGGACCCTTTGGAGGTCCCGACTTCGTTGTCTCTAACCATATGTAAAAGTGAACTACTCATAATTTCTCAATTAACGTAATGTAATTGGCTGTCCGCGGAACACATAACAACGTCATCTCGGAATCCACGATTAAGATGAGTCTCTCATTCAGTACATAATTCCTGAAGC
This sequence comes from Morinoia aosen, assembly GCA_030386875.1. Taxonomy (NCBI): domain Eukaryota; kingdom Metazoa; phylum Arthropoda; class Malacostraca; order Amphipoda; family Talitridae; genus Morinoia; species Morinoia aosen. Next base: position 91,231,255 of record CM059561.1, on the reverse strand, counting down.
ATCCCCATCTCGAGTTCTTTGTGTGTAGGCTTAAATGAATGCCTTCAGCATACATCTATAATGTTAATTGTAACGTAAATTAGATGCGCAATGATTCTTTTCTTTATAAATGTTACTTGTAACGTAAATTAGATGCCCAATGATTCTTTTCTTTATAAATGTTTCTTGTTACGTAAACTAGAAGCGCAGTGATTCTTTCCATGTCGTTAAATTTGTAACAAGACAGGTAAATAAATAACGGTGTGTCATATCAGTATTATTTCCTGTTTAGTTAGAGAAAAAGAGGTTAATAATCATATTCTGTTCGGTAAATAATAATATACGCAACCAAATTAATAATAATCAATAATAATCTATTTTCTACCAATAATATAATTTATTACAATAATTATAACTGATGACATTGAAAAGTCTCGGTCTAATTTTGATCTTTATCAACTAAAATAAAAGATAGTGGCCTTCTGTCACGACGATTATCAAAAGAAATGACATCAACTGAAAGAAACAACGATAAAATACGACAGAAAAGAAATGCCTCACGACGAAGTATGCGAAGAAAAGAGGGATATAACAGACGGTTTCCCCCGTAAAGTCGGTACCCATTTCCGACACCTGGGTTGAGTGATGTATTGTGCTTGAGTTTTCCCTTATACCCAACGGGGAAATCGCCGCGCAGCGCCGGGATTCGAACCCTCGGCACCTTCATGGAAGGGCGATGCCTTTAACACTGTGCCACGGCGAGCAACTACAGTAGTCGCCGTTCCGTCTAATTTTGACTCTTTTCTCACTTGCAGTGGAGTGTGAGCTGGTTCTGAAGCAACACACAGCTGCAGTTACGGCTGTCGCGGCGCTGGGTGACAGCTCTGTGGTGTCCGGTAGTCTAGATACTACAGCCGTTTGCTGGGACCTCGAGTACGGTCAGCCACGAGGCAGAGAAGGAAGTCTTGAGCTATGAAATAGGGTTTGTAGAAATTCATTTGAAATTCTGGCGGACTTCAGACGTTGAAATTTAATAAAAGCTAGACGTCTTACCATAAATATTCATAGTTATGATGGTCACGAATACAAACAACATGATCAAGTACGATCGTTTGGTGTCCAGGAGAGGCGATGGGGGAGTTGGTAGGCCACACCGCCGCGGTGGTCGGCGTACAAGAGTGGGAGACATCCCTGCTCACTGCCTCCTTCGACGGCACCGCCCGCATCTGGGACCTCAGAACTCACAAGTAAAGTTCACCAGCGATGGTGTTCCAGAGCCCATTTATTTCCGAATGTAAATTTGGCAACAGCCACCGCACAGTTTTTAAGGTTATACTATTGTACTATCTGACACGAAAATAGAACCTATACTACACACACGTGTAGAAGGCAGACTGAACAGTTGAAGTAGTACACCTGCAGCAGCTAGCCTGATGCGCTTTCAAATCTCGAGTCCGCTGTGCAGAAACACCAAATTAGTTATCCAAAGCAAAGCACTAGAGTTATTCTCTTTGGCTAGTAAAAAATTATTTTTGCCCTCTAAATGATCAAGTATACTGATGTTGATATTCATCCCTGATGTTGATATTCATATAAACGTTCAAGATGATTAGCAGCAAACCGCTTTGGTTAAGAATGCTAAGATACAGTAGATGCTGCGTTCCTGCAAGGCGCCCTAGTTCGCTCACAACACTCTCAGGGATGGTAAAACATGTTAGAACTAACATTTCAATTTAAATACACTCCTTATATAAAGAAGATTGCTCTCATTATACGCAGAGAAGTCTCAGGCTAAATAATTAATGAACGAGATAAAACTAAAACAACTCGAGTCCACTACACGAGATTTAAACGGCTATAGAGTAAACAAAGAACAGCAACAAGATAACTCTTTTCACCTCAATGCACGAACAGGAATTTTTAACCGGGCTGATGCTCCTCAGTACCCTGGCATGGGATCAACCTTCCTGTTCACTGCAGGAGTTTATACGAAATGTTTCTTTAATTTCTGCTAGGCTTAAGTGAAAACAATCGATAACTTAACGCAGAGCGTATCTGCAGCCAGTCCACAATCACTCTGGTTGTTCTCCCAGATGCACCCACGCGGTGGGCGGTGGTGACTACAGCCTCAACGCGGCCAGACTTCACCCAGCGCTTTGTGGCAGGCTGGCCACCGCTGCCACGGATGCCGCGGCGCGTGTGTGGGACTTGAGGTGGCCTGACCGAGTGGCTGTGATGGTGGAGCATGAAGCTGAGGTGTGGCACTTAAGGAACGCTGTGCCATGAGTGCGTGTTGTAATGTGCTCGTCAGTGAACAATTTGGTGGCTATCATCGAAATATTCGAAAACAACGTGCTAATCTGGTGTTGATACTTACTCACACTTCTGTTGATGCTTTCATTGATGCCACGATTTTTATTCTCACGCAATTTTTCAGCGGGTTTCTACTTCCGGGTGCGATAAATAAGCTGCATGGAACCATCTGGCAGTTGGAGATGGAAGTACTGGGGCCATAGAGATAACATGACTCTTCTATATTTTGTATTCACTGTGACTGGGATGAAGAATAGCATTTCCAATGACAAAGTTGATTCAAATTAAAACTATCGCGTCCTTTTCTTTACTTTATAGTCTATTTCTCTGATGAATGATTTACCTCACCGCATAACGCTCAAATTTGACTGCGTTCGGAAAATATCTCTTCGGGAAATCGCATTTTTATAGAATAATAATATTATTATATTAGTTTCTAGAACGAAAGTTGCACCTTAGTAGAGTTTGTTAAACACGAGACCGGCATTGCAGTCCAGTGAAGCTGCTTCGAGATGTGACCGAGAGACACATTGGTGGGTGTTGTGGTTCTGACCGACAGCACTCACGCAGAGATACGGTGCGAGCAGGTGCTGGACGTGGCGTGGGACGTGAGTGGACACCAGGTGGCAACGGCGGGCCTCGACGGCAGGGCCATCGTCACCAGGGCCGAGGACGGAACGCATTTGGCAACACTGAACGCTCACCACGAGCACTTCAACAGGGTAAATAGCGAGGGTACTGTTTTGAATAATTACGGCATTTTCGTTAAATTTTGAAGACATAGTGCAGAGGCCGATACATGTAAATTTACGGGTGATCTATTTACCTAGCGAAATCTGTCTAATAAGGGATGCGTATACCAAGGGCAGACCTGTAGGGAGGTACAATTACAGCCTAAAGCCTTTAAATACTGCATTGACAATGCTTGTACATGCATGTTTGTTTTAACATGCATGTTGCTGAAAGGATCAGCCAGTAAAATCTCAGAGCCCTAGTGCAAGCCCAACAAAGGTGCCCACACTCAAAAAAAGCCGTGATGAACGGCTGACAGTGACTCCTATACAGCCGTCGTACGTGATGTGACTTATTGCCAACCGACGTGAAGAGAGTAAAGAGAGCATAATCATTTTATCGTTACGTCCTAGGACTAGAAGTAGAATGGAGAACATTTAGAGAGGATGACGGGCTAAGTGCATTGAAAATAGTAGTGATGAAAAAAGAGATTTGAAATAGAGCGGAATTTAACTTTTTCAGGGAAGCGAAAGGTGAGAGCTAACACCTGTTGAAAGAATGGAGATACCAGTAAATTTTGGGAAATCAGTACATGTGTTACCACTTTTGAATATAGGATGCAAATGGTAAAAGTATTATTGAACTCCCACAACGGACATGCCTGCAGAGACTGCTCTGTAATCCGATTGGTGCGATCCAGCGTGCCTGCCCAACTCTGCTGCGTGGTCTCTCAACCCGTGTGGCCAAGACGCGTACTTGAGGGCTGATGCAATTGGGGATAACTTGTTTTACCATGACCTGTAGTACATTATAGATTACTGTTTCATGAAGAATAGCCTCTAGAAATGTGCCCAGCGGCCATAATAAGACTTTGTGCTCACAGCTAACACTGATGTTTAAAAAGTTTACAATTCAACCAAGAAACTAAGTTTTCCAATATTTTCACTATAGGTTTTACTCCCAGGTGATGTTCAGCAGCAGAGATGACCAGGTGTTGATGACGTGCGGCAGTGACGAGTCTGTGACTTTCTGGGGCCTGCCTTCTGGCACCCAGCTGCAGGTTAGAGAGGGACGTGCGCTTATTTTTGCAATCAGGCAGTAGAGTTCCGCTCATGTTTTTTCGTTTTGATAGATGAACAATAACTCAAGAATTAGAATGCTCATTAGGTACACATATATATATGTGGTTTTAAGCACAGCTATAGGGGTATAGAAAAGTTGACAATAAGAAAAAATAAGAAAGAGAGATGGACCAATTATTTTAAAAAAAGTTGATACAGGAAATGTGTTACAACACATTGGCTTTTAAAAATTTGTTCATATAAAGGTTCTTAATTGATAGACAAGCCATACGAGGTTGTGTTACGACTATGGCTTTCAAGTGAAGACTTTGTTATGCTAAAATTTTTAAGAAAAATCGTAAATGGAATTCGAAAAAGTATTGTCACGCCATATTGGAACGCAGTCATGAAAATCAAGGCAAGAATTTCGTCTGGAATCGAAATATCTTGGGTTAACTAAAGGGGCTGATCGATATAATACTTATAATTCTTTTCTATCATAACGTTTGTTGGTGAAGCACAATCCTCCTCAAACACGCACACCTGACGACAAATATAAATCTCCTACATTACTGTGACTGTCACACAAATGTCCATAAGATTCAATGAGCTGGTCTACTAGATCGCCAAAACTTAGGCTATTGAATAAAAATCCGTGGAATTACAACACTTAGTTTCAAGCGAAGAGGAACTATTATTCGAAAAATTTTCGGGTGTTGCAGAGAGAAGAGCTGGAAGGACCGCTGGACACTCTGGCGCAGAGTTCTGACGGCGCCACAATCGCTGCCTGCAGAGCGGGGAGCAGTCCTGCCTTGTGTCTCCTCAATGTTGACCAATAGATCTCATTAATGCCTACTAATAAACCAGAGTGTGTTTAGTCTTTAAAAACATAGTTTTATGAAAACTTATTTATCCGTTCAGTCTCCCACTCCTGAATACGAATTACAATAGAAATTTAGCGTGAGAACGCGGGACTCTATTTTAAGTCGATCAATATGAAGACCAACAATTAAAATAATCTTTTTTCACGCTTGATTTATTTTAAAAATAAGAATAAGCTTTAATTCTACACGTAATAAAAGTAAATTTTCAACTTGAATCCAGGTTGTTGAAATGAGAAAATTAAAATTATTTAATTTAAGTCATGTATCACGTCTCCTCTACAGATATGGTTTACAAAACTACGTCACTAGACCATTTACAACTTCTGTCAAAATAAATGCTATTATATCCCACGCTTTTTTACATTGGACATTGTATCTAGCTTCGCTTCAACTTATTTCACATTCAGAAATTTTATTTCATATGGAAGGATTTTACTGAACTCAATGTACGTAAAGGTTTTCAACTATGACATCAAACACAATTGTTTCCGTGACGCCAAATTTAACGACAAAATTTTGAATAAATATTTGAAGTCCTGTACCTAGAACGCATTCGATATTCCGGTTTTGGTATGAGTATGTTGTTCAAGTTTAAGGATGATACAAGGACATAACAAAAATGGTAGGGTTTCTAGAGTGAGCAATAATATATTTAAAATACATATGTATGAATTTAGTGCATAATTTCTTATTTTATTTAAACTATTCACTACAAAAAATTTTTTTCTTTCATTCAAAATTATATTGTAGCTCTCAATAGCTCATATTTTTGCACTCTGATGTTCGAAAAAACGTCTTTCTAAGCTTGTGCTCACCCATTAGAAGACTAATATTTATGCCTTTATGTATTTGTTCCTAGATTTCACGTCTATCAAGCTATATTAAATTTGCTTGTTTTCATCTGAAATTTGATGCCATTATTATGGATAAATTGACAGCATAATATATATTAAGTCTTACACATGCTCTGTAAGGTAGAGGAAATAAAGTAAATAATAGAGCACATTAAGGAAAGGTAATACAAGTTATTTTTTTAATGGAATTCAGGTTCAAGAAAATTAAAGTAAAATCAGGGTTTTAAAGATGATCCTGATGAGGAGGAAGTAATTTACGTTTGAGATCGACTAGTTACTGGAAATTCCAGCAAAAGTATGTTCCAATTTCAGCGTCTCTAATATAGTCAGTTTTTTCTCTCTTTTCTCATTTGTTGCTTTCGTTTTCCGATTTCGGCTATTCTTTTACGAAATTCCCTTTCGATTTCTTTCACGTTAATTGTCTTCACTTCCTTATTCTGGTACTAAGTAGGAGTACATTAACTTCCTCGCCAGTTTTATTTTGCACTGTTGCTACACCAGTATTTCTTAACATAACAGAAAAAATTTACAATGATATAGAAAAAAAATTAACTCCCCTACTATTGATTGATCTCTCCAAAGCTTTCGACAAAGTTAGGCATAGAAAACTTCTACAACAAATTTCAAACCTCAGAATAGACAACTTAGTGGTTTGAAAGCTACCTACTAAACCGTTCTCGTGCAGTGTGCTCGAATAACAAAATGGCACCATTCATTCCAAATAGTTTTGGCATTCCCCAAGGTTCAATCCTGGTCCCGCTCCTATTTTCAATTTTCATCAATGATTTTCCCACTATGCCGACGATCGAATACAAAAATCTACACGTATGCTGATGATGTACTAACTGTCATGACAAGTTCGACAGCGGATTTGAAAGAAACACAAGCCAACGCTTAAAACCTTCTTAGAAATCTGAAATTGGGGTAAGACCATAATGGCCTCAAACTTAACGCGAGTAAAACGCAATGCATTATTTTTGGATCACAGAACGCGACTAGAAATGTACCGCAGTTTACGCTAACATTTGGAGACGATAAAATTGAACCAGTAGATAAGGTAAAAAATTTTGGTGTTTGGTTTGATGAAAATATAACTTTCAATTCACTCGTAGAAACAATGTGCAACAAAATTAATGGAATGGAACCTCAATGTTCTTTCATCGCATTACGAACACACTCGACGAAAAATCTAGATTATTAGTGATTCAGTGTTTAGTTTTATCGCGCCTGGACTACAGCAGTCTAGTGTGGGGAGATTTACCTCAATATTGTCAAGAAGAGTTGCAAAAATGTATTAACTTCGCAATCAAAGTAGTAAGCAAAGGAAATTTCAAACAACACGATCATACCACCCCTCTTTTAAGAAAACTTGACTGGACCCCAAAACCAAATAGATTCTTGATCCAAAAAACTCAACGAGTGTTCTCATCTCTGTACCTCCCTCAGAGCAATGCAGATGTGGTAAAAAAATTTCCATCCAATATCCTAAACAAAAAAAGAAATCAAAGGAAAGATGTCTGTGTCAGTTACCGTTCACCAAACGTGGGACAAAAAGCTCTCTCAGGTTCTGGAGCCCTTTTTGGGAACAAGCTTCCCCAGCGTATCAAAAATTCTAAAACTGAAAAAGAATTCAGAGTAAATGTGCCACGTCATTTTGTATCTCTGTCATAGGGCCTGCAGCATTTCGGTGTGAACTTCCCATTTACCTGAAATTTTGATTTTCCAGAAATTTATGTTAGAAAATTAGAAATTATTTCATTTTACGTCCGCTAAGTCATTCTAATATTGGTCTTAATTATTTCTGATGACTATAATGAGCACCACAGCCGTCAGTTCAATACAGCGGAATGAAGGTCTTTTTTTCCGTCACTAATAGTATTTCCTCAGCTTTAATTTTATTTTCTCTTTTCTCTTTTCTTAACATCCTTATGACAAACAAACTCTGAAATACATTTTTGTGTGCATATCAATACACCGGTTTATAGATGTGAGGGTTGTGCTACGTTTTTAATAAATTATTTTTTGCCTAACGTTGTCTCACTATTTCGAAATCATTCACGAAGATGTTTCAATCGATTTCGGCTGGGCTGGGGGGAGGGGGGTAAGTTAAAAATTTTTATTTTTTTTAATTTTTCAGTGCGTTCAGCGCACATTAGCAGTGAACTTTATTACTAATTTCTCAGCATCACGATATATTTGAAGTTCGTTACGTGTTAAAATTCTCAGCAAATTGCTTATCATTTTACTAAATCACACTATAGTCAATAGGTAAAATGCAACGTTTCAATGCCACTGGCATCATCATCAGGCTGAAAAGATGAAAAGAAAACTGGTCACTCAATAGAATTGAAACAATCATACAGGCAAAAACAAAGACCATTAATAAAATTAATGCAAAAACACATGAATGTAAAATACCAAGACTAACTTTCTCAACACATGTTCACTTAGCCGAAGAATAGAGCGAAATGGTGGACTGCAACGATTGTTCCAACAATTTACGGCGCGGTTCTTTTAAACAATTTCAGAGCAAAAAAATCATTCATATTTTCATTGAGGGAAGGTTTGAGTTTATGGATATGTAAGGCTTCAATAATGTGAATATGCTGTTTTTTACGGACATTATACAATACTTTAGTAGCTGGATAGAGATCTTCATTAGAGGGCTTGGAGCTGTGATGAATACGGAAATGGTTAAAAATTGAGCCTTGATACTTATGTGCATTTAACCGCTGCTTAAGGGTCATTCTAGTCAAGCCAATGTAACAGTTGTTGAGAGACATACATTCTCTCCTCATACATTTAAATTGATAAATTACATTGGCCCTATCTAGATCCCTGACCGCAGGCATTGAAATATTGTTTTTCACAACAAGGTTACTGATTTTGCGATTTTTGTAATAAATAAAAATTTTTAGTCTGTTATTACTATCAACAGGCTTGACAAAAGTGCGTATTATATTCTTAAAGACTCTTTCATCTATTTTGTAGTTAGGGTGCATTTGATTTTCGTAAAAAATCTTGACGTAACTGGAACATGCATTAGCATGGTTATAACCGTTTACTATTCTACTCAAAAAATTATTAATTTTGCAGTCAACAAGGGTATTAGGGAAATTATTGTTTACCAGTAACCGTTTTATTCTAAGTACTTCTATGTGAAAATTTGCCCAACTACTGCACACTTTGTAGGCTCTATTCAATAATGTAGAAATTACACCTTCCTTGTAAGTCTGTGGAGCTTCACAATCATAATTAATAGTTTCCCCTGCATGTGAAGGCTTAGTGTAAACTGATTAACACGTAACGAACTTCAAATATATCGTGATGCTGAGAAATTAGTAAAGAAGCTTTCAAAGTGCGTGTCGGCTATACTGTTTAATGAGACGTGTCTGCGAGAAGGTTTTCTCCCGACCTATACCAATGTTCGCGTTTATGATGAAGAAGTCAGACAGTCTAATTTGACCCACAACTTTAGGAAGAACTTGCTGCTGCATGAAGTGGAACAGAAAACAGCATTGAAGAATCAGTTGGAACCTGCACTCAAAAATGCCATTCAGAATTTTCATTTTTAAGCCCATGAAGAAGTTTTACCTCTATTCGACGAAGCTATGCAGTTCACAAGAGATCGTGAAAATGAAAAAAACTTGGCAGCAATCTCCCGTAAGCTGAATAAACTCTACAATGGAAATTTGCTCCTGCCCGAGAAACAAGACAGATTTTTAAATTTAACTGACCAGGCTCTAACTGACGTTGAAAAAAGTATTTTAAACCTGGGTTGGAATTATCACACAAGTAGCCGTTTTGACCCGATCAAAAAACAATTGGAACTAGAATTAGTGTACCAAAATATTCTCCGCCTCAGTAGAGATGGGACTGTTTCGGTGGAGCCTAACTTTGATGCTGCCCTCATAGCTGAAAGCACCCGCAATCGGAGCATGCGAAGTCGTTCCGGAATCACTCAAGATCAGCGCCAGGCAATACGCAACTTACGGAGTAATAAAGACATTGTGATCAGGAAAGCGGATAAGTGCAATATGTATGTTCTTCTTAAATTTAATGATTATAAGGCAAAGTTGGACGCAATACTTGCTGACAATACTAAATTTGAACAATTGGAACGTGACCCCACAGAAAAACTAAAGAAGAAACTCAATGAACTGATTTCTGTTGTTAACGCTGTTCCCAACGAATTCGACTTGAAGAAATTAGAAGGTCATTATCAACCTGGTTATATTTATGGTAATGCTAAAATTCATAAAAACAAGAATGACCCACCGTTGAGACCAATAATATCGCAACTTCCTACTGTTACCTATCCTGTTGCTAAGACTTTAAACCGAATAATAACACCGTATCTTCCACAAGATTACGTTCTCAAGTCAACTGATGAATTTATTACATTGTTACGCGGTAAGAAGCCAAGTGGAGTGATAGCATCGCTGGACGTAGAATCTCTTTTTACTAATGTTCCTGTTGCTGCTACCATCGAAATAATTTTAGATTACATCTATAAGAGTGAAAATCTTCCTGCACCTCGTCAGTTCCCGCGTCATCTCATGAAGCAACTTCTAACCATTTGCACAACTGAAGCTCCGTTTCGCCACATTGACGGCAACTTGTTCCGCCAGGTGGATGGCGTGGCTATGGGATCACCCTTGGGACCAACGTTTGCTAACTTTTATATGTGCTTTGTGGAAAACATGGTCTTAAGCGCCTTGCCTACGAAACCGCTTGTGTATGGTAGATATGTTGACGATATATTTGTGGCGGTGGATAGTATTAATCAGTTGGAAACGCTAAGAGATTTGATGATGGGTAACTCTGTTTTGACGTTCACATATGAAATCGGTGTAGAGGGGAAGCTGCCATTTTTGGACGTTCTTGTTGAGGCAGCAGAAGTTTCTTATCAGAGATCAGTTTACACTAAGCCTTCACATGCAGGGGAAACTATTAATTATGATTGTGAAGCTCCACAGACTTACAAGGAAGGTGTAATTTCTACATTATTGAATAGAGCCTACAAAGTGTGCAGTAGTTGGGCAAATTTTCACATAGAAGTACTTAGAATAAAACGGTTACTGGTAAACAATAATTTCCCTAATACCCTTGTTGACTGCAAAATTAATAATTTTTTGAGTAGAATAGTAAACGGTTATAACCATGCTAATGCATGTTCCAGTTACGTCAAGATTTTTTACGAAAATCAAATGCACCCTAACTACAAAATAGATGAAAGAGTCTTTAAGAATATAATACGCACTTTTGTCAAGCCTGTTGATAGTAATAACAGACTAAAAATTTTTATTTATTACAAAAATCGCAAAATCAGTAACCTTGTTGTGAAAAACAATATTTCAATGCCTGCGGTCAGGGATCTAGATAGGGCCAATGTAATTTATCAATTTAAATGTATGAGGAGAGAATGTATGTCTCTCAACAACTGTTACATTGGCTTGACTAGAATGACCCTTAAGCAGCGGTTAAATGCACATAAGTATCAAGGCTCAATTTTTAACCATTTCCGTATTCATCACAGCTCCAAGCCCTCTAATGAAGATCTCTATCCAGCTACTAAAGTATTGTATAATGTCCGTAAAAAACAGCATATTCACATTATTGAAGCCTTACATATCCATAAACTCAAACCTTCCCTCAATGAAAATATGAATGATTTTTTTGCTCTGAAATTGTTTAAAAGAACCGCGCCGTAAATTGTTTTGTTGGAACAATCGTTGCAGTCCACCATTTCGCTCTATTCTTCGGCTAAGTGAACATGTGTTGAGAAAGTTAGTCTTGGTATTTTACATTCATGTGTTTTTGCATTAATTTTATTAATGGTCTTTGTTTTTGCCTGTATGATTGTTTCAATTCTATTGAGTGACCAGTTTTCTTTTCATCTTTTCAGCCTGATGATGCCAGTGGCATTGAAACGTTGCATTTTACCTATTGACTATAGTGTGATTTAGTAAAATGATAAGCAATTTGCTGAGAATTTTAACACGTAACGAACTTCAAATATATAGTGAACTTTATTATCAGAAATAACTCTACATTTCCATAATTGAAATTATTACTATGGACCACTGTTTAATTTACCTCTACATGCCAAATTTTGTAAATATTTGCCACTCAGAAGTGATATCTGGCCACAATAGTATTCCATCTTATCCCATGTACCCATGTCCGTATAATGCTGAAGAGAATACCGATAGCATGTGAAACCCCAGATTTTTTTGCTGTTGATGTTGTTCCTTGACTGTAACCTGAGTTTTCTTTGAAATTTCTATTAGGAAATTAACAACCAGTTCATTTTTACGTTTTTCGAAGTCTTCTTTCACGTTTGCCATTAAAAGAATATTCCCTTTTATATTGGTTTTTCTTTTTATTGTACGTATCAGATTTCCCAAAAATCGCCCTTTTAATTCTATTATATGTCTTCTTTCTTTTAGTTTTTTTTAGAATAATTTCTCACGATTACAGTGAGTTCGACACTCATTTTCGATGTAGTAGGAGGTAGGTTGATTTTTATCTTTTTATTTTATATATATATACCTATGCATTTTCATACATTCATTTTCAATACGTAAGTATATTAATATGTGTGTGCGTGTGTCTGTGTGAATACATATGTACGCACGCAAATACATGGATATATCTGTACGTGAGTATGTAGGTATATGTATATCTACATAACTATATATACATCTTTCTTTTTCTATTTTTTACGTGAATACAATCTGGTTAATTAATTTTACTGCACATGTAAAATGATTCAAAAATCGATCTATCACTACCTCCGAATGAGTTTCTGTGAATAGGAAAAATGAAAAATACAACTAGACAAGTGAAATGAAGCGCAATTTGAGCCATGAATTTTCATTTTGAGTATATATTTGTTTACGCATTTATGCCAAAATTTTCTAGAAATTTGCTACTCATAAATGATATCCAGCTTACACTGTATCTCCATTTTATCCCATGTACCCATGTCCGCATGGTGTTACGGAGAATACCGAGAGGATATGAAATATGTTTTTTTTGCTGTTGTTGTTGTTGTTGTTCCTCGTCGGTAACTGGATTTTTTTAATTTCTGTAAGGAAATTTAGAACCATTTCATTTTTACGTGTTTTGAAGTTTTTTTTCGTATTACTTATTTTTCTTCAGGTTATTTATTACAATTAAACTGAGCTTGACTGTCATTTTAGATTTAGCAAGAGGAAGATTTTTTTATCTTCATTGTATTTTTTATATTCATTTTCAAGACGTATATATATATATGAATATGTGTGTGTAAGTGTGTCGGCATGCATATGTGCAAATGGACTTGTTCACACACAAGTACAGTACATACACACATGTGCATATATATCTTCCCATTTCTATTTTTTACGCAAAAGCAAAACCACAAGACACACTACATTTTACCTAAAAGCTCTACGACCAGTTAACATTGAACCAAATTCCAGAAATAAATATATTTATTGCGATTGCTTAATGATTCATAAATAGATCTATCACTACCCCAGAGGGCATTTCATTGAATAGACAAAAACGAAAAATATAAACAGACAAATGAAATAAAGCACTCGTGAAATAATTATCTTTCTGTCCGTATGCTGAACAAGCCATGAATTTCATTTTGCGTGTAAGTTTGTTTACGCGTTTCTAGATGTGCGTGTTGTGTTCCGCGATGTTCTTTATAAATTACTTTGTGACTAACCTTTTCTCAATACTTGATAGTCATTTACGAGGGTGTTGTTTCAATCTGTTTCGGTACATCGTTTTTTGTCCTTTCTTACTTCGATTCAACTAATAATTTAGGAATTCCGAAGAATTCTTCAGTAGTCTCTGAATTATTAATAAGTTGTCAGCCATCTCTTGGAACGTAAAACATCCGAGAGATGATATTTTTGATTTAAGTAGCCCTTGACGGGTTAATCTATTAGCATGCCACGTATGGTTTGTCTATTAGTACGCCTCGTACAGTTTGTCTATTACTAGTACGCCTCGTATGGTCTATCTAATTGTAAACCTCGGATAGTTTGTCTATTTTTTTTGTGCTCTCCGTGGCACAGTGGTTAAGGGATCAGCCTTGTATGTTGGAGACGAAGGTTCGTATCCCGGCGCTGGCACGGAGATTTTCCCTGTTGGGTATAAGGAAAAGCTCAAGCATAATACCCCACTCAACCCAGGTGTCGGAAATGGGTACCGGCTTTACGGGGGAACCGTCATGGTGTCCTATATATAGGGTTAGTTATAAGACTTTCGAGAAACCAATGCTTAAGATCATATGTATCAGGCTTGATTGGAAATCATCCCAAAGATGCCGATGTTTGTTTTGTTTATTAGAACACCTCGTATAGTTTATCTATTAGTAAGCCTCGTATGATTGATCTATTTGTACAGCTCGGATGTATTGTCTATTAGCACTCCTCGTGTGGAACGTTTGTCTTAGGACGTCTTATACTAAGAAATTTTTATAAGCCACTATGTTGGCTTGTATCTCGTGTGGCAACGTTTTGAGAAATAAACGGTTTTTCTTTGTCCCCCCCCCATGCTAGTCCTCTGTTTGTCAGATTGCTTCTCATTCGGTATCCCTTTCACACTGAGGTTTCGCTGCAAAGCACTCTCACAAAAACGCTGGTTTGTAGTGTATTAGTGCTAGAGAGCGGAAATAGGCTATATTGAAAGGAGGAAGATCTAAAATTTAATTTTACAACTTGCTCTAACTTTCGAAATGGTCGCCAAATGACTCAATACATATATCATTGCAAACGGCAAAATTTGATCATACATTCTGCTAGTTTGACATCGATGGAAGCAATGTTAAATTTGAAATAAATTTAAAATAAAATTTCCTCAACTAAAAATAACTTACAATTGTGCCTGTTCGGAATTATAAGGTTCTATGCATCTCTCGGCGAGCTGTAAATCATTACATCGAATTAGTTTTATTTATGAACGGCGATGTCAAGCATAGAATCTATTATAAAATCAAAATTATATTGTAATGCACAGCTCTGTATCTGAAATGTTTTGACATGGTACTTGATTACAATGATTACCTGACTCGCTATACTCGTGTACGCGTATATGTAACGTCAGAACCATTGCGATATTGCGTGCTGATCTGCCTCATTTAAAATTTACATTGCCCATTGGTTTTTATATTGTCTCTAAGACAATGCTCAACTGGTTCATATGGTATTGTTCTCGTTGTGCATCTTTAAAAAAAATTCATACAACTTCAAATTGGCTGTCGTTATTGCCCCTCATCGATCGAAGCCTGGTACACACTCGTTACTGTTTGGGAGTCTCTCGTTTTGTAATTCTTCCTTCCAGCTCTTTTCTGTCTAACAGCTAGAGATTCATCTTCCTCTCAGTTACTTCTGTTAGGTTCGGCCGTGGGTATAGCCAAACCTAAACGTAAATCGATAAGTATTTGTAAACCATGAGAAGGGTAATGAGGCAGGCGAGGAAACTCAGCTTTTGTCTCTGGTTTATTTGAAGGAGCCGGAAAGGACCGCCGAGTCTTGCTTTACTGAAGAACTTGGCTGAAGATGGTTCGCAGTCCGTGCAGGCGGTAGGCTCCGGCTAGTGACGAAATCGACAGTGTGGGTGTGTTTGGGAATTTATATAAGCCCAATTTATAAGACTTTGAAAGACCCGTGACGTTGGTAGTCTCAATTTAAGGTAGCGGCTTATTTAATTCCAAGCCGGACAAGATAGTTATCGTAGTGGAAGCAGGGAGTTGAATTTGCAAAGGAATAATTTGTAGTTTTTCATTTAAGGCCAAACAAGGCCAAAACAAAGTCCCAACAAGAGAAGAAGGCCCAAAACTAGTTCCAGAAAAGGTAGTCCCATGAAAGGCCCAGGGGAAAACTGAGTGTGTGTTGGCGTTTGGTGATGACGTTGAGGTCCTGCAAAAATTCGAACGCTGGATGAGCAGTCCAAGGAGACATCAAGGAAAATTCCACCACTGACAGTCCCCAACATCGTAAATAATAAACTCCCACAAAGTAGACTCCGAGAAATCCTACAGATCCGACACGAGCCAATTTAATAAATCGCTCTTTTGTCAAGCTCAGGAGATAGGACAGATTTTTGTAGCTGGCAAGCTTGTTCACTAATGCCTTTGGCTTTAATATCTGAGCATGAGGTTTAAGAACTTCCGGAAATGACAATCGTTATTCATTAGCGAAACCACATGCAATTAAGCACAAGATCTACGGAATATCATGGAATATCCACAAAACTGCAACTTTTGCAAGAATCTGGAGGACAGCAAATCCTGTGATTTTTAAGGCAGTAATATCGGTGATTAAATTTATGGAGTTATGGAAAACACATGACTTAACAACAAATGATTCATGAAGCAGCAAGAAAAGACATACAACAACTAAAATTGCATAGAATGAGAATTAATGCTTTTTTTCAGTACTCTAGAACATCCCTATATCCGTACCAGAAATAACAGGGAAAAAATCCTAACTTTCATTAAGATCACTACTACTGAAAAACACTGACAAGCATCATTGATAAAAAAATAAGGAATAATATCTACACTGAGAAAAGAAACACTAAACGTGTTTGCTTGCACAGAAAGAAATTGTGCGCAAAACGAAACATGAAAATCAAGGTGACGATGACCCGGCGGTTTTTACGCGTCGCCATTTGCAATAAACCGCCGGCATAACATCGTACGCATTCACGAAGGCAGATGCTAGTATGTATTTTTTTGTCGCAAGAATAAGCAGAATTGATTTAAATTTGTTGATAGTGATTTATATTGAAATAAGTGCGATTAAACGCAAGATTTAAGGAGTATGAAATATATATATAAAATAAAACTAAAAACTTTAGCAGGCATATGCATGAATAATTTTCGTAATCTATAATCCGTACGAAATTGTTAAAAATTATTCCCAATCATTATTTCACGTCACACACTTCAGAAAACTACTGCACTTTATGTTGTGAAAAAGAATCTTATTCCAAATGCGTAAAGTGCGACTTTAAATCACAGAGTCATGACACGAGACGGCAGTTTGTGCTTCGCCATCTTGGCAAACAAAGAGACCGGCAACAAAAACGCCAGCAGTTCTGTCGTGCTCTCTCACGAGTATTTTATGAACGAATTTCAATATCAATATGACCGCTGCAAAATTTATGACTTTCAGTAAGGGAAAGGACGTAGTTGAATATCTAATATAAATTATTGACACACGAAATGCACGTGACGTGCAAAGTTCACGCTAAGTCATGTTGAGATATCCTCTGAATGAAACATGCTACATCACAACGTCTACGCATAACTACGTATCTAAATACACAGCACTGTCACTATTTATACTCACTGAACACGAAAAAAGAACACGATTATTTTCTAACACAGATTTACTCACGAGAAGTGCTGTAACACCGAGCTAGAGAGACGCCAATGTGAAAGTGCGTTTTGAAAAGAGACGCGCCACTGCGCAGTATTGCCATTCAGGGGCTCCTCTCTCGAAAAATGTCGAGTGTTATTTTATTGTCTCATGCATTTACACAAAAACTTCAATGATTACGAATTAGAAGTAGAAAATAATTAATAATAAATTAGAGTAAGATTTTTAATGCTAATAATTATTTTATTTAAGTACAAATGGGAAAATCTATAGTTTTTACGCTCTGTAGCGAATGCTACATTACCCCCCAAGGCACAGACCGAAAGGTCCACCCGCTGCAATCATTTGTAGCGGGAAGGAGTTCGAACAACGCGACCATGCCGGGTTTGGCGGTCGGAAAATCTTACTAAGCGGGGAAGTTTCACCAAACGGGTCTGCAAATTTAGATCGGCAAGAGTTCTAGGAACACGAGTTACTGCAGCGGGCTCGTCTGGTCTATCCAGACTTGTCGCTGTTTCAGTAAGAGGGCTAGAATTAGAATCAACGATAGGCTTAGGGTTTGAATGTACAGGCACATAGAAAGGATTACACTCAAGTTGACTAGGCAACAATGCAGCCAACTGAGGAAGCTGAGATGGTAGATATGATCGAGTCTCAGTGGGAAGGGAAATCTGTGGAGAGAATGATGAGTTAGAAGTTACACTATGATCGGAAGTGTACGCGACTTTTAATCGATCAATGCTCACAGGGTCGTGTGAACCAGATCTTTCAATGATGAAATATTTGGGCGTTTTTTTCAATATTTTGAATGGGCCATCATAAGGGCGCGTGAGTGTAGGTTTGATGGCGTCATTTCGGACGTACACATGTGTGCAGTCTTGCAACGCAGGATCTAATTTGTCTTTTGTTTGACTCATTCGTGGAGCAACATACTTGATCTGACGCATGCAATCTTTGAGACAGGTTACATATGCGGAACGGTCAGCGGATGAAAATTCAGGCAAAGGTTTTGGGTCAACAATGTCGCCGGGGAGACGAAGCGTCTTCCCGTAAAGCATCTCTGCTGCTGTGCATTTCTGATCTTGGCGATACAAATTCCTAATACTCAGCAGTACTACTGGAAGTCTGTCAGTCCAATCGTGACTGCAATTAAGGCAGCGCAGCGCAGCCTTCAAGTCTCTGTGGACTCTCTCAATAAGTCCATTCGACTGCGGATGGTAAGCGGTAGTGCTGGTGTTAGTACAACCTAAGGCGGTGCTAAGCTCACTCCAAAATTTGGAGGTAAATTGTGATCCCCGGTCATGTGTGACACTTAAGGGAACCCCAAATCTGGAAATCCAGTTACTCATGAAAGCGCGCGCTACAGTCTCAGTTTGGGTATCAGGGAGAGGCACGGCCTCAACCCATCGAGAAAACCTATCAATGATGGTCAACAAATAAGACTGACCACGCGATAAAGGCAAAGGACCCACCAAATCTAGGTGGACCGCGTCGAACTTGTGACCTGTGAATGCACAACTCTGAGGCGCTGCACGATTATGTTTCACCACTTTACTACTCTGACATGCATGGCAATTTTGCACAATTTGCTTGACCTCCTTACGCATCGCTGGCCAGACGAAACGATCGGAAATCAAACGCAATGTACGGTTAATACCAGGATGAGAGAAGGAATGGTAGTGAAGAATAGCTACTCTGCGGAGAGTCGCAGGAAGATACAAACGAGAAAGTCGCTCGGCATCACGGTACACGCCGTCAACCAAGGTTAATTTCAGAGAGGAAGTGTTAGAAGGTTTGAGAAGATCCTGGAGTTCAGGATCCTCCTTTTGAGCGTTACTAATATTTCCGAAAGTGATTTCACCACTGGTTTGGACAGAGTTGATACGGGAGAGGCAGTCAGCGACAGTATTGTCGAGACCTTTGATATATCGGATATCAGTGGTGAATTGACTAATGAAGGAAAGGTGTCGAGCTTCTCTCGGGGAATGTCTTTCAGAAGGCATCTTAATCGCTGAGGTCAAAGGTTTGTGGTCTGTGTAGATCACGAACTCCCTTGCCTCTAGAGCATAGCGAAAGTGTCTCACAGACAGATAGATAGCAAGGAGTTCCCTACCGAACGCGCTATAAGCACGCTCAGTGGGCGACAGCTTTTTGGAAAAGAAGGCAAGAGGAGAGATACTAGTACCTACTTGTTGTTGCAAAACAGCACCTACAGCAGTACTTGAGGCGTCCACTACCAGACTGAAATCAGCATTAGCAATAGGGTAGGACAATTCAGTCGCGGTAGCTAACTTATGCTTAATCTCCTCAAACGCTTTTCGCGCATCCTCCGTCCATTTTACCTCAGTAGATTTACCTTTTCGTTTCGGTTCGAGCAAGTCTGACAAAGGGGCTAAAGTTTGAGCACAGTTGCGTATGAAGCGATGATAGAAGTTAACAGAACCTAGGAACCTTCTTAGTTCCTTCTGGGTCTGTGGAAGAGGAAAGTTTTTGATCACTTCTACTTTGGAAGGCAAAGGTTTTAGACCTAGGCTAGAGATTTCATGACCTAAGTAAATCAGTGATGGCTTTCCGAGCTCACATTTTGCAGGATTTACCAGGAGTCCATTGTCGGACAGTCTTTGGAAAACGACCCTAAGATGGTCTTTGTGCAACTCCGGGGTTGTGGATGCCACTAGGATGTCGTCTAGATAGACATAGGCGAAAGTGAGATCTGAGAAAATTTCAGCCATGTGCCTTTGGAACGTCTGAGGAGCGTTCCTTAAGCCATATGGCATCTTTAGAAATTCAAAGAGACCAAACGGAGTGATTACCGCGGTCTCAGCGATAGCACTCTCATCAAGTGGAATTTGATGGAAGGCGTGCTGAAGGTCTATCTTTGAGAAAATTTTAGCTCCCTCTAAATTTGTACTGAAATCATGAAGATAAGGAATAGGGTAGCGATCAGGTAGAGTAACGGCATTCAACCTGCGAAAATCCCCGCACGGTCTGAATTCACCGTTAGCCTTGGGTACTAGCAAAAGAG
Source organism: Morinoia aosen (assembly GCA_030386875.1). Classification (NCBI taxonomy): domain Eukaryota; kingdom Metazoa; phylum Arthropoda; class Malacostraca; order Amphipoda; family Talitridae; genus Morinoia; species Morinoia aosen. Next base: position 91,211,017 of record CM059561.1, on the reverse strand, counting down.
GGCTAGCCCAAGGACTTTTGGAACTGCGGTTGATGCCGCATTCTTGCATGCGCGCAAATTCTTTCTTGGCTAAAGCCAATCGATCAGGCGGTAGTCGCCTTGCTCGGGAATAGACGGGCGGACCGGTAGTTTCGATATGGTGTTTCGTGCTAGTCTGCATTTTTTTTAAAGCTAAGTTAGAATTTGTTAGTGCAGGATAATCTGCTAGTAACTGCTCAAACATGCACTCTTCCTTGAAGGCGATAGAGAAGGAATGCAAGACATTATCTCTAGTTATGCTACAAGCGGGAATTGAGATCTGTGTCTCCTCGTCCCTAATTCTACGGTTTTTAACATCTACAAGAATCCAAAACTTCGCTAGAAAATCCGCGCCAATGATAGGCTCTTGGACTTCCGCGACGAGGAAAGTGAAGAGAAAGTTTCGCCTCAATCCCAGACTGCACTCTAATACCCTTTCCCCGTAACAAGCTATTGGAGTGCCATTTGCGGCGCGTAGTGTCGCCACTAGGTTATTCTTTTTGTCTTTAGCCGTGGCTGGGATAATTGACACACTGGAACCAGAGTCGATTAAAAATCGATATTTGGTTGTGGGATCAAGAATCTTCAAGAGGCGAGTAGTCTGGGAATGAGGCAACGCAGTACTCACTACTATGCGTTGCTGTTGGCGTTTCCCGAAGTCATTTCGGTATAACGAGGGCAAAAGCGTGAGGCACATTTGCGAGCTTGGTCACCAAATTTCATGTGGTACCAGCATAAATTACTACTAGCATCACGAGAGCGCGACCGAAAACGGCGGTCTTGATTTGACCTATCATAAGATCTACCTCTATCAAAACGTTGAGGAGGAGGAAAAAGATGATAGTTGGAGGGATAGTCATAGGGATAGTCGTAGGCATTTTGGTGGCTTTGGAATCTCCCTGGGCCTTGCTGAATGTGAGCTACACTCTGACCTAACTGGCAATTCTGTAAAGCTTGCTTTAGCTCAGCGATGTCTTGCTGCATCTTATCTATTGTGGCTGAGGATTGGTTTTGAGCAGTATTTGACGGGCTAAAATTTGCAGCTGCTGCGTTCAATGAAGCTACCTGCGGTGCTTGTGACACGTTTAGGTTGCGCATCACTGTCTCAGTGGACTCTGCAAGCTTCTCTAAAGTTTGATCCGGGCTTGTTAGCGATAGGAATGGACGCACATTGGAAGAAAGTTTACTCATATACACTTCTTTCAGAAATCCCTCAGCTACGGCAACACCCGCTGCCAGTCTGTGCAACTCTTTAACTAACGACGTGGGAGAGAAAGAGACAGAGACAGATGGAATTGCTACAAGGCTTCTGAATTTGTCCGCATCGGACATCTGAAGCTTTGCTAAAATTTTGCCTTTCAAGATTCCGTAAGGATTTGCAGCTGGAGGGTTTTCTAGCAACTGATTGGAGTCATTTAACAATTTTGTGGGAGCTGCGGACACAAGGGCGTAAAATTTGTCATGTTCATCCCTTATTTTATGATACCTAAACATTGCCTCCACTTGGTTAAACCAAGTGTGGCTGTCTTCTGGAATGAAAGGCGGCAGACTAAGAGGTTTTGTGCGCGCTCGATCTTCATTATCTGAGTCAGGCATGCTAGGAAGTTTCTTTTATGAATGCGAAAATGAAACTATAACTGCTCGGAATTACGTATTCAATGCCTAATAAATTTTTGATATTAAAGGTGTCACAGGTTTGCGTTATTACTTTACCTACTCAATCATTCAAATAAAGTTGAAAAGGAAAGAAGAAAATATAAAATTGGAAACGAAAATTTATGCAGTATGCGGCAATTAGCGTAGGCACAAAAAAACAGGTGAGAAAAATTATTTTTCTACCTACTCAATCGATCAATAACGTTGAAAAAACGGAGAGAAAGAGAGAATGGAAACGCGAATTTTTACGGTAGTCAGAATAAGCGTAAAGCACGAAAATAGGAGAAAAATATTTTTCCTACCTACTGAGGCACATAAAACAAACAAGGACAGGATAGCGCTGAAAAAAAAAATTTGTTAGAGCTGCTCAGAGAACATCCATTAACACGGTTAAATCCATAGAAATTCTCAAGGACTACGACATGGGAAACTTATCACTACAATGATATGCCAAAATTAACCTCTCTCACAATTTCTCAAACACTTATCGAGTTGAATAGTTTTTATTTAAGTTTTAAGGCTGGGGTTTTAATCTTTGGGGTTTTAAAACTCTGGGTGTCACCAGTGTTAGGTTCGGCCGTGGGTATAGCCAAACCTAAACGTAAATCGATAAGTATTTGTAAACCATGAGAAGGGTAATGAGGCCGGCGAGGAAACTCAGCTTTTGTCTCTGGTTTATTTGAAGGAGCCGGAAAGGACCGCCGAGTCTTGCTTTACTGAAGAACTTGGCTGAAGATGGTTCGCAGTCCGTGCAGGCGGTAGGCTCCGGCTGGTGACGAAATCGACAGTGTGGGTGTGTTTGGGAATTTATATAAGCCCAATTTATAAGACTTTGAAAGACCCGTGACGTTGGTAGTCTCAATTTAAGGTAGCGGCCTATTTAATTCCAAGCCGGACAAGATAGTTATCGTAGTGGAAGCAGGGAGTTGAATTTGCAAAGTAATAATTTGTAGTTTTTCATTTAAGGCCAAACAAGGCCAAAACAAAGTCCCAACAAGAGAAGAAGGCCCAAAACTAGTTCCAGAAAAGGTAGTCCCATGAAAGGCCCAGGGGAAAACTGAGTGTGTGTTGGCGTTTGGTGATGACGTTGAGGTCCTGCAAAAATTCGAACGCTGGATGAGCAGTCCAAGGAGACATCAAGGAAAATTCCACCACTGACAGTCCCCAACATCGTAAATAATAAACTCCCACAAAGTAGACTCCGAGAAATCCTACAGATCCGACACGAGCCAATTTAATAAATCGCTCTTTTGTCAAGCTCAGGAGATAGGACAGATTTTTGTAGCTGGCAAGCTTGTTCACTAATGCCTTTGGCTTTAATATCTGAGCATGAGGTTTAAGAACTTCCGGAAATGACAATCGTTATTCATTAGCGAAACCACATGCAATTAAGCACAAGATCTACGGAATATCATGAAATATCCACAAAACTGCAACTTTTGCAAGAATCTGCAGGACAGCAAATCCTGTGATTTTTAAGGCAGTAATATCGGTGATTAAATTTATGGAGTTATGGAAAACACATGACTTGACAACACATGATTCATGAAGCAGCAAGAAAAGACATACAACAACTAAAATTGCATAGAATGAGAATTAATGCTTTTTTTCAGTACTCTAGAACATCCCTATATCCGTACCAGAAATAACAGGGAAAAAATCCTAACTTTCATTAAGATCACTACTACTGAAAAACACTGACAAGCATCATTGATAAAAAAATAAGGAATAATATCTACACTGAGAAAAGAAACACTAAACGTGTTTGCTTGCACAGAAAGAAATTGTGCGCAAAACGAAACATGAAAATCAAGGTGACGATGACCCGGCGGTTTTTACGCGTCGCCATTTGCAATAAACCGCCGGCATAACATCGTACGCATTCACGAAGGCAGATGCTAGTATGTATTTTTTTGTCGCAAGAATAAGCAGAATTGATTTAAATTTGTTGATAGTGATTTATATTGAAATAAGTGCGATTAAACGCAAGATTTAAGGAGTATGAAATATATATAAAATAAAACTAAAAACTTTAGCAGGCATTTGCATGAATAATTTTCGAAATCTATAATCCGTACGAAATTATTAAAAATTATTCCCAATCATTATTTCACGTCACACACTTCAGAAAACTACTGCACTTTATGTTGTGAAAAAGAATCTTATTCCAAATGCGTAAAGTGCGACTTTAAATCACAGAGTCATGACACGAGACGGCAGTTTGTGCTTCGCCATCTTGGAAAACAAAGAGACCGGCAACAAAAACGCCAGAAGTTCTGTCGTGCTCTCTCACGAGTATTTTATGAACGAATTTCAATATCAATATGACCGCTGCAAAATGTATGACTTTCAGTAAGGGAAAGGACGTAGTTGAATATCTAATATAAATTATTGACACACGAAATGCACGTGACGTGCAAAGTTCACGCTAAGTCATGTTGAGATATCCTCTGAATGAAACATGCTACATCACAACTTCTACGCATAACTACGTATCTAAATACACAGCACTGTCACTATTTATACTCACTGAACACGAAAAAAGAACACGATTATTTTCTAACACAGATTTACTCACGAGAAGTGCTGTAACACCGAGCTAGAGAGACGCCAATGTGAAAGTGCGTTTTGAAAAGAGACGCGCCACTGCGCAGTATTGCCATTCAGGGGCTCCTCTCTCGAAAAATGTCGAGTGTTATTTTATTGTCTCATGCATTTACACAAAAACTTCAATGATCACGAATTAGAAGCAGAAAATAATTAATAATAAATTAGAGTAAGATTTTTAATGCTTATAATTATTTTATTTAAGTACGAATGGGAAAATCTATAGTTTTTACGCTCTGTAGCGAATGCTACACTTCTCTCCAGCAAGCTCTGTGAATAGACATAGTACCGTGATAATGTTTGATAAAATAGTGAAAAAGTTTAAATAGAGGAAAAATTAGAAAATAATCTTCGGCTTATATCCATACGAGCGAATAAAATACTGTACCCTTGCATTTAAAAAAGTCCAACAAGACAGTTTTCGTCCACTTTAAATATAAAAAGATGTCGTACATTTACCTACATATATTTGGAATGAGAATAATAACAAAATTAAGGTTGCCGGCTTGGCAAAGTGAAACGATCGGTTGTCTAGTTGAATTGCAAAATGCTACCTTCATGCATTCGATCCCCTGTAGGCATAGGATATTCTCTTATTAACCCATTGGAATTGTTTTATGATCATTCCTATCATACGAATTTTGCCAGCACAATTAGTACTTATCTTATTAGACATTTCAATTTGGTGTCGGCATTTGAAGAAGTGTACGAGGAAATAAAGAGGCAATGAAACCTTTATCACAGATGCATTCCTCACATACTCTCAAATAACCAAGTAGTCTGAGAGTACATAATGATATTTTAAAACATTCTCAACCTAGTTAAATATATAATAAACTTTTTCGAAAAGCATCATTTACTCTCCCATGTAATGGGCCTTTCAAGCTATTATTTTAGACATTTATTTTTAATTTTTCATCAATGGTTAATTGCATTTTATACGATAGAACAAAATTTGCCGGAATTATCTTTGGATAATAAATGTACTTTATTGCGTACCAAAAAATTTTCGGCGTGTGATTGTGGATAGGTTGGACTGGCTGAGTCTGGCTCCGCTCTGAGTTTCAGATTGAAAGCGTGATGACTGCGGCGCCACACACGTGAGAAAAGGAAGTGCTTAGTTATTGGAATTCGTCATAAGCATGTGGAAGAGTTACTGTGCGTGCAATTTTGTGTTTTCATTTCAAATTAGAGGTTGTGAATATGACTGGGTTTATTACAATTTACGGTCAATATTGAATATAATGTTGTCAACGAATTTCATAATTTCGTAGGTATAGATGAGTAATATAGTCGATTATAAGACATTTTACAAGAATGACATTCTGCCCGGCAATGCGTTATTTTCGAATTATTCAACTTTGAAGCTGGCTTGTGCGCGCCATGGAAGCACGCGGGGCTAGCGTAATTTAATAATTAACGGAAGCTAACCCCCTATTACAAACGTAAAGAGGTTGGGTCGTGGGGGGTAGGCAGAGTTCTTTTAGTGAAAATTATAAATAAAAGTTTCAAGTGACGTTTGTTTACATCAACGGCAAGGATGGCGGTGCCCATGGTGGTCGCCATCTTCGACCCGATGTAAACAAGATTGCGGTCATCAGCCAAATGGGTGGGTTAGAAGCTTCATTTATAATTTTCACTAGAAGAACTGTGCCTCCCCCTCACGACCCAACCTCTTTACGTTTGTAATAGGGGGTTAGCTTCCATTTATAATTGAATTACGCTCGCTTCCTTTGGCGCGGGAAGGCCAACTTCAAAGTTCAATAATTCGAAAATAAAGCATCAGAGAGCATAATGTCATTCACGTAAAACGTTCTTAAATGGGTTCCTTAAGTGATTGTTTGGAATATAATTATTAATTTCCGTGGTTGCATTAAACTTCACATTGACCGAATTTTGATCCAAACAGGTTTTTTGTTCGAATTTTGAATCCGAACACAACTTACTAAAAACTATCTATGGCAATATATACGGACGTGTTTAACATTACAAAGTGTATTATACGGGTCAAAGGTCAATTTAATTACTCAAGAATATATTTGTTACAAAAATAAGTAAAATAAAATAATATCTCCGTCTTAACTGTATACAAGCTCGGTCTACCTTCCCAGATGATATACGTTTCAATACTTGGCTATAATCATGAATCTAAGATCTAGAAAATGTATTGTAGTATAAAGAAGAAGGCGCTCCTTAAATATATTGATATATCTCACAGCTTTTATATTGATATATATCTATATATATATATATCAATAATAAATATTTATAAAAAATATATCTCAATAAATATTTATATTGATATATCTCACATATTATTATATAATTTATATTTATATTGATATATCTCACAGCAAACACCTTTGTTCACTATTTAATACTGACATGAAATAGGAACTGAATTTCGAACATGGAATAATTATCAAGGTTTTAGCAGCGGGAAAGAAAAAAATACAGCAACAGAACATCATACGGCAACACTACTCTCTAGTTATGATGGTAGGTTGACGGTGGCACAACAACAGTTAAACCGTCGCAATTTTACTGAGGTGCGTAAGATTTTTCAAGTGAAAAAATACGATCAATTTGAAAGGGTCGTACAGAAAATGTGTTTGCAACAGCTGGTAGCAGTTTGCAGGTCACAGAAGTGAGTTTATATCACTAATATAGGAGTTTTAAATGTAAGATCACTGGCACTGAGCAAGTTTGGATGCTTATTAAATTTATTCCGTGCATATTTCCAAAGTTGTTCGATAATCAGTTCAGTTCAATATTTGATGAATTACCCTAAGTATTTTGCAAGTTATAGCGGTGAATTAGTTACCGCAACTCAAGTGTTTGAAGCGGGAAGTAATTCATTTGGCCCGGCGAATGGTAACGCTGCAATGGCGTCTTGCTTCCTTGGTCCGTACATTCCGGTTTTCTCGGCATCAAAGATGAAACTAAACCTACCACGCTAACTCGTAAAATATTACTTTTAAGAAAAAAGTGTATGGAAGAAAAGTAGTTGGTTTTGATGTTATTACCATGATTCAAGCAGAAAAAGTTAAAAAATCAATGAGTAGCTGTTGAGCACATTCGTCATCAAAGACGAAACTAAACCTACCGCTATAATTCGTAAAATAATCATTTACGACGGAAAGTGCACAGAAGAAAACTTGTTTATTTCGATCTAATTTACTGTGTTTAGCATTCGAAAAGTGGATAATCAATTCCTGAATCATCCTCAACATTTACAAATATTTTTGCTTAACTGGGATTATAAAATGAAACTTGAGTATGATTTTAAAATTATCTAATCTAATATATGAGGGGTATCTGTCTCTCTGCCCGTCTGTTCAAAGCCAGCCAAAAGTATGTGATGAGCGTATCTATGATACAAGCTTCATTGGTCAATATTGAATTAAATGTTGTCAACAACTTTCATAATTTCATTGCAAAATTTAGGTAATTGGAAACATTTTAAGACGTTTTATACGAATAACATTGTGCTCGCAAATGCTTAGTTTACGAGATATAGCATAAATAACGTTCAGGTACAAATAGCATTAACGGCAGTGTTGATATGGCTCTTCCGGCGTTTTACGAACGCGGACCAAGCCAAATTTTTTGACGGGAATCTTCAACCTTGGTATGGTTGAGTTTAATTAAGTTATTTTAGGTTTATTTAGGTTAGTTTATTTAACTAACCTAACTTTACCTAACCTAACCTCACCTATTGTTACGGTAAAACCGTATTTTTGCTTATTTACGTGTCCTTTTGTTCAATTATATAAATGACGTTCTTACAACTTCAAAGTTAAACATCTCGAAAACTAAGCATTTCCGAGCACAATGTCATTCGTGTAAAACGTCTTCCAGTGTACCACACTACTCATACGTGACAACGAAATAATTAAAATCGTTGACAACATTAAATTCAATATGGACCACTTCATCGACTCTATAATTTCCAGTACATTAATCCATTAGATTTGAGTAGGAATGAATATCACATGAATTCTAAAGAAATGGGAACCTGTATCATCTGGTTTGTTGGACATTATTGACTAGTGTGCACAGCCCATCAAAAATGATAGGATTCAATGCCTTTCTTGAACAAATGTTGTAGATATGGATGACAAAACAAACATCGTTCGATTCCCTTAACTCAATAAAAGTGGAAATATGAAATGAACATAATATCAAGTAATTTACTAATACTAAAGAGGCATTTGGTTTGGCTTGTCTCTGCATATTTCTTAATATTGGCTGAAATTTAGGTAAATCTGAAGAAAAGGATAGTAATCTATTTCCGACATTTCGGTGCCTAAACCTAATTAATTAAATCCAAATAAACCAGTTTTGTTCTATGCACTTTCTTTCTGAAATGATTATTTTACTAGTTATAGCAGTAGGGTTAGTTGCATCTTTGATGACGAATGCGCTGGAATAAACAGCTACTCATCGATTTTTTAATTTTTGTTGCTTGAATCATGCTAATAACGTCAAAATAAACAACTTTTCTTCTATACATTTTTTGCGGCAAATGAGTATTTAACGAGTTATAGCGGTATGTTAAGTTTCGTCTTTGATGACGAGCGCACCGGAAGCGAGACTCCATTGCAGTGTTGCCATACCACACGATCGATAAATTTCTTTCCGCTTCAAACACTGGAGTTGCGGTTAGTCATTTACCGCTATAACTAATAAAATACTCATTTCAGATGGAAATTGCATAGATGAAAACTTGTTTATTTTGATAAAATTAACTATGTTTAGGCGTTGAAATTTACTAAATTGATTACTGTCCTTTCCTTCAGATTTACCAAAATTTAAATTTTAAACATGTACAGTGACACAAAAAAAGTATGCATTTTTTCTGCAATAAAAGTATGCATTTTTTCTGCAATAAAAGTATGCATTTTTTCTGCAATAAAAATGTACCCATGCAAAACTGCCTGTACATTTTATTGCATTCCCGCCATGAAAATGTGCATGCGGTTTAACGTGGGTGCATTTTTATTGCAGCAAAAATGTGTACTTTTTTTGGCGGGCATTGTATTGTGGTCATAATGTGGTAGTAGAAAAACAATCGTGCAAAGATGTGAAGGGTTATTGGGATACTCTCTTGGCAAATTATCAAAGTGTATTTCACCATTTGGTATTCAATAAGGAGTTACATTAGTTCCAGGTAATTTTTACCCTCATAGTGTATAGTTAATGTTTAATATCTGTTGAATGAATTCACTCATTTTTATTCCAGTTCCCCCAGATATTTTCAGAAATGGTTGTTTTAAAGCATAATGTGGGCGGATCCCTAATAACGGGTAATCCTAAAAAAATAATCAAGCAGCGTTTGAAGACAAGAGCTGTACGAAAACGTCAAGCTATTGAGAAGAAAGCTGAAGTAGAAAAACAAAAGCAAATTAATTCAGTTGGAAATATTGATGCTTTTTCTCCAGAAGATGAAGAAATTTTCAATGACTTTCCTTTGCAACCAATTGTTGAAGGGCCCTGCAAGTGGGACGAGTCTAAAAGAAATGAAGTTATGGTATGTTGACTTTTCATTTTTCATATAAATTTCAATGTATATACTGTTGAATTGTTTCAAAAAGTATGAAATTTGTTTGAGTACAAAACTTGTGGCTGCCATTTCATTGCCTCCTGATTTGTTATCAAATGTGACTGTATCATTCATAAGGTTGAAATACTCTTATTTGCACTAATATAGAATCTACTATTTGGATATTTTCTACTAATAAATTATGTACCTCTTCATGATTAATAATTGTATTTGAATTACTTTGCCGTAGTAAATGAATGAAAGTTTTTGTTATATTATTCAGCAATGAAAACTCATGCAATTCATTTGCAGTGTTTTTATGTACGAACAAAATGAAGTGAAACTTTGAAATATTAATGAGAACTTGAATTCAAAATGTCCTCCTAATTGAGATATCTAAGGCTAACTTATCAATGAAAAATTAGTTATGTGATCAGCTCATGTTTGAGCTAATGAAGCGTAGTTTAGAATGTACCTGTAAATAGGTAGAACATAAAACTCCAACTTCAACCCATATAATCTGCCAGTGTTTGGTAGCAACATGGCATCCATGGAGATGGTTTGCTGTACTTGATAATGATAGATGCTTGTATTAGCTGTTGGTTGCAATTATTTATTTGATGCTTGAGTAATGGTTTTCTATAAAACTTCATCTGTTAGGGACAGACTAAATGTGGTTCATTGATTCAAGCAAGTAATTTATCTCAGTTTCTCTTTTCTATCTTCCAAATTGTTGATATTTTCTGTTCTGCAGGCATTATGGTGCCGAGTGCTTGGAGTTTTCCCAGTGATCACAAGCCCAGCTTGTCCTGTAGCCTATGTTCCACTGGCTGAGAAGAAGAGGCAGCTGGCAAGTAAGTTGCTCAGAGCATTGGGTTATTACACTATTGTAACTGAGTGAGCATTAATTGAGTACTTGAAAATTTAAAGTATCATACAGTTTTATGTGGAACTTATAATTCTGTTGCTCAAGAGATTTAATGATTTTATTAACCCTTTAACGCCCGAGTGGACTGTACGGTCCTCTTTCAAAAATAACAATAATATATTTTATTTCTTATTCAATTTGTTCACTAATGTGTCCTTTGAACTTCACTGCCGAGTGGCAGTTCCTTCCCCATCTTGATAACAGTGACTACCTAATGCCAGTGTCGGTTTAGTGATAGTGGTTGTGATAATGGTAGTATGAGTATAAAAATGTGGGCGTTAAAGGGTTAAAGCATATTTGGCATTGCTGTGTTCATACAGAGTAGGTGGAGGTTTTATGACAAATATTTTCAAGCATATTTATACTCTGTTGGGGCCTATTTTATTTTCAATGTGTTCAATTATCTGATTTAAAGAGAATAAGTTGTTTTTCTCTCTAATACTGTGCTTTGTTTTCTTGCTCTCGTAGTTATCAGATGATGTATACTGTCAATAAATTGTTAACCAAATTTACTGGTATAGTTGTGTTATATGTGCTAATAAGTCTAAGTAGGTTTTCATTGTGAAGGTTCAACATAGCTTCACAGAATTTGAAATATTTATTGCTAGAACTCCTTTTTCTATCTCATTAGAATGTTAAAGTTTAATTTCAAGTCATCATCTTACTTGACTGATTAGTTGTAGCTTATGTATTTCATTGGCTTAATGAACCTGGTAAATATTAGCTTGAAACTTAAATTGTTCATGAAATCCTGAGCAGTTGCAAACTTCATCTACTTTAGGATGCAGAAGAATGTACCTGTGGTAATAGAATTCTGCCATGAAAGTATATGAATTGAATAGTGTGCATTAAAGTGTTATGAGCTCCCTTGTGACTCTCTGAGTATTATTCTATTGTGAAGTAGAGGCATTCATCAAACATCCATGAGGATTAATATGCCACTTGTCACAAATTGTACTGTCTTGGCTTTCTTAACTTGTTATTGCATGTAATATGTATCTGATTGGTTCTAATGTGTAATGAGCCGTGGGCCCATTTTATTTTTGAATGCTTTTGTGTGAAAGTGTTGTAGGTGCTGTCAATGGGTAATTTTTTTTAAATTACTCCTTTATTCCCCTTTAGGGATATTGCAATTTTCATTGGTATCAGATGAGTCTATTTTTGAATGTATTGTTGTCTTGGAAATTTACCTCAAGTTAGTTTGAAATATAATATGTTTTTCCTTTTCATGGGCTGGCTTTTTTCTTCTCAATACCATTCATAGAAATGTATCCAACTTCTGAGAAGAACTCCCTGAGCTTGAACTGTGTTTTAAGATTTTGTTTAGGTGTTATCTCCATGGTTACTATTGAATGAATAAGAGTTTTCCCTAGGAAACCACCCTTTGAGTGGGCCCCCAAAAAAACTTTTTCCTGTTTTGTGGTCAAAATATTCGTGGCTCGAGTAGAGCATAAGTGTTCAGAAGTTAAAAAATTCAAACTAAGCTATGACTGTTTAGTGACTTAAAGCTTGCAATGTTTTCTCTTCTGCAAACTTTACTGTAGTCAATGATGTACATTTCTAGCATAATAAACTATTATCTATGAATCTAAACATCGATATTGTTTCTTATTTTTCAGATGCAACAACAGAGAAGCAACGTTTGAAATTGATGCAGAAGTACGGTCTCCTTACAGCTGAAGGTGAGGCAGAGTTCACTTGTTGTGATTTTGTGCAATTTCAGCTCATTGTATTGGATTTTAACATCTATGTTGGGTCAGAAATCCTTTCTTTTTAGATTACAAGCACACAATCCCTTAAATTTGTGTTCTGATTTGCTGTCTAATTTTATTTGAATTTATTGGCAATATGCTTCGGATTTTTAGTAGCTATTTTGCTAATAAATCTCAAAACTATTTGGTCGTTTCCATGTCAGTACAATGTCAGATTTATATCATGTTACCTCATTTAGAGCTTTAAACCTTGAAATTTTCTCCTAATTTTGTTGCTCATTTGATTTCTAGTTCTGTAAAATTATTTATTTTATTTTACCATTCTTGAATTCACCATTGAGTCAATTTCTCATCTGATGGCTAGGAAGAATCATGCATATGAGCTAGCACTACACAATTAAAACTATTCCTTTTCATCATCTGTTTGGTGGCTTTATGTAGCAGTTTGCAGTTACCTAATAAAACCTCATTATGGGGTAAATTGTGTCAACAAACTTCCTAAGACCAAGACTGAAGACATAGATGTTTTTCTTGTTTTATATATATATGTATATCTGTATAGTGTCATTTAGAAAGAATTCTACTTATTCATGATAATAATGTAACTATTCTCTCTATAATTTAGTGAGTTATTCTTTTAAGTATTTTGCTTGGTAGAAAAACAATTATTCAAACAAAGTGTTTATCTATCTATTCATTATGGTGTTCACTATCTCCTTGTACTTTCAGCACGTTCAGTTATAGTGTAAGCTCATTTTCTGTTATACAAAACAGTTCTACTTGATAAACAGAACTGCTTGCCTTTTCAATGTAAAAGTAGCTCTGTATTTCAATATTGCACTGAAATGAATCTACTGGTGCTAGGACTTGCAATTGAAAATATGACCATGAATGTGATTGTAATTTTTTTCACTTCTCTGGTGCCTGTGTGTGTGAGATTGGTGTTTGGATGCAAGCAATTTAGTAGCAGCACAAGAATGGTTCTCTTGGCTCATTTCTTTTCCCAAGTTCTAAACTAGATGTTTTTCTGAACCGCTGTATGATGAGCAGCAAGCAAAAAGAAAGCAGAAGTGAAGGAGCAGCTGCGCACGGGTGAGCTGCTGCTGGAGCGCGTGCTGCCCGGCAGGCTGGACACGGAGTACAGCATCAAGGCTGCCCTGCAGATGTGCGAGTCCAAGCATGACACCATCAAGCCTGAGGAAGGCATCAGTGAGTCATTACATAGAATTATCTATTCCACTTTAATTTCTTGATTGTAGCATGTCATTACACTTGCTCTTTAATGTGTGATGGTTGGATCTTGAATATTCATTACTGGCCCACAGTAAGAATACATTTTTCCCGAAGCAACCTCTCCTGATTTTAGTTGTCGGATAACTTACGCTGTTGGACTTAACTAATTTTGCTACCTGCCTTATATGCAACAACAAAGCAGTTACTTGCGCTTGTACTGAACTCCAAGGATGAAGCCAGGAGATAGGTCAGGTCATCTTTTAATAATTTTATTCTACATGCTGGTATTCCTTTTTTAAGAAATTCTACCTTTGCTGGTTAAGTTTTGTTTGCATACATATATTAAAGAAAAAGAAAAGAAAGAAAAATAAGTGAAGAAGCATGAAAGTACTAAATGGTCGCCTGCTTCACTGAATATCTAGTGCAGCTGCCTGGTTATCCCAGTTTCAATAAGAATGCTTGACTTGCTCTAGACCGTGTGTACTGGTGCTGATTTTTAATGGTTCCCTATTGCAGAGCCTAAGAAAGACAGAGTGGCTCTGCTGCAGAAGATCAAGGAGCGAGAGGAGCGGAAGGAGGCGCGCCTCAAGACCAAGGAAGTCGCGAGAAGGAAGAAGGCCATGGACCACATCGCAGAGAACAGAGAGAAGAAGAAACTCTCCCTCGTTGAGGCTGCTTGTAAGTAATATACTTGTCAGGGGAGAATGAAACCTTGATTTGTTCTCGTCCTGAAAAATGTTACATCTCTTCCCTTTCGTCATGTTCTTTTTTAGTCGCATGCTTACCTTTTGTTTTCAGTATTGATGCCGGTTCATGACCATTCTCGTTTCCCTCACTGCCATGCCCAAGTTTCCAGTGTCAGTTCCCTAATTTGCAAAGCGCTAGCAATTTTCTTTACTTACCTTACTCCTGTACCATTAAAAGTCAAGCGTTTGTTACAACTAATTTTAATTGGATCATGTTCACAGCTACGTATTTAACACTCACTTGGGCCTGAGCTTTGTGTGTTAAATCTAACTTTATTTGATATTTTTTAATCACGTAGAAATCTACATCTGTTTATTCTTTAATGAAAACGTCGTTTTTTCAAGGTCATGATTTTTGTGGCTAACTTTGTGTGACTGCCTCAACAATTTCTATCGACGAGGGGAAGGTTCAGAAAAGTCCACGGATGATGCAAAACTTGTCTTAAGCAGCCATTTATTGCACATAAATTTTCCTGAAATAGAAAGGTCTAGTTAGCACAAAAGTAATACAAAAAATATACAGTTTTTAGAGATTGCATATCTAAAAGTGATTCAGAGGGCAAACCAGAAAATAAGGACGCAAAAATTGGGGCAGAACTGCATCACTGGCACAAGAAAATCTAATTCAGAGA
Source organism: Morinoia aosen (assembly GCA_030386875.1). NCBI lineage: Eukaryota > Metazoa > Arthropoda > Malacostraca > Amphipoda > Talitridae > Morinoia > Morinoia aosen. Next base: position 91,195,940 of record CM059561.1, on the reverse strand, counting down.
ACACGGGTAATACTTCAGCGGCTCATTCAACACCCAAATCATTGGCGAGACGTAGTACAATTTTCATACGAGCATCCCAATGGCACAATCAGATATAACCAGTCAACCTAATGAGGCCCTCATTAAATACTAAGGTCAGGCAGTAGGCTCTACACACTAATGTCCAACCAGGTAGATGCTGAATTGAAGTTACACGGCTATTCCCATATAAAAATGCATGTCCAACCCGGTAGACGCTGAACTAAAGTTACACAGCTATTCCTACGTAAACAGTGCCTGACAACTTGAGTTGTTTCTGACTCACATGACTAGTCACAAAAGTCTATCAATCTATAGTACCACCTGGGCATAGTTAAAACACACCCATCTATAAAGGTGGTTAATAAGTGAACAAGGGGGCACACTTAGACACCTCTGAACAAGTAAATAGTTACCTAACAGGCATGAACACATCATCAACCAGGCAATATAAAATATCTGCAGCACAGTAAAAATCACACAAATAAAAATAGGCAAAAACCACCACACTCTACAGACTGGTAAAATAGCAACTTGAGTGAGGAATTACACAATTCTAGAGTCCAAATACCAGAGTTTAAATCCACTAACATTAATCGTGAATGATAACAAGGATCTATATAATGCAATGTGCTTAGATCAAATCAACAACTGAGCACAATGAATCCAGCTGTGAATTCCAGCAAATAAATTAAGTAGCACTGACAAGCACAGAACAAATCAGGCTCAACAATATAATCAAACATGACTGAGTGTTTGCAAGAAAGTCTCACAACCCTGTCCAACACAGGGCAATACCACTAGACAATTTGAGCCAGGTACAAATAGGTAAACACAGCATTACATCATATTGGCACCGCGAATGAAGAATCAGTATCTAGAATTGTAAAAGCACAAACAGAAAAACTGTGACAGCACACATTCTAACATCCCCTGAAATCTTTTAGCTTTTCTAGGACCTAAGAATTCACTGTCTAGTAGGAGACACAAAACAGACATCTATAAGGACCCAATGCACTTAATATTTAGCACTCTTTACTTACATTTCCTTCTCTGGAGTCTACACACTACTTCAACACAACTGGCGGCCTCTACTCAGCTCGCAGAGTTTAAATACCTAATGTACCGGAAGAGAGCGTTTCCGGAAAACGAGTGAACGTGCGGACTGGTTCCCTCGATATTCGAAGGCACAAATTTTCTACCGCTGTTTGAAAATAGAAATTTCCTAAATTGCTGCGAAGGCAGCACACTCCTCTCTCTCAACAGTGCTAGGTAAGATTACTACAATATCTTTAATCGATCGCTCACAACTTTTGGTACCTCCGGAATTGTCCGTCCGCCGCAGCGTCGCCCCACGCACGCGTCCGTCCGATCCCGAGCGATGCACCGACTCTACCCGAGCCAGGGGCCACTGACATCTTGGAGACTGCGAGTCTCGTACCAGTACGATGTCCCCCTGGGACAAGGGACGCCTTGGTGTCGTCCATTTTCTGCGACAACTGATTTCTTGAAGGTAGAATTGTCTCCATAGTTGCCAGAATTGGTCCGCCAACAGCTGCACTCGCCGCCATCTTCGTGGACCATAAGCGAGGAGGTCGCGATCTGTGAACGAGTCTGACGACTGTGTGCGAGAGGCGTCCCTCATGGTTAGCAAAGTGGAGGGACTGATAGGGAACACATCATTGGGGTCTTCGGAAGGGGCGTACAGGGGCGTAGAATTTACAATGGCCGCGGCTTCTATCAGGAGGGTGTGCATATCATCACGGTTGAGTGTCACCTTTCCTGACCTCCCCAAGGTCAGGTCGAGTACCTTTCTGATCGCTCCAATTTTTCTCTCCCACACACCTCCATGATGACTCGCTCCAGGGAGATTAAATTTCCACTCGCATCCCCTAGTCTCCATGTCCTTTGATACTTTGTTCAAATCGCAAGATTGAGACACCGCACCTGTAAAGTTGGTGCCTCGATCGCTTCTTATCAGCTGGGGGGTGCCTCGTACAGAGATGAATCTACGCAATGCGTTCATAAAGGAAGGAGTATCCATCCCACAGAGAGGTTCAACGTGAACTGCCCTGGACACAAGGCAGGTCACCAGTAGGCCATACATTTTCTTCGTGGCCTTTGTGATTCGGGTGCTCTGTCCGTCATGTACAGTGAACGGCCCGAAGACATCTAAGCCCACCCGGGTGAAAGGTGGGGTGGGGATGAGACGATCTTCCGGGAGGTCGGCCATCATCTGTTGCTCAAAGGGAGCTCTCAGCCTCCTACAAATCACACAGCTCCTCAGGAGTCGTTTCATTTTGCTTTCTACCTTGCGGGATGAAGAAGCCCAGAGATCGCACCTTACCAAGGGTGAGGAGACGGCCCTGGTGAGCCACCAGCTGGTGTGCCCGTCTTATAATTATCCGAGTGAAGGGATGGTTCCTGGGTAGGATCAAAGGGTGTTTTTGATCCACTGGTAAGTCACTGTGCTTTAGGCGGCCTCCTACACGGATCAGACCCTCTTCATCCACAAAGGGGGCCAGTGGTGTCAGTTGATGTCCTTCCGGTAGCTGTATTGGACCTGGTTTCCCCGTCTTGGGTAGTATTTCGCTGTAAGATTCTTGTTGGACGGCCTTAACGAGGTACATTTCAGCTTCCTGGTCGTTCTGAAGTATACGTAGTGTCGGTTCCGAAGAAGTGTTGAGGTTAGATCTCGCTCGCATCAGCCACTTATGTGCCAGGTTGTGCACGGTGCGGGTAACCCCGAGAAGCCTGGTCCACCTACTCAGTCGGTCCATCACCGTACGAAATGGAGGTGGCGAAACCGGTCAAGGTCGTGAAGGCTTTGGTCTCCGGCAACGATTCTGTTAGTTGCGCTTCCTCAAAAGGGGGCTGAGCGTCGACGACGCAATCTTCTAATATCCAGGCAGGGCCGGTGAACCAATGGCTGTGTACGAGCTGCTCTACATCCGTGGGACGAGTAGCCATGTCTGCGGGGTTCTCTTTCGTGTCTACGAAGTACCACTGAGTCGGAGAGCAATGCTTATTAATCAACTCTATTCTCCGGGTCACATATCTGGTGAAGCGTTTATCCTCATTTTTCAGGTATCCAAGAACAATTTGACTGTCCGTGTAGTATCTGACTTCTTGCACATTCACCTTGAGGTCGTTGAGGGTCTCTCTTGCTGCCAGTACTGCTTCGACTGCGGCGCACAGTTCCAACCGTGGTATGGTGGTAGCTGCCCTAGGTGCCACCCTCGAACTGGCGTTGATCAAGGTGGAATGTTTCTGCTCTCGGGTACTGGTCAGCCGCAAATAAATCGCATAGCCAATGGCCTCCTGAGAGGCGTCACAAAAAACGTGAAGCGAGTGCCGTGAAACCTCCCCAAAGTCGCGCGGCTTCACGCACCGACTGAGGCGTATTTCCTTTGATCTTCTCAGTCCGTCTTTCCACGATTCCCAATGCTCTTCCAGTTTCTTAGGTAGAGGTTCGTCCCACAGAGTGGAGCTTTGGTTAGTTTCGGCAGTGCTATCAGACAGCGCCTTTCTTTGTAGAAGTCTGCCACCCAAAATATGAGGCGCAGCTAGTCCGAGGGGGTCAAAGAAGGAGTTCACAGTAGACAGCACACCCCTCCTAGTGAAGGGTCTGTCCGGGATATTGACCTTGAATATTAACAGATCTTCGGAGACGTTCCAATGGATCCCCAATGTTCGTTGGATAACGGATCCGTCCCAAGTGACAGTCTTTGGTGCGGCTAGTTCCTCCTCTGGCAGACCCACCGTTACCCGAGTGTCAGACGTGGCAACTTTGTGAATGTTCAACCCATACTTGTGCAACAGAGACCGCACCTCGCCAAGCAGCTCCCTGGCCTCGTCTGGGGAGTCCAAACTAGCAGACCCATCATCAACGTACGTCGCATGACGGAGAAAGTCAGTGGCCCGGCTCGGGCGTCCGGATGCATCGCCCAGGTCGGCGATATGGCGAAGGGCGAACGCAGCGACGGCCGGAGAGCTCCGCAACCCGAAGACATGGACCTTAGCTCTGTAGGGGACAATCTCGTTAGTAACCCGATTATCTTTGAACCAAAAGAAACGCAGATAGTCCCTGTCTTCAATCTTGACTCGAAAATTGTGGAACATATTTTTTATATCAATTGTAAAGGCTACCTGGTGGAGTCGGAATCTCTGCAATATTCCCCGAAGGCTGTTGTTCAAATCGGGGCCCGTCAACAACTCATCATTGAGGCAGTGTCCCTTGTGCTTTGCTGAACCATCGAACACCAACCTAACTTTCCCTTCTTGGGCTTGCCTTACCGGGAAGATAGGCAAGTACCATCCCACGCCTTTCTCAGGAAGTTCCCCTGCGACTACTTCCTCAACGTGATCATTGTCAATGTACGATTGCATTTTCTCGAGACTTAGTGTAGCACTTGAGGGATCTCGACGCAGTTTTCCCAACGTCGTGTTCGTTCTTCCCAATACAGACACGTAATTATTACACAAATTTGGTGGATCTCTAGTAAAGGGTAGGGGCGCAACAATCCTATCGTCTTTCACTTCGATACCAGCTCTCAAAATACTTACAAATTTATTGTCTAACACACTCAGACCCTGGAGCTCGTCGTCGACTCGCTCCTCAAAGACGTCGAGCGTCTGCCTCCCAGGGTTGGGCCCACGTATCTTGATCGAGAAGTGATGATCCTCGTGGTTCACGAATGACGTCCGCAGGGCAGTGGTCTGCTGGGTTCTCGCTCCTCCGTTCAATGGTCCCAACAGTGCCCAGCCCAGGGCGGTCTTGCAGGCAAGAGGACCTCGTACTCCATAGTGTCTAGATGCCATGAGCGACACGGCATCTCTTCCGATGAGTATCAGTGACCGAGCCAAAGGATCCTGCTCATTGAAGTGCTTGACCAGGTGCGCAACGTGGCTGAGCTTCTTCACAACGTCGGGAGTGGCTACTTCGTCAGTCGTGTCCGGGATATTTTCGTTGGTCCATGTAGTGGGTAGCTGATGCCATCGGTTCTCACCCACACCCCTTATCTTGAGCCCGGTGATGGCGTGTCCTTCCACCTCAGACGACAGACCACTCAGTGTTCTGAGGGCGTACTTCCAGGGAGTGGCCTTAAGATCGAGCTGTTCTATCAGAGAAGGGTCCGCAAAGCATCTTGAGCTTTGCTCGTCAATGATGGCGTAACAACGCACTTTTCTCTGGGTGGACGTCGAGGTGACATCTACTAACAGCGTCTTGGAAAATTCCCTGGACTCGAGACCGAGGCATCCCGTTCTGGTGCAGGTGGCGACCTCACCAGGGGTCACCAGTTTAGTGCTTGCCCGGTGCATGACCGTCAAGTGTGAGCCTTGACAGTGAGAACACTTCACTTGTTTGTCGCAGTTCCTGATGTAATGGGGACCAAGGCATCGGAAGCATACCTTCGCCTCGGTGATGAGCTTCTTCTTCTGGTCGATGGGTAGTCTTCCAAAGGACCGGCACTCCCAGGTTCCATGGGCGTCGACCTTGTGGAAAATACATTTGTTGATTCTATGGTCCGTTTCCGGAGGTTTTTTGTTGTGAGGTCCTTGCGCCTCATATCTTGACTCAGGTTTGTTGTAGGCCACCATGGACTGATCACCTTCACTAGACTCTTTCTTGGTATTCTGGTCAGCGCTTGTGTGCAGGACCCGAACGGGCTTGGGTCTTCCGCCTGACAGTGCGGGGTTGAAAAATGGATCCCTCATCGCTCTTTCTTCGTCTCTTAGGAACTGGTTGAAGAAGGAGAACGTTGGGCGCTGCCCACTCTTGGCTCGTAGGTCAGATGCTTTCCTATGCCATCTGCGTTGCAGATCTGGCGGGAGTTTGAGTGCCAAGAGCCTCATGCCTCTGGTAGTGCAAAACTCCTCCAGCTCGTCCGATCTTGCTGCGTTGGTAAGTGCGGTACTCGTAGAATCTAAGAAATCCTGGAGAGCGGTAAGATCCCCAGGAGGGATGTTTGGGAAGTTCCGAAGTTGGTCTGCCGTGTGTTCTGCTAGCAACCAGTCCGAACCATAACGCTCACGAAGGGTGTTCCATACCACCTGCAACACTGCCTCTGCATTGTTTCCGATGACTGACCTCATAGTTCTCTGAACGTACTCCTTGGGTTTACCCGCGGTATTGGCCGCCAAAACTTGTAGCTCTTCGATGGGGCCCAAAGCTAGTCCCTGCAGTCGATTCTTCAGATCAGATTCCCAGCAATGGTACAATCCGATGTCTCCTTTGAAGGGGTTGGCAGGGGTCTTCAACAGCTCGGCCCGGATAAGGTGAACAGAAGCGGCATCTAGAGTGCTTCCCTGCCTAGGAGCTCTCAGTCGATGGTTTGCCTCTACTCTAGGCTCTAGAATCGACCTGCGAGAGCTCACGGAAGCGTGTTCCATCAGCCCTGCCAGATCATCTAGGTGGCTTTCCTGCTCTTGATATTCTTCATCCTCTCCTTCTGAGATAGTAGAAACCTCAGAGGCTACCGACAGTGGTGTGGAAAAAGGTCCAACTTTTTCTCTTCTTACGGAGGTAAGTTTACTCATTCTCTCACTACGCAGAGAAGACAGGTCTTTGGGATCAAGGTTGGAAACCATGTCCCCTCCAAGCCTCTCCATCTGTTTGTTGAGCGTCGCGATGCGACCAAAGCAGTCTTCCAGCATCACACGTCTCTTCAAAAATTGCTCATGGTACCGCTGCTTATGTCCTGCTCGTTCCAAGGAACCTTCAAAGGCTCTGCTGGAAGTGATGAACTGATCGCGCTTGACCTTAAGTTCAGCTATGAAGGATAAGATGGCCGACGTCTCATCCTCTCCTGGACTCTCCCTGGACAGGGCTTCATAAAGATCGTCATAGGTCTTTACAGCTTCAACTTCAGCTAGTTTAAGGGTTTTCTTTGAGCTTCTTTTGGCCATTTGAGACATTGCAGAGATGTTGTTGAAAATTTATTGTGACTGCCTCAACAATTTCTATCGACGAGGGGAAGGTTCAGAAAAGTCCACGGATGATGCAAAACTTGTCTTAAGCAGCCATTTATTGCACATAAATTTTCCTGAAATAGAAAGGTCTAGTTAGCACAAAAGTAATACAAAAAATATACAGTTTTTAGAGATTGCATATCTAAAAGTGATTCAGAGGGCAAACCAGAAAATAAGGACGCAAAAATTGGGGCAGAACTGCATCACTGGCACAAGAAAATCTAATTCAGAGAACACGGGTAATACTTCAGCGGCTCATTCAACACCCAAATCATTGGCGAGACGTAGTACAATTTTCATACGAGCATCCCAATGGCACAATCAGATATAACCAGTCAACCTAATGAGGCCCTCATTAAATACTAAGGTCAGGCAGTAGGCTCTACACACTAATGTCCAACCAGGTAGATGCTGAATTGAAGTTACACGGCTATTCCCATATAAAAATGCATGTCCAACCCGGTAGACGCTGAACTAAAGTTACACAGCTATTCCTACGTAAACAGTGCCTGACAACTTGAGTTGTTTCTGACTCACATGACTAGTCACAAAAGTCTATCAATCTATAGTACCACCTGGGCATAGTTAAAACACACCCATCTATAAAGGTGGTTAATAAGTGAACAAGGGGGCACACTTAGACACCTCTGAACAAGTAAATAGTTACCTAACAGGCATGAACACATCATCAACCAGGCAATATAAAATATCTGCAGCACAGTAAAAATCACACAAATAAAAATAGGCAAAAACCACCACACTCTACAGACTGGTAAAATAGCAACTTGGGTGAGGAATTACACAATTCTAGAGTCCAAATACCAGAGTTTAAATCCACTAACATTAATCGTGAATGATAACAAGGATCTATATAATGCAATGTGCTTAGATCAAATCAACAACTGAGCACAATGAATCCAGCTGTGAATTCCAGCAAATAAATTAAGTAGCACTGACAAGCACAGAACAAATCAGGCTCAACAATATAATCAAACATGACTGAGTGTTTGCAAGAAAGTCTCACAACCCTGTCCAACACAGGGCAATACCACTAGACAATTTGAGCCAGGTACAAATAGGTAAACACAGCATTACATCATATTGGCACCGCGAATGAAGAATCAGTATCTAGAATTGTAAAAGCACAAACAGAAAAACTGTGACAGCACACATTCTAACATCCCCTGAAATCTTTTAGCTTTTCTAGGACCTAAGAATTCACTGTCTAGTAGGAGACACAAAACAGACATCTATAAGGACCCAATGCACTTAATATTTAGCACTCTTTACTTACATTTCCTTCTCTGGAGTCTACACACTACTTCAACACAACTGGCGGCCTCTACTCAGCTCGCAGAGTTTAAATACCTAATGTACCGGAAGAGAGCGTTTCCGGAAAACGAGTGAACGTGCGGACTGGTTCCCTCGATATTCAAAGGCACAAATTTTCTACCGCTGTTTGAAAATAGAAATTTCCTAAATTGCTGCGAAGGCAGCACACTTTGTGTTTGGAGTATATCCTCAGGGGTCATAGAATTGGCCATGGGTTTAGGCTGGGTAGATTTATCTATCTAATGCTGTGGAGACTGGCGCCCCAGAAGAATACTGTTAGATTAATTCAGGTATAGGTGGGCCTTCGAGACTTCAACCTTTCGTGCCCTCTTTATTTTTTTCAGTATTGATGCCTTCTTTCCTTTGCTTTGCTTCTTTCAGTTTTTATACCTTATTGTCTCATTTTCGTTTTGTTCTGTTTTCCATTCTTAAGTTGTTTTTATATACTGGGTATCCTGTGTGAGAATTCAGTTTGTGAATAGATACTTATTCGTTTTCCACAGTCCATACTAAATGACCTGTTCTCTTCAGATCGAATTTTGTGTTGCTAGGGAGTCCTAAATTATAACTATCTTACCAACTATTGCGAGTATATCTGGATTGCTCGTTGGTGCGGTGTTCGTTAGATTTTGTGAACAGATGGAGTTAATGATAATTTTTTTGGGGGAGCTGATCATCGTCACTTACGAGTAGTGGTAGCTAACTCGTGCAATCATTTTTTCTAATTGCGATATTTTAATACATCTGGTGAAATACATTCACAAGGCCTTTTAATTTATTCTCGAGAATTGCTTTCTGGTTCTTTTTTCCTGTATGACATTGTATATTTTTTATGCCTTTTCAAATAATTCTGAGTTTCTATTGCTGATTTTCATTCACGTGCATTTTTAAAGAGAGTATGTTCTTCACATAGACTTGAATGTTCATCCTTGTAATGTTAGTATTGTGTCTCGTTATTTACTCATAGATGTATATTTTCCAGTAAATTCTTATGACGCTGATCGAGCCGAGGCTCTCAGGAAACTTATCTTACCTGGCACCAAAAAAGACGAAGAAGGTAGTGGAGAAGAAAATGATCACTCTGGTGACGACAGTGGCAATGAAGACTCTGATACTTGCGATACTGCTCCCGGACCTGGAGAACTGGGGCAAGATATTGCTTCTGAGGGCAACCAAGGTTATGTGTTCAACTTGCCTGGTGCAGTGCGGGATCCCGTTAAGACCAAGAGAAAAACTCTTGAGGAGCTTAAGGCAAAACTGGCCGAGCAGAAGCAGAAGAAGAAATTGGTAAGTCTCATTCTCTTAGGTGTTAGAACTGATGCTAAAGGAGCTAAATGATCCTTACGTAGTTTGATATCTGCCTCAATTATGTTTAAATTTATCATTTTATGTAAGCTATCAATTTACCTGAAATCGTTTTCCTAATGCAAATAATCAAGTTTAAATTGTAAAATCAATAGAAAGTGTGTACCATTGTTTATGCTTCCCTGTCCTTTCTGCAGTTATCGCAGCTGCATGAAGTGAAAGAAGATAAGCTTGCTGAAGAAATCGAAAACCAGGACGGTTGGACTGAAGCAGAGAAGAAGGTCATCGGAGAGAAGGTGAGACTCAAAACAATTTTTTGAATTGTTCGGACAGTGCCAGAATGGAAGTTTGATCAGCTTCTGTATGAACTGGTGCTTGTGAGTAAAGGTAGTTTAGGGAAATTGTTTGGTGAATTGAATGATTTACTTTAGAAATGAAGCAATGTTGAAATTATTTCACGTACTAGTAATAATGAGGTAAGTTGATTTCATGTTTATTTAAGTTCACTTTGAGACGAGGACAAGCCAATTTATGTTAGGATTAATTTCTATTTTTCTTGTTATAATGACGTCACCATTCTTCACCCATGAGACAAAGTTCATTCCATTGTATTTGTAATAAAAGCTAAACACAAGACACGAGTCTTCTTAAATTAACTTGCGTGTCTCTGATAGTATCCTTTTATCTACAATTACGTCATTCATAACTAAAGACAGAATTTCTGGATTGTATCTTAATGAATTGTGGGGGGGGGGGGGGGTTAGAATTCTCCCACCGTGGTCTGCTGCGTGTCGTAAGAGGCGACTATAGTGGACGGAGCGAGGGGACTGGGGATCCCTTTCTCTGTAATGATTTTCCCGAGAGGCAGCAGGCCAATGAAGGGGGTGAGAGAGGTCGAAAGACCACTCAAACCCTAGTACTAGGATCTTTGAATGTAAGGGGGTGTGGAAGTAGAGCAACTGAGAGTAAGAAGGAGGAGATCGGAAGAATGATGTTAAACCGGAAGATGGATGTATTGGCCTTGAGTGAGACGAAATTGAAGGGTAGTGGTGAGTTGATGTTTGGGAGTGTGGGAGGGAGAGTGTCTGGAGTACGTGGGGGACATGCAAGAGAGGGTGTGGCTATATTATTGAGTGTAAGAATCAGAGAGAAAGTTGTTGAATGGGGTGAGGTGTGATCAAGAATAATGTGGGTGCAAGTGAAATGGGGGGAAGAGTCATGGGTGTTGTGAGCGCGTACGGACCGGGATCGGAGAGGAGTGGGGAAGAGAGAGAGGAGTTTTGGGAGAAATTGTCCGAGTGTGTGGCTAGAGTGGGGAGTGGTTGTAGAGTTGTGGTGATGGGGGACCTGAATGCAAGAGTGGGTGATGAGGTGGTGGATGGTGTTGTTGGTAAGTACGGAGTAGCTGGGGTGAATGAGAGTGGGGATTTCTTGGTGGGGTTATGTGTGGAGAGTGAGTTAGTGGTTGGGAATAGTTTGTTTCAGAAAAAAAGTATAAACAAGTATACACATGTGAGGACGAATGGAGGTGTGATAGAGGAGAGAGCATTGATGGATTATATTTTGGTTAGCAGGGGAGTGATGGGTCGTTTGCTCGATGTGCATGTGTTCCGTGGTGAGATGAATGGGATTTCGGATCATTATTTGGTGGAAGGAAAGCTGAGAGTTAGTGGAATATGGGGAGGTGTAAAAAGGAGGAGTGGAAGGGAGGTGTTAAATGTAAGCAAGTTACATGATTCTGAGCGTGAGTGTGAGTATCAGGAGAAGATGAAAGTGGAGTATGGGAGGGTGAAGGAAAGTGAGGTGGGTGGAGTGGAAGGGGAATGGAAGTTGTTTAAAGATGCGGTGGAAAAATGTGCAAGGGAAGTGTGTGGGGTAAGGAAGGTTGGAGAGGGGATTAGAAAGGGGAGTGAATGGTGGAACGGAGAAGTAGGAGCGGCTGTGAAAAGAAAGCGGGGGGCGTTCGAAAGGTGGTTGCAACGAGGCAACCAGCAAAATTTTGAAGAGTATAAGGAGAGGAAGAAAGAGGTACAAAGAATGGTAAGGAGAGCGAAGAGGGTGGCGGATGAGGAATGGGAGAGGGGATTTCATGGAGAGAAGGAAGGTTTTCTGGAAGGAAGTGAAGAGAATTAGGAAGGATCAGGTGGAGAATGAGGCAAGAGTGAAGGATACAAATGGTAGGCTGCTAGTGGAGAGTTGTGATGTGAGAAAGAGATGAGCGGAGTATTTTGAGAAACCGCTGAACGTGAGGGATGATAGGATTGCGAGAGTAGTAGCTGTTGGAAGTGATGTTAGAATTCCTGTGTTTGGTGAAGTGAATAGAAGTCGAATAAGAAGTGCAGAGGTGAGATGTGCGTTGGATGAAATGAAAAATGGGAAAGCTCCAGGTTTGGATGGCTGCACGGTTGAATGTCTAAAGAAAGGAGGAAATGTGGTTATAGAATGGTTGGTGCGTTTATTAAATGTGTGTTTCGAGGCTAGTAAAGTGCCGGTTGATTGGAGTAGCGCGTGCGTAGTTCCGTTGTACAAGGGGAAAGGTGACAGGTATGAGTGCAGTAATTCTAGGGGTATAAAGGCGCCCTCACACGTACAAATATGTTGGCAGACAATCTGAACTGAATTTGGTTTGTCGGTCTCAAGGCCCCTCACACGATGCAAACAACACACTGCAAACTTGACAAAGACTGGCGCACTCTTCAGTATACCAGTAGCAGCTAGGTGGAGAGTACGCACAAGAATAGCGACTACAGACGACGAGTTCGTACAATTGATAGGATTCGCTATAGTTGCAATGAATAAGAAATAAAAGAGATGTAAAAGCTCGCTCAAAATGGGCTAGAGAATAGTTCCTAAAAAGTAGTGAACATACAAATAAGAAATTGCTTATTGAAGTGCATAAGGAGGGAGAGAGGCAGAGTACAGTCGTGCACCACACACAAAGGCTGGCGTGACACTGACGTGGTGTCAAGGTTTGCACTTTGCAGCCGGTCGCTCCAAAATTATCAAGCATGGCTCATCTGCCTCATACAGTCTGTGCCAACCTGAAATGAGCGTACAAACGCACGAATTCAGCACCAGTTCAGATATGTTTGCAGATATATTTGCGCGTGTGAGGGGGCCTTAAGTCTACTGAGTGTCGTTGGGAAGCTGTATGGAAGAGTGTTAATTGGAAGAGTGAGAGTGTTGACGGATCGTGTGCTTGCTGAAGAACAGTGTGTTTTTAGGTGTGATAGAGGTTGTGTGGATTAAATGTTTGCTGTGAGGCAGGTGAATGAAAAATACTTATTAAAGGGAAAGGATGTATATTGGGCATTTATGGATCTAGAGAAGGCGTATGACAGAGTGGATCGCGAGGCTCTATGGCAAGTGGTAAGTTTGTATGGAGTGGGTGGGAGACTGTTGAATGCGATCAAGAGTTTCTACATTGATAGCAGAGCATGTGTGAGAGTAGGGAATGAGGTGAGTGAATGGTTCCCAGTTGTGACAGGTGTGAGACAGGGATGTGTTATGTCGCCGTGGTTGTTTAATTTGTTTATGGATGGTGTGGTGAGAGAAGTGAATGCCAGAGTGTTGGGAAAAGGTGCGCAGTTGGTGGGACGAAATGGTATGTATTGGGAAGTGTGTCAGCTGTTGTTTGCAGATGATACAGCGCTTGTGGCTGATTCAGAGAAAAAACTGAGGAGACTGGTTATAGAGTTTGGTAGAGTGTGCGAAAGGCGGAAATTGAGGGTAAATGTGAATAAAAGTAAGGTGATGAGATGTTCAAGAGGTGGAGTGTTTGGAACTTTTGATGTGAGGTTGAATGGGGAAGTTTTAGAGGAGGTAGAGCATTTTAGGTACCTCGGGTCGGATGTGACTGTTAAGGATAGTATGGAAGTAGAAGTGAAGCATCGAGTGAGTGAAGGTTGTAAGACATTGGGTGCAATGAGGAAAGTTTTTGAATGCAGGAGTTTGAGTATGAATGCTAAGAGGGGACTGTATGAAACTTTGATTGTGCCAGTTTTGTTGGATGGAGCAGAGTCCTGGGGGTTGAGAGCAGCTGAGAGGAGGAAGTTGGATGTGTTTGAGATGAAGTGTTTGAGGAGCATGTATGGAGTAACTAGAAGAGATAGGATCAGGAATGAGTTGGTTAGGGGGCAGACGGGTGTTATCAAAAAGTTGAGCAGGCGAGTGGATGAAAGAGTGCTTGGATGGTTTTGGCATGTTGAACGAATGAATGTTGAGCGGCTGGTGAAAAAGATATATATGTCGGAAGTGAGTGGTCTTCGAGCGCGAGGTAGACCACTGATGAGTTGGATGGATGGGGTGCGACGTGCTTTGTATGAGAGGGGTCTGACTGTGGACGTGGCGAGAGGGATGGCTGCGGACAGAAGTGAGTGGGGGCAGTGTATAAGGAGGTAATTTTATTTTTGACGCGTTACTGGAAGCTGCCCGCGTGTGATGGGGTTGACCTGTCATGTGCGGGGGGAGGGGCTGCACTCAATGAAGCGGTCGGGGTAAACCAGCTGTGGCTGTCGGGCCTGACTGTGGAAGGTGGTTGTGCTGGGCTGCTGCTGATCCTGGCAGTTCAGGTGCGGCCAGTGCTGCCTCTCTCGCCTCCTAGTGACTAAGTGTGGGGATTGTGGCCTGCTGTCGGCTACCCTCCCATAGGGAGGATAAGCCCGGTATATGTATGTATGTATCTTAATGAATAATTTTCTGGGTCTTACTAAAGCATAACTGTACTAGTTTCCTGTGTCATGATAAAAGTTTACCCTGATGTGAAGGTGGAGAACGCATCCTCGCTGGCGCGCGACATCAAGCGGGCGGAGAAGCACAAGAAGAACAAGGGCAAGAAGCTGGACGAGGTGCTCAAGCGCCAGAAGGAAGACCAGCGCAACCGCATGCTCAAGCGGCGGCAGAACGTGCGCTCGCGCCGCGTAGACAAGCTCGTCAAGAAGATGAAGGGCCTCAAGAAGAAGGGCACCTACGTGCCGGGCTTCATGTAGGCAGGTGCGTGGTCGCAGTCAGATGTCTCCAACGCGAGTTACTCTTGTGGAAGAAATTTGAAGGCATGTAGAATAGCTGGTAAACAAGTTACTCTATGATTAAAGAAAATTGAATGCAAGTGGGGCTCTTCTGTACTGGATTCGTTTTTGATGACCATCTTCATTAGTTCTGTGCAATATTTAAATCGTTTTTTTTCTGAAAAGTCGCTTCTTTTGTAGCGTGACTTGTGCTATGTTTCTCATCCCACTCCATTGGATTTGGTGGCGGCAGACATTCTTATACATCAAATATCCGGCACTATTTTAACATCTACCATTTCTTGTTTCCTTGTAGCAGCCCCTGCATAATTAGAACACTCGCACTCTCACGCATTTTCTCAGGAGGAAGATGCGAGGTCCCGAGCTAAAGGTTAATAGGTTTCTTGTCGAAATAGATTTTCTGTTTTGTTGGTTTGGACCATTTTTTTTGGTTTGCTGCTGTCCTGTTTTTCAGCACCTACTACTTTTTTCTTCAATTTTTTTTTGTTTCATATCTTCCTAACTTACTGTTTCCATTCACAAGAGATCTTATGTCGGAGCACACCTTGTACGTAGATTCCCCGATCCTTAAACTCTTCATCAAAAAGTGCCTGCTTCCTTCCTCTCTTGGGTCACCTTTGTTATGATTTGGGACGCTTAATCTAACTCATACAGTCTAAATTCCAAGCTACTCTGTTTTTTCACTATTGTATAACTTCTATATCCTGAAAACCGCGTAGGCATTGCACGTGTTGCGGTATTCCATCCACAGTAAGACAGAAGACACCCAACTGTTTACCTCCCTTTTCACTCAAATGATCTTGATCGTTTTCCAATTTTCTCGTTCAAAGGATATTTGATCACCTTGGCAGTCGCTCATATCTTTCACGTTTTGTTGAATTTGTGTCTGAATTAGTTTTTCGAAGGTCATGGGCGAGTGGCAGTTCCGTCAATATTCAGATGTAGGTGTTGAAATGATGGCAGTGCTAGGCAAATAAAGGTTAACATCGGCATCTTTGGGATGCTTTATTTCCAATCAAGCCTGATACATATGATCTTAGCATTGGTTTTTCAAATGTCTTATAACTAACCCTATATATAGGACACCATGACGGTTCCCCCGTAAAGCCGGTACCGATTTTCGACGCCTGGGTTGAGTGGGGTATTGTGCTTGAGCTTTCCCTTATACCCAACGGGGAAAATCTCCGCGCCAGCGCTGGGATACGAACCCGCGACTTCCAGCATACAAGTCCGATCCCTTAACCGCTGTGCCACGGAGAGCACTGAGCAAATAATGAGAGCACGGAGAGCAAATAATGGTGGCTGTGATAACGGTAGTGTTAGTAAGCAATTTTGACGATTAATGGTTAATTAAATAAATACTACTGGTTAATGTTCTATGTTAGCCCTTTGTTTTACCGAGGTTATCTATATTGTAATAATGGTTTACCTCGCATTTGGTCCTTTGCTCAATGTAGGAGAAAGAGAGAGAGAGAGAGAGAGGGAGAGAGAGAGGGAGTTTGTCTAAGGAGTGAAGTAACAAAATACTTGCGTGATCTGGCGGCTCAGGATTTAATTGCGCAGCTTTATTTTCTGCTTTCTGCCTCGTTTTCATGTAATTTAGATTACCCTATTGGTTTTGTGACCGGACGCTGAACGTTAATTTTATCGTCTCATTGCAGGTTTGTGCAGGACAGGAGCTCGTATCAACACAGAGTATGAAATAAACTCTACGTGACAGTGCTTTTCTGTACCCTTTTTGTCACTTCGTTTGGTGATCTCGTAGTTTTTCAATTGTTCATCATTAGGTAATTGAAGTGCTTTTGACATTGTGTGCCAATTGTAAAAGGCATTGCCTGTTACATTTTCATAGAGCGGAAATGTGACCTCCGGTGAAGTTGGCTAAATGCCTCTAAAGTAATAAAAAAAGGAACAAGTTTCTTTTGTGTCAATGAATTTTTGTTGGCGATTTTTAAAAAGTAGCAGAAAGTCATGATACATGGTAGGGCTCATTGAAAAATAAGAGTCAGAAAGTGAAGTATTGTAAAGCCTTGAATATACTAATAGTGTTGTTTTGAGTCGAGTTTATGTTTTGAGGGCTTGTTTGTTCTAATAAGTTGAGCTTTTATTTCTACTTTAAACAGTATTGAGCTCTCACACATTTTGTACGATGATTGTCGCTTACAACTGAGGACAACCATAATTGACTTGAACCTAGCCGTGGCCTATACTTGCGAATATCTCGCTTCATAGTAGAAAATGTGCTGTGCACTAAAGCAAATGAGTGTTACTTATTTCCTTGACTTACGATGGAAATTTAGGTCGTTGAGGTATGTGAAGATCGTTGTCCAGCCCTTTTACCGGCCCCGGACTCCAGCCAGACCCGAAATAGTTTCTGAAAGAATTCCTTTCTCGTAACTTGAATCCGTTGATGCAGAGCCTGGAGTGAGCGTCCGAGGGGTTAAGAATATGAGTGAGAATCTGGGAAGATAAGACCGGTAATCACAATATACATTTACCAGCTGATTAACCGAGAGTAATACAATAAAAATTGCCGAATTTTAGGAAAAGCTGTGTCAAGCGCGCGTTCTTATACTGGGCCGAGTGAGCGCTGTTTTGAGAAGTCTTGTGCTGCTTATGAGGCCAGTGGATACGTTGGCCAGATTTTTCCCTGATCAGAAAGGGTCAATAACTCTGTCACCATTTCAATTTAAGGCGCGTTATGTCATCTTTCCTCTATTGGACTAGAGTAATTAGGAAATGGGCGCTTGCAGGTTCCTTTCATCGTAAAGTTACTTGTGGCCAGCACCGTCCGAGCATATCTACAGTTTTAAGTCTGACGAGTAAAATCGTATACTGAAATATTTAATATTTACAAAGGGAAAACTAAAGTTTCCAAACTTGCCGCCCTTACTGATTGGGCAGTTAATGTAGAGCAGTGGAGAACACGCACGCGTGGCCTCGATACCAACACATGCCAGCCTATGAGATACATCTGTGGCTCCGCCAACGATGACGTAGCCTTCAGTAAAAAAATGTGAAAGTTGCTGGGTACAATGAATTGTGATCTTTCTTACATCTGATCCTATTTACAGAAGAACTCGAAAATATTAAAACATAATGTAAGATGGGAAAATACATGTTCATGCGCGCCGCTGCGGTCCACGGCGTGTTCCACTCACTGTTTTTAACTATTGTGGCTGTTCGGTTACCTGAGCTACAGATAGGTCTTCGGGGCTTCTACATATCTTTCGGATCTACTCGTTCTTCACTTCTTACAGCTGCCAATTGGCTGCTCTTTGCATTTTATTTCTTTTCTTTCCTAACTTGCATTTTCTAAAACGCTTTAGCGAATAGGCGTTTTCCTCAATGTCGACTTCGTAGGTTCAGATACCGAATTATTTACTTTCGCCAATAATTCATCTTCAATGTTTATTCCATAATATCGAAAAAGTCTAAGTTCACGTCCCTAACAGTGGAAACATTGAAAAACGCTTATCATCAATGTCTGTTTTACTTGCAGTTTAAAGCATTATCACACTTAGATAATCGAGGGAATACATTTTCAAGTTTCTTTCTCAACCTTTTGTTCAAACATTGAAATTGCTTTGAGAACACACTAACAGTGCGTAGATTCCCTATTTTGCACACTCCATACCGAAGGGACCCTTCTTTCTGCTCTATTGAGATCGCCAATGTTGTACTTAGGGATCTTTGCTTTCAATTTTATTTTAAAACTAGCAAGAGTGCTCCAATATAATTTAGTCATTGTAGTTAGGGAGTTTTGAATCACCTAAAATAACCAAAATAATGGTGTTGAGATGAACTCATTGTTTTGGTTTTTGTTCAATGATCCTTGCGCACCAATAGTTACTTCTATGCATTACTGTACTACGAGAACGTTTCCCAATATAGCTAATATTGTTTGCAATGCACACGTCTGTGGCTCCCAATTTTCAGTTTATTCTTTTTAATACTACGTACAGTTTCTACTCGGTGATTCGCTTCTTTAGGTACCTCCTTTACACGTTTCACCTTCCCGATTTGGCTTAAACGCATTTAATTTCTCTCTTAACTTTATTGTTCACTAAGGTGTATTATCCTCAGTTGCAGGATTTTTTTTTAATTCTCAGGTATATTTCAAGTAAAACGGCATTCAGATCATTTGTGGACGTAATACCAGTGCGCAAAGTTATTTTTTTTTAAGAATCTCTCTAAAAAGGATACAACTATTGGATCTGTACGACTCAGCGCTTCCAGTGGGAAAATGTGAGGCTCCGAGATAACGTTCGATAGGCTTTCTAATTGTTTAAATAGAATATAAAAAATATTTTCTTTAATACCACCTTTTTCGATTCACTGCTGTCCTGTTTTTCAGCTCCTGCTGCTTTCTTCTTCAACTTATATATTGTTTAGTAAATTATCCTAATGCACCGTTTCTACGGGCAGGTGATCTTATGTGGGAATACACCTTGTACATAGTAGATTCTTCTTTCCCTTAATTCCATACTGAACGGTTCCTTCCTTTATTTGGAACACCTTTTTATGGTTAGGGAGACTCAAGCTAACTTATAACCTAATATACCATAAGAACCACGGTTCATGCCCCATTATGTGTGATACACAGGAATTAAGGTAGAACAGCGTGAAGTAGCATTGGCTGGAATAAAAAAAAATATTTCGTGAATAAGTAATTATGCAAATTAGTGTAGAGTGAACTACATAGTAAGCTTCACACTGTACCAAGTTATAAAAACTTTCTCATTTATTGAATCATTAAATTAGGAAGGATTTAACCATTGATAGCGAAGGTCACTTTTCCTCGCCGCGAATGAAAATGAACATAGCAATAACAAAAACTAATTTTAGCGTGTAGATGAAACGGTAGCTGTGTTCATTAAAAACAGTGAAGAAATAAAAACTTTCCTTTGCATTATTATTTTTTTCTGGATATTTTATATACAGTTGGTAACATCCCCGAGAAATTAGAGGTACGAGGAATTTCAAGAAATCCGAGTTTGTTTATTTTCTTTGCTTTATTTTTTGAGTCAAAATCGTGATATTATTGCACTAATAAGTATGCAATCTTAGACTAATATTTTGTTCATTTTCGTTCATGAACATTATTATCAGAATGGAGTGTCATATCCAGGAACACATAACAAGACCGCTAACCGTGACCGCTATGCAGCTCATACGAGTCTAATACAGAGGCAGTAAACTCAAAGAAACCATTCTGTTATATCTGTGTCATCTATGGGCATTGTATAGACAGTACCATATACATACATGTAAACCCCAACTTCAATCGGCCAACACACTTTCAAGTTTAAGTTCAAAGGGACGTATTGAATACTACGTAAGTATTGAGTGACGAAAACCGATAGTTCTTCCCTTCGAAACTGAAACACAGTGATGTTTCTAAGAAAAATCAGCTGGTGCTTCTAGAGTGTAGAGTAATGAAAAGGGTGGTGAAGCCTCCACTAGATCACCGTGAAATTTTGTTTCTGTTGAAAGAAAGGATTTAAATTGTAGTACATTGCAAGTATTTTGTACGTGTACAATGTAAGCAACGCTGCACGATCTTAGAGTGAGCTACCGCAAACTATTTCTCTGACTTACGATGCACCGAATAATAGATATTTCAGCGGATTTAGAAGAATTACCAGTAAATTGTGGGTACAGCCTGCAAAATTATTGGGCATTTTATTTAAACAATACACAGTTGATTTAACTCTCATTTTTTAGGATGACGATCTTTCTTTTCTTTTGACATGTATATAATGCTACTCAAAATAACATCTAGTTGGATTAAAACGTGCACCATCACTGGAGACAAAAAAGTGATATCTGTGCAGTAATTTTATGGAGCTTCAATACCGTAAAGTCATGTACTACTCGTATATTGTATAATTTATGGTAAACACGTTTTATGCTAAGAGAAAGACGCTACAGCAGCGCGTTGCATTGAATCAGCATTTAATTGTACGTTTGGTTTTATACCAGAATGCAACACCACACTAATAATTTGATGTGAGGTAATCAAAATAATAGCAGTAAGTCATTTAGTAAGAATCTTTACTGCGAAATGTGTCCCAAGGATTTGTGTAATACGTAGATTGTCGGACAAGTTGAAACAGCATCGGGTGGAGAGGCAGTTCTGTCCTTTTCTTCTTCTTCTTCTTTTTCTCTACTGGAGGTACTACAGGAGAAGCCTTGGGCAGGACTGCCTTGGCCTCAGGGATGGGCCCGCTGGGGCGGTACACGGGCATGGGGGAAGGAACAACCGTCGACCCGGGCTCTGGATCTCTGTAGATGTACATGAGCGGCTCTTGTCCAGCTTTACGATGTTTTTTCGGACGAGGGTCGGCTGAAAATAAATAATGCACGTTTAATAGTCAAGCAATGGATGTGTTTTTTATGCGTTGTAGACAAATAATCTGAACCCTATGTTCCGACTCTACCGAGAGTATAAGCATTGCGGGAATAGACTTAATTTGAAATGCAAATTCAAGGTAACAAAAGGTACTATATTGACACTTATATGAAGTCCTGAAAAAGTAGAAGATGACGGAGTTTTCAACAGTTACGTAAGTTAGTAAGAAGAATTTCACAAGCGATTCGTATTAGTTTGTCCTCGTATGGGATTGTTGGTGCAAATTACTCCCTTATTGTGGGAACCTTTGAGTATTACAATGTCGTCAAGACGTAGGATGAACCGCACAAGTAACGTTGTATCTTAATGATAGTAAAATACTGATCTAATTTAATTGCAATACATCAAGTTCACTGGTTGTTGGTGAGAGGTTAAAGTTCTAAAAATAACGCAATGATGCAGAAATGAAAACGTGCGCCAGTAATTGGCGAGCGTATTCATTTCATTTAAAAGTATTTCACACGTTATACGGATTATAGTCCGTATTTCACACGTTATACGGATTATAATCCGTATTTCACACGCTATACGGTTTATAATCCGTATAACGTGTGAAATACTTTTCTTGAAACATATTTTCAAAATTAAATGTGCTGCCTGTGTCTGGCACGACTGTTGGAAGTGTGTGGAGGTATGGGGAAAGTAGATCCCATGTCTCCGGTGACTTCTAGCCATCTGTTGATAAAGAAGGAGGCTCAGATAAATCAAACGACCGTCACGCTAACGCTTTTTAGGAGAGTTGTTTACAACAGCAATCACTTTACAGCCGTGTACGTCAAAGTTTTTTCCTCAGAATGATAAGAGAAATGGATTTTGTGAAGCAGATTAACCAAAAATTCTGACTGCAGAGCCTTGAAAACGTTCGACTCAACACGTGCGACAGTAATTATTCTAGAAAATAGAACGGCGTTCAAATAAATTACATAATTCAAGAATAATACATAACACATGATTTACTTTATAATTTTGAAAACACTACTTGACCAATGTTCCAAAATTGCTTCAAAAGTAGCGAAGAATAAAGTTTTGTTTAGGCTAAAAATACTGACTGGGATTTATAATTAATGTCGTTCCCCTTAATGCTCTAGTATAATAGATTTCACATAGAAATGTGCCAGCATATGTAGCAGTAATTTAAGCAACAGTCAGTTCCACGATTCTTTAAAAAAGAAAACGTAATTTTATTGGTGTGGTTAGTTTTTCTACACGAGTATTATTGTTACTTCAAGTCCATTTAGCATATCATCTTTCCATGCATGAGCTTCCCAAAAGTAACGAAGAGTATTTGGCTAGAATGATTTTTAGTTATGCATATTAGTGGAATTGAAGCTGTATGTACGCATGGTATAACAATTGACGTATTCTCAAGACTATGTGCACAAGAACCATAAGGCTTGTGTAAGTAGAAGCAACGATGAGCATGACAATAGAGCGGTCGAAAAAAAACATCAAATGCGGAAGTATCGAGGCAGAGGAAAACGTGGGTGGCATCAAATTTACGAGAAAAATTAACAGCGCAGTATTCTCAACTAGTAGAGAAGCGTGACAGGCGCTGTAGCAAGAGTCCGTACACAGCCCTATCAAGATTATTCGATGAGATACATTGAATGAATTGACTTAACACAATTAGTCGACCAACTCACACCACTATACGATTTGTTAATTGAATCCACATTTAATGAAATAAAACCTAAAACAATTCTGTCACCAAAAACTGGTAACTCTACAAAACGATGGGTTGATTCTGTTAAGAATAGGATTTAAATGGTAACTGCTTCCCTCTGCAATTGCTGTATGGGACAAAAATATATCACAGCTGATGGCACTGAAATAAAATACATTAAAAGAGAGGAGAATATGCTTACGATTACTCAGAGTGAAATATCATAGTTTACATTAAAAGTTTCATAGGAGTTCATTGTTCCTATTTTGGAGTTTATGAATTCGTAGCTCAATGAAAAACTGCGATGCTATTAAAATGGCTAGTGTGTGAGACTAATAGTCAAGCAATGGAATTGATGATGAAAGCCCGTTTGAAGATGACAAGATCTAATCCTAGCCAATCCACAAGGTTCAATATCCTGTTGTAAGATACAAGAGTGTTGAGTCTCTGTAAAGTGAAGCTCTTCGTTGAAAACCAGTAGTTGGTACGCTGAGTATCTTCTCCCCTCCTTTTCTTTCTACTTTTTATACCCTTATCACTATCTGTCAGGCTGCAGTTTTGGCCAACTTAGTTTTCAACGGCCGAAAGTTGAACTTGTTTTTGATGAAATTCGTTAGTTATATGATACAGACCCTGCGAATTAATTTGAGGTACCATCAACCACAGCATTCATTTCGTTTCTCCACGTATGAAAAAAATTGCGAGTGCTTACGTATGTATAGAGTCAGTTGTTTTGCGTATCATAAATATTACGATGATACTCGTATAATGAACCTCGTAGAACAGAGTTGCAATTCAACACTACGACTAGTATGCTACAAACCTTATTTTACTTGTATTAGGTCCGACACCCTACAAGAAAGTAATCATTACTTATCATGCCTTAGAGCTTCTTCAATACTTATACTTATAAAAACTTACCAGGTGATGGTAAAATGGTTGTTTCATCAGTACGTTGTTCGGTGAAACTAGGCAAATATTCCGTCACGAGTTCATCCATAAATTCGCTCGTCAGTTGCGGAGATGTTCTTCGGTAGGATCTTGAATTAGAAGTCACGGGAGAATCCATGCGAAACACGATGTCATTGAGATCCCTGTAGGGGTCCAAAGCGGGAGAGTCGACTACCGCGGGTGAGAACTTCAAGCGCTTAGGCAGCACCTTGTTTGAATTGCTGTCTGGTTGGCGCCCTCGCCTACCATGAACACGTTGCTTGGCTCTAGCTTTGGGAGTTCGCTTTGGAGCAGATTGATAGGAAGGTGATAGTTTCTCTGCCTCCAAGTCAACAGTATGACTGATTTGAAACTTTTGTGGGGTTATGGAGCTAGTAGCCGAGGCTATGGCTTCAGAAGCAATAGCGGCGGCTAAAATAAAAGACAGATCTTTGGCACTTTGCGTTGAGAACGCTGGTGAAGAAAAACTGAGTCGCCTGCTCACAGGAAGTTTTTTGTGTTGTAATTGTTTAACTCTTCGGGGCGTTTCCCAATATTGTACACTTGGTTCGTGTGATCTCTTCGCGCTTCTAGGCTTAGAAGATTCGATACTGAAGCTAAGCTTCTTAGCAACAGAATTATTGCTCGAACTTTCAATTGATATGTTAAAATTCAATCTCCTTTGAACGACCTTCTTTTTATGAACGTTGGTGAAAACCAATGACACCTTCGCTTCGTATGTAAGAGTGGAATTTTCTTCTCCATAAGTGTCAAAATCCTGATGACATTCGACGGAACTCCTGTCAGAGCAGTTTTGTTCCTCGTCAACATTCTTACAACGGCTTACGTCGTAACTCCCATCTAAAACATGTTGCCATTGGTTATTATTAGCTAAACCATCGCAGTAGCTAGGTTCAATTAGTTTCATTTTTCTGTTATCGCCCACGTTAGTTATAGGCGATTGTGGACTACCTGGTATACTTAATGGAGTAACGTCGAAGAGAATCTTTCTTTTGATAGTCTTGCAGAGACTTTTATTTTTGCCTTTTTGTCGTCTGCCACCAGCAGGAGTGACAGTGAATAGAAGACTGGGTTGTGCTTCTTGGGTAGCCGAGGAACCTTGCAGGGGGGATTCCAAAATCTTCGAAACTTGCAACCGGTTTGCTGAAAATAAAATGACATGAAATTTAGCACAGAAGTTCAGCTAAGGTTTAAGTTTAGTGAATGTGTGTCAAATAGTACCTGCCTTCATTTAATATTCATGCGAAAAAGAAAATGATAAATCTGGCCACAAAAATGTCGACCATATCAATTGCAATATATGATTGAGTCACATTTTTTCTATATTAATTGTAGGAGATTTGAACAGCCACAGCGTAAAATCAAATGAAACAAGAGCGCAATAAGCAAATGCATACCCTCACTTTTTACGAGGGCAAAACTATTATAAGAAACATACAAATGGCTTAAGCTTCATATAAAGAGTGAAAAGAAGATTCGATGTTTGGCGCAGTGAGGCACATGATTTAAAGTTATTTTAGGCCTTAATGAATTTTTTGACCTGAGACAATAGTTCAGTTTATTCAAAAATAAAGGTATGATATTTCATGTCCCAGCGTTTTTCTCTATCAATGGGTAGAGTAAATTCAACCTGGCATAAAGAAAAGGCCTGTAGTTATTTTTTTTCTGCAATAATACAGCCCGGTATATGTTCAGAGACAGCGGGCTTGTCACATTTCAACGGAAGGAGTGACGGTTCAATGGAAGAAAATTAAGCGTAATTATCGACAAATGAATTTGCAGCTATTAAGCCTTTTTAGCACCAATTGGTAGCACTCATCAATGGGAGCTTCTTAGCCAATTTTCTTGTGATTAAAATAGCAAGTGCATCCATTACACACTGATCACATGTATTTAAAATGACCAATAACAAGCAAATTGTTGCTGGAAAAAAGTTCGTTACTTTTGCCTTTCAAAGGCCTACATTCTTGGTAGTGACTCATACATTTTTAAAAATCATAGCATATAATACAAGCGTTCGAGCAATGTACGTACTTGGTGAGCCAGAAATGTTCGGTAACGAAATCAGTTCATTACTTCTTCTCACTAGTCTCCTAATTAACAACCGTAATGAATGATCTAATGAACTCAATCCGATGATCACGCTAAAAATTTCCTTATTATGAAGTAAAAATTTCTAATGGAGAGAATTTTCTTACGTAACGTTTGAGATCCTCCGAAAAGATTCATCTGTGTTCTAGGGAGGACAGTGAATACAGAGAAAAATAACGCGTCCATATTGAAGTATTCGAATAATGATCTAGGTAACATATTATAAATTGATTTATCTGCAACAATTTTAGTTTACACCAACGATGATAAATATACACAAGGGCAATAACTCTGGAAAATTAAAAATTTTCAAATTTATTAATCTGATATATTAAAATTAGTGAGAAAGTTTGCTCACGACTCCAATCGTGAAATTAAGTGTTCCAGTAAAGTGACTAAAATGTACGAACCCTCAAAACAACCTTTAGTTTCTTTTTAACATGACGGCTAAGTAGTCAGGCCTATGCAAATCAGTCATAAAGGGCGTTGAAAGATGAAAATTTAGTCTCCGAATTTGTTTTGGGTATTCCTGCAAAACTACATGGTACTCTACAATACAAGGCTGACGTCACGAAGAGCACAAAAGGTACCCCAGCAGAACTCCGAACATTAATGCCGAGTTTGAAGAAACTCAACGTTTAGGTGTGTCAAATTTTCCAGCCAAAACTCTGATTCCTGTTTTTCATCATTTTTCAAACAAAATTAGATTATTGTAATTACTCATAAACTTGACCAAACAGGATTGCATGAAGCTATTTAATATTAATAGCATATTGCTTGGAAAAAAATTTATTGGAAATTTTTGCCGCAGACATTACGATTTTAACATTCTCGGTCATGACCAGAGGCTCCCGCTGAAGGTAGTCTGTGATGCCACCACGTGGCTGCAGTGAAGGCTGAGATGCATTTAAAAATACACACTGATGCATTTAAAAATACACACTGATGCATTTAAAAAACACACCGATGCATTTAAAAATACACACTGATGCATTTAAAAATACACACCGATGCATTTAAAAATACACACCGATGCATTTAAAAATACACACTGATGCATTTAAAAATACACACCGATGCATTTAAAAATACACACTGATGCATTTAAAAATACATTTAAAATGCACACTGATACATTTACAAATCAGTGGCTCATGTTGAATGTACAATAGACTGATCAATTGAAACATCACTTTATGTAGATACGTCATGATTCAGTTACAATTGCATGAGACGAAATAAAACAAAAAGTTGACTTTCATAATACACTCGGGATGACTATAATTTCAAAACGATTTGCCTTATCATTTCGCATTACGATAGAGAAGTTCTCTTCATAAATTTGTTCTGATTAATCATCTATACGTGAATTGTATTTGCTTTTCAATTGCTTATTTTCTCATTTTATCGTGAAATAGTTTTGATTTCCTTTTATTGTCTTGTCCATTCCATGCATTCAGTTCTTTCAGCACTTAGTTTTTATCAATTTCGGGTTTCGTTTCTTTCTGGTACAACAATTGAATCACCTCCACGGCGAATTTTTCTTGCTTCGTAAATTCTTTTCGCTCAATGTAGGTGACTAAGCTTGTTAGTAATTAGCAGTTTTATAATACCAAGCACCAACGCTATTTGTAAATATGTACATCAATACAGATTCATGGTACTCAGAACAGTACAAGCCACGTAAATACGACTCGGTTACCGGAACTAAGCTGACCAAACATAACACGTTTTGGTATCGTCAAAATATCACTAGGTATTAGAACACAAGACAAAATGTCTTTTTTTTGTGAGGTCTTCACGGTCATTAACCACAAAGGTACCGACCTTTCGCGGCTATTTTTCTCCTCTCGAAACAGAGATACAAAACAGAATATGCCGCTATAGACGCCGATGGAATCGTATTTTCTTTGGAAATGAGTCTTTGAACGATCTACATATAGTCTGTTCCAACAATTAGACAAATACAAGCGGTGTAAAATTTTTATGTTGTTGTACATAACTGATTAAAAAGTAACATCATTCGCTACTTTCGTATCACATCGATTGGTGAGAAACATGTTTGAAAAATGAAATTTGTGGCCTTACCTTGACTATCGCTGAGATTTGCGCTCTCGTATGACATCTTGAAGCTACCCATTTTGTCTCACAACTTCAAGCAGCAGGGCGAATTTACCACACACCTTTAATGCTCCACGTCTGAGAGTGAACTGGAGTGGCTAGGCCTAGAGGCGGCCTTTAAGTTGTAAGCCGCCGCACCGACTAGGTCTACGTCACCAGCTGTTCAGTATTGTACGGCTGTTATTCAAAGGTCGAGGCAAATTTCTTTATCTGTTTTGAAAAACTATCCAGTAGAGGTCGCATACGTGTCTTCATGTGGTATGAACGTAAACGAAAAGACCAAAGAATATCTCTATGTAGGAAAAGTAGTACAGTGACTTCAACGCTAGGAAAGTTTATTTCTTATTCATCATCTTAGATAGTATGTGAAAAAAATATATCAAACAGTTCACTATTTTCTATTTCAGTATGCTTTATTTTTTCAGGAAAAGCTTCAATAATTCAAAATTTCTCGTATTTGAATTTGCAAAACATTGCTGCTTTCGTTGTCTCTCGGCGGCGAAATTAGTGTAAGACAAACGCAGTAATCGAGAGCGGGACATGAGTGATTAATATTTCTTCCATGACGAAACGAGGAACAGTGTCTGAAAGCTGATCTGTGCTCTTTAAGTCCGTGGAAAGACTTTTACGGCTACCTGCCACCTCAGACCTACCCTGCGCCGGCTTGTTGACGTGTGACCACACGACTAGCTTTTTTTGTGCCCAAGTGACATGAATTAAAAAGAAGAACCAACGTAGAAATCGACATTTTGATTATCTTTTAGGCAAACGTTTCAGAATATTATAATTCGATCTTCAATGCTGAAACATACAAAAAGGTCAAACTTCGAAAATACAGAAAAATCAACAAAATAAGTAAAAAAACATCTATAAAAACTTAGATCTTATCCTCATTCGACAACAGTAGAACTGACACGCTTTCATTGGCTTACTTACACACCCATGCACAAGCACATACACTCATACATTTACACATGGGAACCTCACATACACAGACGCGCGTAAACACACACCACATACACACACACACACACGCACACACACACACAGAAATATGTCAGTAGGTCGAAGCAATGTTCAGTTTGACTGCACTTCAACAATTCGTTAGACACAGCCAACATTCAGGAATTTCCTATAGAACTGGTAGGATACTTTCCTCTCCCTCTCATTAAGCAATTCGAGGTCATTAGCAGTAATTGAATCATCCTTTCAGAACAAATGATTTCTCAACTTTGTGTACCACAAATAACGAACAAGATCTTCGGATTTTAAATTCGTTATTCATATCCACATATAGGCCTAACCTAAATAAAAACTTGAGTGCTGTCTAACTGAAAATTGCTTCAACCTACTGACATATTTCTGCTTGTGTGTGTGTGTTTTTATTGATGTTTGTTTACTTATTTTATTGAATTTTTCAATACTTCCTTAGTTTGACTTCTTTGTAGGCTTCAGCACTGAAGATTGATTTATAATATTCCGAATTGTTGCCCCCTAAAATTAAAAATATTCATTTTTACAGTGGTACTTCTTTTCATATTTCGCGTGAAATTGGCTAACAATTTACCATTTGGAAATATTATAACATAAATGCGTCGTAAATTTCATATTTTTTAGATTAAAGCAAGAAGGTATTTTTAACCAAAGGGAAATTATAAAACAAACTCTTGCATCACTATATTACCTTTTTATGAATCAATCAGCTTTGAAAGATAAAATACAAGTATTTCTGATTCGCTAATTTCTTAGTACCGATATCTTATGCATTTCGAACCTTCTCACCTCTGAGTGAGGTCAATCTTCCACTCTGTACAAGCTATGAATTTCAATTTGCACGTATGCTTGTTTACACGTTTATAAATGTGCGTGTTATGTGATGTATTTTATAAATTATTTTTTGATTGACTTTTTCTCACTACTTGATAATCATTTACGACGGTGTTTCAGTCTGTTTCTGTAAAGCGTCTTTTGTCTTTTCTTATTTCGTTTCAACTTATAATTAAGGAATTCCAAAGAATTATCTAGTAGAATTGAAATTATTAATTAGTTGTCAGCCATCTATTTGTATTTAAAATATCCAAGAGATGAAATTCTGACTGTTTCTCCTAATAACATAATTAGCCCCGACATGGTTATAGTACTCCTCGTATAGTTGTCTATCAATGAAGGAGCTTAAATATTAAGAAATTTTTAAAATCCAATGTGTTATACGTCTCATGTATTAACGTGTTTGAAAAAAGACGGTTTTTCTATGTTTTCTTTCTTTTCATTTAAATTTAGGCACTATTACTTTTTTCTGGGTTGGGGTCTTCCCTTCATGTGTGTTGGAGGTCACCCCATCTATGAGATGGGCAGAAGTTATCGTTTCGCCAAAATGAGAAGCGTCCCTACTTCAACAAATCTCGATAAATCACGTAGTATCAACCAAGTTACAACGTAATATCGCTACAACGCAATACTGGCTACTGAATTTTAGTATTTTTACGAAAAAAACAACACCATTACTACCAGTTGCCTTGGAGGGACTTTGTTCTCAGAAGATTCTCAGATGTTGGTTGAGAGTCTGGTCATCAAACTTGAAGCCAATTGTGCATGATTTTTTGGGTAAAATCGCACACACGAAATTGTGAATATACGACCATAAATAATAAATTCAATTGTGCGTGCAAAAAACAAATATAGTTCGATATGAGAGTCAAAAAAGTATTGAATTTTGTGTCACTTTAAGTATCGTGTTTTAATGATGGTTCAAGAAAGTAAATAGAAATTCGAATGGATCTAACTGCCCTTATAAACGAAATATTATTTGGTCCTTTAGGCAGTGATTTTTGAACATTGTAAAATAAACGGTTTAGGCATACTGATCCCACAGCCCGTACAGCTCGAGTTTCCTGTTTTCCTTGTCATTTTATGGGCGACGACGGAGATATTCACTGTGAGGAAGAAAGGCGCCTGAAAATATCACAGTGTATCCATTTACGTTATGAACATCTTGTGACCACGATAAAATCTCCCACCATTCATGGAAAACTTACCGAAAGCAAGCATCTTATGTAACTGGTTGAAATTGGCAGTCACATCTTCAAGTAATTTCATCACCTTCTTAGTCGAGTGACTCTGGTGTGATATGAAGCTCTAAATTCTTAAGCGTGAAATAGGCATGTCGACTCTTCAAGATTTGATTAGGCCGTATCCGTTTCGCCACTCCCAACACAGGCTGAGCCACAGAAGCCCAAGATCTGAAAGCCCCTATTAAAAGTTGTTAGTTTCCTATCGAAAAACATAACGTGATTGTGTAACTCCAAGTCGTTTCGTAGCACATAAAGATAGAACTTGGACGCAAGTTTATATGAACACTATTTATGGTTTCATTCAGTTTTTCAAACAATGGATACGTTTCTTGAAAATGAATTAACTATTTACTAGCCGGTTACCTCCGGTAACCGGCTAAGCTTAAGCCGGTTCAACCCGAGTATCGGGTTGTCCGACTTGCCTAAAAATAAAAAAATAAAAAAAATAAAATAAAAATAAAAAATAAGAAAAATAAAAAAAAATAAAAAATAAAAATAAAAATAAAAAAAATAAAAAAATATATAAAAAATAAAATGAAAAAAAAAATAAATAAAAAATAAATAAAAATTAAAAAAAAAAAAAAAATTAAAAAAATTTAAATAAATAGTTTTCTGCAAATATAGACGCCAGTGGCTTCAATTTAATACCTCACTCGACCATGTAGACTCAGCCAATTTTCCAAACGGACTCGCACAAATTTTGAGTTTTGCTATTAAGTATATAGATTACCAAATATTACTTCAGAATTGCGTGTTATTTTTTCTAAAAGTTGTCTAGGTGAGTCAGAAGAAAAAGTTGATCAAAGTTAAGTTAAATTCTATGACAGAGACCGTCCGAGTTGAAAATTGCCCCGTTCATCATACATTTAATTAAATTTCTGACAACAATATCATTTAAAATTTTCCATTATCACGATTCACTGAAGTTTCATAAAAGTTTGTCATACCAAAAAATATAGGATGCCTGAAAGAGTACCTGTAACGCCTTCCTGCAGTTATACCTTAAATCTGACTCGCCTACCATTTGCTTCGTGAGTAAGGAAAAGAAATACAAACAAGCGACATGCTTTTCAAAGATCTTCATCAGTTTTTGCACGGCTTTTTCAATCTTCAAAAACACGAAACAAATAGAAAGTTATAAGTTTAACATGTTCAACAAAATTCTTTTGAGGGCATAGTAAAATCGAGGTTGCGAAGCTCTGGCTGTGTTCGCGAGAAGGCGAGCTGATAAGGCGTCTTTACAGGTGTGAACTCAATGCATACATTTCAAAAAGATTAAGCTGTATAGTTTAGGGAGGTAATTGTTACACAATAACTCAGAGCAGCAGAATACAAGAGAGCAGTACACTTAATATTGTACTTAGCAAATTGGTCGGATTTCTTTCACTAATGAGAGCTGCTGCTGAAGCTTCAAACTCAGCCCCGGGCCCGCCCAGGTCTATTTCGGGGTAGAAGTTATTGCAGGCGTCGGTGTTGCAGCAGTTGGCGCACGTCTCCACGTAGATGCCGAAGCCACGCGGACGACAGCCGTAGAAGCACGTGTCGATGCACGACCGCGCCAGTGTGGTGAGTATCCCGTTGACCTCCACGCGCTCCACCTGAGCAACGCGTCAGCATCTGAACATATCTTAGAAAAATCATTTGTGGTGATACAAACCTCTATAAATTAATAGATTAATTATTTTAGAAGTCTGTAAAAATTTTTACTTGCGTGACCAAACTATTTAAAAAGTCTTTGTGCCTGCGACTGTAAATATTCTTCTCCTTGATGACTGAGGTCGTAAATCAACCAAGTTTATTACGCCTATTCTAACGACCCAGTAAATGCATGGTATAGCCCGAAAGCTACAGCGACTCATTTTTTGTACCATTTCTTTGAAGAATGTCCTGCAGATAAACATACCTACAAATGAACCTTAGGGAGAAAAGCCATGGTGTGCTATGCATTCAGTTGAAAATTTCAGTGGTAATTTAACCTCTGTTTTAATATGTATGCCTATCTCGATGGAAGATTTTACACTTCCTACCTTACATATGACTGGGGCTAACCATTTTTTTTATTTTTTTCAAACTTCAGCCTGCCCTTGTAAACACACTGGCTTCGAAGGCTGAGGAATAAATAATAAAATAATGCACTTCGCTCGCATTCTTCTCACAATAGCACGAACAGATGATATTGAAGTAAACCTAGACGTACGAAATGGTCAAATGCTGTTTACATTTATATCGCCCTCATTCGTCACGGGATGTGGCTAAATCTCTCTGAACCTTCCCGAAGACCTTTAAACCAATTGTTTCCTTTTTTCATCATTTCAGCGCACCACCTATTAACGTTTTTCTTCGCTTTATTCCCATTTAAAATGCCTGATCATCCCCCATTTACATTCTGTTAATTCAGTTGTACGCAAATTTTCAGAATCAAGAATTGGTCAACGAATGAAAACCTGAAATTAAATTAAATGAGGTTTAGCTGAGTATAGATTTGCTCAGGATTAGATCGCCATTTAATGCAAAATATATAACTCCCGATAATTCTCAAGTTTACATGTTATAAAATGCGTTTATATTCAACCTTCCAATTCCTCCATTTCTTGACACACTTAGAGTATTTACAGTAAAGTGTATTCCTTATTTATTTCTTTTCTAGTAAAAAAAAAACTTGAGAATAAATTTCTCTGTACTGCGGTCAGTTATGTCAGTTAGTGAGATAAATGATATAATAGTTAATGTAATGCTTCCCCCTACTCATGTAAGAACTAATATGTGCTGATATTATAAAAAAACAGTTAGAGATAAGTTAGAGGTTTTCTGCACCACCATATTGAAAATAAAGATTTTCTTTTTCAGTCTGAAACCTTAAAGATTTTATAGAATTTGTTTGTGCGCAGTCTTTAGCCGCATTTCATGGAGAATCAAATGTGAGCGCTGGCAATTAACTACGCTCGACTTAAAGGGACATGCTCTCCGGTAAAAAACAAATTCCTCCCAAGGTGCTTTAGCCCAAGTAGTAATAGGATTATTTGATGGGACGCTAGTTAATCAGAAGCCTTTTGTTTTCACAGAGACCTCGTCAGTACCGCCAGCCCTGCACGGGCGCTAAGCCTGTGTCCACGCGACCGGTCACGCTGCCTGCCGACCTCACATGTCATCGATACCGTAGGCGGAGAAAGGAAAGGGCATTTAAAAGTATGAGTAAGATTCAGAAGATCTTATACTACAACAGAAATTATATTTAATTTTGCTTTGCGCGGACGAGAAATATGATATATGTGAGTTTCTACTGTATTTATTTAATCGATATGTTCCTTCTCATGATATTCTACGTCCGCATACGCACGTGTGCTTCATTTGAGAAACTTTCGTCCACAAATGTTTTCTTTAACACTTGATTTGAGTAGGTAAGTGATAAGCCAAATCTAAATCGGTTCCAGTAATAACAACAGCTAAAATTGAGCATTCACTACAAAGATTCTCAGTACTGTTTGGCACCATTTTATTTTCCAATGAATGTGAACGCATAATACGAGGCTGAAATACGTAAATAATTCTAAACTCTCAGAAGTCACAGCTCACTTTTAGCAATCACTCGTTCTATTTATCGGAGTGATTTTTGTCAGGTATGAAATTGGCAAACGCAAACTAAGGCCCTGTCTGGAAAGATGACACTCTTACCCCTATTAGTATTACTATTTTACTACTATTAGTATTACTATTTTACTTCTATCAGTCAAGGTAGTTAACTTTTTCCGTGGTCTCAGTATCACATGTCATAAATTTATACGTACGAATCGTGTTCAACAGCCCGTGATGAGTGAGGTTTCTCTGACGAGATTCCCCGCCGTCTTATTTTGACAGTCATTTTTCAGCGGTAATTTATTTCTCATCCCAGGATACCTTAGGAAATATATTCTGCTCTTGTTTTAATAGCAACTGTTTCCATAAAGATTCGATTCAAAAGGATGAAATTGGTTCCTATGAATGAGTCAGGATGCAATTTGAACATATAATGTTAGACAAACTAAACTGGAAACGTTTTAGGTACGCAAGAAGAGTGGGTGTGCTTCAAATCTGGCGCGTGTACAGAAGCGTGTTTACTATGCGTGGCTGTACTCGTATCGAAAGCGTAAGGCTCGCTCCTGATAGAGAGACGTTGTCACGTTGTTTGTTATGTTGTAAATCAGTGACAGAAACTGAATTCCTACGTTTACTCGGAGTAGTCATTAAAGTTTGTACTGCACGCGCGCTGCTTCTCAGCTTACTTTACGATTTTTATTTGAACATGCCTGTAAGCAGTGGATTTTCATTCACATCAGCTCCACGCAACGAGGTCAGATTCTTTTTTTGATTGAACTCGTATTCTATTCAAACTATTATGAAAAAGAAGTGGGCTATAAAAACCATGTCTAAACGTGGCGTTGATTGACTCTGTATACAGTAATATTTTTTGTAGTTCTCAATGTATTGAACAGGAAAACATAGCGTCAACTTTTATTCAATAGAACTATTTGATTAAATTTAGAACAATTTAAACAAATACGTCAATTATTTGTGCGTTTGAAGTTTGGTTTTAAGTTCATATGAATGCAACTGACAATAATTATCAATCATTTTAAGTTTATTGGTATCCTATTCTACTTAACACGTACTGCTGAGGAATGTACTGTACCTCTTTGTTTTATTGGACGAGTCCAAAATTTCTCACAAACTGTCTATTTTGCTAGCTTTGATAAGGAGTAAAATGGCCTGTGAAATCTGAGGAATATGCCCAAGGGATGTACAGAAATATGCTCACTATCGGAGCCCAAGACTTTTGACCAGGTTTCTGTATTTTTAGTATTTTGAATAATGGATTTTAATTTCTTCCAACATAAGTACATAAATTCAAAGTTTTGCATGTTACATGTTGCTCGGTGAAGTACTTAAGCTATCAGATAGTATTAAAGAAAATGGAAAGATGAATAGTTCATTGCCAAAAGTTCGATGCATAAAACTTCTGGTCATCGCAAAGAGTTTTAAACATATCTTTATTCAATACCTGTGGTTAGTAAATGTACCAAGATAGGTGACACAATAGTCACATTAACAGATGAACAATTTAAAAATGCAATTAAAGAATACTCTGATGACTACTTTGTTCTAACTTTGATAACTACCAAAACATACTGGGGACAAAAAACAGAACGCGTAAATAATGAAGGCATCTACGGATGCTTTATTTCCAATCAAGCCTGATACATATCACCTTGTGCATTGGATTTTCAAATGCCTTATAACTAACGCCAGGACGCTTTCCCCCGGCCAAGACCGGTACCCATTTCAGACACCTGGGTAGAGTGGGGTATTGTGCTTGGAATTTTTCTCCTATACCCAACAGAGAAAATCGCCACCGCCAGCGCCGAGAATCGATCCCGGGTCTCCCACACGGCGGCAGAACCCCTAGCCACTTGCGCTATGGCGAGCACTCGAGGACTTTGAAAGTGAACGCCTTGGAAGACACAGCTTTCGTTAACATTGCCTTGCAAGCTTTGTGACTGACTGTATGATAGAGATCGATTATGTGGAAAGTGTAACGAGTGGAAATAAATGACCGTGCATAAAAAGTCGGAGGTGGGCTGCTGAATAATTTCAAACTAGTGTTTCGTGCATACGCAAGAACGCATACATGGTTACCAAACAGTAGATCTTAGCCTGACTCAGATTTTTTTTCGCATATTCGCCCAGCTACGCCTGTCGTCTGCTAATCACGAAGATGCGGGTCGCGCACGCAGTTCCTCTAAAACGCCTACAGACGACGACTCACTTTACAGAAGATGTCCCTGATGCCGCAGGTGACGAGGTAGTCAGAGTGGACTGCCTCACCATGCCTGCCGAGGCAAGGGTGCAGGCTGTCGTAGCCTGTCTTGAAGTCGAGTGAGCAGGAGTAGCAGGAGAGGTTGCCTGCTGTCGGCAGCGGGCCCGGGGGTTCAGTGCTTGTCTCCGGATACAGGAACGGCCGGATGGGCGGGAAGCGGAACTGACCTGTGCAATGCATATAGCCAGTTGATTGCCGTAGAGTAAGAACATTTTCGGAAGAAAACACTTCGAGCAATATTCTGATTAGTTCCTCACGAATGACTCTAAAAGAAGTTCAGATCAAAAATTGGTAATTTCTACGATTTTATCAAATTTTCACTCGATTCTTCATATATTGTACGAGAAGACAACAAACTTTATATAAAACGCTCTGGCGTTCATAATCGTCAATAAAATTAAATTTTATGGCAAGAGCTATACGGTGACAGCTGCGAGAACTGCATGCTGTTTCAATAAAACCTTTTATTAACATTTAGACCTTCCGGATGATACTACGCTCATCATCAGTAGTCTGAAATGGAACAGAATGGAATATGAAATACAATTGGTAAATAGGTGTGTTTTTACATCAAGACAAAAAAAAATAAGAATACATCTAATGTGTTACGTATGAAAAAATTAAAGTATCTGAAGTTGGGCTGTGCTACCGTGATCATTAGGGTACAGTCACAGTTTAAGAACCAAAATGCGTTTTAGTACTGTAAGCCTAGAGATGAAGATGGCTCTATCGCTTTGAAGTTTGATGCGTGTACGCAATGATTAAATTCTAAATTTTTATTTGTAATATTACTAGTTTGTGGCAAGGCATGTGGTTTTCCAGTACATAAAGTTATTCCCATGTGCTCCTCAACGAGTGTGTGTGGATAGTCTCCATACTAGGTGCACGGCATCACTCTGCTCACACGAGTAACAATGCACGATCTTTCACATGATACAAGATCCCAATTGCGAATTTAGTTTGAAAAATTATTATAAAATCTACTTGAGGTTAATGTATTCTCATCATGGCTTTTATATCATTCGTATTTTTATCGCTTTTTCCTGTTCGGATACATGGAACTGAATAGTAGATTTATTTCTTTTGACAGTAGTACATTATTGTTTGTTGAGTGTTGTTAAATGCAGAATCCAGGTATTTCTTAAGATAACTCTCTGTTACATGCTTGGAAGTCTTTTGATGCTAAAATTCTCCTGTAAAAATTCAGTTCATGAGTAAAATTATTAACAGTTTGTACTTTGTAGGCTCTGTATACTAAACATTTGACTCCACTTATATTGCATCGATGAGCTTCTGCACTGTTAGATTTCATAACCACTTTGGTAAAAGTTGGTGTTCTATTAACCCCAGCAGAACATACGCTACCAGATTTTTTACAGTAATGTTTAAAAATTGTAAAATCTTGTTTTTTCTTCATTTTGTGGAGAAATTTCATATATTTGTGTTTTGAATTCAGATAATTTATAAAATATTTAAACCAGAAAGAGTGATAGGTAAAATAACACTCATTCACATAACGTCTATGTAGCATAGTTTTAAAATTAACTTTATCAATTCTGCAACCAGGTTTTTCCACGCAATATTAAAAAATTCTGCTAATATGGGCGATGTGTACAGGGCCTTCGTCAATTTGCACGTACTATTATTGGTTATCAAATAAAAACATTTTATCTTTGGTACGCAGTTTGAGCAGACTATAAAGCTCAATAGTATTGCCTCTAAACTCTCAAAGTATTGCCAATAGAAAATGCTTTACATCAAATGCTTAACATCAAATTTTCACTGGATACGATGTCAATGGTTTTCCAAATAAATGAGTCCGTGAACACAGATGTTATATTGAAGTTTGCCATTATACAGGGTGTATCAGAACAAGAGGCACAAATCGTACACCAAGTAGAAAATGGCCAAATAAATACTTTTCCTTTGATGAAATTTTCTAAAAAAAATCTGGTTGTTGAGATATTAGCTGTTTATTGTTTTAAAGGATGAAATTAATGACACAATTACTCTAACTTTAATTAAATTTAATGATCTGAACTTCGAATAAATTTGGCGGATTTTTTTTTAATATTTTTTATTTTATACCCTCACGAGGACTTATCCATAATGACTTCACCACGTCCTCATCGGACCTTAAGATCAGAAACTTAGGAATTCGGAAAAGCGGCCTAATAAAATTTATTGTTTTTTGACCCATATTTTTGGTGGAAAACTAAAGAAGGAAGTATAGGTAATGCTTTTCATCTTGTATTGAACGGCGTAAAGTGCGTCAGCAACAGTG
This sequence comes from Morinoia aosen, assembly GCA_030386875.1. Classification (NCBI taxonomy): domain Eukaryota; kingdom Metazoa; phylum Arthropoda; class Malacostraca; order Amphipoda; family Talitridae; genus Morinoia; species Morinoia aosen. The sequence goes on along the minus strand of CM059561.1, from coordinate 91,156,839 downwards.
TTAAAATTTTTTCATCATTCAACCGCCATAAAATACTATTTTAAAAACAGTAAGAAATGAACATACTTGTCAAAGGATATTCATAGTTCTCTGTTTTATTGCAAAATGCTGGTGAGGAGAATTGCATTTCATATACTCAATTTTTTTGGAAATTTTTTTGTAGAAATATGACGTTTCTTGCAGTTCCCCCTGGGGTGCGTAGGATAGGCCATATATGCATAAGTTAGGAATTTGGCTATCTCATGCTATGGGGATTGGCGCCCATAGAGAAGAGACTGTTAGGTTACCTCAGCTAGAGGTAGGCCTTCGGCACTTCCACATATGATGCCCACTTTCCATACTTCAGTTTTAATGACTTCTTGGCTATCACTCCTCAATCTTTTCTTCATCTTCCTTCCTAACATACTATTTCTCTGCGCGGGGTCTCATGCGTCAGAGCACACTTTGTGCATAGATCCCCGAATTTCTTTAGTCCATATTACGGAATAGTTTTTTCTCTTCGCTTTCTTTAAATAGTCTTTGTCGTGACTAGAGAGTCTCAAACTTACTAATGTAATGATAATTTTCGCAACCCTCGTCTAAACTTTCATTATACGAATGAGTTTTCCCCAAGAAGTCTATTCGAAATTATCATACTTTGTAGATCAAATTTAACCAGTAATTAGGCTTAATCGTAAAGGTAAGTCTTTCATTTACTTTAAAACTTGTCTTTATTGTTCATTTCAATCTGGTCGTAATTAAACTAATCAACACGATGGCGTTCGTAAAATTGTACAAGTCGCGTGTATGATACAGTTATTGATGAAATTAATCTCCACTAACCAACTTAACCCAACCTAGCCGAACTTAGTCCAACCTAACCCAACTTAGCTCAACCTAACCCAACTTAGCCCAATTTAACCCACCATATCCCAACCTGAAGTAACTGTAAGGACAAGCAACTATATTAATAGACAACTATATGGGCTGCCAATTATATGGACAGGCAACAACATGGACAGACAACTATATGGGCTGTCAACTATATGGGCACGCAACTATATAGACAGACAACTATATGGACAGGCAACTACATCGACAGACAGCTATATGGACTGCCAACTATATGGACAGGCAACTATATGGACAGACAACTATATGGGCTGCCAACTATATGGACAGGCGGCTATATGGGCTGCCAACTATATGGACAGGCAACTATATGGACAGACAACTATATGGGCTGCCAACTATATGGACAGGCAACTACATCGACAGACAACTATATGGGCTGCCAACTATATGGACAGGCAACTACATGGACAGACAACTATATGGGCTACCAACTATATGGGCTACCAACTATATGGACAGGCAACTATATGGGCTGCCAACTATATGGACAGGCAACTACATGGACAGACAACTATATGGGCTGCCAAATATATGGACAGGCAACTACATGGACAGACAACTATATGGACTGCCAACTATATGGACAGGCAACTATATGGACAGACAACTATTTGGGCTGCCAACTATATGGACAGGCAACTACATGGGCAGACAACTATATGGGCTGCCAACTATATGGACTGGCAACTACATGGACAGACAACTATATGGGCTGCCAACTATATGGACTGGCAACTACATGGACAGACAACTATATGGGCTGCCAACTATATGGACAGGCAACTATATGGACAGAAAACTATATGGGCTGCCAAATATATGGACAGGCAACTACATGGACAGACAACTATATGGGCTGCCAACTATATGGACAGACAACTATATGGGCTGCCAAATATATGGACAGGCAACTACATGGACAGACAACTATATGGGCTGCCAAATATATGGACAGGCAACTACATGGACAGACAACTATATGGGCTGCCAACTATATGGACTGGCAACTACATGGACAGACAACTATATGGGCTGCCAAATATATGGACAGGCAACTATATGGACAGACAACTATATGGGCTGCCAACTATATGGACAGGCAACTACATGGACAGACAACTATATGGGCTGCCAAATATATGGACAGACAACTATATGGGCTGCCAACTATATGGGCAGTCAACTGTATGGACAGCCAACTGCATAGATTGCCAACTGTATGGACTGTCATCCAAATGGACAGTCAACTACAGATAAAAACTCAAAGAATCAAATTAAAAGGTCCTGACTGACAATAAATAAAGAGCTACATTGCTTGTGAGTAAGCAATAATTGGGAACGCTGGCACAAAAATTTAGATTTTTTGAACAATTGATGAAACAAAACTTGGCTTCAAAAAGGATAATTTTTCACTATTAAATAGAATGCCAACAATTCCTTTTGTCTACTATAAAACTGCCGTCTCACAAAGACCAAATAATTCCTTGTTTTTCGTTTCTAAATTCATTAATAAATTTGACAGAGTTATGAAGTGAGTCGTCTCACACTCTCTAATACATTGCGATTTCTATTTATTTGGGATCGAATTAATGAAAATTCTCAGTTAAAGTATGGTATAAATAAAAATCGCTTACGATACAGGAAGCGCAAAAATACGAAACATTGATCGTTGCAAGCAAACTTTGCAACGCCTTGAAAATTGTTGGCATACTTTCGGAAGTTTAAATAACCTGCTGTGATTTTAGTTGCGCGACTCCTACGTGTACGTGGATGTGCGTGACTGCACGCTATGAGTTCAGCCTCAGTGTGTGACCTATCGACCTGGCACTCATCATCCCTCGGTCCTCCCACCTCCCCTGCGGTGTGCTGAGGGCCGTGCCCTCGTTGTGCCCCAAAGAACAATGGACACAAATCTGGTCACGTCAGCAGGTCGCAAGAAATTGTGACCTGTGCCATAGAAGGCAGAAGAAAGCTGTGACAGGGGTGTCAGATTGACCTTCTGCCCGAGCAGAAGCATCGCATTCGATAGATTTGTAATTAAATTTGTCCTTGAAGACCTCACTATGTCCAACTACATATATTAAACCAGTTATAGGTAAGTAGAGACCCAGTTGCATAATGAACTTTTGGTTACCTGCGTGGTTGCTTGTAGGCAAATGCTCTTTATGGCTAAACCACGCATCGCATGTTTTAAGATTTATGATCAGAAATTAGGCAGTCGACGCCCTTATTCAGTGAATGAACCGATACGTGAATTATGGGTATTGTAGAACATTTTTTAATGCTGATATGCGGTTTAACAGTATTTGAACATTTTATGAGGGTATTTAAATTGCTTAAATTTAAACTTTGCAGATGATGAGTGTCTGGTCAATGGGTCACACACACACCCACATGCTTGTAGGAGTCGTGCTGCTCATATCCTAGCTAATATAAACGTCTGCAAAATAAAGTTTTTGTGATTTTTTTACTTGTGGAAACAATTCACTACTCATTTTTACTCAGGATTTTTTTCCTACGCGTTACCTAAGTAACTTCTATTGAACGATCAATTGAATATTACTCTAAATTAGTTCATAAACGTATAATTAGTGTTTACGCTGAAGCTACTTTTTTATCTAAGCTCGAACGAGGCTGGTTACATCTTGTCTTCCACATTAATGTGCTGAGGCTGTCTTGCCAGCGTTAAACTGCACGATTTATTTGAATTCGTCCCCCAGCGCTTACACCACAAAAAAATATTGCGGCCTTAAACTAATGACAAGGCAAAAATTTTTCAGTCACTTTTTCAGCTGAAATACGTCGGACTACACGTCCATTTTATGAAGCTAATCATATACACGAAGGTAGTATTAGATTTACCCTCCGAAGTATATTTCATCTCACCTTACCTGCGTTATTTGTTACTAAACACTGTAATTTGCGATTTCTGTAGAATGAATTAATTCCTTCTACAGGGTCCGATGAAAATAGTGTGAAGTAGGATGAGTAGTGGTAGTATACAAGAGCCCGTTTATTTCCAGCAGGCATTCACAGTTATCCGGTATTCACAGTTATCCGGTAGCAGCGATATGTACGCAACACGGTCTACAGAGGTACGCATCAAATCACGAGTCGCCTGCTCTCTGAGGGTGAACAATGGCTTAAATTCTTAATCTGCTAAAATATCACTATTCTTCAATGAAAATAAATAATTTTATGCATCTCAAGTGCCTGTAAGGCAGTTTAGCAGAGGTTTGGTATCACAGGTTATAAGGAAGAAAAGGTATTTTTACCTATGCAGTAGGTTAATTCACGTCTGTACGTCATGAGATTTCTTAAGCTCTTCTTTTTTAAATTTCTATTTTGTTTTGCTCTAAGTTCTTTTATAAGAAGTACAATTTATTACTACTTTCATCTGTAAAATATTAGTATATCTAGGTAGACCTTCGGCTACAGGGTGTACGTTTCGATTACGAAGCACTGTACAACAATTACATTTCCTCCGTGTTTTTTTTTGGAAGTTTGTCAGGTTACTGTAGGGAAAACAGTTCGATCTAGTTAAGAACAAGTAAAACAACCGTTAAATCATCGTACTTTTGAACGAAGCATCGACTTTTTGTTAGTATTTTTTGTATTTTCATTTCCAATACGTATATATATATATATACTCATTAGCATTAGCATAGCATTATTAGAAAACTCATCAGCATTTTTAGATATTTTATTGAAAAGACAGGGTCGAACACTCCAAACTTCAGTTTTTCGTAAATCGTCCTTTTCAGAATTAGGTTCGAGCTTTTTTAGCCATTGCTCTTTTCAATTTAAAATAAATAGCTTAAAAACCTTACTGTCCCGCGGGTATAAAATTTGTTCTAATTACCAGTTTTTGCATAATGAGTTAGAATTTTTAACACGCTTTTTTTCCTCCAATGGCTACCCCTTACGTCTAATTCAATATCATATAAATCGGTTTCTCAATAATATTTACCATATCAGCCCAACTGTTTCTACCGCAGAAAAACAAAAAATGTTTATAACCTTCCCTTATATAGGATCATCATCTGAAACCCTTAGAAAAGAATTACTAATGTTACTGTCTTCGTTCTTTCCACAAATTTCTTTTCAAGTATTGTTAGTAAATACGTTCACCATTGGGTCACTTTTTCATTTTAAAGACAAACTTCCTGAATGTCTCCGCTCCTGCCTTGTTTATAAATACAGTTGTGCACAATGTGCATCTGCATATGTGGGCTCAACGAGCCGCACATTGCGTGTAAGGCGGTCGGAACATGCAGGAATAAGTCATAGAACAAGTGCACGCCTTTGCCATCCTTCCCATTCCTCAATAAGGTCTCACACAGAGTTTCAGTGCAATTCATCAATTTCTGCATCAGACTTTCCCATATTAGGTTATTCCAGTAATTCAGTTAAACTTAGAATTTTAGAGTCCCTCTACATCCACAAATTAAAGCCTCAGCTTAATGACATGCAGAGCGCTCACCCTCTTCACATAGTTAGTTAGAACCTTTCCCCATCCTCCTGTCACTTTCTTCCATTCTCATGTGTGCCACTGTCGAGATAACAGTTTCTCTAGTTTAGGTTTCAATATTGTCATTTCAGATTGTTTTAGTCAATGATGGATCTAGTTTATTAATGTTTTCACTATTGTCATTTCAGATTGTTTAGCTGATGATGTGTCTAGGCCCGAAACGTTCTAATTTTTGACATACAATTTTTTAAAAATGATATGTCGCCTGGTTTTTGCCCTTTCGTTTTTGTTAAAATTGCGTTGCACGCAGAACTTACCGGTATACATATATATATATATATATATATATATATATATATATATATATATATATAATGATTCAACAATAGATCTATCACCACCCCAGAGGGCGCATCTGTGAATAGATAAAATGAAGAATATGAGCAGACAAATGAAGTAATACGAGTAGCGCTCGTGAAAAATTATCAGCTCTCTATACTTATGCTGAACAAGCCATGAATTTCGTTTCACGTGTAAGTGTGTTAACGCGTTTCTTTTCTAGATGTGCGTGTTGTGTTGCGCGATGTTCTATATAAATTACTTTGTGACTAACTTTTTCTCAATACTTGATAGTCATTTACAACGGTGTTTCGAGCGGCTTCGGTACAGCGTTTTTTGTCTTTTCTTACTTTCGGTTCAACAAATAATTAAGAATTCCGAAAAATCCTCCAGTAGTGGTTTAAATTATTTATAAGTTGTCAGTCATCTCTTGGGATATGAAATATTCAAGAAATGATATTTTTAAATTAACTAGCCCATGACATGGTTAACTATTTTGCACGCCACGTATGGAGTGTCTATTAGTACGCCTCGTAAGGTTAACCTATTTGTACGCCTCGGATAGTTTTGCCTATTAGTACGCCTCGTATGGTTTCCCTATTTGTACACCTCGGATAATTTGTCTATTAGTACACCTCGTATGGTTTTTCTATTAGTAGACCACGTATAGTCTGTCTATTAGTACTCCTCGTATGGTACTTTTGTTTAATAATGTCTTATATTAAGAAATTTTTAAAAGCCAATATGTTTGTCATGTATCTCATGCACCAACCTTTTTGGAAATAAACGTTTTTTCTTTCTTTTTCTTTTCTTCTACTGACCAATTTCGATGACCATTTTTATACACAGGATGCGTTACATTTTGATGCCATAACGAAATAAATCTAAGCAACGCAAGCTTACTCTCGGATTTCAGCCTTCAGCATCGCGCAGTCTATCCTGTTGTACGTCTAGCAGAACACAAAATATCAAAAATCAATTTATTACACAACCCTTATTTTTCGATATTTTTTCGTTCGTTTCCAAGTCCCAGTTTCGCACTATGCGATAGGGATATAAATTTTTCTCCTAGGTGCAAGCGCAGAAAACATGAAGTAGTTACTTACCAAATGTCGATGCCCATGCGGTGAGAACGAGGAAAACCTGCAGTGTAATCTTACAGCGCCTCATTCCTTCTTTTGGGTGGTGCTCAGATGGCAAAGCACACTATGACGTTTACTTATAGTTTAGATTCCTTCAAAGCAGTCTTCTGTTTTAAACTAATGACGAGACTAAAATGTGTGAGTCACGTTTTTCAGCTGAGATACGTCGTGAAAAGTGTAAAATTTAATTAAAAGAATTTGATTTTTTTACAAATCAGAATGTAAGCTCAAAAAAGTCTATGAGGTTTAGACATAATGTCTCTGCTACAAGTACATCGAGTGAACTATAAAACTGCAGAAAACTTTGTCTCTCAATTCTTATGATACAAAAGTTGCTGAAAGCGCAATAGAAAGGTAGCACAATGCATCTGATGTTTTTTTCTTAGCAGCTTCGATATTAGTTTTATATTACTTCTGACTGACGACACTCAAACGTAATGAAAGCTTCTCTAGGTTCAAAAATCACAGGAATGCAGTTCAAATGATGCGCAATCCATCAGAAATTCCAACTTCACTTTGCCAAATTTCCGAGTGTGCGGACGCGCGCAGCCAGCGCAATCGAAGAGAGTGGGGCGCTAAGTAGGCGGCTGACGTGACCGTGATTACTCGCTCGACTGAGATCGATGAGCGTTCCTGCTACTCTGCTGAAGATGGCACTGCACCACCGCGACTGCACGTCACTGCGCATTTTGAGTGCTGTAATCTTCATGCTACATATCGACTATAGTCAGAGAGTGTTTTTAAACTGAGAACAGAATATAGAGCCGGGGAAAAATTTTTTGTCCGTACATGGGAACTCCTTTTTTTAAATCCTTTTTATTCAACTCGCTAAGACATCGCTTTCTGGACAATTGATAAAAGTGCGGCAGTAGGAACAGAATCAAAGTCTACCTGAACTGCTGCGAAATTTTCTACTGTCGACACCGCAAGCTAATTTGTTTATTTTTCCTTGTTCGAGGTGGAGAGGAGTTGAATGAAAACTCCAATAATCGAATGCATCTTTAATATACAGGTGGGAATAGCTAGTGCACTCAGTGTCTACGTCAATTAACAAAAATGTATTCTGCTTTAATATTTGCTCGTATTTTTAAATCAGAATTTCGAATTTTAGTTTCGATTCTAAGAAATATAAAGCTAAGTAGAAATGAGCTAGCTATAAGTTCACTACCTCCTATTTCATGATGAAATTTGATATTCGTTAATATCCACTCTTAGAATGATTCGAAGTGAATTTTTCGCGTGAACTTGCCATGAACTGACGTGGACTACGAGCGTGAAGCATCGTTATGTTAAGGTAATGGGCCGCCGTTTGGTCGAGCTCACGTGTCAACAGTGCTTTTCGTCGCTGACACCAACTAACGATTTTTAAAGTACGGTACGAATAAAAATTATGGGTATGGAAAGTGTTCAACACATGACCTATAAACGACTTAACGAGTTAAGAATCGGGCTTTAGAAAGTGATAGGAATACTTACATTTCCATTTTTATATCATTCAATTATCGAAATTGACCGATTTGTGCTCGAAATACTACAGTTCAAAAATAATTTTCCTCTCGTGACGACGCGTTCTGCAACAGTCACAGTCCTACTCCCAGGCATTTGAAAAAACATCGGTAGGCAAGACACGAAAGTGCGAGTAGAAAATGAAAATATTAAATTTAAGGCGAATTTCAGTGAACACATGCTGCGATTTTTGAAAGTAACTTGAATTCTCAACGATACATATGGAGCACCGTTCAATTTTTTAGACTTTTTTCGGGATAACAATTCTTGCGACTTTTTTTCGAAAGAAACTTGTGACGCTTATCTTAGCGAAAGTAGTTCTGAAATTATTTTTTTAGAGAATACGGTTTTTCAGACCTTCATTTTAGAGGAGGCTGTTTTCGAGCTTTTTATTTTAGTGAAAGGATTTTTTAAGATTTTTATTTTAGATTTCTCAAGCTTTGATTAAGCTTTACATGACTACTTTTTCGCTCGTGGGGATATTAAAAGAAAACTATTGTTCGCTAATGCAACAAGTCTAACTCAGCTTCAGCTTATTTAATTTATTCAAATATCGTTGCTAAATACGTGCATGATATGCTGTTAACCAATTTGAGATCATTTTGAATCTACACCAGTGTTTCGGAATCTTTAATATTTGATGGAAATTTAATTTCCCAAAACGCAGAATTTGAGACACCATCTTAACAAGCCAGGTATGAAAGTTATACGTTTCTCCACCAATTTTTAATGCATTACAACAAATTATTTTTTTACTATGTTGGATAGCTGAAAATCTAATATTTGATGTTGAAATCAGAACTTATATTTTTCGGGGAGTGTTTCACCGGCAGTGCGTCATAACCTTTTATTGGCAACTAGTGTACACGACCAGTCAGAAATGACAAGATTCGATATTTTTTAGATAAATCTTCCAGATGTCGACGCCGAACAAAAGTATTCATCCTAATTGTACACGAAATTAAAATATTCTTGTACTTGTGCACTGGTAAAACTCGCATTACAGATACTGTTATTGAGTATCCTTTAAGATCATGACAGAGAAACGAACCAAACAACCATGACGGACCAACCAATTTAACGTGTTCAAGGATATTCCTAGTGTAATAACATGGGAGAATTACGCATAAAAAATATATGAATTATTTATTCATGTATTTATCAATTTAAGGAGCCACCTGGCGTTTTATTATATAGTATCGATTGACTGGGATTGTCACTAGAGTAAACTTCAGCGAGAAACTAATGGCCGAACATGTTTGTACACAAATTATCCGTTCGTGCAGCGCATGCTAAAAGGCATGAGAGGATGTACAAATGTGCCCTACGCTGAACTGAAATCAGTGGCTCTGACGTTGTTCCACCGCCATACAACACACAGGAGCAGCTGCACGCGACTGAGAGTAGCTGCTGCTCCTCACTTGCCGTTGGCAAGATACCTCCTGCTTGAGGGAGAGGGTGGAAAGAGGGCGTTATGTTAATGCTACTAGTCCACCCGTTACAGATCCTCCAGCTCAATCAGTCATCTTCATTGAAAACTCTTACTTTGTGAAATAAATGATGATATTTCCGCTTTACGTTACTATTGAAAAAGTTTTATATTTCATCGGAAACACGATGGTAGTTGGGCGTGATGACATCAACGTTTTATGCATTAAATGGTGTCTTCTCCGTGACACAAAGGTAAGGCTTTGCCATTATTCTACATCCTGGGTTTAATTCCATTTAATTTATAATGCGATGTATTCATGAAAGCAAGAGACTTCTCACATGATCAAGAAAAAGGAAAAAGGTTGGTAAGAGAGTTTACGGGCTTACGGAGGCCCTCACACTCAATGGGCTGGCGTGTCATTCATTATCAATCGCCTAAAACCGAAAAAAATACTATATTTACTAGCGAGTTAAACTGCACAATAGAGCGTCTGGTATCATTTTATTTTAAGAATCTTCCTTTGAAGACCCTCTATTGTGTTGAGGGTCACCAACTTATTCAATAACCCTTATTTCGGATGCTACAAAGATTCTGTAACAAGAACCAGTCAATACGACGATATGGTGACTTAACTCTGTAAAGCTGGTGACAATAATACTGTAAAGCTGTAGCACGTTGGCTGCGGATTGGTACATATGCGTACCTCTCGATAAATTGCTCATATACGTGTCAGTATCAATGGATAGCTTTTCAATAATTTCAAGACCTTTATTCAAATTACTACTATGGCGTTTGAGTTAAAATCTTATGGTGAAAATTTTATTTTCCCCGCTTTTTAGGAAGAATAAAAATGTAAGTAAGCAGTATAAACTGTTTTTCAATTCTGCCACTTCCAACCTAAACAAACCGAAAGTAGCAACAGCGCAAACGCAGTTAACGTGTTAAATTACAGGTAGATTAGTCATTTATGTGGGATACGTTTCTGTTTAGAATGGTGATATGATGATATTTCTGAGTTCTTAGCTGAATAAGCTTGAAAAAATCAGTGCATTTGCGGGAACGAACAATATATATCAACATTTTATGCCTAACAGTGATTGCGCATACTTGGTATTAACCGCTTATACTTCGCATGAACATAAATATATACATACATCGCATACAAAACTATACCACAAAATTGTTAGTAAAATCTAATTCATATCTCATATCATTCTGCCACCTCCGTCCTCAGGCACCAATGACGTGCTCCAGGTTAGGTTAACATCGGCATCTTTGGGATGCTTTATTTCCAATCAAGCCTGATACATATGATCTTAGCATTGATTTTTCAAATGTCTTATAACTAACCCTATATATAGGACACCATGACGGTTCCCCCGTAAAGCCGATACCCATTTCCGACACCTGGGTTGAGTGGGGTATTGTGCAGGAGCTTTCCCTTATACCCAACGGGGAAAATCTCTGCGCCAGCGCCGGGATACGAACCCGCGACTTCCAGCATACAAGTCCGATCCCTTAACCGCTGTGCCACGTACGGAGAGCACTAGATAGATAGTAATGGAAGTAGGTTAAGAAGACGAGACTCTTGGAGTTTGTATAATCAGTACACACAGCAGGACACACGTTTACATTACGAAGGGTAGTGGTGGAGTGGGCTCCAGCCAAGCCCGAGAACCACGAACAGAGATCCACAAGAACCATGAGCTCAGTTCTCAACGCATAGTGCTGTCTAAATACATTCTTACACAAGAGCACTGTAACATTATCAGTATTATACACATATACATTCAAGGTGCTACATGAAAGGTTTCAACACTCCTTCTCACATTGAATGTGTGTCAGATGAGACCATTCCTAACTTCGTTCTTAGTCTAGAGAACTTTTCTATCGGCAGGTTCTTGGTGAATATGTCGGCGAGCATTTCGTCGGTAGGGCAATACACTACGTCTATATCTTTGTTACTTACAAGATCCCGTACATAGTGAAACTTAATATCGATGTGCTTGCTCCTCCCATGATATTTGGGATTGTTGGCAAGACAGATGGCTGACTGGTTGTCTTCGTTTATAACCATTGGTTCCATAGTCCCAAAATTTAGATCACTGAGCAAGTGCTTTAACCAGACAGCCTCTTGAGCCGCACCGGCAAGAGCAACGTATTCGGCTTCTGCAGTTGAGAGGGCTACACAAGTTTGTTTGTTAGATCTCCACGTAATTACCGAATTACTGAGGGTGAAACAGTAACCAGAGGTAGACTTTCGGTCATTTTTATCACCAGCCCAGTCAGCATCTGAATAACCAATGCAAGTATCAGAACATTTGCTATACAAGAGACCTAGTTTAGAGGTGCCTCTCAGGTACCTGAATATTCTCTTAACACACATCCAATGCTGTTCAAGAGGTTTGGAGCTGTATTTAGCAACATTATTCACTGCGAATGCAATGTCAGGTCGAGTTCTGGTTGACAAATACAAAAGGCTACCTACAGCACTTTGATAAGTGGCAGGGTCAAATTCGGCATCATTTGGGGAGCATATCGGATTTACGTTTACATCGGCGGGAGTTGCAACAGGTTTACAATTATCAAAGCCAAATTTTGACAACAGAGCCTCAGTGTAGGCAGTTTGATTCAAGAAGACATTGTTTTTAAATTGTACAACACTTACACCTAGGAAGTAACTCAGCACACCAAGGTCCTTCATTTTGTATTGGGTAGAAAGGCTCAACTTTATTTGATTTATTTCATCACCAGACTCAGAAGCAATTATTAAATCGTCTACATACACCGCCACAATACACAGTTTCTTATCTTGAACACGAGTGTATATACAAGCATCACTCTTAGATTGTACAAAACCCAATTTCTTCAAATAGCTATCTAGTGTAGTATTCCAACACTTAGGAGCTTGTTTTAGTCCGTAGAGCGATTTTTGTAGTTTACACACCAGATTTTCTTTGCCTTTGACAATAAAACCGTCAGGTTGAACCAGATATAGTTCTTCAATCAGTTCTCCATTAAGGAAGGCTGTTGCAACGTCCATGTGATGGACTTGCATGTTGCATTTGGCAGCCAAAGCTAGTACTGTCCTGACAGACTCAAATCGAACCACGGGACTGAAGGTCTCGTCGTAGTCAATGCCATATTTTTGTGAGTAGCCCTGAGCCACAAGGCGAGCTTTGTACGAGCAAATGCTTCCGTCGGGTCCGGTTTTTCTTTTAAAGATCCACTTTGATTTGATAGGTTTTTTGTCATTAGGACACTCTACAAGGGACCATACTCTGTTTTGATTTATAGACTCCATCTCATTCTCCATAGCTGTTTCCCATAGTTTTGCTTCTGGTCCACTGAGTGCTTCTTGAACGCAAGATGGTATATCAAGCTCATTTTTCATTAAATACACCCATTCACCAAACCTATCAGGAGCCCGTCGATATCTGGCTGATTGTCTAGGCTGCACTCCCTCCATCCCAGCATCTGACTGTCTTTGCTCCACCCCTCCCTCAGAGTCTTCTGGTTCTGGATCCTGAGGAAGAAGAGCAAAATTACCATCATTTACTTCTGAAGGCTCCTTCTCAATTGGCATCTGCTGAGATTCATTGAACATAACGTCTCTACTCAAAAATATCCTTCTACTGTTTATGTCATACAGACGATATCCCTTGGATCCACTTCCATATCCTACAAGAACACACGGTTTAGATTTTGGATCAAGTTTTTCCCTCTCATCTTTGGGGACATGAGCGTACGCACTGCAGCCAAAGGTTTTGAGGTGCTGTACGTTGGGCTTGTGTCCATTAAGGGCCTGATAAGGGGTCATATCATTCAATGCACTAGCAGGGCTCCTATTTTTGACATACACGGCAGTTGATATAGCTTCACCCCAGAATGATTTTGGTAACTTTGAACCAGACAGCATAGCTCTGACAGAGTCAAGAAGAGTTCTATTCATTCTTTCTGCAACTCCATTTTGTTCAGGTGTCTTAGGCACAGTTTTTTCATGGATAATTCCTTCCCTTTTTAGGAATTGTTCAAAGTCATTAGAGATGTATTCCCCACCGTTATCGGAGCGCAGAATTTTAATTTTGTGATCATAGTGATTTTCTACCAAGGATTTGAACTCCTGAAACACTTTGAAAACATCACTCTTATGTTTGATAATGTACACCCAAGTATATCTGGAGTGGTCATCTATGAAGGTTACAAAATACCTTCCACTCCCAAGTGATATGGGATTAAGCTGGCCACACACATCACTGTGGATAAGTTCTAAGGGTTGGCGTTTCCTTTTGTGATTTGTTTTGGGGAACGGAAGCCTATGATTTTTACCATCACAACAGTTTTCACAAAAAAATGTTATCTCCACTCACAGAACAATCAAAACCTCTAACAAGATTCTTAGTGGCTAATTTCTTAAGATTATTGAATCCTAGATGACAAAATCGTTTATGCCACAGAATTTCATCAGAGGAAACGTTCATGCATTTAGCGGCTGAATTAAGGGTGCAATTAAGTTTATACAATTTTCCTACTTTACTGCCTAAGGCAATTAATTCATCGTCTTTATTTACAATCTTACATGAGCTTTCGTCAAAGTAAACTGAGTTTCCACTTTCTGTAATCTGAGGCACGGAAAGTAAATTGTAGGCTAAGCCAGGTACATACAAGACATTCTTAACAACACAGGTATCTACTCGACCTTTAGGCAACAACACCATAACTTCAACATCACCTACACCAACACCTTGCAAGTTTCTACCATCACCAACTTCAATGTTAATTGGACTAGATAGCTCATTCATACAAGAAAAATCATTCCTATTATTACACATGTGTGCTGTTGCACCGGAATCAATTACCCAACAATTATTGATATTTATCACAGACAATGCACCGATATAATTTGTTTTACCTGCTACAAAATTGTTTTGGTTTTCTGTGTGGTTCCCATCTTCTTTCTTCAATTTTTCTTGATAGATCCAGCACTTGGTACGTAGGTGTCCCAATTTTCCGCATTCGAAGCATCGTGAGTTTTTCAATTTGGAGGTCACAAGGGATTTTTCACTGAAGTCTGAAGCACTTTGGTTTTTCAGTTTTGCTTCTTCATTCAGAAGACGCTCTGTCACAATATCCCATGACGGTAGTTTTTCATGAGCTTCCAGTGCAGTCACCAGTGTGGAGAAATGGTCGGGAAGTGACGACAGCAAGATTATTACACGACTTTCTTCATCAACAGCGTCATCAATCACACTCAAGGACTCAAATATTTCGACAAATGCTTTGAGATGAGTTTGTAAGTCTTGGTCTTCTTTTAGTTTCATGTTGTAGAGTCTTTTGCGTAGTCTGAACTTGTTAGACCAAGTTTTCTTCTGGAATGTATCTTCAATCTTATGCCATAGTTGCACAGGGTCAGTAGGATCACCCAACAAATAAAGTTGACTTGTTTCGACACCAAGCACAATTGTTGCAAGTGCACTGTCACGTCTTTCTTCAAATTTTCTTCGAGCAGTCTCGTCCGTAGTCTGTGGCATGGTTTCCGTTCCTCGAACCAAGTTCCACAGTTTTTCCTTCATCAGAATCATCTTCATTTGCAGCTTCCACGTAGGATAGTTTTTATCATTAAGAGCCGTGAGGCAGTTCTTTGCACTTTCACTTACGGAGCCTGCCATGTTTCTTTCTCTTTCACCGTTTCTGTCTCACACAGCACTAACAAATCACCAACTTCTGTTCTCGCTGTCCCGGGCTGTTTTTCGCTTCGGGACTTAAGATAACCTCACTTGATATTGCTTCATCGGAAGGTTTACTGGGCCCATAACCTAATGGAAGTAGGTTAAGAAGACGAGACTCTTGGAGTTTGTATAATCAGTACACACAGCATGACACACGTTTACATTACGAAGGGTAGTGGTGGAGTGGGCTCCAGCCAAGCCCGAGAACCACGAGCAGAGATCCACAAGAACCATGAGCTCAGTTCTCAACGCATAGTGCTGTCTAAATACATTCTTACACAAGAGCACTGTAACATTATCAGTATTATACACATATACATTCAAGGTGCTACATGAAAGGTTTCAACAGATAGTTGTGTTAGGATCTGGCCGCGGGGTATGGCCAGTCCTTACAAACCTCGACAAGCATCTGGGAGAAAATTATGAGAAGGATAATAAGGCACTTTGGACTCAGCTTTTGGGGTATATATTGGAAAGAAGCCGGAGAGGACCACCGAGTCTTGAACCACCGATGAACTTGGCTAGAAGAGGGTTTGCAGTCCGGGCAGTCGGGAGGCTCCTGGAGAAATTGCTGGAGTCGACCGTGTGTGTGTGTGTGGTTTGCAAATGATGTAAGGGGGCCAATTTATCGACTTTGAGGAAACCGTGACGTTGTGAGTGATCGATTTTGATTGAGTTGAGGCCAGGCAGGGCGGCTCAAGTTGAGGCAATTCTTAGGTGAGTTAAGAAGCGTTAAAGCCCAAACAAGCGAGACCGAAAATGAGGCCCAAAGCCAGGTAAATTCTGGTTAAGTCACGTCCAGTTAAGGTCGGGCCTGTTCCGGCCAGTTTAAGTTTAAGTTTTAGGCAAAGCAAGGCGGCTCAAGTTGAGGCAAAACAAGGCCCAAGGGAGGTTGTTGCGAGTGGTGTGTGGCGATGACGTTGAAGTCCTGCAAAGATTCCAATACGCTGGATGAACAGTCCAAGGAGACATCAAGGAATTTCACCACTGACAGTCCCACAACATCGTAATGAATAAAACTCCCACACAGCAGAATTCGAGAAATCCTACAGATTTGACTCTAGTCAATTTCATTTGTTCTCTTTCTCGTCAAGCTCAAAAGTAGAGAGATAGGACAGAATCAATTAAGAACTCTTATACAGCTGCTCTTGCTTTAATACAAGGCATAAAATTTAAGAATTTTTAGTAATACTTTTAGTGATTATCTAAGAGCAATATCGGGGATCAAATCCCTGGAACCATGGAAAACACATGACTTAACAAGACATGGTTCATGAAGCAAAAGAAAAGAATTACAGCAATTAATAATTTCATAGAAAGAGAATTAATGCTTCTTTAAGTACTCCAGAACGTCTCTATAACTGTACAAGAAATAACAGAGAAAAATTCCAAGGTTTCATTGATATAAGTCCTACTGAAAATCACCGATAAAGGTCATTTGCAATACTAAAAAATTATGGAATAATCTCCACAATAAAAGAAAGAAACACTAAACGTTTTTCTTGCACAGAAAGGAAATATGCGCAAGATGAAAACATGAAAATCAGTGCGGCGATTAACCCGGCGGCTCTACACGTCGGCATTCGCCAAGCCGCCGGCATAATTTGTACGCACTCACGAAAGGCAAATGGTAGTGGGTGTTTTTGTCACAAGAATGAACAGAATGGAATTAAATTTTTATTGAAATGATTTAAATTGAAATAAGTGCGATTAAACGCGATTTAAGGAGTATGAAATTAAAGAAAGGAAACTAAAAAAAAAACTTTAGCAAGCATGTGCATGAATAATTTGCGTACTCTATTAGTTCGTACGAAATTATTGAAAAGGCATTCCCACTTATTACACGTCACACATTTAAGAAAAACTACTACTAGTATGTTTGTAAAGAATCTTATTCTAAAATGCGTAAGATACGATTTTTGAATCGCAAAATCCTAACGCGACGGCAATCTGTGCGTCGCCATTTTTAAGAACAAGGAACCGGCACCAAGACGCCAGCGGCTCTGTCGTGCTCTAACGAGTATTTATATGATCGAATTTCAATCTCGACATGAACGCTGCAAGTGTATGACTTTCAGTAAGGGAAAAAAACGTAGTTTAGTATTTAGTATAAATTACTGACACACGAAATGCACATGGCGTAAAAATTAACGCTATGTCATGTTGAGGAATTCTGAATGAGAACATGCTACATCAATTTCCACGCACAATTACGCATCTTAATACCAGCACTGTCACTATTTATACTCACTGAACACGACGAAAAGGAACACGATAATTTTCTAACACATTTTTACTCACGAGAATTTGCTGTAACACCGCTAGAGTAAGGCGCCAAAGTAAGAGTGGCTTTTTGAAGAAGAGACGCGCAACTGCGCAGTATTGCCACCAGAGGGCTCCTCTCTCGAAAAATGTCGGGTGTTATTTTATTGCTTCATGCATTTACACAGAAACTTCAATGATTACGAATTAGAAGTAGAAAATAATTAATAATAAATTATAGTAAGATTTTTAATGCTAATAATTAATTTATTTAAGTGCGAATGGGAAAATTTATAATTCTTACGCTTTGTAGCGATATGCTACATTACCCCCCAAGGCGCAGACCGAAAGGTCCACCCGCTGCAATCATTTGTAGCGGGAAGGAGGTCTAACTACGCGACCGTGCCGGGTTTGGCGGTCAGAAAATCTTACTACGCGGGGAAGTTTCACCAATCGTGTCTGCAAATGTAGATCGGCAAGAGTTCTAGGAACACGAGTTACTGCAGCGGGCTCGTCTGGTCTATCCATACTTGTCGCTGTTTCAGTAAGAGGGCTAGAATTAGAATCTACGATAGGCTTAGGGATAGGGTTTGAATGTACAGGCACATAGAAAGGATTACACTCGAGTTGACTAGGCAACAATGCAGCCAACTGAGGAAGCTGAGATGGTAGATATGATCGAGTCTCAGTGGAAAGAGAATTCTGTGGAGAGAATGATGGTTTAGCAGTTACACTATGATCGGAAGTGTACGCGACTTTTAATCGATCAATGCTCACGGGGTCGTGTGAACCAGATCTTTCAAGGATGAAATATTTGGGCGTGCGTTTGAGTATTTTGAATGGGCCATCATAAGGGCGCGTGAGTGTAGGTTTGATGGCGTCGTTTCGGACGTACACATGTGTGCAGTCCTGCAAGGCAGGATCCAGTTTGTCCTCAGTCTGAGGCATTCGCGGGGCAACATACTTGATCTGACGCATGGAGTCTTTAAGACAGGTTACGTATGCGGAACGGTCAGCGGATGAAAATTCAGGCAAAGGTTTTGGGTCAACAATTTCGCCGGGGAGACGAAGTGTTTGACCATAGAGCATCTCTGCTGCTGTGCACTGCTGATCTTGTCGGTACAGATTGCGGATGCTCAACAATACTATTGGAAGTCTGTCAGTCCAATCATTGCTGCAGTTTAGGCAACGTAATGCCGACTTTAAGTCTCTGTGGACTCTCTCAATAAGTCCATTTGACTGTGGATGATAAGCGGTAGTGTTTACGTTTTCACACCCTAAAGCAGTGCTAAGCTCACTCCAGAATTTGGAGGTGAATTGTGATCCCCGGTCATGTGTGACCCTTAAGGGAACACCAAATCTGGAGATCCAGATCGACATGAAAGCGCGCGCTACAGTCTCGGTTTGGGTATCAGGAAGAGGGACAGCCTCAACCCAACGTGTGAACCTATCTATGATGGTCAACAAATAAGAATGACCGCGCGATAAAGGCAAAGGACCCACCAAATCTAGGTGTACAGAGTCGACCTTGTGACCTGTGAATGCACAACTCTGCAGCGCTGCACGATTGTGTTTCACCACTTTACTACTCTGACATGCATGGCAATTTTGCACAATTTGCTTGACCTCCTTACGCATCGCTGGCCAGACGAAACGATCGGAAATCAAACGCAATGTACGGTTAATACCAGGATGAGAGAAGGAATGATAGTGGAGGACAGCTACTCTGAGGAGAGTCGCGGGAAGATACAAACGAGAAAGTCGCTCGGCATCACGGTACACGCCGTCAACCAAGGTCAATTTCAGAGAGGAAGTGTTAGAAGGTTTGAGAAGGTCCTGAAGTTCAGGATCCTCCTTCTGAGTCATGGAGATATTACCAAAAGTGATTTCACCACTGGTTTGGACAGTATTTATGCGTGATAGACAATCAGCGACAGTATTGTCCAACCCTTTTATGAAACGGATGTCAGTGGTAAATTGGCTAATATATGACAGGTGTCGAGCTTCTCTTGGCGAATGCCGCTCAGAAGGCATCTTGATCGCTGAGGTCAGAGGTTTGTGATCTGTGTAGATCACAAACTCCCTTGCCTCTAGAGCATAGCGAAAGTGTCTCACAGACAAGTAGATAGCAAGAAGTTCCCTACCGAACGCGCTATAAGCACGCTCAGTGGGCGACAGCTTTTTGGAAAAGAAGGCAAGAGGAGAGATATTAATACCTACTTGTTGTTGCAACACAGCACCTACGGCGGTACTGGATGCGTCAACAACGAGGCTGAAATCGGCATTAGCAATAGGGTAGGATAATTCCGTCGCGGAAGCTAACTTGTGCTTGATTTCCTCAAAAGCTTTGCGCGCTTCTTCTGTCCATTTTACCTCAATAGATTTGCCTTTTCGTTTCGGTTCGAGCAAGTCAGACAAGGGGGCTAGGGTTTGAGCACAGTTGCGTATGAAACGATGATAGAAGTTAACAGAACCTAGGAACCTTCTTAGTTCCTTCTGGGTCTGTGGAAGAGGAAAGTTTTTGATCACTTCTACTTTGGAAGGCAAAGGTTTTAGACCTAGGCTAGAGATTTCATGACCTAAGTAAATCAGTGATGGCTTTCCGAGCTCACATTTTGCAGGGTTTACGAGGAGTCCATTGTCGGACAATCTTTGAAAAACGACCCTAAGATGGTCTTTGTGCAACTCCGGGGTTGTGGATGCCACTAGGATGTCGTCTAAATAGACATAAGCGAAAGTGAGGTCAGAGAAAATTTCCGCCATGTGCCTTTGGAACGTCTGAGGAGCGTTCCTCAAGCCGTGTGGCATTTTTAGGAATTCAAAAAGACCAAACGGAGTGATTACCGCGGTCTTAGCGATAGCACTCTCATCAAGTGGAATTTGATGAAAGGCATGCTGGAGATCTATCTTAGAGAAAATTTGAGCTCCCTCTAAATTTGCACTGAAATCATGCAAGTAAGGAATAGGGTAGCGATCAGGTAGAGTAACGGCATTCAACCTGCGGAAATCCCAGCACGGTCTGAATTCACCGTTAGCCTTGGGTACTAGCAAAAGAGGGCTAGCCCAAGGACTTTTGGAACTGCGGATAATGCCATTTTCTTGCATGCGCGCAAATTCTTTCTTAGCTAACGCCAATCGATCAGGCGGTAGTCGCCTTGCTCGGGAGTAGACTGGCGGTCCCGTCGTATCTATGAAGTGCTTTGTGATGGTCTGCATTTTTGTAGAAACTAAGTTAGAATTTGTCAATGCAGGAAAATCTTTTAGTAATTGCTCAAACATGCACTCTTCCTTTAAGGCGATAGAGAAGGAATGCAAGACATTAGCTCTAGTTATGCTACAAACGGGAATTGAGATCTGTGTCTCCTCGTCCCTAATTCTACGGTTTTTAACATCTACAAGTATGCCGAACTTCGCTAAGAAATCCGCGCCAATGATAGGCTCTTGGACTTCCGCGATGAGGAAGGTGAAGAGAAAATTTCGCCTCAATCCCAGACTGCAAGCTAATACTCTTTCACCGTAACAAGGAATTGGCGTGCCGTTTGCGGCGCGTAATGTCGCCAACAATGGGTTGTTTTTGTCTTTCACCGTGGCTGGGATAATTGACACACTGGAACCAGGATCGATGAGAAATCGATACTTGGTAGTGGGATCGTGAATCAACAAGAGGCGAGTAGTCTGGGAATGAGGCAACGCAGTACTCGCTACTATGCGTCGCTGTTGGCGTTTCCCGAAGTCATTTCGGTATAACGAGGACAAAAGCGGGACCCGCACTTTCGTGCTTGGTCACCATACTTTGTGTGATACCAGCATAAATTGCTACTAGCATCACGAGAGCGCGACCTGAAGCGGCGGTCTTGATTTGACCTATCATAAGATCTACCTTTATCAAAACGTTGAGGAGGAGGAAAAGGATGATAGTTTGAGGGATAGTCGTGAGGATAGTCGTAGGCATTTTGGTGGCTTTGGAATCTCCCTGGGCCTTGCTGAATGTGAGCTACGCTCTGACCACTCTGACCTAGCTGGAAATTCTGGAGAGCTTGCTTTATCTCAGCGATGTCTTGCTGCATCTTATCTATTGTGGCTGAGGATTGATTCTGAGTATTTGCGGGGCTAAAATTTTCAGCAGCTGCATTCAGGGAAGCAACTTGCGGTGCTTGTGACAAATTAATGTTGCGCATCACCGTCTCAGTGGACTCTGCAAGCTTCTCTAAAGTTTGATCAGGGCCTGCTAGCGATAGAAATGGACGCACCGTGTGAGGAAGCTTAGTCATGAAAACTTCCTTCAGAAATCCCTCAGCTACGGCAACACCCGTAGCGAGTTTGCGCAGCTCTTTAACCAATGAAGTGGGAGAGAAAGAGCTAGAGACAGATGGAATTGCTGAGGCGTCTACAAGATTCCTAAATTTGTCCGCATCGGACATCTGCAACTTCTGCAGAATCTTTCTTTTCAAGGTGCCGTACGGATCAAAGGTGGGAGGGTTTTCGAGCAATTGATTTGAATCGTTTAATAATTTTGTCGGGGCTGCGGTAACAAGGGCGTAAAGTTGATCGGTGTTATTAGTTACTTTATGATATCTAAACATTGCTTCTACCTGTTGGAACCAGGTATGAGCGTCCTCCGGAATGAAGGGGGGGAGCCTAATGGGTTTTGTGGGGGCTCGATCTTCATTATCTGATTCAGTCATGCTAGCAATCTCTTTGGGGATGCACAATTAAGATATCAATGCCTATGACTTGGAATTTGCGTGGCAAGGGTTTGCGTTATTTCTTTACCTACACAATCATTCAAATTAAGTGGAAACAGAAGGAAGGAAATATGAAATTGGAAACGAGAAAAAAATTTTATGCGGTATGCGGCAATTAGCGTAGGCACAGAAATAAAGCAGGTGAGAAAAATTATTTTTCTACCTACTCAATCGATCAATAACGTTGAAGAAACGGAGGGAAAGAGAGAATGGAAACGCGAATTTTTACGGTAGTCAGAATAAACGTAAACACAGAAAGAGGAAAAAAAAATATATTTTTCCTACCTACTGAGGCACATAAAACAAACAAGGACAGGATAACGCTGAAAAAAAATTTTTGTTAGAGCTGCTCAGAGAATCTCCATTAACACGGTAAATCTAAGAAATTCTTAAAGACTACGACATGGGAAATTTATCACTACAATGATATACCAAAATTAACCTCTCTCACAACTTCTCAAACACTTATCGAGTTGAATAGTTTTCAAGTTTTAAAGAAAGTTTTGGGGTTATTTTAACTGGGGTCACCAGTTTTAGGATCTGGCCGCGGGGTATGGCCAGTCCTTACAAACCTCGACAAGCATCTGGGAGAAAATTATGAGAAGGATAATAAGGCACTTTGGACTCAGCTTTTGGGGTATATATTGGAAAGAAGCCGGAGAGGACCGCCGAGTCTTGAACCACCGATGAACTTGGCTAGAAGAGGGTTTGCAGTCCGGGCAGTCGGGAGGCTCCTGGAGAAATTGCTGGAGTCGACCGTGTGTGTGTGTGTGGTTTGCAAATGATGTAAGGGGGCCAATTTATCGACTTTGAGGAAACCGTGACGTTGTGAGTGATCGATTTTGATTGAGTTGAGGCCAGGCAGGGCGGCTCAAGTTGAGGCAATTCTTAGGTGAGTTAAGTAGCGTTAAAGCCCAAACAAGCGAGACCGAAAATGAGGCCCAAAGCCAGGTAAATTCTGGTTAAGTCACGTCCAGTTAAGGTCGGGCCTGTTCCGGCCAGTTTAAGTTTAAGTTTTAGGCAAAGCAAGGCGGCTCAAGTTGAGGCAAAACAAGGCCCAAGGGAGGTTGTTGCGAGTGGTGTGTGGCGATGACGTTGAAGTCCTGCAAAGATTCCAATACGCTGGATGAACAGTCCAAGGAGACATCAAGGAATTTCACCACTGACAGTCCCACAACATCGTAATGAATAAAACTCCCACACAGCAGAATTCGAGAAATCCTACAGATTTGACTCTATTCAATTTCATTTGTTCTCTTTCTCGTCAAGCTCAAAAGTAGAGAGATAGGACAGAATCAATTAAGAACTCTTATACAGCTGCTCTTGCTTTAATACAAGGCATAAAATTTAAGAATTTTTAGTAATACTTTTAGTGATTATCTAAGAGCAATATCGGGGATCAAATCCCTGGAACCATGGAAAACACATGACTTAACAAGACATGGTTCATGAAGCAAAAGAAAAGAATTACAGCAATTAATAATTTCATAGAAAGAGAATTAATGCTTCTTTAAGTACTCCAGAACGTCTCTATAACTGTACAAGAAATAACAGAGAAAAATTCCAAGGTTTCATTGATATAAGTCCTACTGAAAATCACCGATAAAGGTCATTTGCAATACTAAAAAATTGTGGAATAATCTCCACAATAAAAGAAAGAAACACTAAACGTTTTGCTTGCACAGAAAGGAAATATGCGCAAGATGAAAACATGAAAATCAGTGCGGCGATTAACCCGGCGGCTCTACACGTCGGCATTCGCCAAGCCGCCGGCATAATTTGTACGCACTCACGAAAGGCAAATGGTAGTAGGTGTTTTTGTCACAAGAATGAACAGAATGGAATTAAATTTTTATTGAAATGATTTAAATTGAAATAAGTGCGATTAAACGCGATTTAAGGAGTATGAAATTAAAGAAAGGAAACTAAAAAAAAACTTTAGCAAGCATGTGCATGAATAATTTGCGTACTCTATTAGTTCGTACGAAATTATTGAAAAGGCATTCCCACTTATTACACGTCACACATTTAAGAAAAACTACTACTAGTATGTTTGTAAAGAATCTTATTCTAAAATGCGTATGATACGATTTTTGAATCGCAAAATCCTAACGCGACGGCAATCTGTGCGTCGCCATTTTTAAGAACAAGGAACCGGCACCAAGACGCCAGCGGCTCTGTCGTGCTCTAACGAGTATTTATATGATCGAATTTCAATCTCGACATGAACGCTGCAAGTGTATGACTTTCAGTACGGGAAAAAAACGTAGTTTAGTATTTAGTATAAATTACTGACACACGAAATGCACATGGCGTAAAAATTAACGCTAAGTCATGTTGAGGAATTCTGAATGAGAACATGCTACATCAATTTCCACGCACAATTACGCATCTTAATACCAGCACTGTCACTATTTATACTCACTGAACACGACGAAAAGGAACACGATAATTTTCTAATACATTTTTACTCACGAGAATTTGCTGTAACACCGCTAGAGTAAGGCGCCAAAATAAGAGTGGCTTTTTGAAGAAGAGACGCGCAACTGCGCAGTATTGCCACCAGAGGGCTCCTCTCTCGAAAAATGTCGGGTGTTATTTTATTGTTTCATGCATTTACAGAGAAACTTCAATGATTACGAATTAGAAGTAGAAAATAATTAATAATAAATTATATTAAGATTTTTAATGCTAATAATTAATTTATTTAAGTGCGAGTGGGAAAATTTATAATTCTTACGCTTTGTAGCGATATGCTACAGTTGCTCCAGTATCAGCAGTCCGAGACTCTGACTACAGCTCTAATGGTTCAGTTTTCTTGGCTGCTTCTAAAAATTAACAGAGTTTTAAAATGTATTATTTGCTCTTCGGTGCAGGCATTATGTAGGTTGAAACGTTAAAAATTACTCTGTGGTAACGATGAAGAGACGGAACCTCTAGTATATTTGCTTCAATTTTCAAGGTGTACACTGGTGAAAATAGATATATAAGAGGTAGCACGATCATGCCTAAGTCTTTAAAGTAGTGTTTTTAAACTTAAATCACTATTTTTTTGCATATATTGTATTAGTTTGTAGTGAAACCTCATCCCGCAACTCAGTCGATATTTCTTAAATTCTCAGCATGAGCATCTAAAAATTCAGTAAAATAAATTCAACCATTAGCATAAAAATTCGTCACGTAATTCACTAACTTCTATCATTTTTAGTAACAAATGTGTATCAAAAATTCAGTCTCTAAAAAATCACTTTTCAATCGTAACGAAACCTTCCATGACGCCGTGTCGGCAACATTGCAACCCGTACAAGCGTTACTTGTTTCGAATCACTCTCAGTGCATAGAGCTCGGTTTTTGTCTCTGGTGAGAATTAAAGTTTTGTGTGTGTTGATCTACGGGTAACTATATTTAGGCATTATATGTAAAATTGTCAATAATATTATCGTGTATGTATAGAGTAGAATTGACCAAATTTTCCCTTGTGCATTGTTGTATGCCCATTTAGAAAGTTTTTAGCAAACAGTTATCGCTTGGCTCACAGAGATTCTGAACCTAGTTCTTCCAAGAAGCAATTCTTAGAAGTATCCGCAGAATTTAACTAGAAGCAACTGGTTGGACTAACCAGGAGAATTATTCTCTTCAGCATGAGTAGTAGCTAACTAGTGCTGTCAGTATTTTCAGATGATGAAATTGCCAATTCACTATTTAATGTAAAGCCATTTTTAGGGAGTTTTCCCCTTTTGTTTAAAATATTTTCTTATCCCAATACTTCAATATGGTGTTATTTTTTATCAAGTTATAAATTTCCCCTTTTGTTTTTAAATATTTTTCTTATCCCAATACTTCAATATGGTGCTATTTGTTTATCAAGTTAGAATTTCCCCTTTTTGTCTAAAATATTTTTTAGGCCAATATTTCAATATGTGTTTATTTTTTTCATCAAGTTAGGCTGGCACCAATTATCATTTTAGTCACAGATGTATCCTTCTGAATGCATCTAGTCCTGCATCAATTACCAATTATTGCCACAACTGTATTTCTAAATTAAATTAGGTAGATAATCAATTAGAAAAACACAAATAATTTTTAGTTCTGAAGATTAGATAGTTGGTAAATTTAATTAATAGTCATTGTACATTGATTATTTCAGTTAGGAAAAACTGGAAACATGTGTTTTCTAGTTCATTTGCATTTAGCAGATGCTGTAGATTTTTTACCATAATTGATTAATTAAGTAAGACCTTAGGCTCAGTGGTCACTGCTTATGCCACCTTAGCTTGTCCAGGCAAAGTTGCTGATGTGTTCAAGCCTCTAATCAATTGAAGTGGAATAATCTATTGATCGCCATGGTCTCATTAGTGTTTCGCCACCTTTTGTGTGTTCCAGTTTTAATTAAGTGTGTTCTCAATTTTTGTATTCTTATTAAGTCAGATTCAAATAATTGTTGGTATTCCCTTGAATTGTTAGTCAATGTTTAAATTTCATATCTTGGGAAATAAAGCTATGATAGGGTATTTACACCAATAGAGATTGTATCTTCGGTAGTTACTCACTTCAAATAATCATTTTTCTGATCAACACTGTCCCACTGTCTGATTGCGTGTAACAATGTGTAGTGACGGTAGCAAGAATTACTATCATAATCACTTTAGGACCACTCTTACTATTGATTTTGGTTAGGTCAATTTGTGTATAAAAATGATAATAATTAGTCGTTACCTGATTTAGCTAAATTAGGGTAATTATGCTTACCTCTGAAAGTCTCCGAATATTCTAAATTCCCAACTCCTGGAAATTCTAATCCAGAAATCATCCAATTATCTGATTTGGGGGTTAAATTTAGTTAACCAGTAATTGGTCGCCCTCAGCTGTAGCTACCTGTTCCCTATACCTCATGTCAATGTCAGCTACCTCCTGTGATTGTTGTTCATTGTAGCCCATAGGATGTCCTAATACAATTCTGATATGCATCCTCATGATCAATGCTTTCTGAATCCTTCTTAACTACCGATTCTGTGCACTTTGTGCATGGATTCCGCGTTCCCTACCCTTTTCCAAGTGGTACCTTCCTCTCTCCTCTCGTAGGACATCCTTCACGTTCAAGCCAGGTAGACTAAGGGATTCCGCATTTATTAATAGTTAATAGTAATAATTGGGCTGTACATGCCTTCCTGGCACAATTCATAGCTTAATTCAAGTAATCTTTATGACAATTCTAGCCTTAGTTAGGATCAGTACAGTCAGCCCTCGACTGAGGCTTAGTGTAAACGTGCGAATTAAACACTGCCAATTTTTAAGGTACTCATTGTAAATAAGCACTAAACTCTAGATTAATCGGCGACCACAGCCGTCTGGATAAGTGGCCTGTAGGGAGATTCACGATTGTCCATACTAGTACTTGTTGTTGCGACTGCCTCGCCCTTGTTCAGGCGCCAGAATTGGGGCCGGGGCACCCGCATATAACCCTCTATTTGAGGCAATCCTGTAATTCAGCAGTAAAGCTCGCAGCCTGGCTTGCGTAGCGACTGTCTCCCCTTGTGTTGTCATGTCTGAACAATTAACCCAAGCCAATTTCCCGTACAGAAGATCCTGGGAAGCCGACACACAGACAATCACCACCAACACTCAATTAACAATTCCCATACTCTATTAGCCACACGGATATCAACCAAACCAAGCCACACGGCTATCAACCAAACCAAGCCACACGGCTATCAACCAAACCAAGCCACACGGCTATCAACCAAACCAAGCCACACGGCTATCAAACCACACCAAGCCACAAGGCACGGGTAGAACCCCTGCGGGAACTACCTCCTTCGAGATACTCACATAATCAAAACTATTACCGCACCTGCGGAATATTACACTAACAAATCCACTCTCGCCGGGATCCACCCCGGATTCCCTCGAGCCGCGGCACCTGCTGAAGTGCGGCTACTCAGTGGACCCGGACCTTCTTCCTCAAGAAGTGGATCTCCATACTGCTGCCGTAGTCACGGCACTCAGAGTCAACAAAATAAAGACAAGGCGAGAGTATACAGTTTTTCATTGTCCTGCAGAGGTCAATAGTGCAAGTGAGATTAGGTGCCAGTAAGGCAACTCGAATTACCCACGCATAACTCCTTCGGAGTCAGATTAAGTCATTAGCAATTAAGTGTGCTCTACCAGAAGCACTGGTGACCCTTTTAAATAATAAGAACATCCTCCTTGTTACTTGAGAAATTCCTCGCTATTCAACCTTTAAAAGTCAAATTCAATTAGTTTCCCATTTGGGAGAAGTTCAAAGTTCATAAGTTTCGTTGACAAAAACTTGATTGACTTATTTGATTAAACTCAGCACAAACATTCAATATTTTTTACATTACTATGCTCCATATATTCCTAATAGTAAACAAATTTTCAGCTATGTATAATGATAGATGGTTTTTCAAAAGCGAATATTTTGCCCCGCAACCAGTCAGCGAAAATTCGTGAAGAAATTGTGTGATTTTTCAGCTGGCAACGCTGCAGTCAAGTGTAAACATAACAAACGATGCTCGGCTTGGCTCGTGTGGCTCGTGTAGGCTGGGGGGGCTGCGATATTGAATTTTTAGCGTATGAGTAAATAACCTCCACTTATTTCGTCACCATACTTCAGGTACGATTTCAAGTTTTCAGTATTTTTGTCGGAAATGTTTTCGCAATGTACCTTCTTGATGTTTTCGAACGGGAAATCGGTATCGCGTTCAACGTGACAATAATGGATTTTCTGAGATTAGCATTGCATTCGAATAGAATATTTAAGATGCCTATGCCCATTTATTATAAAAATTTTGTTTTCACAGGGCGAATTTTCATACAAAACATGGCTTGTGTTCATTTTGTTTAGTGCCAGAATTTTCTTGTGCCATGGAATCATTCATACTTCAACATTTTTCATCACTGATCAAATTCTTTACTGTGAAAATGCACCTAATATTTTTTGTTTCTTAATAGGTTAAGTATTGAAACATGTTGTTTTAAGTCCTAACATAAAAATCATGACAATAAAAAGTGCTACAGCAGTCATTTTAGTTTCAGTAAATTTAAATTCGTTTGTTTGTTTGGTAAAGATGAAAATATCTATCATGATAATTCTATATCCAGGAATAGTAGGCTTTTAATTTTCAACCTGCTAAAAATATGCATTTGGAGGAATGTAATAATATCCTAACTCCGATTCATTGAGGCTAAAATAAAATAGGCTACAGTAGGGGTTTTCCATTAATAAGACATATGCTTAATTTCAGCTTGTAGTAGGCTAATTGTAAAGCATTATAATTTGGTATAGTAATTTTTGATATAAAGTTGAGAAACTGGTCATGAACTGCAGAAGTATTTTCATTATTTGGCTAATCTATCACTCATCAATTGGCCAAAAGTTGAGAGACATCAAGAGAGTATTTTATTTCTGTTAGTTGGCAAGACAATTGGAACCTTTAGAGTTTTCTGCTCAATATAAATATCCAGTTTGGTGTTGGTTGCATTCAAGGCTTGATTTCTGTTCTAATTTCTAACTATATCACTGCTGTATTTATTGGTCATTGTGGGTACCAATTTCTTTCATAAAATTTTTTTCAAAGTAAATCTTGCTATTTTTTGGTATTGTTTGTATCCATCATGTTTACTGACAGAGTATTGTCATAACTATTGATCTTGAGTTTTTTGTTTATTTAGTTAACTCACTTGTTTTATTTCACAGGAATGTCTCCAAGCTGGCAAGTTGCAGTTGCTTCCCTTCAGTTGTGTGGACTGTTCTTTGCAAATTTTGTGTCTGGGACTGCTTCTGGTATGGCTGTGATTGAGCAGGTGAGTTTATAAATTTTTAGAATGACTGAGTTTATGAAATTATAATGGTCTGTAGGCAATTTAACTCATGAGCAATGTGTTGGTCATGTTAGGACATTTACTATTCTAGCTCTAAACTTCTCATTATATTGGAATGCCAAAGGTGATGAAATATAAAAAATAATTTTGTACTTTTTTGTATATTTTCAACCTGCTGTAAGTTTCCAACAAAGGTTTGCTTTTTAAAATTTGTTACAAATTTTAGAGCCAAAACATGTTTTACTGATTGAACTGTTCATTTTAGGTATTGGATCCGCCATGGCAGACGGCCAGCACAGCTGTACTTCTTGGTCCAGGCTCTCCTCAAGCTTCAAATTCAAGTCTGGGAGATGAAACTTATCATACCACTGCTCAGTCTTGGCATGGCTCACATGATGCAATCTCTACTCCTAGTCTGTCTTCACAGTCACTTATTCATTCCACCCCTCTCTCAAGATCTCAACAAAGTAGCATAAATTTATTTGCAAATTCATCTCGCTTGAATCTTTCATCATCAACAAATACTTCATCCACCCTTGTACCTGGACTTTCACTTGTTGGAAGTTCACCTTTGTCCAATGTTAGCACTCCTCATACTCTATCTGTATATTCTGAAGATGCTGTGAGCCAATCTACACAAGAAGATTTCCATCATATACCTCAGATTGCTCATGAAAAGGTAACAATTAGTTTTCTCTATCAAATTTCATCTCATTCAGTATCTCACTGCTGTATGTTAGTTGCTTGATTATTTATTTCATTGATTCACAGTATATTGTGTAAGAATATTATCTTCTTAAATTTTACAAATAAAGCAAATGTTATCTTTTACCTATTTGTGAATGTTAATTTTTGTCTGTTAAATAGTGTGAATAATTGCTTAGATTGTAAATCAATAAAATTTAAATATCCATTTATAGGCTTTTTGATTGTATTCATCCACCCTGTATCACTCTGCTACAAGCTCATCTTTTATATTCTTATCCTTCTGACCGTGATGACACTGCTGCAGGAAGTCTCGTGTGTAGCTGTGCCCAAGTGTGAACTCCTGCAGTACAACGAGTGTCTTGGTACTACCCTTCCCTACACGCACACCAGCCTTGCTTCAACCAGGCTGCACAGTCAGCGTGCTGCTTATGTCAGTTCAACTTTTAATCTCTAGTAGTATTTTTCTAATTTTATGTGAATTATTTTACTATTGTTGGAAACAATTCTCTTCTGTCATTCAAAAAACTGCTGGTTATATTTTCTCTCCATGAGAACTTGAAATAGGTGCTCCTATTTTTCCTTATATATAGTTCAACTTGAAAAATTCCTTTCTTATGTAGTGGGGCATTATGTTTTATTGATCCTAGTTTGCTGCTGAGCAGCTACCCAGTTCTCAGATCTCTATGAATTTATGTTGAATTTGAGTTTCAGTTTGTGTCAGGTTCTCTTTCCATAGGCTTATGCAACTTTATGTAACTGACTCGGGTGGAGTCATAGCTCTTGTATGCTTGTGTTTTTTTTTGCGTTTTTAATCTGGGATTAACTGAAAAATATCATTCATTATATTTATTAAAAATTATTTTGGAAACGTGTATCATCGATGTTTAAAGAATTTCTACTAAACTCATTTAGAGATTGTGTGAAAGAGAACATTTCATTCAAGCACACAATCTCACCAGTAGTTCATATTTTATAAATGCAGGTTATGCTCATAAATTTCATTTTTTTTACAAAAATAACCCTTTAATGATAATTCAGTGGCCACAATGAATGAGAGTTTTGATTTTACCTTTTTTGTTGTTGAGGCGGA
Organism: Morinoia aosen; assembly: GCA_030386875.1. Taxonomy (NCBI): domain Eukaryota; kingdom Metazoa; phylum Arthropoda; class Malacostraca; order Amphipoda; family Talitridae; genus Morinoia; species Morinoia aosen. The sequence goes on along the minus strand of CM059561.1, from coordinate 91,124,676 downwards.
GCTACAGGCGTGGTCGCGCTCTCTGCGCCAGGTACCGCGGTGCTGGGGGGTGGTGCAGCCCTACCTCTGCTCAGTCTTTTTCCCTCCCTGTGACAACGTCACCAACACACTTTATGTCCCACCACAAGTTAGTTCTCTCTCACTATTCTATTGCGTGTTTTTCTATATGTTTTGGTCTTTTTACCATTGCATACTGAGAGCTAAATTTGAGTATTTAGTTTGAAATTATCAATGGCTCTTCCAATACAGGAATTGAAATATTGGGGTCTACAGTGTATAAGGGTGAAGTCAAACCGGGTGTTGGGATTCTGAGGGTTAATGATTTAAATGCTGCAACATGAAGTGAAGCTATACAATATGTAGTTTGTAGCATGATAGCTTGATACAAGAGTTCTCTGAAACATTGAAATAATTGATTTCGGTTTGACTTCACCCTCATACAGGTGTTGGGATTGTGAGGGTTAATGATTTAAATGCTGCAACATGAAGTGAAGCTATACAATATGTAGTTTGTAGCAAGGTAGCTTGATACAAGAGAAGAGAGAGCGTGTTAAGAAATAGTTCTGATTGAAAGATTTGTTATCAACAAAAAATTATGTAAGATCAAAAGCTACACTTGAGATGTATGGGTTGAAATGCTTAGACAGAGCTATGATATGTTGCTAATTGGTAGAAAATGTATTTGCGGGAAGCGTTGAAAATTTGTTGTTAGAATGATGGCCTTGCTAGGGTGAAAATACTATCCCCATTTGAGCTTCAATGGTCTTGCAAAGAGTGGGTGCAAGGAGTATGACTTGCTGCGATGCATTAAACTGCCTTCAACCATGCTTTTGCCAGGCAGTGTCCAAACAACGCCTTGCCGCCTGTACAACAATGGCCATAATGCATTCATTCTACAAGTATTTATGTTCAATAAAGCACAATAGAGTATCGATAGGTATGCCTAATTGTTTTCACTATATCATTAACAATAATATTTATTGATATGTTGCAATGAAGTGCGTAACTCAAATTTTTATTCATAAAATGGTATGAATTACGTTATAAATTTTTGATGAGTTTACTCATTAATACTCGCAGAAAATATTCTGTGAACTGATGGAGAGGAATAAATTGGCATAAGTTTGATTTTTTCAGTCACTACAATGGAAGAAAATTTTCACAATATTTACGTGATAAGGGGTTGAATGAGAGATGGAAATTCTAAAGGAAATAACTAGAATAAAATATAAATTCGAATGAAAATTAACACTATCAAAGCTCACAGTGATAAGACTACATTTCTTTTATTTGCAATGGCTTATCTTACTAAAGTTGGTAAATTGGTTTACGAGTAATTTTGTCTAATACCTCGGTTGAACAGTTTGTATGGACAATGCTTTCTTATTGAACTACAGTGTTCTTGTTTCCTGTTGCTGCTTTCCCCAAAAGTGGACCAGAGGTAGGTGGGAGCATCATGGAAGTTGAGTGGTAGTTTGTTCATGCTTTTCATTGTCTTGCATAATTAAGTTAGATTTTTTATTCTTAGCTGCTATTGTTTTATGATGATTTGGTGAGCTCAATTTGTTATTTCATCATTATTTGGTTGTATGAAAATCTTTCGTTCTATTACTATAAGTGCGTAACTGTTACACTTCTTATAGAAAGCTTTCACTTGCTGCTTGATTGATCTGTATAATTTTGAGTGTTTGACTGTTCTGAATCACTTGGCACAGCATGCAATGAGGCATTGCTTTGTTCATATGTGAGCTCAAAAATCCGCCTTCTCCTCTTGCACGTTGTCTTAGATTACTTTCTTTCCTGCTTGCGTGTCACTGTGGGCGTCATTGACATGTAATTCTGCGCATGGCTCCAAAGTGTTAACATCAGGCCTGTCCCCACAGTGACATTCATACACACTATTACACAGTGCTGGGCTATGCTGCTCTTGCTTTAGCTCACTTGCATGAACTACGCACAGCATGCTCTCAGTAAACTCGTATAATACACTGCACGCTACAAGTGATGCAGTAACCATCTTGCATGATCTCTTGATCTGGGGGTGGCGACTGAGCTGTCTACCGACCCGAGTATACATAGTCCAATGATGCGTTATGTCAGGCTGTAAGCAAGAATCGGTTCAGCAATTTCATTAGGCTGTACATATAGAAAACAAGGGGAGTGAGAAGTCTCCCCTCATGAACTCTATTAATGGCCAGCTTCTTGATCTGTGCAGAAGCAGACGATGTATGTTGCCATGTCAATTGTAAATAGATGCCCTCCAGGTTTATCTTTCACAAGTTAAGCTTTAGAATCTATGAATGTCGTATACTAAACTTAAATATTCATCAGTACTTCATTGAATTTTATTCACCTGTTAGATGGAGACAACTATTGAATCTATGGGAATTAACACTCCTATGAGGAAATTATAACTAAGCTCAGTGCCAGGTAGGCCTTTCTCTTGTTATAATGGAAATGTTTTTTGTATTGTTAGAGACCACCTATGTCTGGTTCACTGCTGTCGTTTTCAACACCTTTAACTTTCGCCCTCAACTTCTATTCGGTTCCATAATCTTCCTTCAATCTTGTTTTTTTATGCACAGGTTATGGGGGTTACCTCATGAATAGAGTTCCTGATCCCACAATCCTGTGCAACATAGGGCCCTCTTCTCATGACGCTTTTGTTGAAGTAACGGAGGCTTAAACTACCCCAAAATTCACTCTGAAGTTCATTTGGCATGTTTGAGGCCATGTGTACACAAACATTGATTTTAACAGATGTACGTGGTATTGTGAGGAAATGTTCGGTGTTGCCCCTGCAATTAGAGGTATGCTGAGAGCAGTACGCATGCACTTGTATTGCCCCTGAAATTAGACAGTACACTTGCCCTTGTGTCAGGACATGTGTGAGGCGGTGCGGGGCCCATGTGCTCTGGTGGAGGAGGGACGGGGCTGGCCCAGCTACATGCTCTGCCCTCCTCGTGCCGGCGCTGCTCACAGCAACCAAACCGAGGCGCTCCAAAGACTTCGCTCCTGCAGTGCTGTGAGTTTACTACAACTTTTCTAAGTTGGACGAGTCTTCTCTTCAAAGTATTGAATGGGCTGCAAAATGGCATTCTGTTTTATGAATCTGACTAGCGAGAAGAAATGTGTGCTGGAAATAGATTAGAGTTTGTATCAGGGAATGGTTAGGTGAAAAGGCGCTCTGTGGTGTAAAAAGCTAGGTCAGTATGTGTGGTTTACGTGCATGTGCCTCATCCCTTATTCACACTTCTTACGGTTGAGACATGGGTTACGATAGACCCAGTAGCACTTTGGTATCATAATAGTATCACCTTATTAAGTCTCTTGTGGGATGTTTCTTGTATAGAGGACTTGAAGCTTGGCTACCTATCTATGATTCAGCAATTTTTTAAGTGCTGTAAAAAATTTTAATCATCCATGTAATTTAGGATTACTACCTAGGGATACTAGCAATAACTATTGAATGTGTGAGTATTGAAATTGGGTATAATTTTGTTAGGCTTACATTTCCAAACTGTTTCTATATTCATAAGCAATACGATAATAGGAAAAGTGTTCATAGTTTTTTATTTTAGCAAAAATTCTCTCAATCAGCTTTTTCTGGTCTGTATCACGCGTACCAATCTAATACTGGTAGCGCTCGTTAGCCTGAGTATTCAAATTTTTGGTGCTAAGTACATGTGAATCCTTAGTCCAGTTTTCTAGCTAAGTTTGACTGGAGGAGATTATGTTGGAGCGACTTTCTTTAGCACTTGTTACTTCTCTGTATGTGCTAAGTACGATGTACGATTGCTTCTAAGGGAGTTGTAGCAACTGATTAAATCCCCTTGAGAGACGTAAGAGTCTTGGTGCTCCTTGAAAATTGCTTACTCCATCCGACACAGTTCGAGGTGTATTTCCAATAGATGTCTGTCGAGGTTGTTCATGTGAAGCAAAAATTTTATTGTTTTTACAATCTCCCATCTCTTTCAAGTTTTATGACTGTGATGTGCCGGCTGCCTGTTTTTCTCAGCATTTCCAAATGCGAGCTCATACTTTCTTGCATTTTTTGTTGAAAGTGCATTCATATGTGTGATGCTGTAGCCCACTATTGTGGTACCACGCACTGAGCAGAGCAGCAGCATCGCGAGCAGTCTGCGTGAAGTGAAGTTCAACAGCAGCAGCGGGGTGTGCGTGCCGCCCCTCGTACCGACCCCACGGCCTGAGGCCTGGTATGAGGGCATCCGGGGCTGTGCCGTGCCCTGCCATCACCCCCACTTCTCCAGGGAGGAGGCTGCTGGCTTCCACAGCTTCCTTGCCCTCATGGGGGGCCTGTGTGTCGCCTGCTGCACCTTCACTGTTGTGAGTCTGCCTCTACTGATTTGTATCTCGTCTGGCTTCGAAGTCTTTATGTAAAGAACATATTTGTTGCTGTATAAATCCTTAATAAAGATGATGGAGAAACAAGTTTTGAAAGCATTTGATTTGATCATTTCGATTCTAAAACGGGTCTCAACAATTTCCTGAAGCAGCAAAGGTATTCTTTATAGTTTCGTCTGCATAAACTAATATCTAATGAATGCAGTTTGGTGTACTGAATTTCGATACTTACTATTTAGATTTAGAGGACATTCTCTCCTGTCATTATAGCATTTTGGTTATTGGATATCAAAGATATTAGTTCAAATATTTTTTACTGTCTAGTACAATTATCTCGCATTATTCAAGCATTTCAGACGTGTATGTCAGTGTTGTCTGTCTAGTACCTAATTAATTTCTCAGGAATAAAACGTGTGACAGCAAAGTGATGGAGATGACCCTGACCATCATTTTCTGATGTGTTGTGGGTCTGCTGTGGTTTCTCGATTGCAGCAAAGTCAAAGCCTCGGTTAACTGTTGCCAATGAAACAGTTTTACATCTCGGAAGTTGGAAATTTCAGTAGTTAGGAGTAAACTTTGATGGAACACTACAGGCTTGCACAAGGTGCGTTCAAATTATAAGGTGTTCTGTTTTATCCTCGCGACTGGGAGCAGATGCAGAAATGCAGTTTTGTTTAAAATGCGCACGCACGCGCGTTGGCGCCACAGAGATTGATGACAACATTGTATGGCTCCGCCTCTTGACAACTGCAGCTGGGATGAGGATTATTTTTAGCAAAGTTTCCATTAACAAAACTACAAGTAATCATTCATTTTGTTCACTTGCGTTGTGTGACACCCATCAAAATTTATCCCGAATTAAGCAAGACAAGTAGCAGTGTCAAGAATGTGAAGAAACTGCATTCGTGGGTGCAATAGCTCAAAGAAGAGCAAGCGTCTGGTGACAATGAAGTAAAACAACTTTGTCCTCTTGTACGCTGGTCTGTCAACATGGCCAAGCGCACCGGGAGAACTTGACGCAGGAGTTTCTTTGTTAAAAAAAACTTTTGATGTGGTTTTTATGCTCACCACTCATCTGGTATCGTTGGCTGCTGGAGATTTTTGGCTATTTTTTTCAGCTATGAAAGACACTCTCCTTGGTCGTACGTTCTCCAGGCGTGCTACTATTGAATCAGATAATTTCCAATGGTAGATAAGACTTCTAAAAAAGCGCTTGCAGCTGCTGTAGAATAAAAAAAAATTTATGGCAATTGAAAAAATTGTAGAGGTGCAAAAAGAATGCTTTGAGAATTTGTAAACACTTCAATTCTCTGTTTGACTATTTTATGAAAAATATGTAAGGGCGCTTGAGAATTTAATCGTATTCCCCTACTGTCATTTTATTTGTGTGAAATAAATAAATGTGCTGTGGAACCTCACGAGACAGAGTGCCTAACACGTCACTATAAAGGCACTTAAATATTGAGGTGCTCGGTGAGTGTGAGACTGTGGTGTTGTTGCAGTTGACATACCTGCTGGAGTGGCGGTGCGGGGGCAGTCGGCGCTACCCGTCCGTGCTGCTGCTGTACGTGTGTGGCTGCTGTCTGGTGGCAGGCGTGGCGCTGCTCGTGCAGTTCCACGCCTCCGTGCGCCAGCGCGTCACCTGCCACGCCGACGGCACTCTCAGGACGCACGAGCCCAGGTCTGGCGGCGACCGTGTTTTGTTTCTTGTGCCTCTTGCTACAATCTCCTCACCTTTTGACCTGAGTGTCCATCACTTTTGATTAGCATCAACGTCGTTTTTTTTGTACTGTTGTTCATCACTGCTGCTTTGGCTGCAGTGGTTAAATTAGGATTATATTCATGTACCCTGTGTCAGGAGTTAGCTTGTTTTGTTAGACCTAGCTTCAAGAACTTTGAGCCTTTTCATTTTCTCATCAGTGATTACAGACTCCCTGAGCACTAGCGCTTGACAGTCTCTCGGTGGGTTGATGGTCTGTTATATCAGCATAGTTTGACTTCCGGGAGTTACTCTCAGTGGGGTTTGTTACCCTCAGTGCTGTCGAAAGTTACCCTCTGTGCAGTCGAAAGTAACCCTCGGTGCAGTCTCGAGAGTTACTCTCGGTGCAGTCTGGAGTAGCTGGGCCAAGTGTACAATTATAACTAGTGCTGAGTGGCCCATAAGTAACACACGCCCTATTTAGATAATCAATAACTGAAAAATTATAAAGCAGGAAAAGTAAGGGATAGTTTGCCACGATACCATAGAGCTTTTAAATTTTATTTTTGTTTTGTAAGGAAAATAATATTTTCTAGGTGATCAGCAATTAATGTTCAAAAAAACATACGATTTCTTGATAGTACTGTTCATCACTTCACCCAAGACCTTCGGATTTGTATTGTCGACTTTTTGAAAAATGTTGCGTTTTAGTTCTATTGATGTCTTAGATTTGTTGATGTGCTCTTTCTGTTAAACATCCCCTGAGGAAGAAATCCTAAGTATTTAAATTTACAAATCGAGGTGGCTCTGACACATCACTCTACCGTGAAATTAATCTGTGTGAAAAAAACTACTTTTTGTGTAACCGTTGTCTCTCTTCCTGTATGAGGTGTAGCTCCGTCTTGTTGGAACTAGTATCCTTTATCTTCAGATTAGATTAGTCGTTAGTTTTAGCCTCCCTACCCGAAGCAACAAATGCGATCCAAAGAGAGGAAGAAGAAAGGCACCATTTAGTATGGAGTTAAGGAAACGCAGAATCTATGCAGAATGACATAGAAACAGTAAGTTATGAAAGAAGATTATGAAACAAGACCAAAGTTGAAGAAGAAAGTAGTAGGTGCTGAAAAACAGGACAGCAGTGAACCGAAAAAAAGTGGTCCTTAACATAACAAAAACATTTTATTTCAACAAAAAGAAGGCCTACCAAAATCTCAGCTCGGACCATCACATTGTCCCCCTGGGAGCGCTGATTCCCATAGATACAATAATTGTATCCCCCTAAGGTCCTTTATCTTCATATAATTTTAAACTTCATTCATATTTTTAAATTAACCCAAACTCTTTATGCCCTATAGGTTTTTTGGTGTCGATTTTGTATAAAGGGGAGGTACTTATGGAACACCCTGTGCATGCAAAAGTCCTTATCTCTTTACATGATGTATGTTAAACAATAATGTGAAGGGAAAGCAAGTATGTGTGTCAGCTAAGGTGAATTTACTCGACGGTGTTATATGTCTTCACTGTTATGTGACTGATTGATTTCATTGTGTTTTGGTTATGCTTATATGTGATGCTACATTTGGAGCAACTACTGCTTTGAGTAACTTTATTTTTATCCTTTTTTTGTTCTCATTTCATGTTCCGGTTTTAGTAACGTATTTGAAATCCCCGAAATCTTTTAAGAAAATAAATACATCACAATCTGAAGGCAGTGTTTGATGTCAGATTGCTGTGCCTTTTAGCCAATATAAATTATGAAACGTCGATGACCAAAAGTTTTAGTTTCACTTATTTTCTGTTAGAGCCTACACTCATAACTGCAGAGATATGGCTAATGCTGTGATTGCACCTATCAGCACGGAAAGCAACATGTCATGCGTGGTGGTGTTCGTGTGCCTCTACTACTTCGGCATCGCCGCCGCCATCTGGCTCCTAATCCTCTCCTACTCATGGCACTGCTTCTTCACGCAGCTTGGTAAGGTGTTTCTTTTCAGTCTTGTTGTTCAAATATTACCTTCCATTTGAGTGAGATATATTGCTAATATGACGATTTATTATGAATTAGAGTTGCCTGAGCTGAGAGTTAGGTAGGCCTTCTTCGTGTTGAAATAAAATGTTTTTTGTTATGTTAAGGACCACCTTTTTTTGGTTCACTACTGTCCTGTTTTCCAGCACCTCTGACTTTCTTCTTTAACTTTTATCTTATTTCATGAACTTCTTTCTCATCTTACTGTTTCTATGCCCCTTCAGCATGGATTCCTCATTTTCTTATCTCCATACTAAATGGTGCCTTCCTCCTTCCTCTCTTCGATACGCTCTATTTTTGTAGGTTAGGGAGGCTTAAACTAACTTATAATCTAATCTATAAATTAGAGTTTCTATGCCCACTACGGTATTGTAGATTAATGTAATGTAACTCTGACAGTGTAGCAAATGTATCTGATATTTGTGTAGCCAATGTAACTCTGGCGGTAGTACAGCTAATGTAACCCTGAGGGTAGTACAGCTAATGTAACTCTGACGGTAGTACAGCTAATATAACTCTGACGGTAGTACAGCTAATATAACTCTGATGGTAGTACAGCTAATGTAACTTACGGTAATACAGCTAATGTAACTCTGGCGGTAGTACAGCTAATGTAACTCTGACGGTAGTAAGCTAATGTAACTCTGGCGGTAGTACAGCTAATGTAACTGACGGTAGTACAGCTAATATAACTCTGACGGTAGTACAGCTAATGTAACTCTGACGGTAGTACAGCTAATATAACTCTGACGGTAGTACAGCTAATGTAACTCAAACAATCCAGTATGCGGGGAGCGCGGTGCTGGAGGTGGAGGTGGAGGGGGAGCTGGCGGAGGCGAGAAGGGGTCAGCCTACTACCACCTTGTGGCCTGGTCCCTGCCTCTCGTGCTCACCATCACAACGCTGGCCATGGGACAGGTACATCACAACACAGCCCAGTATTGCTCCCTATTGTACTAGCCCTTAGGCTCTTAAACGTACTAGAGTTCAGCCCAGTATTGTCCCCTACTGTAACTAGCCCTTAGGCTCTTAACCTTACTGGGATTTTTGTGTGGGACAAGACAGCGTCCATTCTTGCATTGAACACGGTTCTGTGGCCTCAACAGTATTTTATAATAAATGGAAAATTAATTTCATTTGAAGATTCGTCCTGCCCTCATTAAATGACTTCTGAAGGGTCTTTTGTTCTTGGCCAATTATATTCTTTTTTAAATTTTGCCTTTTCTTCCACTAGATGTCAGTAATATATCAGGAATTTGCACAATCTTTTATTATCATTAAAAAATTCTAGTCGAGCGCTTCTTAAAGCTGTGTTCGTTGTTGGTGCTCTTCTGCAAATCTTTAAGGGGAAACTGAGTTGCCAGCGAGGCAGGCCGAAAGATTTCAACTTGCATTGAGTTTTTCTTTTGGAGATACTTAGAAGAAAAAGCTTTTTGACATTCTAATTTGTCTCTATTTGAAATAGAAAAATAGACGTGAGCAAAAAATATAGCAAATCATCTTTTAATCTTCAAAAATAATACCATGGGAATCTAGATTCAGAAACAGAAATTCCATTTGTTTATCCATCATTGGTATAACTTCCTATGAATTTGAAGTAACATCTATAACCAAAATGTGCATTGTTAATTGGAGAATGTAAGAGTGGAGAAGATGAATGCTAAAAACATTTGGAGAGACTAGGTTTCAGTATGAAAATACAAATATAAAATACGACCGACTGAGTGATAAAAGCTGAGGTGATTGTTCAAAATGAGTTTGAGTTTGAAATGTACTAATATGGTAAAATTCACTGATCTGAAAAAAATCCCGCGTCCCTTATAGCACCTCTTTGATCGTCCTCAAGCCACGCTGCGAAACTTCCGCGCTTGAGATGGGAAAAATGTCCACTTTCCACTGCTATCTTGTGACCATGGAAGACACATCGTGAGGCGTGATGTGCTCTGGTTTGCGCAGGTGTCGGCAGATAACCTGCATGGCGTGTGCTTCTTGTCCCCCAGCCTTGGTGTGCGGCTGCCGCTGCTGCTTGTGCCTCTCATGCTTGTGCTGCTCGTCACTGCTTTCTTCATATCCAAAGGTGGTTCATTCTAGACCTGGGCGTTTGTGACCATCTACTTTATTTAGGACTTGGAAGTGAATGACAGTTGTGTTCTCGTGGAATTGACTGAAGATAATAATCACGTTCCTTTGGTAAGGCATTAGTTTAATTTTCTTTATTTGTTGGCTTAATTAGTTTAGTTCTTTCGTCTTCCAATTTCTGGGTCGTTAGCTGAGTTTGAAGCACCGTCATTTAGCTCACTTGATAACTATGTGCATGTGGGCCGTGGTGTTATAAAGTTACATTATCTGGAGCGTGTTGTAATGAATCCCCATTTATTACAGCATTATGTTACAATAAGCGACGGATTTTATAATAAATAGTAGTATTGAGCCAATTTTTTGCTGCAGAAAATATTAATGAGCCACGATCTTTGAAGCTGCTGGCAGTGATGAGTTACGTTTTCAAAGTAATTTGGTAGATATGACCTACAGTCTTGAGGAATTTTGGAAGAGGTAAGCCACATTCTTTTGGGCATGAGACCGTAATTGGCATCATTTGTTAAGATTAGGGGTAATAATGAACGGCAGCGTTTTGGATGTGAGGACATACCGCAAATCAGCGTTTCTTCTGAGGCTGGGAACTGAAATACCTACTTATAATCGAAGTTAGTCCTCCGCCTGCATTTGTGTATATGTCGAAGGAGGAATGCTGGTCAAATTTACTATTACGTCTCGTTGTTGAAGAAGTTATACCTTTCATCAACACAGAGTTTGTTCATGTTGCATAAATGATTTTACTTGAAGTTTATCATTTACAAAACATTTAAATCGAAAAACTTTTGTTCGAAATATATTCAACTTCTAGTTAAGCATTTTATGTTCTGTTGGTCTCGGTGTTTGTAAGTGGCAATGTTAATTATAGATTTATAGTGTTTTGATGCTCTTTTTTTATAATTTTGTTGAGAAGTGAAAGAGGCAAATCATTAATCACGACTGTGTTAGATATTCTGATGTTTTTTCTTGATTTTCCTATGCCTCGATGTACTGCCTCGGTCGCTTTTGAAGTACCATTATGTGTTTGGTGTTGAATTCCTCAGCAAACTATTTCAAGTAGCTTCATTTAACTTGTTGCAGGTATTTTACGCTTGTGTCAACTGAAGCTGGAGTGCAACAACATCTTGACTCCGAACGACAACACGAAGATAGTGGAGAGCATCGTGCGTCTGGCGGTGCTGCTGCTAACGCTGCTGGCGTGCGGGGCCTTCACTCTGTACAGCCACTGGCACTACTACTCCCACTCCAAGCGCTGGCAGACCGCTCTTCGCCAATACATTCTGTGCGTGCAAGCTCTGCATCGTGTCTGTTTGTACACGCCTTTGAGCTTAATGATCTCTTGAAATACGCCAAAAAACTTACTTTTTTTTTCTCCGACGCTTGTTTGGTTTGGATTTGCATTCAAGCGATGATGTTCTTGCTTGCATAATTAATCCATTTAAGGCATTATGAGTAGGGAACATCTTTTTTTGATGACTTTCAGGAATAACCGCCATAACCATATCCTTTGGCATTTGTTCGTATCTAAATATCGTTAAACACTAATTGATAAAGTGTGTGTGGGGATTTTGATATTTTGAGGGTCAGATCGAGTACAAAATTGTTAATGCTGAGCTCGCGTAGCAGTGTCCAACGTCTTATCGTATACCTTTGCTCCTTCAAAGAGTTGCCTGCCAGTTTAGTGTGTGTGCTGATAGCTTCTTTAGGTGTTATGTGGTTGTTGAGAGATGTTCGCAGCTACCCACAGCAGCTCAAGCACTTTGATTATAATAATCTCATAAACGTTTAGGTTTGAGTTGAAAAGCCGAGTTTTCTATTTGCTCTTCTCTTGCTCGCTTAAGTGAGCTTGTATTTCAATGCAAAGGCGCCTCTTCCTGTATCTGTCGTTATCAGATATCTGCTGTCTATCCTAATTATTGCTATAACAATGCCTATATGTTTTCCACTTTTTGTAGTTCAATTTTAGAATTTTACGTTATTTTTCCTCCAGCTAAATCAATTTCTTAGTAGGTTTGTTTCTCCCCACCGTCTTTCATTGGAAGAACTGTTTTCTCACTTAAAAATTAGGTCTCTGTCTTCAACGGTTTGGTGCATTTTAGCGCAGTACATCGCGCCGTGGTGTTCTATACAATAACTCGATCGTGGCCACTAGCCGTTCAGTGACGTAAAAACTACACGTGCAATGCTGCAGTATATACCTGGAGTCACTATTGACATAATATTAACCATCAACAGTTTGATGACACTCGTGAACTTCACTGAGGAAATAACTGCGGTGGTGTTTGGCCAGAGTGCTAGAAAACTGCGGTAAAGGCGGGCTTGTCTGTATCACTTCACACCTGTTGTCGCGTCGCGCTAATGGTTGTGTATTTACACTCCTCAGGGGGATACAACTATTTTGTCTATGGGAATTAGCACTCCCAGGGGGAAAATGTGTGAGGGCCTGAGCTGAGAGCTAGGTGGGCCTTCTTTTTATTGAAATAAAATGTTTTTTGTTATCTTAAGGACCATCTTTATTTGGTTCAGTGCTGTCCTATTTTTCAGCACTTGCTACTTTCTTCTTCAACGTGTCTTGTTTCTTAAACTTTTTTCTAAACTTACTGTTTCTATACCCCGTCTGCATTGATTCCACGTTCCCTTATCTCTGTACTCAATGGTGCCTTCCTCTTTCCTCTCTTTGGAATTTTTTTTTGCGGTTAAGGAGGCTTAAACATCTAATCTTACATCTAATCTAATCGACAGTATATTCTTTACTGCTACTGCAGTAGTGCTGTGCTCATTTTTAATATGGTAGCCCTGTACTCACGTTTCTTCTTTTAATTTCCATTTCTTCGCCATGCCCCAACTTTTAAACTTGAGCATTCAGTTTCCATTTTACCCTTGAAGCTCCTTTTGTTCCACTCAAAGTTCTTTGGTAAGTTTGTCTGCAAGTATTGAGTGCGTGATGCGGACACTGATAATTCGTGGTTTGGTGATAATTCCAGCATACTTTGGTGTGCAGGTGTCAGGCAGGCCTGTCCTCTTCATTCTTGGGCGAGCGTAGCGAGTGCTTCGTTGCTTCTCGCCCCAGCCTCAGCGTCTACAAGCTTCAGGTGCTGCCTCTGTCTCACGTTTGTAGTATTTGTGTTTGTGCTAATACTACTTTACGAATGCATCGTTGTATACAATGCAGTGCAGGTCTTTGTACTGTGTTGAATGCATAATGTTGAATAGTTGATTATATTCTTGGCAGTCCCTGTTCGGGCGCCACTTTTGTTAAATAGTAAGGTTGTGGCGTATCCACATTGGGCGCCAAATTGTTAGATATTTGGTTTTGGCAATATCCTCTTTGGGTGCCAAATTGTAGATAGTTGCAATTTTTGCTGGTCCTTCTTGGGAGCCAGCGAATTGATTATTTAGGTGGGCTAGTCCTGTTTCAGCCCGATTGAAAACTAGATTGGTCCTTCTTGGGAGCCGAAATTTCAGAGTCTTCTTATCCCGGAAGGATCTTCCTGATATCTTCAGGGAAAATGGAAAGTCAGGTTTTGGCGACTTAATTTATTAGTTGGGGCTTGCCCACAGGTTTTCAGGAGGCGAATTATTTTCCAGCAGTTGAAATTTAAGCCGATATAAAAATCAAGCTTTGAAGTTTTAGAGCCGAAGAATTTCTGGCTATGGAGCTTTTTACGCTGGTAATGCAGCCGTCGAAAGTTAGAGCCGAAATGAACTTCGAGCTGCGAGCTAATCAAGCTTTGAAGACGATTGAAGTTTTTCGATTGAAGTTTTTCTTTTTCTTTTTCAAATTTTGAGGATCGTGATGGAAGTAGGCTACTCAAGTATCTGTGATACGAGAGCTTAGTTATGCGAGGAGAGTTATTTTCCTTCCGGTTAAATTATATAAGCACAAGTCGGCATTTTTGACAATAGCCTGACACATAATAATGCTAGAAATTTGTTTCAATGTTGATGGTAGCGGGCAAAACTTACATAAATGCTCATTTTAATGAAAGTAGTAGGGCAAGTTAGCATAAATGTTCTAAATTTCTGTATTGTTAAAGGTAGTGCAGGAAGTTGTTTGTCATGCTTTCAATCTAAGCATAAATAAACTCATGTCTGGAAATTTGTTCGGAGGCAGTATCAGACCAATCCGTCAATAGGTTATGGTGAGTGGCAGTAATGTATGTAGTCATTGTATTTTTCTGTAAGACTAAAGTGCAGAGCAAAATAGCGCTTTGTGGCAGTGCGGAGAAGCGGACCTTTGCGTGGAAGGGAAGTGTCATGCAGATTTTTATCAATAATGTGAATTCATTTGAAGTAAGATTTGCTTCAGTATGAGGACGTGACGCTCGGTATTTCTCTTATGGTTATTTGAGGACGAGTTGTGTAAATTGAGAAATGAGGATAGCATTGTAGAGTTAGACCTGGTAACTCTAGAGGAGCGGGTATTGGTGGGTGGTATATCTATATGTGGGTTAGTGCAAAGCTATGTGTTTATTTTTGTAGTCTACTATTTCTCACATCGATTTTTCAAAAACTTGGATGAGCGTTGTTCCATAGTTGCATTACCTTGTTCTGACAACGTATGCAAAATAATTTTAATCTAACGCATAGTGGGGCAGTGAATTGTAGCAGTATTATTTGGTCTTTCAACTGCTCCAGTTTAAACTGATAATCTGCTTTTGAATCTTTATCGCTGTTTTGTTTATTTGTTTTTGAGTTTTAATGTTGTTTCAAATAGGTGCAAGTAATGCTGAAGCTCTCTGTAGAGAAGCACGTAACCATATTACCTCATTTCGGGTTAGTATGTAATTGATTGAGGTATTTTGGAGCCTCTGCAGCTTGGCGTTGGTAATTGAAGTATCTATTGAACGACTCGCACACCATTCAGGCTATAGTTTATCATTTTAGTTTTTGTAAGGACTAAGTTTTCCCGTTTAGCTTATTCCATTTTCAACAACTTGAGTGTTATGCGTTGACAAAATGAGAGTCACCTCTCATACGTCCCGCCATACTTGAACAACGTGTGGTCGAAGTTTCAAAGCATTGTGATGTAGGGAATTGCGTCCGCAGAGTTTCATCGGGTAATTTAGCTCATTTTAGTGAGTAAGGCTCATTTTAATTTGAATTTTACTTTATTGAAGCATTCCTTAGCAAAATATTAAAGTAAGGCTCATTTTAATTTGAATTTTACTTTATTGAAGCATTCCTTAGCAAAATATTGAAATAAAGTTTTTACACTGAGTATTCCACGATTTACCAACTTATCTAAAAACGTTGCTGCCTCATCGCTAGGGAAGGTTATTTCATAAATCGGCCCATTAATTATGATATCTATCACTTTTTTCTGTCGGATGAAGTGAATTGTTCAATGTATCTACAAATTTGATGAATGTATTTATTTTAACTTTTCTGATTCACTCGATAAGTAACGGTAACAATAATACGTGAAACAGAAGTTGTTCGAAGAGTAGCTTGAGAGTGTGACAGGGCTGACAGCTGGCCTCGCTGTTGCAGGTGATCGCGTGGACGTGCACTCCGCTGGTCATCTCCTCCTTTTGCTGGACCAGCAACACCGCTCACGTCTGGCGCCTCTTTATCGCCAGGTTTGTGCTCGTTTCTTTGATGTTAGTCTTTCTGTGTTCGTCTTGACTTGCCAGTGAAATTAGCTTCTGTGATTTCATTAGGATGCACTCGTGTGGATGGATGTTGAAGGATGTAAAAATATGCTATGAATGTTGCATATTAGTAGTGAATAGTTTATTCAAAAATGAAAACTTCAATATATATGGGCACAGCAGTGTGTGAAAGCGGATTGGTGGAAAAAAGCACTGACAGTTCGTGCTGTGGGTGAGGACAAGAAGAGCACTGTAATTGCTGGTTGACCGGTGACAACTGCTGATATTGCATGATGTAACATGAGGTGCTGCTCTGGCCCAAGAGGAACCAAGACATACATGTGACTGAGGACAGCTGCTCTAGCAACTACATCTCTGAGGTGACTCAAATTTACCGGTATGCCCTTTTTTGTTCAACTTTGGTGGGAAGCTGCTTTGAAGGATATTTATATTTTGACAAACCTAGTTTGTTCAGAGAATTTTTCATAATTTAATTGTAGCACTTAGGAGTGACCTTATACATGAAATTTAGCCGAATGTGAAATACATTTCGGTTACAATCAACCCTAAGGTAAAGTGGTAAAATACTACGCGCGCGCTCTGATTTATTTGATCTGCTGCTTGAAATTAAAACCAAGAGAAAAGGATTTACTCCCTTGAATTTATTTCACTTTTTTAGAAAAATATCTGACGACATTTTAGTGACCTGCTGGTGAATAATTATTTTTTTACTGTATAACGCTAGTAACAAGTGTTGGTTCGCAGTCTCAACTGTTATGTCAGTTTGTTAGAAAGACAGTTCCTGTCAAAACGTTAGCGTGATATTGTTTGTCTGGGAAACATGTTTAATTTCAAACCAAATATGGAGCATGTGCAGCATGGTGTGTTAAGTGTTGCACTCTCGCTATGAAAAAGAATTCTTTTTATATTAGACAGTCATTAGAGACGAAATACAAATCTTTTTGGAAAATCAAAACACAAAAAGTCATGGGTTGACTAAGAAAAACCATCCTCATCAACGCAAAACCGAATAACATTGTAAGGAAGACAATGCTGCACATTTTGTGAGATTGGAAGAGTATGGTGAACCGTAATCTTCTGAAACCAAATGAAACAATTCTTAAGACCCTCAGCTAATAAATTTGAACTATGCACTGATGATGATGAAAAGGTGTCCTGAATGGGCTACGAGACACCTCATCTCATGTGCAGCTAGACAAGGTTCCAGGGTATAATTATTTTCTTCCAAAGAATATAAACTGGCATATCTGGTAGTCGGGTTCACAAGTTACTTGGCATGATAAAGTAAGCCCATTACCGCCTTTTTCTAATCAATTTACCGTCCATTATTACGCTGGTATTAGTATCAGATGGTCACCAACATCAGAACGATGCAGGAAGTGAGATCGGCGGTGAACTTTTAAAAATGTGTTAGGGTACAAATTCGATAAGCAATAAATGACATGAAAGCAACTTAGATAGACTTGGATTCGAAACCATCCTGGATGGGAAAGGGTTAAAAGTTGTTGCTGCCTGCCTTCACAGACTGATTGGTGTGCCCAGCAATGTTGGGACGCTGCCGAAGCACCGCCTCATGGGGGAAGATGCGGGAGTGGGGGCCCCAATTGACGCATGTGGACGCCTATCAGGCAGCCTGAGAGGTCATCAGTTCCCTGGTGAGATAACGTCTGTTGAAAAGTTCCAACTTTTGCGTTAGCTTTCCTGTTTTTAAGATATAATCGCCATTAATTTTTGTTTGTCAGTGTACTTCTATTTAATTCAACAAGTGATCCAGCAAAGTAGGATTTTCACTATACTAGCTTTCTCTATTGCTTACAAGTAGCATTAATTTTTGCATTTCGTGTTGTAGTGTCCTTTATTTAATCTAAATGTGATTGTGTTGACATAGGTGCTAAGCTGACACTGGAGGGGCCAGGTCACGGCCCTGCTTGGGGTGGCCAAGGCATACCGCAGCTGATGCCTCCTCTCTACTCCCCTGGCAACAACAGCCACCATCACTCGTCCGCTGTTCCATTAGCACCCGGACCCTTGTTGCATACTGACTCTGAGCACAGCATCAGTACCAGGTATGTTGCAGATTCTGCCGCTGCAGTCGTAAGTCACAATCTCGGTCGTTCTCGCCGTGCTTCAAATTCTCATCAGTGGTTACTCTGCAGTGAAGGTTCGGGCGTTGTACATCAGAATCTCTTCCATTCCATTGTTGTATCTTCGACTACCTTACTTTGGAGGAAGGCAACCATAGTAATGCTGTTATACTGTGGGGGTGATGTGGTCAAATTTTCTAGGTTTTATTTGAAGCGGCATTTCACTTGGCCAATCGCCGAAGAAGCGATGTAGTTGTGAGCTTTTGTCTTGATTTTAGATCAAATTCATCTCTTCATTTACTCCCGTGATGCGCCTCCAAAAAGAAGTACGCCTTCACTTATGTATGCACGTGATATTTTGACTTACAAATGTACTATTTCTGTATAATTGAGAATTTCCCAAAACAGTTACTTTGCACTATTATGTATTATAATGGTCAGGTAGGGTATTACTAGGATAAATAACTTAGTAGGTGTGATATAGGCCTGTGTGATAGTAGATAAGGTGATGCGTCGGACTCGTCTTCCATTACAACTCATCTCCCACCTCCTACGAGTGAGGCAGTGCACAAAGCATTTTTCTATTGAGAAAATCGT
Source organism: Morinoia aosen (assembly GCA_030386875.1). NCBI lineage: Eukaryota > Metazoa > Arthropoda > Malacostraca > Amphipoda > Talitridae > Morinoia > Morinoia aosen. The sequence goes on along the minus strand of CM059561.1, from coordinate 91,106,196 downwards.
ACCCGGGACAGGTATTCGATCGAGTCCGGCTTCCAGTACTACTCGAGCAGCAGGCAGCAGAGGAAGGGCCGCCTGAGACGCCACTCCCTGGACTCGCAGTTGTCCTTCCACGTGTCGGACATCGAGCGCGAGGCAGCGCGCCACACCATGGTGCGCTTCGCGTCCGCTGGGGGCCAGCAGCGGGCCTCCGTCCACTCCTACAGCTCCAGGTCAGTCTGCGTCTCGGTCGCACTTTCACTTTTTCAAAATTAGTAATTTTGCCGCTTATTAGAGTTATTAAGCTCTGAATAATTCTGAGGGATTGTGAAAAAAAGTTCGTGGTGTCTGACAATCTTGCAATTCATTGAAGTTGAGCGGTAATAAAGCGATAGATTCTCCAATTACCGTTTTTCTGTATCCATCAACGGTTTTAAATTATTTTTTTCATTTCAGGTACTTATGATTCTTAGTTGAAGGGGTGATGAGGTAATTCAAATTCAAAACTTTTCTTCTTCAGAAAAGGTTGATATGCTTAGGTTTGCCATATATGTTTGTTCTTGCAAACATAGTGTCGGGAAGATCCTTGAGTTTGTGTTATATTCCCTTGAGACTGTAACCCGAAAGATATCCATGTCTGAAAAGCCTTACTCTGTATTTGGTGGAATTTCCTATGAGCTTTTTTCACACGATCAAACCGTTCTTATATTGACTGTTGCCAGCTACCGAATTTCGAACACAAAATCAAACGATCGAGGCTGGAGTTGATGCACAACAAGGAAGTAGTGGTCCAGGTATACAAGACGTTGCTCGACCGAGTGTTCGGTCGAGGTTATGTGAGTTACATACATGTTCTAGGTTATGTGAGCTTAGCTGGGATCTCTTTATTCTCCTACATCATCACCATATTCTTCCGATGTTGTACCGTACGCTACCACGTGTATTTCTTATACTTCACAAGTCATTGCAAGGAAAATATTTGAATAAATTAGGATATTGAAATATTTGTTGACAGTTTTTTCCTCTAAAACGAACAAAATTTTATACTGGTGGGATATTTCAGTTACCTAATACGTGAACAAAAGTTGTTGCTAACTTTGGAAATTTTTGTGTTGAAAATGTTTTCTTAAACATTCTTGGAGATCGTCTTTTACAGTAAAAAATTCAAAAATTTCCGACCCAAGTAGTAATGCTTTTTAATCAATCTGAAGTGGGATTTCTTTTGTAAGAGTGTATAATGTCTCATGATTTTTAATGTGCTTTCAAATAAAGGGTTGACAAACAAAAAAATGTTAGTAAAGACTTGCAAAAGTGCTTCAATGTAATAGCATAAAACTTCTCTTGGAAAAAGATAGTTATTAGCTATCGAGTGTAAAATACGCAGAAGTTTAAGTGGTCATACAGTCTCACAATTCAGAAAAATATTGGAATTTTTATTTTCTTATTTTCAAATAAACGAGTCAGGGTCATCGACATCTCTGAAGCGACAGTCTCGTCCAAGTTTAGGAAAGAAAAATGAAACTGTGAAGTATAAAAAAATACGCTGTCAGCTTCTCTGAAATTTTCACGAATTTGAAGGTATGTAAAGTACTTTAATTTTTGCAAATATCTTGAATACTAGAATATGTAAGAGAAATAGCATGAACTATCTTTTTCATTAATGTCCAAAATGGAAAGAAACTATTTTTTAATTAAACAATAAAGCAAAACAGATCTCTATGTACTTTTCTTTCAATATTTAGTTTTGAAAATCTTGTTATGCATCTACGATTGCAGAATATAACCAAATTTTAGCACTCGTCAACAGTAATCTTTCCATCTTCCTTGTACAATTTTATTTATGAATCTTCGACATTAGCTGGATATCTCGCCTCGACATTTTACCCGAATCCACCGTACGCTTTAGAGGGAATTCTTATTAGGACTGTAGCACATCCTTTACTCTTTGATCCTTTGGATAATTAATAACCAGCTTTGCTTTATAGTGTGGCATATTATCCTGCATGAAAACACGAGATTAAAATTCTGAATTTTGCAAAAGCACAAAATTTTACTCTGACCTATTCTTCTATACAACTGTATTAACTTGTGTTCAAACTCACCAGAGGTTTGCACCCTGGTGTCAATGCAAAGACCATAAAACTACCTAACTTAGCTGTTTTCTCAATATAGTTTGATTTCAAACGCTCACTAATTCTCCTTCAGACAAATTGTTTACTACCACTTTCAAGAACAGTACATAGCTTCATTGTTCTTCTGTCTAAGTGACTTGCGTGTTAGCAAATGTCAATCTTGCTGCCTGTTGGTTTCCTGTGACTTTTCCGAGAAGAACGTGCATATAAACGATGTCATATTTGACGCCATTCAATATAGTGGTCGCTAAATATGGTTTATGAGATCATTTTCAATGCAAGACAATCTATACACTTGGTTTGACGGATGAATTTCTTATGGCGGACATGCATGAAATTCATTCGTAAAATTAACTGTATTGATTGCCTTAAGTTGAAAATGGTCCCATAAACCATATTTAACTTTACCCCTACGCTACGTTTACGTGAGCTGTCTAAGCTTGGCGAGAAAGGATTTCTTCCTCTTTATAAACGCTGTTAATATTTTATCACCGAACTTATAACTTGCCATGTAGTGATTAGATTGAATCTATCAAAACATTTGGTTCACAAAATTGCCCCTACCATCACTTTGGTACAGCAGAGAATGTTGGCGATATGTGGCCACAGACCTGCAAGGGGAAAGCATAGCCGGTAACCTGAAAAAAAGCAGCCACTGAGCTCTCTCCGAGTGTCGTACCACCAGGAAACACAGGATCTTGAGTCTCTAATGAATTTTTTTTTACATTTTCAAAATTCTAAAATGAATGGCATCAGATTCTGCCTCGACAGCCATCAGTTTCAAGAAAAAACGCCCGTTTTTCTTGAAAACTTTGGTGTCAAAGCGATTTAATGTGGGATGTAGAAGGATTTGAAAATGTGAGCTTGGTGTGCCCTTCTCACAAAGGCCATGAAGAAATATCTACATTAATTTCTGTTGAAAATGGAAGGATTTTACATAACACTGCAATAGCATGAGAGTCTGTTCAGTGAGAGAAGCATGTTATGTTTGGTCAGAAGCTGTTCTAAGATTGTTTGTCGCTTCAATAATTTAAACAGACATGATCCGCGATACACGGTTAAAACAGTGAAAGACCCAATTTTATAATGTATGTTATTTTCTTTTAAAAATGATAGGAGTTAAGTTTATGAGAGTTAATGGTGTAAAAATCCCTCATGATTAGATCTTTTATGGCGACGCTTTTATTCTAGGAGTTGAGTGTACATTAAACCATTTTTAATGCAAATAACTTGAATTACATCTAGCATAAGGACCGAAGACTCGAACGTTGCATTTTACCGGTGCTCTGTGCGTGTGTGTGCAGAACGTCACGCGTCTCCCAGTCAGGCAGAAGTGGGTGGCTGGGACGCCGCTTCAGTCGTGCGCGGGAATCCAGGCGCGGTTCTCACACGTCCGAGGATAGCAGCTTCAGCTCTGTGGTGAGCCTGTGTTCATCTGTGCTGTCGACTGATGGTTGCTCTAGCATAGCTGTGGTAGTGTCTTGAACTGCTTGCCTGCTCAGTGAAGGTCGCTCTCTGTGTACCGAGTTTCCCCCAGAAATATTTTACTTCATGTTTCTCTCATGAGCGATACGAGTGAGGTTCCCTTTGCTTGTGCAGTGATCGGAATTTTTCCTCTGGGTAAGTGCGAAGGACTAACTTGTACTACTCGTCTTTCCTTATTCTAAAGAAAAAGTATCTAATGGCATCAGTGACTGGTTTTTCTTGTGGAACGTACGTGGAACTGCAACCATCATTCAGAAGAATTCAATTATCTTTATAACACTATTGCATTTGTAATTTTACCCTTTCAATCCAACTTTCGCACTGTCTACATTTAGCATATTTTTCATGTTTCCTGTTTCTTATGACGTCCATAAACTGCCTGACTGATTATCGTAGGTTAATAAAATCGTTACATATGATTACTAAGTATAGGATTGTCCCAACAGTATCATAATGAAAATCTTGGACTATGCGGCCCCAACAGTATTTCACATGCATGGGAAATAATGGAAATAAACCTCAAAGCATAAAAATAAAATGTACCAACAGATAATATTTATCACAGTATATAATTCCTCTGGTTGATAAAATTAATGAAATAATATATATCACTAGTGATTAGTGATCAGTGACTAGTGATTCTTTCTCGGATAATACTTCTAAAGCAAATGAAATTATTTACTCAGGTAATATGTAAACATGAAATGAACACTGGTTCTTTCCTCTCTACATTATCCATAAGAAAAAAATGTCCCATTACGAGCGAAAGGGTTAAACATCAAGTTTTTCAATTTTCCTTCTCTCCTAGAGGTCTAAGTTTGCATTGCTGCTGATGCAAACTGAGTTCCTACTAACAGATAATAAATAATTGAATATCTTAGTACCTTAAACAAATTGTGAGAAAGTCCCAAGGAAATACATCAGATTCTGATTGTTGTAATTCCATCGTTTAGCCATGTCAAGCGAAGATGTTGAATTATGATTCTGATGTTAACCCAAATGAGAAACCGGGTTCTCATAATCTAGTGGAATCACGCTCGGAGTTTACGGTTACTTGCATCTCCTGACGCAGCTGGTGACTGGGGTGGGGCTCGATGCTGAAGACACGACACTCTTCTCCAACATGATGAGACGTCTCCACTTGTCCTCCTCTGCCGCCTCCAGCCCCATACCTCCTGCTCCTGCTGCTGTTGGTGACAAGGTGAGCGCTGAGCTGGTGGCACCTGACAAGTTATATTGCTGATACGTTGTGTTTCATAGGCTCTCGCCTTTTCTCTACTTCATGCTGAATAATTCATCATTCATTTAACTAATCTGTCCAGTTCATGGATTTTTTATATTGATACATTTTAGAAGTTGATGTCGTTCTTTTCATTGACATTGGACTCTGAGCGGTACACGTGTGACTTATTGCTCCATATTTAGGTGTACTGCAGTATATTTCCATGTATTCTCCACCTTAGTGTTTCATTGTCAATAACGGCAACTGCGTACTTGTCAAATGATCAAATTTGTTTAAATCATGTATAAGTCCATAAATTTTCACTTCTTACAATCTATTGTAAGCTAAAATTTCGAGTTCCCACACAGAACAATTTCAAACGTGTGTATTTGTGCGCTTTGTGAGTTTTGCATGTGGCCATGAATGAACCTGTAACTCATGTTATGAATGTCTGCCTTTGCGTGGAGCAGCTTGTGTGCGCGGCAGCGGCGGCGCCCCTGCACAGCCGCGCTACTGTGGGCGTGCAGACCTCGCTGGAGGACGGCGATTTGCGCTACTCCTGTCCCGTCTCATCGCAGCCGCGCGTGGGACGAGCAGACAAAGCCACGCAAGTGTCGCCGTCGCTCGAACCTCATCAGCCTACATTTCTGGCCTACCATCGTCCTCCCAGACTTTTCAGCGAGAGTGCATCTCTGCACTCTAGTAGTGAAGAGGGTACACTGAATGTAGACGGGGCTCAGGCTGGCCCAGATTGGAAAAGCCGTTCGAAGTATCTGGCATTAAATTACCGAGCAACTCCAAATCCTGTTCATCTAGGTGATGATCAGCATTTAGATAAATATTTACGGTCACCAATGTCAAGCTCGAATTATTTAAAACGTTCGCCACTTCATCTTTCACCTAGAAAAGACCATGGTGACTCTAGTAAACCAAAGCGAAGGAAGCGCAAACAAGGATCTCGATCAAACGGTGCAATGGGTAGGCGAGGTGCTGTTGCTGAAACTAGTTTTGTGGACGCCGCTGACGTGTTGCTTTCTGGGCCGAAAGAGGGCAGAAGGCTCGGTGCAAATCAGCGCAACCCAACCAGCGAAGTTGATGATCTTCAACTGTATTCCCATTATTCAGGCGATAGGCGGAACGCCTCTAAGGCTAAGTTATCAGCAGGAGGTCGGGCCTCTGCCATGACCGGTAGCAGAGGCACGTGTCTAGACGCTGAGACTATCTCCACAGTAATCGATCTGGAGGACTTTACAGATTCTTGAGATTTAGTCTGATTTTGTATGCGTAGGGTTGTAGTACTTGTTCAACGTTACCAGTTGTGAAGTATTCTCGTGTCATTTTCTGCAATCACTCAGTGAAACTTCAAATCTCTCTTATTAGAAACTACTGTTATTAATCTACTACGATCTCCAGATAGTGTTATGAACACGTATGTGCGGGGCACTGGTTGTCATGTTAATAATCCATTTATTGTAGAGTAACACAGAGGAAGCTGACAGGTTCAGGAAAGTATTCATTTTCCAATACCTTAACTAACCAAGAAGCTTTAAAGGATTTCAGTCAGGCAGCTTCACTGATGCCCTTATGTGTCTTGCCATGTATTTTATGCAACGGAAATACTCGTCTAACTTTACAGTCACAAATATTGTCTCAAATGTTTGTAGAGAATAAGAATAAGTTGGTTTGCTTTACTTCATCTGTGAAGGACCTGTGCTTGGTAAAGTATTCTCAATTAAGTTGAATGCTTCATTCCGATTGAACAAAGCAAGGGTTTCACGAAACTCGAGTTAAAGTTTCAATGAATTTCGTTAAGATCTGATTTCTATGCTAAATTCCCATTTTTTTCAGGGTAATTTTAACTTTAAGGATTTTTATGTCCATTTTTAATCTTGTTTCTTGTTTTATAACGCAGAGACTGGTCACTACACGAATCATCCGTTGACCTGGTGTGTAATTTATGTACTAGGTTTAAGAATTTAATTCTTCGATACTCATTCTCGACCATCACAATCATTCAATAACTGCAGCACATACTGTTCGAGCTCTATAAATTCCGACGATATATCCTTTCGTGCTCTCGTGATGATTATACAGCTGGATATATCTGTTGATCATTAGCGCGAGGATCGGACAGAAACTCGTGCCAAAGTGATTCAGTGCTGACTGCTGTCAATCTAAAATGCCCTCGTCAGAATTTTAATAATCAATTTCTTGTTAGATTTTCTAACTTAATGTTTCTATGCGCAGGGGATCTTAGTGGGAACACACATCCTGTATAGATTCCCCGTTCTCTCAACCATGCGGTGCCTTCGTCCTTTCTTTGGAACGCCTCTGTTGGGGTTTGAAAGACTTGAATTAACTTAGAATTTAAACTTATCTGTATTCTAATAGAAGTCTTCTGTTGTATCTAATTGAAATTTTTGTCTTCTTTCCTTTTTGATACTGTATTTAAACAGTACCTATGTACATCGAACACGATTGATGGCTGCTAACTACCGAATTTGAACTGTGCCAAATAATAATTATTGTAACGAGTGTTATACATTTCATGTTTAGGGTTTTTTTTCCATGTCTGAAGGGACTGCATAACGTAAGTACTTGTAATTGAAGATATTTAGGTATTTTAATGTTTAGGGTACTATTTTCTCAGGGCTTATGCGCCTATGATCTTGACATTAGGTATTAGTGACAAGAATACTCACACTGCTACTAATTGAGACATGATGTGTGCCAAATATGTGGACTATTGAATACGTAATGTGTGTGCCTTAGCTTATAAGTGTAAATTCCATTCACTAGGGTATTTCACCTCCTAGATAATGAATTTGGCACGTCTTCTGGTAATTTGTGTGAAGTTATTGTTATGGAGGAAAGAAAATTCATTTTGCGTTTCTTCGACATCCTCAGTGGTACTCACCCCTGTTGTAAAGCCCTGCTCCTCCAGCTACCTCGTGACGCTGCTATATGGCCTGACGTGTTTTACGGCGAGTCGATGCCGAATATAATGTACAGGAATAGCCATTGATTTACTCTCACTAATTTGTATCAAAATATTCTTAGTTGTTTTCATTTTGTCTACATTTTTGTATTTGTGCGATAATTTATTTGTAATGACAGGAATTTTGGATATTTTACTTCGTTTAAAGTCACCCTTTGTCCAATGCCAAATTGTATGAGCAACTACTTGAATAAATCCTTAGAATTTTTTGTTCCAAAAGTATCTTACCTACACAAAATAAGATTGCTAATCGAAAACCTACAGTCTGAAGTATAAAATATTGAGCAAGAGCAACTTTATCGTAATAACTTTAGCAAAATACTTACGAGATGACTTCCCCAATCAATATTAGTTTACCTGTTATCAAATGAGAGGTTGATGAAGAAAGGACTTGCAGCACGCAATTCTCCGCAAGTTAGACTGGGAACATTGCAGGAATTATTTCTCTTCTTGCCATGTGGTAGGTAATGTCTGGCCAATGTACCGTACAGTTTACCGGCTGATGTGGCGTCGTTCCATTACAATGAGCACCGACCTGAGCAGCGCAGTACTAGAGTGCCATCCAGTTACCAAGGTAATTGAATCGTAAAAGGCAGACTAATAAAAACCCATTTATTTAGCGCATACTACATGTATCACAGATTTAAAAAATCTTCCACGCATGCAAGTCTTCCATTTACAACGATAATTAACGTTTCATATAAAACGTTCCAAATAGAATCAGATTCAAAAATAAATATTAAATTAGATTTTGATCAATACCACTTTTATTGACTTGTATCAACCGTAGATTAGATTATAAGTTAGTTTAAGCCTCCCTAACCGCTACAAAAATAGAGCGTATCGAAGAGAGGAAGGAGGAAGGCACCATTTAGTATGGAGAAAAGAAAATGAGGAATCTATGCTGAAAGGGCATAGAAACAGCAAGACCAGAAAGAAGTTCATGAAATAAGATAAAAGTTGAAGAAGAAAGTCAGAGGTGCTGAAAAACAGGACAGTAGTGAACCGAAGAAAGGTGGTCCTTACATAACAAAAAACATTTTATTTCAACAAAAAGAAGGCCTACCTAACTCTCAGCTCGGGCCCTCACACTTTTCCCCTGGGAGCGCTAATTCCCATAGACACAATAGTTGTGTCCCCCACTCCCCCTGAGGGGGTTGTATCAACCGTAACTCCACACTAGAATCATAAAATAACTGGATCAAAAAGCATCCTAACATTGCATTGATTACAACAAAAGAAATTGTTGCAACGCTATCTTCTCCCTAAAGTGTTCTAATTGTGATACTTATTGGTAATAATAATAATTTTATGGCTATGGGAGATTTTTACTCGTTAGTAATCTATTCATGTCATCACTTGGCTCCCGGATCCTCAAATTACGAAACGTACGCACGACACGAAAGCAGAACGCGGAAGAAAGCTGGACTAGGAAAGGACTGGAAAACAAGGTTTATCATGAATACGACGAGGACTGATTGCGTTTGCTAATTTTCATGATGAAGCTAAGGATGTACATTTGCACTCTCACGTCCATGGGGTTTGTGGTCACGAAGAAGCCGGGCACCCCGACCTGCTCCAGGGTCGACTGCTGCTCCGCGACCTGGTCGTGTAGAAAAATGAAGTTTTACCCAGTAATGTATCGATGTACCCTTCATATTTTCGCAGAATATCACTCGTGTAAACATTTACCATATTAAAGTTTCCCTAGCCAGAAAAACAAAGTCAATCTCGAGACAGTGAGGAAGAGGGACAATTTAGTACGGACTATTGAAGGCAGGGTATCCCATCTAAACACAAGCTGTGTTCCCAGATGGGATACGCTGGGCATACAAATAGAAAGATAGAAAAAAACAATAAAGACAGCTCAGAAAGCATGAAAACTGCAAGAACTCAAGTGGTAAAAAAATTGATTCCCTGAAGCCTATTAATAGCAGAAGTAACTTGGCAGTATCCTCTTGAAGGCCAGTCCTCATAGCATGAGTATACAAACCTCAAAATTCTAAACCTACGTACTTTGAGGGGGAATTTTTAGAAAAAGTACAAAAATTTTTATTCAACTCTGGGACTACACTTTAGCCAAGCAATGACGATTCCTAAACGACGTTTGATAAGGCGTCAAATTATAAGTTAAAAACAAAATGACGCAATGAGGAGCAAACTTTTGACGTTGAAAATATCTTAATTCGAAACAGTTATTCCATGGATACGCTTGCATGAACACGTATCTTTAATAGTAATACCAATACAAAAAATAGTACATTATTAACACCACATATCTAAAAAATGATTTACCGTCGAGCATGCTCTTTCCATATCGGTCGGGTGATGGAAGGGGAAACGACCAATGCGTGGCACCCAAAATTTACCTCAGTCCTACACTTAGCCGCTAGAAAAAGTTCCTCGTTGGTAAGGACACATGAGAGTCTATGAGTTGTGATATTAACCAAGCTAACAGGGTTCACAAGTATTACCTTCTGCTGGCCCAAATCTCTGGAACCTTACAACTATGGATAAGTTAGTCCGAGTCTCCATAACTAAAACGAAGGTGCCCAAAATAGAGGAAAGAAGGAAGTAACATTTAGTATAAAGTTAAGGAGACAGGGAATTTATGCACAAGGCATGTTCTCATGCCAGACCTCCTGTGCATATAAAAAGCAAATCACGAAAGAAGTTCATGAAAGAAGACAAAAGTCGAAGAAGAAAATCGGAGGTGCTGAAAAACAGTAGCTGTAAACTAAAAAAAGACAGTCGGTAATAAAACAAAAACCTTTTCTATTTTAACAAGAGGAAGGCCTACCCAACTTTCAGCTCGGGGCCTCAATATTCCCCTTGGGAACGCTAATTCCCATACATACAATAATTGTCTCACCCCGAGAGGAAAGATTTTAAAAAGGGAAGTTTGTCCAGTGCTACTAAAGAAAGCTCAAATAGCCTCAACCAAAAAACAAATGAAGAATGTTTAAACGGGCAGTTAGAATTCCAATAAATAAAATTAACAACTTCATTGCATTAACAAACGCGCAACAGTAAGGATTCAGGAACCATCAGATAAATTTTGTTCAATATACTCGACAATTCGGCACTTATTTACTACTTACAACATGACTTACTTGTATATATTCACACGGTAATGGTAGTACTTCAATGTATTTCGGCCAATTTGCTTCTGTTACTCTACATCAGATTTAAATAATTCATCAATGAATTTTAAGCTTAACCTTTGCCACAAATTTTCACGAAGATTTGTACGTTTTTGCACAAAGAATTCTCGGCCCCACGGCTTAAAAAGTAGCCGATTAAAAAATGCTGTAGTTTCTCTGAAATTGTGATTGCAGGAGTCTTGAATGTGTTGCGCGTGTATTTCCTGTAATACTTATTATTGGTTCAAAAATTTAGATGAACGTCCAATCCAAGAATAAATAAAATAAATATAATAAAGAACCAACGCTTTCTCTTCTTTTGAAGTTTAAATAGCCCATTTTTTGCTGCCTAATTATCCGATGTGTGAAACTATTCCAATGTACTTCATGGAAAAATTTAAGGCTTACAATATCTAACAGCCCCACGTACTCAATATACACAATATCAATTATGCGCTATTACGAATTCTTTGACAAATACCTGTGTAACATTAGAACAATATCATTCTGTCTAGTCCCTTTATGTGATCACTCTTCTCAGACCAATTATTTCAGATGGTCACAAATATTGGACCCTCACCAAGGGTCCAAGGGCTGAACATTGGACCTGAACTAAAACACGAACACCCTAACCTTCTGATCGATGACCCTGAGCACGTCAGCGTTGCACTTGGTGAGCTCGTGGCCGTGTCGCATGAGAAGCTGCCGCTCCTCGTACGCGTGCTGGGCCTGCATCTGCGGCAACGCGTGCAGGCGCGCCCTGCTGCGCGCCAGGTCCTGATCCGCCTTCTGCTGGCTTTTCAGCTGCTCCTTCTCTCCTGGCCACACAACATTCTTTATTTGAGCATTCTTTAGACGATTGCATTCCATCTACTAGACAAACGTATATCTGTGTCCTGGCATTGATTTATCACTTTGTTAGATGCAATAACCAAAATTGCTTCTTTGGTTTCAAGTAACCTTGTGTGTTAAATTCTGTTGGTAACAAAAAAATTTTTGTTAAAACTGCTTCAACACTTCACTAGATAAAAAACTAATATAAATAAAATAATACTCAAAAGGCTAACAATTGTTTCTTAACATTAAAATCCAGTAAATTACGCAACAAAGTCCAGAAAAAAAACGCATAAGGCAAAAACTTACTACTTCTGTCTAGCATCTTGAATCCCTATGCTGCAGCATAGAATCACTCAGCATTATGGCTAGTTTTAGAAATGAAAAACACCCCGCATCATTAGACAACGATGCTTTCAAAGTATAATCTGCCACAACTGAGCTTCATAATGACCTCTGTGTCGCGCAAGCAAATTGCATCTTGTCTGATGCAGGTGCCTCTCCGTCATGTGCTGCAGGTCAGTGAGCTCAGCCACGATCTGCAGAACTGTGTCATCCAGAAGCAGTGCAGCTAACGATGATAGAAGATCGTAACTCAAACGCGGCTGATACTTTCTGAAAGAAAACAACTACTTCGGCGTTAGAAACTAAACTCAAATTGATTAGTTTGTGATGGATGGCATTGGATGGTCAAAGATACTGGAAGCACATGTATACCAAATAGCTTGTGCTAATGTAAACATATACACCAGCCTTGAGGAGCAATAGAATAAAATTTAGCCTAGGGACTAAAATCATGACGAAGAAATTTGTCTTTCCTACCACAAAACTAACTCACAAAAATTGCAGCCAAAGTTTGGAAACATAACAGTGTAACAGCTTCAAACTTTAAACAGAAAGCTATGAAATAATTCAGGTCAGTGAGCAAACGGACATGTTCCATATCATGCATCCAATCCAGCCCCTATCACTCAACTCCTCAGCAAAGTCAGCCAGCAGTCGAAAAAAAAAGCAAGCCCTCGTTTCTGCAGCAAGAGATCTAGAGAAAAAGTTAGAAAATATAAGCAGGCACTATCAGAGTATAGGCTGGCATTACCAGGACTCAAGAAAAAATTGCACGAGTCTACTTCTATTTCCCAATCATTTTAGGCTCAGGTATTCAGTTTTACTTCACTCCACAAGTAACGGTGTTCTGTCAGCAAGCACCCATTAACTCCTCTGTATTTCATCCCCTGTCTACCTCGAACATACATTTTGCTGCTGATACACTTGTTCCATACAAATGCTTTTCATTTCCACTTGACCTCGTATTTTAATGAACATACTCCAGTTTCCTCTACCTCAACGTTTTTGATCAACACCATAGGCTTCCACACGGTTTCTCTATCTGTGGCATCTTGTGACCTTTATCGCATTTCTTCAACATCTTATCTTCAAAGTTATATTCTTTGCCCATTTCCTTCTTTCACCTCATCTCAAAAGTTATATTCTTTGCCAATTTCCTTCCTTTACCTGCAAGTCGGAACACTATGTATTTTGAAGGAATTACTATAATAAAACTTTTTACAAATAATCCAATTCCATGTGCGCCAACGCTCTTTTCACTATCCATATGCCACACATTCATTAGCCAATTTCTGCTCCCCCCTTACCTAGATTTTTCTTTTGTTTGGAGCTAAAGGTAACGCTGAGCAGGTTACATTCATTGTTCTTTTTCCTCATTATTACTCGCTTCAATACTTCAGACTTTCCCCGAATATCTTATACCTTTTTTCTCCTCATTTTTTACACACACCAAAATACAGTACGCACGAACATAAGCATCAAAGTCACTCACTCAGGGTAATGCAGCATTTACATCATCTTGATGTCGTAATCTATGACATACGACGCGCATCGCAAAGCTCACTTTTCTTCCACGTCACCAGACTACGCGTTCTACCGCCGCCGAGACGAGCTAGTCTATCCGGTTCATACTTTCGACGCAACTGTCCTCAGTCGAACACAATTCTCCAATGATTTATATGCAGTAGCATAGTACCCAAGAAACGTCGTATATGTCGATACCATCTTAGGCCAAGGTCAATCTGTATCAATATCATCTCTCTCAATACAATGTCAGAACTATGTCATTGGGAGAAGCACCAAACTGATACAAGAGAATCATTTCATCATCGATTCCAAGAAACTCAGAATATTTCTGAAAGTTTAGAGCTCAAGCACGATCCATATCGCAATGAACAGCAAGGTCAGTTCCGCTCCACCACCAAGCATGGTTTTAATCTAATAGCAACAAATGCTCCCATCCTGTCTAAACACATTTTTAGTTGTTCACTAAAACACACTTGATTAAATTAGGCTGGAGCACTCTTGCCAGTTTTAAAATAAAAATGATAGTAAAGATAGCTGATTTAAAAATCACTCTAATGCGTGAACATTTCAGCGTTAGGCTCAAGCCATTTTCAAAACCTGTAAAAGTGAATTGAAAAACAGAAAATACGACATGGTTAAAAGACAAAAGAATACAAATCAAAATTTATAATACAAAAAAGGAAATGAGGGATTGTGCTGCAATTATTTTTTGAAAATCAGGCTATTTCTAACTGGAATGATAACATTGAATTTAGTGCTGGTTTCAATTGCTTAACGTAAAGAGATTGTAGTATATGAAGGTCATTTTCATTTGCAAAGAAACTTAAAATCGAAAAATCAGATTTGCTTCCTATTACATTACACTGCATTGCGCAATCTCTAATGGTTGAAAAAGATGGATTAGCTAAAACTCTACCCGTTCTGGAGCTCCTACCAACGTGCTTTTATATTCAGCTACTTTCTATGCAGCATACCATCTTCATACCTACTAAGTTTTCTAACACGCCATTTAAGAATTGATGAGAACCGAAGAGGCATTCTTCCTCTTTGCGTACTACTTTTCTAACAGTGATCAAACAGCTAACACCTGATTCACTCCTGTGTTTTAAAATATCCCTTTTCAATTTGTTTTAGTTTCATCTAGCATTACTCCATCACTCAGTTCACCTACACACAACAGACACAACTCACTTCAGTCGTTTTAGCTATCAAACGCGAATGCACGATTATTTAACACAACTATATTCGGTCAAAATACAAATTCGAGTCTAACCTGACCTTCAAAAATATCCATAATGTTTCTTAATTCCATATAGTAAAGCTGGAAATATCTCTTTGGTCATTACTTTGCGACTCTCAGTTTTACTCATGCATTGTTACCACTGAACCCTTGAGCTGTCAAGTTTCCGAGCCCAAGTTTTTTCCCCACTATAACCTTAGTCTCTGTTACTCCTAATATTTTAATATTTTCTGCATGTTTTAATTATTGATAATCATTTTCTGAAGAATTATACTATTATATACCATACACAATCTAATCCACACACACAATGCAAAGGGCACTCCTACCCCACATATTGTTAAATTTCTCTCACTCTTATATACACCTACAAAATCTTACAAATACATAGTTAAAACCTTCTTGATACCTCTTGAAGTTATCAATACATATTTTTCAACGGTCGAGTAAGAACGTTTGGGACATCGGAGAACTACTCAAGTTAGGTTCCTTAAACATATTCATTTCCTTTCCAAAAGCTTACACTACTCTGGAATTAAGAACTGTACTGATTATATACTTGTAAATTCCAAACATAAAAAGAATTCCCAAAATGAACTGCAACATAGTATGACTGCACAGAAATAACCATTTGAGTACGCAACCAAACTGTACACATCCCTTCATATCCCTTGAATCCTCATACCCACAACTTACGGTGGCACTTCCCTGGCCATGGCTTTGAGTTTATCCAGGAGTCTGTAGAGCTGCTCCTGTCGCCTGGTGTTGCTGTCGGCCGGGTCCCCATGCCAGCCACTTGAGCTGTTCATATCTGTGGAGTGCAACAGTGAAAATTGTGGAAGAATACCTCAAAAATGAGCATTGGTGCTATTGAAGGACAATTCAAGTTTCAGCCCTAGATGAAATACAAAGCTACAATTAGTAGCATAAAAATGGCTATGGCTATATGGCTAGGCTGTGTTAAATTAGTTAAAATAGATGGTGCTTCTCTGCTGGTAAATTTAGTAAACAGGGTAACCTTCCTTATCTCAACTACAATAATAACCTTATTTAAGTTTAATTTAAGCTGTTTTCATAGTCCATTGAATCAGTTTATCAGTAAAAAGTGTCTCACCTAAATTTTGATTCTAACATGGAAATGAGACCACTTTTTCTGACAGCTGGGACTCGAAAAATTTTTATATTACTATTTGCTGCACCTCCGAGAGCAGCACATGCATGTTGTCTTTTAGAGTGATCTCACTTTAAAATGAAATACAGCTAACAATTTTACTTGCTAAATTTCACATTTGATTGATTATAAGTTAGATTTGACCTCCCTAACAGCAACATCGAAGGCGTTTTAAGAGAGAAAAGTACCATGTACCATGAAGTATGGAGTTAGGAGAACATGGAATCTTTGCACAAGGTGTGTTTCACATAAGATAATTTGCACACACAAACAGTAAGGTGAGAAGGAAGGTTATGAAACAAGATAAAAGTTTAAGTTAGAGAGGATGAAAAACAAAACAGCAGTGAATAAAAAAAGATGGTCCTTAAAGTAAAAAAAAACATTTATTTCAACAAGTAAAAAGGCTAACCTGTCAGCTTTGGACCTCATTTTTTCCTCCTGGGAATGTTAGTTTTCCCATAGATAAAATATTTGTACTTAACTGAGGAGTGCTGTTAAAACTAGCTTGGTTGACCTGTCTACAGCCACTTATTCTTATAACTTTGGTATATGAACACATGGACTGCACTCACACTAGCCAATTCAGTTAGCAAGTCCTAAATCAATGCGACAAATCACCAATATGAAGCATCTATAAAGCATTTTGGTATTGTGACAAAATAATATCTCTATTCAAGTTCCATCGTACTTGCTATTAATTATAAATACTATGATTATTATAACAAAGGTATACTTACAATTTTATTATTTTAAATTTATGACTTAGATCTCTTGACAAATAATTATCATAAAAATAAATAAGAGACTATAATTCAATAAGAAGAGCAGTGCATTCAAGGCAAATACTCTAGAAATATTGCTTCAAAATGCAAGTCATTATTTCCACTTACTCTTTTGTTTCCTAATTCATAGAGTATCCAAGTCCACACTGATATACAATCTCAGTTCCAGCTTTAAAAATTTGGCACACTCACTATATAATTGTGTAAATATCTGTTGAAAGAAAAAAAACACAAAAGTTAATGCATCAAATTTAATGAATAAATATATA
Organism: Morinoia aosen; assembly: GCA_030386875.1. Lineage (NCBI taxonomy): Eukaryota > Metazoa > Arthropoda > Malacostraca > Amphipoda > Talitridae > Morinoia > Morinoia aosen. The sequence goes on along the minus strand of CM059561.1, from coordinate 91,089,072 downwards.
TAATATCCTATTAAATCTTTGCTGAATTCTTAAAACAGTATATAGTTATTTAGATTTAGCTATAACCTGGGGACTGACATTAGTTTCAGAATGTGATTTTTTCATGTTGTTTATAAAAAAGGGTAGACTAATTTAAAATCTAGTACAAATATACAACCATAGGAAAAGAAAAAGATCCTCTACTAAAAAGAACTATATCCTATCAAAGATAACACAACTATATATATTTCTTAAAAACTTAAATTTTGCACCAAAATTTTAATGAGTAAAGAACAGTTTGAAATTAATAAGAAAAAAATAGCTCTCAGAAATCAGGATACTTTAATTAGTTAATGAAAAATATTTTTGTACTTGATCAGAAATAAATTTCAAGTAATGCCTTACAAACTAATACAAAAGTTGGTAACCTATTTTTTTAACATTTGGAATGTATTTCTCTTACATTATGGTTCACCGTTTCTAGTCCTATTGCAGCCTAGTTTCAACAAAGAATTCAATAATAAGTAAAGAAAATGACAGAAATTTTTATTTTCGAAGCAAAAATGTGCAATAAATTTCTCTTCCTGAATTTATGGCAAGCTCACTACTGACACAAAGGAAAAAACTGTTTTGACAAATCTCAGCAAAATCTAGCTGGATATATTCAAGCAGTTTTGAGAATATTAATACAAGAGTTTTGAGTAATATAAATAAGTAATATACATACAGACATAGAATATACAGGCTTCACACACCTACACACCTGAGTAAATATAATACAATATATTTGAAAAAATAAAATTTTATGACTTTTATGACTATGAAAGTCTTGAAACAATGAAGTAACTTTTACTAAAAATACCTACCAACCTTTATAATTTTGTTATACGTACAGACCACTGAAGTTTTGTTAAAATTAATATGAATGTTGCTGAAATTTGAAATGAGTTGTTCACAAACTATCATTTGGAAAGTAAAAGGAAAATATCAAATATGAGAACAAAAAAAGTATATTTCATAATCATTCATTCAGGAAACACAGTAATGCAACAAACATAAGCATTGAACGAATTGGAATGCTAAGAAAAATGTTGTGATAATTCTTATCATTTGATTAAACTAAGCATTAAAGTCCCAAAAAGCTAAAACCTAATAGCTAAATAACTATAAGCTATTTTATTAGCAAAGCTCAACAAACATCTCTCAATTTATGGTAAATGAAAAGGGATGGTCAGTAATCAATTTTCCACTTTTCAATGCCTAAACATAGTTAATTAGATAAAAATAAGTTTTCTCCTATGAACTTTCTATCGGAAATGAGTCTTCTATGAGTTGTGGCGGTAAATGACTTACAGCAACTCTAGTGTTATGAAGCGGAAAGAAATTCATCGAGCGCATCGGATGGCAACACTACGATGGACTCTCCCTTCTGACGTGCTCGAATATCGAGCACATTCCCGCCATCTAAGATGAAAATTAACATACCGCGATAACTTGGTTTTTTTAGGCGATAACCTTTATTGTGTTATTAACTAAAAGATCCTAGAAGTGGGTTCAGGCTCCGCAGGATGAGCTAATAATAAATTACGAAGTATTCAAACATACTCTAACAGCTCAATCGCACAAAAAATAAAACCAACCGCTCTAACTCGCAAAACACTCGTTTGCCGCAAAAAGTGTATAGAAGAAAAGTAGTTAAATTTGATGTTATTACCATGATTCAAGCAACAAAAATTCAAAAATCGATTAGTAGCTGTTTATTGGATTGCATTCGTCATTAAAGACAAAAATAAACAACCCGCTATAACTCGTAAAATACTCCTTTCCAACGAAAAGTGCATAGAAGAAAACTTGTTTATTTTGATCTAATTAACTATGTTTAGGCACTGAAAACTGGAAAATCAATGGCTGACCATACCTTCACATTTACCCAATCTATTATTGGTACACAAAAATTGAATGCTAAAAATATACATAAAAAAGTCAGTGACTCAGGTAAATCTGAAGGATATGTCAGTTATCGATTATATAAATTTCGATGCCTTAGCATAGTTGATTAAATCGAAATAAACAAGTTTTCTTCTATGCACTTTTTGTATCAAATGAGTATTTTATTAGTTATAGCAGTAAATGACTTACCGCAACTCCAGTGTTTGAAGCGGCAAGTAATTCAAGGAGCACGTCGGACAGCAACACTGCAATGCGAACTCGCTTAAAGCGCGATCGTCATCTAAGACAAACCCAAACCTACCGCTATACCTTGTTAAATACTCATTTGACGAAAAAAGTGTATAGAAGAAAAGTTGTTTATTTTGATGTTATTACCATGACTCAAGCAACCAAAATTCGAAAATCAATGAGTAGCTGTTTATTCAAGCGCATTTGTCATCAAAGAATAAACTAAACTTACCGCTATAAATCGTAAAATACTCATTTGGGTAAATCTGAAGGATATGTCAGTTATCGATTTTCCACTTTTTGATGTCTGAACTTAATTAATTGAATCAAAATAAACAAGTTTTCTTCTATGCACTTTCCGTCTCAAATGAGTATTTTACGATTTATAGCAGTAAGTTTAGTTTCGTCTTTGATGAATGCGCTCGAATAAACATCCACTCATCGATTTTCGAATTTTTGTTGCTTGAATCATGGTAATAACATCAAAATAAACAACTTTTCTTCTATACACTTTTTTCTTTAAATGAGTATTTAACGAGGTATATCGGTAGGTTTGGTTTCGTCTTTGATGACGATCACGCTGGAAGCGAGTGCGCATTGCAGTGTTGCTGTCCGACGTGCTCCTTGAATTACTTGCCGCTTCAAACACTGGAGTTGCGGTAAGTCATTTACCGCTATAAATAATAAAATACTCATTTGAGACAGAAAGTGCATAGAAGAAAACTTGTTTATTTCGATCTAATTAACTATGCTTAGGCATAGAAATTTACAAAATCGATAACTGACATATCCTTCAGATTTACCCTCATTTGAGATGGAAAGTGCATAAAAGAAAACTTGTTTATTTTGATTTAATTGATTAGGTTCAGGCACCAAAAAGTGAAAAATCCATAACTGACATATCCTTCAGATTTACCGTGACTCAATACATCATAGGTAGTAGCCATTGGGTGAAGGATAATTGTGTGCATGTTCATGTCTTATACCTACAGGGGCCTTAAGGGGTTTTTAGAATTTTTTGATCAAACTTCAACCTTAGATTCCAGCAGGTTAGATTAGATTAGTTGTTAGTTTTCGCCTCCCTACCCAGCAACAATTGCGATCCAAAGAGAGGAAGGAGGAAGGCACCATTTAGTATGGAGTTAAGGGAAGAGTACCCCCAAGATGCCGAATTTTCTTGAGATATTGGGTTTCAGCTGCCATAGGAAGAGTGAGATGTCAGGTACATCCTGTGAAAAAATGAAGTTCGTACGTTCATTGGTTCGCCCGCTACGGGGATTTGAAGAATGGGTGGGTGGGAGGTGGAAGAGATATTTTATCATTTTACACGTCCCCCTTGGCACTTTCTTCACGGCTTGACGTTGCCATGTCATCTTCTATGTCTCTTTATTACTGTATAATAATTTCAAGGGTCCTAGATGACCCAATAAAGAAAAATTGAGATTGTTAATAAATCTTTGTTTACCTGTTTTGCCTTATTTTGGAGGATCGGAATGTAGCGGTTTCAAAATGTATATCCTACTACAGTTTTTGAGCTACAGTTATGATATTGGTATCATTGGATGCGGAATGACAAGGGCTTTCCGAAAACTAACTATGCAATTCAAAATTCCTTTGTGATCAAGAGAAATAAAGACATTCCTAGGAATGTCTTTTTTGTTCCTAGGAATGTCTTTAATTTCTTAAAGACATTCCTAGGAATGTCTTTATTTCTCTTGATCACAAATGAATTTTGAATTGCATAGTTAGTTTTCGGAAAGCCCTTGTCATTCCGCATCCAATGATACCACTATCATAACTGTAGCTCAAAAACTGTAGTAGGAGATACATTTTGAAACCGCTACATTCCGATCCTCCAAAATAAGGCAAAACAGGTAAACAAAGATTTATAAACAATCTCAATTTTTCTTTATTGGGTCATCTAGGACCCTTGAAATTATTATACAGTAATAAAAAGACATAGAAGATGACATGGCAATGTCAAGCCGTGAAGAAAGTGCCAAGGGGGACGTGTAAAATGATAAAATATCTCTTCCACCTCCCACCCACCCATTCTTCAAATCCCCGTAGCGGGCGAACCAATGAACGTACGAACTTCATTTTTTCACAGGATGTACCTGAAATCTTACCTTTCCTATGGCAGCTGAAGCCCAATATCTCAAGAAAATTCGGCATCTTGGGGGTACTCTTCCCTTAAGGAAACGCGGAATCTATGCAGAAAGGCATAGAAACAGTTGTGAAAGAAGATTATGAAACAAGACCAAAGTTGAAGAAGACAGTAGTAGGTGCTGAAAAACAGGACAGCAGTGAACCAAAAAAATGTGGTCCATAACATAACAAAAACATTTTATTTCAACAAAAAAAAGGCCTACCCAACTCTCAGCTCAGGCCCTCACATTGTCCCCCCTGGGAGGATTCCAGCAGGTTAAATAAACCTAATTTACTTGTTAAATAAACATTATTTACTTATTAAAATATCATCCAGAATATTTCACTTCAAAGTTACAGATTTGAAACATTAAAGGACAAAATAATTTAACTCTTTGATTTTTTATCTAAATTTACCAATCTAATCTAAATTCTTCAATCAACAGCAAAGATTTAGAAGCACTTGAAGTTATCAAAAGAGTTTAGCAAATGAAACACATATTCCAACCAAAGAAGAACTCATTGGTAATTTTACCGAGGCTTGTGTAATAATTGCTGAAACTCAGTCTGGTCAATGTGAAGTTTAATGCAATCACGGAAAATAATAAGGCCGATCCCAGGAATCACTAAAGGAACACATTTCAGAACGTTTTACAAGAATGACATTCTGCTCGCTGATGCGTTATTTTCGAATAATTGAACTTTGAAGTTGGCCTTGGCGCCAAAGGAAGCGAGTGCGTGAAACAGAATTTAATTAATAACGGAAGCTATTACAAACGTAAAGAGGTTGGGTCGTGCGGGGGAGGCACAGTTCTTCTAGTGAAAATTATAAATAAAGCTTCTAACCCACCCATTAGGGTGACGACCGCAATCTTGTTGACATCGGGTCCAAAATGGCGGCGCCCATGGTGGTCGCCATGTTAGACCCGATGTAAACAAGATTGCGGTCGTCACCCTAATGGGTGGGTTAGAAGCTTTATTTATAATTTTCACTAGAAGAACTGTGCCTCCCTCTCACGACCCAACCTCTTTACGTTTGTAAAAGGGGGTAGAGCTTCAGTTTTTAATTAAATTACGCTCGCTTCCTTTGGCGCGGGAAGGCCAACTCCAAAGTTCAATAATTCGAAAATAAAGCATCAGCGAGCAGAATGTCGTTACTGTAAAACGTTCTTAAATACATTCCTTTAGTGATTGTTTGGAATATAATTATTAATTTCTGTGATTGCATTAAACTTCACATTGACCCTCAGCCTCTTCACATAAGTTCAGCTATCATTCTACTGGCACAGGCTTCACATATACATTGAAGCAGATAAGTGAAATTTGGAATACCTTTTACGACAACTAACTATAAACTCTGTTTCCCTTAGTTTTAACCTATTCAGAATTATACTGTTCATTGGCCAGATGTGTGTGTTTCTATTTACAAAGGGACCTCGAGATGTCGTAGTTCCCTATTTTTGATCCTGCCGATGCCTCGTCATTTTCGTGACGCGGTTTTATTTCTTTTCCGTCGGCACATCATTTATTGTTTTGTGAATGATTTATCGTCATTTCCAATGAGATATTTTCCATTGTGATTACTTAATTTCTGGCAATCACCAATAATTTGCGGTTTTCAGATATATTATAAAGTAAATGGGTCAATATTGAATATAATGTTGTCAACGAATTTCATAATTTTGTAGGTATAGATGGGTAATATAGTCGATTATAAGACGTTTTACAAGAATGACATTTTGCCCGGCGATGCGTTATTTTAGAATTATTCAACTTTGAAGCTGGCTTGTACGTGCCATGGAAGCACGCGGGGCTAGCGTCATTTAATTAATACCGGAAGCTAACCCTATATTACAAACGTAAAGAGGTTGGGTCGTGAGGGGTAGGCACAGTTTTTTTAGTGAAAATTATAAATAAAGGTTTCGAGTGACGTTTGTTTACTTCGACGCCAAGGTGGCTGCCGCCATGCCGCCATCTTCGAGTCGATGTAAACAAACGTCACTAGAAAGCTTTATTTATAATTTTCACTAAAAGAACTGTTGCTACCCCTCACGACCCAACCTCTTTACGTTTGTAATAGGGGTTAGTTTCCATTTTCATTGCTAAAACCATGACTGTTTTTGCGTTAAAAGGGCCATTCAGGAGCGCCGTTTGTATAACTTCAAACTAAAATAACTCGAAAACTGAGCATTTCCGGGCACATTGTCATTCGTGCAAAACGCTTAAAATTGACTATATTACCCATCTATACCAACGAAACTATGAAATTCGTTGACAACATTATATTCAATATTGACCAGTAAATGATCAGAAGGTTTAAAAGTAATTTACTATTAAAATGATGACGTCTTTTGATTCACAACGGATGACACAATTATTGGACAGTAAGATGATACACAATATATAGCATATTAAAGGAACCTATGAATGACAATAATGCTATTGAATCTTGGTAATTACGTTAACTTCAATCAATCAGATATAATCATAATGACGCATTTACAGGAATTCATCTAATGACGTTATAATAAGCTCATAACAAGGTGAAACCTCGTAACTGAATCAGTTGGTGAAAAATAGATTATCTACTTACTTTGGTTACTTTGGTCCAATTAGGCACATCACCAGTCGCAGGTAAGAGTGCCAGATGTCATAGCAACTAGAACGTGGGGCATTTAGATTTGATTCATCATCCCAGTATTGGTAATGAATTCAAGGACCAGCTCAGCACTGAATCCCTTACCAAGCACACTACTTGCATCAAAAGTCACTCTTTGGTCCCTGGCAAGGTCTCTCATTGCCTTCCGCTGAAGTTCAAATGCGGGGCAATCAATCAATATATGACAAATATTCAAATCACACCTACAGTTGCTACATTTAGGTTTTGTTGCTTTGGTAAATAAGTGTTTATGCGTTAATTCAGTGGTAAGTAGCCTTAACCTGGTCAGAATGACCTGCTTTCCCCTTGAGACCTCAGTGTTCACGGTAGGTTTTAGTATGGGTTTTATTTTGTGGTACAGGGATTGTTCCCTATCCCATTCTTTTTGCCATTGCCTTCTACAGTGCAAGTTTATGTATCCTCTCAGATCTGTGTATTGTATTAGGTTAGAACTATTTGTGTTTAGAAGACAAGCTGTTTTTGCCAGCTGATCTGCTTTGTCATTTCCCATAATTCCTACATGGCTTGGTATCCATTCAATAACTAGTTTTCTGGGAGGAAGGCTTTGAAGTATATGTTTAATTTTGGAAACTAGATGGTGTTTAGATGGAAGCAGTTGATTTATAGCCTGAATAGTGCTGAATGAATCTGTGTACAAAATAAAGTCTTCTATTTGGGTTTCTGCAAACTTCAATGCGTAGTAAATAGCGGTAAGCTCTGCTGTGAGGATTGTTGACCTATCAGGAATTCTAGCCAGCATGCTAACGTGTTGGGACCAAATTCCTGCTCCAGCTTTAGGACCCTGAACTGAACCATCTGTGTACAATGCCCTTCTATCTTTGTATTCTTCGTGGAGTTGGTTGTATAGCTGTTTCTAATGGTTTTCTGATATGCAAGTTTTTTGATAGCACCCCAGATTGACTTTACAATTTCCGCTGATAGTTTGGTATTTACATTTGTTTGGGATGAGGCCAATGTCTTCCATTTTAACCCGTATCTCTTGAAAGAAGTTATATATTCGACCAGTAACTGGGAGAGGCTTGTTACTGTTTTGGAACAGCTGGTATGGGTAGTAGTCCAAACATATTGATCGGACTGGATGGTTTGGAACACTAAGTACTCTCAATGCATATTGACACAGTTGGATTTTCCTTGCATGTTTAAGTGGTAGTATATTTGCTTCTGCTTCCACATTACTAACTTTTGTACACCTCAGTGCACCCAGCATCAGGCGAGCAGCAGCGTACTGGACTCTGTCCAAGGACAACAGGTGGGTTGCACAGGCAGTGTCAAAAAGAAAACTTCCATATTCTAGTTTTGGCAATATAATGGTATAGTAAATAGTTTTCAGTATGTTATATTCTGCTGACCATTTCAGATTGGATAAAATGCGCAGAAGCCTTAGATCTTTTTGGCACTTTTGTGTTACTTCTTTGATGTGTAAACCCCATCTCAGTTGCGAGTCGAGAGTAAGTCCTAAGAACTTGAACTTCTTTACATATTCTATATTTGTGTTGTTATATTTTAGTTGGAAGGTTTTGTATGTTTATGAGTAAACACCATGCACTTGGTTTTTTCAGCAGATATTTGAAAGCCCCAGCATTGCGACCAACTTAAAAGAATGTCCAAAGCTTCCTGTAAGATACTGAGAGCCTGAGTTAAGTTTGGGTGTATAATCCAAAAGGCTCCATCATCTGCATAAAGAGATGTTTCCAGCATTGGGGGAAAGTCATGAAATATATCATTTATCATTACATTGAAAAGTGTAGGGCTTATGACTGATCCTTGAGGAACACCAGTGTTCAATGTGCATATTTTAGATAATGCATTATTTATCCTCATCCTGATGTTGCGATTTTTTATAAAGGATGCAATCGTTTTTGGTAGATTCCCCTGAAGACCCATAATTTCTAATTTTTTTTATCAGTCCATGATGCCACACCGTATCAAAAGCACGCTTGATATCGATAAATATAACAATGCAAAAGTCCTGAAGCATGAGGGCTTTATGAATTGAGTTTTCTAGCCGAGACATTCCATCTAGAGTGGAGTGACTGGCTCTAAAGCCACTTTGGTTTCTATCAATTAAATTTTTATCCTCCAGATAAAAGAGGAGTCTCCAATTAATGATTTTTTCAAATAATTTGCACAATGTATTTGTGAGGGCAACTGCCCTGTAGGACTTTGGGTCGGTAGGGTCTTTACCCGGTTTTAAAATTGGGCAAATTACTGCTTCTTTCCAAGGCATGGGAATTTCTGTGTTCCATACTATGTTGAATAGGTGTAAAACTGTGTTTTTTTGGCTTTCATTCATATTTTTAATGAATTCTATTGGGATGGTATCAGGGCCTGGTGTTTTGGTCTTGGAGCTTTTTAGTGCCCTTTCAAGTTCAGCATAGGTGATTGGATGGTTATATTGATGATGAGGAGCAGGAGTGAAATGTATGGGCGACAGTTCGCTGGTAACCTTATGTTCAGAAAATAAAGGATCCTGAGTCTCACTAGAGCTAAACGATTTGTATTGTTCTACTAGAATGTCAGCCACATCTTTAGGACATGTGACCACCTCGTTGCGGATTTTCAATGTTATTTGACTTCGGTTTTGTTTTCCATTTATTGCTCTGATTTTTTTCCATACTTCTGCCGACGAGCTTTTATCATTTAGACTGGCTACATAGTTTTTCCAGCTTTCCGTTTTTGCTTCAATGACCGTTTTTCTGAAAATGGCTCGAGCCCTTTTAAATGCAATCCATTTTTGCAGGTTTCCACGGTGATTTTTATATTGATTGTATGCCCTACGATATTCCCTGTGACTTTCTTTACATTTTTCATTCCACCAACAGTTCATTCTCCATCTAGTTGGGCCCATGCTACTCTTTTTTACACTGCCCTCTGTTGCACTAATAATTGACTGTGTGACCTCTCTGCAAGCTTCATTGGATGTTAAGTTCCTAAGAATGGGGCAGACCATGTTTTCTCTAAACTTGGACCAGTTGGCTGATTTCAAGAGCCATCTATCTGGACGATCAACCTGCAATATTTCTATGTTCGAGTCCATGTACACTGGGAAGTGGTCCGACATCATGGCGTCTGGGTGCGTTTCCCATGTTAGGAGAGCGTGCAAATCTTCTGTCACTAATGCCAAATCAATGTGAGTATAGTTTCCATTTGGTGATAAAAACGTTGGGGCTGTGTTGTTTAATAAAATAAGATTGTTGTCTGTAATCCAATTCTCTATAATTCTGCCTCTTCTATCTGTAAAGTCTGAGCCCCAGGAATAGCTGTGGGCATTTGAATCCATCACAATGATGCTGGATCCCCTGTTCAAATTGCTAATCTCTAGTAGGTTTTGACCTACCAGGTCATTATCAAGTGTTGGTGGCAGATACATATTAATAATGTTGATAGGTTTCTTGTTAATGAATACTCTACAAACTACAACTTCAAAAGGAGTGTTGATTTGGATGGGTATACAAGGTATAGTATTATGGACATAGGTCATTACCCCACTTCCTCTATTATCTCTATCTTTTCTGTAGGGTGAAACATAGTTATTTAGCTTAGTTTGGTTGTGATTTTGTAAGTGGGTTTCTTGTAGGCAAATAATTTTTGGTTCATATTGATTAATGAGCAACTGCAGGAAGGGAAGTTTAGAGAAGTATCCTCTCATATTCCATTGCAATATTGATAGATTTATTATGGGCTTATTAAAGAGGTGACATTTAGTTTAGTTAGCACTTCTGTTATAAGATCTTCTGCATTCAGGATGTTACCAAGTTCTGTTAGTAGTTCAATGCGCTCAGTGATTGAATTGGAGATAAGCATTTTGACAATTGTAGGAAGAAGTTTAAATATTATGGTCTTGAGTGATATTTCAATGTCTTTTTCTGAGATACTTTTATGGTTTTGGTTTTTAGAGGCAGGAGGGTTCCTTTCTTTCAATGGAGCATTTGTTGTGTCACAATTAGCAGTCATTAAGTTGTAAGTTCCTTCTGTGTTCAGTAGGGTTGGTGTATTCTGGTTCATAATTTGACTGTGTTCTATGGCTTTATTTTCCATTGCTTTGTCTTGAGTAGGCTGCTTCTGCAGTTCTACCCTCTTATGAGCATGAATAAGGTTGCCAAGATTCTGTATTAGTGTACCATGCCTGCGATGTGAGCTATCTGAGTTGATTGCATTTGCGTATGTTTTTGGGTCAAATTTTGAGATTCTGTTTGGTTTCTAGATAGTACAAGTGGGGGGAAGGAGTGTCTTGATTCTAATTCTGGAAGAGTGTCTTGCTGCTGGTGGACTTGGGTTTGGTTTTGAACTATTTTTCTTGCATCTACAAATGAGATATTTTGTCTTGCTTGGAGTTTACTAACATTGTGTTCTTGAATATAAATGGGACACTCTTTTGAGGCAGCTGTATGGTTTCCCTTGCATATTGTGCACACTAAGTTTTCAGCGGTGCAGTTGTTTTCATCATGTTCTCGAGATGAGCAATTCTTACAAACTTTCCTGTTTCGGCAGACCGAGGTAGTGTGTCCCCATCGCCAGCATTTGGTACATCAAATGGGATTGTTGTAGAAAGGGTCCACTTTGTAATTTGAATAGCCTGCTTTCAGCTCTGTAGGGCAAGTTCCAAGGAAGGTAAATACAAACAAGGGTGAATTGGCACGGTTTGGATCCATATACATTTTGCGAATGCCTACTACACCAGAGGAGGCAAGTTGCTGCAAGAAATCTTCTAATGAGTCTGACAAGAATTCTGGGGCATAAATCTTTCCATAGGAGGTGTAAGCCCCCCAGACTATTTGAGTTTTGACTGGAATTTCACCGAACTTTTTTAGGTTCATCAAGGTTTTTACTTGGCTTTCTGTTTTAGCTTTAATAATAAGATTGCCTGATCTTTTATACTCTACTTTTTCCACTTCACCACAAATTTGGTTTATTGTAGCTTGTACTTTAAATGGATTTAGTTTTGTCAAGTTTTGGTTATCATCTTGTACAGTTATTTGCACAAGCCTAACTGTATTTGGGATTTTATCTACATTTTCTGTCAAATTGAGGTCTATTTTAGCGGATTTTACCCCTGCAGGGTATTTCCGATTTTGTTTTAGTTCTTCTTGATTGTTTGGAATTACCAAAGTTGATTCAGAGAGAGAGTCATTGCTAGAAAGAACTCCTGAGGGATCTGACTCACTGAGCAATGACATATTGTGCTGAGACATTTCTGAGTCAGTGACATTATGGGTTTCCCTCTTTTTTTTGCTTTGCAGATCCAAAAATTCTTGGCTACTCTCTAATGTTCTTTTAGAAGTATTGTTATGAAATTCTTTGTTCTTTTGCTTTGGGCTTCCATTTTTAGGGTTTGCCCTTGGGGTTTCTTGTCTTAGAGCTGGTTGTGATTTACTCTTAACTAGGAGTAGAGGTTGTCACGGAGCAATTTTTGTTAAGTTTCCTTGCATTATTGAATTCAGATTTTTCTGACTCCGAGATAGGTTGAGTGTAGGTGCGAGTAACTTTTCCCTTGACACCGCTTCTACTTCCCCCGGGGTCATCAGGAACTTTGCTTTTGGGAGGCATTGTTTTGTCAAGTCTGTTGATAATGTTCAGGAGTTTATCCTTGATAGTATCTATTGCTTGATTTTAATTTAGTCCTTATTTATTACCTTTATCAAAAAAAAATTACCAAATATTGTTCTTTTTCTATTTGTAGGTCAGTATCCTTTTAATTATCAGTGTTATCAAATTTCCGGCAAAACAAAATACTAGTTTAGGGTTACTGGGGGCCTAAGGCCCCAGTAGAAGTTTACCTAAAAAGAAGGCAAACCAATTTGATTTGAATCGATTACCGACTTATACCCACGTTTTAAACTGAAACACTTGCCAATAATAGGTAAATTTTTCAGGAAGTTCCGTTTTATATGCCACCACGTTCTAACGCCACAACATCCGCACTCCTTCCAGCTAGAAAAAAAGCAGATTATCTAACACACTAATAAATCTACCGCTCACATCCTAGGTATAGAATCTTGACCTAATACGCAGAGCAATTGGAACAGGATGAATTAGTGGAATACATGTTATGATGGGACACTTAGCTGGGCTATTTCAGAGTAGCATTTACTGAGTCTGATTAAGTCATCACAACTTCAATCCACCAGCCCTCGCTTGCCCTTATAGGCGGCAAGGCTATGATGCTAATAATCACGTCTTGCTCCCTTAAGCGCTGGCACAATGCCTCGCCGACACCCTTGAAGGAGCGGGCGTTAAGCGGCCCATAGACGATCAATTTTATTGTCAATATAATTGACAATGATGAATATTGACAATTATATTGATCGTCTGTGGGCTTGATTGACGACCGTCAATTAATTGACTCAATGTATTGACTCAATAAAATCAGTTTGAGCCCGTAGACGACAGATTTCATTGTCAATATAATTGTCAATGATGAACATTGACAATGATATTGATCGTGTGTGGGCTTGATAAACGACCGTCAATTAATTAAATAATGAAGGCATCTACGGATGCTTTATTTCCAATCAAGCCTGATACATATCACCTGTCGCAACTCCAGCCTGCTCCTCTTGTATGTCCCATGCAAGTTAATTAATATCTTGTAATATAAGGGACTGGGTCAAAATCAATTCTTAATTGACCTAAAAGAATTATATAAATTAAATATGACAAGCAGGCAATAATGGATTGCTTCCCCTTCCTGGCAACAAACGCGTATGTCGAACATCCTTAATGTGTTCGTTTATCTTTGCGAGCTGCATCCGAAGTCACAACAACGGATTCGGAGCGCACGTGACGTCGAGGCCTTCGCCGGCTGACACGTCAGAAGACAACCACCTATGGAGTCGGCAGCACGTGCCTTGTGCGTTACGACTTCTAAACCGGTCCTGCTTTCGGGCATCTGAGAGCCCGGAGAGCCGGCTATCATTGAGGAAGTGTTCCCTGGACAACTTTTCTTCGAAGTTCAGGTGAGCAATCCTTATTTATTGTCTTTGCTTGCCATATTATCATTTAACTTAATGCAGAAGAGACTATGTCAATGCCAGGTTTATCTGGAAGTTGGCGCTTAGGTGGTTAGCGCGACATAGTTCTTTTTTTCGAAGAAAAGTTTTTTATATAAATCTTAATATTTGTTTCCTTCGAAAGTTACTTTTTTCGAAGTCAAGTTTAACGTAATTGTAATCTTCGCAACTTTATGAGGAAAGTGATTTAATCTTCGAATACTTCGACGAAAGTGATCTAATCTTCAAATCTTTGTTCTTTCAACTCAAAATTCATTTATACGAAGAATTTCTTAAATTATAAAATTCTTCATTTCATTTGAAAGTTCGCAGTTCTGATGTGCGCAATTCGTTCGTCAGCTGCTAAGTAAGGCTGGAGTTGCTTCAGGAATAATCCTGGTGACTATATCTTTTTGTTTCTTCTTTCTCCAGTTTAAATAACTGTTTTTCATAAAAAAAAAAACTTAAAATAAATGTAATAAATTTTCCGTAATTAGGAAAATCTTGTTGATTGCCGAAGCTTTCCGGGCTTGAGGCCGGGGTGGTTCTCTTCTCATTTAGCTTAAGGTGCATTTTTTTGTGTCGTTTTTTGTGCAAGGTACTATTGTTCGTATTACTGGCTCCCTGTGCTTTTGGAAGCTAGTCTCTTGTTTACCTTGCACAATTAGAATTTTCTGATTGCACTTTTGTGTATTAGTATGTAAGTAATAAATTAAATATATTGAAGCAAAAATTTAAAAATAATATTTTTGCGAAAAATTTAATTGTGTAACCATTTATAATGTGATCAAACTTTAATTGGTGGGGAAGAACCTTTTTGTGTATTCTATGTGTCCTTTTTTATTTTTTCTATCTATATAATATAGGGATGTAACCGAATTTGTCCACTTAAAAAAAAGTGTAGACCTTTATTAGCTGAACTTTTTTCTAATAAGCCTATTAACTATTTACTTATTACTTTTTTTGCCAACGTAACATGACTGAAACGTTTAACGCCTTAGCCCTTAGCATGAAAATGCGGGGAGTAAAATGTAGTATTACCGCCTTGCGAAAGAAGGTGCTAGCTCCTGGCTGTGCACCTTCTTTCCTAAGGGAGGCTATTCCTCAGTTGAGTAGCCTTCTAAAGGACTTTCGCCATCTCTCCTCTATTCTACCTTCTGACCTTGAGGAAATTTCTGAGGAGGAGTTAGTTAGACGAGCTGAATATGAAGTACTTATTGTTGAATTAATAGCTGAATTAAAAAATTCAGTTTTTTCGGCACAGGTATCAAACTCTAATGATACCGCGCCTCCTTCTGAGGCTAGTAAGGTTTCTGTTGTGGATGTACCATTAAACATTTTCCGAGCTCCTCAGTTAACTTTAAGAAAGTTCAGTGATAATGAACACTGTCCTTTTTCTTTTCTCCATTTTCAGGAATCTTTTCTTAATGCTCTTCAAGCCTATCCTAATATGAGCGAGGAGCAAAAGTTTATATTCTTAAAAAATCAATTGCAGGGAAGAGCCCTGAGTCTGGTTGAGGGACTTCCCAATGAGAATTGTTTCCAAGCTGCTTGGGCTTTGCTCAAGCAGGAATTTTTGAACGCAGACAAACTAGTTTCTCTTGCACTGGACGAATTAATAAATTCTCCCAGTGTCTTTAGCTTTGCAGAAATAGGGACTTTTCTTTCTAAAGTTAAGTTTCGTCTACTTGAGCTCTCTAAGCTTGGAGTAGATTTTCGTAACGAGAAATCAGGCAATCTCTTGTTTTCTGCTATAATTAAAACCAAACTGCCTGACTTTTTTTTGTTAGAACTTCTTCGTTACTGTAAAGCTAGTTTCTTCTCTTTAGAAATGTTTGAGAACGCGCATCATGTGCTGTCTCTGTTGGAAACTAAATCCAAACCTAAGAAATGTCTCTCCCTTCGCAATGATAGGGTGGAGGAGAAGACTCGAGCTGAAACTAAGTTTAAATCTTCTCCTGTATCTTCTAACCTTCCTAACGTGAAAGTGTGCCGGTTTTGTAAGCAGACCGGTCACACGTCCTTTTCTTGCCGTAAATTTGATACTCACGAAAAACGCGTGAAGCAAGTAGGCGAGTTGCAATTGTGTTCCGTATGTCTTAGTCACAACCACGTAGCTAAGTCTTGCCCTGCAAAAAGCAGAGGCTTGCCCTTTCATTGTTCGTTATGTAAGGCTAATACCCACGTTAGCCCGTTATGCCCTAAGTTTGTAAGTTTTTCTTCTCTTGCCGCCTCATCTTCTTGACGGTTAAAGGCACGTTTTCGAATGTGCCCTGTAATCGCTCTTTCTACTAAAGTTAATAATATTTCTAAACGTGTAAATTTCGTCATTGACTCAGGAAGTCAACAAACGTTGATTGACCTGAATACCGTTAGTTCTAATAGTTCTAACGATGATTTGCAGCAAATTACTGTAAACACGGTTGGTGCCTCTGTCCCGTTGCGGGGCAAGCACATTAACGTCGAGCTCGTGCTTCCTGACTGTGAGAAGCATGAGCTTGATATTTTTGCAATGCAAAATTTGCACCTACAGATGGGGATGAAGGGTTTGAAATCTAAACTCGAGCTCCTTAAGACTAAGCTTCCTCTGTCTACTTCCTTTCCTGAAGTCGTTGATGACAATATTCAAATCAACGGCATTCTGGGGGTTGATGCTCTTCAAGCTTTTCGAGTGCTTGAATTGCAAAACGTCGCTGGCTATAAAGTTATGCGTGTAGCTAACGGTTTTTTACCCTTCGGGGATCTAAAATGTTATAAATCCTCTTTTCCTATTGTGGCTTCGGCCGCTAAAAAGCAAGACGGTGGCTCGCCTTGTTCTGTTGTTTCGCCTAGGAGTTCTTCTCCTTCTGTTGTTTCGCCTGACGTTTCTTCCTCTTCTTCTGCTCTGCATAAAGTTTCTTCTTCCTTGACTATTGCAAATAACCAAAAAAAGCAAACAAAAAAGAGTAAACCTAAAACTAAGCGTTATCATGGTATGTTGGAGGCATTTTTTGAGCCTCCTAAAGTTTGTTCTTCTGCCTTGGATGGAACTGAGTGTGATGTGCAGGCCGGTCTTGATAGACTTCTAGACTTAGAATTAATAGGGGTGCCTGCTAAGGAAGTGGAGAATGATAAAGAGTTAAAAGACTTTAAGAGTAGCGTAGTTTATGACGAAGGCCGCTATTATGTTCACATACCTTGGAATCGTAATATACTAGCGAAAGTGCCACATAGTTTCGGGTTGGCGCGCTATCTCGCGCAGAAAGTTGCTGCTTCTAACTCTCGTAAAGGGATAGAGAAGCAATATAACGATGTCTTTCAGGAACAACTCGAGCTAGGTATAATTGAGCCTCTCTCTCTCGAGAATTTAAATGTGTGTGAGCATAAGTGGATACCACATAGGCCTGTCGTGAGAGAACACGTTACCACTTCCAAGATACGCCCAGTGTTTAATTGCTCGCTCAAGCGAGGTAAATTGCCTAGTCTAAATGAGGCCTCATACGTAGGTCCTAACCTCATGAATGATTTGCTTGGCTTGTTGGTGTATTTTCGCTCTAATTCTGTTGTTGTGCTATCAGATATTTTCAAGGCTTTCCTTCAAGTGAAGTTAGCCAAAAATTTTGACCGAAATCAGTTTAGTTTTGTTCTCTTTCAAAATGGGGAATATAAATATTTTAGGTACACAACCTTGTTATTCGGTTTTGTCGCTTCCCCTTACATTCTCAATTTTCTTCTCAAACTACATGCTAAAACTATTAGTGATTTGGTGGTTAGAGACATCATGTCTAACAAACTGTACGTTGATAACCTTATATTCACAACTAATAGTCCCGAGCTTGCGCTTGACACTTTTCAACGCGCAAACAAAGCTTTCAAAGAAAGCGGCTTTCCACTGCGTCAATGGCAGTTTAATAACTCTAATCTTCTGTCTCAGATTGACCCTTCTCTTTGTAGCTCCAGTGAGCACTCCAGAGTGTTGGGTTACAACTTTAACTCTTCTTCTGATTCTCTTTCCATATCTGTAAAAAGCTTAAATCCTTCCTGTAAAACTCGTAGAAGTATGCTGTCAGACATTGCTTCGTTGTATGATCCGCTAGGAATTCTGTTACCTTTCTCTGTTAGAGGAAAACTCATCTTACGTAAATTAACACCGTTGAGACTAGGCTGGGATCAAGACGTTCCAGATGATATCTGTAAAGAATGGCGTAATTTTTGTCAGGAATTTTCTCAATTGCATGAATTTGAGTTCCCTAGGATGAATCTTGTTGAAACTGAGAAAGTTGACCTCGTAATTTTCTGTGATGCTAGTGAAAGAGCTTTTGGAACCTGTATGTACGGTGTCCAAAAAGAGCGCAGCTCACTTCTTTTCTCTAAGGTTAAAGTTTCACCTCCTAGGCAACGAACTCTTCCTTCTCTAGAACTTCTGGCTGTGTATCTTGCGTACCAGTGTCTTGTTTCTCTGATGAGTGACGTCAATTTTCCCTACACGGTCTCAAGTGTAACTTTTCTTACCGATTCCCAGGTTACCCTGGCTTGGTTATTGAGTGGTAAGCCTCCCCGAAAGAATATTTTTGTCAGTAATAGAATTAAGGATATAGACAGCATGCGACTAACGTTGGAAGGTACAACTAAAGCTTCTTTTCACTATGAATACGTTCCCACCATGTACAATATGGCAGATATGTTAACTCGAGGCATAAAAGCATCAAAGTTTCTCGAGAGTAAAAATGTATGGTTAACAGGTCCTGACTGGATTCGCGAAGGTAAGGACCAGTGGCCCAAGGGCCACTTGGGATGCATTCCCCATCAATTTATAGCCTCTGCATGTATTAATGTTAATGTTGTCCCTCCGTGTAAAGCTCCTATTTTGGAGATTGAACGCTTCTCCTCCTATCCTAAGTTACTAGGTACGGCTGAGAAGGTGTTTAAAGCTGTCGCTATTTTTCGACATGCAGATTTGGGCAATGCAAAATTGCGAGCTTTCCTGTTCCTTATTTCTTCTATGCAAAGTATACACTTTGCAGGCGAGCTCGAGGCCTTGAAAAACAAAAGTCCTCGGCCGCCGCTGTTAGTTAGAACTTTAAACCTTTTTCTCGATTCGCACGGTATCATTCGTTCGAATAGTCGTATTGCGAATGCTGAGGAATTAGACTATAACACTCGCAACCCCATCTTGCTGTCTAGTTCTTCACATTTGACTCATTTACTAATTTCGCACACTCACAAACTTCTTAACCATCAGGGGCTCGACATCACCGTTCAGAAACTTAAGTTAGACGGTTATGTCGTGCCACGCTGCAAGCGCACAGTTCGCGGCGTCTTGGCTAAATGCATTGTATGCAAGAAGCTAAACGCCAAAGCTTTTTCCTATCCCGATCCTCCTGCTTTACCTGACTCGCGTACTAATTTCGTGAGGCCATTTGCCACAACTGGCATGGATTTCTCTGCCCACTTTTGGGTATTAGACCCTTTTGGTCACAAGCAAAAGGTGTACTTACTGTTATTTACGTGTTTTCAGACTAGGGCTATTCACATTGAAGTTCTTCCATCTATGACTTTGGAGGAATTTTGCTTTGCCTTCATTAGATTTACAAACGAAAAGGGCATTCCTAACACTGTTTATTCTGACAATGCTAGAACTTTCTCCGCCGCTCCCGATCTTCTATCGGAAGTGTTAACTTCCTCTTTGTATGAAGAGCGGTTTCGACCTTTTAATATTAAATTCAAAACTATCCCTATCTATAGTCCTCAATTTGGAGCGATATGGGAACGCCTGTTCAAGTCCATAAAGGATTGCATATATAAACTTTTTGGACGTAGCACTTATTCTTATTCTTCCTTCATTACTGTTATTTCTGATATTTCTCTTAACCTTAATCGGCGTCCCCTCTCTTACACTGAGATGGGGGACTCGATTCTACCTATAATGCCCCTTCAATTTCTTCAGCTTTATCCTACATCTAATTCTCTTATTCTGTCCGATGAGCTTCCGGACTTGGAGACTGACGATGTTGAGCATCGCGAGCATTTGCTTACTCTTTTGGAGAGACGCGATGTCATGGTCGCTAAGTTCAGGGAGCTTTGGTATTCTCAGTATCTTGTTTCTTTGCGAGGTCCATATCCTCTGAAATCTTTACCTTTGCAAAATAAATTATTATCTGTGGGTCAAGTGGTACTTGTAAAACACCCGATAAAACCCAGACCATTTTGGGCCTTGGCTCGCATCAGTGCTTTGCTTCCTGGTCGCGACGGCAAAGTCCGTGTTGTAAGAATTATAAGGGCTGATAATACTGAAAGCGCCATCAAAATCTCGTTACTGTACCCACTGGAGTTAGTTGTGACCGATCCTACTCCAGAGGAGGTAGGAGATAGCGCAGACGGGAGTGGTTCGGACGCGGAATCATACCCTCGTTCCGAACCTCCCGCGAGGTTTGAAACTCAAAGGGGTAGTTCTACCTCTGAACACCCTAGAGTTCAGCAGCTTAATTCTTCAAATTCTTTTGATACGGATTCTTCGGTCTTGTCCGAAGAACCGGTAGTTACTCCTGCTGACCGCCCTCTTAGGCAAGCGGCGCGTCAGCAACGTAGTAAATTAACGTATCTTATTAAGAAAGGGCATTTGTAAATCCTTTCAATTATGTGTTATGCGCAGCTATTATTACTTGGTCCTTTACAGTATTGAGCTGGAAGGACATTGCATGTCTTTGTGTATTTCACGGAATTTTCAAATGAAAACTCCGTTTTTTCTTTTGCCGGGATTGTGTCGCAACTCCAGCCTGCTCCTCTTGTATGTCCCATGCAAGTTAATTAATATCTTGTAATATAAGGGACTGGGTCAAAATCAATTCTTAATTGACCTAAAAGAATTATATAAATTAAATATGACAAGCAGGCAATAATGGATTGCTTCCCCTTCCTGGCAACAAACGCGTATGTCGAACATCCTTAATGTGTTCGTTTATCTTTGCGAGCTGCATCCGAAGTCACAACAACGGATTCGGAGCGCACGTGACGTCGAGGCCTTCGCCGGCTGACACGTCAGAAGACAACCACCTATGGAGTCGGCAGCACGTGCCTTGTGCGTTACGACTTCTAAACCGGTCCTGCTTTCGGGCATCTGAGAGCCCGGAGAGCCGGCTATCATTGAGGAAGTGTTCCCTGGACAACTTTTCTTCGAAGTTCAGGTGAGCAATCCTTATTTATTGTCTTTGCTTGTCATATTATCATTTAACTTAATGCAGAAGAGACTATGTCAATGCCAGGTTTATCTGGAAGTTGGCGCTTAGGTGGTTAGCGCGACACACCTTGTACGTTGGATTTTCAAATGCCTTATAACTAACGACAGGACGCCATGACGCTTTCCCCCGGGTAAGACCGGTACCCATTTCAGACACCTGGGTAGAGTGGGGTATTGTGCTTGGAATTTTTCTCCTATACCCAACAGAGAAAATCGCCACTGCCTGCGCCGAGATTCGATCCCGGGTCTCTGCCGTACGGCGGTAGAACCTCTAGCACATGGCTATGGCGGCATTGAGTCAATAATTGACTCAATGTATTGACAAAATCAAATCATTTTGATTTTTTATTGATGGTTCGTCAATATATTGAAACGTCCATTTGGACGCGTCAATATATTGCGTCAATATTTGCCGCCATAGCCATGTGGTATAGGTTCTGCCGCCGTGCGGCAAGGACCCGGGATCGAATCTCGGCGCAGGCAGTGGCGATTTTCTCTGTTGGGTATAGGAGGAAAATTCCAAGCACAATACCCCACTCTACCCAGGTGTCTGAAATGGGTACCGGTCTGTAGCATACCGCTACATAAGCGTAAAAATTTGAAATTTGCCATTCGCACTTAAATAAATTAATTAGTAGCATTAAAAATCTTACTCTAATTTATTATTAATTATTTTCTACTTCTAATTCGTAATCATTGAAGTTTTTGTGTAAATACATGAGACGATAAAATAACAATTGACATTTTTCGAGAGAGAAGCCCTCTGGTGGCAATACTGCGCAAGGCGCGTCTCTGTTTCAAAAAGAGCACTCTTACTTTGGCGGTTGCCTAGCTCGCTCACAGCACTTTTCTCGTGAGTAATCAGTGTTAGAAAATAATCGTGTTCTTTCTTCGTGTTCAGTGAGTATTAATAGTTGACAGTGCAGTGTTATTTGGATACGTAGTTATGCGTAGGAATTGTGATGTAGCATGTTTTCATTCAGTGTTTTTTTTTTTCTTCGCGTATTTTCCGTCTGTGAAATCAACGCTTAGGTTTCCTTTTCCTTTTATCATTGGGGATATATATATTCCTTTTATCCCTTCATTATTGCAAACGATATTTATCAGTAAATTTCAGTAGAATTTATAAATGAACTTTAGGAATTCCTTTTCTCTGTATTCTTGTACCGTTATGGAGATTTTCTAGAGTACATCAAGAAGCTTAAATCTTCATGTTAAGCATTTCCTTAATTACTAAATTCTTAAATTTCATGCCTTGCATTTAAAGCAAGAGCATTTGTATCAGAATCTCTTAATTGATTTTTTCCTATCCTTCCTTAACTTAGCTGGTGTTGGATCTTTAGGATTTTTCTCGGAGGGATCTACTTTATGGGAGTTTTATCATGTACTTTGGGATAACTTCAGTGTGAAATTTCCTTGATGTCTCCTTGGACTGCTCATCCAGCTTCTTGGACTCCTTGCAGGACCTCTACATCATCGCCATACACACAACACTCACAGTTTAGAATCTCCCTGGGTTCCTGAGTGCCATGCTAAATGCTATTCTCACATAAGCTGTGACTTAACTTGCTCCTACCAATATGAGCTGTGACATAATATGCTAAATGCGAAGGACCTGGGCTTACTAGTATCCTAGTATGCTATTGCTAATATGAGCAGTAACTTAACTTGCTCCTGCTAATGTGCTAATGTGCTCACAGGAGCCGGATTTAACTTGCTCACTCACACCTCACCTTATTTTGAGTCATTAGTTCTACCTGAGCTACGTCATTGACCCTCGCTCAATTATCTCAAATTGCCTAATTCAAGTTCCCAAATACAACTCACTCACCCTGCCTACTCCATCGCGTGACGGCCTTCGCCAACGCCAGCCTGGCTCTCCGGCACGGATTGCCCACCTAGACAAGCTCTCCGAGATCAAGATCCAAGCCAGTTCTCCTTGGTTTTCCTTCAATAAACTACACGGCAGGAAAAAGCTGAGTTAACCAAAAATTGTCATTCATTATCCCTCTTATAGTCGCTCAAATTTACTTGTCGAGAGATGTTGTAGTCTTTGCCCGTCAATTCACCCCAGCGGACAATCAGACCTACACAGGTCTCGACCGGGGGAAAGCGTCATGGCGTCCTGGCGTTAGTTATAAGGCATTTGAAAATCCAATGTACAAGGTGATGTGTATCAGGCGTGATTGGAAATAAAGCATCCGTAGATGCCTTCATTATTATTATTATTTATTATAATTTCATTCTGAGCTCTGGAAGTCGTAGTGTATGCACCTATGAAGTTCTCCCTAATGGGGAACTAATTGAATTTGACTTTTAAAGGTTGAATATCGAGGAATTTATCGATTACACCAGGAAGATGTTCTTTTACTACTTTTGGGTCACCAGTGCTCGGGTAAGCACATTGAATTACGAATTGATAAAAATTAGGCCACTGACTCAGAAGGAGTTAGGCGGTATTCGGACGCAATATTTCTAGCGTCTAATAATCCATGAAACAACAAAATTACCACAAGCCAACACCGGGGGAAAATGAGAGAATAGTTTCACTCGCCGGTATGGGATTTATTGAGGAGGAGGTTGAACGCCGACGTGCGAGGCTTGACTCTTGTTCGCGAGACTTCTTGGGGAGAGTCCAAGGAGGTTGAATAACTTCAGACGATTCGTTCAGCTCAGGCTTGTGAAGCGCGTGCTGGAGTGTGAAGTCGATGATGTGTAAGTGTGGGAGGTTCCGACACTAAGTGAGTAGTGAATTGAGTGCTGAGTAGGGAATTTGTTACCGGTTGGGAAAACTCGGTAAGAAATGGGGACTCTCGCCCAAATGGTCTCAACTGGAGATTTTAGCGGCTTAGCTGCAGGGATGCAGGCCTTCCAGTATAGTGAAATTTGAACAGGAGGAACAACTGGGAGAAGAACTCGGAGGAGTGAACCAGGCGGGTGAACCCGGAGGAGGTAAGCTCCTTAAATTACGAGATTAGGGTTTGGTTCCATACGTGTTTGTGAGTGCATGAATGTGTGGTCCAGTAGATCCTGTCAGGGGACATCGTGCTGGATTATTTTGAACAAAAAACGAGTCCATTCATACACATGTGCAAGACTGCGCAAACTGCAACATTAACAGGATAAACCATGGCAGAAGTCTGGTGATAAGAATCAGTCCGCAACTCTAGCGCCCGAGTCGCAGCCTGAATCATCTTAACACCAGAATCAGTGTTCCAGACCAACTGGTCACAAGCTCTATCCTGACATTACAAGCAGCAACACAACTGAGTTTGAATGAACTACAGCCAAAATAATAGCTAAAGCACTGAGGTAATTAGATAATTAATGTACTAAAATATAAGTATGAGAAAAGGTGAAGTCTCTATACTCTATTATTCAGATGAGCAAGAATTGCAGCAGAAGTTACGTAAAAAGGAGCAGCACATAAACAGACACGAAAGTCACAACAACTAAGCTGAGAACAAAGTTACAGTGATTTCAAAAAGGCTCAATTAATTCATGGAAAAATGTTGTCACATAAGAACACTGCTTCTATTCCTAAAAGACATGTCAAATGTAGTTAGGTATTTATAAGGAACAATTATTTATGTGAATTGACTTGAAATGCGTACTACAGAAAATACAAACGCGATTTGCTGCAATATCCTATTTTATTTCTTAAGATTTTTGGACTTTAAACGTTGAGTGTGAAACTAAAAAGAATTCCACACTTGTTTGAATCACGACTTAATTACACAATGCACGACAGTAAATAAAATAACTAAAATTCCAGCTACTGTACTGCCAAAAGTTAATTGAATTACAAGGCTAACAGAACTGGTAAATACACCAGTGCGAAACCATGTAAAAGACACATTCAAGTTGGGATCTGATGCCAAAGTGAATATGCAAGTTTGCACGGCTAAATTAATTCAGGGAAAAACACTGACGAAATGGCGCAGTGAACTTGAATCTTGTGCCTAACTACACCGGCACAGATAAACACAGTGAATGTTCCTAAGACACAATAACGAGCGCTCCCTAACACTGAACAAGTTAAGACACAACACAGGAAAGTTAAGACATAATACCACTTAACATTAACACTTGATACTTACAATTGCCCGCTCTGGGCCCAAGCACTATTCAGGAGGATCTGTACGAGAATGACGACTCTGCCTGAAAAGTCGGCCTTATATGCTTTTTTGAGCGGAAGCTTGCGAAATGGTTCTGCGCGAATGTTTCCAACGGAAGTGACTGACAGAAACGTGATCGGCAAATATTTCGAAACACATTTTTGGTAAAGTTTTGAGTTTAATCGAATTAATTTGGTCTTGTAAAATATAAAAATAATTACATTTGTATAATTTAATTTTAGGATGTTAGTTTTTTAATATTTTATGAAATTAGGCTGAAGTGCGGCTGAGGGCGATCACTACACACCTGAAAATACTTTGAATTTTATTTATGTGTACTCGCAGATCTGTTACTTCTTGCATGCTGGAGTGCGCTGCTACGGATATATGGTACTTTTTATGTCTTATTATGAAAAATATCATTTGAATTTAGTGAACTAATTTTATTCATAATTATTAGCCTATTTATTAACATTCTGTAGGAAAGTAAAAACCGGGACTTTTTCCTTGGAATCGGCGAATTTCGTACGGCTAAATCTGGTACTCTTAACAAAATACGTAGGGCAAGTTATGGCAACCAGGGCTGAGGGTGCTTACAAATTGAAAGACTGAAATCGAGAAAGCAAGCGAGAGAAAAAGATGTCAGCAGGATCTATCACACACAAAAAACGCACAGTTTGCTCCTAAATGTCATGGAGAGATGTCTCTAACAGAAACGAGCAGTACAAGCATGTGTTTGTAACGTTGATTTCATTCCTTCTTCATCCCATTGCTTTGAAACATCTAATCTGTCCCTGTGCGTTGGATTTTTTGAGTTCGAAATGCGAGGTACAGCATTAATTTCGAGTATCAGAAGTTCAGTGTATGCTGGAGAATTGAGCAGTACGCCAACCTTATCGACTGTCGCAAATCCAGCCATTGCTCATTACTAAAGTCCTGCAAGTCCCTCCATATCTTGCATAATAAAGGACAAAGGCTTTGTCTCATTAACACAAGCCTAAATAGTAAAACGCCAAAAATTTATGACAGAGCGAGGCAATGGTGGGAGTGCTTCACTTTTCCTGGCGACTAACATCTTGAACATAAATAATTTGTTCATCTTGTTTCTTGATCGCATCCAAACCCCTATCGACGGATTCGAGCAGGATGAGGTGCAAGCCGCGACTGGCTGGCCATCTCAGACAACGACAAGACTTGGTCGCGAGCGCATGCTCCTATGCGCGCTCTGACCTGTTCCGACCCCTGCATCCGGGGCCTTTTGCCCTAGACAGCCGGCTTAATTGAAGAGGTGTTCGCCTGCAACATTATCTACGAAGATTTGCAGGTGAGCCTCCTTTATTTTGTTTCCTTTGTCATAAAAAAGCGTTTTTACTTGCAGTGTACCCTGACCTCCTTAAGGCCAGTTGGTAAGGCTATGTCTTTTGAGCCAGTTAATTCTGGAAGTTTCGCCGTAATGTCGGACGGCGGGACACGACATCTCACCGCGCACTACCAGGTAGCCAGCTTCTATATATCTGCAACTCTCAAGCCTGAAACAATCTTCGAGTCGGTTTCTCGCTTCAGTCAATCTTCAGTCTTTCTCGCTCGCTCTCTTGCTTGCTTGCAGTGTATGCACTCTCATAAGAATCCATGTTAATCAATTCAAGCTCGCTAGCTTTCTCTCATCAAATCGTTTGGTGTGCAGGCATCCTGACACTTTAGATATTTAATAGCTAGATCTATATGTTTTTGCTTAAACCTTTCTGTAAAGTTTCGATTGTAGATATTAGCTAAAAAAAATCTAGATAGTTTTTTTAGCTTGCTTGATATTATCTTGCGGGAATTACACTTAAGCGATGCATATGATATATTACTCTAAATTAATATTATGCATTCGCTGTAATGTTTACTACTTCATTCTCATAAAATTTGCTGATTTGCTTAACCAAATTATTTGAATAGCGAACTTACCACGTTCAGAACACGTTATGTTCAGATTATGTAGCAGACCAAGACGGCTACTGCCATGTTTTTGGGCCACCATAGTGCAACTTTTAATTGTGATCATGTTAAGATTGGTGGGAATGGTTCAACTTAGGTAGTTATCAACATCCAATCATAAACGTTTACTCGATAGTGTTTTTCGAAGTTGCGAGAGAGGGATAATAAGACACTTTATGGGAAAACTCAGCTTGGATATCTTTATTGAAGGAAGCCGTGAGGACCGATGTCGTGCTTGACTTCGGACGATCTTCTCTTAGATTGGAAACTACGTGCAGGCGAGGTCCGGCGAGCGATGACGTTGGCCAGGTGTGAGTGAGTGTGTTTGTGGAGGTTCACAGTCTGTTTAATTTTAGCGACTGACAGAATATCAATTCCACCCGTGACGTGTGGATGAGTCACTATTTGTGGGTTCAGACTTTAGAATAATTCCACGATGTGAAAAGCAAGTTGTCGTGGTTGAGCGGGTAGATTAGTTAGCCATTAGTTGTAATATACTAGGCTCTACTAGCTCCGAACCAAAGGATTGCAATGTGATATATGACCAAAGGTCAGACAGTCTCACGTCACAGATAGGCAATTTACGTGGTGCAACTCGATGGTTTAGTGAGAGATAATATACCACGTGAATTTACAACTTGTAAAGCTCAGGCCCAGGGAATGTGTGTTGTGGCGTTTGGTGCCGTCGAGGATCTGAAATAATCGAAGACGCTGAATGAGAAGGTTCTCGGAGGTCCATCAAGGAAAAATTCCACAACTGACAATCCCTACACTGCAAATGGTAAAATTCCCATCACGGAGAAAACCCTGAACTTCTTCCATAGATTTAACTCAAAGCTATTAATTTCTTTACAGGCTCGGGAAGAAAATAGGAAGGTTACCAGGTGGCAATGGTTGTTCCTTTATGCTTGAATTACAGTATAAGCATGATAGTACAAGACTTGTGATTTTTAGAGCAGTAATAATCTGTTATTCAATTTTGTGGAATTATGGAAAATACATGTGATTTAAGCACCATGATTCGTGGAATATAAATGAAATACGAAACAACTAAAAAATGCAAGAATATGAATGAATAAATTTCGTACTTTATAATATATCTATATCCGTACGAGAAATAAAAAGGCAGTCCTAAATTCACCCATATGTCAATCATACTGAAAAACACTGCAAGTATATCTTGTAGTAAAAAAGGATAATATCTACCAATAAAAAAAGTGCAATCTTGAACATAAAAATGACATGACACAGCAGTTTACGTTCGGCCATCTTTCCGCGAAAACACCGGCAATCCGCCGTGAGCTCTCACGAAGTATTTGATGAGCGAGTTGCAATATCATAATGACAACTGCAAGTATATCTTTTTGCAGAAAGGAAAAAGACGTGGTTAAACATCTATACTATACTCTTGACACAAGAAATGAACATGACACGCAAAATTCATGCTATGTCATGTTGAGATAGCACTCGGAATGAGCCAGGCTATTTTACGACTTCTACGACTATTTACATGTTTATATAGCACGACACTGTCCAGATCCTTATACTTAAACACAATGCACACTAAAAAATGAACACGATATCTTTTACCAGATTTGCTCTATTTGAACACTTAATTTTTCACTTACAAGAACGCTGTAACGCACAAGCTAAAGACGCACGTGAGAGTGACGCTCAAACAAGGCGTCCCGTGCGGTGTTGCCAATTCCAAAGGCTTCAAACTCGAAAATGTCGACCGTTATTTTATATCTCATGCATTTACACAAAAACTTCAAGGATTACTAATTATAAGTAGAAAATTATTAAAAATAATTTAGAGTAAGATTTTTAATGCAAATAATTATGCTATTTAAGTGCTAATGAGAAATTTTAGAATTATACTCTTTGTAGTGAGTGCTACATTACCCCCCAAGGCGCAGACCGAAAGGTCCACCCGCTGCAATCATTTAAATTGTAGCGGGAAGGAGTTCGAACTACGCGACCACGCCGGGTGTGGCGGTCGGAAAATGTTACTGAGCGGGGAAGCTTCACCAAACGGGTCTGCAAATTTAGATCAGCAAGAGTTCTTGGTACAGGAGTTACTGCAGCGTCTCGTCTGGTCTCTCCAGACTTGTCGCTGTTTTACTAAGAAAGCTAGAATTAGAGTCTACGATAGGATTTGGGATAGGGTTTAAAGGTACAGGCACAAAGATAGGATTACACTCAAGTTGACTAGGCAACAATGCAGCCAACTGAGGAAACTGAGGTGGACGATATGATCGAGTCTCAGTGGAAAGGAAGTTCTGTGGGGAGAATGAAGAGTTAGAAATCACACTATTATCGGAGGTATACGCGACCTTTAATCGATCTATGCTCACAGGGTCGGGTGAACCAGATCTTTCAACGACGAAATACTTTGGCGTCCGTTTTAGTACTTTGAATGGGCCATCATAAGGGCGTGTGAGGGTTGGCTTTATAGCGTCTATGCGAACATACATATGTGTGCAATGTTGCAATGCAGGATCTAATTTGTCCTTTGAGTGAGGCATTCGTGGAGGTACATACTTGATCTAACGCATGCAATCCTTGAGACAGGTTACATATGCGAAACGGTCAGCAGATGAAAATTCAGGCAACGGTTTTGGGTCAACAATGTCGCCCGGGAGGCGAAGCGTCTTCCCATACAACATTTCTGCTGCTGTGCACTGCTGATCCTGCCGATACAAATTCCTAATGCTCAATAATACTACTGGAAGTCTGTCAGTCCAATCGTGACTGCAATTAAAGCAACGCAACGCACTCTTTAAATCTCTGTGGACTCTCTCAATAAGTCCATTCGACTGCGGATGATACGCGGTTGTGTTGGTGTTTGCACAACCTAAAGCGGCGCTAAGCTCACTCCAGAATTTGGAGGTAAATTGTGATCCCCGGTCCTGCGTGACACTTAAGGGAACCCCAAATCTGGAAATCCAATTACTCATGAAAGCGCGAGCTACAGTCTCAGTTTGGGTATCAGGAAGAGGCACGGCCTCAACCCATCGAGTGAACCTATCAATTATGGTTAACAAATAAGAATGACCGTGCGACAAAGGCAACGGATCCACCAAATCTAGGTGTACGGAGTCGAATTTGTGTCCTGCAAATGCACAACTCTGTAGCGCTGCACGATTATATATCACAACTTTGCTACTCTGACATGCATGGCAGTTTTGCACAATTTGTTTGACCTCCTTACGCATCGCTGGCCAGACGAAACGATCGGAAATCAAACGCAAGGTACGGTTAATACCAGGGTGAGAGAGAGAATGATAGTGAAGAATAGCTACTCTGCGGAGAGTCGCAGGCAGGTACAAACGAGAAGGTCGCTCAGCATCACGGTACACGCCGTCAACCAAGGTTAATTTCAAAGAGGTAGTGTTAGAAGGTTTGAGAAGGTCCTGAAGTTCAGGATCCTCCTTCTGGGCATTTGATATATTGCCGAAGGTGATTTCACCACCGGGGTTGATAGAGTTAATCCTTGACAGACAGTCTGCCACTGTATTCTCCAAACCTTTTATAAAGCGGATGTCAGTGGTAAACTGACTAATGAAGGACAGGTGTCGAGCTTCTCTTGGTGAGTGTCGCTCAGAAGGCATTTTGATCGCCGAGGTCAAGGGTTTGTGGTCTGTGTAGATCACGAACTCCCTTGCCTCTAGAGCATAGCGAAAGTGTCTCACAGACAGATAGATAGCAAGGAGTTCCCTACCGAACGCGCTGTAAGCACGCTCAGTGGGCGACAGCTTTTTGGAAAAGAAGGCAAGAGGAGAGATACTAGTCCCTACTTTTTGTTGCAAAACGGCACCTACGGCAGTACTGGAGGCATCAACCACCAAACTGAAGTTAGCATTTGCAAGGGGGTAGGATAATTCAGTCGCGGTAGCTAGCCTGTGCTTAATCTCATCAAAAGCTTTACATGCTGAATCCGTCCACTTGACATCGGTAGATTTACCTTTTTTCTTTGGTTCCAGCAAATCTGACAAGGGCGCTAAGGTTCGAGCGCAATTGCGTATAAAGCGGTGGTAGAAGTTAACAGAACCTAGGAACCTTCTCAGTTCCTTCTGGGTCTGTGGAAGAGGAAAGTTTTTGATCACCTCTACTTTGGAAGGCAAAGGTTTTAGACCTAGGCTAGAGATTTCATGACCTAAGTAAATCAGTGATGGCTTTCCGAGCTCACATTTGGCAGGATTTACCAGGAGTCCATTGTCGGACAATCTTTCAAACACGACCCTAAGATGGTCCTTATGTAGCTCCGGGGTTGCGGATGCCACCAAAATGTCATCCAGATACACATAGGCAAAGGTGAGATCCGAGAAGATCTCAGCCATGTGTCTTTGGAAGGTCTGAGGTGCATTCCTTAGCCCATACGGCATTTTGAGGAATTCAAAGAAACCAAACGGAGTGATTACCGCGGTCTTAGGTATCGCACTTTCCTCAAGTGGAATTTGATGGAAGGCGCTTTGTAGATCTATTTTTGAGAAAATTTGTGCTCCCTCTAAATTTGCACTAAAATCATGTAGGTAAGGGATAGGGTAGCGGTCAGGTAGAGTAACGGCATTCAACCTGCGGAAATCCCCGCACGGTCTGAATTCACCGTTAGCCTTGGGTACTAGCAAGAGAGGGCTAGCCCAAGGGCTTTTGGAACTGCGGATGATGCCGCTGTCTAACATCCTAGCAAATTCTTTCTTGGCTAATGCTAATCGATCAGGCGGTAAGCGTCTAGCTCTAGAGTAAACTGGCGGTCCAGTTGTTTCAATGAAGTGTTTTGTGCTCGTCTGCATATTTTTAGAAGCTAAGTTAGAGTTTGTTAATGCAGGGTATTCTGCGAGGACCTGCTCGAACATGCACTCTTTCTTGAAAGCAACAGAGAAGGAATGCAAGACATTAGTTCTAGTTATGCCACAAGCGGGAATTGAGATCTGTGTCTCCTCGTCCCTAATTTTACGGTTTTTAACATCTACAATTATCCCGTACTTTGCTAAGAAATCCACACCAATAATGGGCTCGTTCACTTCCGCTATGAGGAAGTTAAACGTGAAGTTTCGCCTTAACCCCAGGCTGCACGTGAGTACTCTTTCCCCATAACAAGCTATTGGCGTGCCATTTGCGGCACGTAGTGTCGCCAACAAATTATTGTTTTTGTCTTTCGCCGTGGCTGGGATAATTGACACACTTGAACCTGTGTCTATCAAAAATCGATATTTGGTAGTGGGATCGAAAATGGTTAAGAGGCGAGTAGTCTGGGAGTTAGGCAACGCAGTACTCGCTACTATGCGTCGCTGTTGGCGTTTCCCGAAGTCATTTCGGTATAACGAGGGCAAAATCGTGACCCGCACATGCGTGCTTAGTCACCAAATTTATGATGTGTTGAAACCTTTCATGTAGCACCTTGAATGTATATGTGTATAATACTGATAATGTTACAGTGCTCTTGTGTAAGAATGTATTTAGACAGCACTATGCGTTGAGAACTGAGCTCATGGTTCTTGTGGATCTCTGCTCGTGGTTCTCGGGCTTGGCTGGAGCCTACTCCACCACTACCCTTCGTAATGTAAACGTGTGTCCTGCTGTGTGTACTGATTATACAAACTCCAAGAGTCTCGTCTTCTTAACCTACATCCATTAGGTTATGGGCACAGTAAACCTTCCGATGAAGCAATATCAAGTGAGGTTATCTTAAGTCCCGAAGCGAAAAACAGCCCGGGACAGCGAGAACAGAAGTTGGTGATTTGTTAGTGCTGTGTGAGACAGAAACGGTGAAAGAGAAAGAAACATGGCAGGCTCCGTAAGTGAAAGTGCAAAGAACTGCCTCACGGCTCTTAATGATAAAAACTATCCTACGTGGAAGCTGCAAATGAAGATGATTCTGATGAAGGAAAAACTGTGGAACTTGGTTCGAGGAACGGAAACCATGCCACAGACTACGGACGAGACTGCTCGAAGAAAATTTGAAGAAAGACGTGACAGTGCACTTGCAACAATTGTGCTTGGTGTCGAAACAAGTCAACTTTATTTGTTGGGTGATCCTACTGACCCTGTGCAACTATGGCATAAGATTGAAGATACATTCCAGAAGAAAACTTGGTCTAACAAGTTCAGACTACGCAAAAGACTCTACAACATGAAACTAAAAGAAGACCAAGACTTACAAACTCATCTCAAAGCATTTGTCGAAATATTTGAGTCCTTGAGTGTGATTGATGACGCTGTTGATGAAGAAAGTCGTGTAATAATCTTGCTGTCGTCACTTCCCGACCATTTCTCCACACTGGTGACTGCACTGGAAGCTCATGAAAAACTACCGTCATGGGATATTGTGACAGAGCGTCTTCTGAATGAAGAAGCAAAACTGAAAAACCAAAGTGCTTCAGACTTCAGTGAAAAATCCCTTGTGACCTCCAAATTGAAAAACTCACGATGCTTCGAATGCGGAAAATTGGGACACCTACGTACCAAGTGCTGGATCTATCAAGAAAAATTGAAGAAAGAAGATGGGAACCACACAGAAAACCAAAACAATTTTGTAGCAGGTAAAACAAATTATATCGGTGCATTGTCTGTGATAAATATCAATAATTGTTGGGTAATTGATTCCGGTGCAACAGCACACATGTGTAATAATAGGAATGATTTTTCTTGTATGAATGAGCTATCTAGTCCAATTAACATTGAAGTTGGTGATGGTAGAAACTTGCAAGGTGTTGGTGTAGGTGATGTTGAAGTTATGGTGTTGTTGCCTAAAGGTCGAGTAGATACCTGTGTTGTTAAAAATGTCTTGTATGTACCTGGCTTAGCCTACAATTTACTTTCCGTGCCTCAGATTACAGAAAGTGGAAACTCAGTTTACTTTGACGAAAGCTCATGTAAGATTGTAAATAAAGACGATGAATTAATTGCCTTAGGCAGTAAAGTAGGAAAATTGTATAAACTTAATTGCACCCTTAATTCAGCCGCTAAATGCATGAACGTTTCCTCTGATGAAATTCTGTGGCATAAACGATTTTGTCATCTAGGATTCAATAATCTTAAGAAATTAGCCACTAAGAATCTTGTTAGAGGTTTTGATTGTTCTGTGAGTGGAGATAACATTTTTTGTGAAAACTGTTGTGATGGTAAAAATCATAGGCTTCCGTTCCCCAAAACAAATCACAAAAGGAAACGCCAACCCTTAGAACGTATCCACAGTGATGTGTGTGGCCAGCTTAATCCCATATCACTTGGGAGTGGAAGGTATTTTGTAACCTTCATAGATGACCACTCCAGATATACTTGGGTGTACATTATCAAACATAAGAGTGATGTTTTCAAAGTGTTTCAGGAGTTCAAATCCTTGGTAGAAAATCACTATGATCACAAAATTAAAATTCTGCGCTCCGATAACGGTGGGGAATACATCTCTAATGACTTTGAACAATTCCTAAAAAGGGAAGGAATTATCCATGAAAAAACTGTGCCTAAGACACCTGAACAAAATGGAGTTGCAGAAAGAATGAATAGAACTCTTCTTGACTCTGTCAGAGCTATGCTGTCTGGTTCAAAGTTACCAAAATCATTCTGGGGTGAAGCTATATCAACTGCCGTGTATGTCAAAAATAGGAGCCCTGCTAGTGCATTGAATGATATGACCCCTTATCAGGCCCTTAATGGACACAAGCCCAACGTACAGCACCTCAAAACCTTTGGCTGCAGTGCGTACGCTCGTGTCCCCAAAGATGAGAGGGAAAAACTTGATCCAAAATCTAAACCGTGTGTTCTTGTAGGATATGGAAGTGGATCCAAGGGATATCGTCTGTATGACATAAACAGTAGAAGGATATTTTTGAGTAGAGACGTTATGTTCAATGAATCTCAGCAGATGCCAATTGAGAAGGAGCCTTCAGAAGTAAATGATGGTAATTTTACTCTTCTTCCTCAGGATCCAGAACCAGAAGACTCTGAGGGAGGGGTGGAGCATAGACAGTCAGATGCTGGGATGGAGGGAGTGCAGCCTAGACAATCAGCCAGATATCGACGGGCTCCTGATAGGTTTGGTGAATGGGTGTATTTAATGAAAAATGAGCTTGATATACCATCTTGTGTTCAAGAAGCACTCAGTGGACCAGAAGCAAAACTATGGGAAACAGCTATGGAGAATGAGATGGAGTCTATAAATCAAAACAGAGTATGGTCCCTTGTAGAGTGTCCTAATGACAAAAAACCTATCAAATCAAAGTGGATCTTTAAAAGAAAAACCGGACCCGACGGAAGCATTTGCTCGTACAAAGCTCGCCTTGTGGCTCAGGGCTACTCACAAAAATATGGCATTGACTACGACGAGACCTTCAGTCCCGTGGTTCGATTTGAGTCTGTCAGGACAGTACTAGCTTTGGCTGCCAAATGCAACATGCAAGTCCATCACATGGACGTTGCAACAGCCTTCCTTAATGGAGAACTGATTGAAGAACTATATCTGGTTCAACCTGACGGTTTTATTGTCAAAGGCAAAGAAAATCTGGTGTGTAAACTACAAAAATCGCTCTACGGACTAAAACAAGCTCCTAAGTGTTGGAATACTACACTAGATAGCTATTTGAAGAAACTGGGTTTTGTACAATCTAAGAGTGATGCTTGTATATACACTCGTGTTCAAGATAAGAAACTGTGTATTGTGGCGGTGTATGTAGACGATCTAATAATTGCTTCTGAGTCTGGTGATGAAATAAATCAAATAAAGTTGAGCCTTTCTACCCAATACAAAATGAAAGACCTTGGTGTGCTGAGTTACTTCCTAGGTGTAAGTGTTGTACAATTTAAAAACAATGTCTTCTTGAATCAAACTGCCTACACTGAGGCTCTGTTGTCAAAATTTGGCTTTGATAATTGTAAACCTGTTGCAACTCCCGCCGATGTAAACGTAAATCCGATATGCTCCCAAAATGATGTCGTATTTGACCCTGCCACTTATCAAAGTGCTGTAGGTAGCCTTTTGTATTTGTCAACCAGAACTCGACCTGACATTGCATTCGCAGTGAATAATGTTGCTAAATACAGCTCCAAACCTCTTGAACAGCATTGGATGTGTGTTAAGAGAATATTCAGGTACCTGAGAGGCACCTCTAAACTAGGTCTCTTGTATAGCAAATGTTCTGATACTTGCATTGGTTATTCAGATGCTGACTGGGCTGGTGATAAAAATGACCGAAAGTCTACCTCTGGTTACTGTTTCACCCTCAGTAATTCGGTAATTACGTGGAGATCTAACAAACAAACTTGTGTAGCCCTCTCAACTGCAGAAGCCGAATACGTTGCTCTTGCCGGTGCGGCTCAAGAGGCTGTCTGGTTAAAGCACTTACTCAGTGATCTAAATTTTGGGACTATGGAACCAATGGTTATAAACGAAGACAACCAGTCAGCCATCTGTCTTGCCAACAATCCCAAATATCATGGGAGGAGCAAGCACATCGATATTAAGTTTCACTATGTACGGGATCTTGTAAGTAACAAAGATATAGACGTAGTGTATTGCCCTACCGACGAAATGCTCGCCGACATATTCACCAAGAACCTGCCGATAGAAAAGTTCTCTAGACTAAGAACGAAGTTAGGAATGGTCTCATCTGACACACATTCAATGTGAGAAGGAGTGTTGAAACCTTTCATGTAGCACCTTGAATGTATATGTGTATAATACTGATAATGTTACAGTGCTCTTGTGTAAGAATGTATTTAGACAGCACTATGCGTTGAGAACTGAGCTCATGGTTCTTGTGGATCTCTGCTCGTGGTTCTCGGGCTTGGCTGGAGCCTACTCCACCACTACCCTTCGTAATGTAAACGTGTGTCCTGCTGTGTGTACTGATTATACAAACTCCAAGAGTCTCGTCTTCTTAACCTACATCCATTATGATGGTACCAACATAAATTACTATTAGCATCGCGAGAGCGCGATCTAAAGTGGCGGTTTTGATTTGACCTATCATAAGATCTACCTCTATCAAAACGTTGAGGAGGAGGATAGTCATAGGGATAGTCGTAGGCATGGTAACGTGAGAAATTCCTTGGGCCTGGCTGGATATGAGCTACACTATGACCTAACTGGCAATTCTGGAAAGCTTGCTTCAACTCTGCGATCTCGCATTGCATTGTATCCATTGCCGCTGAGGATTGATTATTAGCAGTATTTGACGGGCTAAAATTCGCAGCTGATGCGTTCAAGGAAGCTACCTGCGGTGCTTGTGACATATTTAGGTTTTGCATCACTGTCTCAGTGGCTTGAGCTAGCGTCTCGAGGCTTTCGTTCGGACCGACCATCGACAGGAAAGGCCGCACATTAGTCGGCAGTTTGTTCATAAACACTTCTCTGAGAAATCCCTCAGCTACGCCAACACCGGCTGCTAGTTTTCTAAGTTCCTTAACTAACGAAGTAGGGGAGAAAATGACAGAGACAGGTGGAATTGCCGAGGCATCCACAAGAGACCTGTACGTGTACGTATATAGGTGTATGTGCGCATATGGGTGTGTATATGTGCACGTACAACTGTGTGCACTAGAGTAGATGAACCAGTCGAAGGTGCATTTTATGTCATTCCTCTCCGTTTCTGTGCAAGCATCAAACTAGACCGTCATGGTACCTATGTGTGTGTGTGTTGATCAATTACAGACATTCTGCACCAAAGTAAAAAGATAATGTATTTTTTCTAATATGAAATTGTAAAGCATCCATGTAAAAAAAAAATAAATTCGTTGTGTGATCATCCATTTATACTGCAGTAATATACTTATTCGGCCTATAGTTATATGCTTATAATAATGTGATACCTATGTTTGTTTATCAATTGACGACAATTTGCGCCATATTTCAAAGATAATGTGATTTTTTTTTTCTAATATGAAACCATTATAGGACATTAAGGTTTTCTTTCTTATTCACGTCCCACAATCGTTTTCATGTTTCTGACTTAAGTAGACTGTTTTGTGCCACTATTTTTAGTACGAAATTTTATAAAATTCATGCTATAATAAAAGATATTTTCTCCGTTTCCCTCGATTGGAATTCTGATTTATACTGACTAGTTTACGCTGATATTTGCGCACATGCTTACTTGTGTAAATGTGTACGTGTCCACGCTATGCGTATGACACTCTGTAGAATGCGTATGTATTGCCTCGATGTATAGAAATGCATTTGCGTATGCTTACGAGTCAGGTGTAAATATGTGCGTGGGTATATGTGTGCATGTGTATGTGTAAATATTTACATGTATACGTGCATATATGTGTGTACTAGACTGACAACTAGCATTTTACTAGAGATAATGGTCATTTTTTCAGTGCACTCTCAACTTGTAACATTACCTAACTCGTCATATCTTTAGTATTGTAAAGCATTCATGTAAAAACTATACATTTGTTGTGCGATCATCCATTTATATTTAAATAAAATGCTTGTTAACTAATGACCGTTATGTTAAAATTGTTGAATCAGAAATGCAAAACCTATAATCTTCTTGGTCCTCTTGCTTATATGTACACACGTGTGTGTCCATGTTAACGAAACCGGTGTTTTTCGTAACCTAGGCACACACATGGCCGTAAAACGCGTGTATATATATGTGTGTGTGTGTGTATGTGTGTGAGTGTGTGTATGGATATATACACACATGCATACGTATATGTACATATGTGTGTATGTGGGTATATATTTATATATATATTTCTTTTTTTTATGCTTCCTCAAAATGACACTTGTAAACATTGACCGAAACAAGCGATTTCATATATTATTTCCTGGCGTCAAGAATTGCGAAGTCTTATGTCATGTACATGTAAACTGTCAAAAGTGTTTTCACCCCACAATGAAAATGCATCGTCCATGAAATTGTGTTATCTCTTACAATTTTCATTACATGTATTATCAGATGTAGATTAAGCTAGATTAGGAGTTCATTGCCCTCAATCATTTCTTTTGACTAGTGACACGAGTTTTTCAATACTCGTGTGTGTGTATCATCTAAGTGTAAAATTTTAAGATATTTTAAAAACCAATGATGGTACTTTTGTACCATCTCTATTGGAAATAAACCATTTTTTTTTCTTTTTTATGTGTACATATATGTGTATATATTTACATGTATGTGTGCACATATGTGTGTACCAAACTGACAACTAGCATTTTACTAGAGATAATGTTCATTTTCTGTTCACTCTCAACTTGTAACATTACCTAACTCGTCATCTCTTTATTATTGCAAAGCATTCATGTACCAACTATACATTTGTTGTACGATCATCCATTTATATTTAAATAAAATGCTTATTAACTAACGACCGTTATGTTAAAATTGTTGAATTAGAAATACAAAACTTATAATCTTCTTGGTCCTCATGCTTATGCGTACATACATATATATATATATCTGTATGTGTGTGCGTATGTATGTATATATGTATGTACGTATATATATGTATATGGATTTGTATTTATATATATATATATTTTTTTCATGCTTCCTTAAAATGACACTTTTGAACATTTGCCGAAACAAGCGATTCATATATTATTTCCTGGCATCAATAATTGCGAAGTTTTATGTCATGTACATGTAAACTGTCAAAAGTTTTTTCACCCCACAATGAAAATGCATCGTCCATGAATTTGCGTTATCTCTTATAATTATCATTACATGTATTGTCAAATGTAGATTAAGCAAGATTAGGAGTACATTGCCCTCAATCATTTATTTTCGACTAGTGACACGAGTTTTTCAATACTCGTGTGTGTGTATCATCTAAGTGTATTAATTTTAAGATATTTAAAAACCAATGATTGTAATATTGTACAATCTCTATTGGAAATAAAGTTTTTTCTTTCTTCTTTCTTTCTTTCTTGTCCGCGTCGGACAACTGTAATTTTTCGAGGATTTTACTTTTCAAGATCCCGTAAGGATTCATAGCAGGCGGATTTACTATTAGTTCATTTGAGTCGCCTAACATTTGCGTGGGCACAGCAGCTTTTAATGCATGAAACATATCTGAAGAATTGGTGATTTTATTGTATCGAAATATAGCCTCAACTTGGTTGAAACAAGTTTGGCTTTCTGCTGGTATGAAAGGAGGAAGGGTAATAGGCTTAGTGCGCGCTGGATCTGCACCATTCTCTGTGTCGGGCATACAGGCAATTTTTGTTTTGAATGCAAAATTAGGCTATAACGGCACGGAATTTACGTAATCAACGCCTAATAACTTTGGTATTAAAGTGTCAAAGATTTGCGTTTCTAGTTACCTATTCAATCATTCAAACAAAGTTGAAACGGAAAGAAAGAAAAAATGGAAACGAAAATTTTTACGGTAGTCAGAAATAAGCGTAAAGCACGGAAATAAGGGGAAGAAAAAAAATTTTCCTACCTACTGTGGCACAAAAGACAAAAGACAGAATTGCACTGAGAAAAAAAAATTTTGAGCTGCTCAGAGAACGTTAGCACAGTACATCCATGGAAAATTCTCAAGGAATACTACGACAATGGGAACTTATCATTACAATGATATGCCAACATTATCCTCTCTCACGTTTTCTCAAACACTTATCGAGTTGAATAGTTTTGTTTTAAGCTTGAAAGCTGGGTCACTCTGGGTTGTCACCAGTGTTAAGATTGGTGGGAATGGTTCAACTTAGGTAGTTATTAACATCCAATCATAAACGTTTACTCGATAGTGTTTTTTGAAGTTGCGAGAGAGGAATAATAAGACACTTTATGGGAAAACTCAGCTTGGATATCTTTATTGAAGGAAGCCGTGAGGACCGATGTCGTGCTTGACTTCGGACGATCTTCTCTTAGATGGGAAACTCCGTGCAGGCGTGTCCGGCGAGCGATGACATTGGCCAGGTGTAAGTGAGTGTGTTTGTGGAGGTTCACAGTCTGTTTAATTTTAGCGACTGACAGAATATCAATTCCACCCGTGACGTGTGGATGAGTCACTGAACTGTCTAGAGATGGTAAACGCATTGTGCTTGGAACGGTGTATAGGCCTCCTACAGCCTGTCCTATATCCTTCCTGAATGAGCTGAATCGTATTATTTCTCAGTTCAACAGGCCCTTATACAATGACATAATAATATGCGGTGACTTCAATTATGATCTACTGAAACATGAAAGCTATGAACCAATCTCTAATTTCCTAACAACCTTTCAGTCTCAATCCTTCCTTCCGATCATTACAAAGCCTACACGAATAACCTCAGAGTGTGCTACGCTGCTTGACAATATCTTTATGACAGACCCAAGTGATTTTCTTGCTGGAATAATTACTTCTGACTTATCAGATCACTTCCCAGTTTTTCTTATTAAGAAAAATGTCTATATTGCTTGCACCAAGGCACGGGCTGAAACTTACTCATATCGTAAAATAAACGAATCAAATCTTGAAGAAATGCGCACCGTTCTAGAAGAATCAATGCCTACATTGCACATCTCTCAACAAAATTATAATGCTACGAGCATTGATGAAGCAGTAGTAAAGTTGACTGAAACTATAATGACCGCATACAATCAGTGTTGCCCAATTGTAACTCGTACGGTTACCCCGAAAAATAAACAAAAGCCCTGGATTACTAGAGACATCGTAATAAATATAAAGAAACGTCAAGCGTACCTAGCCCTCCTTTGCGAAGGGCGAATATCTAGAGAAACATATAACCGATTCAGAAACTATGTAACAAACCAGATAAGAACATCAAAAAAGAACTACTTTACGCTCAAGTTTACTCAATTCAAAACTGACGTTAAAAAGACTTGGCATCTCCTTAACTCTTGCTGTAAACCGAATAATGCCGATAAAAAGAAAATTGAATATGTCATTCAAGATAATGTGAAATACCATGAGAAGAAAGAAATTGCTAATCTCTTTAAGAACTTCTTCGTAAACGTAGGGAAAACTATAGCTGATGGTATTCCAAGTAAACCTACTGATCACCTGGAATTTATGGATCATATTCGAGAACCCAACTCCTTTTTCTTTACGCCTACAAAGTCCTCCGATGTAATTACGTGCATAAACAACATGAAAAATAAATCGAGTGGGCTACAAACGTTTCCGACTAAAGTACTTAGAGTTAATGCTGACATTGTAGCCCCGCTGATATCAAATATTATTAACCAGTCTCTCTCACTAGGCACTTTCCCGAACTCCCTCAAAGTTGCTAGAGTAACCCCTATCTTTAAAAGTGGTGAAAAAACCTGTGTAAACAATTATCGACCTATCTCCGTACTACCAATTATTAGCAAAGTATTCGAAAAGATTGTGTATAAAAAAGTGTACTCTTATTTTGAACAAAAATCATTTCTTTACGATAAACAATACGGCTTTCGCTCTAAAAAATCAACAACACAGGCTATATTAAATCATTTACAATTCCTTTATTCTAATATAGATGAAGGAAAGCCTGTCTTCTCTGTATTTCTTGACTTTCGAAAAGCATTCGATTGTGTGGACCATAAAATACTACTCTCGAAACTACTCTGTTATGGCATTCGAGGGATTGCCCATGATTGGTTCAGATCATACCTAACAAATCGGAAGCAATACGTTGTCATTGACGACGCAAAATCAGACCCACAGACAATTAGCCATGGAGTTCCACAAGGATCTGTTCTTGGGCCTCTCCTGTTTCTGATTTTTATCAATGATATTGTAAAATCTACATCATTCTTCAAATTCATACTTTTTGCCGATGACAGTACGCTTTCTGCGGTCCTTCCGAACCAAAATCCCGCTATGATTGTGGAGAGTATAAATAATGAACTTCATAAGGTTTCATCGTGGCTCAAAGCTAATAAAATAAGCCTTAATATTGATAAAACCAATTATATTACATTCTCATACAAGAAAGATGTATCTCTCCCATGCATTAAAATTGGCGAAGGTGAAATCGAAGAAACCAACTCATGTAAGTTTCTGGGCATCATAATAGATAAACATCTGACCTTCAAAGAGCACATCACTCATATTAGTTCTAAATTATCAAAATCCATCGGAATCCTGAATAAAGTTAAAAATTTTCTGCCTGAAACAGCTTTACAAATGCTCTACCGAACGCTTATTTCTCCATACTTGCAATACGGAATAGAAACGTGGTACGGAACTGATAAAAATAAAACCAACAAAATTTTTACTCTGCAGAAAAGAGCTGTCAGAGCAGTAAAGAACCTAGAATATAATGCTCACACAAATGATTCTTTCAAAAATTTACAAATACTTAAACTTTCGGATCTCTACAAAATCTCCACGTGTAATTTCATTTACAAATTATTAAGAAATGATGGCGACAATAGCCTAAGACAATTATTGACTGCGCAAACTGGTCATCACGACCATTTAACCCGAAATAGAAGTAAATTCATGCTTCCTTATTATTCGAAGGCCCGGTCGCAACACAGTATCCTCTTCGTTGGAACCAAAACTTGGAACTCTATACCTGCGG
Organism: Morinoia aosen; assembly: GCA_030386875.1. Taxonomy (NCBI): domain Eukaryota; kingdom Metazoa; phylum Arthropoda; class Malacostraca; order Amphipoda; family Talitridae; genus Morinoia; species Morinoia aosen. The sequence goes on along the minus strand of CM059561.1, from coordinate 91,045,313 downwards.
AGATCCTTAAATGTAATTCGTACAAAGTATTCAAAAGACATCTTGAGTCTCACTTCCTATCAGAATACTAGTCGTGTAAGATCACCATGTCAAATCTTGCCTCCTTTATGTAACTAATGATAATGTAAAAATGTAACTTGCTTTGGGTAACATAACCGATCTTCAGTCTGCTCTTGAATCGTTTTATCGAACATACTGTTAAATATAGCCGATTTGACCTATATTGTAAAATACAGCATAAAATATCGAGTAAATTATCTCAATGATCAGTCTAATGCGAAACTAGGTTAAGTAAACTAGGTTAAACATTATTGTACACCTTAGAATAACGTGATGATAGGATGCCCTAGAAGTCGCTGAACTTGTTCGGGCCCACAGGTAGCTATACTCAAATTTAACCATTGTACTAGACTTAAGAAACATTCTACCTCTGTATCACCTGTGGTAAATAAATTGTTTAATTGTTTAAAATTGTTTAACTATTTGTGGGTTCAGACTTTAGAATAATTCCACGATGTGAAAAGCAAGTTGTCGTGGTTGAGCGGGTAGATTAGTTAGCAATTAGTTGTAATATACTAGGCTCTACTAGGTCCGAACCAAGTGATTGCAATGTGATATATGACCAAAGGTCAGACCGTCTCACGTCACAGATAGGCAATTTACGTGGTGTAACTCGATGGTTCAGTGAGAGATAATATACCACGTGAATTTACAACTTGTAAAGCTCAGGCCAAGGGAATGTGTGTTGTGGCGTTTGATGCCGTCGAGGATCTGAAATAATCGAAGACGCTGAATGAGAAGGTTCTCGGAGAGGCATCAAGGAAAAATTCCACAACTGATAATCCCTACACTGCAAATGGTAAAATTCCCATCACGGAGAAAACCCTGAACTTTTTCCATAGATTTAACTCAAAGCTATTAATTTCTTTACAGGCTCAGGAAGAAAATAGGAAGGTTACCAGCTGGAATGGCTGTTCCTTTATGCTTGAATTACAGTATAAGCATGATAGTACAAGACTTGTGATTTTTAGAGCAGTAATAATCTGTTATTCAATTTTGTGGAATTATGGAAAATACATGTGATTTAAGCACCATGATTCGTGGAATATAAATGATTTACGAAACAACTAAAAAATGCAAGAATATGAATGAATAAATTTCGTACTCTATAATATATCTATATCCGTACGAGAAATAAAAAGGCAGTCCTAAATTCACCCATATGTCAATCATACTGAAAAACACTGCAAGTATATCTTGTAGTAAAAAAGGATAATATCTACCCCTAAATAAAGTGCAATCTTGAACATAAAAATGACATGACACAGCAGTTTACGTTCGGCCATCTTTCCGCGAAAACACCGGCAATCCGCCGTGAGCTCTCACGAAGTATTTGATGAGCGAGTCGCAATATCATAATGACAACTGCAAGTATATCTTTTTGCAGTAAGGAAAAAGACGTGGTTAAACATCTATACTATACTCTTGACACAAGAAATGAACATGACACGCAAAATTCATGCTATGTCATGTTGAGATAGCACTCGGAACGAGCCAGGCTATTTTACGACTTCTACGACTATTTACATGTTTATATAGCACGACGCTGTCCAGATCCTTATACTTAAACACAATGCACACTAAAAAATGAACACGATATCTTTTACCAGATTTGCTCTATTTGAACACTTAATTTTTCACTTACAAGAACGCTGTAACGCACAAGCTAAAGACGCACGTGAGAGTGACGCTCAAACAAGGCGTCCCGCGCGGTGTTGCCAATTCCAAAGGCTTCAAACTCGAAAATGTCGACCGTTATTTTATATCTCATGCATTTACACAAAAACCTCAAGGATTACTAATTATAAGTAGAAAATTATTAATAATAATTTAGAGTAAGATTTTTAATGCCAATAATTATGCTATTTAAGTGCTAATGAGAAATTTTAGAATTATACTCTTTGTAGCTAGTGCTACAATCATATGGTTGTTATGTCAAAGCTCATCTCCAACTGCAAACCTATTAATGATGTTTAAATGCATCCAACAAAATGCACAAACATTATCAAAAATGTATTGTATCCTCATTTCGAAAAACTGACCAATGATAATGGCAACAATAAGTTCAGTTCATTATTGGACGAAAGTAATGATATTTAAATCATGAAACTACTTGGGGTATCAGTTATATGTATACTACAGCGGTATATCTGAAAAGGGAAATCAACTTAGGAATTGCAGAATAAGTAAAATGTGATACAGATAGAATTGTGACAGCCTTAAAACAATTGTTGATAAGTAAGTATCTGAGCATTGATAATTGCATTGCTAAAGGGACTGACATCCCCAGTCGCCAAATATCTCAGCGTGAGCGACAGCCGTTGGCTAGGTGATATCGGTTCTCGCATGTTTGTTGATTCTTTTTGTATATATGGAGTGAAGAGATGGAAAAGTTGATCAAATGATGTAGTGTCCATTCGAAGATAATTCTTGAAATCTTCTGGCTCATTTGAACGTAGTTCTTTCAGCAATGCGTCGATTCCGAATATTCTGCCACGTTCCCTGAGCCAGTTTTTGGCCCATGTCTTGCTTTTACGCGGGGATTTTCTTGAAGTTGAAATTGCCAACGCGAGCTCTACAATGGTAATTACTTCGTCGTTTATCACGGACGGCATCCGCAGAGCAAATGACTGGTTTTCATCAATTACATTGATGCAAAGATTGACGCCGCAAGTGGGCAACAAAAAATCTCATCAATATATTGAGTCAATGATATTGACAATTAAATTGATCGTCTATGGGCTCAAACTGATTTTATTGCGTCAATACATTGAGTCAATTAATTGAAGGTCGTCAATCAAGCCCACTGACGATCAATATAATTGTCAATATTCATTATTGTCAATTATATTGACAATAAAATTGATCGTCTGTGGGCCGCTTTAGTGGGCAGAAATAAAATCTCGTCAATATATTGAGTCAATGATATTGACAATTAAATTGATCGTCTATGGGCCGCTTTACGCGTCTGTTACGCATGGGAACATATGTACATGTTCTCCATGACGAAGCTTTACGTTAAATTTTCATAGGAAATGGCAAGTGCTGTCAGATAATTAGGATGGATTAGATTTTAAAATTGATTAATAAGTAATTTATGTAGAATGAATAAGATCCAAAGTGTCTAAGGAAAGAGTTAAATATACCAAAAGAAATGGAAGTGTTTGGCAGTACGGCTTGCTTTGGGATGCCTGGTGACGTGGCACTCGCTGGCTGAACGGAGCTTTTCGACGTTTTAACGGCTGGCGATGTCTGGGCGAGGATCGTAGAGCTTAGCATATGCTGCGCTTTTCGATGAGAATATATTTTCGATGACGGATCTTTTCAAAATGATGGTTGTTAGGCCAGACAACCCTTCTTTGTAACGTTTAACGTAACTTTGTAACGTAACTCTAATCCGAAAGCCACCTCGAAGCCCGCTGTTGCGTGGGGTGGCCGCTGGTAGCTTAAAGCTAGTGTGGTGGGGTACAAGCGAACTGCTTGTTGAGATCATCACAGGTGCCATGTGTTGTTTTCAAGTTTCCGAGTGTCTCAGTATAGGGTTTGATTTTTCTACCATATTTTGTTATGGTTTCTTGTCTAGGAGTCACCAGGGCCGGAATGCAGGTGAATCCCGCCGTTGCGTGAGGTAGCTGCTTAACCCCCCTTCCACCGGCAGGCCGCAGCGGAAACGGTATCGAAACGGTTTTCTGAAAACGACAGAAATTTCTTGAGTCCGACTTTAGACTTCAGTCCACCACTCGTAACTTTTGAAAAAACGCACCTATTGACTTGAAATTATTTCAAACGAAAGAACAAAACATTTTCTATAAAAATATTATATATACATTCCTGAAATTTTCTGAAAAATGCAGAAATTTTTCGATAAAACTGTCCGATTCGCGCGCCGTCAAAAGACTTTAGTTGACCCTTTCGCGCTCGCGATGGCGCATCAGTCAAACATTTTTATCGAAGAACTTCTGTACTTTTCAGGAAAATTTTTGGGGTCTGTTTATAATATTTTACAAAAATGTTGTGTTCTTTTGTTTAAGGGTAATTTCAAGTCGATAGCTGCATTCTTTTAAAATTTACGAGTGGTGGACTTGAGTCTTTTGACGGCGCGCGAGTCGGACAGGTTTCTCGAATAATTTCTGTACTTTTTACAAAACTTTTTGGATTGTGTTTGTAATATTTTTATAGAAAATATTTTGCTTTTTTGTTTGAAAATAATTTCAAGTCTATAGGCGCATTCCTTCAAAAGTAACGAGTGGTGTACTGAAGTCTAAAGTCGGACTCAAGAAATTATCAAGAAATTTCTCTACTTTTCCTGAAAACCGTTTCGATACCGTCTCGGCTGCGGCCTGCCGGTCCCCCTTCCTCTTTATTAAGTATTAAGTCGGTTTTCCGAAAACACTAGGTCTGGAGCAATTATTAAACAAGGTTTGATTAACGCCCCTAATAATTTTCTGAGCTATTTTGAAATTATTTCATCAAGAGCACCAGTGAGATGGTTGGAGTGACGCGTACTGGGCTCGTCGATGAGTCATCGGGGTTACTGAGTGACTTGTGTCCTGAAGCATACTTGTGAAAATACTTTTCGGTTACCACACACTTAGCTATATATTTTTTCTTTTCTAATACTGTACATTAGTTTTTGATATTTATTGTTATTTGGTTTAGCTTTGTTACTTACTTATAATAGGTTTACTTTACAACTTAAAATACTAAGACTAAGTTATCATTAATCCTAATACCAATGCTTACTTGATTTTCAGAATTCTTAACATTTTTCTATCACCCCTCCATTACCCCCGAAAAATTGCTAAATTACCCTCAGGGGGTAATTTACCCCCAGGTTGGGAACCAATGCTCTACGGCAATCGCTAGCGTATAGTGAACTACAGGCTGTTTTGTTAAATACGGGACCAAAAAAATCTTGATAACTTTTGATACAATGAATGAATTTTTAGAACAGAACTGCAATAGAATCCTAAGATGTATATCCTTGCTTTTGGTACCTTCGTAGTTATGATACAACAGGCAAAGTAAGAATCAGAAGACACTGTAAAATTTATTCTACTATGAAACTGCCGCCAAGATGACGAACTGGACAAAAGAACAGTTAGCTTTCATAAGCACTGAATACCTGTCTAATGGTAGGAGTTTTGTATTTGGATTGTCCTAGTGCTAGAACAATCTAACCTAATAATACCCGTTGTGTGTTTATTTATATATTTGTTTGATGTCCGCTTCTTAAGAAACAAAGGATGTCTGAGTTTGCAGTATCATGGATACCGGGTTCCTCAGTTTACCATTAAAAGACGACCTTTACATGTATTGATATGCTTGAATTGTACCAGGATGTGTTCGTTTAGGATAGGTTAGCATAAGTTAGGGAAGGTTGACAAAATTTTTGCACTGGTCCACCGAGGAATTTTCACGGGTCCGAGTAAATTCCACCGGTCCTGCTACTACCTAACAATACCCATGGTTTCTTTGTTTTGAGTCAGCTTCTTTCATTTCTCTGTCATGCTTATAAAGTAAGCCATGATTACCGTATCTGTGACACGAGTTTCACCAGTGCGCAAGTACAATAATATTTTTATCACGGGTACTGTTTGGACAGAAATTTTGGTTAGTCATCCACGTCTGGAAAGTTTGTTCAAGAAAGATATTGAATCCCGTCATTTTTGGCCGGCCGTGCACACTAGTGCTACAATAATGCTCCATTGTATCATGAATACTTAGGTAAAAATAAAAATAAAATAAAAGATATAAATCTCAGGTTTCTACTGTAGTTTTGTTTTCAAAATTCCGTTCATTGTATCAAAAGTTATTGAAGATATTTTTAGGTCCCGTATTTAAAATATGCTCTGTATAGGATTTGACTGTGCACTACGACAGAACTGAAGTGATAGTCAACCTGACTCGTGAGGTGAGTAAGCGCGCAATTATTGAATTTCATACGCACTAATAATTAACAATTTAACTCCTTGGAACATCAGCACTTATGAGATGATACTCTTTGCGAAAACGAACGGAAACTAATTGGTAGAAATCCACTCTACTCTTTCAATCCAAATAATTATAAAAAATAATTAGATTAGAGTAAACGTTAGTTTACGGCTCATTAACCACAACGCTTAGCATGGAGTCAAGGGAACGAGGAAGCTATGCTTAAGAGTTGTTCCCATACACCAGCGCCTCGATTCAGCAAGTTATGAAAAAAAGTTGCTGAACAAGATTAAATTTGAAGGAAAAATAGTAGGTGATGAAAAGCAGGACTACAGGGAACCGAAGAAAAATAATGTGAAATAAAACAAAAACTAATCCTATTTCAACAGAGGAAGGCCTACCTAACATTCACTACGCCTCAAATGGTAATACTATACGACTCACCTCTAGAACACAATCCTAACTTTATATCACTCTTATCCAAGGTTTAGGCCAAGTAAGAGAGAAAGGAGATGGAGTTAGGAAAACACAGTTTAGTAAGGACAACAAGTACTTGTGTAAATAGAGGTAGTATAGTATACTTAGCCTCAACCATAAAGAATGCATACCTGGTTGACATGAACTGAAGACTCGACCAAGTCAAGGAATAATCTGACGCTCGGACTTCTGCGTCCCCAGGAGACGACCATTCCCTGTCGCTAATTCTATTTGCCAATGCTGCCGTAATGCCTCTTAATAGTGACTTATATTTCACTCGGTATCACAGCATCATTCAATGATGAAGTATCATTCAGATATATGTTTTTTCAAAGAAAGTTCAGATGACCATTTAGTTACGAGTGTTTGGGAGACTGCAGTGCGTCCAACTATACCTACGCAAGTATGCTGGTATTATGCTTCAGAGTTCCCACATGTATGTGTTATAATGTGTAACATTTAAAAGACAAGGGCGTGTCTAGTGAATACGAGTGAGTAAAACTGAGCCTGAGTTTGCGGGGCTGTACCAGAATTTCTATATAGAATTGGTCTGAGCTGCAAAACCATCATCATTTTATCATTTGCGGTTGTCATAAGTGAGTCATGCCAGTGCAAAAGAAGGTCGGAGTGAGCTAAATTCTATATTTAAGTCTTAGGTCTCACTGATAGTGAACGCCAGTCATCTACCTTTCCTGATTTTTAAACACCGTCAGATATCACAAGACGAGTATCAAACTTGAAATTTCTACTCTAGTTTTCAACCTGAACAGGAAAGACACTGTTCATCAAACTCAAGTAGTCTCCCATCTTCCCCGTGCATTGCTAAGGAAAAATATCATTGTAAGTTCTGCACCAAATTAAAAAGAGAAGTTGATTCTGGATAGAAGATATTTTTTCTCTTGGTAGACCTTATTTTCAAAATTGAAGATGTTTTAAATTCAACATGGCTGTTACGGGCGAATGCAATGGACATTATAACGTCCTGCTAAGAGTATTTAGTTAAAAGAACTTCAATATCATCTGCAGAATAGTCACTAAAATAAACAGCAATTTCAGAACAGCTGTCAAACGTATGAGTTTCCTTCTTCCTTTCAATGACACTGAAGAAAATAACACTGACAAAATGGTTTTTAAATCAGAAGCGCGAGACCACGCATTGTTTATCTATTAGTACTCCTCGTATGGTACGTTGGTCTAAGTACGTCTTGTATTAAGAAATGTTTAAAAGCCAATATGCTGGCATGTATCTCATGTGTCAACTTTTTTGGAAATAAACAGTTTTTCTTTCTTTCATACACAAATTTTTGTTACTAACAGAGAACTTAGTCCGAAATACTAAAGGCATCGTATTCGGAATAAAAATTTTAAAAAATCTACTCATTATTCACTTTCATTGAATGATGTTGCATGGGTTTACATCGAAAAATCTTTCATGAAGCAGCTTATGGGAAATGAACCTTTTTTCTCACTTTCTTTCTTCAAGGTGTTTAACTGCTAAGCAGATAGCAATTAACTCTCCGTCGTTCGTGCTATAGTTGCATTGCGTGTCATCTAACTTTTTTTAAAAGAATGCCACTGGTAGTTGCTCTCCTTCGATTTCATGTTGTAAAACAGCCCCTACCGCGTTGGCTGAGGCGTCCGTAACTAGGATTTTCTGGCCTTCTGGGGCTGGGTGCGCCAACATGGTGAGATGGGAGATCTTATTTTTCAATATTTCGAAAACTGGATCTTGCTCAGATGACCAACTGATGATTTTTTTTTAATTCTGTGAATAGCCTTTTTTTTATCTCAGTGATGGATTGCATTTTCTCTGCTGCAGCTGGAAGGAATCGATGATAGTAATTGACTATCCTCAGAAACTGTCGTAATTTTTTGATAGTTGACGGTCGTGAGAAGTTACAGATAGCTTCGATTTTCTGTGGAAGCGGCGAGATCCCTCGAGCTGATACTCTATGCCCGAGGAAGTCCACTTCTGCCCCTCCAAAAATCCATTTTGCTGGGTACATTTGTAGTCCTTCCTCTTTCGGACGACGGAAAAGTTGCCTTAAGTGTTCCTTATGCTCTCCGTAGACGTAAATGCTATTCGTATGTCGTCTATACCGGTATTTGACGGTGTGCCTTCACGAGATTAACTTTTGAAAGTATGATTTTCTTATGCAGCTTATAGTGGAAGTCTTGGCTGTCCGGAATTGGGAAACGATCGGGCTTCGTTCCTGCATCTTCTCTAAGTCCGTGGGTTCAGATGACTTAGGGACCATAGGCATGGGAGGCGCCCAGGCCATCTTCGATGATCTGATGATACCCTGACCTAACATCATTTTGAACTCGTTCCGAGCTGCTTCCAGATTTTCTGGAGATAGTCTCCTGGGTCTCGCGTACACGGGAGGACCAACCGTTTTGATGTGATGTTCTACATATTTTCTTGCTTCTTGAAAAGGGGGTCCTTGTGAAACGTATCTCGAAGAACTCCTTGAAGATGTCGTTGAATTCAGGCGATGCTTGATGATCAATTCCGTAAATTTTTGGGCTTTTCGAGTTTGCTCGCTCACAGGGAATTTCAGTTTTCGAGGTTTGGCTGTACATTCTTGTGTTGTCTGCGTCGACGTTTATTTTGTACGTGTGCAGGAAATCGATGCCTATTATAGGTTGACCGACATCTGCCGCCACAAAATCCCAGCTTACGAGTAATTGGGGGCGAGCCGAATGTTCCTTTCCGTCGTCCCGTATGAGGCTATCGGAGTGTTGTTAGCCGCTAGTATGTCGTAGGATGGGGGTCTGGTCGAATGTTTTTCGTCGGGGGAATTAAGCAAACTGCCGAGCTGGTATCAATCAGATACCGAGTATTGTTGGAGTCAATGACGTACACCAAATCGCCTGCACTTGACCGCACGGAGGATGGGGCGCCGTCGTTTCCCGCATAGCTACATGGTGGTGTGCACTTTCTTACACGGTCACCGAATGTACAGTGGTAGGCGCAGTATACTTAGTCAAACCTGCTTCCTTTGTTTGCATCTTGAAAGTTTCTGAGAACCGGAACTTTATTCCGCCAGCTGTCTGCTTTGAAAATGTTTCCTTGCGAGTGTAACATTCTTCCTAACATGCCCTTGAGATCAGCTTTTACTTTCATAGCTACGTCGAATTCGCCTCTTGACACCATCTGGGTCTGCGGTGGCTTGACCGCGTTACCGTGACGGGCTCGGTTACCGTGACGTCATAGAGTTACGAAAAATCTTATACTCACTAAAGAATACCTAAGCGACTGGACATGATGGCATAAGCCTCCAACATATAAAAGACAGCTTCCCTGTCACAGCACCCCTCATTCATTTGATAATAAATACATCTATAGCCACAAACAAGTTTCCCGACCAATGGAAATTATCCATTATTAAGCCATTACATAAATCTGGTGATATCGACATAGCGTCAAACTACAGACCAATCAGTCTCCTGCCTGTTATGTCCAAAATATTAGAAAAAGTAATAACAAACCAGCTCTCGTCTTACATAGACGAGTCACATCTACTGCATCGCAATCAATATGCTTACAGAAGGAATACCAGTACTCAGGACGCCCTGTTAAACATAACAGAAAAAATTTACAATGATATTGACCAAAAAAAATTAACTCTCTTACTATTGCTTGATCTCTCCAAAGCTTTCGACAGTGTTGAGCATAAGAAACTTCTACAAAAAATTTCAAACCTCAGAATTGACACTCAATGGTTTGAAAGCTACCTACTAAACCGCTCTCATGCAGTGTGCTTGAATAACAAAATGTCATCGTTCATACCAAACAATTTTGGCGTTCCTCAAGGTTCAATCATCGGCCCGCTCTTATTTTCAATTTTCATCAATGATTTCCCCACCATGCCGGCAAACACAAAAATCTCAATGTATGCTGATGACGTACAAATTGCCATGACAAGCTCAACAGCAGATTTAAAAGAAACACAAGCCAACGCTGAAAACCTTCTGAGAAACCTTAAATTGTGGTATGACCATAATGGCCTCAAACTTAACGCAAGTAAAACGCAATGCATTATTTTTGGACCACAGAATGCGACTAAAAATTTACCACCATTCAAGCTAACATTTGGAGACGATAAAATTGAACCAGTAGAGACGGTAAAAAATCTGGGTGTTTGGTTTGACAAAAATATGACTTTCAATTCACACGTCGAAATAATGTGCAACAAAATAAACGGAACCTTAATGTTCTTTCATCGCATTAAGAACACACTTGACGAAAAATCTAGATTGTTAGTGATTCAGTCTTTAGTTTTATCGCGCCTGGACTACTGCAGTCTTGTATGGGGAAATTTACCTCAATATCGTCAGGAAGAGTTGCAAAAATGTCTAAACTTCGCCGCCAAAGTGGTGTACAAAGGAAATTTCAATAAATACGATCATGTCACCCCTCTTTTAAGAAAACTCGACTGGATCCCAATACCGAACAGATTCATGATCCAAAAAGCTCGACGAGTATTCTCCTCTCTGTACCTCCCCCAAAGTAATGCAGAGGTGGTAAAATTTTTTCCATCTAATATCCCAAACAAAAAACCAAATCGGAGGAATGATGTTTTAGTCAGTTACCGTTCATCTAACGTGGGACAAAAAGCTCTCTCAGTTTCTGGAGCTTTTTTGTGGAACAAGCTTCCCCAGCATATCAAAAACTCTAAAACTGTAAAACAATTTAGAGTAAATGTGTCACGTCATTTTGCATCTCTATAGACCTGCAGCATTTTGGTGTGAATTTTCCATTTACCAGAAATTTTAATTTTCCTGAAATATCTGTTAGAAAATTAGAAACTATTTCATTTTACGTTTGCTAAGCCATTCGTGTATTCATCTTAACTATTTCTGTCGACAATAATGAGCACCCCAGCCGTGAGTTCAATACAGCAGAATGAACGTTTTTTCCATAATTAGGAGTATTTCCTCATCTATATTTTGTTATTTTTTCTTCTCTGTGTTAATATTTAACGTCCGTATGGAAAACATACTCTGAAATACATTTTGTGTGTACACCAATATACAGGTTTATAAATGTGAGGATTGTGCAAAGTTTATAATGAATTAAATTTTGGCTAACGTTGTCTCGTTATTTCAAAATCATTCTCGAAGATGTTTTCAATCGATTTCGGCTGAGCTGGGGGGAGGGGTTAATTTAAGCATTTTCATTTAGTCTTTTAATATTTTTCCGTGCGTTCAGTGCACACCAGCACTAAACTTTAAAATCGAAAAAAACTGTTAATTTCTGTTATCAAAATTATCACTTTGGACCATTGCTTAATCTACCTATAAGTGCCAAATTTTGTAAATTTTCTCCACTCAAATGTGATATCCGGCCACAATGTTACTCCATTTTATCCCATGTACACATGTCTGTATAATGCTGAAGAGTTGTGTTGTTTCTTGACTGTAACCTGAGTTTTCTTAAAAATTTCTATGAAGAACTAAAAACCAGTTCATTTTACGTTTTCCGAAGTCTTCTTTTCCTTTTAGTTATTTTTTTTCGAATAATTTCTTAGGATTACAATGAGCTCAACTGTCATTATCGGTGTAATAGATGGTAGGTTGTTTCTATCCTCTTATTTTATATTTGTATTTTTTTCTTATATTTCATTCTCAATAAGTACATATATTAATATGTGTTGGTACGTATATAGGTATATATATATCTACATAAATAGATATACATGTTTCTATTTCATTTCTTTACACAAAAACCATCCGGTTAATAAATTTTATTGCACTAGCGAAATGATTCAAAAATAGATCTCCCACTTACACCAGAGGACGTCTCTGTGAATCGGATTAATGACAAATACAATTAATGAAATTAATCGTAATTTGAGCGTATGAATCGTGGTAAAATTATCTTTCTGTCCGTATGTTGTACAAGCAAATTTTGATGTTGAGTATATGTTTGTTTGCGCATTTCTGCCAAAATTTTGTAGATATTTGTCAATCATGAGTGGTAACTGGCCTACACTGTATCTCCATTTTATCCCATGTACCCATGTCCGCATGATGTTGCAGAGAATATCGAGAAGATATGATATATGATATGATATATTGAAGATATATGTTTTTTTTTTGTTGTTGTTCCTCAGCGGTAACTTGAGTTTTCTTAAAATTTCCTTTAGGAAATTAAAAAACCATTCCATTTATACGTTTTTCGAAGTCCTTTTCTATTCCTTATCTTTCCTCAGGTTATTTCTTACGATTCATCAGAGCTTGGGCTGTCATTTTAAATATTGAAAGAGTAAGATTATTTTTCATGTCTATTAGCATTTTTCTTATATTCGTTTTCAATACGTATATATATGAATATGTGTGTTGGTGTGTGCGTGAGTATGTACGTGTGCGCACGCAAACATAAATGTTTATGTATCAGTGTAAACATGCACACGTTTCGCACACATATATGCGCACATGTACATATATCGGTTTCTATTTCTATTTTTTGCATAAAAAGCAAAACCTCAAGGCACATTACATTTTACCTAAAGCTCTGCGATCAGTTAACACTGCACCAAATTTCAGAAATAAACAAATTGATTGCGCTTGCTTTATGATTTATAAATCGATCTATCACGACCCCGAAAGGCATTTCTGTGAACAGAAGAAATTAAAAAGTATAAACAGACAAAGGAAATAAAGCACTCGTGCAAAAATTATCTCTATATTTGTATGCCGAACAAGCCATGCATTTCAATTTTGAGTGTAAGTTTGTTTACGCATTCCTAGATGTGCGTGCTGTGTTGCGCGATGTTCTTTACAAATTATTTCGAGACTATCTTTTTCTCAATACTTGATTGTCATTTACGGTGTTGTTTCTATCTAGTACGGTGTAGCGTTTTTTTTGTATTTTTCCTACTTCGATGATCTTATAAATAATTCGAAAAATACTAAAGAATTCTTCGAAACTGCCAAGTTCTTAGTTGAAATTATCGAAGTAGGAAAAAGGCAAGAAGCGCTGTACCGGAATCTCTTGGAATATAAAATATCCAAGAGATAATATTTCTCATTTCTCATTCAACTACCCTTGACAGAGTTAAACTATTAGCACGACCCGTATGGTTTGTCTATTAGTACGCCTCGTATATTTTTTCTATTAATATGCCTCGTATGGTCTATCTATCTGGACACCTATGATAGTATTGTCTAATATTACATCTCGTATAGTTTGTCTATTATTATGCCTCGTACGGCTTATCTATTTGTACACCTCGTATGGTTTGTCAATTAGTATTCCTCGTATGGAACTTTGTTAGACTATTAGCACACCACGTGTGGTTTGTCTATTATAGTACGCCTCGTATATTATGTCTATTAATATGCCTCGTATGGTCTATCTATTTGTACACCTCTGATAGTTTATCTATTAGCACACCTCATATAGTTTGTCGATTATTATGCCTCGTATGGCTTATCTATTTTTACACCTCGGATGGTTTGTCAATTAATACTCCTCGTATGGATCTTTTGTTTTAGGACGTCTTATATTAAGGAACTTTCAAAAGCCAATATGTTGGCATATGTATCTCATGTGACAACTTGGAAATAAACGTTTTTTTTTGTTTTTTAATGCGAACGCGTGCCCAACGCGTTACTACACTCACCAGGCCCTATATAAGAAGGTGCAGAAGATGCTCAGCCAGTCTTCTCACAGGCAGCGGCTTTGATCTTCACAACACTCACCGAAAACGCTCTGCCAGCAGTAGTCTCTACTGCCTCTACTACCGCTTCGCACACAATAGTCACTCTACTGTCATCCGTGCTGCAACTCCACTTCACCTGCCAGTCCTCCAAGGCGTCTCTTGGTGAGTTACTAAGTGACAGCAATCTAAGCAATTACTGAGTGACAACTTTTCCTCGTGTGCCATCGCGGTCGGCGATATTCATAATAGAACGATATTTATTTCAGCTGTGTTTTCTTACCCAGTCGGGCTCATTGGTACCTAAGGCACTCGCTTCGGACATTAATATTCAAACTCCTTAGATATTCTTAGTCGGCCCAGAGCATAAAGTAGCCTGAGGAAGAATACCACACTGGTGAACCCAGAGTGACCCGGCAAGTGGAAGCATGGCAGGGAGAGATGTCCGGTTATCCGCCTTCGGAGGTGATATTAAAGGATGGCTCCTTCACGGAATTTTTTTCCCGCACAAAACTCAAATCTGGATGACTCTTCTAAGTTCGGGGAGCTCCTTGGAGGGCTACCCACGCACATCATATCCGTAGTACAAGAGGGTACTGTTGAACTCCAGGCAAACGGTAAATACGACGCACTAAAAGCTGCATTAACGAAACGTTTCGTTCGTTACGATGAAGAGACAAACTAGAACGCTATTGTTAAAGAAACGCTGGGAGACAGCACGCCATCAGAGTTACTCTTAAAAATGACGCGTCTCAACAACTGCAGACAAGCTCCGCTACCAGCTTCAGTCATTCGATCTATGCATCTTTCAAAATTATCGACAGAAGTGCAGCCACTGATTGAAGCCTTAGGAAAAAGAAAAACGGACGAAGAGTGCGGGGAGATAGCAGACGAAGTCAAAGCAAGGCAATTCGTGTGCCAGACCGCAACTGCCGAGCCCGTCACGGTAACGCAGTCAAGCCACCGCAGACCCAGATGGTGTCAAGAGGCGAATTCGACGTAGCTATGAAAGTAAAAGCTGATCTCAAGGGCATGTTAGGAAGAATGTTACACTCGCAAGGAAACGTTTTCAAAGCAGACAGCTGGCGGAATAAAGTTCCGGTTCTCAGAAACTTTTAAGATGCAAACAAAGGAAGCAGGTTTGACTAAGTATACTGCGCCTACCACTGTACATTCGGTGACCGTGCAAGAAAGTGCACACCACCATGTAGCTATGCGGGAAACGACGGCGCCCCATCCTCCGTGCGGTCAAGTGCAGGCGATTTGGTGTACGTCACTGACTCCAACAATACTCGGTATCTGATTGATACCAGCTCGGCAGTTTGCTTAATTCCCCCGACGAAAAACATTCGACCAGACCCCCATCCTACGACATACTAGCGGCTAACAACACTCCGATAGCCTCATACGGGACGACGGAAAGGAACATTCGGCTCGCCCCCAATTACTCGTAAGCTGGGATTTTGTGGCGGCAGATGTCGGTCAACCTATAATAGGCATCGATTTCCTGCACACGTACAAAATAAACGTCGACGCAGACAACACAAGAATGTACAGCCAAACCTCGAAAACTGAAATTCCCTGTGAGCGAGCAAACTCGAAAAGCCCAAAAATTTACGGAATTGATCATCAAGCATCGCCTGAATTCAACGACATCTTCAAGGAGTTCTTCGAGATACGTTTCACAAGGACCCCCTTTTCAAGAAGCAAGAAAATATGTAGAACATCACATCAAAACGGTTGGTCCTCCCGTGTACGCGAGACCCAGGAGACTATCTCCAGAAAATCTGGAAGCAGCACGGAACGAGTTCAAAATGATGTTAGGTCAGGGTATCATCAGATCATCAAAGATGGCCTGGGCGCCTCCCATGCCTATGGTCCCTAAGTCATCTGAACCCACGGACTTAGAGAAGATGCAGGAACGAAGCCCGATCGTTTCCCAATTCCGGACAGCCAAGACTTCCACTATAAGCTGCATAAGAAAATCATACTTTCAAAAGTTAATCTCGTGAAGGCACACCGTCAAATACCGGTATAGACGACATACGAATAGCATTTACGTCTACGGAGAGCATAAGGAACACTTAAGGCAACTTTTCCGTCGTCCGAAAGAGGAAGGACTACAAATGTACCCAGCAAAATGGATTTTTGGAGGGGCAGAAGTGGACTTCCTCGGGCATAGAGTATCAGCTCGAGGGATCTCGCCGCTTCCAC
The DNA here is from genome assembly GCA_030386875.1 of Morinoia aosen. Taxonomy (NCBI): domain Eukaryota; kingdom Metazoa; phylum Arthropoda; class Malacostraca; order Amphipoda; family Talitridae; genus Morinoia; species Morinoia aosen. The sequence goes on along the minus strand of CM059561.1, from coordinate 91,028,961 downwards.
AGAAAATCGAAGCTATCTGTAACTTCTCACGACCGTCAACTATCAAAAAATTACGACAGTTTCTGAGGATAGTCAATTACTATCATCGATTCCTTCCAGCTGCAGCAGAGAAAATGCAATCCATCACTGAGATAAAAAAAGGCTATTCACAGAATTAAAAAAATCATCAGTTGGTCATCTGAGCAAGATCCAGTTTTCGAAATATTGAAAAATAAGATCTCCCATCTCACCATGTTGGCGCACCCAGCCCCAGAAGGCCAGAAAATCCTAGTTACGGACGCCTCAGCCAACGCGGTAGGGGCTGTTTTACAACATGAAATCGAAGGAGAGCAACTACCAGTGGCATTCTTTTAAAAAAAGTTAGATGACACGCAATGCAACTATAGCACGAACGACGGAGAGTTAATTGCTATCTGCTTAGCAGTTAAACACCTTGAAGAAAGAAAGTGAGAAAAAAGGTTCATTTCCCATAAGTTGCTTCATGAAAGATTTTTCGATGTAAACCCATGCAACATCATTCAATGAGAGTGAATAATGAGTAGATTTTTTTAAAATTTTTATTCCGAATACGATGCCTTTAGTATTTCGGACTAAGTTCTCCGTTAGTAACAAAAATTTGTGTATGAAAGAAAGAAAAACTGTTTATTTCCAAAAAAGTTGACACATGAGATGCATGCCAGCTTATTGGCTTTTAAACATTTCTTAATACAAGACGTACTTAGACCAACGTACCATACGAGGAGTACTAATAGATAAACAATGCGTGGTCTCGCGCTTCTGATTTAAAAACCATTTTGTCAGTGTTATTTTCTTCAGTGTCATTGAAAGGAAGAAGGAAACTCATACGTTTGACAGCTGTTCTGAAATTGCTGTTTATTTTAGTGACTATTCTGCAGATGATATTGAAGTCCTTTTAACTAAATACTCTTAGCAGGACGTTATAATGTCCATTGCATTCGCCCGTAACAGCCATGTTGAATTTAAAACATCTTCAATTTTGAAAATAAGGTCTACCAAGAGAAAAAATATCTTCTATCCAGAATCAACTTCTCTTTTTAATTTGGTGCAGAACTTACAATGATATTTTTCCTTAGCAATGCACGGGGAAGATGGGAGACTACTTGAGTTTGATGAACAGCGTCTTTCCTGTTCAGGTTGAAAACTAGAGTAGAAATTTCAAGTTTGATACTCGTCTTGTGATATCTGACGGTGTTTAAAAATCAGGAAAGGTAGATGACTGGCGTTCACTATCAGTGAGACCTAAGACTTAAATATAGAATTTAGCTCACTCCGACCTTCTTTTGCACTGGCATGACTCACTTATGACAACCGCAAATGATAAAATGATGATGGTTTTGCAGCTCAGACCAATTCTACATAGAAATTCTGGTACAGCCCCGCAAACTCAGGCTCAGTTTTACTCACTCGTATTCACTAGACACGCCCTTGTCTTAAATGTTACACATTATAACACATACATGTGGGAACTCTGAAGCATAATACCAGCATACTTGCGTAGGTATAGTTGGACGCACTGCAGTCTCCCAAACACTCGTAACTAAATGGTCATCTGAACTTTCTTTGAAAAAACATATATCTGAATGATACTTCATCATTGAATGATGCTGTAATACCGAGTGAAATATAAGTCACTATTAAGAGGCATTACGGCAGCATTGGCAAATAGAATTAGCGACAGGGAATGGTCGTCTCCTGGGGACGCAGAAGTCCGAGCGTCAGATTATTCCTTGACTTGGTCGAGTCTTCAGTTCATGTCAACCAGGTATGCATTCTTTATGGTTGAGGCTAAGTATACTATACTACCTCTATTTACACAAGTACTTGTTGTCTTTACTAAACTGTGTTTTCCTAACTCCTTCTCCTTTCTCTCTTACTTGGCCTAAACCTTGGATAAGAGTGATATAAAGTTAGGATTGTGTTCTAGAGGTGAGTCGTATAGTATTACCATTTGAGGCGTAGTGAATGTTAGGTAGGCCTTCCTCTGTTGAAATAGGATTAGTTTTTGTTTTATTTCACATTATTTTTCTTCGGTTCCCTGTAGTCCTGCTTTTCATCACCTACTATTTTTCCTTCAAATTTAATCTTGTTCAGCAACTTTTTTTCATAACTTGCTGAATCGAGGCGCTGGTGTATGGGAACAACTCTTAAGCATAGCTTCCTCGTTCCCTTGACTCCATGCTAAGCGTTGTGGTTAATGAGCCGTAAACTAACGTTTACTCTAATCTAATTATTTTTTATAATTATTTGGATTGAAAGAGTAGAGTGGATTTCTACCAATTAGTTTCCGTTCGTTTTCGCAAAGAGTACCATCTCATAAGTGCTGATGTTCCAAGGAGTTAAATTGTTAATTATTAGTGCGAATAAATTCAATAATTGCGCGCTTACTCACCTCACGAGTCAGGTTGACTATCACTTCAGTTCTGTCGTAGTGCACAGTCAAATCCTATACAGAGCATATTTTAAATACGGGACCTAAAAATATCTTCAATAACTTTTGATACAATGAACGGAATTTTGAAAACAAAACTACAGTAGAAACCTGAGATTTATATCTTTTATTTTATTTTTATTTTTACCTAAGTATTCATGATACAATGGAGCATTATTGTAGCACTAGTGTGCACGGCCGGCCAAAAATGACGGGATTCAATATCTTTCTTGAACAAACTTTCCAGACGTGGATGACTAACCAAAATTTCTGTCCAAACAGTACCCGTGATAAAAATATTATTGTACTTGCGCACTGGTGAAACTCGTGTCACAGATACGGTAATCATGGCTTACTTTATAAGCATGACAGAGAAATGAAAGAAGCTGACTCAAAACAAAGAAACCATGGGTATTGTTAGGTAGTAGCAGGACCGGTGGAATTTACTCGGACCAGTGAAAATTACTCGGTGGACCAGTGCAAAAATTTTGTCAACCTTCCCTAACTTATGCTAACCTATCCTAAACGAACACATCCTGGTACAATTCAAGCATATCAATACATGTAAAGGTCGTCTTTTAATGGTAAACTGAGGAACCCGGTATCCATGATACTGCAAACTCAGACATCCTTTGTTTCTTAAGAAGCGGACACCAAACAAATATATAAATAAACACACAACGGGTATTATTAGGTTAGATTGTTCTAGCACTAGGACAATCCAAATACAAAACTCCTACCATTAGACAGGTATTCAGTGCTTATGAAAGCTAACTGTTCTTTTGTCCAGTTCGTCATCTTGGCGGCAGTTTCATAGTAGAATAAATTTTACAGTGTCCTCTGATTCTTACTTTGCCTGTTGTATCATAACTACGAAGGTACCAAAAGCAAGGATATACATCTTAGGATTCTATTGCAGTTCTGTTTTAAAAATTCATTCATTGTATCAAAAGTTATCAAGATTTTTTTGGTCCCGTATTTAACAAAACAGCCTGTAGTTCACTATACGCTAGCGATTGCCGTAGGACGTAGAGGAAGCATTTTTTCAATAAATACTTGTGTAGAATAACTTTCATTTAATGTGAGGCGATCATCTTTTGCGTTGCCAATGTGGAAGCTGAAGCTTAAAGCAGGTCTTTGTAGGGGCGACGATATTACTCCCACGTCCGGTATTCTTAAACTTGACGTGTATATGTTAGGTATGGTAGGTAAAGACAAGACGGTTTTTGAACCGTCTATTTCACTCGCTGTGAGCGGGGATGGAGCCCTCTCCAGGCTCCCTCCTTGCTGTAAAATAATTTATGTAATCTTAGCCTTTAGCTTGTAAGAGTTTTAATTGTTCTTTTTGTTCTTTTCAGTGCCACACCCTAGAACCCTAGAGAACTAGATAATTATACATTTGATAGGGTCTCGATTTCTAGCAAGTGCGTAATCCGATATCCCTGTGTTCACCGATAGCATGTGCTCACTGATAGCCCTGTGTTCTCTGATAGCCCTGTGTCTCTGATAGCCCGGTGTTGCTGCTAGTTTTATTAACGAATCATGCACGTTTCGAATTTCCTCTCTCTCTCTTCTCAGTTATATTGTGATTATTATTGTCGATACGGTCTCGCTAGCAGTGCTTCATTGATGGTGCACCCGTAGGCTGGACGTCCTCCTGGCCTCGGTGGAGCTACGCTTGAGCTCGGCTATAGCTCGCCTGCTATAACTCACCACAGTAATTCCTGCTACTGTGTCACTACCTCGTCGCTTGCTGAGCTTCCTGTTGCCTAGCCCGCCTTGCAGTTGCAATACTCCTGCATTTATCTTCACGGCCCGTGCAACAGCGGCTTGTTTACCGTCATAATTACTCTTAGATAAGTTTATTTTTCTTTTCTTATCACTAAATTAAATGTTCCGTTGTGTCTCAATACCCGAGGATTTCGTTCAGTTGGGAGACGAGGTTGCGCATCCCCGCCATTAGAATTCCTAGAGATCTTTCGAAAACTTGGCCCCGACATTCATAATCATATTTGATTAAAAAATAATTGAAGAACAATGTAAGCAATAATCTTAATCGGGCGAAAGCTGTGGGATGTTGTTGAAATGTAACGATTTATGAATGTCAACTCGGAAAGTTGTCTTTTCATTCTAACCAGGATACCATTATTCCATATCTTTCTTAGACGAAAATTTATCTCATTTGATTTTTTCTGCAAGAACTTGACAGCACAAACCAATTCTGAGTTGGTTCTTTTAGATCTTAGTTTTCTATCTCAATAAAGTGTCACTTCTCAGATAATTCAGCTAGGCATAACTGATGCGAAGTTGATTCAAGCCATTTGTCGAGCCATGCAATATGTTTTCCTTGAAAGTGGATTTAGTCCTTGTGATCAGCAGCACTGTACCCTTCGAAGTACGGAAGTACCAACAGCTACACATACCGGAGCAGTTAACGGACCAGTACGGACAGTCAGCCTATACGTGCGGCGGATGGCAAGGTGACTCAGATATCCGATTTTCATCAAATTTTCAGTTTTGGGATTTCTCCCAAAAAATGTTAACAAGGTTTTTATCTATAACGTAGACCAATAATGCCATGCTGTAGATGTTTAAACTCACGCTTTCTGCTATTCTTTACTAAATTTCTGATGAGTTTAATGTTCACAGCTGATTTTCTTGAAACTTTGTTTTTGCTCATGCCCACTGATGTGTATGCATGTCAGCTTTTCTCAGGAGCCGTACCGTGAATATTCATGAAATTTCGCCGAGTTCTACGGTATGTATACCAGCTCAGTTCTTACTAAAATTAACTTCTTAGTTATAATAGTTTCTGAGTTATGTTCATTCAGTTTCTGAATCCATCTTGCAAAAATAGCACTTTTCTGTCTATCAGATGTAGGCCGCCACAGTTTCGTTATAAAATATTTTTTCTTGAAGTCTTTAGGTAATAAGATATTTTTAAGTACCAATAAATCGCTCATGAGGTTTCAAGAAGAATCATTATGTATTAACGTGGATATCGTGACATCTCTGAAGTTGCATTTCGAATTCTCTCCCCGATGGCGTCCGTTTTGAATCACCATAAATTAGCATGAGTACTCGCAGAATTGGTATATGGTCAATTCAGATTGAGTGCAAATTAACTATGGAGTGGTTCTATTCATAGTCTGAGGCTCGTCTAATAATATTTTATTTCTGAGCCCTGTCAGTCCTAACCCTTGCCGTAAGTGGACCTTCTCCGAGTTTTCAGCCTTGCTCACACCACTAGTGTGGCCCCTACTAACGAGACTTCAACCGCCAAATCATGACACTCGAGGTTATTAGCGGATCATTTTTTCAATCGTTGACTTTCGTTGTACTTCTGTTGTCGATCAGAAATAGATCTTCATCGGAGTCACAGGTTATTGTGTATGATGCACGGATCGAATCATCCGGTTAAATTTCAATAAAGTTGTTAGAATATTTAAAGCAGTGTTTCTTCCTTTAATCGTATGAAGTATTTTAATTATGTAAGGAAGATCGCAATTGATTTTACTGCAAGTTTCAAAGCATTCTTCTCACAGAAAAGCCCAACTCATTCGTTCTACGCGGTGTTTCAAGTAAACAATTGAAGTTCTGAGGTTTGTGCTGCAGAGTGCAGATCTTCCCTTTCTCAGTAGCGCTTGATTTCATATTTAAAGAACAGTGATCTTACAATACTAAGTCTCGTAGCTAAACTGACCACACCTATCAGTTTTTTCATCGGGCTTGGCAAGAAGTCCGACCGGTTTCTCAATGATGTTTGGTGTCGACAAAAAAGGAGTAAACGACAATATATGGTATTTCGCAGATTTTGTGACTTATATCATTAATAGGTTATTTTTTGATGATAACCATAATACGAGAGGATCATTTTTCAGCATTTATATTTCTTGCTGGAAGCTACAATTTTATATGATAAAAACCTCTCGTGATCGATTAAACCACAGAAAAAATTTCCTGATCCCACATCTTAAAAAAGTGTTCGGCCGTGAAGCTGCGTGTTGTTGCTCTCAGAGGAAATGTTATTCACGATTTAAAAATCGAATTTAAATAATTCTTCAGTTCTTTTTGGAAGATATGAGCAGACCTAATATATATTCAATCGCAATTTCTTCTACATGTTGTGAGTGATGGTGTTTTATCTGTTAGAAATGAACCTTCACAGGAATCTTGTAGGAGAGACATATAAAGAACACAATTATGGCACTAAATTAGCAGTGACTCCGCGTGTGTTGTGGCAAAGAGAATTGAACAAATAAACACGCAAAGAATCTAGGCATACAAGTAACTTATTTCTCCCAAGCAATTTATCATCAAAATCACTACTTATGATAATTAGAATGAGCAGTATTAAATGCAGCTAACAGTGAGCTTGAATAAACTCATCGACACAGAAACATTATTTTAAAGTACATAATAATATTTGAGAGCAATTATTCGAAACCTACACCAAACTGATCGACTGGTGGATTTATGTGTTTGAATGAAATTGAAGAATAGAGTTGCCATCTAATTTACTGTGCAAAAAAAAAGCTGCTCATTCTGGAATAAAGTCAATCCTCGAATGATACAGCGTCATGTTATGAGAACATCAACTAACACGAAAATTAATCGTATGCAGTTGTTTTCAGTTTATCATTACGTTAACTGAGCATATTATTAATTGAATTCCTATGACTAATTTTTATCCTTATAAGTGTCAGAGGACTGTCTTCTATTTCAATTTTTATTCTCATGCCCTGCTTTTCCCACTGTGAATTTCTTTTGTTGCACACTTCATTTTTTGCTATGGAGCTCGCCCTGTGTCTCCCACGGTACACCGTGGGGTCTCCCTACCTCGTTATGCCGACTTAGCATAGTGAAGCAGGGCAGGTTGGGGCTCATTCCAAGTGGCATTGTTATAAGGTGATTGAGCTAATCGCTCCTGGACTCTCAGTAACCTGTAGTTCATCGCGCCTGTATTAGTAACGCAAAAGAAAAATTCCTCCGCTCTTATTGCCTGCAAAAGTGTACATGATATTTTGTGACTCAGTGTTGCTAGGCCCCTCAGGACTCCTATGGAGTGTTAATTCATCCCAGAACTATTTAGTACTCTGGGAAAACCAGCACTGAATGCACACAGGTAAAGGTTCATATAAGATTATTTTTTAATCGAAGTCGACCGAAGAATCAGGATTTTCCCACCGCAAAACTATCGATCAAAATCTTTGAGCCACCTATTAAAGAGAAAAAAATTATCTGTTAGCAGTTACCTGCTCCAAAATCCCTAGATAGCGTGTAAGATCAACGTTTTTTTTCTGATGGCCTTTTACGTTTTCTCTTTCGCATATTACAAGGCATAATATTCCAAGCTTCAATTCGAACGAAGTTTAAGTTAAACGTAAATCTAATGTTGGTATAGTACTGAAGTAGACATTCACTTTGGTTAATAATTCTAACTTTACTTCATAGAATTAGGGTAATGTTCGAATGGCCGGACGGTTCGAATCGTCGGTCATCGTAAGTTAATTTTCAATTTTGACGATCGATAGCAATCCAAAAGCCACCCTGTAAGACGCGTAGCAGATTACACCACTACAGGCCTTGCGGGTTGAGTTTTTAGATAGCTACCGAGCGCAAAAATTTAAAATTAACTAAGAATGACCGGCGATTCGAACCGTCCGGCCTTTCGAACATTACCCTACATAGCAAAAATGATAAAGTTCAGGGAACATAAGCTATTTCAGGTACTTGAACGTATCATTTGTATGGGCTACAAACTTGCGGTTACTGTCTAGCAGTTGAAAATATTCCAAGAGACAACCCTGCTACGATACCTCTAGGGCAACCTGTCCCCGAAGGTAACACTTACAGTTCTCATGCAAAAACATGATGAATGCCATCTCTTCAAAAAAATATTTCTAAAACCTGGGAGAGATTGAGGCACATTGAATTCACTGGCCAATCTAAAATTTTAGTATTTGAAGTGCGTTAGCAAAATATCCTTCAGTAAACGGTGACTCGCATGCGAAGAGACTATAGAAACGTTGTCTTTAGGGAATCAATTTCTCTGTTATTCGTTTCATTATAACCTTCCAAATTAGAAGCTAAAAGCATGAAATTTTGTCTACAAAGTCAGTCTTCTCTATCAGTTTAGCACATAATTATTCCCATCATAAAATATTAGCAGTAGTATATTCTGATCGGAATTCGCTGTACAACACCAATGTAATTAGCTAAGTTTGGACACCTGTTGTGTTAACTACCGCTGCGTTCAGTTAATTGAACTGCCTGTTGATAGACCGGTTGAAATACTTTAGGGGGATTCATACATGACACAGCAATTGGGCGAGTCAAAATACTTAGCAGAGGATCAAAATAAAAAAAATGAAGTTCAGGGGCGGATAAATAGGAAATAGTTTTTACTCGTACACATTTTCATTTCGGTTGTGTGCAAAATTATTATGCTGAGGCCACACTTAGGCCAATCAGTGGTGTTAGGCTACCAAATTCATCTAACAAATGTTTGAAATTATAAAATGCAAGAACTTATCAGTTAATCAAAATTCTTATTTAACGTCAGCTCAGGCGAGTTAGAGTGACTGTTTAATAAAGTGACTTCATCTCGACCAGTTAAAAATAAAAATATGATTGAATTTTATTTTTTTTCTCATAAAAAACAATCGTGCTGAATATACCCTGGCCAGGGTATCGTCTTCAATCAAATTATAATTCAATACGGAAATCAAACTGCTATTTTCTATATTAAGCAGGATATGTGGAATTGGGGAAACAATTATTCTTCCCAGTTGTTATAAAAACACAAAATAGTTCCGCAGTAGCAAAAATTATTTCGTTTCCATTAATCAGTGAATAGTTTCGTTTCGATCGTATGGCTTTCCCTTAAAAAAGAAGAAATATTGCGCTCAAACAGAATTTGAGTTCTGTTCCAAAACGATGAATTGGTCTCCGTAAATAAACTATCAACGTAATTTCATCGTTTTCCAAAGTACATCAGTGTTTGCTATCCTTTACTATTGTCAGCTCCTGAATACTTTTTACTCGCCTCTCAAAGTACATCGGTCTTTGTAATTATTTATCATTGTCAACTCTTTAATACTTTCTGAAACATGTATTTATTCGTATGTCAAGGTTGGGTTTGGCGAAAAATAGACCACATCGCAATGGTACAAAAAAAGAGCCAACACCTTTGTATACACTAGCCAACACCACCGTATACCGTGGCCAACACCGAGGAGCCCGAGTATTTCAGTTCAGAGCCGCTAATTCGTCGTAGCTGCTACCAACTGGAGCTCGAGTGGAAGTTTTAAGGTTAACGCCACCGTGGTTAACAAACGCACATGCAGGGTTGCAGGGTTGTAACGTTCAGGGTTGGGCTTAGGATTGCCGGGTCTCAGCTTCATCATAGAAAAAGAACTGGGTCAGAAAAGGAAGTCTACGAGGAATGTCATGCCGATGGCTGATTTACGACACATTTTAAAGCACAAATTTTTAAAGTGTGAAATTCTTTAAACTTCGATTGAACTTCATATGCCGTGTGTGACAGCTGTTATTTCTTTTAAAGTTTAAAATTATTGAGAGTAGGGTCTTTCTCGAAGGAAATAAGATTAAAGAGACAAACTTTTCTTAATAAAGTGTTTTCCTCACGACGCACTCATCTTTCTACAAAACAATATAACTTTCTGCATTATTTTCATGGGAAGTTGAGGCTAAAACACTGAGTATTGATCAATAATTTTCAATCATAATAAAAAACGCATCACTTTTCGTACCTACAAAATTGGATTCATGCATCGATGTAAGTGTCGTTCGCGTAGAGAAGCAACGAATGACTCGATCAACCTTTAATGAATGAATGATCGAAAAAGCTATCTTAATTAAATGTCGAAAGTGATTATCTTCAATCATCTAATAATTACTTAAAAAATGAAATAAAAATGGGATTGAAAAGATGATAATGAAGGCTTAATTTTTACTTACTAATATTCGATGTAAAAAAAGCCTGCCAATGCTAGTGAAAGAAATATCATTTCCTGTCGCATCAAGTGTTTGGCAAGTTCACAGGTTATGAAGTATTAGTAAGATAGGGCCTACATGTTCTTCTTTTAGCTTCTCGTTTGATAAATGGAGATCCATTTCAAATATTTATTTTCAAGATGAATTGCGTCACAATAAACTGGAGAGTATTAAGGATATTAATTTTCTTATTCCTCTCACAGATTCGGTGCGTGTTATTTTCATCACTTCGAAGTATTCAGTTCATTTTCAAGATTTTGAGAGCAGCTCGGTTACAAATTTCACGCAATACCCTCTACCGTGCGCAATACTGACCATAAGTTGAGAGCAACACTCTGGAAGCAAAATAACACCAACTAGGAGTTAAAAGAACAACGATTCACTTTCACTTTCGCTATAAGGCATTTTAATTAATTATAGACTAACGCAATTATGCCCCTTGAACAGGTGTAAAAAACACTTCTTCAAAGATTGGATCATAAACGTAACAGATGATTACTTGACATCAATTTTTCTAGTTACATTCGCAGGACATAAATTTCAAACCAGTGTCTAGGAACCGCCTGGAAACACCGTCACCTTGAACGAGGCCAACCATACAGAAAAAAGAGGTCGGCCTTCTTCATCCGTCAGCCAGACCCTACTGTACCGCTCCAGCTACTCGTGCGAGAGTCTGTAAAGGTTTGTTAGCTTCGTGCGAAAAAATGCCAACTTCAGCCAACAGCCGTTACGTGTTGCTTCAATACATGGCTCCCATGGTACACGAAAGGCTCCTTGCTTCAATAGTTCGCAGGAGTGCGTGAGAAGGGGGTGTCGAGCTGTGTCGCTCTGCGTTCCTTCCTAGAGGAATAGTGAGTTCGCTTTTGTGGACAGAAACGTCAAGTTTGTGTAAAAGCTTATCAAAGTTCTTCGCCGGAATCTAAGTTTTAATGATAATTTTCGCTCGAAGAACATCAGTAAACCGAAATTAACACAGACAGCAATCATTGTATTAGAAGTTTGTTGATAAATTAGTTGTGGCTTGTTTGAATCTACTAGTCTATAGGAAGCATTGAGCGCCAATAATCCAACTACACGGACTAAAATTACCTACCGACGATGTCAGCACTATTGAAGGAAGTCATCAAAAAGAGGTAAGTTGTTTCCTTGCAGTGCTTCTGTAGGGTAGTATTTACAGCAGCTTCAGACATTCGAATGCATGACAGAATCGTTTAGCTTGATTCATGTTGAATGTATGTCAAATAATATGCTATTGCACGCTAAGTTGTTTCATGTTTGCTAACTTATGTTTTGGGACGTGGTTACTTTTGAAATGTCAAAAGAACGAAATCGTCCGCATCCAATTTTAGCTCTCAGTTAAGTTATAAAATAATTGCATTTTATAAAAACACAAATCGAAATTTATGAAACAAATACAAGTTATGTTAACAAGGGGAACGATTTTGTGCCAAAAGAATGCTTTGAATAATAACAAAAATTAAATTTGAAACACTTAATCATTAAAAATGAAATAAACGTAAATGATTTAGTAACACCTTCTCGAACGCTTAGAAATTTTAAAAGGAATGTAACAAAAGCTATTGGAAATTTCCTCGCATTTCATGAGCTGAGAGTTCTTCCTGTGGATATAGGATTCCCATGCAACTTTATCGGTCAGGGTGCAATCAGGGTACATAAACCATTGACGAAAGTGTTCACGACTTATAAAAAGAAGTCGAAGCGAAAAGTGATTTCCGTACGTACCGTGATCTCTACCCTTCAAAAAATGAGTTATTATCATGAGTAGCACAGGAAGAAAGGCAGCATGCTACACGAACATCAGAACACAAAGTTGTTCGCTGGAGTAAATGGTACGATCCTTCGTATGGAATAATTTACGAACCGTTTGTGTTGGAGAGAGGTCACACCGATTATTAACGTCCCGTTTTCATCTACCTGCCGTTTGTGTATCTTCCGTTAGGAAAACATTCTCCTATCTTCTTAATTTTTAAACCTGATTAGAATACCTGTATCATATTATTCGTATTATTTCCACACAAAACAATAAATTTAGATATCCGTTTTTTAGGCCCTAATAGTGTATTACGGCTCATTATTTTCACTACAAAAAATTTAAGTATATTATCGAGTATCATTGAAAATTCTATAATAAAACTAGTTGTTCACTACCCGGCAACAATTTTTGGCGCACTCCGGAGGAATGTGGATGTTGTGAATATAATCAAGCTTAATCGTTTGTTAGATCTCTTGTTGCAGTGATTATAGTATTTATATCATCAGGCATATATTCTGCAAGATTTTTCAAGCAATTTATAGCAGCATTTTTACAAAGTACGGGCAAACATTGAGAAAGATCTTTTTACAAAAGAGGTGTCGAGGCTTGCAGCTTCCTCTCCAGTTATCGCAACGAATTTTCGATGAGGCTTTAAATTGAATATAATGGATACCATTTCATGTGAGTAATTGATCCCCCATATTCCCGGAGCCAATCTTTCCCTACAATATTCCAGCGGATGAGAGCGTTATCGGACGATTAAAATACACAGATAAAAATTCACAGATATGCGTTCTGGGTCATTTGGGATGTTCAAAAAGTCCTTAGAATTAATTTTGTTGCTGCACAAAGTTGCCGAACCCAATCCGAACCATGTGAAGCACCCTTAGGTCTTTACACTGACCTTGGTATCCAAAGCTTCTAAGCTTCCCGTCTCATTCTAACTCTGTCATCTATTATACCTGAAACAAGTGAACTTCATTTCATCTGGCCAATGGACATATTTTCATTGCTTTTCTGCCCAATTTTTGTTGCCTCTTGCAAATTGGAGTCGGTTCGTTCGATTAGCTGCACTAACCAGTGGGTTATTGATATGTAGCGGTGCTACTTCTTAAATGAAAGGAAGGAATAAAAAAAATACGTTTATTTCCAAGAAAGTTGATACATTAAATTCAGTACAACATTTTTTTTAATTTATTAATATAAAGGTCCGTAAACTTTAAATACTACTGGAAAATACCTTTGAGGTTTTTTGCTGTAAGGTGAAACGAAAGAAAGGCATCAGGCAATTAGGCAATCGGCATTAGGCATTAGGCAATGTACCCATTTTACTTCTAACATGTATCAATCCCTCACGCTCGTATCACTAGCTCCTATGTTCTTGTGCTCATATTTCAATACGAGTACGCACTAACGAGAGGGTTTTCAGCAATGCGTCACATGAATTATGTTTTCTTAGTCGCTTAATTGTGTTTAAATGCATTACCAAAATCCGACTACCGCAACAAAGAAAAACGCATTTTTTCGTGCTTTTCTCTTTATCATGCTTCGACGATTATCATGGGTATTACGATAACCATGCATGAATAGCAATTAAGGATGTAAATCATTTGTTTCAACACTTAACATGGGTATTACGATAACCATGTATGAATAGCAATTAAGGATCTAAATCATTTGTTTCAACACTTAACATGGGTATTACGATAACTATGTATGAATAGCAATTAAGGATGTAAATCATTTGTTTCAACACTTAACATGGGTATTACGATAACCATGTACAAATAGCAATTAAGGATCTCTATGCTAAGGTATTTGAATGCGTTTTTCACTTTTATTTCAATACATGTGCGCACGAACGAGAGTGTTCTTCAACTAAGCGTTACGAGGATTATGTTTTCTTGGTTACTTTTATTTAAATGCACTGTCGAAATCAGATTACGTAACGAAAGGAACTCATTTTTGTTGTGCTTTTCTTTCAGTCACTTTTTGTTTCGTCATTTTACAAGGGTATTACTATACTGATGAGTAATTATCAACTAAGATGTTAATGTTACGATATTTTAAAAACCAATGTTAAACATTTCATGTTTAAACTCAATATTGAATTAAACTGTTTTTCTTTCTTTTCTTTCTTAGATACTATTCAGATGCAGTCTGAAATCTCGTCCTAAATGACTTCCAAGTAGTGAAAAAAGATTAGCTAAGAGAAATTTATGAAAGAACAGAACAATACAAGCATATCTAAAACAAATAAACAAGCATGCACTCACAATAAATTTCTGAGCTTTTTTTAGTACAATGAGCGAGATGATTTGTTTTATGAATCTTAAGCTTAGATAGCGTTTATTTCTTTTATATATTTACTTTGTGGGAACAATCCTAAATTTGGAAACAGGGCAATGGGAACAATCCCATAAATCCATTGCCTTCAGTTCTCGGAGCATTGGCGAGCAAATATTTGCTAAGGACTTTCTTTACACACGCTACTCAACTGCTGGACTCCCTAATTCCGCCGGTTGGCTTCCATTACCCACTTCAGAGAGCGCCCGTCGCGAGTATTCCAAATTCTAGCTCTGCCGCAATTACAATTGAACAATTTTACTTCATTTTGTTTTCTGTCACAGCAATTGTTCTTTGCATAGTCCCAAGTTTTATGGCCATCATTTGAACACTTCCCTAGCGGATTTCCCAGCCCAGCGCCAACCCGGTACCTTTTTTTTTTTGTCAAAGACCGGTTTGTTTTGTTGTTTTTTCCATAAAAATTATTCATGTTTTTCGTTGTAGTGAAAACAGGTTCAGTATTGACGACAAATAGCACTGAGCGCATGAATTGTTATTTATAATTTTTCTTCAAATTTTTAACAAGGCCTTGTTTAAAGTTGTTTAAATTATGCATACATTTTTCCACGACGTAAAAACTTTTTGTCCTGGCAGTGTGTGTAACTTTAGTGCCAATGGAAAATGCCATGAGAAACGAAATAAATTTGTTGATATTTCGAAAAGCTAGCTAACCTTAGAGGAGTTCTGCTTGTAGACATTGACAGCTGTTAATTCCTTACTTTAGTTCATCCTTGTTGCATATTGTTCCTTACTGACTCACTTGGAACTTTGCGAATACTGAGGAGGTAGCTTGTTGTGATTGTCTGATGTGGAGTTTGCTTAATTCGGGTGCCATAGTTTCTCGTTTGTATCCGTAATATTTATGTAAGGATGACTCGGTCAATGCATCTCCAACGTGAAACTAACGCATCATCATTGTAGCCACTAGAGAAAAGGAGCTGGAAAGAAATAAAGAAAGGAAGGGAAAGAAGAGAGAAGAAAAGAAATTTTTTTTTCTCTGAAAAATGATATAAAAACTATCAATGTTATTTAAAATGTCTTAACATTAAGATCCTCTGTTGATTATCACACATGGTTACAGTAATACCCATATCTATTGTCGAGTCAAATGACTGAGAAAAAGGCATGAAAAAATGCATTCCCTTTGTAACGTTAATCTAATTTTGACAACAATGTAAATAAAAGTAATAAGAAAACATAATGCCAGTGACGCATTGACAAAAACACTCTTTTTAGTGCGCATTTACATTGAAACATTCGCGTAGGAACTTGCGCTGTCAGGGTTTAACGTTTGAATTAAAATGAGGAAATTTAATAACTTTGCGTCAAAAACTAAGGTTTTTGACGCAAAGTTCGGAACTATCATTTGGCTCTTGCGTATCAACTATTAGGACTAATAACCACCGCGGAGAAAATACTTTACCTCTCCACAAATTTAAGATATTTCTTGCAAAAATAATTCTGGCACAAAAGAGTTCACTGGAGTCATAAACATGAGAAGGATTGTTTCACAATGCTAGCAATTGGAGCAATTCATGATATTGACTACCTAAATAATGATGCCATAATATACTCACGGACATAAGAAGCGAGAAATTGCCCTACTAGGCTAACAATATCATTATATGACTTGAATACGTTGAAAACATCTAATGACTAGTGAAGTTTATACATCAGATAAGTTACATCATTTTCTCTTAAATATCTTAATATGAAGGTCCTTAGTTGCTAAACATTTACGGGTGTCATGAGCCATAACAACCCATGTCAATGTTTGTACGATACAAGTGATGGAAAGAAACACAAAAAAATATTCTACCATGGCAAGTTATTCTAAGTTTGATAATGTTTATAAATGAATGCAATAAAATAAATATAAAGATGGACGCTGTGTGCATGGTGAAGCGCTTTTGACAGTCTCCACGTACATTGACATATGAGCTTTGGCTTCTGCGACATGAGGGAATAATGTTCAAAGTGTAATGGTTCGGAGTGTATAATTTTGTATTCAAAACTGAAAAACCGAAATGGCGGAGGCTTGGAACTTTCTTTTCGTGCGAGTATAGCAAAATAGAACCAAGTTAAGTGCCTCTGCCTCATCAAAAATGCTTTATACCACACAAAAAATTTCTTATATTTCTTATCTAAACGCTAACAATAATATAAGGAAGTGATGTTTTAGGTAACATGACGAGTTTAGAGTTTATCCAAAAATACGGTATTTATAGTAAAGATGCAAGTCGCTGGCTTTGCAATTCTGTAGTAAGTTGTGCGTATATACCTAATACGCAACCGCACACGAGCAGTCACGTCGCCTACGCGCACGGCAAAAACTTTGAATCGAAAATATAGTAATGTAGGGTGATGAGAAGAAAAAATTCGTAACTTCTTCAGCATGTACTGCAGTTAGCAATTATCGTTGAAACGCAAAATGACGAGCTATTTTGATCCTCAATTCTTTCAGTTTCGGTTTTGATACTCAGTGGAAGTTTGTTCAACACTATAAGGCGCCTGATTATGACAGAGCTTTCTGCCCAATTTCGGATGAACAGTAGTTGACTAAGACATTATCTCTCTAATTTTGATTTTGGTTTGTTACAGCGGGAGCAAAAAATTATACAATATTCGCATTGCTGTGAGGGAGCTGTAAAGAGAAAAATACGTATTAGGCTATATTAGTGAGGAATCTTTCATGGACAGGAGTCAAGCCGAGTTTATTTAGGAGAGGGGTTTAAGTTTAAGAAGTAGGCAAATCGCTAAAAAGATGTTGAAATTGAATGTTTCAAATTTGCTGGAGCACAAAATTATAAATGTTGTGCTGAGAAGATACGAAAAGAAATCAAGAAAAGAAAAAACCCTTGTTTTCTTGAATAACATTTGAATTAAGTTGCCTGTACTCACAAACCACTAAACACAAACTAAATATGACTTGAGGTACTCTATAGAAAGAAGTAAAGAAAAACGTTGAGACGTTGATGCAGAACCTTAAAAGACATAGCCTTCACATTGAGATATGACTGCACAGTTGCACAGTTTTGATTGCATTATTTGGATGTGGTATCATATCCAAATAATGCTATTAGAAATGATTTTCGAGTGATATAAAATAGTTGATCAACATTCTTCACAAAAAGCATTGGACAACACGCAAGTCTAAAACCAATAAACAAACATCAACGCAATGAATAAATTTCAATGCTTCCACTCAATACATAGCTTGAGAATAGTCAATGTAAAAGGGTTATCAATCTCAAGTCCTAGATGACGTTTATTTTCATTTTTGTTTATTTATTCAAATTTGCGATTTCGAAAACATTAATTTTGACGCGCCCAGATGTGGCAATTAATAAGTCTCATTATAAAGCAGTGAGGCGGTGAACTAAATACATAATCTGAAATACTTGAGTATTTCCGATTACTTATTCAATACTTCCTAGTCGCAAAGCGTTTAATGAATGCAATCGTAATAATTTCCAGTTTTTCCTCTCATGCATCCTAACACACTAATCTCCATTAGGGTGTCCCAATTAAGCGTATATAGAGGTAGAAATTCAAAGTAATGATATCAAATCCAGCACATGCTGCTCTGGTTCCTCGTCAAATGAAAATAATTCCACCAAATTTTCAATGAACATTGGGCAATATTTAATGGTCGCGCAAAACGAACGTTTTTTATAGCTCCTATGAGATTCGACCTGTATTTCCATCAAATAATAAAATTTTGGCTTTTACTTATATTGCATATAGACCGACAACTAATAGCTGCAGAAATTTGATATTTATTGAAACTATTATAAAATACCGTTGAAAGGAAATAAATATAAACTCCATCAAATTTCCCTTTTCAATATATTGATAATATCAGAGCGGTAAAGAACCTAGAATATAATGCTCACACAAATGATTCATTCAAAAATTTACAAATACTTAAACTCTCGGATCTCTACAAAATCTCCATCTGCAATTTCATCTACAAAACATTAGCTAATGATGGCGACAATAGCCTTCAACAGTTATTAACTGCGCAAACTGGTCATCACGACCATTTAACACGAAATAAAAGTAAATTCATGCTTCCTTATTATTCAAAGGCCCGCTCGCAACATAGTATACTATTCGTTGGAACTAAAACCTGGAACTCAATACCTGCGGAGATCCGTGAAAGTAATTCTTACAAGGTATTTAAAAGAAATCTTGAGTCTCACTTCTTATCAGAATACTAGTCGTGTAAGATCACCAAGTCAAATCCTGCCTCCTACATGTCTGGTCCTAATAATGCAGTTTGCCATGAGTAATATCGCCGATTTTCAGTCTGCTCCCAAATCGTTATCGAATATACTGTTAAATATTGTCCATATGACCTATATTGTAAAATTAAACATCAATATCGAGTTCATTATCCTGTTGATCAGTCTAATGCGAAACTAGGCTAAGTGAATTAGGTTAAACATTATTGTACGCCCTAGAATAATGTAATGGTAGGATGCCCTAGAAGTCGCTGAACTTATTCGGGCCCACAGGTAGCTATACTCAACTCTGACCATTGTATTAGACTTAAGAAACATTCTACCTCTGTATCTCCTGTGGTAAATAAATTGTTTAAATTGTTTAAATATAATCATCATAAGGCAAGATATTTTACCTTATCAACAATTACGTTTCAGGACAACTAAATTTTTATCAGTAATGTAACTGATGCATCGACTTCTGATTTCACACAGAAAATAAAGTGTATTTGCTGTAGAGAGGTGACAGGTATTTGGGGTGAGTGGTCCCTTGGAGTAGTGGGGTTGAGTGGTGCCTTGCTGTTGAAGAGTGAGTGGTGCCTTGCTGTAGAGAGGTGAGTGGTGCCTCGCCGTAGAGAGATGAGTGGTGCCTTGCTGCAGAGGGGTGAGTGGTGCCTTGCTGCAGAGGGGGGGAAATGGTGCCCTGCTGTTGAGGGATGAGTGGAACCATAATGTGACCACTCACAACTCTACTCACCTCATAAGGCACCATAAGATCAGTAAGAGCTAAATTTCCGCAATAAGTCCAGTGAAAAAGCAAAGAGCAAACAAGCTAACGAAAATTTGAAAATTGTGACAGAAGTCTGACTCGCAAGTATCTACGATACGCGAGCTCAGTTTACCATTGGGAAGCATTATTATTATTATTATTATTATTATACGAGTATAAGAAAGTTTTAGCCTCCGTTTACCACGACAAAGGTTCTGAATGTCATCCTCGTAGACTTAGACTCAAAATTATTTTCATCCTCCCGCTTTACTTTCAAAAACAATTCCTTATATACCGCAAGTCCCTTGGCTCATATTTCAATGTAGGTGTACACCAATAAAAGTGTTTTCAATAATGCATCTCACTGTAATTACGTCTTCTTTTCACGTTGTAGCTACGTGTATTAGCAAACCTATATTGAGCAACAATAGCAAAACATTGCTCTCAATCATTTGTTTCGACTAGTGACATGAGTATTACGATACCCATGTGTGTGTATCAACCAAGGATCCATTCTTTAAGATAATTTAAAAACCAACGGTGGGCTTACTGTATCATCTTTATTCGAAATAAACCGTTTTTCTTTCTTTTCATCTTTTTTAATTATTTTGCAATAAAACGAAAAACTCAATTCTGCTAAGTTATGTTAATAACTGTTTTTGCTCGGGTACTTAAAAAAGAGATGTCTGAAATTGAAAATATATAAATTAACTAGTTTCTAATTTCCTGATGGAAACATCGCTAAAACGAAATCATCTCAATTGACATCGCGAATAAAATGACGTAATCAACATAAAAACTGCGGAAAATGTCGTTTAATATAACCCATTTTTTCCACGCTGCGGCGGGAAAATAGAATGTGTCGAGTTTGATGGTTTCGACTGACAATGCAATTATTTCTTAGTCCACGAATGCTTGATTTCTATTCGTTGAAAACAACTTGTTTTATACATTTCACAGGTAACAGACCACAATTTAGAATTATAATGCCGTAGTCAATTCGGGAACTTGCTTGTAAAGGCAAAAACCCACTGATCGGTCTTGAACTATATCTGCACGTTTGAAAGTCTCGCATTTTTTACAACATATTCGTACATTAGGGATTCTTGAGCTCTTTTTTCTGTGAAGATAGTCAGCGAATCCACAAACCTCCCGTTACTTTAGCCCAGCAATCAAAAAGCTAGCATTCATTTTGACAGGTGTTGCTATTGAAGAGAACTAGCAAATACCACGCAACCATTACACATCCATTACTTGTCCGGGGGCGCCTATCACCAATTTCACTTACCTTACATCTACTACGTGACCGTGCCGTGGCTTCAGTGAAAACTGTGTAGCTAATTAAGTCCCAGATCTAACGAGGTCTTTCTGGGTGCGATTCAAATCAAACGATTGATTGGAGAGCGGGGGCTCCAGCTCTACAGGCGTCTGAAATTCATGTTTGACCAGCCAATGTACTCAGAATCCGAGAAGTAAATTGGCTCGTCTGACCTCCCGTATGTGGGAAGTCGCATTAGTAGAGAGGAGTGCCCGGTACTGTTACGCGATTAATTTTGTGCAGTTCCGTCGTGAATCAAATGAAGACAATTGAGCGGCTAAACAACAAACGAAAGTACGCCCATGAAAATGAGTTACAATTGCACACTAAAAAGGAACAGTTTCGCCGTGACCAACGAGATACAGTTGACTGCTGCGTGTGAGATGAAGCAGATATGCAGTACTGTAAAGCAAATCGGGTAAAAATTTGATATCAGCTTACGCTAACCTGAGGGTATGTGTATAAAAGTTAGTCCTAATCATTCTTCCCTAAGGGAATGCGACTAGTGTACTCTTGGAAATAAGTGCTCATAGGTGGAAGAAGTGAGGTCCTATGCTAAAAGATAGGCGAGATTACCTTTAAGTTGTAGGAGAATCTGTTTTTCCTTTTGTTATGAACGAACTTTTTTCGATTCACTGGGATCTTTTTTTTCAGCACCTATTACTTTGTTCTTCAACATTTCCTAAGCTTTCGATTTTGCTGTTTCTATGCTTAGGAGGTGAGGGCACATCTTGTCCTTGGATTTCTCGTACCCTTAAGTCTACTGAATGGTGTCTTCTTCTTTATTCTCTTGGCAATACCTTTGTCGTGGTGAGCGAGACGCGCTTTTCTTCCAATTTTATCCGGAGAAACTAATCCAATTATTCGATTAATGATATGTTTTGTTTAAGCGTCAATAATTTGGAATTACAGGAATTAATTTCATGCGTATAAGTTGAGATTTGCTAAAAATTATACATAACTCGAGTGTATACTGTGATTTGTCTTTAGTTGATGAATTTCTTAAATGATTTTAGGTGAAACTCAGCATGTTTGCAGGTAAATTGCGGCAAAACGCGCTATTATCATGGATCAATTTAACTAGCTTCGGGCTTTAACATAAGGACTTAATTTTAAGCTTTACCGTTGCAAAATTATTATCAAGAGCAGAGGATAGATTTACCTATACATTTGAAAAGTATTGTCTCTGAACTTTTTGACTTGTTGTAGCTTCACTTTAGAAATTTCGTTTCTGTCAAAAACATTATTTTCGTTTTGGCAAAATTTATTTTTAAACTCGAAAGGAAAGGAGAAAAGAAAAACAACTTATTTCCAATAAAGATGATACAGAAAAGTAAGTACATCCTTGGATTTTAAAATATCCTAAAGTAAATACATACACTTATTTGATACACACACATGAGTATTGTAATACCCATGTCACTAGTCGAAAGCAAATGGTTGAGGGCAATGTATTGCTTATAAATGTTGCTTAATTAATCTAGATTTCATGATATATGTAACTACAATTATAGAAGGCAACACAATTTTATTGACGATGCATTTTCTTAGTGAGTTGAAAACACTTTTTACAGTTGACATGTACATGGTATAAAGCTTTAAATTTCTTGACACCAGGAGATAATATCAAAACTACTTGTTTCGGCAGATGTTCAAAAACAACATTTTGAGCAAGCATGAAAAAAAGACAAGCATGAGAATTACGAAAATTACAAGTTTTGTTTTTCTAATTAAAAAATTTCTACATAACGGTCATTACCTGAAAATCATCTTATTTTGAATTAAATGGGTGATCACACAACAAATTTATATTTTTTTACGTAAATGCATTGCAATAATGAAGAGGTGACGAGTTAGGTTATGTTACAAGTTGAGAGTGGACAGAAAAAAAACCGGTATCTCTAGTTCAAATGCTAGTTTCTAGTTTAGTACATATATATGTACATATATACATGTACACATATACACATATACATGTACATCCATACCCACGTACGTACGTACACCCAACACGCATACACACACAAATACATACCTATAAATACTTATACAAGTACATACCACACAGATACATACATACCTTTTTTTTCTATGCATTGAGGCAATCATAATACATGTACGTTCTACAAAAATGCTGTGCGATGTACTGAAATATAGGATCATGAGCAAAGGATGTTCGTAACTACTTTTCAGTATGTGATCCTGCTTACAATTTCTAATTAAATCTTGTAACTATTTCTAATTAAATATTGATTCGATTTCTAATTAAAATATTGTAACGATTTTTTATTGAATATTGTGTCGAGAAGATCATTAGTTGATAAGCATCGTATTTATCATGTTTGAGTAATCACACAACAATATCTGTATGTATTTTTTGCAGTAATAAAGTGAAATGATGTCTTAGGGAGTGACATATACACCCATCAATGGCCTAAGGTGCGCTGATTCATTTCATAAGAAAAATCTACGGGTGAAGTTTAGCAAGTAAGAATGAAAGACAAATAATGACTCGCACTCTCGCAAATTCTATTAATAACCTCGTTGAGCTGGTAGTAATGGTAACAAGTGCTGAATTCAAAATTATTTTACATGAGCAAGAAATTGATCTTTAGGTGACTGGTGGAATATAATATTTCAACTTGCATACGAAATCAGGCAAACATAAGAATAATATAGTAAATAATCATATGTATGTTTTACCAGACTTAAGATAGGCTACAATCTATTGCTGGATCACTTGTGGTAAATAAATGGTTTAAAAATCGGTGTAACTTTAATAACCAATTGTTCTTACGTACGGCAAGTACTTAATTCCAAGTGATTCGAACCGGCGCGCCATTTTAGAGAACCCATCTAAGATCCTTCCCAAGTTACCCTGACAAATAGGGTTATTTCTGAACTATAAGACGTAGAATCTTGAAATTAAAACCAAATTAATGCTCGTGATGAGTACAACATTTTATGTATTTAAATAATTTTTTACGCCCCCGTGGGCGGCAGGAAGCGTGGCTCTCGTGACCCCTCAGTAGTCGGCCGATTTTCTCGATTAACCTCATTTTCCGCCATCATTTATTCCTAAGCAATTGCACCTAAAAATTTGAAATAGGTTTCATTTTAAACATCAATTCATTCTGCAACGGAGAGTGTATAATAAAACTCTCAAACGTTTCTTGGCGAGGTATGGATGGAAGTTTTCATACGCTCGCAATGGTCGGCCGATTTTCTCGATTAACCTCATTTTCCGCCATCATTTATTCCCAAGCTATTGCACCTAAAAATTTGAAATTGGTTTCATTTTAAACATCAATTCATTCTGCAACGGAGAGTGTATAATAAAACTCTCAAACGTTTCTTAGCGAGGCATGGATGGAAGTTTTCATACGCTCGCAATGGTCGGCCGATTTTCTCAATTAACCTCATTTTCCGCCATCATTTATTTCTGAACTATTGCACCTAAAAATTTGAAATTGGTTTCATTTTAAACATCAATTCATTTTGCAACGGTGAGTGTATAATAAAACTCTCATACTTTTCCTGGGAGGATGACAGAGAGCAAGGTTCTCCTACCCCCTTAAACCGCGCATGCTATGGACTGAACAACTGCATTTTCATTTGTCTCCCCTCTTTCTGATATTTTTTATACCTCTCTCGTTTCGTTTTCTTCGAAACCCAGGAACTACTGTTTTAAATATCAGTCAATTGCTGTGTTTCATAATCAGAGATTCATTATCCTCGTTTCTGCCTTTCATTTTGCTTTCTCTACTTCTCTTCGCCGAACCTATACGCTACTTGATTATGCCTATTACGAACTCATCTAATTACTTTGGTGATACAATGATTCACAAACTTAGCTTCTCATACTTCATACTTGGCTTTTCAAAAATGCAAAACATTAGGAATTATCTTAGAATTTAAAACATAATGAATTATCTCAGAAGTTACTCAATTTCTAAATATTTACACAATTTTTAAGTGTTTGAAAAAATTCAAACATTTGTAAAATGATTCTACAGAAGTGTATTATGGGCGTATCTGAGCCGGAGGCTTCAATGCCTACCACATGGAACCAATTTCAATCGGTGAGACATGCATGTCAAAGAAACAAATCAGTCTTGATAATATTCCTTTTTAAAATACTATTCCTGTCCCTTCTTTACAATTGAAACAGCAGAACAGGAACGCTTTTCATACATGCAGCTTATTATTTCTCTATCTTACACGGGAATTGTGACACGAAAGATATTTTGTTTCTGATTGCATCACAACATATTTGCTATCGGTACTAAATTTGTCTAACAGTTGAAAACGAACGTTCTACAGGAGCCATTTGATCAGGAGCCAAGCTAAATCTCTTCGATCTCGAAAATTGTTTCAATCAGGACCTCTTTCTCCGTAGATTTATTTAATGCGTCTTCTTCTAAGTTTTCATCTTCATATTTCACTTCGCAATTGGCCTCTGATTCCTTTGGAGAATCCGGCGAGGATTCATATTTTTCCGATGATTCATCCTTTTCTCCATGTTTCGTGTCGTTTGCAAATCCTTTGGTGTGCGTTATTAGCGTTGTCTGGGCAATAACAGTTATCAATTTTAAGATTTACGAACATGATTCTTCAATTACATTTATCTTCTGTATTCGAAGTCCGTTCATTTCACTCTATGTTTATAAATAAAGTTTTCTCATGATTTGAAATGTACGTACATTTTATTGAGACACCTTGTATGTATACGAACCCACAATGACTAGATATCAATGATAGTATTTGATAATAGGTATAGATACTGACACAACTGAACTGA
This sequence comes from Morinoia aosen, assembly GCA_030386875.1. Taxonomy (NCBI): domain Eukaryota; kingdom Metazoa; phylum Arthropoda; class Malacostraca; order Amphipoda; family Talitridae; genus Morinoia; species Morinoia aosen. The sequence goes on along the minus strand of CM059561.1, from coordinate 91,003,259 downwards.
CACAAAAAATAACAGTAAAAATGATAATAAAAATGAAATCAACATTTCAATGGTCGAATATTTTATTAAGAGAAAAATTAGAAAGAGCAAATGTTGAGGCAGCAAATGATAGGTTAGTAGCTAAGACTACTGACGATGTTAGCCGAGCGACAGCAAAATGAAAGATTACAAATAGGTATCTGAAAAGTGGATACAATGAATTCAGCACATGTGTCGGATTTCTTTATATTTTTTTGGCCTCAAATACCTTTCGATCAACAGAAAGAATAATCTTAACAGAAAGAAAGAAAATTAACCATTGCTTCACCATTTTACTTTAGACTATGGGAACGGATTAGAAGAACTCACCTTAGAGCACTTCCCCGCAGATGCCGAGGCGTTTTCTTCGTGGAAATATTCATTGAGACGAACTCCTCCGGTTGTTAAGTTCTCGGGATTTTGCGAATTTCATCTGTGAAGCAAAAAATGAAAGCCGAGTATAAGTGAATTTAAGCAGTGGCGGGCATTGATCTTCAAAATATTAGTCCCATTGTGAACTTTTGATCCTGGTCAATGGATAATTCCGAATACGATTATCCAATCCTAAAATTTTAACGGCGATCCCAAATCTGCAAAGAATTTGTTCTTTAAAGTTTTAAAGCCGAAAGTAAACGAATTAAAATTAAAATGCTTCACCCAATAGCTAAGAAATGCGCAATATTATTTATTGGTCATTTGTTTTGAGGTTCGAAATAGCGTAGTTCTACCTAATACTAAATACTCTCATTATTGTGGGTTCGCACACGTATATATGTGATACCTACGGGTGCGAAAAATAATTTTCGTACTGCAGCGATAATGCATACTTTAATGTTAAAAAGCCGGAACTAGTTGTCGAAAGCATCTTATATTCATTCTATTTATTTCTGTTCCTCTGATTTCCCCTTCAAATAACACATAGGATGTAGAAACTTTTTGTAAATGTATTGCGAGTTTCTTGCAGAACTGCTGAGCTGATGTAATACATTGTACTCATAAGATGAGTGGGAACTCTGTACGCTCTTAATGTGTCTATGTATTCTGTACGAGGGATTCCTGAAAACGATCTTTTCTAGTCTTTCTTTTCCTAATGCTTTGGTGTATTGATTGATAATGACTAGTTTTTGCAGCAACCTAGAGTTATGTTGTGATTATAAATATTTCTAGTCTGTACGTTATGATACATTTACAATGGATGTTCTTTGGCAAAATCTGAAGCTACGGCCTGATACATTAAAACTTCTGGTTTTCAGGTTATGTAATCACAATTCACTATGAAAATTCAATTAGCTTGATTAAATGTTGAAACTGGAATATTAGTTGATTTTTTCCTGCAATATATAGTCCCTACGTACTTAAAATTGATTTCTTTGTTTTGTTTACCTCCTTGTTTTTAGGTCACGTTAAAATTTAATGATAGGGAGAATTTTTCCTCGTTTCTAAAGTGATTCCTTGAAGTTTGTTTGGTTCTTTAAGAGTTATATTTTATTTCACTATTTCATTTCCATATTTACTTTTGATCTCCTGATCACTCCCCAGTTTCTAAGTCAGCATACGCTCAAATGGAGATTTTCATAATTATGTTCGTAAAATTTTAAGAAGTGAAATAGTATCTGTTTCTCGGCATTATATATTTAATTACTTCTTCATAAGAAAGTTTTCGATATATTGTTAGTCAATAAATATCGGTCTTGGGGCACATGAAAAAATAAAATACGACGTGATCGAGTTACAGTGAAAAAAATAACTCAACACCAGCAAAAACTTCACTCCTTATACCCAACGGGGAAAACGTTTTCCCCGTTGGGTATAAGGGAAAGCTCAAGCACAATACCCCACTCAACCCAGGTGTCGGAAATGGGTACCGGCTTTACGGGGGAACCGTCATGGTGTCCTATATATAGGGTTAGTTATAAGACATTTGAAAAACCAATGCTTAAGATCATATGTATCATGCTTGATTGGAAATAAAGCATCCCAAAGATGCCGATGTTTGCTTTGCTTTGCTCAGTCACACAAATGCTGTAGCTGAAAGCTATGCACTATCTCAGCTGCAATAATTGTTGCATTTATGCCATAGTACAAATTTTCTTGCTGAAAACGTTCCAAATTGCGCCAAAAATAAAAAAGGAAAGAATATTGGCTTCTATTAAAAAAAAGAAACTGACAAATGCTTAGTAAAATTCAGACGAGAATAAAAGACAGTATATATTTGTGTACAGAACATAGCCACCTATTTGCCACCATTTCTGGGAAGGCGGTAAAAAAAAAACGTCGAGTGTATAGCGGCAGTAGGCGGCTGCATTTCTGCCATCGGCGTTAAAAATTCGCTCGTTAATTTTTCCGCTCAATGTGTCCGAAACAATTTAATCCTACTTCTGGTACGGCCGCTACGATAAAAAATCCAATCGAAAACAAAACGTCAACTGTGTCACCGGCCTAAAAGAGCACATACAGAGTTATCGCGTTTGATTCATGTCACTCACATAATCAAAATAGTTATAAAGTTACCGCGGGAGGCTTCCTAATCTTAATTAAAAAGGAGAGAACTAAAAATAACGTATAAAACATTTACTCTAACTAAATATTGCAAGTAAACCTATAAAATTGAACGTTTCAAGCATTCGCTCATCTTCAGCAAAAAACAAATTTACCTGAAAAGACATGAAATGATTTCGATTGATGATAAATTGGAAAGAAACTAGCCTTAAAAATCACCGGTTAATTATTTATAACGAAAATAACTAAGCTGATTATTTTAAATCGGCTTACATAAATGGAGTGCACATTACGCACGCTTAGAATTAAGAAAGTGACATTAATCCGAATTGAAAATTCAACATGTGAGACAATGCTTGGCAGCCCATAGACTTTTTGCGTAGAGCAAATGGGTCAGCCATCATCACAGCATTGTACGTACGTTTTAAACGAAGAGATTTCCAATTACATTATACATTTATCTCGTTTGCAGTACAATTCATGGCGATCGTTTACATGAATCGTAATACCCAAATTACAGGTTTCAATTACGAGAATACAATATAGCTTAATATATGCGACCCATATGGCATTGCCCGCCAAACTTTATGCGCTTTGATACTTTCTTCCACACAAATAAATGAGAGAAATCAACAGGAAAACAGAGAAAAATATGAATGGAAGGAAAGACGGATAAACAAAAAGAGGAAATTGCATCCTTTGTTAGAAATGAAATTATGAGGTCTCGATGGTAATACTTACTTTACTCCTCGTATGGAACATTTGTTTTAGGATGTCTTATATTAAGAAACTTTTTAAAAGCCAATATGTTGGCATGTATCTCATGTGACAACTTGGAAATACACATTTTTTCTTTTTTCTTTCTTTCTTTCTTACATGTAGAATTCTCTGAACTTGAAAATTGAAGGGGGGGCACGTCTTTTCTAGCTTTTGAAATCGTGACCTTTCTTTACGATATGGTTTGTAACGAAATTCCACCATTAGCTTCCCGTAAATTTTTTCTTTACTTTGAACACTATTGCCTTCAAGCGTTTTTAAAAAATCTATTTCACGTTCCATTTCAAGTATTTCACTTTACGAGATTGTCTTTTTGTGTTTCTAAATTACTCAGACAATATTACAGTTCTCAAAAATTTCAACATAAACTTGAACATCGGAAGTCTTTTCCACGTGCAACTTTCAAGTTGAACCAGACACTAGAGCAGCCGTAACGACACTATACCCCGAATGTTAATCCGATACGTGAAACCGCTGTGCGAGAATGAGAAACACCTAATCAATTTTAGGGCTTTAGCAGAGTCAGCATAACTCCCCTAAAGCAAACATCATAGAATGATTATAATTATTGACATTAGCCATTGCCCAACCTGTCTGCCCTTCAGTGTCGCCTTTAAAACGACTACATTGAACATCATTATAAAATAATTGTTATCGCGTTTGATGTAATCGCATATGTGGAATGTAACAAATACACCTTTTTCACTCCAAATTAATCCAGGTCAAGTTCAAGTTAACCAAAGTCGAGTTCGATTTAATTCAAGTCAAGTTCAAATTAATCCAAGTCTAATTCATTTTCATCCATAAGAAGTTCAAATTAGTCCAAGTCAAAGCCTAATGGGTGAAAAGAGTTGAATTTCACGCGTATAAATCTCTATTTAAGTATAAATAAATCCTCGATACTACTATGCGTAACAAGAAATTACCTTTTGAACATAAATTTTTGAATGGATGCATTCTTAATGTGAAAATGTGAAATGTGAAAATGTCATTAATGTGAAAATTTTGAACAACTGTTATGAGTAGGCCTAGTATGATTCGAAGTTTTTATAATTGCCTTGAAATTATCACGTCGCTCAAATGTATGAATCACACTCGATCTGCCTCTTGATGCTGGATATTTGGTACGTTTTGAGACAGCTTTTCTTTAAATTTCATTACCGGTGGAAATTTTATGTATTCCTTCCTGAAATGAAAACCGATTGTCTTGCTCATCACATCCAATAGGTACATATATAACACAAAAGAGGCTGAAATTAAAGAGCGACTATGTCAATTCTGAACTCAACTTAGGGTTGGATTAATTTGAACTTGACTTGAAATAAATTCAACTTGACTCGAGTTAAATTGAACTTAACTTGGATTCATTTTAAGTAAAAAAGGTGCATATTGACGTTTGATTTCGTTTGAGCATGTTTGCCCCTCATTCCCAATTTTGACAACGATAATTTCACTTGGTTAATTTGTTTTGTAAGTGCAATAGTTTAGAAATTAATGTTGGCACAAAACGAGGTTAATCGAGAAAATTGACCGACCATTGAGGGGCTACGAGAGCGTTGCTCCCTGCCCCACACGGGGCGTCTAAAATATTTTTAAGTACGTATAAATGTTGTTTTCGCCACGAGAATTAATTCGGTACCAATTTCAAGATTGTAAGTCTTATAATTTAGAAATTACTCTATTTGTCCTGGTTTTTCAGAGGTTCTTTCGAAGAGTCTTCGATCGGATCTCAAAAATGGGCTAGCCGGTAATTTACGCAGAGGAAATTTATATACGTTTTTATTTGAAAGTTCAGTGCTAGTGTGGGCTGAGAGCACACTAGCACTCAGTAATTTATATAATAATATTATACCATAACTAGGTAATAAATATAAGTAAATAAAAAACATAATCCTCGTAACGCATACGTCTAAAACACTCTCGTTAGGGCGCACTTGCATTGGAATATGAGCAAACCAACACAGGAACTGGTGATTGGAGGATTCATTGTTAAGAGTAAGTTGGACAAATTTAAATTATTTTGCGTCTAAGATTATGAGGTCGACATTCAGAATGATTTTTTTTCTCGTTCTTAAGTATCGATTAGTTTACCAAAATAATGAGCTCGAAGTGAATAACATGTTTATCATGAGACAAATTTAAAAAAATTACAAACTATGCTGATAATACTGGCACAAAAGAGTTCACTGGAGATAGGGAAATGAGGATTGTTGTACAATGGAAACCATACCATTTGCACCATAGCTGGAACAGAGCGAAAAGTTAACTACCGAAAATAGAGTTGTGATAATAAACTCAACAGCGTGAGAAAACGGAAGTTGTCCGACACGACTAACAAGAACATTTTATGAGAAGGATAGGGAAATAAAAATGAAAAAGGGGAAGAAAACTGTGCACACCTTATCCAAAAGTGTTTCCGTATTTTGGACGCAGAAAAGCTATGTGAATCACTGTGTTGTCAAAGTAATTAGATGAGTTCGTAATAGGCATAATCAAGTAGCGTATAGGTTCGGCGAAGAGAAGTAGAGAAAGCAAAATGAAAAGCAGAAACAAGGATAATGAATCTCTGATTATGAAACACAGCAATTGACTGATATTTAAAACAGTAGTTCCTGGGTTTCGAAGAAAACGAAACGAGAGAGGTATAAAAAATATCAGAAAGAGGGGAGACAAATGAAAATGCAGTTGTTCAGTCCATAGCATGCGCGGTTTATGGGGGTAGGAGAACCTTGCTCTCTGTAATCCTCCCAGGAAAAGTATGAGAGTTTTATGATACACTCACCGTTGCAAAATGAATTGATGTTTAAAATGAAACCAATTTCAAATTTTTAGGTGCAATAGTTTAGAAATAAATGATGGCGGAAAATGAGGTTAATCGAGAAAATCGGCCGACCATTGCGAGCGTATGAAAACTTCCATCCATGCCTCGCCAAGAAACGTTTGAGAGTTTTATTATACACTTTCCGTTGCAAAATGAATTGATGTTTAAAATGAAACCAATTTCAAATTTTTTGGTGCAATAGTTCAGAAATAAATGATGGCGGAAAATGAGGTTATCCGAGAAAATCGGCCGACCATTGCGAGCGTATGAAAACTTCCATCCATGCCTCGCCAAGAAACGTTTGAGAGTTTTATTATACACTCTCCGTTGCAGAATGAATTGATGTTTAAAATGAAACCAATTTCAAATTTTAGGTGCAATAGCTTAGGAATAAATGATGGCGGAAAATGAGGTTAATCGAGAAAATCGGCCGACTACTGAGGGGTCACGAGAGCCACGCTTCCTGCCGCCCACGGGGGCGTAAAAAATTATTTAAATACATAAAAATGTTGTACTCATCCCGAGCATTAATTTGGTTTTAATTTCAAGATTCTACGTCTTATAGTTCAGAAATTACCTTATTTGTCAGGGTAACTCGGGAAGGATCTTAGATGGGTTCTCTGAAATGGCGCGCCGGTTTAATTTTCACTCAATTAAAAATTCTTTATTACATTTGAAAGTTTCAAAAATCGCCGAGATACTATTAGAATCACGGTGGCGCACCGGCGCGCCATTTCATAGAACCCATCTTAGATCCTTACCGAGTTACCCTAACGAAAAGGGTAATTTCTAAACTATAAGACGTACAATCTTGAAATTAGTACCAAATTAATGGGCGTGACGAGTACAATTTATTTGTGTAATTCAAAAATTTTTTACGCCCCTGTGGGGGGCAGGAAGAAGGCCTCTCGTGGCCCGTCAATCGTCGGCCGATTTTCTCTATAAGCCTCATTTTGGACTCCTCATAGTTGCTGTTAATATTGCACCTAACAATTTGAAAGTAGTCTCATTATTAAGATCGATTTATTCTCCAAATGTGAGTGTATAATAAAACTGTCATACGCTCCCTGGAGGAAGATGAAGAGCAAGTTTCTCCTAGCCTCTGAATGGTCGACCGATTTCTCAAAAGGCTCATTTTGGACCACTCATAATTTCTAAACTATTGCACCTAAAAATTTAAAAGTCGGTTCATTTTAAGCGTCAATTCATTCTCCAAATGTGAGTGTATAATAAAAATCTCATACGCCCCTTGGGGGATGACAGAGACCAAGGTTTCTCCAGCTTCTATTTGCCTCTTAATCCGCCCTGCCGAAGGGCGCGCTCACCTAAGTTATGAAGTACTGTTGAAATGCTGGTCGTTCGCTGGTCGTTTTGCCTTGCGTTGCGTTCACAATCACATCGTGGGTCTTCGAATCCCGCAGGTGATGAACTTTTTTCTTAGCGATCACTTTCATGTTTTTCTTACTGATGTAGACTTTTGTCAGGCAATATTATAAGTAGAGCTGAGCCAATGCATAACTTGCATATATGCACTCAGAGAGATATGCAGAACGTGTTATGCAATGCAAAAAATTGTCTTGTGCATTTGCAAAATCACATATGCAATTACGCATATACACTACAACAGATGTAATATGCAAAGTGCTTTTTGCATATGCACAATATCATAGTACATATGGTCTCATGCGAGTTGTGCAATTTGATCGTCCTGTTGTTAATGTAAAACTGCAAAATTGTTCCTTAATCCAGAAATTTTCTACATTGATGGCACCTCTCGCATACATACTCTCAGTTGCAAGCAACATCACAAGTTTTACCTGGTGCACTGTCGTCAGTGCCTGATCCCCAGGTCACCTTCTTGACCTGTTGTTCAGTTTTTAAATATGGTTCATCAATCAAATACAATAGAGGTGTCCGAACTGAAATTAATGCACTTTCAAGTTCTTAGGAATATGATAGTGTGATAGTTTTGTACATCTAGTGATAGTTTTCTTGTTCTCTTCTACACATAGGCCTAACTATACTTACAAAAGTCTTCAAGTGAAAAGACAACTGTGAAATTAGTATCAATTTCCGATACATACGCTATAGTGAAGTAATAATCAATACCTCTGTTGTGCTCTGCCTGTTCAGTAACAAATGAGGAGGAACTCAACAAATCAACTTTCGGTGCTCGCATCACCAAGTTCCCTTCCCTCAAGGTGTCACGGGTTCAAATCCCATCGCTGCGCATGACTTTTTGCATGGCTATCCATCGTTATCACATGCGTTAAGCCCTGTTTTACTCTGGAATCCAGTGAATATTTTCATGTTTCAGTGAATATTTTCTTGTTTCTTCACTATCAGCAAATGCATGATATTTTAAATATTGAAGACTGTCGTAAAGGATCATTACTTTACGGTTCAATATATGAAATATCGCACAAGTTCCAACTAACTTAAGTCCTTCATTCAGCAGTGCATCTGTAAGACTTAGTTGCATATTGCTTGCATATAAATGCGAGTACTGTGCATACGACACTCCGCAATCGCAATATATCTATCCTGAAGCCGCGCTGACGATTTCATATACGCGTCCATTGGCACAGCTGTGCATATTGGCACAGCTCTAATTATAAGCATGGAAATGTTATAATTGCGTTGCATTATGTAAAAAACTCTCTTCGTGTCCCCCATAGCAAAACCAGATCATACATAGGAATGAAAATATATTTCTGAATGCCAACGTTGCTGCCGTAGACGCAGAATTACTTCGATCCACCCGTTTTACTTTGAACAAATTACCTATACCCCAAATCACAAACCTCGGATTTCATTGCCAGTGTGCAGCAAAAAGTATTATGTATATACCGAGCCTTTTTTTCTCTTCATAGTAAGTAGTGGGTGGCTGAGCATCATCGACATAATACTTTACAGGGAGTGTTCATGATAGGGGCTACCCAGGACCCTACGCACGTCCGAACTTTAAATTAAGGCCTTATTTCCTCTCGTTTAGTGCTCACGTAACATTCCTTGAGGACATTGACCACACTGCAGGCAACGGCCCTGATTTGGCGCACGTACCAGCGTTTTCTCACCAACTGCCACGTACTGGGCTCGAACCAACCAACCGAAAAAAGTATTCCTAGATATGTATTGTGATGGAAATCGTGTTTTCTTTTTAAGCTGTACAAGAGATACATTGTCCTCCATCATGTTTTTCGACTAGCCACATGGGTATTTCAATACTCATGTGCGTGCATCACACATGAGTGTATTTCCAAACTTAAGATTATTTTAAGAACAATAATGTTGTGTACCATCTCTGTTGTAAATAAACTGTTCTTATTTTTTTGCAGTTGCACTACAGAACTACTTATTTAGTGAGCTTCCCCAATTTTTGCTATTTTTTCTACTTTGTACGTTTCGTTTTCTTCGAAATCAAGCAAAAACTGTTCTAAATCTAAAGTAAAGTTAAATCTCTACCAATGACTGTCTTCCAATCAAAGATTCCTAATCCTCGTTTCTGCCTTTCCTTTTGCTTTCTCTACTTTTCTGGGTTGAATGAGAGCGCTACTTTATTATGCCTATCACGAGCTCATTTTCCCAATTCTCGTACAATGTTCTTGTTACAGTCATCATGCCCCGACAGTAAATTCTTTTGTGCCAGTATTACCAGCGTAGGTAGGAAATATTCTAAATTTGTTTTGTGATAAAAATTTTTATTCCCTTCGAGCTCATTGTTAATTTGGCGAACTATTTAATGGACGTAGGTTAAGAAGACGAGACTCTTGGAGTTTGTATAATCAGTACACACAGCAGGACACACGTTTACATTACGAAGGGTAGCGGTGGAGTGGACTCCAGCCAAGCCCGAGAACTACGAGCAGAGATCCACAAGAACCATGAGCTCAGTTCTCAACGCATAGTGCTGTCTAAATACATTCTTACGCAAGAGCACTGTAACATTATCAGTATTATACACATATACATTCAAGGTGCTACATGAAAGGTTTCAACACTCCTTCTCACATTGAATGTGTGTCAGATGAGACCATTCCTAACTTCGTTCTTAGTCTAGAGAACTTTTCTATCGGCAGGTTCTTGGTGAATATGTCGGCGAGCATTTCGTCGGTAGGGCAATACACTACGTCTATATCTTTGTTACTTACAAGATCCCGTACATAGTGAAACTTAATATCGATGTGCTTGCTCCTCCCATGATATTTGGGATTGTTGGCAAGACAGATGGCTGACTGGTTGTCTTCGTTTATAACCATTGGTTCCATAGTCCCAAAATTTAGATCACTGAGTAAGTGCTTTAACCAGACAGCCTCTTGAGCCGCACCGGCAAGAGCAACGTATTCGGCTTCTGCAGTTGAGAGGGCTACACAAGTTTGTTTGTTAGATCTCCACGTAATTACCGAATTACTGAGGGTGAAACAGTAACCAGAGGTAGACTTTCGGTCATTTTTATCACCAGCCCAGTCAGCATCTGAATAACCAATGCAAGTATCAGAACATTTGCTATACAAGAGACCTAGTTTAGAGGTGCCTCTCAGGTACCTGAATATTCTCTTAACACACATCCAATGCTGTTCAAGAGGCTTGGAGCTGTATTTAGCAACATTATTCACTGCGAATGCAATGTCAGGTCGAGTTCTGGTTGACAAATACAAAAGGCTACCTACAGCACTTTGATAAGTGGCAGGGTCAAATTCGACATCATTTGGGGAGCATATCGGATTTACGTTTACATCGGCGGGAGTTGCAACAGGTTTACAATTATCAAAGCCAAATTTTGACAACAGAGCCTCAGTGTAGGCAGTTTGATTCAAGAAGACATTGTTTTTAAATTGTACAACACTTACACCTAGGAAGTAACTCAGCACACCAAGGTCCTTCATTTTGTATTGGGTAGAAAGGCTCAACTTTATTTGATTTATTTCATCACCAGACTCAGAAGCAATTATTAGATCGTCTACATACACCGCCACAATACACAGTTTCTTATCTTGAACACGAGTGTATATACAAGCATCACTCTTAGATTGTACAAAACCCAATTTCTTCAAATAGCTATCTAGTGTAGTATTCCAACACTTAGGAGCTTGTTTTAGTCCGTAGAGCGATTTTTGTAGTTTACACACCAGATTTTCTTTGCCTTTGACAATAAAACCGTCAGGTTGAACCAGATATAGTTCTTCAATCAGTTCTCCATTAAGGAAGGCTGTTGCAACGTCCATGTGATGGACTTGCATGTTGCATTTGGCAGCCAAAGCTAGTACTGTCCTGACAGACTCAAATCGAACCACGGGACTGAAGGTCTCGTCGTAGTCGATGCCATATTTTTGTGAGTAGCCCTGAGCCACAAGGCGAGCTTTGTACGAGCAAATGCTTCCGTCGGGTCCGGTTTTTCTTTTAAAGATCCACTTTGATTTGATAGGTTTTTTGTCATTAGGACACTCTACAAGGGACCATACTCTGTTTTGATTTATAGACTCCATCTCATTCTCCATAGCTGTTTCCCATAGTTTTGCTTCTGGTCCACTGAGTGCTTCTTGAACACAAGATGGTATATCAAGCTCATTTTTCATTAAATACACCCATTCACCAAACCTATCAGGAGCCCGTCGATATCTGGCTGATTGTCTAGGCTGCACTCCCTCCATCCCAGCATCTGACTGTCTATGCTCCACCCCTCCCTCAGAGTCTTCTGGTTCTGGATCCTGAGGAAGAAGAGAAAAATTACCATCATTTACTTCTGAAGGCTCCTTCTCAATTGGCATCTGCTGAGATTCATTGAACATAACGTCTCTACTCAAAAATATCCTTCTACTGTTTATGTCATACAGACGATATCCCTTGGATCCACTTCCATATCCTACAAGAACACACGGTTTAGATTTTGGATCAAGTTTTTCCCTCTCATCTTTGGGGACATGAGCGTACGCACTGCAGCCAAAGGTTTTGAGGTGCTGTACGTTGGGCTTGTGTCCATTAAGGGCCTGATAAGGGGTCATATCATTCAATGCACTAGCAGGGCTCCTATTTTTGACATACACGGCAGTTGATATAGCTTCACCCCAGAATGATTTTGGTAACTTGGAACCAGACAGCATAGCTCTGACAGAGTCAAGAAGAGTTCTATTCATTCTTTCTGCAACTCCATTTTGTTCAGGTGTCTTAGGCACAGTTTTTTCATGGATAATTCCTTCCCCTTTTAGGAATTGTTCAAAGTCATTAGAGATGTATTCCCCACCGTTATCGGAGCGCAGAATTTTAATTTTGTGATCATAGTGATTTTCTACCAAGGATTTGAACTCCTGAAACACTTTGAAAACATCACTCTTATGTTTGATAATGTACACCCAAGTATATCTGGAGTGGTCATCTATGAAGGTTACAAAATACCTTCCACTCCCAAGTGATATGGGATTAAGCTGGCCACACACATCACTGTGGATAAGTTCTAAGGGTTGGCGTTTCCTTTTGTGATTTGTTTTGGCGAACGGAAGCCTATGATTTTTACCATCACAACAGTTTTCACAAAAAATGTTATCTCCACTCACAGAACAATCAAAACCTCTAACAAGATTCTTAGTGCCTAATTTCTTAAGATTATTGAATCCTAGATGACAAAATCGTTTATGCCACAGAATTTCATCAGAGGAAACGTTCATGCATTTAGCGGCTGAATTAAGGGTGCAATTAAGTTTATACAATTTTCCTACTTTACTGCCTAAGGCAATTAATTCATCGTCTTTATTTACAATCTTACATGAGCTTTCGTCAAAGTAAACTGAGTTTCCACTTTCTGTAATCTGAGGCACGGAAAGTAAATTGTAAGCTAAACCAGGTACATACAAGACATTCTTAACAACACAGGTATCTACTCGACCTTTAGGCAACAACACCATAACTTCAACATCACCTACACCAACACCTTGCAAGTTTCTACCATCACCAACTTCAATGTTAATTGGGCTAGATAGCTCATTCATACAAGAAAAATCATTCCTATTATTACACATGTGTGCTGTTGCACCGGAATCAATTACCCAACAATTATTGATATTTATCACAGACAATGCACCGATATAATTTGTTTTACCTGCTACAAAATTGTTTTGGTTTTCTGTGTGGTTCCCATCTTCTTTCTTCAATTTTTCTTGATAGATCCAGCACTTGGTACGTAGGTGTCCCAATTTTCCGCATTCGAAGCATCGTGAGTTTTTCAATTTGGAGGTCACAAGGGATTTTTCACTGAAGTCTGAAGCACTTTGGTTTTTCAGTTTTGCTTCTTCATTCAGAAGACGCTCTGTCACAATATCCCATGACGGTAGTTTTTCATGAGCTTCCAGTGCAGTCACCAGTGTGGAGAAATGGTCGGGAAGTGACGACAGCAAGATTATTACACGACTTTCTTCATCAACTGCGTCATCAATCACACTCAAGGACTCAAATATTTCGACAAATGCTTTGAGATGAGTTTGTAAGTCTTGGTCTTCTTTTAGTTTCATGTTGTAGAGTCTTTTGCGTAGTCTGAACTTGTTAGACCAAGTTTTCTTCTGGAATGTATCTTCAATCTTATGCCATAGTTGCACAGGGTCAGTAGGATCACCCAACAAATAAAGTTGACTTGTTTCGACACCAAGCACAATTGTTGCAAGTGCACTGTCACGTCTTTCTTCAAATTTTCTTCGAGCAGTCTCGTCCGTAGTCTGTGGCATGGTTTCCGTTCCTCGAACCAAGTTCCACAGTTTTTCCTTCATCAGAATCATCTTCATTTGCAGCTTCCACGTAGGATAGTTTTTATCATTAAGAGCCGTGAGGCAGTTCTTTGCACTTTCACTTACGGAGCCTGCCATGTTTCTTTCTCTTTCACCGTTTCTGTCTCACACAGCACTAACAAATCACCAACTTCTGTTCTCGCTGTCCCGGGCTGTTTTTCGCTTCGGGACTTAAGATAACCTCACTTGATATTGCTTCATCGGAAGGTTTACTGTGCCCATAACCTAATGGACGTAGGTTAAGAAGACGAGACTCTTGGAGTTTGTATAATCAGTACACACAGCAGGACACACGTTTACATTACGAAGGGTAGCGGTGGAGTGGACTCCAGCCAAGCCCGAGAACTACGAGCAGAGATCCACAAGAACCATGAGCTCAGTTCTCAACGCATAGTGCTGTCTAAATACATTCTTACGCAAGAGCACTGTAACATTATCAGTATTATACACATATACATTCAAGGTGCTACATGAAAGGTTTCAACACTATTCAATACGTTATAACGAAAAGAAAAATTTCCTTAATGTCAACCTCATAATCTTTGACGCAAAATGATGTATATTTGCCCAATTTACTCTCAACATTTATCCCTGCAATCACGGGCTCCTGTGTTCGTTTGCTTATATTCCAATACAAGTGCGCCCCAACGAGAGTGTTGTACAACTATGCGTTAGGAAGATTATGTTTTATTAGTTACAATGCACTGTCAAAATCACATTACGCAACGAAAGGAATTGATCTTTCTTGTGCGTGTTTGTTTCGACATTTAACATGGGTATTACGATACCGATGTCTAATTATCAACCAAGAATGTTAATATGCAGATATTTTGAAAACCAACGTTAAACATTTCATCTTTTAACTCTATTGTCAATTAACTGGTTTTCTTTTCCATTTTCACTGGGGTAGCAATTGCACAGTAAATTTACAGGAGTTCCTGTATTAGTTTTCACGTTCATTAACTTTAAGCCTTTCTTGTTCATGAACTTAATTTTAAGACTATAAGTAATTAATAATAAACCATTAATAGCCCTTCAAACCTTTAAATGTAATTTAGTCCCAGATAATTTAGCAAATTTAATAACTTCAATACGTAAAAATTTTCTATAACCCAGCTCTAGGCTTGTCTTTGGTTCTTGAACTTTGATTTACTGTCCTGAATACAACCTAATGAATACACTATTTGAGCCAAGCCGCACTTACCTCGTATATTTTCTGGATGCAGATTCAGATCGCCTCCAACCTCCACTAAGAAAACATCTTCCATCAACTTTATTACTTATACAACCTTGAGCCTACTCAGCCTTCGTCTCGAACACCGTGCGGAACCTGCCTGCAACCAGCCCAGGGACGCCGGTGGGTTAACGTCAGCTTCTTCCGAGGACCGAGGACCGAGCATCGGTCCCTTCTTCCGAGGACCGAGCGGACAGAAGATGAGAGGCTGAGGCGCCTTCCTTGCTGCTGACCTGCACCACTCACCGTCCACTCGCCTGACTGCGCTTCCTGGCCTCCTGAAGCTCACGAGTACTTGTGGAGGTTCGTAAACTGTAAGTTTAGGACCAAATACTTGCCATGCCGTGAGCTTGGTACTTAGGACTACGTTTCCCCATGTATTCCTAATAACTATAACTTATAACAAGGAACTAGAAACTTAAAAACTATAACTTACCTTATAACTTAAAACTATAACGAGAACTGTATTAAACCTAATATTTACTCTGTATCATAACCAACCGCAACTAACTCCACAGAGCACGGCTTGCTTCCTATGACGGCACAGGCGCAGACCGCAAGTCCAACGCCCGCCTGCCTACCTGAAGTCCGGCTCTGAGAAGTTCTTAATCTGTTGCCCTGAGTTTTAGTGGTTTAATCTTCTCATTCAAATATCGTTAGGAAATTCATCTTAATAAATTGAAGCAATTTTTCCCGTTACGGAACTCAGACTATTAACTTTCCAATACTTGATATTAATAAATTTTTTTTTTCTTTAGCAATAATTCTCGTTTGAAGCAACAAGCTAATGTAATCTGCCTAATGTGATATATAGTTCGTCCTTATTAAAGGTTCAGTGCTAAATATTATCAGAGCATTAATCTTCATGACTCTAGGATTTAGTTTCCTTGACCCAAAAATCATATATGAAAACACAAGTAAAGAAAATAGGCTAAAAATCGCAATAACGCAAATGACCGTCGCCCTGCTATATCGAACTGACGGTTATGTTGCTCACAATATTCGACAAGAATATTTTTGTTTTCAATTTTAATGACTTATGAAACGTAAAAATTAGTTCATTTCCAATCTTCTAACAGGATTTATATGGAAATCAATTCACAGTATAAGAGCAACCACTTTTTCATCCTGTCAGTATTCTCATTAACAAGCAAGAAACAGATATGGGTAGGTAGGGTAAAATAGAGGTACCGTAATCAATTGATATTTCACTAATAGAACATTGCGACTCTACCTAGGATTCACCTCATGATAATGAACCAGATCGCCTCCTCCGACTCCACCACACTCGAAAAAGCGACCCTGACTCCATCTCCACTGTATAACATGTGACTCCAACTCCATGACTCCAACTTGGCTACACTGCCTTCATCTCATGGCAGGGCAGTGTTTACGATCGTTATGGTTTGTTGTGATCATGACATTAGAATAGCTGTGCTTACGTCGCACTCACACACACACACTGTTTAGGTCTCGTGAAAGCGGTCGGTGACATCTTTGAGAGAGCATTTAATGTCTAGTATAGTTAAAGCTGCCTTCGTGTCAGGTTCAAGTTCTATTAGCTACTGTAATTTTTCATACTAAAACAGTGCCGCACAATGTTCAAAGGGAAAAAGACAATCTGAAAAGTGACAAATGAACAATAAAAATGGAGAATGAAATTAACTATCTGAAAACGCTTGAAGGCAATAGTGTCGATTTCAAAGCAGAAATTTACAGGAAACTCATTGAGAAATTCTGTTATAGAAGATCTACTAAAGAAATAACTAGATTCAAGAGGTTAGAAAAATCCAGCGCAGAATTCAACTTCCAGATTCAGAGAATTTTACGCGTGAGTATTACCATTGATAGCTTATAATTCAATTTTGAACATAATAATTCAATAAATAATTCAATAATTCAATAATAATAAATAATTCAATTTTAACAATATAAATATACTGATTTCATTAAAAATATTTTCGTTTTAGACGTGTGAGCAACGCTGTGTTTTTGGCCGACCCCTCTGCACTTCATAAATCATTTTTTTATGACTTGCATTCTCTCACATTTTTAAGTTTTAATTCGGGCTGATGTCGCTCTCTTCATCCTAAACGTGCGTATTGAGCACTTGAATGTTGTAAGTTACATCGGTGAACCCAGTAGCAAGTCTATATGAATGACACACGCTAGCACGACTGACGAATTTATAGACCCCGGCCAGACCCGATAATTTTTGCAGACCCCAGCCCCGGCCGGCCCCGGCAAAATAGTGCCCTAAACCGGGGTTTTGGCCGGGGTTTTTAGTTTTTTACTCCACCTTTTTCACTTCAAATTAATCCGAGTCAAGGTCAATTTAATCCAAGATAAGTTCAATTTAATCCAAGTCAGATTAAAATTAATCCGAGTCAGATTCAAATTAATCCGTCAAGTTCAAATTAATGCAAGTCAAATTCAAATTAAACGTGCTAAGTATCCAGCATCAGGAGGCAGAATGTGATGCAGATCTTTGAGGGGAGTAACATATAGAAATCAATTACAAAGACTTCGTATTAACTATTCATAAATTTTTTTTCAATTCTACATTAATGGCAGTGTGCATCCACTCAAATATTTATGTTCAAAGACAATTTTATGTTACACATGCACATACGCATAGTAGTATCGAGGATTTAATTACTCATATAGAGATTTATATGCGTGAAATTTCGTTCGTCTGCATGCAACTACGAAAGATTACCATTTGATGATCTGTAGATTTTACCTTTAAAAGAAATTTAGCAACGAAGTCTGCTTTTGCTTGTTCAAACGATTTTTTTAAAAACAGGTTTCAACTTTTTTCACCGGTCGAGATGATATATTTGCCTAGGCCTATTCATTTGAAGGGATGGCCCAATTTTTATTGCTATTAGAGAATTGTATCTTTGTAGTAATGTACTCATATAAATTGTAATCAAATGGTATCGTACATAAGTACTCAGGGAATCGCATTTGCTCATTTCTTTTAAAGGGTAAATCTACACATCGTCCAGTGGCAATCATTTGTAATTGCATGCACATTTGATTTCCAAAATGTGAAGAAGTGGAATTTCAGGCATGTAAATCTTTATATGAGTGTAAATAAATCCTCGATACTATGTGTATCTGTAACATAAAAGTAGCTATGAACATAATTATTTGAATGGATGCATACTACCATCAATTTAGAATTATAAAACAACTTTAATGTGTAGTATAATAGGAAGTTTTTATAATTGTCTTCTAACTGTTACTCCGCCCAAAGATCTGAATCACACTCTGCCTCCTGATGCTGGATACTTTGTACATTTTACGACTGCTTGTTTTAACACTGCAGAAATTTTATGTATTCCTTGCTTGAAAGGAAAAACGTTTTTCTTGCTCATCACATCCAACAGATACATTTTTACTCCAAAAAAACGCTCAAATTAACGAGGGATTTATGTAAATTCTAAATTCAACTTGGAGCTTGATTAATTTGAACTTGATTTGAATTAATTTAAACTTGACTTGGATTAATTTTAACTTGACTTGGACTAATAGTTTGAAGTGAATAAAGCGTAGTGTGCCCGGCTACCCGCACGTGAAAAATTCATCATTCTCGAGACTGGAAATCATCATCAGCAAAAAAAACAAATTTAAGTGAAAAGACATGAAATGAATTACATTGATGATAAATTGAAAAAATAACCCTAAAAACTAACGCTTAACGCTTGATAACGGAAAAGAACTAAAGTGGTTGTTTAGAATTGGAATAATTTTTAGAATGAATTAAGACTCTAAAATTCTGAAATCGGTGGCAAATTAAGATCTGGTGAGGATTTTAAAATCTAGTCTTCGTACTCAGCTGCTAAGCGGCCCATACACGATCAATTATACTGCGCAACATCATTGTCAATACCCTCAATTGTCAATTAAATTGACCGTGTATGGGCGATATTGAGGACTTGCGCGACTGTATTGAGTAAATCAAGTTCCGCTTGATATCTTTTGCGCAAGTCTCTAGCATTGCGCAATTATTTGACTGTGTATGCTGCCCTTCAATGGTATTGTGCAAGCTAAAATATTTTCTGTTTCACATTGAGTAAGTAGCCTACAATTATAATGTATGGAATAGTAGACAGGCAATTCGTATTTGAAGGTTTACAAGTTCATAAAACTTTACCACTTTTATCGAAAGTAAAATGTGATAGTTACTCAAACAGGCCGAAGAAAGATGCAGTATATGCTGTCTTTGTTGAAAACTTCCAGGACAAATACTCAAATTCCATGAGAAGAGATGTAAAAAAAGATAATAGCATATAGGACCAACTATCGCAAAGAACTCAGAACAGTTTTGGATTTAGAAATATCTGGCGCTGGAGCGGACCAGGTATATCAGCCAACTTTGTAGCAGAACAAACTGCCTTTTTTACGCATGTATATTGATCGTGTGCGGCTAACTGAAAGTTGTCAATTACGTTGTGCAAGCCAGACTTGCACAATACAATTGATCGTGTATGTGCCGCTTTAGGGATCATTGAGAGCATTGTAATAGCCCATTTGACATCAGTGATTTTAAAATTCTTACCAGATTTGAATTTGCCACCGATTCGATAATTTTGGAGTCTTTACTATTTATTCATTTTCAAATATAAACCGATTTCAGATAACCAGCTTAGTTGTTTTCCGTTATCAATAGTTAACTAGCAGTTTTTAAGTTTTTTTCAATTGATCATCAATCTAAATCATTGCATGTCTTTTTAGGTGAATTTGTTTTTTGCTGAAGATGAACGAATGGTCTAAACGTCATATTTTATGTTTACTTGTAATTTTTACTTAGAGTAAGTATTTTATATGGTATTTTTATTTACCTCCTTTTTAATTAAGATTAGGAAGCCTCCCGATAACTTTTTAACAATTTTGAGTATGTAAGTGACATGAATCAGCTCTGTTAGGCCGTTGACGCAGTTGGCGTTTTGTTTTTGATTGGATTTTTCACCGTTGCGGCCGTACCAGAAGCAGCGCGTAGGATTTGATTGTTTCGGACACATTGAGCTGAAAAATTAACATTGGTAACATTACAGTACTGCCATCGGCTTGTTTGTGGAGTGTGTTTGCGCGCGTCTGTTTGTTAGGTTCCCATGTGTAAATGTATGGATGTATGTACTGGTATAATGGTGGGTGAATGAGCCGATGGGAATGATCGTTTTTACTGTAGTTGAATCATCAGTAGGATTAAAGTTTTATAGATGTTTGTATGCTATAAATTTATTTTTTATATAGTTTTTTAACATGTATGAACTTTATGTAGTTTGAGTTTTTTCATCTTTTTGACCTTTTTGTATGTTTTTCTGCACTGAAGATGGAACTGAAATATTTCGAAACGTTTGCCATTAAAATAAATAAATAGATATGTATATTTGTACGTTGGTTCTCCTTTTTATCTTACGCGTGAGATTCCCTAAGAATCGACCCATTGGAAATATATCATGATTTTTTGCTGTACCGCAGAAACAATCACTTAACAACTTTTACGAGCGTGAAAGGGAGAAACACCAAGCAAGACGGACTAACCAATGTCATTTATTCAATGAAATTTCCATTGTAATAAGATAGGAGAAATTATGAACAGTAAAACCCTAAATCTATTTATGAGATTATTTGTTTAAGGAAACACTTTGTATTTTATTGTATAAGAATTGTCGACGGGTACTATGCACTCGTAATATTAGAACTTCATTTTTGAACTTCTGTTGCCTATTTAAAATTAGAAGAAAAAATAAATTGGGGTAAACATATGTACACATTGCAACACATACAAACATTGAGAAATAAAATAGTCATACTATAGATTGTGAATAGGTAGAGTTTAAGTCGCAAAATTATGAAGATGTGCAGTCTCAGTTAGAGCCGGAATCGTTCGTGTAGACCATTGGTTCCCAACCTGGGGGTAAATAACCCCCTGGGGGTAATTTAGCAATTTTTCGGGGGTAATGGAGGAGTGATAGAAAAATGTAAATGCTTCAAATATGCAACTCCAACCATCTCACTGATGCTCTTGACATATCGGTAAGTCATTAGAGATGCAAAATGTACTAATACAATAAGTAAAATAAATTTTCTCTAGTGTTTTGGTTTAGCCATATATATATTAATGTTGACAACATTTTGTGAAAGGGGTAACATGCTTAATGTGGCATGCTAAATTGGGTAACAAGCTGAAAAAGGTTGGGAACCACTGGTGTAGACAAATCAGATCGGAAACGAAACTCCGAGTGTGTCACCGGCATGAGGAATACCATGCATTTATTTAGTCGTGAGCATTCTTCACTTCATCGTACGACTTCCACAATTTCGCTCTCTCGCTCTATCTCTCCCCTCCCTCACTCCCTCCTTCTGTCTCTTCGTTTCCCTCCCTCTCGCTTTCTCTTTACGCTTGATACACCGAAGACTCACAAATGAAGACCGTTCTTAAAGCTGTACGTTACTAGTGTTCTGTCCTTTTCCTCTTCAGCGCCAATGCAAGACTCTCCCAGACCCCCCTGCAGGGGCGGTCCCTCTGAATGAATTCTTCCACGCCGAATTTGCAGCAGCAGCAGTAGCTACGAAAAAATCATCATATGTGAGTTCCTATAATCTATAGAGCTTGGAGAATTGTTTACTTATATATGTAAATAAGTGTTAACAATTGTACCAATGATGGACTCCAAAATGAGCAATACAAATGTTTCTTTGATTACAATCCCACTTTTGTACATCCATTGCAGATAGCTGAAAATGAGTACGAGAGTAACGACGGCGAGGAAAGTGAAGAGCACTCCTACCGGTCAAAAAATTCCGACGACGACTTCCAGAATAGAATCTCGGAAAATGAGTACGAGAGTAACGACGGCGAGGAAAGTGAAGAGCACTCCTACCGCTCAAAAAATTCCGACGACGACTTCCAGAATAGAATCTCGGAAAATGAGTACGAGAGTAACGACGGCGAGGAAAGTGAAGAGCACTCCTACCGCTCAAAAAATTCCGACGACGACTTCCAGAATAGAATCTCGGAAAATGAGTACGAGAGTAACGACGGCGAGGAAAGTGAAGAGCACTCCTACCGGTCAAAAAATTCCGACGACGACTTCCAGAATAGAATCTCGGAAAATGAGTACGAGAGTAACGACGGCGAGGAAAGTGAAGAGCACTCCTACCGGTCAAAAAATTCCGACGACGACTTCCAGAATAGAATCTCGGAAAATGAGTACGAGAGTAACGACGGCGAGGAAAGTGAAGAGCACTCCTACCGCTCAAAAAATTCCGACGACGACTTCCAGTATGAAATGTCCTCCGGAAAATGCGAACGAAAGTACGAAAGTACGACAGATAACGTTTTTATGGAATGGCAACTAGCAGCGCAAAGAAGAACCGTCGAAGAAAATTTCGAAAGCTTCATGACAGCAAAGAAAAATAAGATTTATCGTTTGAAAGAACGGTTTAGTGTAAGGCTTCACGGTTGCAATAATAAACATATTTATGAACGAGGACATGAAAGGCACATTGCTCTGTTGAAAGGCATAGCAAATCTCAACCAAGAGTGTGATTGCACATTTTATAAGAGAAAATTATATCCGAGCTCCCTTCTTGCAGGACGACCCTTGTTCAGTTTCCTAGTTCGCTGCCAAGACCCGCTCTGCGGCCTCAAGCAAAAAATTGTCTGTTTCAACGGGCAGGAAGAAATAGCGGGAAGATGTACAGTGTTCTTGTTAGAAGCAAAGGAAGCGAATATTAATCATAAAATGAGTAAGAGACAGGCAAAAGTTGAGGAAAAACAACGCATTGGACAGGCTGTCTTACTGGAAGGCGCGGCGAGTGTTTACTATAAACAATTTGCCAATACGGGAAATGGTACGGATACCACGAAAATTTCGTCCCTCGATCGTGTCAGGAAACTTGGACAGATGGAGAAGAACCGCAATAAACTTGCTAAGGATGACAAGTCGGACTTAGAGTTAACCATCCAAGGCTTGAAAGCCTCTGACAAGGCCAACAAAAAAATTATCCCCACTTTTGTGCAAGAATACGATACGATCAACTCGAAAATAATACTTCAGACCGAAGAAGAGCTGCGCGAGCTTGCCAGAACCCCGGATGCCACTCTCCATTTGGATTCCACTGGAGGAATCGTACAAGGTGACGAATCGAACAAATACCTCTATCATGCAGCAGTTTTTCAAAGAAAAAAAGGTGATTCGCCATTATCAGCCATCTCTATGGTATGTCAAAAAAGTTCTACAAGCTACATCGAAGGTATGCTCGCAATCCTCGTACAGAACTATAGAGAAGTCAACGGCAAAGACTTCAAACCGAAGTGCATAGTAGTCGACCACAGTTTCGCATACTTACATGCGATCACTGCTGCCCTGAAATTGGGCGAACTACCATCTTATCTTGACCGCCTGTGGATGACTCCCGATCAGGCGGAGCTCAATTATACACAGGTGAAGCTTTGCCACGCGCATTTTATGAAGACAATTGCTGGCAAATCTAAGAAGTTCTTCCCAAAACTGAAGCCTCAGGAACGCAGTATAATAAACCAGTATTTTGCCGATATGGCGCAAGCTCCTTCAAAACAGCATATCTACGCAATCTTTAGGAACCTTTGCCAACTTATGCTCACTCCTTTCCTTGGAGAGGGAATTGAACATCTCATGAGTAGGGATGTTTCCATCGACGTTGACCCTGACGATGTCGAGCCTACTAACGCAATGATAGTAGAAGACACCGGGAGATACCGCGATAAGTGTGCCGTGGGTAAGAAATTCGTGGCTATCGCGGCAGACGTTCAAAAAAACATGACTATTGAAGGAAAAATCCCTAATCCTTTGTATTCCCCTGAGATGCTGGAGGACGTATTGACGTTTTCCATGCCATTCACTCCACTCTGGTGTGGAGTGCATGGTGGAACTAAGACAAATGGATTAGTAGAAGGGTGGCATAAAATTGTGAAGCATGATATACTTCAAGGAGATCGAAAAACACTAGCAGAGTTCATTCGTACTATGAAGACACAAGCGGAGGGTAGAGCGAAAGAAGCATCGCTCGATTACAAGGAACGCAATAAGAAGGCCGTGAAAGAAGTGAAAGAAGGCTAAAACGAGTATAAAGAGCGCTGGGGGGGAAAGCGATCAAAGCGATCTCGGCCACAATCTGTAACTGAGAAAGCTCGAGAGAAATTCAATCAAATTCTGCAGGGTCGACCCCAAGAGGGTACTAAGACGATCAAAACGAAATTGGAAAGTGTCCATTCAATTTTGAAACTTCAAACAATCCGTGTTAGTAGAGCGCTTTCGATTTCTCCCCAAAAAAAGACTGCACAAAAAAAGTGAAATTCACCAATGACACGCAACACGAAAGCATTGTACAAAACCTGGCCCCTGTATTCTCTCTTGATAATCGAAGTAAATGCATTACAGGAAAACAAGGTTCTGATACATGTCTTAGCACTCAGCAGGGAATAATAACAGTTGATCTCATCTCCGAGCTTCCTAATGCGAAACAAAATGAAGGAAAAATATCTAGCATTAAGTGTGAATCCTATACGGATCATGAGCAAAAAACAAATACAAAAGACCTCCTATGTGTCGGGACTTGTGAATCGGAAGACAGAAGTACATTAAGCAAGATTTGGTGGCTCAAAGATTTGAACCTGGAAACTAAACACAAACAAAATATCATGAAACGAACCAGTTGGCTTTCGAGTGACGAGATTGAACCCTTTTGTATTCTTATTCGCAGGGAGAACCAACAATACAGAGTTCACTCCCCCCTCACGGTTTTCCAACCGAACCCGCTGAGTTGTCACGCAGAGCTGTTTGTGCAAATATTAAATACCTCGTATTTGCAATGTGCGGTAAAGGTCCGTGAAGAAGGTTACAAAAAAGCTAGCGACACCGGAAGTCATTGGATCGTCGTGACTAACGCACTGTGTCGAGACCGCCGAGCTCAAGAAGGCGTAGCGCGCGTCCAGTACCTGTGCTCTTTGAATGGTAATCCCAGTTATGATGTGATAAAGTACTTGAAAAACTTATACGCGAACGTGAAGAACATAAGACACATTCTGATAGAGTGTCTAGGAGTACAACACCAAGAAGATGGAGCGAGTTGCGGTCCATTCTCACTGGCATTTATGACGTCCGTGGTAAATGGAGAAAACCCGTGCCTCGTAACATATGTGAAGGAGGAAATGCGTTCCCACATCATAGAGTGCCTCGAAGGAGGGTCTATAACACCCTTCCCTTCGTTGATAAAAGAGAAAAATTTCACGATGGAAGGGGGCAAACCAATTGGACTGCACGGACCCGAAGTTATTAGGCGTCGAACAATTAGCCTAGAATAATAACTTGGATGTCTCCAAAAGCGTAGGTTATTTCGTGCGGCTATTAAAACTATGTTACGAGACTATCTAAAACTATCTTAACCCGCTGCGTCATTGCGAGTTTTATAAAATTTGCTATGCTTGTGTTTTTCTATATGATTTGTTGTCATGTTTGTGTTTGACATGTTTCTGGAAACATATTTTATTGCCATCTATAAGATGAGCAAGCTGTGAAACTCATTTTTGAGGCTTAAGTGTGTGCTTGTTTCTTGATGTGCGACGTTTAGTATAGCTCATTTTTGGCTAACATTGTTTTTAAGTTATCTAGTAGCGTTTTGTGATATAACTGTTTTAGAAAGATTTTATGATTTTATAAAATACTGGCCCCTAATAAATGAGGCGTAATTCGTATACTAACATACTTACGTAGCAGGATCTGAGGAACCGTAGACAACTGCAACTTTCTATTGTTAAGCATGGAATGAATCTACTTTGCTTTCTCAAATAAAGGCTGAGAGCGGCCCAAATTTTAGCCTCACTATTACGGCCAGCTGATTTCTGCTAGCTTGCCTAAATAGTGGGGTTAGAAATAAAGCCTACTCACAACACGAGAAGAGAACTGGATTTTAAACATTTACAACGACGACCTTCGGAAAACGAGCGGCAGATATGAAAACGGACACGCGATCAACTCGTCTCGGATGTTGAAGGAAGGAAGAAATTTTAATTTCGTCGTCGATGACCAGTGCTATTTGAAGTTCGAAGGTGCGATAGTTTAGAAATTCGACTCAGCGGAAAATGAAACTTATTAGCCGACTTCCCTGCCTGCGTGCTGTACTCTCATTTATATGCAAGCAATCTGCGACTGCTGAATGAAGGACTTCAGTTAGTTGGAACTTGTGCGATATTTCAAATATTGAACCGTAAAGTAATGATTCTTTACGATAGTCTTCAATATTTAAAATATCATGCATTTGCTGATAGTGAAGAAACAAGAAAATATTCACTGAAACATGAAAATATTCACTGGATTCCAGAGTAAAACAGGGCTTAACGCATGTGATAACGATGGATAGCCATGCAAAAAGTCATGCGCAGCGATGGGATTTGAACCCGTGACACCTTGAGGGAAGGGAACTTGGTGATGCGAGCACCGAAAGTTGATTTGTTGAGTTCCTCCTCATTTGTTACTGAACAGGCAGAGCACAACAGAGGTATTGATTATTACTTCACTATAGCGTATGTATCGGAAATTGATACTAATTTCACAGTTGTCTTTTCACTTGAAGACTTTTGTAAGTATAGTTAGGCCTATGTGTAGAAGAGAACAAGAAAACTATCACTAGATGTACAAAACTATCACACTATCATATTCCTAAGAACTTGAAAGTGCATTAATTTCAGTTCGGACACCTCTATTGTATTTGATTGATGAACCATATTTAAAAACTGAACAACAGGTCAAGAAGGTGACCTGGGGATCAGGCACTGACGACAGTGCACCAGGTAAAACTTGTGATGTTGCTTGCAACTGAGAGTATGTATGCGAGAGGTGCCATCAATGTAGAAAATTTCTGGATTAAGGAACAATTTTGCAGTTTTACATTAACAACAGGACGATCAAATTGCACAACTCGCATGAGACCATATGTACTATGATATTGTGCATATGCAAAAAGCACTTTGCATATTACATCTGTTGTAGTGTATATGCGTAATTGCATATGTGATTTTGCAAATGCACAAGACAATTTTTTGCATTGCATAACACGTTCTGCATATCTCTCTGAGTGCATATATGCAAGTTATGCATTGGCTCAGCTCTACTTATAATATTGCCTGACAAAAGTCTACATCAGTAAGAAAAACATGAAAGTGATCGCTAAGAAAAAAGTTCATCACCTGCGGGATTCGAAGACCCACGATGTGATTGTGAACGCAACGCAAGGCAAAACGACCAGCGAACGACCAGCATTTCAACAGTACTTCATAACTTAGGTGAGCGCGCCCTTCGGCAGGGCGGATTACGAGGCAAATAGAAGCTGGAGAAACCTTGGTCTCTGTCATCCCCCAAGGGGCGTATGAGATTTTTATTATACACTCACATTTGGAGAATGAATTGACGCTTAAAATGAACCGACTTTTAAATTTTTAGGTGCAATAGTTTAGAAATTATGAGTGGTCCAAAATGAGCCTTTTGAGAAATCGGTCGACCATTCAGAGGCTAGGAGAAACTTGCTCTTCATCTTCCTCCAGGGAGCGTATGACAGTTTTATTATACACTCACATTTGGAGAATAAATCGATCTTAATAATGAGACTACTTTCAAATTGTTAGGTGCAATATTAACAGCAACTATGAGGAGTCCAAAATGAGGCTTATAGAGAAAATCGGCCGACGATTGACGGGCCACGAGAGGCCTTCTTCCTGCCCCCCACAGGGGCGTAAAAAATTTTTGAATTACACAAATAAATTGTACTCGTCACGCCCATTAATTTGGTACTAATTTCAAGATTGTACGTCTTATAGTTTAGAAATTACCCTTTTCGTTAGGGTAACTCGGTAAGGATCTAAGATGGGTTCTATGAAATGGCGCGCCGGTGAAAATTAATCGATTGCTGGGATACTTATTTGCTCAAAAAGATTCGTACAAATTGAAATTGCGTGAAACAGAAATCTTTCTAAGTAGATATTAAATTTGTTTACAATATTAAGTAAAAAGAGCTCAACTGATTATGAGTCCCAAATACAATTTAATTTTTGTATTTATGCATCTATTTTAATTTGTTCTACAGCGAAGAAAAATGCGACAAATCATGCACCAAACATGATCAAGGTCGTCCAGCTGACCACAAGCCAAAGTTGCTATCTGGAGAACGTAAAGACATGATGGCTGCCGTAGCTTCAGCTTGCCGACAAAAATTTTCTTGCGTTTTAAGCAGCTTATGTCGAAGATGTGGACCTTTCTCTGTAAGTACCTTCCTTGTTTGGAAACAGATATATTTTAATAGAAAGTGTGCTGGAATTAAAATGAAAACATGTAGTTATACGAGACAAAGCAGTATTAAGAATTAATTCTATGTAGTTTAGAGGATAATGAGCGATGTGTTCTTATTTAATTATATTGAAATGTTATCTGTTCGATTTGATTGTTTCTATTAAGTTTCCATATTATTTAAATCTATTGTTTTAATTAAATTATGGAAAGTATATAAATTTGTGTGTAAGAATTGTTTTCAGAATTTTCATGATAATTTATAGATAAGCATCAAGGATTTATAACGTTGTCAGTCTTTCACCTTTATTTTCATGCTAAATTTTTCTTCAAATAATTTTATCATAAAAATTTTCGGTCGATGTGAAGTTTCATGCAATCACGGAAAATAATAATGCCGATCCCAGGAATCACTAAAGGAACACATTTCAGAACGTTTTACATGAATGACATTCTGCTCTCTGATGCGTTATTTTCGAATTATTGAACTTTGAAGTTGGCCGTCACGCGCCCGAGGAAGCGAGCGTAATTTAATTAAAAACGGAAGCTAACCCCCTATTACAAACGTAAAGAGGTTGGGTTGTGAGGGGAAGGCACAGTTCTTCTAGCGAAAATTTTAAATAAAGCTTCTAACCCACCCATTAACGTGACGACCGCAATCCTGTTTACATCGGCTCTAAGATGGCGACCACCATGGGCGCCGCCATCTTAGAGCTGATGTCAACAAGATTGCGGTCGTCACCCTAATGAATGGGTTAGAAGCTTTATTTAAAATTTTTCGCTAGAAGAACTGTGCCTCCCCCTCACGACCCAACCTCTTTACGTTTGTAATAGCTTCCGTTATTAATTAAATTCCGTTTCACGCGCTCGCTTCCTTTGGCGCAAAGGCCAACTTCAAAGTTCAATTATTCAAAAATAACGCATCAGCAAGCAGAATGTCACTCCTGTGAAACGTTCTTAATGGATTCCTTTAGTGATTCCTGGGATCGCAATTATTATTTTCTGTGATTGCATTAAACTTCACATTGACCGAAACAACTAAGTGAACCCATAAAAAATGTTTAGTCAATATTGAGTTTAACCCGATCATGGAAATTAGAAATTTCGTTCCAAAGAATCACTAAAGAAACATTTAAAAACGTTTTACATGAATGACGTTCTGCTTGCTGATGCGTAATTTTTGAGGGTAAATCTGAAGGAGATGACAGTTGTCGATTTTCCACTATTTGGTGCCTGAACCTAATTAATTGAATCAAAATAAACAAGTTTTCTTCTATTCTTTTTTCGTCTCAAATGAGTATTTTACGATTTATAGCGGTAAGTTTAGTTTCGTCATTGATGACGAATGCGCTCGAATAAACAGCTACTCATCGATTTTCGAAGTTTTGTTGCTTGAAACATGGTAATAACATCGAAATAAACAACTTTTATTCTATACACTTTTTTCGTCAAATGAGTATTTAACGAGGTATAGCGGTAGGTTTGGTTTTGTCTTTCAAGACAGAGCGCTGGAAGCGAGACGCCATTGCAGTATTGCCATACAACTCGATCAAAGAATTTCTTTCCGCTTCAAAGACTGGAGTTGCGGTAAGTCATTTACCGCTATAACTAATAAAATACTCATTTGAGACAAAAAGTGCATAAAAGAAAACTTGTTTATTTCGATCTAATTAACTATGCTAAGGCATCAAAATTTACAAAATCGACAACTGTCATCTCCTTCAGATTTACCTTTTTGAGTTATTACACTTTGAATGAAGTTATAGGAACGGCGCTCACAAAATGGGTTTCCCGCGCAAAAGGAGAGGGTGTTCCAAATGCGCTGAGCGGAAGAAAAGTTATTATTTTTGCAATATATGGCGCAGTTTATTATTAGCAGACCCCGCGGAGCCTTAACCCACTTCTATAATGTTTTAGTTAATGCAATAAAGGTTATCACCCAAAAATATTAGCGTGGCTGGAAAAGTGAAGACTTGAATCGATATTCACTGGACATCACTTTAAAGATGGCAGCGACCGTAAAACAATAGCAATACCGTAGATTTAATATCAGAATATTTTTATAACGTATTAGTTTTGGGTGAGAACCTTTTTTGTGTTATTAACTAAAACATCCTAGAAGTGGGTTCAGGCTCCGCAGGTTCGGCAAATAATCCATTACAAAAAACCATACGTACTGTAACAGCTCCCACTCAAGCGGAAACTTACTGGACCTGCTATGGAAAACGAAAATTTCCAAGTTGAATGACTCAAAAATAACGCATCAGCAAGCAGAATGTCATTTGTGTGAAACGTTTTTAAATGTGTTCCTTTAGTGATTCTTTGGTACGTAATTCTTAATTTCCGTGAAAGGATTAAACTTCAATGTTGACCAAATGTTTAAATAGGCTATGTAATTTTTATTTTTTTTTTGTTTGTGTGCTATATAATTTAACCCTTTAGGGGGTAATGGAATGGGTAAGCTCAGGTTAGGTAGCTTTGACTACACGGCTGGGGAGTTGAGACTCTGAATATCCAACTCCGACTCCTAGGCATTTGGAGGACCGACTCCAACTTGGTAATATAGTAATTGGATATTTTCTCACCATGTACCTATTTTATGTAACCTATCAACAAAAATGTCATATTATCACTTTCAAGTAATGATATTAGTCTATTTTCAGAATTATAAACTAACTCTATGGCTATAGCTATGCCTTTTTGGCTTTTTTAATAACTTTATTTATTAAAATACAGTAAGTAGCTCAATGCTGATTGTTTAGAATAAGTAACATTAAACAATTTTCATACATATTGTTGTGGTATAGATAATTATGAATTGAAATTTTAAAAAGAAAAAAGGTCAATATTGAGTTTAGGCTTTTCACGGAAATTAACAATTCCGTTCCAAAGAATCACTGAAAAAACACATTTAAAAACGTTTTACAAGAAAGACATTCTGCTCGCTGATGCGTTATGTTCAAGTTATTCAACTTCAAATTTTTGTTTTCTATAGCAGTTCAAGTAAATTTTCACTTGAGCTGGAGCTGTTAGAATACGTTTGGGTACTTTGTAATTTATTATTTACCGACCCTGCGGAGCCTGAACCCACTTCTTGGATATTTTAGTTAATGACATAATAAAGGTTCTCTCTCAAAAATATTACATTATAAAAAAATTCTGATATTAAATCTACGGTATTCACTCCTACGGTTTTGCTAATGTTCAAGGGTTGCCACCATATTGAAACTGATGTCTAGTGCTTATCAATTTAATTTTTCACTATTCCAGTCCCGCTAATATTTTTGGGGGATAACCTTTATTGTGTTATTAACTAAAACATCCTAGAAGTGGGCTCAGGCTCCTCAGGGTTGGCAAATAATAAATTATGCCATATATTGCAAAAACAATAACTTTTCCCCTGCTCCACGCACTTGCAGCATTGTTTGAACACCCTCTCCTTTTGTGTGGGAAAGCCATTTCATGATTGCCGTTCCTATAGCTTCAAAGTTAAATAACTTGAAAATAACGCATCAGCAAGCAGAATGTCATACCCCTAAAACATTTTTAAATGTGGTTCTTTAGTGATTCTTTGGAACAGAATTGTTAATTTCCGTGAAAGGCCTTAACTCAATTTTGACCAGAAAAAATAATTCCTATTGGCAAAAAAGATTATTAGCTACTAAAACACCTATTACACATCTTTGAGATAAAGATCATTATGCAAAAGTAGAACCAAATGAATTATTTGAAGAAGAAGTACAACCATACCAACCAAACAAGAAGATTCCCATTGTAATAACATAGGAGAAATTAGGCACAAAAATATACTTATCTATAAATTTATAGAGACACATGGCATTTTATAATATACATGGATTATAATATAGCATGGAATATCAAATAAAGTTTTTGAAAAAAATGCTATATCTTTTTCATTGCAATAAGTTGGATTTCCTTAACAATAGATAAAATTTTCATGCAGTATTTTTTGACTTCTAAACAAGAGTTGGCAGATGCTAGGTTTATCTCATTTGAGTGTCTATAATACAACCAAACAAGCAGATTCCCATTGTCATACATAGAATTTACGCGCAAACAAATTTGAGGGGCAACCTAGCATTTCATTGTATAGTATTGATTGATAATTGTGCACTTTTTATAAAATTTTCATACGGTTCTATAAATGCGTAATGATCTATATGTCAAAAATATGTAACATATATTTTAGCAGCTGCTAAACATTTTTGTCAGAGGGAGTTAATTTTTCCTTTTTCTATTTAAAGTATGATTTCATGATTATATATGCCACAACAATATGTCCAAAAATTGTTTACTGTTATTTATTTTGAACAATCAGCATTGAGCTACCTACAGTATTTTTTAATAAAGTTTAAAAAAAAGACCAAAAAGGCATAGCTATAGCCATAGAGTTAGACCTCTTATATATATAGTACCTTTATAGACACGATACCGCAAGATACAGCCTTCTTAATAATGAGGAGCGTAACACACGAACTTAGTTTTAGGCATATCAATTTATAAATAATAATTGTATACTTCAGCTACATTTTGCACAAGAAATGTAGTAGGTTACAATTCACTCACCTATTAGGTTAGTGAATGAAGTAAAAAATACCAATTAATGCAGGTTTTAGTGTATTACATGTATATGTTTATTCAGTGATTTCAATATTGAATTTGTGGTTGATTATCATTCCTATACCATGCTGCTAGTGGAACAAGGTTTATGAGTACATTGAGGTGAGCTTTCACATATTTCTTTTGTATTGTTTCTTAATTTATTACATCATAAGTATTGCCAGTTTTGTTAAATATCTGTTTTAGGTATTAGAGTTTTCAGTTTTATAAGCATGCCGGGTGGTTAAAAATAGATTATTTTCAAACTAATAATTTTTGAAATAATTTACAATTTCAGGGCATCTAAACGTAGGATTATGAGCTAAAACATGAATGCATACACTGTTAATCTTGCATGATTGAATGTGTATAGTATTTTTATAATTACACAAAATTTTACTTCTTCAAAAAGCATTCATTTATTTGCTTTATATCCTACTTTTCATGTTATTAGAATATTTTCTGATAATTTTTTTTCTGACAGATTGATGGGAGCTCACAAACACTTTTTTGCCATGCTTCCACACAAGTAAACCTTGTGAGGCCATACAGTGGACCATCCGTGGCCTCCCTCCCCAGCAGTGTTCGGCTTGTTGAAGTTGGGCCGAGGGACGGTCTTCAGAATGAACCAGTTCTTGTGCCCACTGCTGTCAAGGTGGAGCTCATCCACAGACTGGCTGAGGCTGGGCTGAAGACTATTGAAGCCACAAGGTGTGGTAGGATTTAAGAACAAACAAAATACTTGGGCAAGTAGCTGGTCCAAAGTTTGTGCATGGAATCTCTTTAATACTACCAAAATAGTTTAAAGATGGTAGACTTGGAGCTGATGTACTTGAAGCTTCACTTCTTGAGTATGATTCAAATGATAAACCAGTGTTTGATGGTGATTAATCAACCATTAACTTACAATGTTGACTTCACTTCCAAATGATGGTTGTAAGGTTATCTGTTACTAATTCATTTCTAGTCAGCTGGAATGAAAGTTAAAATTTATTTAGATTTGAGCATTCCTGACAGCATCTCTTGATGCATGTGTAATTTTATATATGAATTTCTTTTTTGGGAATGATGCCTGAAAATGGTTCGCAGAATGCTCTAAAGAAGTACAAATACTATTCCTCTTAAGTGTGCTATTACTAAATTTCATTAAACTTTTGGCATCTGCTTGGTTATGATTCAATGTATTGCTTTGGCATTGATCACTTTAACGCAATATTTTAGAGCCAGTCATACCTAACTATTTTGAGTTTATAGTGAAACCCCTTTTCATGGATATTTCTGCAACAAATGTTAGCTCAGATGCAACATATTTCTAAACATGAATCTATTACTAGTTTATTTGAATATAATGCTTAATTAGCTCCACACTGTACATTTCTTCTGTTGTGTGAAGTTGCTAGTAAAGTTGGATAGCTAGGTTTGAGAGGAAAGATTTACCTGCTGCTGTAAAGGGGTTCCTTCCTTAAATCGCCAAAATATTGAAAAATGCTAAATAATTTTTTGAAGAGTTTTTGAGTTTATTTTTCATTCTTTTTAAGCACAAAATGGCCTTGTGTAGAAATTTTGATTCTGTCGGATTGAATGTTACTTCGTTATTACAGTCACTTTCATAGCTACCTTAGTTAAACACTTGTCCATTTGTTCTTCATAATTGCCCTGGTATAGGGGTACACTTTGTTGTGTTTTTTTTCTTGATGTTCTAATTTTGAACTTCAATTTTGTTGTTTTGATATTTCTTTTATTGAACTCACAGCATTATAATAGGGCTGTCCATGGCTAATATCTCTATTTGCATTTTTTAGAAGCCCTAATGAGGGCTAAGGTGACACAAGAAAAAAAATGTGTGAAAAAGTTATGGTTCTGCAAGGTTTCAAAAACAGCATTTGGGATGAATATTTGTTGGTAGATATGTGAGAACACATCTGAGCAAGCATGCACTCACTGGATAATGATGTTTGTGTTTACAATATTTGTTGGTAGACGTGTGAGAACACATCTGAGCATGCATGCGCTCACTGGATGATGATGTTTGTGTTTACAATATTTGTTGGTAGACGTGTGAGAACACATCTGAGCATGCATGCGCTCACTGGATGATGATGTTTGTGTTTACAATATTTGTTGGTAGACATGTGAGAATACATCTGAGCATGGATGCACTCACTGGATGATGATGTTTGTGTTTACAATATTTGTTGGTAGACATGTGAGAACACATCTGAGCATGCATGCACTCACTGGATAATGATTGTGTTTACAAAGTGAAATGTAGTTGATGGTGAGCAAATTATAATCATTTGAAAAATTTGCTCATCAATAGTTAATTTGAAAATTCAGGCTATATCTTCTAGTGATTAATCAATTATATGTCAAAAATATGTTACATATATTAGAAGCTGATAAACTTTTTTGTCAGTGGTGGTTAATTTTTCTTTTTTTCTATTTAAAGTATGATTTCATGATTATGA
Source organism: Morinoia aosen (assembly GCA_030386875.1). NCBI lineage: Eukaryota > Metazoa > Arthropoda > Malacostraca > Amphipoda > Talitridae > Morinoia > Morinoia aosen. The sequence continues at coordinate 90,967,716 of CM059561.1, read as the reverse complement.
AATTAATTAGTCATTTAAATCTATTCCAAATGATAATTGGTATTGACTCAGTTAGAAACAATTTTTTAAATAACAATTCAAATGCTTCAAACTTTGACTTATTGCAAGTTGAATTTGCTCATCATAGAAAATAAGGATATAATTTACAAATATTCTGCTGTATAATTGTATTAGTGTTTGTCAACAAAGCAAAAGCTGAAATGTTTTATATTGTTTTCTTTTAAGAGCACGGCTCACTGTACTAATAAAACAATCTAGTTATAAAAGTTTGCCTTTACTTAGAGATTGTTTTGGTCATTATGTGTTACTGTATTTTGTTTACCATACAAAGAAAATGATAATTACCCAATGAACATAGTGGGAATACTATGAATTGTAATTTTTAAACATTTCGATGTGCATACAATCTTTTCATGCATTCAATTCTAAATATGTTCATTTAATGCTACAGTATGTTACAATCGTAACAGCTATAAAGTACTTCGGTATTTAGGCTTAGCAAACAAAAGCACTACTATTGCTGTCAAACTGTCAGCAAAGATGGTCTCGCTCAGGTTATGTCTTTTACACTTGTATTTTTAACACAGAATTTTCCATTTGCAGCTTTGTCTCGGGCAAGTGGGTGCCTCAAATGGCTGACCACTCTGAAGTGCTGACGAGCATCAGAAGAGCTCCAGGTGTGACCTATAGTGCTCTCACTCCCAACCTTAAGGGTTTCAATGCTGCTGTGAGTGCACCATGCGATAGTTTTAAGGGTTGCTTTGTATTTTTCTAAGCAGTGATTTACGTGTGTGCACTAGGTCCCTTGAAAGCTTTGGTACTACTGGGAGATAATGTTGGTAAATAAATCCCTAGTGATGACTATTGCAAAAAGTGATTTGATAAAGCATGGTTTTCTAAATCCAGAGGCTTGTTGGTGTTGCAGTCACTACCTGAATTCTTTAGTGATGAAGTTTCGTATCTGCATGGACTGATACTTTTGATACTGTGTCCCTTTCATGATGAATATAATCCTTCTCTAGGTAATTATATATTTTTAATTTTTTCCATTGAAAATTTTTCTGCAGTTCTTTTCAGTTGGAACCACTGCTAGTTCCAGGTTCCTTAAATAATATTTTAAAATATTTACCTTCTGCTGTTAAACTGTCAGAAGTGACTATGGTTGAAATCCCTCTGAAATTAGGCCATGCTTTTCACACTGATTCGAGTTTGGTCCGAAAGAAAATTTTACAGTACCTGTGCTCTGTCATGTTGCTCATTGTAGTCTAGCAAGGTGTGGTGGTATGATTGTCTTGCATGCAGTAATTTCGATGTTGCTGCAAGTTTCTGATTTATTAGATGTTTTAGTTTGAAGGAATTAGAGTTTTTGAGTAATAATAATTAGAGATGCGACTCAAAAAAAACCATGCCGTTTTTTTTAAAAAAAACACGTTTTTTTTACAAAAAAAACTGTGGCCAAAAAAAACGTGGATATTTTGGTTTTTTTTAAATATTTTGTCTGAAAATAACTCAGCAAGAAAAAGAACCACATTACATTATTGGTTTTCATGTCAAATTACAAAATAAAACAGCATACTTCTTAATTGATGGTTTTCTATGGTTTTATGAACTTTTTCATTTTCTGCGGTTTCATGCTTTGATATTTCATTTATTTTACAATACATGTGAATGACCTTAAACTCCCAAAATGGTGTGTTATAATAACATATCTTTACATATGGTCATTGATAGAGATGTGACTAAAAAACCATGCTGTTTTTTTAAAAAAACATGTTATTTATATAAAAATTATGACTAAAAAACATGGAAATTAATATATTTGTGACCTTAAAAATCCAATGCTTTTTTTTTTAAACATTGTTTTTAACAGAAAAATCTTGACTAAAAAAACATGGCTATTATATTTTATTGGACCAAAAAAGTTTTTTTACAAACATTTAAAAAAAATCATGACTAAAAAACACGGATGTAAATATCAGGAAAGTTAGTTTTCTTTAATCGAATTGTCTTTAGAAACTTATAAACAAAGAATGCTGTTAATATTGAAATCATGTTTATTAGAACTGTACTAGGTCTTAGAATAAAATATCTACATAGAATCTATTCACTCCATAAAACCTTCGGAGACCAGCTCCATCCTCAGTCATTCGGTAAAATTTGGTGAAATGGACAATGAATTTTCACTGTTCCTTTGAAAAACATTTGACTGAATGACTTACTGAGGATGGAGCTAGTCTCCGAAAGGTTTTATAGAGTGAATAGATTCTTTGTGGATATTTTATTCTAAAACCTAGGACGGTTCTAATGGATATTAATATATCTTATGTGACCAAAAAATCCATGCCGTTTTTTGAATATTTTTGTTACAAAAAAGTCATGACTAAAAAACACGGATATTAATATACTTTATTTTACCATACACAACCATGCTGTATTTTTTAAAATGAACATCTTTTTTTACAGAAAAATCATGATTAAAAAATGTGGATATTAATATATTTTGTTTGCCAAAAAAACCATGCTGGTTTTTTTTAAATCATGTTTTCTTAACCAAAAAAAATCATGACTAAAAAACATGGATATTAATGACTTTTGGTGAAAAAAACATGGTTTTTAAAATGTCATATTTTTTTGGTCAGATAAAATTTAATAACACATGTTTTTTATAAAAAATCTTTTTTTCAGAAAACATGGTTTTTTGGTCACATAAAATAAATTGATATCCATGATTTCTTTACAGATTAGATTAGTCATTAGTTTTAGCCTCCCTACCCAGCAACAAATGCGATCCAAAGAGAGGAAGGAAGATTATGAAACAAGATCAAAGTTGAAGAAGACAGTAGTAGGTGCTGAAAAACAGGACAGCAGTGAACCGAAAAAAAGGTGGTCCTTAACATCACAAAAACATTTCATTTCAACAAAAAGAAGGCCTACCTAACTCTCAGCTTGGGCCCTTACATTGTCCCCCTGGGAGCGCTAGTTCCCATAGATACAATAATTGTATCCCCCTGAGGGGTGTTTTTTTTACAAAGAATTCGTGACCAAAAAATGAATAATATTAACTTTTTAATAAAAAAATATGTTTAAAAACACAAGGATTTTTTGGTAACATAAAATATGTTAATATCCATGATTTTAAGACACGATTTTTATGAAAAATACATAAAATAAAACAGCATGGTTTTTTGGTCGCATAAAATGTATTCATATCCAGGTTTTCTTATACATCATTGTTTGTAAAAAACCATATTTTTAAAAAAACAGCATGGGGTTTTATAGGTCTCATAAATATATTCATGTTTTTTTAGTCATGATTTTTTAGTACAAAAACATTTTTTGGTCTCAAATATATTATTCATATTTTTTCAGTCATGATTTTTTAGTAAAAAACATGTTTTTTTTTAAAACTGCATGGGGCTTTTTAGGTCACATAAAATATATTGTTTTTTAGTCATGATTCTTTGTAAAGAAAACAGCATGGTTATATTTGGTACCAGAGAATATATTAATATTCATTTATATTAGTCAGAATTTGGTCAATGTGAAGTTTAATGCAATCATGGAAATTAATAATTATATTCCAAACAATCACTAAAGGAACCCATTTAAGAACATTTTACAAAAACGAAATTCTGCTCGCTGATGCTTTATTTTCGAATCATTGAAATTTGAAGTTGGACTTCCCGAGCCAAAGGAAGCGGGCGTGATATAATTAAAAACGGAAGCTAACCCCCTGTTACAAACGTAAAGAGGTTGGGTCGTGAGAGGAAGGCACAGTTCTTCTAGCAAAAATTATAAATAAAGCTTCTAACCCACCCATTAACGTGACGACCACAATCTTGTTTACATCGGCTCTAAGATGGCGACCACCATGGGCGCTGCCATCTTAGAGCCGATGTCAACAAGATTGCGACCGTCACCCTAATGGGTGGTTTAGAAGCTTTATTTATAATTTTCACTAGAAGAACTGTGCCTCCCCCTCCTGACCCAACCTCTTTACGTTTGTAATAGCTTCCGTTATTAATTAAATTCCGTTTCACGCGCTCGCTTCCTTTGGCGCAAAGGCCAACTTCAAAGTTCAATTATTCGAAAATAACTCATCAGCGAGTAAAATGTCATTCGTGTAAAACGTTCTTAAATGGGTTCCTTTAGTGATTCCTGGGATCGCTAATTATTATTTTCTGATTGCATTAAACTTCACATTTACCCAGAATTTTTTGTAAAAAAAACATGTTTTTAAAAAAAACAGCATATTTTTTTGGTCACCTTAAATATATTAATATCTATGGTTTTTAGTCATTGTTTTGTAATGAAAACATGAAAAAGAAACCATACAGTAAAAGTGGTGGCAGATAACCCACAATTACCTAGAGTCTAAGAGGTACAGCAGGAGCCACAGAACTTATATTGATGGAGTCAAAATTCAGAGCTTATTATGGTAAATCTGAAGGATATGTCAGTTATCGATTTTCCACTTTTTGGTGCCTGAACCTAATTAATTTAATCAAAATAAAGAAGTTTTCTTCTATGCACCTTCCGTCTCAAATGAGTATTTTACGATTTATAGCGATAAGTTTAGTTTCATCTTTGATGATGAATGCGCTCGAATAAACAGCTACTCATCGATTTTCGAATTTTTGTTGCTTGAATCATGGTAATAACATCGAAATAAACAACTTTTCCTCTATACACTTTTCTCGTCAAAAGAGTATTTAACGAGGTATAGCGGTAGGTTTGGTTTCGTCTTTGATGACGATCGCGCTGGAAGCGAGTGCGCATTGCAGTGTTACTGTCCGACGTGCTCCTTGAATTACTTGCCGCTTCAAACACAGGAGTTGCAGTAAGTCATTTACCACTATAACTAATAAAATACTCATTTGAGACGGAAAGTGCATAGAAGAAAACTTGTTTATTTCAATCTAATTAACTATGCTTCGGTTAGGCATCAAAATTTACAAAATTGATAACTGACATATCCTTCAGATTTACCCTTATTATCTCTGCAAAGTCTGATTTTTTTGGTCACATAAAAATAAAATCAGGCATAGTAGAGATAATAAGCTCTGAATTTTGACTCCATCATTATAAGTTCTGTGGCTCCTGCTGTTCCTCTTAGACGCCTCTAGGTAATTGTGGGTTATCTGCCACCACTTTTACTGTATGGTTTCTTTTTGATGTTTTTATAACAATGAAATGACTAAAAAACATGGATATTAATATATTTCAGGTGTCCAAAAAAAAACCCAGACATATGCTTAACAAAATTTAGGTGTGCAAAAAAAAAACCCAAAAAAACAAAAAAAACACATAAAAAACACGTTTTTTTTGCAAAAAAAAACGCAATCAAATAAAACCGTTTTTTTTGCATCACTAATAATAATTGAAGTCATTAACCGGTTTTTGTACTATTAAATTGTTTTTGCTATGTTGGCCTAGGAACTACTGAATTTTTCTTGTCTACCCATCAAAATGTGTATTGTAGTGAACAGATTAGATTAGATGTTAGTTTAATTGCCCCTATGACAAAGGTGTTGCAAAGAGGGCACGGAGGAAGGGATCATTTAGTATGAAATGAAGGGTGTAGAGAAACAATACTCAAGGTTTGTCCCCTCAACCTGCAGATAGAAACGAGATGAACAGAAGTTTATGGAAAATAATGAACGTTAAGAAAGATAGTTATAGGTGCTGGAAAAAGGACCGCGATGAATAAAAACGAGATGGTCCATACAACAACAAAACTTTTCTATTTCAACAAAAGAAAGATTCATGTTGATAAATAACCTCCATGTTGATAATAACCTGAAATAACCTCCAGCTGTGGGCCTCACATCTTCCCCTTGAAAGCAAAGTAATGAACGAAAGTTTGTGTTAAACCTGTTTGAATTTTATTTCACTGCCGTCAACATTTTGTGAATGATGCTGAGAATACATATCCTTAATGTTAATGTGCTTTTGATTTCCTAGTGCAGCATTTATTCTCTTTTCAACTCTTTGAGAGAGCTATCTTTACATGAAAGCTATCTTTACATGAGAGCTATCTTTACATGAGAGCTATCTTTACATGAGAGCTATCTTTAAATGAGAGCTATCTTTACATGAGAGCTATCTTTACATGAGAGCTATCTTTACAAGAGAGCTATCTTTACAAGAGAGCTATCTTTACAAGAGAGCTATCTTTACATGAGAGCTGTCTTTACATAACAGCAAAGGACATGAGTGTTCAGGGTATCTTGAAATCCAAATTTTAAAATAAAATTACTGTATTACTTTTTTTCAATGAAAAATTATTAGCTGATTTTGCATGTTCTTCTTTGCATGATTTTGCATGTTCTTCTGTCTATTACCTACATTGTATCCCATTGGCAGCAGGCCAATGAAGGGGGTGAGAGAGGTCGAAAGACCACTCAAACCCTAGTACTAGGATCTTTGAATGTAAGGGGGTGTGGAAGTAGAGCAACTGAGAGTAAGAAGGAGGAGATCGGAAGAATGATGTTAAACCGGAAGATGGATGTATTGGCCTTGAGTGAGACAAAATTGAAGGGTAGTGGTGAGTTGATGTTTGGGAGTGTGGGAGGGAGAGTGTCTGGAGTACGTGGGGGACATGCAAGAGAGGGTGTGGCTATATTATTGAGTGTAAGAATAAGAGAGAAAGTAGTTGAATGGGGTGAGGTGTGATCAAGAATAATGTGGGTGCGAGTGAAATGGGGGGAAGAGTCATGGGTGTTTGTGAGCGCGTACGGACCGGGATCGGAGAGGAGTGGGGAAGAGAGAGAGGAGTTTTGGGAGAAATTGTCCGAGTGTGTGGCTAGAGTGGGGAGTGGTTGTAGAGTTGTGGTGATGGGGGACCTGAATGCACGAGTAGGTGATGAGGTGGTGGATGGTGTTGTTGGTAAGTACGGAGTAGCTGGGGTGAATGAGAGTGGGGATTTCTTGGTGGGGTTATGTGTGGAGAGTGAGTTAGTGGTTGGGAATAGTTTGTTTCAGAAAAAAAGTATTAACAAGTATACATATGTGAGGACGAATGGAGGTGTGATAGAGGAGAGAGCATTGATGGATTATATTTTGGTTAGCAGGGGAGTGATGGATCGTTTGCTCGATGTGCATGTGTTCCGTGGTGAGATAAATGGGATTTCGGATCATTATTTGGTGGAAGGAAAGCTGAGAGTTAGTGGATTATGGGGAGGTGTAAAAAGGAGGAGTGGAAGGGAGGTGTTAAATGTAAGCAAGTTACATGATTATGAGCGTGAGTGTGAGTATCAGGAGAAGATGAAAGTGGAGTATGGGAGGGTGAAGGAAAGTGAGGTGGGTGGAGTGGAAGGGGAATGGAAGTTGTTTAAAGATGCGGTGGAAAAATGTGCAAGGGAAGTGTGTGGGTAAGGAAGGTTGGAGGGGGGATTAGAAAGGGGAGTGAATGGTGGAACGGAGAAGTAGGAGCGGCTGTGAAAAGAAAGCGGGGGGCGTTCGAAAGGTGGTTGCAACGAGGCAACCAGCAAAATTTTGAAGAGTATAAGGAGAGGAAGAAAGAGGTACAAAGAATGGTAAGGAGAGCAAAGAGGGCGGCGGATGAGGAATGGGGGAGGAAGTTGGGAGGGGATTTCATGGAGAGAAGGAAGGTTTTCTGGAAGGAAGTGAAGAGAATTAGGAAGGATCAGGTGGAGAATGAGGCAAGAGTGAAGGATACAAATGGTAGGCTGCTAGTGGTGAGTTGTGATGTGAGAAAGAGATGGGCGGAGTATTTTGAGGAACTGCTGAACGTGAGGGATGATAGGATTGCGAGAGTAGTAGCTGTTGGAAGTGATGTTAGAATGCCTGTGTTTGGTGAAGTGAATAGAAATCGAATAAAAAGTGCAGAGGTGAGATGTGCGTTGGATGAAATGAAAAATGGGAAAGCTCCAGGTTTGGATGGCTGCACGGTTGAATGTCTAAAGAAAGGAGGAAATGTGGTTATAGAATGGTTGGTGCGTTTATTAAATGTGTGTTTCGAGGCTAGTAAAGTGCCGGTTGATTGGAGTAGCGCGTGCGTAGTTCCGTTGTACAAGGGGAAAGGTGACAGGTATGAGTGCAGTAATTCTAGGGGTATAAGTCTACTGAGTGTCGTTGGGAAGCTGTATGGAAGAGTGTTAATTGGAAGAGTGAGAGTGTTGACGGATCGTGTGCTTGCTGAAGAACAGTGTGGTTTTAGGTGTGGTAGAGGTTGTGTGGATCAAATGTTTGCTGTGAGGCAGGTGAATGAAAAATACTTATTAAAGGGAAAGGATGTATATTGGGCATTTATGGATCTAGAGAAGGCGGATGACAGAGTGGATCGCGAGGCTTTATGGCAAGTGGTAAGTTTGTATGGAGTGGGTGGGAGACTGTTGAATGCGATAAAGAGTTTCTACATTGATAGCAGAGCATGTGTGAGAGTAGGGAATGAGGTGAGTGAATGGTTCCCAGTTGTGACAGGTGTGAGACAGGGATGTGTGATGTCGCCGTGGTTGTTTAATTTGTTTATGGATGGTGTGGTGAGAGAAGTGAATGCCAGAGTGTTGGGAAAAGGTGCGCAGTTGGTGGGACGAAATGGTATGTATTGGGAAGTGTGTCAGCTGTTGTTTGCAGATGATACAGCGCTTGTGGCTGATTCAGAGGAAAAACTGAGGAGACTGGTTACAGAGTTTGGTAGAGTGTGCGAAAGGCGGAAATTGAGGGTAAATGTGAATAAAAGTAAGGTGATGAGATGTTCAAGAGGTGGAGTGTTTGGAACTTTTGATGTGAGGTTGAATGGGGAAGTTTTAGAGGAGGTAGAGCATTTTAGGTACCTCGGGTCGGATGTGACTGTTAAGGATAGTATGGAAGTAGAAGTGAAGCATCGAGTGAGTGAAGGTTGTAAGACATTGGGTGCAATGAGGAAAGTTTTTGAATGCAGGAGTTTGAGTATGAATGCTAAGAGGGGACTGTATGAAAGTTTGATTGTGCCAGTTTTGTTGTATGGAGCAGAGTCCTGGGGGTTGAGAGCAGCTGAGAGGAGGAAGTTGGATGTGTTTGAGATGAAGTGTTTGAGGAGCATGTATGGAGTAACTAGAAGAGATAGGATCAGGAATGAGTTGGTTAGGGAGCAGACGGGTGTTATCAAAAAGTTGAGCAGGCGAGTGGATGAAAGAGTGCTTGGATGGTTTGGGCATGTAGAAAGAATGAATGTTGAGCGGCTGGTGAAAAAGATGTATATGTCGGAAGTGAGTGGTCTTCGAGCGCGAGGTAGACCACGGATGAGTTGGATGGATGGGGTGCGACGTGCTTTGTATGAGAGGGGTCTGACTGTGGACGTGGCGAGAGGGATGGCTGCGGACAGAAGTAAGTGGGGGCAGTGTATAAGGAGGTAATTTTATTTTTGACGCGTTACTGGAAGCTGCCCGCGTGTGATGGGGTTGACCTGTCATGTGCGGAGGAGGGGCTGCACTCAATGAAGCGGTCGGGGTAAACCATCTGTTGCTGTCGGGCCTGACTGTGGAAGGTGGTTGTGCTGGGCTGCTGCTGATCCTGGCAGTTCAGGTGCGGCCAGTGCTGCCTCTCTCGCCTCTTAGTGACTAAGTGTGGTGATTGTGGCCTGCTGTCGGCTACCCTCCCATGGGGAGCATAAGCCCGGTATATGTATGTATGTATGTATGTATGCATGTTCTTAAATTGTTTGCAATGTATTTTAATCTTAAGCAAATATGCATGGGTACTTTTAGTTTGGGGTTGACAGGTATTTTTTCCAATTCTGTTGGGAAAATTAATCCAGTATCAGTTCTGAAGCATTAATGTTACTCGAAAGTCTTTATTTCTGCGTCGGCTAACTTTTCTAAATTTGTGTTGTCCAGCACAGGCTTAGGATAAGCAATAAGGTTTATCTATTGTGCACCATTGGAACTGGCACCCCCAGGGAAGATACTGTTAAGTCACTTCAGCGATAGGTAGGCCATCCGGACTTGTATCTTCTATTACCACTTTGCTTCTTTCAGTTTTGATGGCTTGTCATTTTTTTTTTATTCTTTTAATCTTCCACCCTAACTTGGTGTATCTCTATGCAGGATATACTGTGTGTACACTTTTTGTGCATAGATTCCATGTATCTCACACTCCATACCAAATGGTTCTACTTCTTTGGTCTCTTGGCGCTGTCTTCATTGTGGTTAGGGAGTTTTAAATTAACTAAAACGATAGTAATTATTTTTTAATGTTTCAGATGGATGCTGGAGCGACAGAAGTTGCCATTTTTGGGGCTGCTTCAGAGTCTTTCAGCCTGAAAAACATCAACTGCAGTATAGAACAGTCTTTAGAAAGGTACGTGTGTTCTTTTATTTTCTTGGTTATTGATAGGTTATCACATTTCTTTATTGGTGGGTGTCTGGTAGAATGTGTTTAAATTGATATAGCATGGTTGTAGAGATATGATTTCGTTTAACAAGTGATGAAAGAATGTGCAAACAACGAAGCAATCATTTAACTTCCTATGTTGGCTGTTTTACTGAAATGATGTCTGAATTCCCAGCTTTTGTTTCCCTTCCAGTTGCCATTAATTTCAGGGATATCCCTGCTGGTCTATTTCTCGTGTAAGCATTTGTTTATTTTCCCTTATTCTTTGCTGTAGTACAATTGAAAGGAGTTACATGGAGTGTTTCGTTTTAAGTTGCCCTTTCGAGTACCAGAACGTGACACTGGTATATGTGTCATCTGACTGTCTCGTAATGCAGGTTTGCGGCTGTTGCGTCTGCTGCAAAGGAGGCTGGTGTGCGGGTGCGAGGCTACGTGTCCTGCGTGTGCGGCTGTCCCTACGAAGGCTCTGTGGACCCAAAAGTGGTTGCAAAGGTGATATTTTGGAGTCATCGAAGTTGTGTGTTGAGCCTATTTGGTAGCTTGTTATTGTGGTATAGGTTCTGATCACAATCTTAAATTTGCAGTTATAGAAAGGTTATGGCATTTGGTATTGACTGCAAGGTTCTGCTCATTATGTTTAATGCCTCCAACTATTAATTGAGCGTGGGGTTATTTCTAATTTTGGTCCTGCTAAAGCACTGTACTCGAAGAGGCTTCTCTGAAAATGTCTTTTTCGTGCGATCATGCTGGTAGAGTGTGTTTATAATTGTCAGAACTGCTTTCCATGACTGGCAAATGTTTAGAGCACAGTCTGCAACACAAACTCATAGAAACTTGAGCACTAGTTTGAAAACATACGAGTGTTTCATTTTGTTTTAGGTATGATTTGTTGGTTTAGATTTTTTTGCGTGGTACTATTCATTGGTGTTCGGGGGAAATTGATGCGCTGATGGATTATATTTTCAGTTTGACATATAAAGTTTTGCGTGAACTTTTTCGGCACTTTCTCACGATTTTACACCCTCAATTTCGTTTATAATCTTTGTATTGTATCCCTCAGCACAATACAACAGTTGTATTTATGTCTTGAAAACTCCCAGGGAACAAATTGAGGTCCTGAGCTGAGGGTCACGTTGGCCTAATTTTTATCAAAATAGGAAGTATAATGGTTTTGTTATGGACCATTTTAGGCTCACTGCTGTTCAGTTTTGCAGCACCTATTAATTTCTCCTTCAACATTTGCCCTATTTCGTTATTTAATAAACTTCCTCCCCAACTTACTGTTTCTATGAGCTGGAGATCTTGTGTGGGAATAAGTCTTGCACATAGATGCTGCGTTTCCTCAACTCCAAACTAAATGGTGCCTTCATACTTCGTCTCTTTGGAATCCCTTTGTTGTTAGGGCGGATTAAACTTAATTTTAAACTAATCTAATCTGTAAGCTATATTGTTCTACCTTGTCTTAAGTGGGTCAGGAATTGGATTCTTTATTTTATTACGAAAGTGAACCTTTAAAGTGTACTTTGTGTACTTCTATGATTTGAGTTTTCTAAATTGTAAGTTTATCAAAACTATGATTTATAATAACTAGGGCTAGAAGGAGGTACAAAGTGGGGAAATTTTTGAAGCAGTTTTGAGGAGAAAGTGCCTTGGTATGAATATTAAATGAAAACTGGTTGCATGAGAATGTTGGCGTACCAATAGTGTTATGGATCTGAGACGTGGGGCTTAAAAGCGGCTGATAGGAATTGATTGAATGGGCTTGAGATAGAGTATCTTTGTATGGCTGGAGTGGAGGAATGAGGAGGAATGGCGAGGTAAGAAAAATGACGAGTTAAGAGGGAGCTGGCGAGCAGATGGGACTGTTGTGTGTTGAAGAGGTTCGGTAATCAGGGAAGAATGGAGGAGGAATAGTTGATGAAAAAAAAGTGATGCTGTCAGACGTGCGGGAAAGAATGTTAGAGGTAGGCCGGGGTCTTAATGGATGAATGAATTGGGTTGAAGGGCAGGGCGCGATCAAGATATTACTGTAAAGAATATATTGTTAGATGCTTCAGGCATACATAAGGCTTTGGGACTCGTGTCTTTTGTGCCCTTCATACTTTTTTCAGTTGTCTTACCTTTTTTCCCATTTCTTCTTTGCCTTTTCTTCCTTGTTCTTAATTCACTGTTTTTATGCGCAGGATACACTGTGTGAGAACAGACCTTTTGCAGAGATTTGCTGTTTGGTATGGTTCATACAAAATGACCTTTTCTCTCTGCCCATTTTAGATCTGCTTTGTTGTGGATGAGAGAATCTTAATCTAATTAGTAATATGATCATAATTATAAAAATAATAATAACTCCAAAGTCGAAGGTATTGAGGTAAATGATGAGCATGGCTTAAAATACTCCCTCAAGAAACTTGTGATGTTACTTGCGACTTGCGTGCAATCATTTTATTTATGTGTGACCGGTGAGCCACTTTCTCATCGAATTTGTCATGTATTGGTTGTAATTTTTCCTAATATTGTCAGGTGTTGAGTATTATTTCATAGTAACATTGCCAGGTATCGTTGGCCCTGTACGAGCTTGGCTGCTACGAAGTGTCACTGGGGGACACTATAGGAGTGGGCACCCCCGGCTCGTGGCAGGCGGTGCTGAGGGAGGTGCTCCAAGTGTTGCCCGTCCACGCGCTCGCCGTGCACTGCCATGACACCTACGGCCAGGCTCTCTCCAACATCCTCACGGCTCTCCAAGTGAGATTCATCTAATTTTTTTATTTCTTTTCCTCAAATTACCAAGAATAGCGAAAAAGTATAAGTATGACTAATATGTGTCTGTGCGCTTCCAGGTTACGGATAGCTTAAACTTAGATATCTCATTTGTCGAGAACTCATGCACTTTTATGTGAGAATATATTAGGGTATGTAGATACATAACACATTGTAACATAACTTTATCAATATGAATCTCTTTATGACAGGCGGGAGTGAGCGTAGTGGACGCGTCTGTTGCTGGTCTCGGAGGTTGCCCATACGCGAAGGGCGCTTCAGGGAACGTAGCTACAGAGGATGTGGTCTACATGCTGCAAGGGCTGAGCATTGAGACTGGTGTGGACCTCCACAAGCTGGTGCAGGCCTCAGACTTCATCTGCACCGCCATCAAGCGGCCCAACATGAGCAAAGTGAGCCAGGCGCTCCTCGCGTCATCTTCGAAGTAATGTGTGCCATTTTTAGCGTGTAGTGCAGACAAAACAGGTTCATGGGGCGCTGTTATTGAACTTACCTGAGATCGTCGGGTGTTGCTGATTTTAGATAGGATTTCATGACACGTTATTGTTAACACATTCATTGCGATATGACCTACCGGTGGGTTGTGCTCGAGTTTTTCAGCTGCAAAACGACCCATCGATGGGTCGTTTGAAAATTTTTAACAATCTTTTTAAATTAATGGTATTTATTTTACTCAGTTAATGTTTGCTATTAATAAAATTTTCAACAACTTTTGACTTTAAATTTGAGTTGGACATTGAATTTCAGTGTAACCCATCGCAGTCAATGTGTTCAATAATTCAAACTCATCGGTACGTATTCTTGCTCCATAGTATTTACCTACTTCCATTCTTGAAGTTAGACTGGTTTTGAAATTTTGAAAAGAATAAGTATGTCTTTCCTCAGGGGTCTAGATGCAAGCTGATACTTCGAATAAGTGTAGGTTTGAATTGTTCAAAACCAAATGCTGTAGTTTAGCAAACTCTGTTTTCATTGTGCACTGCATTAACAACTGTGCTATCGAGGGTTTCATATCGAGGGTTGCCTTATTGAGATGGAAGTGCCAAATTTATCTTATATCAAGCTAATCTTTTGATTTTCAAGGTATTTTTACAGTTCCAAAAAAGTTAATCTGAAGTAACATATGTGTGTCACAAACAAGTGACAGCATCTGAATCTTGCAATGAAGTAAACCGGTCTGCTGCACTCGTGCTGGAGTTTTAAATTTAGAAATAACCAAATTTTCGTGCGATTGTGGTTCCACAATGTAAAAATGGAATCAAATACTAGAGGTAATTTTACCTAAAACTCATCGTGGTTAGCACGAAAAGTGTTATGATAGCATGATGTTATTGACCGACAAATGGGAACGATTCTCGTTCTGGCTTTTAAATCCGTGTATTCATATACCTAAGGTATTTTGACTCAAGTATGACACTCGGTTGTGTGAAGTACAGTGAATTTCATTCAATGTGAAGCTTCTGATATATCTGAAATATTCTATGTGAAATAGGTCAACAAAGCTCTAATAGCTCTGACATAGCACACCGTTCTGAGGCTTAGCAATGCCTCTCATATCTGTAGGCCTGCTCATAAAAACTGTGACGTTGCACTGGTGGCCGGAGATTTTTGCATGATTTGTGATGAATTGAGTTGGCTCTAATCTATTATTGATTTTCCATGGAACAAAGCTGACCAGTCTTTGAAAATCGGAGGTTAAATGCGTTGATATTTTGCTGTCAACCGAGTATTTAAAAAATTAGGAAGAGTTGTCGAGCTTGTTTGGACCCGGTGTGAGTCCACGCCATGAGTTCAGACAATTTTAATGAAGGAAGCAGTTTACTCGTGCGTTTGATTTGAATGTCTGTAAGGTTAAGGTTTCATTTTATCAGCGGAGCTCAATGTTAATGGTTACGTAGGGTAAAGCACCGTGGCACAATTATTTTTCATAAGGATCTTATATTGCACGAGTTTGTCAAGAATCATGTTACAACAGAAGTCTGGCGTAGTTCGACGAATGGAAAATGCTCAAAGTCACTTAATGGTGACTTGGAACTTTAACTTAGCAAAAGTTTCGCTCCTAACACTTCATCGGCTTCCCATCACAACTGCCATTCCGTCATGTAATCATAAACAAATAAGAATAAGCACAATGTATGAACCCAACAAGTAAATGTGAGAAATTAATTCATTTTGGCGCACAGTATTTGTAATTTTTGATCAATCAACACAATATCACTCAAGTTCTTACCGAAATTATGTGGAGGAACGGATTACCTCCGATGAATTCTATTTCAAACTGTTGCTGTCTTTCGATCGCTAGTGTGACGTCATAGCCATGTTGCCTTGTCTAGAAGCCCTGGAGATGTAGCAAACATTTGGTTTGTCCGTAATTCAATGCCTACTGAATGGTTGGTTGCGAACGGGATTTTTTTTGCCACGTTGAAATATCCGTTGCATTTCGCATTCACATTTTTAGTATTTTTTTAATCCACTCCCTACCACGCAGAAGTCCTCGTATCCACACAAGTAAATGGTTGTGCTTATTGATTTTTAAGTACAAATTTTTGTTTTCCGAACGTGTACAATTATTCTCGCATTTTTACTCGTGAGTTTGATTTTTGTGTGCTGGTGTGTTGAACTTATTTTTTTTGCCTCATTTTCACTTCAATGGCAAGGATTTGAATTTGATTCGTTCTCTGGAAATATGTTCCTGATTTTATTCCATGTTCTGCGGGTCCGATGATTGCATTTTGTTATGTTAGGAAAGCGTTATATATAATGTTCAACAAAGTTTTGCTTGTAAACGGAGTTCTTAGTTACACCACGATTTTTTTCTCAGTATGTCTTGCAGTTAGTGAGAACTTGAACTCTTAATATTCTTGGAGTTAGATATTCGCTTTGATCACAAGAGGGTAAAGAGTGCAGGAGAGTCAGCCCTCATCAGCTTTCTTTGGGAACTTCTCTTTCGTCAAACTTCTTTGACACTTCGCTGTAGAAGCAACTTTTCACATGTTACTTGAGGTTTTTGGATCGGTTATGTAGTGTGAAGCCTTCTTCCTTGATTTCCTTCTTTTGTTCTTCAATAATAAAGTTTAATGAATCTGTCATCTTTTAAGCTAAACGAGTGTCTAAAGCTGTGCCTGACGAGTTTCTAATTTCACTATGCTGTGTCTCGTCATTTTTTTCTCGGTATCAGTTGAAACGTCTGTGCTGGTCAAGGGGGTGCTAAAATCTTGCGTTAATTTTTTAATCATCTTACATAGACTTAATTATCGTTCTGGACTGCATTGCTTAATGCTGGTGTAATTAATATCTTTCTCTACATCCATCTCTTGTTGGGTGCTCTAGTGGACGCCTCGTCAAAGTGGACTCGAGAGACTTGATCTCTCGCTCTGAGCTCACCTGAATCGTTTTCCTCTCGCTGCTGCCTTCATGTGTCTTCATTACTCGACTCTCGAGTTGTATCGTGAGCTGTCCAAGTAAAATTTGGTAGTGTTTTTTTTTCCATAGTCTTTCAAGGTTCAGTTATTTTCTTCAGTTCGTAATTTTTCCCAAGTAGCCTTACAGGAAAGTGAAAGTGCTCGAAATGCTCTCAAACATTGCTTACTATTTTTACTTTGAGTTCATTTTTCTTTCAGCTAATGACAGCCCCATATGAGGCATATTTGGGACATATTTAATGACTAAAATTTATGCATTCTTTTCGATCTTTTCTTGGAGATTTGCAATGATGAATCTGCTAATGACTGCGTGATTTTTGCGTCCGAGCGAGCGTTTTTTACGTTGAAATAATTTCAACATGACGTTAACTTTAACGTGATACTTCGATCGTGGTCTTGAGCCGAGGTAAGATGCTTCTAATTTATGCTTGTGGGGTCATCGATGATTTCATTTCTCTTGTTGCTTCATGAAGTTTGCGTCATTTGTTTGAACTTCAAGAATCATCGCCGATGATTCTTCAAGCTGAAGAATCATCTCAGTGTGTTGCATTTTTATGATCGATTTTATCGGTTATCATATTTCTAAGGATGTTTGTGCTTGTATTTAAAATAGTCTTTCTAGTACACCTTTCAACTAGTCATTACTATTTGGTAAATAGCATTAGATAGATGATTAATATTTGATAGGTAATATTGGGATATTGTATTTCGTATTTGAAGTCACGCACTGATTGAAGTAAAATTTATTTTCGTATTTTACATACTTTACAATGAAACCTTTATCGATGCGTTAATATAGCGAACTAATGGCGCGTCATTCAGCATAATATTGATCATAGTAAAACACAAATGGGAAACGAAACTCTGTGAAAAAGGAGCTCTTTTATTTAATTCTGGTATTTCTGCTAGAAAGTTATCATTAGGAGAGTTGACATACATTCGGAAATACTGGAATAGTTTCAAGTCGCAAGCCTTGTGGGAACCATAATAATACTGGAGTCTAATTTCGATCCATATTCTCTATGGAATGAAACATATTTTCAGATCAATTTTGAAACGAAGCAATGCAACGAGAGGATTAGCTCTCAGCTTGCAACATTCTTGAATGACTACTGAATTTATAATGCGACTAACCAGCATCTGTGTTCGCTTTTAATAAAGACGCTATCTAGTACTCCCTAATAATCTGTTAAAAATAATGTACAAGAATAAATCAGAATCATCTTAGTATGCTATAATTTTTATCATGGAAGTATTACGGAAAGCCACCTTGAAGCTCAAAGCGTGTGACTGTTACCTTTTAGGTCGTTTGTTCATGGCAGTCGAAGTTCTAGGTTGGAAATTAGTGAAACTAAGTTCAATATTACGCGTATCCTAACGAACACAGTCTGGTACCTTACGAATAGCTGGGTGCAACACTAGCTACGAAATCAAAAGTTCTACTTGAATGCTGACGTGGGAGTGGTGGCGTATTCAACAGTGCAGCAGCGAACACAGAGTAAGCACAGTGTTAACCAATAATACTCTATTAAGCTAAATAATGAGAACTAGAACGTTACTTTAAACTTTTGGTAGTCCGGCCGAGTGATCTTTTTCCTGTTCGTGACGTCACAGCGCTCGATCATGGACCCTGGCGATCCTTCTTCGGTCAGCCACCGTTCCCTGGAAAGGAGTAAGTCACAGTTAAAACGTAACAAAATGTGGAGTCATTACGCTTCTTTTACTTGCGCCGTGGGAACATGCGATTTTTGTAACAAAGAAAAATCAAGTAATATTGAAGAGTAAATGTATGCGCAGTTTACTGTGCATCTGCGATCTGCGTGCCGCAGTCGGCTCATACTTGGGTTACGCATTCAGATGATGATCCCACTTTTCTTGCATATGATCTCGAAGTATAAACGTTTACCATCCTATTACAAGAGTGGAACACTACCAACATTCAAATCCCTTGGTGCAGGGTGACTACTGGGTGCTAAAGGTGCTAAAAAGTGCTAAAACCAGCAAGGTGCTAAAAAATGTGCTAAAAAGTGATATAATTGAAGGACAGGTGCTAAAAATTTATGAAAATGTTAAATCGCTTAGATTTTAATATGTATAAGTAAAAATGCAAGGATTAGGATTGGGCCCTGGCCATTCCTAATAGGGGAAGTTTCTGCATTCACCATACCTGAGCAGTATTTTTTTATTAGTACAATTGCAGAGATTATATTATTTGTTGAGTTCTTAATTACAAATATCTAATTATTATAGTCATAAAAAGTCGGCATCTTTCTCCAACTGGCTGGTAGGGGCTATTAAATAAAAAGTATATTAATTACTAGTATTTTATATAACTAAATTTGTTTATTTTTCAGCTTTTCTTTGTTGTTCAAAACCATCCCTAAATCCTTTTACAATAAAAATGGAATTGTTCTGAATATACATGTATTTTTGCTGCTGGAAATCTCTGTTTTCTGATACCTGGCATTTGTCATGAAAGTGTTGGTTATATATTTCGTGTATAAACATATATTATAATAATGACCTTCATATTTATCGAATTTATATATGGTTATCATTGGGGCTTATTGAAGGAAAAGGGTGCTAAAATTTCATCGTTAAATATGCTAAAATGTGCTTTAAAAAAATGCTAAAATGGAGGATGGACATTTTAGTAGACACCTTGCTGGTGCTATGCCGAAGCTTTGTAATTAAGTACCAAGATTCATATTACTTCAGCGCACATTGAGCAACAAATGAACCTCACTGGTTAGATATACAATAATTTCAAATGCAATACAGAACAAATAAGGGCTTTAACTGAGAACCAAAGTGGTCTTGTGCTCAAACCTTTTAGGCAATTTGGGTCTTAGAAGTGCTGTATATAGAGTTTCAAGTACTACATTGGGCAATGGATAAATGTGCGCCGTAGGTAAGACTTGAAGAGCTGGACAAATATAAAGATAATTATTGGGACAGTATCAAGTGCGTTATTTGTGTGAGATTAGATTCTCCTGAGTTTTAATCATCAGAGATCAAGGATATGTGTGCAGGTAGTATGACATACTTTGTGACAAGCTCAATTTGAAAATCTTTGGCTGACACGAGTTAAATCTCAAAGCGATGCGATTATGGCCGAGCTCTGATGACATACAATAAACTTTGTAAGAATCGAACGCCTTAAAAATACAATTTTATATGTAAATAAGAGCTTATCTGTCTTGGCGGCTTGAAAAATTTTTATTCTGAAGAAGGCTCATCGGTCCTTACAATTTCTATAATTTTCATTTCACAATATAACTGAGTGCGTTATTGGTGCTCTTTGTATACATATTGAGATAGAAACGCGATTTAATGTAGAAATAAGAATCAAGCACTGAATTAGTATGATTGCAGAAAAGATTTCAATAACAAGACCTGCACGTTTAATTGGTGATTGGAAATGACTACGAAACTTTAGGGCAACCAGAAAGATAGCTCATGAAAAATGCTTTCCTGCAGACTTGAGAAATTTTGATCAGTATAGTTAACACTAGGCTGTTCGTATTTAAAAATAATTGGAGCAAAAAAATTATACTTTATTCGAAAAATGGAGTTCAGAAAAAGCGAAATCTTTTGCTGAATGAAGTTCTCTCCTGTAATCTGGAGACTTATGAGACAGCCATCCTACGGTGTGAAAGTTGATCCCTGTACCTAAATTAAGCTATGGGAGGAATACGCGCATGCCTTATTAAGCGATATTTTTCTTGATTTAGTCCTATAGACAAAATAAGTGACTGCCTAATCACATACTTTCATATTGTATCAAGAAGATGTGCGCAGACGATCTAAAAGCTCCATCATCCTATGTTTTCCCGTGAAAAGACAATTACTGAAATAACTGAGACCAACAATTCTAAACATCTTCATTGTATTGTATTTCTCCTCTTTCCCCTTTCATTTCTAGCTATAACATCGAGATTTTTAACAAGTATACACACACAAATCTTTCCCAGCAAGCTGACACAGCAACCTATCACTTGGGATAACAATCACCGGAAAAAAAGAAGTAAAGCGTAACGCAACTCACATCTGAGAGCACGCTGCCTCGGTGCCCTGCATGCGGCCTAGGATGGAGCCCGTCTTGGTGTTCTTGATCCACCCAAACAGACCCAACGAGTCCGCGTGGTCCTTGGCCACCTTCGGGAAGTTACAGCCTGGCGACACGCAAGGTGCTTAATGCAAAGGAAATCATTCTAAAGTGCACAAATAGTGTAATTCATTACAGTTTCCCCTCTAATTATGCGCTGAAATTAAATACAACGGATCTTCATGCAATCAAAATTCACGTGTAGCATCCATTGCTGTTTACATACAACGTAAAGAATTTATTTACATTAGATTAGATTAGATTAGATTATTAGTTAGTTTAAGTTTCCCTATCCGCCTCGAAGGCGATTAAAAAAGAGGAAGGAGGAAGGCACCGTTTAGTATGGAGATGAGGGAACGCGGAATCTATGCAGAAGAGGCATAGAAACAGTAAGTTGAGAAAGAATATTACGAAACAAGATCAAAGTCGAAGATTAAAGTAGTGGGTGCTGAAAAACAGGGCAGCAGTGCACCGAAAAAAAGGTCCTACACATAACAAAAACATTTTATTTCAACAAAAAGAAGGCCTACCTAACTCCCAGCCCGAGCCCTCATATTTTCCCATTGGGAGTGCTAATTGTGTTCATTAATGATTAGATTATAAGTTAGTTTAAGCCTCCCTAACCGCTACAAAAAAAAGCGTATCGAAGAGAGGAAGGAGGAAGGCACCATTAGTATGGAGATGAGAGAATGGGGAATCTATGCAGAAAGGTCATAGAAACAGTAAGATGAGAAAGAAGTTCATGAAACAAGATCAAAGTTGAAGAAGAAAGTAGAAGGTGATGAAAAAACAGGACAGCAGCGAACCGAAAAAAGATGGTCCGTAACAAAACAAAAACCTATTCTATTTTAACAAAAAAGAAAGCCTACCTAACCTTCAGCTCGGGCCCTCACATTGTCCCCCTGGGAGCGCTAATTCCAATAGATACAATAATTGTATCTCCCTGAGGGGTGTTCATCAATGAATGTAATAAATGAAATATAACGATGAACTCAGGGGGGTGAAACGCCTTTGACAGTCTCCACTTACAATGACATATGAGCTTTTGCTTTGTGACATCAGAGAATATTGTTGAAGGTGTTTGTAGATAATACCCCTCAGGGGGATACAACTATTGTATCTATGGGAATTAGCGCTCCCAGGGGAAAAATGTGAGGGCCCGAGCTGAGAGTTAGGTGGGCCTTCTTTTTGTTGAAATAAAAGTTTTTTTTTGTTCTTTTAAGGACCACCTTTTTTCGGTTCACTACTGTCCTACTTTTGATCACCTCTCACTCTCTTCTTCAAATTTTATCTTATTTCATGAACTTATTTTTCATCTTACTGTTTCTATGCCCCTTCAGCATAGATTCCTCATTTTCTTATCTCCATACTAAATGGTGCCTTCCTCCTTCCTCTCTTCGATACGCTCTATTTTTAAAGCGGTTAGGGAGGCTTAAACTAACTTATAATCTAATCTTGTAGATAATTTATATTCTGAACTAAAAGATCGAAATCGCACATGTACAAAAAAATTTTCGTGTGAGCATACAGAACAAATTTTTTAAATTTCTGATATAAAAGCTTGGTAATGATATGAAGAAGGCGTTAGGTAACGCAACAAGTTGATAGTTGATGAAAAAATACGACATTTATAGAGCAAATGCAAGTCACTAGACTAGCAATTTCACAGAAACAGCTGTGCGTATATATGTACGTAAATACTAACGTTCAAGTAATCACATCGTATACGCACGCTTCAAAAATGTTATGTAATGCAGTGTAATTAATTGAAAAGTAAGGTAATAGTAGGTGCTGCTGAAGATGAAAGTAGTAGGTGCTTAAAAACAGGACAATAGTGAACCGAAAAAAGATGATCCATAAAAAAATAAAAAGTCTATTCTATTTCACCAAAAGGAAGGCATACTTATCCTTCAGATCGAGCCCTCACATTTTTCTCTTGGAGAGCTAATTCCCATAGATACATAATTCCCTGGGTTGAATCAACGAAGTTAATGTCAATTGGTGTATATGCCTGCACGTTTCTGAGGTGAGTACCTAAGAAAATCACGAAAGAACGTTAACGCACCAAGATACACAACCTAGACCTTACGATTCTAAATAAACGCTGGAGATGACCTACGTTTATTTCAAGTTACCCAGTAAGAAAAGAGGGGAACAAAAAATCAAATATAAGGGTAACACAACTGTTAAATAAAACTTGACTGCGACGTCGAGTTTCGTCTCGTGATTTCGTAATCGGTCGCTGCATTCTACTTTTCCCTTGGCTATGACCAAAGTATTGAAGTTGCTAAAATTTAATGATAAACAACACCATTACGTTTATTTTTACTAGAGGATAAGAGGTCTTACTTTTTTAACATGCAAAAAACAAGTGTTTTCGACTTAGAAAATTAGATTAGATTATATGATAAGTTAGTTCATGCTTTCCTCTCAGCACAACAAAGGTGTTCCCAGGAGAGGAAAAACGAAGGCATCATTTAGTTTGGAATGAAATGAATAGAGAATCTATGCACAACGTGGGCCCCTACACCATACACAAAGAAACGGCAAGATTGAAAAGTTTATTAACACGTTCGCTGCCGCCGGACGCACTTGTGCGTCCGGCGGTTTCATTTTATGTAAGGTTGCAAGTAGCTGAGTTTGAAACACGACCATGCTGCTCGGAAAAATTGTATCTTTCAGAAAGACGTGTGAAAATGTAAGAGCATGATGACATTCTGCCTCACATGCTTAAATCTGTTCTAAAAATTTCGTTGAAATAATCGAAATGCTGTTCTTTCACACCCATACGTAAATGAGCAATCCACCTAGGGGTAAATCGGCAGTGAACGTGTTAAAACAAAAATAAAGTCGCAGAAGATAGCATTAATTGTTGAACAGAACAGAAGTGAATCGGAAAAAAACGTGTCAAAACAAAAGGCCTGATCTACTTCAACAAAAAGAAGGCCTACTAACTTCTGCTTCCGCATCTTCCTCCTGGCAGCGCTAATTTATGCAGGTACAATAGTTGTATCGTGCTGAGAGTCACGAGCTTTCCTATATTAGAACTAATTCACAAAATTTGATGCACTCAATAGATGAAAATTAACCAGGACCAATATACATAGAATTTAAAGTAACAACTGAACAGTTTGCAATGTTCAATTATTTCTTTTGTAAAAGTACGGGAGGGAATAATGAGAAGAAAAAATAGAGGACCACTTTCGCCGACAATACGAATTGATCATTTATCTTTCACGGGAGCGAGTTAGAGCCTCTACGACCTTTGAGACAAGGCACAGTCACATTAGCTAGTGCCAGAAACGCTATAAAATTGACATTGCTGGTCTTCTTAGAGCAAGCCAAGAAACGAGACCCCCTCAGTGATGTTTTCCTTCTGTTTCAAAATGCTAGCCAACTCACCTAGATGCTAAAACTACTTCCACCAACTCCATTCAATTTAGAGAGGCATTCATGCTACTACTGAGACGCTGTGTACTCTCAGGCAGACCTATTTTACTCTTTGCCGTTGCAGAAAAAATTCATGTAGTGTTATTTACTTTCAACAAACCTTGATTAAAAGCCATTTGCAATTGTTTCTTGATAGGGGTACGAATGAACAAAGTTGGCACCGATGACACAAGAATCATGATTAGATTATCACCAGTAGGCAGAAATGATCCATTAGCGCGATGGCAATCAGAGATGAAAAAAGCAACCGCTGAGACAATAGGTCGTGCAAGAAATCTTTCTCGTCAGTAGCGGAGCCACCGCCAAGTCACAGGAGGTGATGCAGTTCGAACTTTCTCGAGAATTTTGCAGCGCTTTGGCTGAGTGCCTCAGCCAAATGAACCTCCGCTATTACACCGCAGTCGCAGTTTGTTTGGCAGCAGTGCAAGCATCTGACAAGTGCGGTGCAAGTCCTCACGCAGCAGTGATGCCAGCCCTCAAGCAATAGTGATGCCAGCCCTCAAGCAATAGTGATGCCAACCCTCAAGCAAGAGTGATGCCAGCCCTCAAGCAAGAGTGATGCCAGCCCTCAAGCAAGAGTGATGCCAACCCTCAAGCAAGAGTGATGCCAGCTCTCAAGCAAGAGTGATGCCAGCCCTCAAGCAAGAGTGATGCCAGCCCTCAAGCAAGAGTGATGCCAGCCCTCAAGCAAGAGTGATGCCAGCCCTCAAGCAAGAGTGATGCCAGGCCTCAAGCAAGAGTGATGCCAGCCCTCAAGCAATAGGTAACGCAAGCCGAGCCTACTTACTGCTGCAGTATAAAAATTTCCGCGGCAAGATTAAAGCTCACATGCGTCAGTTATACACACCAGTGTAGAAAATCGTGGCGCTGAAAGCATGAGTCAGAGTGTAGGACGCTTACGTGGTGAATAAGTGATGTAACTAAAGGGGTGTTTACACTAGGGGACATTTCGGCTGTGAGGCGCGACTCGTGTAGCCGAAGCTCACCACTGAGGCTCAAATTTGTGTGTGTGAGCCCGAAGTTCCCGATTCGCTTTGGTTGAATCCGTGCAGCGGCTACACGTGTGCGAGGCGCAGCTCTAGACCGGTCAGTGTGCGGATGGCAGTCATCAAGTGAGGTAGCGCCTCTCTCTCACCCGTCATGGCTGACTCAACACTACCGCGAGAAACTACACTGCTTCTAATTGAAATGTACTAAGCCCATCAATGCCTTTGGCAGACTAAAAGCTGCGAATATAAGGAGGCTGCTTTCCATTATATTTTAATGAAAATGAACTAATATAGTAACATTTCACTCATGCAAATAAAAAAGAGATTACGTAGCTACGATGCAGCAACAATATTCACACAAGCTCGTCTACAGCTGCATGGCTGCCACTTGGTTTTGTGCTGCATGGCTGCCACTTGTGTTTGACCAAAAAATCTAGTGTGACCTCAAAAAATATCGAGAAACATATAGATTTAATAATAAAACATCCAAAAATTTATCTAGAAATAAATTAATTATCTACTATAATAAATTAGTTGAACAATAGCATATAAGGATATTTATTTCATAAATTGCTTTATTTTAGGCAATTTATCTTTATATAAATTATCTAGTATCCTGATATTTACCCTAATAAAGCTTGGTATCCAAATATTCTTCAATTTTACACGTGTTGCGAGTAGAAAGGTCAGTCTCTATTGCATTGCATTTCATCAATGCTCAGATTCCTACTTCTCAACAATTGTTTTAAGGCTTTCACACCGCTATCTTCATCACTTTTAATAATTTTGCAATTACTAAGTAAGTTGATTCTACTTTATTAGATGCATTACTTTAGTATATAACTGATACACCAAGTAGTTTCATGATAGAAATATCATTGCTCCATCCAACAATAAACTGAACTCCTTGTTACCAATATCATTGGTCGGTCTTTCGTCAAAATGAGGCCACATTACATTATTGATAATGTATGTGCATTTTATTCCATGATTTTCTGATATCATCACTAGTTTTGCAATTGGAGATAGTGTGCTGTAGCTTATGAACCGTGAAATAGCCGTCTTGGTGTCGTTCATAATCTGAACATAACATGATCAGAATATGGTTGCTTCACTATTCAGACAATTTGCTTAAGTAAATTAACAAATATAATAAGAATGAAGCAGTAACCAACCATTATGGTGACTTCCTAATTCGAATTTACAGTAATCTATGATTTACATAGCTTAATTGTAATTCTAGCTAGAAAATTTCTATCACGCTGAAAAAACTATATGGATTTTATAGCTAATATCTAGGTTCGAAATTTTACATCTAAGCTTCAGCAAAAACACCTAGATCTAGCTATATAATATCTAGCGTGGCAGCCCTGTTGAGCAGCGCGCGCTCCATGGCTCGCTCCAATGGTGTCTAGTCTAAACGCACATGGCTCTTGTGAAGCTCCACACGAGGCGTCTACACGTGAGCCTGCAGCAAAATGTAGACCAGTGTAAACGGCCCTTAAGGCACACCAGAGTGTGAGTCAGAGCCGAGGCGCGCGTCTGTCATGAGTTGCAATGAAGGAGTTTGCGTCCCCCCGCTTACTTTGACTTCACCTCCGCATGACAGCGCTGCTTCGGTACCTTGCCTTTTGGCTGCTTTGATTTGAAGACTTTGTTTTGTTAGACGCAGGCTGGTCATTATCAGGTACCTGCAACGCAAGTTTAAATGAAGGCGTAGAAAAGGAAAGTGGTCTCATTTCAGCAGATGGCTGGTTATTTGCAAGTTTGAAACCGTTAAAATTCCCTCAACTTGCTGAAAAAGGTGGTGAAGACAACACATGACTATTAAAATATTAAAATAAAGCGCTAAATGATACAATGCAATGAATGGTAAAGTACAAGATGCTATACACAATACACTTTCAAAATATAAATTGATTCAAGTCTCTCTCCTCCACCACGATAGATGTGTTCCTAAAAAGGAAAGAGGAACACACCCTTTAGTAGGGAATTTTGGAAACAGCGAGATTGAAGGAAGAAAGAAAGAAACAAAGTAAAAGTTAATGAAAATATTGGGTACTTTGAAAAACGGAACAAAATCTTGCTTCGTAACGCTTTGCGCTGAGACAACTCGTCTCAAGCAACCACATTAATTTACAAGTAGATTCATTCCCAATTAGTGTCAGACAGCAGAAGAAACGTTCGTACGGTTCTTTAAAAAATGTAGTGGGGATTGCGAGCAGAAAAAGAAAATCGTCGCACGATCTCGAGTCGCGATCTGGCGATTCCGCCGTGACGATTTCAGCCGTCGCTGAAGCGCACTTCAACACGAGCGACGACTGTCGGGAGGCCGGCCAACAGCGCAGTGCTGCGACTACTTGATGACCTCTCACTGTGAATTTCGGACAGCTTTTAATACTATTTTGACACAAAGTATCATCAGAGTAAATGTGCTGAAATTCTTGCATCTACGTTTCCTTTCGTATTATGCTATTTCAAAGTGAAGAGACGTCGCTTAATTGAACAGGAAAAACAATCATTTGCGTGATGCTGTGAAGGATGAAAACGTTCTGCCTTCGGTAGTGTGTAAGTAAATTTTTTCCTTTTATAAATCTAATGCAAATTCAAGGTTGAATCAACACACCAGCTTCATCATTCTTGAATACTTACTTACAGGGCAAGTTACCGCACTATTTAGTAAGGATTTCGCAGAATAAAATACATCAATTTGTTTTATAAGTCACGGTGAAATGAAACTAATAATGCAGCAAAGTATGAGAAGTAATGAAAAAACTATAAGCTTCTGAACTAAAGGGTGGTAATTATTTTATCATTACGGCATCACCAAACTATGCGAGAAATCCTGTAGTGAAATACAACAAAAATCCTGTAGTGAAATACTACGATTGCCCAAATCCATGAAGTCATGCCAACATCAAATCTAAATTCAAGCGAGAAGGGCTGCGGGTCAATACGTATTTCCAAGTTATTAGATGCATGTACAACAGAAAATGACTTTAATTTCATTCTTGTTTAAATAAATACACCAACCACAAGATTTGCTTAGATACCAATTTAAGCATGCCTAAAGGCAAAAAAGGCGTTTCAAAGAGAAGAAGGAGCAAGGCATCATTTAGTATAGACTTGAAGGAACGAGGAATCTATCCACAAGGTGTACAGAAAGAGTAAGTTGAGAAAGAAGTTTATGAAACAAAATAAAAGTTGAAGGAAGAAGTAGGTGCTGAAATACAGGACAGCAGTGAACTGAACAAGAAAGTCCGTAACTAAACAAAAACCTTATTCTAGCTTAACAGAAAAACTCGTTGACCTATAGCTCGGAACCTCGCATATTTCCCCTGGGAGTGCTAATTCCCATAGATACAACAGTTGTATCTCCCTAAGGGGACAACAACCACAAATTTGTTTCGAGTAAAGCAAGCACTCGATTACATAGAATATAAAGCGCAACTAGCATTCAGTAGTAGATGATCAATCAACTTTATACAGGCTACTAAAACTTGAGGCTAATATTGATATCATAGAGGGGAAATTAAAGCGCAGTTCCAAGAAAGAAGTGGTTGGACCAAAGCTCCTCATTTTTGTAAGGTCAAAGTACAGATAAAACGCACGAGGTTAGATGAGATTAGATAATAAGTCAACTTATAAGCCTCCGTTACCTACAGTATTCGCAAAAAAGAAGTAAGGGACGGAAATGGAAGTAAAGAAACAGAAAATCTATGTTCAAAACTTTTCTCCATCTCCTTTGCATAAATGCAGCAAGATATAGAGTTCAGGAAACAGAATAAAAGTGAAAGAAGAAAGTAGTATATGCAGAGCAAAGAGGACAGTAGTGACCCGAAAAATGATGGTCCGTAACAAAGCAAAACCTATTCTATTTCAACAAACGGAAGACCAATATAACTTTCAGCTCATGACTTAACATCTTCCCCTCGAGAAAAGATGATACGGAGGCATAGATCGTCTATTTATACCATTTACCAGATTAAGAACCTTATGTAATCAGTTAGGAAGTCTTCTATTTTAAAGTGTGCATTTTGCTGCATTTGCTTTCCCATATTCAGGTAGGCCTTCAGGCCAATTTTACAAAGCTGACCCACCCAATTCTGCACCGAAGCTGCAGGATGCACATAAACAAGACGCTCCACCGACGCATCGATTGTTTGTGGTGCGCATTCGACGTTGACGACTGGCCGGTCAGTCCGAGCTTTTTTTTTGAGCTTCTTAAAATAAGACAATGCCGGGAGAGAGGTAACTCAAGAAGTTCTCTGCGTATGACTTTCGTCCCAAAATAGGAACTCACGAGCGCAGCTTGATGCCGCCTAGCGCCTGAATCGCGTTGATTGAGATCAACTTGCTGCTCTCGAGCTTCTGCTGTTGACCGGTTCAGAGTTTTTCAAGTGATACTTTCACGAATACGGAAAAAATGATGAGAAGGTTTCTCTTTATTGGTATTATCTGCCTTTAATAGAGTATATATAACACGAACGGGAAACGGTCTTTTCTCACAGTAACAATACAACCTAAAGCAAATAGCCCAAAGTTCGATGCTGGAGTAACGAAAAGATAATTTACGTACTTGAAGATTGCAGGTTTTTTGATTTGTAATTTCTCATCATATAATTTGTAATATTATTTTCATTGTCATGATCATTATATTAGTTTATGACAACTTAGAAGAGAAGGGACCATTTAGTATGGACTGTAAAAATCGAAGAATCTATGCCGAAGATGTGTTCTCACAGCTGCATATAGACACACCAAGTTAAAAAGCAAGCGAAAGAAAAAAAAAAGAATAGATGGTGAAGAAGGCATCAAAACTGACATAAGCAAAGTGGGTATGAAAGATAGAAGTCTCGAAAATCTATTTACAGCTTAGTAGACAACGTCTCCTTCTAAGAGAACCAGTTCCCTTGCTACAAAATAGGACAAACGACCAATCTAACTAACTTAAATCTACACTGGAAGAAATTTTTGCCTCTCTAAGTGTCTCATGGCTGTTCAGGTGTCTCATAGATGGCCAGAACGTCTCAAAAACAGATTAGATGTCTCATCGGAAGTGCGACATCTCGATGAGCGCGAAATGTCTCAAAATGCTGCCTAACTTTTATTGGCGATAATAATGTAATAGCTTAGTGACCCCTCAAATTTGACTTTAGTTATTAAAGTGTTCAGTAAATGTAGCACGGCCCAAATTAAATCTTTGTTTCGCTAAGAACTTCAGCGGCATTAAGTTCAAACGATCATATCAGGGGATGTTAACGTTTAGTTGCTACCGCTCTCAGCTAAAGAGGAGATGTGTAGCTGATGGACACGAGTACAGTTCCTGGCGCAGCTCTTCAGCGGTTAGACAAGTATTGACGTCAACAGCAGCAGCTATCGCGTAGCTCAAGAATACGTAAGCGTATCCAAATTTCTTCATAGCGCTGGAAGCGTCAACCTTGCTTGGCAGTGCAATGCTACAGCTTAATATCCGTTGAGTTTTGTGTGAGACATCAGTTGTAAATGCATCAAACTGAAGTCCAAGTGTCTCATGGATGAGACACTGAAGCACTTCAAGTGAGACACTAGAGCGTCTCTAAATCGGGTCTGGAGACACTGGTATGCATCCTAATCTTGGGTGTCTCATTGATGATGCATCTGCGTGTCTCGGTTTTGGGACAAACGTCAGATGCACCTGGGTGTTTCAAAATAGGGCTATTATTTCTTTCAGTGTATTATCTTACGTCCCCTGAGGGGAGCTCTGTTTAATTTACCATTTCATAAATATTAGGTGTATTTTCAGCGCCAATTAACCACCGTTATGCAAATGTACGGGTATCTAAGGTATTAAAAAGATTTTAGACGGAGAATCGGCTTTAACGAAGTGGCAGAGCCGTGTCATTGTAGTGAAGGAATCACCTCTGTAAACAACTTTTGAACGTGTGAATTAACCTAATGTTCGCGGAATACACGAGAGTACTGACTAGTGCTCTTAAAATTATAGATTAATGTTTCATACTCCAGTGCACCACAAGGGCGTAATATTTCAGTGTGTCTTCAGCACAGATTTCTACACTGGCAAGGGCAAAAGCATTAAATGATGAGACGTAGAGGTGAACTGAGAATGAAGAATCAAAGCGAAATCTCCGCTAGAGAACCAGAAGTAAAGAATGGAAGACAAGGTCTACCTAGCCACAAATTAAAATCCACAACGAACTCCTGCGACAAGCGCCGCTAATTCTATGGTGGGCAGCTAGGGTCATCACTGAGGAGCATTACATAGTTCCCCAAGATTCACTGGCGAGGGCAGATGCTATCAACAAATTCCTTCTAGTGTTTTAACTCCAGTTTCCAAGACATACGGTTTTCCATAGCACTCACCTTTCCTAGTCTTCATATCTTAACACGTTGACTCCGAAGTGGTACAAATGTGTACCACTAGGTAAATTGCTCATTTAAGTACCGGAATATGCAAATACTATTTCAACTATTTTGCTACCTTTTCCGAAATAAATTTTAGAGTAAAAGGTAACACATTATAGTTCAAGTGTATTCTTTACACTTTTCAAAAAGGTTAAAAATGTATTAGAACTGAAAAGCCGGTTTTTTAAAACAACTTCTTCTAGCCTAAACTGACGGTAAGCAACCACACAATCGGAGTCAACGTGTTAAATTTTCTAAACTCTAACTGGGCTCAAAGGAAAAACGGTTTCTCGTCGGCAAAATGACCCTTTTCAAATCTGCAGAGTATGTGGCTTGTCACTATTAATTACACAAAAGAACTTGACACGTTTGTCGCGTATTGGGCCACGCGTGTCCCAATCGGTCAATTCTTAATTCACGTTCTGATATAAATGAATGGCATTTCATCTGTTTCGCGACCTTTTCAATTAATAACTGTAATCATACGAGGTGAAACGTAATTGTGCAATTGCATTTTCATATTTCTTGGGAAGGATAAAAATGTATCCGAGCAGTTAAGTTGATTTCCCAGTTCTGCAACTTACAACCTAACCAAACCAACGGTTAACAACCGTGGAAACGCGATGAATGTGTTAAACAAAGAAACAAAAATAAAATATAGTGAATGCAACAAGCAAATCAGGCTGGATTGACATTTGAAGCAAAATTTAAAAGCATTCGAGCCACGAAAATTAACAATACCCTCATTGGGGACGTGACTATATGATATCTTCCCGTCGTGCACATCTCGCTAAGCACTGACCAGAACGTCCCACGTCACTAGTTAAATTAAAAGTGCCATGAGAGCAAAAGGGATAGAAACAAAACTTCTGCTCTCTCTCACCTTGACGCTTAGATCTTATGGTTACCACATGCTCGAGTTGACAATTTAAACCACGCTCTTGACGGCGCTCAAATCATACCAAGGCGCAGTAAATGATCGGTACAGTAAAAACTGCATCGCTGAATGGGCCTTGGTAAAAACTCCCGTCCCCTGCAAAATGAACACGCACGACTCTTAACACACAAGTGGTTTATGGATGCTGTAAATGTTAAGAAAAACGCTCTTAACGATCCTCGAATAGAGCTAAGGAAACTTAGACGAGAATAACAAATGCACTTCTGCCAATGCCAAGGCGAGGATAAAACCTGAGCACACTAAACACTGACGCCAAAGTTACCATAATTGGCTGAGTAGCGCCCCCTTCTTGCGCTGCTATTTCGAGGGGTCGAGCCCCCATCAGTATGAATGTCAGTGTTTGCCGCAATCCTGCCAAACAAGCACTCTCGCTGCCCCCTTATCCCGGCCAAACAAACTTGCTCAGTAAGAGAGATGCGGCCAAGATAGCGGCGCACCACCCCACGAAAAACTCCATCGGCCTGAGGTGTACATGACCCTGTGTCGACCACCGTCCTTTATGAAGGACATTATAGGAAATCATTCACATCGTTCTTATTTTCTGAATGCTTCGATGAAAAGTGCACATTTACTGAATTTCATTTGTGATAATTTAAGAGAAATTACCGTAATATTTCGTTCAAAGTGAGATTCTTGAAGAGTGGCTTGTTCGTGTGCGGTATTATGGACGCTCAAGTCAGTTGAATGAGCTTACGTTCAAAATCTTTTCTTCGTAGATTCCCGATTCCAAGCTCTTTACGCAGCTTAGCCTATTTTTATCGAGTTTTTAGCTGAGTTTGAAGTTTTGAGATAGCCTAAATATCATAAGGCATTGAGATTACTGATCCCAATTGGTAAACTGTAAATATAAGCGTCACTTAGTAGAATTACTAACAGCGACTGTAACGTGACCTATAAAATGTAGAACACTTCAAAAAATGGATAAGTTCATTGCAAATTGTCGATCACGTGTCCACATAAGCACATAATCCAGGCCGCTACGAGCGCCTACTCATGTTGTTAAGATAAGCTTTTCGTACAAATTTGAACAAAATTTCATAGAGAGAAATATCATGAAGGACTAAAAAGTTTTCTATACCTGTGACACAGCACATCCTTAGAGACGGACTTCTCTATTCTCTTTGGTGGACTTGACCGAGTTTTGATGCCAAAAATTGCAATGCTTACATATTTTTGCGGGTGCTAAACACCCCATGTGGCAAGTTCATTTACAGTAAATTAAACAAGTATATCATTTCAAAGCCCAATTTGCATCCAAGTTTTTCTACCACTGATGGCATAACTACCTATGATAATTATATGGAATTTTTAAAAAACAATTTGTTAACATTTTTTAGTTTATTTTTCTTCGAAAACAAAACGGTTTTTCTTTTTCCCTCATTTTTCGAAGTATAAGATAAATTCCATACAATTACGTCCTTCTCTGCGAGCACAATCAAACAGTGAAGCACTAGTCAATTTTATCGCGTAAATTTCGATGAGAGTGAGGCTAAAGCTAATCTTTAGTTTGTATGGCGATCTCAATTTGGAGCAGCCTCCTTTGTATAAGAACCGCATCCGTAACTCAGAGGGTCATTGTAACTTTTATCAAGGAACGAAACTTAGAGTAGAACCATCGCTTAAGGGGGTCATCTGAGCGATTTTTGTGTAAGAACCGATTGTTCTGAAATTTGCCCACTACCTATAAGTAATATTGGGCAAAAAACATTTTTCCTCATGTAACTTTTTCGATTTTGGACTTGGTTTTTGAGAAAATGAAAAAAATTTTATTACACAACTTACGCAATTTTCGACATTTCAAAAGACTAGAAGTCAATGAGTTTTCATGCTAGAAGAAAACGAAAGACAGTTTCAGAATCCTTGAGACGTTTCTGACAACGTAATAGAATCGGATTTTCCGTTTGCGATTTTGTTTTCTTTTCATATGCACTTTCTGATGAATAACTAAGATATATAAAATTTTTGGTTTTGAAGCGATGACAAAAAAATTTAATGTAAAAATTTAAAAAAAGATTTATTAGTGTGTTAGAAATGTTACATGGATTCCAAAACTGTCTTAGGTTTTTTCTAGCATGAAAACTCGACTTCTATCCATTTTTAGGGGGAAAATTAGATTTTTACAAAACCGACAAGAAACGAATTTTGAGGTGAAATATTATACAATGCATTTATTTTCACTTGAATCCTTTTTAAATGTTGTATTATTATCTACAGATAATATGCATGCATAATTCCATATCTCTACAGTGAATTACATATTACACGTATAAAATACATAAATGAAATTATTTTCCATTATTTTTGTGCATACACGATAAATTTTTTATTTGTGGACCTACTTCTCTAAAATTTTCAAAGTATATGTAATTTTTAAAAATAAATAAATTTTTTGCTTGGAAACTTTTCAATTTTCCAAAGAATAGAAGTCTATGAGTTTATATGCTTGAATAAAAAATAAGAGTTTTAGAATCCTTGCAACATTTCTAACAAAAATTTACTACCATTTTCCTTTTCTTTTGATAGGGGGGGGTGAAAAATTCATGATTTTTGAGCCCCCTTTGGACTCCTCTTGTGGGGGGTTCTATGTAGTGCCCGTAGCCCCATAAAATTTTAGGACACAATAACCCACTACCTAAGGATCCTTTTTCAGCAAAGAATAAAAATTAGATAATTTTCACCAAGATCGCTTAGATGACTCCCTTATGGATGTTGAAAGTTCATGTTGCACTTACTTGCACAGCCGTAACTTGAGCGTTTATAAAAAAAATGTACCAACTTTTCTCGCCAAAACGGGCGTCGTGTTGTACATCTCTTTTGAATATCTTGACTTTAAGGCAAGAATCGGTTTTTGTGGCAATAATTAAGGCTGTGATCATAGTAACTATCTTGTGCGCATAATAAAAATACCTTCAAAACTAGTGCATTTCATTTCCCTGCAAATTTCAAAGTAAGAATTTTTTTATGTTTCAAATTTCAAGTCTTTAAAACTCCTTCACGAAGCATTATCGACCATGTGGTTATTGAGTATAAGTGTTAATTCAACGGTCCCAACATTATGTTAGAGTTTGTTCGAAGTGCAGGTCACTCTGTATACTGTTCACACTTTTTTACAATGAATTTAACCATAGTCTTTCTTGAACTGAATTATAGCTTACATTTTACCTGGCATCGATTTTGCAAGCGTCTAGAGACTTTGTCACTAAAATCTCAACAACTGTTGTAATATCCCCTCAAATAAATAAAGGGTGTCTCAAAAAAATTGTACTCACACTTGAACCCTTGAATTTTGAATTGCAGGTGCATTTAATTCATCCCAGCATGGAAATCAACTCAGCTTGGAAGAGAGGAAGTTTATCCTGAAATGTAGATGAAGATTGAAAACGCAATTGAAGTGTAAAGATGATTCAGAACTGAACTCGCACCGCCACCAATGCGCCGGACCATTGCTCGCATCAAAGACAAATTTGAAGCTGATGGAACCGCCCAGAACGTCAACAAGAAACGTTCTAGACGATCACGGACATCCATAAGCCCTGAAGAGAAGAGCAGGTGTAGGAAACACTTATTCGATCACCACGGAAATCTCTTCGACAAGCTGCTCAGGAAACCCACGTCTCAGAAGATAGCGTCTATCCATCATGAAGCGTCTGCACTGGAAATGCTGCATTCCAACACTTATCCATGCTTTCAACGAAGACAATCCTGACCGGAGTGTTCAATTCTGTGAATGGTACCTAGCAAAATGTGCAGAATGTACAGGGTTTCTACCCAAGATTGTGTGGAGTGATGAGGCATCCTTTAAATTAAATGGCTCCATTAATCGTCATGATTGCAAGTACTGGGGACCTGTAAATCCTCATAACACTTAAACATCACGTAAATTTACCAGGAGTAACAGTGTGGTGTGGGATATCCGCATTGGGCATCATAGGACCATTATTTTAAAGAAACTGTCCTAGGTGTGAGTTACCTCATCTTGTTTCAGGAGTTTGTCGGTCCGCATATTTCGGAGATGTTTGGTGATGACGAGATTTACTTTCAGCAAGATGGAGCACCTCCCCACTATTATCGCGATGTACGAGCTCATCTCGATGCAGCTTTCCAGACACATGGGTTGGACGAAGGGGTATCGTTGAATACCGTGCGCGTTCTACAGACCTCATGTTCATGGACTTCTTTTTATGGGTAAAAATTTCAAAGACAAAGTTTATCGCATCAAACCAAGAACAACTGATGCATTGAAATTTGAAATTTAAATACAATATCGTGATATTCCTAATGACCTGTTTCGTGAAGTTTGCGAATCCCTTTGTACGCGTTATCTGAACCAGATATGGTCATCAATTTGAACAGGTGCGAAAATGATTCTTCAATTACGTACATTTATCTTCTGTATTCGAAGCCCTCTATTTCATTCTATGTTCATAAATAATATTATTTTCGTCATTCGAAGAGTGAGTACATTTTTTTGAGACATCCTGGATAAGAAGTGCATGGCAGTGAGGCATGCAGCAGCTTTTCGAGCCAATCCCATCTATTCTAAATAGGATTCGTACCTGGAAATTGTGGTATTAAATCCATGTTCTTCTGTAATCCCTACGATTACATCCCAAAAAACAATCCTGGGCAATATTTGCTAAGCGAATGCAAGCACTGTTTTTTCAAAAAGCCTATCATCAGAGAAGTAAAACGTAATTAAAACGTAAAAAGGAAAAGGCCGCAAGTCATCACGATGCGTGCACGGCGAGGACAGTTATTATTATTATATAAGAAAGTTTTAGCCTCCCTTAACCACGACTAAGATGTTCCAAGAGAGGAAAGAGGAAGGCACCATTTGGTATGGAGTTGAGGGAACGCGGAATCTATGCACAAGGTGCACAGAAACAGTAAGCTAGGAAAGAAGTTCATGAAACAAGAAAAAAGTTGAAGAAGAAAGTAGTAGGTGCTGAAAAACAGGACAGCAGTGAACCGAAAAAAGATGGTCCGTAACAAAACAAAAACCTATTTTATTACAACAAAAAGGAAGCCTACCTAACCTTTAGCTCAGGCCCTCACATAGTCCCCCTGGGAGCGCCAATTCCCATAGATACAATAGTTGTATCCCCCTGAGGGGCTCGGTAATCGCAAGTAAAGACAGTGTCGATGATCGCCTGTTTTTCTTTATTAATCTCCTTCAAAGATACCGTTCGGTTTTGTGAAGGTGAAGAGTGTTACGCCTTTGAAATTTACCACAAGATGAACAGATTTGGCCATCTTATGTCTAGCATGTATTTTTCCTCTGTATCGTTCTGATGCGAATGAAACCCGACTAATGCGTCCTCCATCAAATACTGGACTGTTTCTCAGGCTTTCACATTTTCACCTTGGAATAGAATCTAAGGCAGTGATCGTATTTGAAACAGTTGTTACTAAGTCATGAACACCAATCAAGGTTGCCACATTTCATACTTGAGTATGTTCTGAGCGAATGAAGAGAGAAACTGAGAAAATGCAATGTTTAGAGATCTGTCTGCTTCTGCCAGGGCAGACTACTCTTTAACTCATATTTTTCGAGTCAAACTTCCACCTTTGCTATTGAAAAAGGAAGGAGCCTTACACCCTTAAGCGCCAAGTTCCTAAACTGCACTTCAGGACGATCCCCTCCAAAGCACTCCCATTGAGGAGAGAACTGTCAGAACAGAATGATGCCCACTGCCAATATAGCAGACGAGAGCGCACGTGAGGCTACGGAAGTTGCAATTAATACAAAGTTCATTTGAAGAAGCAGGTGTGAAGAGCCAAAATTATAGAACAAAGGCAAGAAGAAGCACAAATAATACTGGCTTGGTAACTTGGAAATATTTGAGTGCATTTGAAATTGTGCAAATATAAATTTTTCATTAGTTGTTGGCTGACATAATACACTCATTTTATCTTAATCAAGATGAAGTATTTAATCAAAGAAAACTGTCACTTCTATTGGAGCCGTTTTCATGCCCTTAACGTAAAGTTTCGTATCTCGAAATGCGATAAAAGTTTTATCGTCTTTTTTGACGTGAGAGATATGTTACCCAGCAGCTATTAGAAACTCATTTACATACAGGAGACACAAACGAGCAGATGGCCGGTAAATTTAGCAAACGTTGAAGCGCAAATATAAGCATATTTAGCTCCACCCACGCACGCTCCGTCAAAAGCATCGCGTGGCGGTGCTTTACAATGTTCAGGTGCACCTGCGGAGCGTTCTTTAAAGGCATCAACCGAGACCGTCCGACCTCGAACAAAAACTCCCAGCGACACAAATAACGTGTATCACCGATACGCTCGAAACGCGCAAGCCACCACGACCGTTGTACTTAGTCGCACATAAATGCAGGAATACATGCAAGAAGTCACGTCAACAACAAACTTCTGAATAATTCCTGTGAATATCTATCAATGATTTCAAACTTAAGAGTTCGGCAGAGAAAGTCAATGTCAAATGTTAGGTTTGTTTAATCAGCGTGAAAAATTAGGTTCTTTCTTTCAAACTTAATTAATCGCATGTTAATTTTTTTTAATCGTATTTTTACCAAGTTGACGGCGTATTAGGACGTATGTGTACCACAAGGTAAATTACTCATTTAAGCGCCGGTATACATGATCGAACACCATTTCAAAAATTTCATGGCCATTGTTTTT
The DNA here is from genome assembly GCA_030386875.1 of Morinoia aosen. Taxonomy (NCBI): domain Eukaryota; kingdom Metazoa; phylum Arthropoda; class Malacostraca; order Amphipoda; family Talitridae; genus Morinoia; species Morinoia aosen. Next base: position 90,928,614 of record CM059561.1, on the reverse strand, counting down.
AAAACGTACAGTAGCGAATGAGGTAGAACATCAGCGTGTTATTATATTCTCCACAATTCTTGAAAAGAATAGGAGTGTATACGAGCGGCTAAGAACGTTTTTTATTTCTGCTACTTGAAACCTAATTTATTTAACCGTAGCTACCACCAAAATGTCGTCAACGTATTAACTGTAAATGGATGTAATAAAGAAAGTAACCATTACTAGCTCAACCATTTCTGTACTAAACACAAATGATCTAAGTTAATTTATTAACAAGAAAGTATACAGCCTTAATCATTTACTAATAAAAAAAAGATAACCAAAGGCTGGGCAGTTTCGAATCTCACACTGACTGATGCACTTCGGGACAATGCAATGCACTAAAAAAATTAATTCAAAGTTATTGAACTTTAATTCTTGCGTACAAAACGTAACAGTAAATACGATACTTGGAATCACAGGCCTTCATATAAAGGTGGTTTTCAATATACGTACTTAATAAGCATGAATTACTCATACAGATCGAAAGAAAAACAGCCATCCTACAATCGGATTACAGCTAACACTCGCATATGTTGGAAATTTGCAAATGCTTCATCAAATTACCAGCTAAGAAAAACGCTCACTCAATCGTACTCTATTTTATTTTGTAGCTAAGAAACTAAAAAAGTAGCCATTTTCGAGACAACACATTTTCCACCCGAACACGATCGATTGAATTTTACGAGATTTCTGCTTTCAAAGTCATTGAGCGTCACGCCTTTACTCGGAGAGAACAAACTCGATCAATGTGTGGGACCGTATCTTGGCGCTGCATGCTACACTAAGGACGCAAACTTAGCACAGGTATAATATGTCGACAGCAAGGTAGTTGAGAATCATGTTCCTATGCGAAATGCAACTCAACAAAATAGGCTATCCTCCTCACTTGGAGAATGAAGCTAGGTGGGGTGTATAACATCACACGTGTTAAATACTCCCATACACACAAAACTTATTTCACCACTGAGAAAAAATTAAAGTTACGAGAGGCAAAACCTAAGTCAAACAATACAACGTTGACGGGCCACGCATATTCATTCCGTAAAAAACGCTGACATAAGTAGCGATTTCTATACCACGGGAGAGGTTACAACCTAAGCATTGATACCGCGTAGGAACATAAAATTTGAATCGGCGATTTAAAATGTCCAGAGTAAAATGTCTCCTATATTAACCATTCAAAACAATGATGTTCGAACGATAATTCAAATACGCTCCGAGATATTCAGAACGCTAACTTTCCTAAAATTACGTAATACAAACTTTCGGAACTGATTTTACAATAAATAAATATTAACCACCAGAGTATCGGTAGTTGAAGCACAACGATTAATACCTTCACTACGGGTGTTTTACAGCCAGACACACATTGACGGACCGTATATGTGCCAGACGCAGCGAAGGAGTTAAATGCTAATAGCAATTCGCAGAAGAATAATGGTAACATATTGGAAGCTAGGAACACAGTTATCGCTGAGTTGAGCAGAGAGGAGTGCGCATAACGCGCAAGCGAACACGTGTAAAAATAAGCCCGTCGCTGCCAGCATGGCAGGGAGCAGGTAGCGAGCGCGAGCTGCTGCTGGGCGAGAGCAGATACGAGAATGCAACAGGTAAATAATCGTAAAAATGTGCGTCTTAACCCGAGGCTAAAAAAACCTCCTCTCTTCATTTTGAGGTTACAGCGTAAACAGCGGCGCAGTCTTTCTTGTCACTAACGGGTTTTTACGAACCTATTGTTACCATTCGGCCCGCGCTTCACACGGGACTTAGTTTGTGCTTTGAAGTCGTCTGAGAATCACAAGGTGGAACAAACAACAATATCGCTATCTGAGAACGACCGGACCGCTGTTACATTACTGCCTGAAAAGCGTATAGTTAGTGAGGCTTGAGTACAATGAGTACAACCTGAAACAAAGAGTTAAGGTAAAACTAGAACAGATTTATTTACTGTATACTTTATCGGCACAATTTGAACAGCAGCCAACGTGCAGAGATTTTGGTTATGTGGTTCTCATGGCAAGAAAATGGATAACAGCAGCGTTTACGTTGGGTTACAACTAGTAAAGTAAAATTAATATTGACCTAAACACCGCGGGTAAAAACCCCACATCTACCGCAAATCACAAGCAGACATTGATCGTGTTTATGAATGAAATAATAAACAGTGTGGATTCTCATATGAAGACGCAGTTCATGTCTCACAAAAGAATATTTTTTTACAAAATACAAGCTGGTTCGTCTCTTGAAATCGATGACTTCACTGTAAATTCGGAACCTCCGTGACCAATTCGTTCTAATCGTAAAAATATGTACGAGGACACCTGTTAAATCTCATTCACATGCTTCACAAGAACCATTAATCCCTTTAATTCACGAAAAGCCTCGAGCCAAAGGCACCTGAACAGCTGAGATCGAACACTTTCTGCCCGTGAAATTAGAAGATTTTAGTACCTCTGTTCGGAATTAAAGCATGACGGATGATGCAACACGGAAAAGAAGCACAACAAACACTAGTTGCCAATTGATACTAAGAGGGCAAAACTAAGATTAGCATCATAATATATGTCGAGGAAACAGCTCAACACAATGAAAGTCCGGCTACAAAGCAGACATGTAGCATGTGGGAATCGGATTTCATTTTTCGTGACAGAACGAATGCGGTGGCAGGAAAACAATACGGAAGTAAATCAAACTCAGCCCATGAGAGTATCAACATTAGGGAAGGTAAAAAGCTAAAGAATATAATTTAAAAAAAGGAAATTTCTCAAAAGTTGGCCAAGACAGCTATTTTTGCTATTTGATTCAAGAAAACGTTGCAGGCATCCATAAACACGAGAGAAAGATCACAAATTCTTTCAGCAGCAGGTAAAATAATTGCACCCATAAATTTATTTCAAATCTGATATTTACCGTGCTTAGGTTCGATACGAAAAACATTCATATTATTTCCGTGCTGCAAACTCGTGAATTATTTTAGCATTTCAGTAAAATAATTGAGAGTTACAGATCAACGTAAACGAATTTTTCATCGGAGACGCACTTAAAATTTATTTCGCTGACTACAATAATAATGAATTTAGGGTTACATTGCTACCAGGGGCTCCGGCAACCTTTGAGAACAATAAGAATGAAGGTATGGAAGCAGAAAATATCACCTTACAAAGTTTCATTTTAATTGATTACCGCTCCCAAAAGTCGAAATTTTTAGGTCGCCTAATATCGGAAACTCGCCCAAAATGACGAAAGCTTTATTATTAAGGCCAGGAAATAGTGTAACAAAATGCTAATCTAATAAAATTTCTTCAACAACTGCTGTGTTAAATTATTTGAATTAAGGAAATTTTGGAGAAGGTTATGACAATTTTTTTAAGAAGTCTTAGAACCAATAAGAAAATATAGTCAGTGCATAACTATAGTGCAGCGAACATACAACCCATTTTGGGTAAAATAATTTTTGCCTATCACACAATTAATTCCAGAAGCTCGTGGCTCTGAAAAAAATACCTACGTCATGAAATAGCACATAACGAATTCCTCACCTTGGACTTTCCCGAAGACCTCGAAGTCTGCAGATACGAGATCCATTCCAGACGGGCTGCGCATTGCCGGTACGAGTTGACGTCCTCCCCCACTGGCTCCCTCAATACTGACCCACTCCTCGCCGCGTAACCTTCTCTCCTGTTGCAGTTGCCACCTTTGCTCAGGAAGAGCCGGTCGCAATTTTGCACTGAATTCGATTCAAACGCGAATGGTCTTTTTCAAATGAGTTTGAGATGACATTGAATAAATTACTTTAAGATATTAAATAAATCAGTTTGAGAGGACTTTAATTCTTAACGATTCTTTTTCTTACCGGGAAGCAAATCCCTCTTGCAAAGGGACCAAAATATCAGTATGTTCAGCGCGACGCTCGACATATGAACATGCCGGGTTTAACATGCGAAAAGGGCAACAAGCTGAAGAATTTATAATGCAAATATTTGGAAGAAGCTGGAGAATTTATAACGCAAATATTTGAAAGAATCAGAGAACGAACCTGCATTTAAGGGGTTTACTAATGATGAATGCTCCCAGTAACTTCTCTGAGGCATCCCTAAACTGAGCCTCACACTCGTGTACGCCTGAACTTGGCGTGTCTAGCAGACATGACGTGTCGCATACAAAAAATGATCATCTAACACGGTCGGGAGGTCTTTTGACTATGTATATTGCAGCTGTCGAGAAATGGACAGTTTAGCCGTCGCAATTAGAAACTGACATCTTCATTCACAGGCGCCTAGTTTTTCAACTATTTCAGTTTGCAGTTGAGAAAATAAACTCGATAAAACTAATCAGAATCAAAGGAAATAAAAATACATTGTTCAGGAAATCAATTTATTTCAAATCAGCCATGAACTCAGTGCTCTTCCGCTTCTTTTGTTTATTTTTCTTCTGTGACTGGGGCGCAGTCCGCTTCTTCTTGACAAGAACATTCTTCTTTTTCTTCATCACTTTTGGTCCCCTGCAAAGTAGGTTAGAAGAAAATGTTTTACTACACCATCACCAAAAAGTATGCTTTTCGATTTTCCCTCATATTTAAATTTAGCGTTTTAGCGTGCTCTGAATACACTAGATTCTTATCCCAAAAATTTATGTTCTATATGACACAACTTGGCAAAACTCAATTTCACAAGAGATGGAAATGAAATTCAGAAAAAGTACGTAAGAAATCGAGCGCTTAGTATTCGCAGATTAGATTAGTTATTAGTTTAAGCTTCCCTAACAGTTAGAAAAAAAGCGTCCGGAAGAGAGGAAGGAGGAAGACACCATTAAGGAGATAAGGGAATGCAGAATCTATGCAGAAGGGGCATAAAAACAGTAAGTTCAGAAAGAAATTCATGCAACAAGATAAAAGATGAAAAAGAAAGTAAACAAGAAAGTTGAAGCAAAACAGGACAGCAGTGAACCGAAAAAAGGTGGTCCTCAACATAACAAAAACATTTTATCTCAACAACAAAAGGCCTACCTAACTCTCAGCTCAGACCCTCACATTTCCCCCCCCCCCCCCCCAGTGCGCGCTAAGTCCCATAGATACAATAGTTGTATCCCCCAGAGGGGCTCAATATTAACAGCTTAGAAATTAGAAGCCACTTCCAAACCTTCCGGCCAACACAGACAACATCGTCGTCTTCCTGGCGTGGCACACAGAATTGAAAAAGGGATAGACAAAGTATAATTAACTTTGAGACGGAATTTTGCGACAATCAAAGTATAAAGTTAATGTGAAAGTCTCGTGAGTTTTGCTAGGATCGAATGATGAAACACTTATTGGCTAATACACAAGACCATTACAACGAGTTAATCCCTGAGCGGTAAGAAAACATGAAGAGCAAAAATGAGCAGCGTTGTGTTCCTGAGTCCAGGCGTCCAAAGTTTGATTCTACCAGGCCGGGTTCAATCTAATCAAATTTAACACAGTCGGGTCTGTGTGCAGACATAAATCATGATGTGATCGCGTCAGATTAGACTACATAGAACAGTTATGGCGCAAATTGGCAGGTCCTACTAGGTTCAGTCAATGTTGTATTCGATGATCTAGTTTGCTAAATATGATAAAAAAATGAAGTACAGGATATTAGGCAGTTTGTTTTTACTGTGTATGTAGGACACTAAGGTTTAGAGTTGAGACTTGTTAGGCTTTCTCCATGTCCAGAGAGTAACGAACTTCTTCACTTAATGGAGGTGACGCTGAATTTATTTTCTCACTCAACCGTGTAGCTCGGTAATGTTTGCAGAACTTGAACTTGAACTTAATATTCAATGCAGAACTTGGACTTAATATTCAATAGAACGCGTGGCTGTCATGTCAATTTATTAAATTTAAAAAACTATTAGGATGTTGTCGGGTTTCGAGGGATGGCATACATTCAATGACTAAATTGATCCATACGTAGCAGTGAGTGATGAGGCGCTAAAAATCCCGACTTAAAGACGAGCATTGCTACTAATGGAGAGCTAAAGAAGAGCATGAAGTGACCACAAGGCACACCGCTTCAAGCAAAATTGAAGAGGAGGGTGAAACATGATGGAAAAGAGTTATGTATCGGAGCGCGAGTATTTAGACTGCTACCTATTATCGTACGGTTCGAGAATAGACATCCGGGCAAAAAGAGGATGTGTACTAACATTACAAATTTTGCAATTAATGAAAACGCTTGAATGAGATATGAGATGCAAAAAAGTAAAAAGCTAGTGGACAGAGTTAATGGATGTTGCTTATAGTTTCTGTAACACCTAGTAGCATCAAATTTACTACGAAGTACATCGTTCCACAGGAACCAGACCTAAAGTATGCCAAAAAAATAAAATGATAAACAGCGAGAAAAAGACATGAAAAGGCGACGGCACTTAATTAAAAGGGACACGAAGATATAGGTGAACTACCAGGCCAAGTTGCATCAGAAGTATTATAATTTTCCTCCGGCTCACCTCACTCGTAATCATGAGACACCTTCCCCTTAGTTCAAGGACAAAACACGGTAACAAGGACACAAGCAATCTATTCTTCGGTTCGGAAAAACAACTGGATCACACGACTGGACGCACAAATGACCAAGTGTTCTTTAAATTTACTATGTTTCCTATAGAAGTTTTGATGAGCGATTGTTTGACTTCAAATGCAGTAGCGATGAAACATAACACTTCTCATTATGAGACAGTCAATCTCCGAAATAAGAAGCGTCATATCACTTCATGACTGTTCATACCACGTCAAGAAACAATAGCTGATCAAAATCTCTCTAGGAAACATAAGGCACGAAGGCAAATTTGTGCATTCCCTCCAAATCTCAATAAAACGGCACGGAAAACATAACACAGCTGAACTCACTTTGCCGGCTGCTCAGGTTCCGATTCCGGCTCAGCAATATCCTTTTCTACATCTTGCTCCTCCCTTTTTCTCTTGACGGCCTTGTCCTCGTCACGCTTGGCGGTCTCATTCTCGTGGCGCTTGACGAGACCCTCGTAGTATTTGACAATTGGCAGGTCAGGCTCCTGTTTGAGCGAGATCTGCAGCAAAGGAGCAATAGAGACATTTATGACCAGAGTAGTTCACACTTTTGCTTAATATGCACATTTTGTAAAGAAATAGTACAATAATTTACCATGGTATTTTCCCTCTACACTGACCCATAGAAGAATATGACATGAGAATGCCTACTAAGAAACTCAAAAAGGGCTTCATCAAAATGAATTTCATTATCTAGAGCAGTGATATGCTTCAGAAGATATAAAAATACTTTTAAAAGCAAGTAACGTGACCTCAAGACTCCATTACGTGGGCAGTGGAAAGTCTTCAATGACGCTCAACCCTGAATATCATACACAAAATACCCCATAGCTGAATTGAAGGATGAAAGAAAATCAAGACCAAGATACATATATCAGAGATAAAGTTAATGAGGTGAACAAAAGAAACTCAAAAACACGCTCACAACTCTGATGGTAAGCAGAACACATGAGGAACACTCGTGAATTTCTTGGTTCTGAAGCATTTTCCTCACCTCAAATTCTCTAACTTTCTTGGCCTCCTTAAGCTGGAATTCGACGTTTTGTCGCCTGCCTTCGATGAGGTCCGAGTGATCTTTGATTCTGGCGAGCAGCTGCCTGATCTGACCAACGCACAGCGAGTCCTTCCTCTGGCTGTACTTCTTCAACTGTGGGACCAAGTATCACATTATGAGAGAAATCGTTGAGGTAGCAATGGTAACATAGGTTTGCGAGCGCTTCAGAAGCTCACTATACATATGGTAGAGAAGAAGGTATATCAACAAACGCTTTATACCCGTAACTCATAAGATTTCAATACATTTCATACATAGTTTATTATTAGTTTATTAGTTAGTTTAAGCCTCCCTATCCTCAACAATGAGATGTAAAGAGAGGAAGGAAGAAGGCACCATTTAGTATGGAGTTAAGGGAACGTGGAATCTATGCAGAAAGGGCACAGAAACAGAAAGCTAAGAAAGAAGTTCATGAAACAAGAAAAAGTTGAAGAAGAAAGTGGTAGGCGGTGAAAAACAGGACAGCAGTGAACCGAAAAAAAGATGGTCCGTAACACAACAAAACCTATTCTATTTTAACAAAAGAAAGCCTACCTAACCTTTAGCTCGGGCCCTCACATTGTCCCCCTGGGAGCGCTAGTTCCCATAGATACAATAATTGTATCCCCCTGAGGGGACATTTCATACATATGTGAAACTACATGAATTCACTTTTGTCTGCGTCAGTCCCTTTCGTAAACAATGGAATGAATAGAACTCTTAAAACACTTTCAAGAGAAATGATAAAACAATTCAGAACAGCAACTGAAGACTACTGGAAAACAAACAATCCGTCGTATTGATGCCCACGCAAAATAGCATTTCACAAAACTTCTAACAAAAACCACTTTAGATGCAGCAGAAACTGACCATAATAACGGCAGGCACGACAAGCTCAGGGAAGGCAATATTGTGCGCCTCAGCAGCGAGATAGCGCGTGATCTGCAGGAGGCAGCCCTCGATGAGGCCGCGTGCAATGACCCTCTTGCCCAGCTCGCCCTCAGCCAGCTTCAGCGCGCACTGCCAGTTGGGCAGCGAGGCCTCGGCAGCAGCGCCGCCCTCTTGTTTGTTGTTGGTGTTCCTGTTGGGTAGCTCCTTGTTCCACTTGCTGCCCTTCAGCTGCGTCACCACCTAACGTACGAAGGTTCCAGCATTAAGTCAACACACGTGTGCTAGATAACCGTCATCAAAAACAAATGTTTCAGCAAATGAGCTTCAACGATTTTTAATTATTATTATTATTATTATTATTATATAAGAAAGTTTTAGCCTCCCTTAACCACGACAAAGATGTTCCAAGAGAGGAAAGAGGAAGGCACCATTTAGTATGGAGTTGAGGGAACGCGGAATCTATGCACAAGGAGCACAGAAACAGTAAGATAGGAAAGAAGTTCATGAAACAAGAAAAAAGTTGAAGAAGAAAGTAGTAGGTGCTGAAAAACAGGACAGCAGTGAACCGAAAAAAGATGGTCCGTAACAAAACAAAAACCTATTTTATTACAACAAAAAGGAAGCCTACCTAACCGTTAGCTCAGGCCCTCACATAGTCCCCCTGGGAGCGCCAATTCCCATAGATACAATAGTTGTATCCCCCTGAGGGGACGATTTTTAATTACGCTGGAGTTCTGTGTATCAGTTCAAATACTTTGTGTCACTTGAAATATTGCTGACTATTAATCAAACTGCATTTACCCTACCAAGTCTCTAGTATATATTATCATATTCTTGGAATAACCACTAAAGACGCCATTGGTGACCCTCAGTAATGAAGCGCAGTAGGTTACATCGATATTCCCTCTTCTTAATAGTAAATCGATGAGAAATACAGGCTTATCAAGTTTCTAGTTAAATTTTTTCTGAGGGATTTATATTTATTTATGGAATTAACATTACAACAACTAAACTGCCATAGACGCTTTGAAAGCAATTCAAATAGTGAAACTCAGTTACAGTTGTCTCTATAATGCAAGTTCCGGTAAAGAAACTTTACTATTTATCTTAGGCTCAGTGAAAAGTAACAGAAAAGCACTAACAACGAGTTATGTGAGAGTGAAATTACAAGAAAACACTGAACTTGCAGCCAACATCTTATATTCAGAATCAGGAAAGTGCAGCTCACGTTGACGAGGTGAGGCAGGACAGGAATGAAGACCGAGGTGGCGGCCGAGAGGTCGGTGAGCATTGCGCAGACGTGCAGCGTCAGCGGGTAAAAGCGGGGGCTCTCCTGCAGCTTCATGGTGCCAAATGCGAGCTGCCAAGTGGGGCGCATATGTGGGGGTTAACAACAGTCGTGAGAGCGATTGTAACACAAACACTTAGCTTATTTCTCTTAGAGAATATGAGGGCATTTGAATGAGTTTTTAATTATTGCAAAAAAATGTCAACTCTCAAAAAAACGAGCTCAACATGTTGAGAACTTTACAGCTGTCTAAATGAGTTAGGCTATTAAGATTAAAGTCACAAGCCAAGTTCTTAGCTGAAAAATGCAATTCTTGGCCCAGGAACTTACTTATACTAGAGACAGAAAGTACATTATCATAACACTTGGACGAGGGGTAATTTTAACCATAAGAATGAAACAAACCTGGACTACAGGGTAGATGAGAGGCTCCAAAACAGCGCTGGGATGCGTGTGGCCGAGCACTGTGCACCAGAGGTGCAGGCAGTGCACAAACTGCCAGTTGTAAACCAACTGCATCTTTTCCTGTTAGAAAAAAAACATATGATCAGTTTACATTTCAGCCAAAATATAGAGACTAAACTTGAACTGAACATGATGTAAAACAAAGTAATTGCTTTAATACCACAATTCAAGTAGACCATAGTCACTAAACTCGCCAAACTTATCGCTTGTAATACTCTCATCACATGCTTCAACTTTTCGAAATAGATAATGTTCAACGATTTTTGAGTATCTTCTCAGCTACCCAATTTGAAGAACGTTGCAACAGGAAAAAGTAAAAAATCGTGGATGGGAAGGTCTACGAAAAACATATCCTTACTCTATAACTTTTTGGTGATACTTCTACAATATCAGCCCAAGTATAGCCTCTGTAACGGGCAACTAATGTATATAGTGGCCTATCAAACAGTAGAAAGGAAACGGCAAACAAAAAAGGCCCCAAATGTTGCAAGTTCATCTCTCAAAGATCAATGTGCAGCTCAACTTTTAACGTTGGAAGCATAAATCAACAGTACTGTCAGCCTTTTTGATACTCTTAGTGTATATACATGTTGCATAAATATTGATCAGAATTAGGCACAAAATTGTCTGGTGTAATAAAGTGTATTTAGTTACGGACAAATTACTTTAATTAAAATTTATGTATTTTACGAGAAGCACAGTTTGGTATAATAAAATATGTAGAATTACTGACAAAATACTTCAATTATAATTTGTGTATTTTATGAAATGCCAAATACAGTGTTTCCATATATTGGTAATGATTTCCAGCTTCATTTCTAATAAATTCCATAAATTAAATTTTTCCAAGCCCTATTTACTGTGGTCTGCTGAGACAAGCATGTCCCAGCATGTAAAACAAAGCTGGAAAACTGGTGACTAATTCTGAAGATAGAAATATGACAATTATTGCACGAATTTATTTTCTATGAAAGTCAAATGAAATACTTTTATTCAAACGTTTTTTCCAGATATAAATCAATTGTGTGAGTTACAACTCCAAAGAGTTAAATATACCGACATTGTGCATGTGGAGAACGCATTCAGAAGGACATCCTTCTTGTGAGTCAAAGTGAACGATAGTTTACAAGATTAATGAAAAACAATATACTCGTACATGAAAAAACCCAAAGCTAGCATGGAGTGAAAGATACGATGACCACTCACTTTTTTATTGGCAATAATAGCATTCCTGAGATGGAAGGCCATTTGTCTGACATACACGAATGCATGTCTGTACGCCAGGGCGTGATTGAGGGAGTACAGTTCAGTGAGGGAGACTCTCATGAACCAAATCACCCCCAGGGATGTGGGCGAGGTGAAGCGGCAGTTCTGAACGTAGGCCATGTACATCATCTGCACAAATGAACAATACACAATAGAGCTGAGCATACCTCAGCACAAAACTTGACATTCGAGCTAAATTTGAATAGCGAAATGCTGAGTGAATGGAAACCAGGCGCCGACAGGTATACAAATATAGAAATAGAGTTGAAAAATTACTAAGAACATCTTTTTCACTTAGCAATTTTACTTCAGGTAATAATAAAGAATGACGAGCTGAGGCTTGATACGTTACATTGAAATGTTTTCAAGTTTGGAATTAATTTTGTAAAAAAATTAAAATTAGTATCTCCTGCTATAGCTGTGAAAATATCACACCACTCTCCCTGGACACTATCTATGCAGGGTTCAGATTCAATCAATAGCAAGCTTTAAGACGTTCAATCGAGAAGCCGTCACTATTAGTTAACAAACATATGAAACAAACTATATATGACGCTTCCTACCCTAATCGGTGTATATTGTTAGGCACCTTTTCAAACAGTTACTCTGCACACCTGAAACCTAATAAAAAACTGACACAACCGCAATATTATAGTTAATAAAATAATCTTTTAACACATTGAAAAGTTTATAAGTACAACTCTCTAGCCCTAATATACATCCGCACAACGCTTAAGAGTCATACTGTTTCTTTCCTATCACCCTTTGTACCAATTCTCACCACATCAGCATTCTACTAACCAAACAAAACTGATGAGCACTAATATTTCTAAATATAAAGATACATACTATACTCAATGACAGACGACGTTAACGCACATCTTCACAACGAGGGTACTCAAAACTTGGCAGCAGCACAGGCAAAGACGAGCCTTATCTATCAAGAATTACAAGCGTCTGAGCAGTTGAACGCAACTAACGCCTCAACAGATCAGGGTTGGCACATAAAAAACCCACACTAAAAAACCCACTAAATAGTGGGTTTTTTGTTTTTTTGGGGTTTTATCATTGTTATGTAAATTTCATTTGTTTTCAAGCTTATAGAATCAAAATGAGCTAAATATTTATCTTGTCAAAATAAGTATCTAAGTCATGTGCATGACTATGACAAGAAAACATTGAAAAACAAAACACCAACCCTATACAAATCAAATTAGAAAAACCTTAATCACAAAAAACTCGAGGGACTAATATATTTTAATAAATTCTATTTTCAAAGTAAAAAAACAAAAATTTAGAAACAAATGCAGTTTGACTACTTAATATAGAGACTTCTGAATTTTTCCTGTCTTCTAGACTAGACTGCTACTACAATACTACTGTGTTTCTCTTTCTACATCCACTGCTATTTCATCGTTGTCATCCACATCGTGATCATTTGTGAGGTGGCGATATACTGAGACGATTTCTGTGCGCGTTCTGGTCCTAATCTATTTCTCAATTTATTCCACACAATTCCAAATGTTGAGAAAATTCTCTCAATGGATCCTGAACTTGCGGGGCAGGAATGAAGATTGCTTATAAACTTGCAGCGACCCTCTGCCAGCGTTTTTTTCATGAGTCTGCATTTTCTGCTGTTTCATGTCTTGAATATCCCACAACAAGGAGTCATTGTCTTAGTGATATTCTCATTGAACATGTGTTTTGGGAAGATGTTGGAGTCCTTCAATTTAAAGCGCACCGATGAACTCCGGATTGTACTCAGCCAACCACTCTTCAATATCACTCTCCTGTGAGAGCTTTGCCTTAAATGTTGTAAAATGAAACATCAATATCGAGTTCATTATCTTGTTGATCAGTCTAATGTGAAACTAGGCTAAGTGAATTAGGTTAAACATTATTGTACACCCTAGAATAATGTAATGGTAGGATGCCTTAGAAGTCGCTGAACTTATTCGGGCCCACAGGTAGCTATACTCAAATTTGACCATTTTATTAGACTTAAGAAACATTCTACCTCTGTATCACCTGTGGTAAATAAATTGTTTAAATTGAAATAAGTCTAACAATTATAGTCAGATGGGGCAAGACACGACCGCAGCCATCATGGGGTGAGAAAGTAAAGAAACTACTGGCCTATGGGGAGCATTCAAGCTGCACTGGAACAAATTTGTCGATGGAATCTGTTAGAGCATTTATTTCCAATCATTTTAGTGTTTGTTGCTATCCTGTACTGCGAAAAGTGAATTTTTCGGCAAATTTAAAAAAAAAATTTGGCATGTCACTACATGTTGTAACATGTAACAGTGTGGTTGACTGACTTGACTTGCGCAGCTAAGCACTCCAGCTCACACAATACACATGTTAAGTTGTTAACAGCATGACTTAAGTGATGTGCAGCTGTCTTGCTTCAAGCTGCTTGTGGTGGTTACTTATGATCTGCATGGTGCTTCCCTCTCACATGACTTGCGCCTGTCTGCTGCTAAAGCAACTTACTATGAATTGACGAGCATAGCAATTCTCTTTGGACATCTTATATCTTTACAGACTGCAGAGCTATGTCTCTATGCATATGGTAATTGGTAAATGGTAATTGTGATGGACAAACTTAATTCATATATTGTTCATATAATGTAATAATTCATATAATACTGTAATATAATCTTGGAAATAAAGTAATCAAATAATATTTACTCAATAAGTGTATGTATATAAATCTCAAATAGGGGCAACGGGAGTTGTGTGAATAACTCTTTTACAAAAACAGGTATTACAAAAAAACAATAAAGCCCCAAAAAAAACAATAAAACCCAATTTAACCCCCCCAAAAAACCAGGTGGGTTGGGGTTTTTTAAAAACCCTGGGTTTTTTCCATCCCTGCAACAGATACACTCTGGAAACCCGTTCAAGTACCAGAACTGTAAAGGAGCCAACCTTGAGAGTGTAGTCATAGATGTCAGCCTCACTGATCCTGACCACCCTGAGGAGGGCCAGGAAGGCCAGCACGCGCGTCTTGTGGTGCCCTGACGACCACACCGCCACCAGGTCCTTGACAAACTTCTTGCACTGCTTCGGCAGGTCTCGGAACACGGAGATGAGCGGCAGCACGCCGCGTTTCAGAATAACCTCCTTCAGTGTTGGCTCTGTTGTGCTTTCGAATAACTACCACACAAATCAGACAATTTTAACGAGGATGAGAGATGCCATACAAATGGCCATTTGCATGAAATTTTACAGGAGACGTAGTTTTAGCCTGGTAAAAAACTATCAAGCTTGTATGCACGCACATTCTACACTATTTGCCTGATCAAGAGGTTTGAAGATATTAAAGAAACCAAAAATCTTTAGAAAATCATTGGTTTAAGTCCATACCATAAAATTTCAGCAGCAATAATGGGCACATTGATAGCAGAATAACATGTGAAAGTTAGACTATTCCTGTTGAAGATTTAATTGAGAAACAGGATCAAAAAATAATTAAAATAGCAGAACTAAAATATGTAAGCAAATCTATTAGTAAACATACATTTGATATTCATTTTTCAGCTTCTAAATGGCACAAGAAACGATTTTGTTAATAAAAAAAGTTAGGTTAAAGCGCAAGTATATCATTAAATTAAATAGAATAACCGTCTTGCAAAGGATAAAATGACAGATTAGATTAGATGTTAGTTTAAGCCTCCCTAACCGCAACAAAGGTGTATCAGAAAAAGAAGCAGGAAGGTACCATTTAGTATGTACATGAGAGAATAATGAATCTATGCACAATTGCATAGAAAGAGTAAGCTCAGAAAGAAGTTAATGAAACAAGATAAAAGTTGAAGAAGAAAGTATCTGGTGCTGAAAAACAGGGCAGCAGTGAACCGATAAGTAGTAGTAGTAATATGGGTTTGCTAGCGCTTCAGTTACTCAAACTATATCGCACCGAAGGTCACATAATTTAATTCGTATCTGACTCTTCCAAATAGGCACACAAGATGAACATTGCTATTATTTGAAACATCAAAATTATCTGAACATCATGGTCATAATTACAACTCTAGATTACAAGTGTCTCCCCATTAACACGTTGACTGCGACACGACCCACCGGTGGGTCGTGCTTAGGTTTTTCCTGCTGCGAAACGACCCATCGATGGGTCGTTTTGAAAAATTCCAACAACCTTTCTAAATTAGTGGTATTTAACAGGCCCAGTTAATGTTTGACATTTACAAATTTGCTTATCACTTTTGACTTTAAATTCAAGTTGAATATTGAACTTCGGTTTAACCCATCGCAGTTAACGTGTTAAAGTTTGTACACAACACAGTACATTCGAACGCACTGAGCAGCCAAACCCCGTAGGGGGGAACCGATAAGAAATGATACAAAGCGTAACAAAATTTTTTTATTTTCAACAAGAAAAAGGCCTACTAAATTCTCAGCTTGGGACCTCACATTTATCCCCTAGAAGTTTTAATTTGCATAGATACAATAGTTGTATCCCTCTGAAGGGAAGATAAAATAACAGAACAAATAGTTTTGATAAAATTTTTAGACTGACTGACACTGAAAAGATAAACTGAAATCAGGATTAATGAGTGTTGGGTGTCCTTCAGTGACAATTACAGGCGAGATAATTCAATTCAAAGATATTTACATGTGAGATTATTTAGAATATTTATCACACCAATCAAAGAAAAGCAGTTGCGTAAACTTTCCAGAAGAAAAGCAACTAGTGTATAGGTTACATCCAAAAAGTCATGAAATTTATACTTTCAGCACAAAGATTTACTGACGACATTAACATAAAGTATTGATAATCTTCCATTCACTTTCTATAAGCCTCTACACATTTTTTCCACGGACGAGCTGATGCCCAACACGCTCCCTTGAAAGCTTTGATGGAAGCCTTGTTTGAAGCTGTTGCATGGTCTCAAAACAGCATCCCTTGAGTGGGTACTGATTTTCAGGAACAAAAAGTCAGCTAGATCTACTTCGGAATAGTAGGGTAACTGCACAGCGTCAAAATGTTGCACTTTACAAGGGAATAATGGATGCATGGGAACTCATAGAATACATCCATAACGATGCACAACAGCTTACAAAATATTCAGAGTTTCAATAATCAACCAAACACTAATTCCTTAGTCATATTTTTGTAACCCACGCACACGAGTCACATGTCCAATGGTTTGACTTGTTGATCGCCGTTCAGAGCGGAAGTCATTGTCTACTTCTCCGTGGTCCTCCTAAATCTTCTTCACAAACCTTGTAAACTGTAGGTACAATAAAGCTTGCTAACAGAATTCAGGAATTTCGGCTGTTTTTTTTTCAAATTTTGAGGACTTAACCATTCAACACTGTTGGAAAGTGTTTGCCATTGTGCATCGTTATGCAGTCTAAAACATGGGTGAACTAATTATCCAATTTTGACGTCACCAATGCTCATAACCATCTAACTTCAGATGCACTGTGACACTAAGGATCCTTCCTCCCCTCCACACTCACACACTTAACCAAACCCGTCAGCATACGCTGCAACAAGTACGACAAGTAAAAAAAGAACATTTCATGACTTATAAGATGCACCTTGTTTCTATACAAGTACTAAAAATCTCACCTTGATCATGTTGAGGAGGAAATTTTTGATCATGGGAACATAGCGTTTGAACTTCTTGCAGGTGTGCATTTGTGCAAGGTTGTCCACGTGCAGCATCTGGCGGAGGGCTGGTGCCATGTCCTGCAGCGCCACGTGCACCAGCTGGTTGTATACTGCACCAAACGGCACAAGAATAATAAACCACCCTCGAGTAGTACGTAGCTCTCACTTTACCCTGGGTATCTTATCACACGGTTAGCAGTGATTTCAATACGCTATAACTTAAGAATGAAGAAGCATCCTCAAATAGAATGTAACTTCCACTTCATAATGGGTATTACAGTTTGAAGGTTTGCATATCTTTTGGTTGTTATGCTCAGGGTTTGGGGATCACTGCATGAAAGTTGTACTGCCATTTTGTGTATTAGGCTTTTTAACATAAATTTATTGAGCAGAGAATGAGCTTTAACTAAATCATTAGAAAACTATGAAATAGTTAGTATTTGCAATGAACTGCTGAGGCAATGACATACAGCACTCTGTTAAATGGCTCAGCAGATAAACTTTTTGCAATTACACAACATATTTAAACTAATAGTTCCAATTCCAACTAGAAGCTGATAACTCCATAAAGAAAACACGGCAGATTAAATTTTAGTACTAATAATTTAGACCCACCTGCATTGTTTCTAATAGGTGCAGTGTAGGTTATCATGGCTATGCAGAATAAAGTTAGTACATTCCCCGAAGCAAATTGCAGGAATCATTCTATCTATACACCAACAGCCCCAAAGAAATACAGGAAAGAAAAATAAACCTACAATATGTTTCAGTGACAATACTACCTACTCAGCAGCAGGATACTTTTTCACGAAAGTAGAACAGCAACATGCTTTGATAACCAAATGCAATCTACACACACACTACAAATAGGTATGTTTTTAAGGATGGAAATTAAACCAAGTCAGCAAGAAAAAATAATTCTGTGCCATGCTGAGACCCTTTTTCAGCAAAATTTTAAGCACAAGTTGAGGGCTAAAGCACAAAATTTAAAGTAGTATTTATGAACTTTAGGTACGGCTAATTAAGTGTGAAATTCAAGAAAAATCTCAAAATTCATCAAAGTGAATAGAAAGTTTGTTGGTTACTTAAAGCTGGTGAAGAAGTCATAAGGCCTGACATCAACCTGGTTCATCAAGTTCATGATCTAGCATGGAAATATGAGAACACAAAGACCTTCATAGGGCAGCAGAACAGCCACTGCAGCACCACAACTCACTGTTGGGAGCCTTTACAATGAACTTGGTGGTGGTGGAGCCTGAGCAGTCTATGCTCTCAATGGCAGCCAGGAGAGCGTCTGATACATTGCGGAAAGCTTCATCTGGCCTGTAAGGAGAAAAATATTGTACAGTGCTGGCCAGGCTTGAAATAAACTCAGAAATTTTCACTCTATGTATGTTTCATTAAACATCAGTTTGCATGAAATAAAAGTTTGTTTTATTTTGTAAAGGACCATCTTTTTTAGGATCAATGCTATCCTGTTTCTCAGTACCTCTGAATTTTTTCTTCAACTTTAATCTTACTTCATAACCTTCCTTCTTATCTCACTGTTTCTATGCACACAGGATCCTTTGCAGGAACACCCTTTGTGCATAGATTCCATGTTACCTTACCTCTATCCTAAATGGTGCCCTCATCCTTCCTCTTTTTGAACATCTTTATCATGGTAAAGGGATGCTAAAACTAGTTTATAATTCCATCAGTTTGCAGCAGCTCTAACATGCACATTTCTTAACACTCCTAGGTTGACAACAGGACAGGATTTTTTACCCGAGATGTTCCTAACACCCTAATTTTTCTTAAATGAGAGACAGGCAGTAAACAAATGAATATATGTAAAGTTCTTTTAAATTTCCTCCATATGAGGATTTCAGTAAGAAATCACAATGCTCTGATTTAATCATAAAAGTTTCAGATTTAATTCAAATTACAAACATCACACATGTTATTTATAATCCGAGGTTTTTCACTTGCCTTTTCTATTAAAAATTAAATAAAAACATTTTGCCATGTATGCTCACTAAAAAAGTAACTAAAAATAACGGTGAATTTAAAAGACTGAACCATGAAGTCAAAAATTTATCAACCTGCCAACCCAGACAAAGTTGGGGTAAATTTCAAAACAAGTTTATATTCTTACTTTTTCTTGCCAAGTGCAGCTTTCCATTTCTTGACAAGAGATGTGGTGACTTCTGTCCTTTTGCCTTGGTAAGGAAGAGCACCACCCTCCTGTGCTGCCTGCTCTTCATCCGAGTCTTCCTCGGCAAACACATCTTCTCCTTCATCCTCCTCCTCATCCTGCAACAAAATATATATCACTTTAGCAACACAATAACACAGAAAAACATAGGCAATTATTTTGATCAAATTGACAGTTTAGACATGCATGGTATAAATGACAAATGATTTTTTCTCTCATTTGCAAACAGTTGTAAGAAAAATGAGTAGATTCACTCACATTGGCTATGCAAGCTTATGAAAAACTGATAATAAAGGAAAATTGTAAATAGAAATGTCCAAAAGCACCTCATACTTAATAACAATACAGAAAACAATATGTGGAATATATAGCAGTATCTGACCACAATAGATATCAAACTAGGAACAAAAGAAATACTCACTTGATCTGCCTTCACTCTGTTAGCCTCAGAAATGTGCTCGCCTTCAAACTCATCATCCTCGTCATCTGACAGAGGGCCAAACTCTGGGCCATCAGAAGACTTCTTTTTCTTGGCTTTGGGAATATCATCTAATTCTTTATCAACGAAATCTTCAGGTAAATCGAGCAAACCTTTGGTTGTAATAATAGTTCGGTAGAAGTCTGGATCCTCCTTTTTTAGCTGAGCTAAGTATTTAGCCCTGGTGGACATTTCACTCTCTGCCATCTTGAGGATCGACAATTACACCTAATGATAACCTGAAAGGTGGTGGAAAATCATGACAAAATAATAGTACCAGTCAAAAACCATCACAAGTTATAACCCATGCAGTGTCATCAACATGAGATTAATTTAAAATATCATTCCCATGCAAATCAGGTATGAAATTAGATTTTTTGAATTTGATAACTTCCAGAAAAAACAAGCAAAAGTTATACTTCTAAAAATTAAAAGACAATTATGCTTATACCATTGCTAGAATCTGCCTATAACTATACCATACTTTGAATAAGATTTGTACATTTCACTCATTTTCATTTAAAGCTTAGAATTTTTTTTTTGACTTAGCTAGCAGAATATGTCATGAAGAAAGGCCTGTGTCAACTGTAACAAAGGCATTTCAAAGAGAAAAAGGAGTAAGATGCCATTTAGTAAACAAGTTAACATTCCCATAAACAAGTGTAATGTCTGCTTTGCAAATTGGTGATTAGCAAGTCAGTTAAAACAATGAAGTTTTTAGAAATACCTTCATATGAGCTAAATTTTGTGTTTATATGCAAAAAATATTGGTCAATGTGAAGTTTAATGCAATCACGGAAAATAAGAATTCCGATCTTAGGAATCACTATAGGAACCCATTTAAGAACGTTTTACATGAATGACGTTCTGCTCGCTGATGCGTTATTTTCGAATAATTGAACTTTGAAGTTGGCCTTAGCGCCAAAGGAAGCGAGCACGTGAAACGGAATTTAATTAATAACGGAAGCTATAACAAACGTAAAGAGGTTGGGTCGTGAGGAGGAGGCACAGTTCTTCTAGTGGAAATTATAAATAAAGCTTCTAACCCACCCATTAGGGTGACAAAGGCAATCTTGTTGACATCGGGTCCAAGATGGCGGCGCCCATGGTGGTCGCCATGTTAGACCCGATGTAAACAAAATTGCGGTCGTCACCCTAATGGGTGGGTTAGAAGCTTTATTTATAATTTCCACTAGAAGAACTGTGCCTCCTCCTCACGACCCAACCTCTTTACGTTTGTAAAAGGGGGTTAGCTTCCGTTTTTAATTAAATTACGCTCGCTTCCTTTGGCGCGGGAAGGCCAACTTCAAAGTTCAATAATTCGAAAATAAAGCATCAGCGAGCAGAATGTCGTTTTTGTAAAACGTTCTTAAATACGTTCCTTTAGTGATTGTTTGGAATATAATTATTAATTTCTGTGATTTCCTTTAACTTCACATTGACCAAAATATTAGTCTTAAACGTTGACATTACTGCTTAATAAGTTTAAAAAAGTATACAAGTATGTAAGTTGTGAAGTCAATACAGATTATTTATTGACCATCTTAGTTATCCATTATTAAGCCATTCCAAATGGCAGCATTTCTACCGGAGCACACAAATTTTGAAATGATCTATATATAGTAGCTACTGCTGTTCACGAGTCCCTTCTCCACGCTATCAATAGTCGCGCCTCTCAATGGAAGGAATGAGCTTGTGACTATGTACAGTTTCTGATGCTTGACAGGGTCAAGTTGGACTTTATTTTTTTAAATAAATGAATGAAAATGGCATATTTATTATTCTAATTTGAATAATTTCCAAATAAAAGGCTTGTTTTAAATTTTATTTTTGAAATGTAAACATTTTTTAATTTCAAATAATGACGTAAAAAATAATAAGTATGTTGGTAGACCGCAAAAATATGTTTTTACAATTACGAAATATTAAATAGAATGTAAAAGAAATATTTTGCTATGAAAAGCATGAAAAATTTACAAAATGAAATCATTACTTTTATTATCATTAGAGAATATTATTATTATTGTTATTATTAGAAGACAATAAATATTCGCACGTCAACAAATTTCAACACAACTGGGAAAACGAGCAAAAAAATGGTAGCAAAGCAGTTACAGGAGCAAGTCTGCCACATCTCCTGCTCTGCAATCTAGCACCATCCATATTGACATCTCGTAAGGCTCTGAACTCATTGTTCAACTCGCTTAAAATTGTCAGAGGAACTGAAAAGGATGCCAGACAATATTTTTTGCACATTGTCTTTATATTGTAGCCACAGCTCAAGTGTAGCAGGCGGAATGAAACTGCGACTACATGTAGACACGCCGCTGAATGGGACCATTTTTGGGATGAACTATATATAGTTCCGCTGCTTGGAATGGGTTAATTTAGGCCATGAGTTTTGAGATCAAAGACTCAAAGGGAATCAAAGATGGCGGCCGCCATCTTTGAGCCGGCCGATGTAAACAAGATTGCGCGCGTCACCCTAATAAGTTGGTTAGAAGCTTTATTTATAATTTTCACTAAAAGAACTGTGCCTTGCCCTCACGACCCAACCTCTTTACGTTTGTAATAGGGGGTTAGCTTACGTTAATTAAATTCTGCTTGGTGCGCCCGCTTCTTTAGCCGCGCTAATTTACCGCTCTAACTCAAAAACTAAGCATCAGCGGAAAAAATGTCATTCCTGTAAAACGTTTTTAAATGGGTTTCTTAAGCAATTATGTGAAATGGAATACTTAATTTCCCCACATCACCTAAACTCAATATTGACCGATATCTGTATGGAAAATCAATTGATATTTAAGTAGATATTCCCTGCACTACTATTTACAGCACACTTAAATTATGTAGTAAAACTATATCTTTGAAAGTAATTCGCAAAATAAATACTTTCCTAAATTCACTGACAGGTACTACCTGTTTATACAAAACTGGAAACGAAACAATAAAACAGATTCAATGAACGTTCAGTTTTCAATTCTGGTTTTATTGTAGTAACCATTATACTCTTTTTTGAAATTAAGGTCAAGAAACGCTGTATATTAGTCAAATTCTTCGCCGATAACCACAGTTAAACGAAACTAGCACTAAACTCACAACACACCGCGAATGTTTCTAAATGAAACTGAGAGCTTGGGACTTTGATTTAGCAATGGCGAAGTAACTCAACCAAAAATGTCTCTAAAGTGAGTTCTAGAGACGTGAATATCATGAAATATATCTCATGAAAAATTCAATCTTAATAAAGTTATTGTACTTGAAAATTTGAAGAAAATATTGATTTAATAGTTTAATAATTTTGTAAGTATTCTTAGTTTTAACTTATAAGGCCTCCTACTTTATACAAACGAATTGATTCAGAGACACATACATTAGGCTGACTTATAAACTGTCTTAAAGAACTGTGGTGACTTCAACGTAAAAAAAACCTTGGGCGCACATCAATTTATAAGGAAGTGTTAGTGGACATATCACTTCTTCTAAAATCTGCAAGCAAATAATCTATACATGAACAGCAAAATGTCAGCAAAATTCATACCAAATAATTTTCTCGTTCCTCAAGGTTCAATCCCTGGCCTGCTCCTATTTTCTATTTTTATGAATGATATCCCCACTATGCCTGTAAACACAAAATTTCCATGTATGCAGATGATGGGTAAATTGCCATTACAAGTTCGATAACAGGTTTGAAAGAAACACAAGCGAACGCTGAAAATCTTATTAGAAACCTGAAATACTGGTGTGGCCGAAATGGCCTCAATATTAACACAAGTAAAATGCAATGCATTATTTTTGAATCACAGGATGAGATCAGATATTTACCAGTATTTACGTTAACATTTGGAAGCGATAAATTTGAACCAGTTGATAAGATGAAAAATCTTGGTGTTGGGTTCGACAAAAATATGATTTTCAAATCCCGCATTGAAACAATGTGCAACAAAATTAACCGAACCTAACTGTTCTTTGATCGCATTGAAGACACACTTGACGAAAATTCGAGGTTATTGATAATTCAGTCTCTAGTTTTATCGCGTTTGGACTACTGCAGTCTAGTTGGGAGAGATTTACCTCAATATCTTCAAAAAGACTCGCAAAAATGCATGAACTTTGCAGCCAAAGTGGTATGGAAAGGTAATTTCAAGAAACACGATCATGCCACTGTTAACGTTTGGGGGGTATGGTCAATCGTTAATCGTGAATCGATAAGGTTTTTGAAGTTTGCAAGAGAGGTCAATGACGACACATGATTGGGATTTGACTCAGCTCGGAGGTTTCTTTATTGAAGGAAACCGTGGTGAGCGATGGCGTGCTTGGCTCCTGATGATCTTCTCTTAGATGGGAGGAGTCCGCGCAGGCGAAGTGCTCCGGCGAGTGATGACGTTGACAGGAGGTACGTGTGCGTGTTTGGTGGAAGTGAATTTCAAGGTACGGGCAATTTAACTAGCCAAAGAATTAGGGCCTTAGGAATGGCTTCAAGTCGTAATTTTTGAGCCGTGATTGCTGATGGTCAATCAATTTTACTTTGGTCTTGGAGTGTGAGAATTTATTACACACTGAAGACAAATGTCCGTAGTTGTAGCAGATGGATAATTAGCCAGTAAATTGATAATATACCAGGCTGAAAAACAGCTCGAAAACCGAGGTGAATGCAAGGCAACTAAGGTCGAGTTAAGAGTTCGACTCACGTCACACATAAGCCCTTTATGTGGTGTATCTCGATGGTTTAGTGAGAGATAATAATCCACATGAATTTAACTTGTGAAACTCAAATAAAAAACCCAAGGAATGTGTTGTTGTGGTGTTTGGGTGCCGTCGAGGATTAAGAACGGTATAATGCACACAAGCTAAGGAGGAGCGAGAGAGTGAGTCGGCAACCCAAGCGTCCCGGCAGTATTGCCACTCAGAGAAGGCTTTAGACTCGAGAATGTCGATCGTTATTTTATCTCTCATGCATTTACACAAAAACTTCAATGATTACTAATTATAAGTAGAAATTTATTAATAATAATTTAGAGTAAGATTTTTAATGTCAATAATTATAGTATTTAAGTGCGAATGAGGAATTTTATAATTTTACACTTTTGTAGCAGATGCTACATTACCCCCCAAGGCGCAGACCGAAAGGTCCACCCGCTGCAATCATTTGTAGCGGGAAGGAGTTCGAACAACGCGACCATGCCGGGTTTGGCGGTCGGAAAATGTTACTGAGCGGGGAAGTTTCACCAACCGGGTCTGCAAATTTAGATCGGCAAGAGTTCTAGGAACAGGAGTTACTGCAGCGGTCTCGTCTGGTCTCTCCAGACTTGTCGCTGTTTCACTCAGAGAGCTAGAATTAGAGTCTACGATAGGCTTAGGGATAGGGTTTGAAGGTACAGGCACAAAGAAAGGATTACACTCAAGTTGACTAGGCAACAATGCAGCCAACTGAGGAAGCTGAGATGGACGATATGATCGAGTCTCAGTGGAAAGGAAGTTCTGTGGAGAGAATAAAGGGTTAGAAATCACACTATTATCAGAGGTATACGCGACCTTTAATCGACCTATGCTCACAGGGTCGGGTGAACCAGATCTTTCAAGGATAAAGTATTTTGGCGTCCGTTTTAATACTTTGAATGGGCCATCATAAGGGCGTGTGAGAGTTGGCTTTATAGCGTCTATGCGAACATACACATATGTGCACTGTTGCAGCGCAGGATCGAGTTTATCTTTTGTCTGAGGCATTCGTGGAGCAACATACTTGATCTGCCGCATGCAATCTTTGAGACAGGTTACATATACGGAACGGTCAGCAGATGAAAATTCAGGCAAAGGTTTTGGGTCAACAATGTCGCCAGGGAGGCGAAGCGTCTTCCCATACAACATTTCTGCTGCTGTGCACTGCTGATCTTGCCTATGCAAATTCCTAATACTCAATAATACTACTGGAAGTCTGTCAGTCCAATCGTGACTGCAATTAAGGCAACGCAACGCAGCTTTTAAATCTCTGTGGACTCTCTCAAAGAGTCCATTCGACTGCGGGTGATATGCCGTGGTGTTGATGTTTTCACACCCTAATGCGGTGCTAAGCTCACTCCAGAATTTGGAGGTAAATAGTGATCCCCGGTCATGCGTGACACTTAAGGGAACCCCAAATCTGGAAATCCAATTACTCATGAAAGCGTGAGCTACAGTCTCAGTTTGGGTATCAGGAAGAGGCACGGCCTCAACCCATCTGGAGAACCTATCAATTATGGTTAACAAATAAGAATGACCGCGCGACAAGGGCAACGGACCCACCAAATCTAAGTGTACGGAGTCGAATTTGTGTCCAGCGAAAGCACAACTCTGTAACGCTGCACGATTATGTTTCACAACTTTGCTACTCTGACATGCATGGCAATTTTGCACAATTTGCTTGACCTCCTTACGCATCGCTGGCCAGACGAAACGATCGGAAATCAAACGCAATGTACGGTTAATACCAGGATGTGATAGAGAATGATAGTGAAGAATAGCTACTCTGCGGAGAGTCGCAGGAAGATACAAACGAGAAAGTCGCTCAGCATCACGGTACACGCCGTCAACCAAAGTTAATTTCAAAGAGGTAGTGTTAGAAGGTTTGAGAAGATCCTGAAGTTCAGGATCCTCCTTCTGGGTCTTGGATATATTTCCGAAAGTGATTTCACCACTGGTTTGGACAGAATTAATTCTAGATAGACAGTCAGCGACAGTATTGTCCAACCCTTTTATGAAGCGGATGTCAGTGGTAAACTGACTAATGAAGGACAGGTGTCGAGCGTCTCTTGGCGAGTGTCGCTCGAAAGGCATGTTGATCGCCGAGGTCAAGGTTTTGTGGTCTGTGTAGATCACGAAATCCCTTGCCTCTAGAGCATAGCGAAAGTGTCTTACAGACAGATAGATAGCAAGGAGTTCCCTACCGAACGCGCTGTAAGCACGCTCAGTGGGCGACAGCTTTTTGGAAAAGAAGGCAAGAGGAGAGATATTAGTCCCTACTTTTTGTTGCAAAACGGCACCTACGGCAGTACTGGAGGCATCAACCACTAGACTGAAGTCAGCATTGGCAATAGGGTAGGATAATTCAGTCGCGGTAGCTAACTTGTGTTTTATTTCATCAAAAGCTTTGCGTGCTGCATCCGTACATTTTACTTCAGTAGATTTGCCTTTTCTTTTAGGTTCCAGCAAGTCTGACAAGGGCGCTAAAGTTTGCGCGCAGTTTCTGATGAATCTATGATAGAAATTAACAGAACCTAGGAACCTTCTCGGTTCCTTCTGGGTCTGTGGAAGAGGAAAGTTTTTGATCACTTCTACTTTGGAAGGCAAAGGTTTTAGACCTAGGCTAGAGATTTCATGACCTAAGTAAATCAGGGATGGCTTTCCGAGCTCACATTTTGCAGGATTTACCATGAGTCCATTGTCGGACAGTCTTTCAAACACGACCCTAAGATGGTCTTTATGTAGCTCCGGGTTTGCGGATGCCACCAAAATGTCGTCAAGGTACACATAGGCAAAGGTGAGATCCGAGAAGATCTCAGCCATATGGCGTTGGAACGTTTGAGGTGCGTTCCTTAAGCCATACGGCATTTTTAGAAATTCAAAGAGACCAAACGGAGTGATTACCGCGGTCTTAGGGATAGCGCTTTCCTCAAGTGGTATTTGATGGAAGGCGTGTTGAAGATCAATTTTTGAGAAAATTTGTGCTCCCTCTAAATTTGCACTAAAATCATGCAGGTAAGGAATAGGGTAGCGGTCAGGTAGAGTAACGGCATTCAACCTGCGGAAATCCCCGCACGGTCTGAATTCACCGTAAGCCTTGGGTACTAGCAAGAGAGGGCTAGCCCAAGGGCTTTTGGAACTGCGGATGATGCCGCTGTCTAGCATCTTAGCAAACTCTTTCTTGGGTAAAGCCAATCGATCAGGCGGTAAGCGTCTAGCTCTGGAGTAAACTGGCGGTCCAGTTGTTTCAATGAAATGTTTTGTGCGCGTCTGCATATTTTCAGAAGCTAAGTTAGAGTTTGTTAATGCAGGGTATTCTGCGAGAACCTGCTCGAACATGCACTCTTTATTGAAAGCAATAGAGAAGGAATGCAAGACATTAGCTCTAGTTATGCCACAAGCGGGAATTGAGATCTGTGTCTCCTCGTCCCTAATTCTACGGTTTTTAACATCTACCACTATCCCATACTTCGCTAAGAAGTCCGCGCCAATTATGGGCTCTTGGACTTCCGCGATGAGGAAGGTGAAGAGAAAAATTTCGCCTCAATCCCAGACTGCACTCTAGTACTCTCTCTCCATAACAAGCTATTGGAGTGCCATTTGCGGCGCGTAGTGTCGTCACCAAATTATTATTGTTTTTATCTTTAGCCGTGGCTGGGATAATTGACACACTGGAACCTGTGTCTATCAAAAATCGATATTTGGTAGTGGGATCCACTATGGTTAAGAGGCGAGTAGCCTGGGAATGAGGCAACGCAGTACTCGCTACTATGCGTCGCTGTTGGCGTTTCCCGAAGTCATTTCGGTATAACGAGGACAGTGTCTAGAGGCACATTTGCGAGCCTGGTCGCCGAACTTCTCATGATACCAACATAAGAGACTGTTGGCATCGCGAGAGCGCGATCTAAAGCGGCGGTTTTGATTTGACCTATCATAAGATCTACCTCTATCGAAACGTTGAGGAGGAGGAAAAGGATGATAGTCATAGGGATAGTCGTAGGCATGGTAACGTGAGACATTCCTTGGGTCTGGCTGGATATGAGCTACACTCTGACCTAACTGGCAATTCTGGAGAGCTTGCTTCAGCTCTGCGATTTCTCGCTGCATCGTTTCTATTGTTGCTGAGGATTGATTATTAGCAGTATTTGACGGGCTAAAATTCGCAGCTGATGCGTTCAAGGAAGCAGCTTGCGGTGCTTGTGACATATTTAGGTTGCGCATCACTGTCTCAGTGGCCTGAGCAAGAGTCTCGAGACTCTCGCGCGGACCGACCATCGACAGGAAAGGTCGCACCGCAGATGGTACCTTGCTTAAGAAAACTTCTCTGAGAAATCCCTCAGCTACGGCAACACCGGCTGCAAGTTTTCGCAACTCCTTAACTAACGAAGTAGGAGAGAAAGAGACAGAGACAGGTGGAATTGCTGAGGCGTCAACCAATGACCTAAACTTGTCCGCATCGGACATATGTAGTTTTTCCATGATTCTACTTTTTAAGATCCCGTAAGGATTTATTGCCGGCGGATTGACAATCAAATCATTTGAGTCACTTAACATGTGCGTGGGCGCAGCGGCTATTAATGCATGGAACATATCACTCTGCTGGGTAATATTATTGTAGCGGAAAATCGATTCAACTTGGTTGAACCAAGTTTGGCTTTCTGCTGGTATGAAAGGAGGCAAAGTTATAGGCTTATTGCGCACTGGATCTGCAGCATTCTCGGTGTCGGGCATACTGGCAAATTTTTGCTTGAATGCAAAATTAAGCTATAACGGCTCGGAATTTACGTACTCAACACCTAATAACTTTGGTATCAAAGTGTCAAAAGTTTGCGATACTAGTTACCTATTCAATCATTCAAACAAAGTTGAAACGGAAAGAAAGAAATAATGGAAACGAAAATTTTATGGTAGTCAGAAATAAGCGTAAAGCACGGAAATTTTCCTACCTACTGTGGCACATGAAACAAAAGACAGGAAACAGCATGAAAGAAAAAAAAATTTTAGAGCTGCTCAGAGAATGTTAGCACAGTACATCCATGGAAAATTCTCAAGGGATACTACACAATGGAAAACTTATCATTACAATGATATGCCAACATTATCCTCTCTCACGTTTTTCTTAAACACTTATCGAGTTGAATAGTTTTATTTTAAGCTCGAAAGCTGGGGTTTTAAGCTTTGGGGTCACCAGTGTTAACGTTTGGGGGGTATGGCCAATCGTTAATCGTGAATCGATAAGGTTTTTGAAGTTTGCAAGAGAGGTCAATGACGACACATGATTGGGATTTGACTCAGCTCGGAGGTTTCTTTATTGAAGGAAACCGTGGTGAGCGATGGCGTGCTTGGCTCCTGATGATCTTCTCTTAGATGGGAGGAGTCCGCGCAGGCGAAGTGCTCCGGCGAGTGATGACGTTGACAGGAGGTACATGTGCTCGTTTGGTGGAAGTGAATTTCAAGGTACGGGCAATTTAACTAGCCAAAGAATTAGGGCCTTAGGAATGGCTTCAAGTCGTAATTTTTGAGCCGTGATTGCTGATGGTCAATCAATTTTACTTTGGTCTTGGAGTGTGAGAATTTATTACACACTGAAGACAAATGTCCGTAGTTGTAGCAGATGGATAATTAGCCAGTAAATTGATAATATACCAGGCTGAAAAACAGCTCGAAAACCGAGGTGAATGCAAGGCAACTAAGGTCGAGTTAAGAGTTCGACTCACGTCACAAATAAGCACTTTATGTGGTGTATCTCGATGATTTAGTGAGAGATAATAATCCACATGAATTTAACTTGTGAAACTCAAATAAAAAACACAAGGAATGTGTTGTTGTGGTGTTTGGGTGCCGTCGAGGATTAAGAACGGTATAATGCACACAAGCTAAGGAGGAGCGAAAGAGTGAGTCGGCAACCCAAGCGTCCCGGCAGTATTGCCACTCAGAGAAGGCTTTAGACTCGAGAATGTCGATCGTTATTTTATCTCTCATGCATTTACACAAAAATTTCAATTATTACTAATTATAGGTAGAAATTTATTAATAATAATTTAGAGTAGGATTTTTAATGTCAATAATTATGGTATTTAAGTGCGAATGAGGAATTTTATAATTTTACACTTTTGTAGCAGATGCTACACCACCCCTCTTTTAAGAAAACTCGGTTGGACACCAATACCAGATAGATTCATGATCCAAAAAGCTCGACGAGTGTTCTCATCTTTATACCTCCCACAGTAATGCAGATGTGGTAAAAAAAATTTCATCCAATAACTCAAAGCAAAAACCAAATCAGAGGAATGATGTCTTCGTCTGTTACCGTTCATCTGACGTGGGACAAAACGCTCTTTTAGTTTTTGGAGCTCTTTTGTAGAACAAGCTTCCTTAGCACATCATAGACTATAAAATTGTAAAAGAATTTATAGTTAATGTGTTACGTCATTTCGCATCTCTGCCATAGGGCCAGCAACACTTCGGTGTTAATTTTCCACTTGCCTGAAATTTTATTTTCCTGAAATTTATTATCTCTTTTTTGTGTTTTCTAAGTCATTCCAATATTTATCTTAATTATTTCTGTCGACTACAATGAACAACACAGTAGTCAGCTCAGTGTAGTAGGATAAAAGTATTTTTTCAGTATTAGAATTATTTTCATAACTTTATTTTTTATTTTCTGTAATTATATTTAACAACCGTATGATGAACAAGCTTTGATATACATTTTTGTGCGTAGATCAGTTTACAGGCATCGTCTCACCATTTCCAAATCATTCACGACGGTGTTTCAATCGATTTCGGCTGAGTGTATTCTTGGGTATTCTTCTTTGCCTTTTTTATTTCACTTGTAGTGAGGGACTTCTAAGGTGTTCTCTAGCAGTATTTATGTTTTCAATCATCTTACCGTGCGTTAAATGTCCCAGAGAATATTTTCTGTTTGTTTCTCTCATTGACGTAATCAACCCCTGACAATGCCATTGTACTCCTCGTAATTAAGCGTTTTTTTCTGTGTGTTCAGCTCACAGTAGCACTGAAGTTTAAAATCAGAAATAACTCTAAATTTCACTTATTAAAATTATTACTCTGGACCGCTGTTTCATCTACGTCTACGTGCCAAGGTTTTATAAATACTCTTAACTCAGAAGTGATATCCGACTACAGCAGTATCCCATTTTATCCTATCTACCCATGTCCGTATAATGTTGAAGAGAATACCGATAGGATGTGGAACTCGTTTTTTCAATATATTTTTGTTGTTCTGACTGTAACTTGATTTTTTCCTAAAAGTCCATCAGAAAGTTAGAAAGTAATTCATTCCTACGTTTTCATGTTTTTTCCCTTTATTTTATTTCATTTTTTATTTAAATATTTTTTCTTCCAAATAATCTCCGACGATTACACTGTCATTTTCGATGTTGTAGGAGAAAGATTATTTTTTATGTTTTTCATTTTTTATATTCATTTTCAATGCGTATATATTATTATGCGTGCGTGTTATATACAGGGTGTTTAAAAATTCGAAGGACAAACTTTGATAGACTGTATAGGATGGCAAACTAAACTCTTTTTTTACTCGATGAACAGGTATCAGAAAACATCACGTTTTCGAGATACAAGGTGTTATTTTTTCATATTTATTGTATGATATGGAAAAGCCTGCGTTAGGTGTGACAAATACCTTCTTGGTCGAAATTAAATATCTTTTTAAATGAAGCTATGTGTTGCTTCGTTTCATCAGCAGTTAGCGAACAGCCATCAAAAGTAATATATGCCGTTATCTTCAATGGAGAAGGATGTATGCAACAACACCTTTGTTGAAATGAAAAAACGATATGAAAATTTATGAACGAGTGATCCTCAAAAGGTGTCTGTGAACGAAGCAAAAACGATCAATTTTCACACTCGAATGATGCTTTAACTTACAGTGGTCAGTGAAAACTAATATTTCAGCAATATCTGAAGTCACCGTGGCCTAGCAGTTAGGAGCGGTCGCCAGTCGCGTGAAATGGCAGATTTTATGACTTCGCAGTACGAGCGCAGTGTTTTTCCCTCACCGATAGGAAGAACAATTTTGCTTCCCCAAGTGTTTTTCCCTCACCGACAGGAAGAACAATTTTGCGACCCAAGTGTACGAATAACACAAGGGCTCGACCAAGGTATCCGCCATTGAATCACGAGATCAACTGAGAAGGATTGGAAGAGCCATGTTTGATAAAATATGTTTCCACTGCAGTGGACAAGAATGTTATATTTTCTGAGATGCCGAAGTCAGGGATCCGAAGGACGTGTTGTGCAGTGGGAGTTCAATGCATGCAGCGTTGCCAACGTCTGGTCGTTTCAACTACTGATAGTGGAGAACCCAGGCACGTACCTCTCTGAACAGCAGGTTTTCTTCTCATTGTTTTCAAAGGTGAGTTGCTTAACCGCTAAAATGATTATTTACGATGACTGGAATTACTTACAGCTCATCAAAAATTTAAGATGCACTTGACTCAGCCGCACAGAGAATTGACCGGATAACATGAAAATAACTCATTTTAAATTTTATCATTTTTGTGTCCGAGTTGTTAAGACAGACATAATGAGTATCGTAAATCCGAGGAATGAAAAATGCTCTTTTTTAGAATGAAGGTAGCAACTTTTTACCAGGGCAAGATTTTTCCTTCTTTTCTTCAAGTAAATAAAATAGCCATATTTAAAAAAAATGTATATTCGTAGGTAAGAATAATAAAAGGTTATTTTATTGATATAAATGAAATCAGTTGTACAAGTTTCAACAGCTAAAGATTCAAGCAAAATCATGTTAGACGCCTCCTGTACTACAATGCCCGGTTATTCAGTTCAGTCGGACAGTAAAAACAAGGTTAAAACTACACATTATCACAATGTAGACCCTAATGAGATGATGACTTGAATACATATGCAGTAACTTCTAATTAGGCAGATATGCAGGCTGGACATGAAATTATACACTTCACCCTTCATTTCAGTATACGATCAATGTTATGGATTAGTTTCTACACATCTCACCGTTTGTACACCTACTGATGATTAAGATGCTAAAGGAACAACAGAAATTTCTAAACTTTTTTTCCTGTGTCCTCATTCAAACGCAGGCGAAAATCTGAAATGAAAGTAAGCTCGTCTTGACCATAGAGTTTCTGCAGATATTAGCTAAAGTATCGTGCATCGTTTAGCGATAAAAACCTCCAACAGAATGTGATATGTTCGCAGACATGTTAAACAAAATGAATAGGTGTGAGAGATGTATTTGAAGAAATGTACTTTATAACAGACAGTGAACGTGTTTCAGTGAGACTCGCACGTTCACGGTGTAGCACTGCAAAATTCCAATAGCCACAGCACAGTCTTTTGTTCTCCATTGACACAGTACAGCGCGTTCATCATTAGGGGCAGGGATCTCAAACTCTAAAACATTTTTCACTCGTTGGTAAAAAGCTCAGCCGTAGTAGCTAGCAATGCACGACAGTATCTTGATAGCACTACCTAAACTGACGCAACGGAGGAAAGCATCAGTCACGTCATGATGACTGAAGATGACAATAGACTCGGTACGAGATCTGTGTACTGTACCGAGAACACTCGCTTGGGATATCATGCGAGGTGGGTGTTTTCGAGCTAAACATGAAATTGGATAAGACTAAAAATGACTCATCACGAAATGAAAAAAAAACACTCCTCACTGACTCGGAGTCTACTACAGATTTTAGTCAAGACTATAATAGCTTCAACAGAACAAACAATATTTTACGACTACCTCAAGACCAACTAAATCTTGAAGGTAGAAGAGGTTACTAGAGGTGCGTCTTAGCTCTGTTACAGAGCTATACTCTGTAAATAATGGAAGACAATTTTACGAAACACGTGTGACATGCAAGAAAAATAATTGCAATTCATACTAGAAAAAGAAATCCTACGTAATGTTATCAATTAAAATGATTTGAGTGAAACACGGAAAGAGGCAAGCAAACTGATTTATTCCTTACACTAGATATCCAGAGCTTATTTATGTCACTGAAACTGAAATGAAGTCAAGTTAGTGGTATAACATCGCCATCAAAAATGGAAAAGTTTCTAAGATTATAGAATTCATCAGAATCAAGGAAGTCATTGTCATTGTAAGTAGTTTCAAAAGCAAGTTTGACCTAAAGTATATAAAATAAAAAAGCGTTCTGCATGTCCATTTTGAAAAGTGGGTGGAAACATTGGAAGCTAAGTTAGCACCTCGCGCGCCGTTGTGGGCATCGTGTGACGCGATGAGTGTCGCCAGCACTGCACACCTGCCTTGTTCCATTATTGCCATCGTCTGCCATAGAAGTTCTCGATATACAATCACCAGGGTTCTGACTCTTACAAAATGTCTTTAATATAAAACAACAAGCATACGTACAAGTTTTGATTTTATACAACAATTCAACATTACATGCTCGGCGGCGATCCCTGGAAAACAACACTCGTATTATGTCCGTTGCAAGGAAGGAGTCTATGCACGTAAGGAAAGTCCACTGGTAATAAGCCACTCGGGCGTTGCCTGAAAAGTAAACGTTTTCAAGCTGGTGAAAGGCAAAAATTGCGTGTGAGCAAAATTCGAAACTTTAAATATGCCGAGGTAAAAATACATATATACATAAAATAATAGGCCAAGATAACATACATTTGCGGTGGATGACAGAGTTAGTTAAGCAATAAAATGAGAAGCGAACGCTATCAAATATACGATGTAGGAACTCCATTCTCCGGCGACGGAGTCTTCTTATTCTCTATATTTCTTTTATCCGCGGCTTCCGCAGAGTCTTGGCTCTTTTGTTGTGGTTTGTGCCCCGGAGGCAGCAGGGAAGCAGTGGGAAGCTCCTTGTCTTCTTCCCAGTATCCTGAGGACTCGTTGCCGGCGCCTGCGCTGCTGCTGCTGCGGTCGATGCTGGCGTACCAGTGGTGCTGAGGGTCGTCATTGTACAGCCAGTCGGCCGAGAGCAGCTGCAGGTGCGGCTGAGGGTTCGTGGGCGCGCCCGACACAGCGGGTGAGGGGAGGCGCATCCCGCCGGACTGCTGGAGGCCAGGCGGCACGTGAGGCGGGTACTTATAGTGGTGTAAGAAGTGAGGTCCCATGCTGGTGTGCAGTGGAGATACATGAGGGGAGACTGAGGGAATGGGACGCGTGGGAGGAGGCGGCGGGAAGTCGACGATGTGAGGAGAATGATTGTTCGTCACGGGAGTTGGGTTCTCGGAAAGACGAGACTGGGTTGGAGTTGAGGCCGGGGTTCTTAAGAGGGGGCGAAGAGCAGGAGACTGCCTCATACAAGGGCAGTCGGAAGGGCACGAATGAAGAGGTTGTCGAGGGGAGGGGTAAATGAATTGCACTGGCGGTGCTGAGGCCGAGTAATACCCAGGTGATGAGTAAACCTGCATGTGAGGCAATTCAGAATTGAGGGGAGAGCTGAAATCCCTCTGTCTAGTCCGCTCAGGATTGGCCTCCACAGTGAATTGCAAAGTCTTATCAGCGGGCTGTGAGGCGGTGGCTTGGTTGCGCCGCCATCTGCACGCCAGGAAGGCCAGGATTGTGATGAGCCCCGCCAGGGCTACTCCCACGCAGCCGGCAATCGTCCACGAGCCAACGAATGAACCACACGCGCCCGACCCCAGCTCTCTCAGAGGCACACCTGGTGACAATAATTTGTGTTATTGAAATGGAAATTAAAAGGATGAGGGTTTTAACCATTAAAGAAATGACAGGGACTCTGCGCTTTTTCGTGAAATTTTGGATTTATAAAAATGTGAGTAATTCTCTTAAATATTTCCCAATCCACCAACAACAGAGATGCAGATTAGGATAGGGATACAAAATTGATGTAAAATAAGCAGGCTAACCTATGTATACATTTACTTATCTAGTCAGCTCACGACTGCTGATCGGCAGGGCGTTGAGACCGAAGGGACATCAACGTGGATGAAAAAAAAGTACGAAATAAAATAGATCAATTAAGAAAAAATTCCCTAAAACCAGAATATCCACTCAAACAATGACAGAAAACTCTAAATGCAGCTGATAATACAACATAACTTCTAAGCAACGATAGAAATCTTTTTTGATTTTGTAGACTATGTCATTTGTCTGCTTCGTTTCCGGGTTGTTTTCATTACCGAAACTTCTCAGTTTTCGATCATTATTAGCATTTCCTAAATAATTAATTATAACATTTTTTCATGCTCCATTTTTGTGAAAGGTTGAGTTTGAATCCAGCTTTACGAGGTAAGTATTTCTTCCCGCTTTAGAAATGATTATCCCCCCGAGCCAGGTGTACAAATTGGGTGACCATTCTGTGCTCTGGCCTTAAATAAATCATTTTAAAAACTGACATAAAATATCCTTGGGGTAAAATATCTGAATTGGATTACTCAGTCATTAGAGTGGCTCCGTGCGCATGTGCGCTGCGTTCACCTGAGAGTGCTGGCAAGTTACACTTGTACTTACTACAATCTTGCGAGTTTGATAAATTTAACAATAATCGGGTTTAACTGATTTAGCTCAAAATGACTCTTGTGAAGCATATTTAATAATTAATCTTCGTAATAAGACTTGCATGCCAGTTTTTATAAGTTTGTAATATTCTATTCTATACTATGTAATCACAATACTATTTTGATTACATAGTATCCTCCTAAAAACCTATTCGCTATTTTTAATAAAATCTCTGTTTTAATGTATTGATTTCTCCCTTGAAAATATAATTCGTATTAATAGATGATATCTCTTGGTCTGGCTCTTGAAAAATAGATGCTGATAATTAGCATCTAAGATATCGTTTGCTCAATGATTACAAAAACATATCAGCTGTTCAAGCTGCAAAAAACATTCGAATGGCTGATGGAATCAATGTTTAAAACGATCGAAAGTGCATACGTTGTGTTTTTACTTCTTCACGCAAAGATTTTGATATCAAAGATCGTCCATGCTCGGAAAAACCAAAGTCAATTAATACTGAAGCTCTTAAAAATGCATTAGTGGTTCGTCCAAAGTTTCTCACCAGAGAAATAGCTTAAATTTAGTGTAATTCATACCCGAAGATGTTGCACTATCGTAAATCAGGGTAAATCCCAAAACCAGGGCATTTGGCTCTCCGTGATTTGAATGATGCTCAACGAATCCGAAGATTGGTTTCTACACATCATTGTTTTCAAAGACTACATAGATCTTGTTTTATTCTGGAAAAAGGTTTACCGCATCATTCTGATTTACCTTATATTACTCCATCTGGTCGCCATTTTTTATATCCTCACGGCATAAATTAAGCTATAATATTTACAAAAATGATTATCAAACTGAAAAAATGACATTTTTTAAAGTTAAGAACTTTTTAACCCTTTGGGTACGACAATTCAAGTGGTTTTGAAAAAAATTTCTTTGGGCAAAATTTGTCATAACCCTGAATTGTCAATGAAATTATCCTAGTGTGTGTGCTTTTAACTTAAGTAAGTGCCGACTTCTTTATTTTTAATTAATTTTTTTTAATCTTTAAAGCTCTATGCTTGGCGACAGAAATTTTCGACGTTGAGAATAAAGTTTTTGAATTTACGAAAAAAATATTCACAAGTTTTTGCCCGAATTTAACAAAAAAAAAACGAGTTCAGAAAAAACTTGCACAAGTTAAATGGAAAGGTTATTGAATATCTTGCACGGACCCTGTAGCATGAATTTAGAGGTAACCAACGGTAATTTACGCATGCAGGCTTATGGAATGTCTAAAAACTAGTTTCATAAATGTTTGTAGTTTCCCTAATTTTGTTATTTACTCCAAAATGGTCACTCACTAGTTAAATTACTTTAAAATTAGGTTAGATGCCTTAAACTGGAAGCACTAGCCATCTTGGCACTGGAGTAGCCGTCAGTACCCAAAGGGTTAATTAAAGCAGGCATCAAAAAGTTAGTAAACTTTGGAGAAAGGCATTTGAAGATAAATGAAACCTGTGATAGGATCAGAAATTAATAACCTGTGATTTCTGAGATAAAATAATTGCAAAGGATGCATTACTTTCTTCCCTTCTTTTATTAAGTTGATATTTAAGTAACAGTTCTTACTATGAATTCTGTTTGTTTTTTACTAGTATGATAAGGAGAGTAAAAACGTATCAAGTAACATTCATTTATTCAACAACATATTTTCCATCGTTAGTAACAATTCCTAACTACCTACTACCAATTTTTTAATGCCTCGTTCATAGAAATCTTTGGTTTTTGAATCAAAAAAGACCTGCAATTCATTTTTTAATGTTGTTTTTGTCTTTCAAAGATTTTCCTCTTAAATGATTGCCTAGACACCTAAAGAGATGGAAGTCTGAAGAAGCAATATATGGAGAATCGGGCGGATGCATCAATGTTTCCCATTTCAGTGTTTCAATTGTGTCCAAAGTCATTCGTGCTGTGTGTGGACGTGCATTGTCCTGCTGATGGATCACGCCCTATCGATTGGCTAGAGCTGTGCGGTTCTATTTTAAAGTGGTATTTAATCTTTGGAACAGTTGACAGTACAGTTCTGAAGTGATTTTTTGGCTGTTTCCAAGAAGCTCGCGGTGAATAATTCCTCTCATATCCCACCAAACAGACATCAAATATTTTTTCGATGGAGTCCGGTATGTTTGGTTGTGATAGCGGTTTTGCATGTCGATCTAGCCATTGATGATGACGTTTAACATAGTTGTACATGATCCACTTTTCATTTCCAGTAACAACTTTATCCAGAAAAATTTCTTGCAGTTGGCGTAAATGCAAAGATGCACAGACATTCACGCGCTGCTGACGATTAATAGCGGAGAGGCCTTAAGGACCCCACTTTCCAAGTTTGAGTTTCTTTCCCAGCTTCTTTAAGTGACATTGAATTGTCATTGCTCTCAATTGAATTTTATCGCTCAATTGCCTCATGGATACAGCAGGATTAGCTTCAAACTGATTACAACGTGAAAACGGACAGGACGTGTGATACGACCTGATATTTAGTTTCTATGGATTGAATTAAATGTTTCAGCGAACGATTTCGGTTACAATGAGTTAAGAAAACAGCATAAGGACACTTTGCACGTCTGCATCATCACACTTATAGACTGCATACTACGATCGTAATGGGTTCAAATTGAATTAACTAAATTTTGACTATTCTTGTGTGCCCATATAATAAACGTAAGAAAACTATTTTTATTTAACCATTCCATCATAAATGCGCCTGGTTAATAAATGCACAATACTCATCATTGTTAACTAGCTTATGCATTCTATTTTGTTTGATGCTTCACTATAATAGGAAGCCTTACCAGAAATGTTTGGTTTTCTTACCTACTTGAAAGTGAAAATTTGCGCCGATCGATCAAGTCTGGTGAGGAGCCATACATAATATTGATATGCCCCATAATACCAAAATTTGTATCATCATCCACCACCATGTAGTGATAATATCAATGTTACAGCTCAACAGATGACTCCAGTCTTCAGAGTTCAGCCTCTTCCCGAAGAAATTAATATAGTGAAAAAGAGCAAGGCGAGTTCCGGTGAGAGCAATGTTGCCATTCAGATCACAGGCAAGTCGGTCATGCCCTTTAGTCTATCGTAGTCACGACTGTCAAGAAACACGTATTCACTTTTCAACCTGCTTCTCATTGAACCAATGATCCGTAAGACGAATATCTACTCCAATGGTGCTGGATCCAAGACTAACAGAAGCCTCGCCCAGCAGCCAAGGAGGCGAATGATACAAGTAAGAACTGAATTGACTAATCTTCTATGCTTAGCAAAAGTGGAGGTTTCCCATGCCGCTAATTACTCCCTCCAGAGCAAGGCTTCAATTCAGGTGACGTGAATGATTCATTACGCTCCTGTATTCCACCTGAGTCACGCATTCCTCACGCACATACTGTTACGGTCTCTAGCACATACGCATGCGTTCTCTACCGGTATGTTCCTTTTGTAGCGTTCGTTGTATCTTGTTCGTGGTTTGCAATACGCCTAGTACACATACTTTGCACTGGTAATTTTATGCTTTTTTCGTCCCCTTAAACTTGTGCCGTATTTTCTTTCATACGAACAAGTTAATTCAACATTCTATCCCACCCCCCAACTCGCCTATGTCTCTTCCTTCTTCCTTTACTCTTATGAGATTATGAGATTCTCACAGCACCAAATCGGGCCATACGTATCACAGCAAATTTAAAATACCGTTTAAGTTAGAAATTAGGTCATCAAAAATTATGGGTACAGTAAAAATTACTGTATAACGTTTAACAATACAGAAAAGTCTGCAATTACTGGTGAAAAAAGGCCTACCCATAACCTAACATCAAATTTGGGAGCAGTGCGTAACCACACTTTGAAAATAAAAAATGCAAGCTACACCCCGAATAGGAGAGGAGGAAGTGAAATCCCGCGAGCTCGTACCGTAGAGTGGTGGCGGCGCAGCGCAGGTCGGGGAGCCGGGCGCCAGCGTTCGGTTGGACGCAACTTGCGCGAGCCACACCAGCGAGCAGTTGCAGTGCAGCGGGTTGCCGGACACGTCTAGTACTTGCAAGTCTCGCATCGGCACCTGCACGTGGAACAAAACGATAGATTCAAGTTTATGCATGAAAGTAAAGCCAACAAAATAAAATTTAAATTCAAGACCAGTTTAGATTATACGTTTATTTAAACCTCCCTAACCGCTACAAAAAGAGCGCATCGAAGAGAGGAAGGAGGAAGGCACCATTTAGTATGGAAATAAGGGAATAAGGAATCAATGCAGAAAGGACATAGAAACAGTAAGTTCAGAAAGAAGTTCATGAAACACGATAAAAGTTGAAGAAGAAAGAAGTAGGTGCTGAAAAAACAGGACAGCAGTGAACCGAAAAAGGTGGTTCTAAACATAACAAAAACATTTTATTTCAACAAAAAGAAGGCCTATCTCTCAATCTCTCAGCTCGGGCCCTCACATTTTCCCACGGGAGAAATTCAAGACAAGTAGGTTTCAATATTAAACTGGTGACTATTTCCATAACTACTTCATCATTATTATTGAGGTTGGAACTATATTTATTCATTCCTCCTATCACATTCATAGCGAATATACTAGCATGCATGTCCCCTTAGTCACCTGAGTAGGCTGGAGAGCCTCCAGTCCGCAAGACGAGAGGTCCAGTGTTTTGAGAGCCAGCAGAGGGGCGAGAGCAGCTGGAGGCAGGAGTCTGAGGCGTGTATTCTGCTTCAAGGAGAGCTCCTGCAGTAACCAGCCACTCACGAACGCATCTTGACTAACGCTCTGCAGTCTCGGGCATCTTTCAATCTTGAGGGACACCAGAGATGGCAAATTGCCCAGGAAGTCCCGCGGAAGAGCGCTAAACATGTTGCCGCTCAGGTCTAAGCTGGACACTTGCGAGAGTGGGTAGAAGGAGCTTGTTGGCACGGATGTTAGTCTGTTGTCCAGTAAGCTTAAATTTCTAAGCTTTTCTAGCCCAACGAAAGAGTCAGGAAGTATGGAGCTAATGTTATTTTTATTCAAGTTAAGATGAGTTAAGTTGGCAAGGTGTTGGAAGGCACGTTCAGGTACTATAGAGATTTGATTATCACATAAGTCAAGCTCGTGGAGAGAAGCCAAATTATTTAGGCTCGATATGGGCACTCTATGGAGTCTGTTTCTAGCCAAATTTAATCTTTTCAAGCTACTTAAAAATTCAAAGCCTAAACTGTCAACATCCTTTATTTTATTATTAACTAATTCTAAATATTCTAAAGACTCTAATCCACTGAAAATGTTTGGGTTTATTTTAGTCAACTGATTATGATTTAACGTCAACTTCCTGAGGTTGGCCAGCCCCTGGAAGCTCCCCTCGAGCAGCAAGCTGAGACTGTTGTTGTCGAGGTTTAATGTTCTGAGGATGGCCAGTCCTTGAAATTTATTGGTAGCTAACGATGTGAGTTGGTTGCTGGAGAGATCGAGAGTGACGAGGTCCGTGTAGAAGCTGAGGGACTCATCAAGAATCTGGATCCTGTTCCTGGAGAGCGTAATGGCCACGACTCCAGGATTGAGCATATATGGCACGACTTCGAGTCCCGCTCCAGTGCAGTTGACGTTAACGTCGTTGCAGGAACAGCCACGAGGGCAGAAAGCATCAGTTCCCGATACGAGTACCGCAAAAGAAAGGAATACTTGTAGCCACACCGCACCTTCTAACCAGTGATACGCGGACTCTTTTCGTCTCCACTCGCATGAAAAATTTATTATCGTAAGATTTTTTGGGAATGATTCAGTCGAATGATCGCCCATCCTGTCTTAATGAATGGAAATCTTCCGCAACTGAGTCTGATTTTCAAAGGTCAACTCCAAGTGCAGGGTTTTTGTTTCCAGCATTTTTTGTGACTAAGTGGAATCTTCAGTAATTCACCGTACAGAACGAGTTATGAGATGATGTTCTGAACCGTGAAAATTATCTAGTGTTATCACAACAGACGATAAAAAAACAAGTTTTCCTCAGTAGGATAAACGAACAGTTGAGTACTGAAGTGCAGCCAATGGTTTTGCTTCAATGCATACAGGAAACAGTCCAGGTTTGAGTCCTAATGCTTCACGCTGGTTGTTGTTGTTCTAGTGTAACAGCATCCCCCGTCATCCTGCAAAAAATAAAGAATGCTAAAAAGACCATTCTTGTACATCCAGTTCGAAGAAATATTTAGTACATCAAAATCACTGCAATTGAAAAATCTAGGACAGCTTTTGTGGTCTAGGGAAGTGACTTACGTTCCTTCATCGACGACAGTACATAGTTCCGGGATCCGTGGGGATCTGCTAAAGCAGTAAGAATTTCGAGCTTATCAGATACGAGTTTTAGCAAACCACTGCAACCTGCTCAAGAGTGGCTGTATTTCGTTCAGGAATTTTCCTGATAGAGCAAGCAAAAGAATGGAAAAGGTAATTTGTTCGAAATAATCATTCCGCCTCAGACAAACCAAAAGACATTTCTAGTACAACGAGTTGAAAAAACTAGCCCACCCATAAAAACCGAATTGAAGAGCTCCATATAAAGCTTTGAAGATCGCACTCAAGTTTTCGGCGTTTCCAGACAGAAGGGCGTGACAAAACACTCAGGGAAAAGACGAAAACTAAAAGGGATCTAGTGTGTTGATGAGCTCGAAAATGCATAAACCACACACACGAGGGCAGCATTTGGTGCACTCAAGAAGTGTTCTAAAACCAAGCGACTCGCAATAAAAAGGGCCAGAGCTTGAAATTACCATAGAAAGTTTCATTTAGTTTCCCTAAAGTGGCGAGTTGTTGCGATGTCGAGGGCATTTAATACGCTAAAGCGAGCGGGTTTATTAAGAAACGAGTCCATAAGGCGGGCTAGGCTAGAGTTGCCCGCTATAAAAAGACGCTAATAAAAGACTCAGTCGCAGGAGATCAGCTGGGAAAAGCAGGCCACCCTCGGCGCCGGAGCAGCGGTACGTCCTCCGGGCCCCGCCTGAACTGCGTGAGGCACTTACCACCTTTTCCTTGTTTTAATTGTAAAGAAAGGATCGCGTCCAAAATAACACAAAACAAAGTCTGAAATCACATTAGTGAAATAACAAGAATAGAGTCATAACAGTTTCACTACATTGATTGAGCTTGATGACGAGAGAAGCTGAAGTAAAAATTACCACGTATTAAACGGTGAGACGCACAAAAATTTGTAAATATGATTCGAAGTAGTATAACGTAAAAATCAACGTGTGTCAAAACTACGAATACATCACCAGTCGAAATGAAGCTACGCTGAAATGAAGCCCAGTTTTAGGCAAGAAATGGAAGTTGAAAGTGAACAAAAAAGTAAAATTCCTCATCACCTTTTACAGCCTTCTACCAGATTTACGAAGAAATCTAACCTTGCGTAAGCGTTTAATGAAAAAAAGGGTCTAATATTACGAGCACAACACGATTAGACGCGTTTGATTTTAAATTAATCAGAAGAAAAACGT
Source organism: Morinoia aosen (assembly GCA_030386875.1). NCBI lineage: Eukaryota > Metazoa > Arthropoda > Malacostraca > Amphipoda > Talitridae > Morinoia > Morinoia aosen. The sequence goes on along the minus strand of CM059561.1, from coordinate 90,884,093 downwards.
GCGAAAGCGGGGAGCAAGCTTGATCACTTGTCTCCTTATACGAGAAATAGTAAAACCAGAGATTCCCATGAGCCTACTTGTACCGGAATTGGAACCTTGGCTCGTCAAGTGACAGCTGTGGCGCCTCGCTGCGCAAATTCACCGGTGACATCGTCAAGCAAAAGGTGACACAAGTACGCTGGCGCCCTGGCAAGCCACCTCTCGTACAGAGACATAAAAAACCCTGCTCTCAGATGTTAATTACCTACGCTACGAAGCTATAAATATCGATTAATTTTCTAGTTATAGCTCTTTACTTTTGATCAGTTGTTGGGGCACTCCGTACATGTTTCCATTTTCGCTCAAGCGGTGTCTTTTGAGTAATTAAAATGACATAACAGCCTTCAAATTGTTGAAAAAACGCGACGTTTATCACAGAATCCCTCGAAAATATTTTCAAAAACGAAAAATGTTCTCGTTTGCGTCATTGAACTCAACACTGGAACTGCAGTCTTCTATCCGATGAGGTACTTAGAATAAGTATTGATGATATAAAACAGAATAAGTTAGAATAAATAATATTCTTTCATGGATAAATCATAATTTAGTCCAAATGATATTAGCGATACATCTGTATACACTCGCCATCTTTTACCTGAAATTAGATTGCACGTAATACGCTCTCACAAATGCTATACTGCTTTTAAATCGTTCACATTTGTACCCTTTCATCATTTAATAAATAGAAGAATTCTCGTTCAAATTCTTTTAATTCGAACACAGTGTCTAGAGCTTAATTATTATTGACACGTTGATTAATAAGGCACGCTAATTATTCATACGTTTTTTCAAGAACACATGAGCTGTTTACTGCAACAACCAAATTTCTTTTGCTTAGAAATACTGTGACCCGTTACTGTGACGGAGTAACGGGCTTTTGCTTCAAACTATCCCAAGCAACTCGCCAGGAACGTAGATTTGGATTTTCCTCATGAATGCCCAGAATGCAGTCAATATTTAAGGTTCAAAATAGAGCTAACAATTAAGTTTCACGTCTGATTGCAAAACACTTCCACATGTACCCCTCAAGTATGCGAGCTAAAACTTTTAGAAACACCGTGACTCACACTGAACGTCAACGTCTCAATACCGCCACATGTTCTGACAAGTTGGACATTGTGTATATAACAATTTACTCAAGTCAAGAGATGCAGCACTTTGATACAATTTAAAAAATCCCCTGAGCTAGAAGACTTTTAATTTTAAACACAAGCATTTAAATGTACTAGGGGTATTCTGTACATCCTAAATTTTTACATATCTAAATTTGGAAACACAATTAGAATATTTCTCTAATGAAAATTGATTTTGCAAAATTGATTGATTATAAACTAGTTTTAGCCTTCCTTTACCACAACAAAGATCTTCAAAGAGAGGAAGGATGAAGGCACTATTTAGTAAAGAGTTGAGAAACCGTGGAATCGATGCACAAAGGGAGTTCCCACAAGGGATCCCGTGAGCATAGAAATACTAATACAAAAAGGAAGGTTATGAAAGAAAGAAAAGTTGAAGAAGAAAGTCAAAGTTGCTGATAAACAGGACAGCAGTGAACCGAAAAAAAATGGTCCTTAACAAAACAAAATCATTTTATTTCAACAAAAAGCAAGCCTACCTGACTAAGCTCAGGACCTCACATTTTCCTCCCGGGAGCGCCAATTCCCAAAGGTACAATGATTGTACCCCCCTGACGGGATATGGAGTAAAATGAAAGTGCCTCTTCAGGAAATCATTTTACTCATTTGACAGCAATGAACACAACATAACACAACACACTGGTTGTAGGAACATGTATAATGAGTCGGTAAAGTGATGTGCCTCACTGGCAATTGCTCGCATATTAAATGCAAGCGCAAGGAGATATTCAGCTAACCAAATACACTACAACGTCGAGTACCTAAACTTTACTAGAATAGAGATTAGTTGTTGTGACGGAAACTTTCAGCTGGTTCAGTTACTTTAATTTACTTATCAAAAATTTAATTCATCGTGAAATTCATTTTTCCTCACACTTTAATTTCTTACAGATTGGAATTTCTTCGGAAGATAAAATTATGGAGGTAAATCTAGTATGCAGTATACCGAATAGGTTTGGAGTGAATAGTAGACATGGAGCGCATCTGTTCGACGAAATGTAAAAATAAGCAAAAAGGAGCAATGTGAAAACACCACATTCAAAATAACATTCGTCGAGGAATAATAATTAAAAAAAACAATTCTCAAGAGAAAAGGACTCCTGCATGAGAGAAAACAAAACCCATCGTGCTTAGCTGCGCGTTCTGCCTTCGCGTCATTAGACGAGCCGACTGATTTGCCGTGAGAGAAAAGTTCCATCTGCCGATACACGACAAACATGTACACATTCGCAACAGTTGCGTTTCTGAAATGTGTGAGGGTAGGCGTCTCTCTAGGCGCTTGGCAGGTACACATCTTTCACATGTGTTCTAGGGTGTCTCAGAGAACACATGTAGGCCGATCATGCCTGCGGAGGACGGAGAGGAAGGCATACGTCATACTCGTAAGAAGGCGCATTTGTCAACGCGCGGAGACGAGCAGCAAGCGAAGTCGCGTCCGTAACGCAGGGGAGTACCTCCCCATTGCAATAAAAACCATGACGGCCCAAGTGATGAACGAGCTCCTGAAAGAAATTACAAACAAGAGTTGCGCTCAAATGAATTAACTCTTAACACTAAAAGGGTCGAGAGTGGCTACACTCAGAACAAAAAGTTCACTCTCGCGACAGTCGGAGGAACGCACGCGACCAAACGAAAACTAATACGTACCCTTGGACGAAATGGCGAGTTTTTAGTCAATACTAAGGACGTCTTTTGAAAATTGAAAACCCTGTTTCGGGTTTAGGTTAATAATTTTGGCTAAATAATCGGTTGATTGACGAAAACTTTGCGTTGTGTTCTTCAAAATCGATAACATTCATAACATCTTTTCTAGTATGTTATTCTCATCTGAAGCAGCATAAAAAGTTGCAAAGATTCTAAAGCAACCATGAAGAAATTTCAACAGCTCCTACTAGCCTAGGAAGCATTTCCGTAAAAGTTATTACTTTCGAGGGCGGATGAATCAAGTTTCATGAGCTACCCTGGAGTGAATTTCCGAATATTTTAGCGAAGACGTCATCGAACTCAAATTATGACTGTCAGAAAGTCTCGTCTTCCTGATTTAATATAAAAATTTTGTAGCATTTGTTAACATTATCGGATAAATTTAATTTTAATTTGAAAAGTATAATTGAAATTTACTAAAAGGAAACGTTTAATGTGTTACGGAAAAGAGTTGACATTATTTAGGTGTTACGATTATGTGAACTAACACTATTATTATGAAGCCATGCACAGTCGAGACGAATTTGTAGTCTGTACATCCCATATACAAAACCAATTAATCACAAAAATTCATTTAAATTTCTGTTTCTGAGAAATCAAATTGTTTAAAGACTTTCTTTTCCATTTGCATGGAAGAAAGCATGAAGAATGCAGAAAAGTTAGAATGGCTCGGTGAAGAGTGCATCTTGGTATGAAAAATATGCTGTGAGTGGCTCCGTTCTTTCTGTGATGTAGAGCCTAGGGACGCCGTCGCTCATAAAGCATGAAATATGACCGCCTTCACCACAAGAAGAATGTCAAAGTTCCCCCAAGAGCACTGTCATTCTTGGGATGAGAACTGTCACAGTTAGAAGTAGTTAACATTTTCTAAGGAACGTCACAACACATGGAGATAATTTAACAGTGTTCCTAGGCGCCCCTTCAGCAGAGTGGGGCACTCGTAAGACTTGCGAAGTAAAAGGGTTGCGGAATGACGATGACTTCTTTCGAATGGACTTGTGTAATTCAAGTAGCACTTGCACGAAGTATGTGTTTCTAAAAAAAACATGTAGTATATTTTTTCCATCATTTTTTTAGTTTCCATCTTGTATTTTCAATCAAGGGAAGTGCACTTATTTTCGACGCATCTAAAAAAACATTCGCGCACATTAAATACACAAAACTTTTTCAACTCGCAAATAACAACGATTCACTATTACAAATCATAAATCATACAAATTAATCTACTACAACACTACTAAACATAAATCGTACGATTCTAAATGAATATTTAGCACCGAGTTACATAAAATTATAGGCCATAGTATTACGGGTGCTTCGTACACTTCTCGGTACACAAACAGCTGTTCCAAGCCCAACTCTTAGCATTATCCCACAGAGATTAGGTGCTTATAATTCTCGCTCCTCAAACGCAGGTCACGAAAAAAGACAGAATCTGATGGGCGACGCTATGAAATATTGGCTAAAGCAGCATCAAATTCGCCGAAAGTTTAAGTTAAAATACCGGTTAGCTTTGAGCCTCTCTAACCAAAATCAAGCCATTCCCAAGAAGAGAAGGAGGAAGATACAATTAAGTATGAAATTAGGAACGGGAAATCCATGCATAAGTTGTGTCCCACGCCCCGCGCGTAGGAGAATAAGATTGGGAGCCTCTCATGCTATAGGATAAAACTTGAAGAAGAAAATAAAGGGTACTGAAAAAAGACAGCAATAAAAGGAGAAAAGTAAAGTCCGTAATAAAATAAAAAATCCATTACTTTTCAACAAAAGGAAGGCATACCTTACCATCAGCTCGGAACCTCATAACTTCTTTTTGGGAGAGCTAAATTCGACAAAAAAATTGTAGAACGAAATGAGGTCTTTCTCAATTGAAAATGAGAATTGAAAAGTATATGTAAACCAAAGAATTTCTCCCTAACTCAAACTCAATGACTGATTTCTTTATGAAACATATATAGTCACGCACAAAACAAAGAATATAACAAAGAATTCACAACTGTTGTGAGCACGAACTCAAAATTAGTCTGGCAGAATTTATTGTGGAAAACGCTTGCCGTTCACGCAAAGAAAATATATGCCTTAGGTTATGAATTTAAAAATAATTTTAGCAAGCTCGAGAGAAGTAATTTTCTGAATAAATTTTCACGTGAATCGTACTGATGATGCTTTTTTGGAGTGGAGGACACAGCCACATGGACAAGCACTCAAATAAACGTGAGGACGGGGCAGGCAAGAAAGGCGATGCCATTCACGTGTCCTGCCGAGGCGCACCCCTCTACAGGCGCATTTGTTGTCCGGCTTGTCCCTCACTAAACACGACGACGACGACCCTCCGTACAAGCGGCGCAATCCCACCATCCTCAGCAGAAGCACTTAAGCTTTTAGTTGACTCCGCTTTTGCTTCCTCCCTCTCGTCTTACCGATGCTCCTCACGATTTATGTTTCCCTTTGAGTACAGTACGATATTCAATACTATCAGCTCTAGCGAAAGTTATCATTCATATTAATGTTAAGGGACATTCAAATTAGAGAGAACGAAAAATATTTTCCATGGATTAGCTACGTACTGAAAATTAAACGTTCTAAATTAGCCAAATAATTGGTAGTTGAACATATTATATTGCAGAAAAAATCACATGAAGCGTTCATTATTTAATTGTAATGATATTACTCATTTTATTTTCATAACGTAAAGTTACGTTTTGTACATCACAAATTTTCTCCTAGAAAAAACGAGTAATTGCAACGCACCGCAAATATATTGCGCAGGTTATTTCAATGCAGATGCTAAGATGTGAAACATGTGATAGTGTTTTGTATTCTTATATTTTTTATCTTTCCACAGCAATAATGCATGGGATTAGTGTACAATTTGTAATCATCGAGCAGTGTGTAATCATCGAGCTGCGATGATTAACAACGCAAAAAAAATAAAATTATACCAAGCTAGTACTCACGCATCGCAGTCTAGAGCCAATGCATATTTTCAAATTGAAGGGAAAAACGGAAACGCCTTTCTATAAGTACTGTGCGCAGTGTAAAGATTCAATAAGGTTTTACACAGTATTTTCGACCGCAGCGACAATACTATTCACACTCATATCAAAGTAAGCTGTGAGCCAACATAATAGACTTGATTATCAACACTCGCAACTTCTCTTGCTTTCATCAAACTTAATACGCAAACAAACAAGGTAATCTCAATTCTGTAGAAAGAACCTTGTGAATAATTTTTTAGGACAGAAAGACGGAGAGGCCATTTACTTCGTGAAATCCGCCTTCGTGCCATCCAGGACAACTCAAGTAAGGTTACGAAGCGCCCCTGCCTGAATGCAACTCGGACATTTGTGCGAGCACCGATGGACGGCGCAAAGAAGGGCTTTTCACAAACAAAGGGCACGTCAAACGATGAGCCATAAATTGAGAGCGGTTCATCCCAAGGCAGGGAACTGTTTACTATCGGCAGAGAGAATCAGAAAGACACCCGATCTGCGTCCGCTGTACGAAGTCGATGTGATGCCGTGGGCACTACCGGCAGCGCGCTGCACGACAGCAACTCCAGCCGTCTCGATTACAATGCAGCAATGCGAGCTTAGGCAAGGAATGCTGCCTCTACTACTCAGGTCGTTTGTTCAGGGGGCTACAAATGAAGGAGTTAATGTACAGTAGTTGCTGAACTGCTGGACGCCCCGTGCTGCTTCTTACAGACCACCCATGAAGGCTACACACAATCCTACCGAGACCGACACGCGCACTAACTAGCGTCCTAGCAGACGCTCTCTCGGCCGTGCCTCATGACTTCGGGCTTGTCTGGAAGCTTAGAAAATCTGACAAAAGACGTTAACTTGCTTCAGTGCATGTAGTAATTTTGAGAACACGCATTTACATCCAGGAAGTACTAGTACACACCAAGAATAAGAACTTACTAGTACATCTACGATTGAGGGGTGTTTTTATTTAAATTCAACAAAAAAGTTAAATGTTAAACGAAAAATCTAGTGGCTCAAACCCCCTAATTTAATAAGTACTTCGCTTTCGTTTTGACAGTCGATGAGAAGTAAAGAAGATACGTCGTTCCCAGAATTTTTCAAGTCTAAGAGAATAGATTATTGTAAATATCCCGCTAATGATAATTTTAAACACACATAGCAAAAATTATTATCACTGAAAATGAGCTATAAAAAAAGGACACTCTTGAAACGAGCGATGACAGTTCGCAGCCATGACCAGTAGACTGAGTCCGGTCTCCGTCATAATGCTTGGTTATCTTTGAGTCGTGTACGCACGCCTTCCAATTTACTAAGCCCTAAAGGACAGACTGGCTCTGTAATTTGGTGAGGAGGGTTCATCAGGCGCTCAAGTGAGCTCCTTTTGTGACAAAGAAAAGCAGTTTTGAGGTGAAGTGGAGCGGCGTGATGAGAGGTTGTCCAACAGCCGTCTAGAGCCGGCGCACCGCAGGACACCAAAGGTCGGCTGGAGAGCGCATCGAGCGTATCTCCGATTCGCCGTCTCTTGCAATTTCTGCCATTAAATGCTTTACTCTTTTCGCCACAGTTCTCAATGAAAAACTAGACATCAGTTAAGGATACTTTGAGATATCAAAAGAAATTTATAATGAATTCGACGTTTAAAATAATTAAAGAAAGAAATTCAAAGAAAGCGAAGTTAATGCAACGCTGATGAATAAGTTCACGAGAAAAATGTGGAACCGAAAATCAGAAAAATTGAAAAAGAAGGCTAAGCGCGTACAACCATGATTTGACAAACAATTGCAGTTCAAATAATAGGGTTGAAATAAGATTTTTATAAAGAAAATAAATTAGCAGAGGGATGCTACAAAGCACAGCAGCCGAACCATGAACGACATCTACACAGAGAGAACATGGCTGCTGAAGTTAGGAGGGTTGCAAAAGTCAACATTGTGCGCAACATGTGCAGTGATCGCGTACACTTGTAGGCGTTAATGGAAGACCGGACGAAGATAGAGCGAGGCTCGTTCGAGGCCCGCAAACAAGACACAAGCGAAGAAACTCGTCGTTGTTTGGTGCCCTGTCGCCGCTGATGGATTGCCTCTTAATTTTTTGCAGTCTTTCTTGGAGTCGACAAGACCACGCGCAGCAACGGCACGTCCTGCAATGCGGACCAGCTATCTGGCCGCGTTATTGCGAGACCCCTCACTGTCGAGTCAAAGTTTGAGTTTACTCTGTCGAGGTGCAGTGCAGAGTTTGTGCAACAACGTTCATTGTTAAGCCAGGGTCCAGTACTTGTAATTTTAAGTTAAGGGGATCATCCCAGTTTGAGACCATATTTCGTCCGATTCGTTTGAAAATTGGCCAGTATATGTCTTTTGTGAAAGTAAACCTTTTTTACTTCTGTCATTTTTTCGATTTAGGCCTTATTTTTTTTGACGAAAAATGTGTTTTTTGGTATATTTTTATTGATATTTCAGAATGGAATTCCTCCTTCAGTTTTGATGCTAGAACAAAAACAAAGACAGTTTTAGAACCCTTGGAACATTTCTAACAAACTCAAGTTCGGGTTTTTGCAAATTCAAATTTTTTCTATTTTTTCAAAAATTTTTGAAATTTCAAAAATCAGCAACAATTTTTTTGGGTTTAGAGCTATATATTTCTTCAAAAAATTCGAATTTGAAAAAAAGCGAACTTGAGTTTGTTAGAATTCTTTCAAGGATTCTAAAACTGTCTTTGGATTTGTTCTAGCATCAAAACTCGAGGACAAGTTCCGTTTTGAATGGTAAAAAAGGAAAATTTTTCACTACAGCCAAAAATCGAACTATGTCTATTGAATTTGAATATAACGAACATTTTTTGTACATGAATGCAGTTTCGATGATCCATTTCGATGTACGATCAATGAGCATCATTTTCCTTGTGAATTTCAAGTAAAGCTCTAAGGAATATCGTAGTTATGAGTAAATAAAAATAATACATTTTATTTCAGTAATCACCATGATGAGACTTTATCAATTTTTTCCGTCCGATTTGTTTGAAAATTAGCCAGTATATGTATTTCGTGAAAGGAAACCTTTTTTATTCGTGTTACTTTTTCGATTTATGCCTTAGTTTTTATTTTTTTTTGACAAAAAAGAGTATTTCGGTATATTTTTTTGGATATTTCAAAACGAGACTCGTCATCAAGTTTTGATGCTAGAACAAAACCAAAAACAGTTTTAGAATCCTTAAAACATTTCTAACAAACTCAAGTTTGCTTTTTTTTCAAATTCGAATTCTTTGAAGAAATATATAGCTCAAAACCCAAAAATATTGTTGCTGATTTTTTAAATTTCAAAAATTTTTGAAAAAATAAAAAAAATTTGAATTTGAAAAAAGCCGAACTTGAGTTTGTTAGAAATGTTCCAAGGATTCTAAAACTGTCTTTGGATTTGTTCTAGCATCAAAACTCGAGGACGAGTCCCGTTTTGAATGTAAAAAATTTGCCCTCAAAATCGTCATTTTCGGTCCCCTTATCACCCCCCTGGGAGGGGTTCTAGTGTCCGTAGGGCCATAAAATTTCATGTCATAATAACCCATCCCCTAAGGATCCTTTTTCAACATAAAAAAAATTGGGCCTAAAAATCGTCATTTTCGGTCCCCTTTTCACCCCCCTGGGGGGGTCCGTAGGGCCATAAAATTTCATGGCACAATAACCCATCCCCTAAGGATCCTTTTTCAACAAAAAAAAAAAAAATTCAGTGGGGGGAGCCGGTGGGGCCCAATTGGGCTCGGGATGATCTCCTTAATGCAGAAGAGCAGGCGTTGAGCTACGAAACATCCAGTCGGAACCCTGATTTGGGGTTTGCGCCTATAGATACTATTAAAATACTGAGCTACCGCAGCAAGTCATTAGGCGTTGTGTCGTTTTATCAAAAAATTGCAGAGTGAAAGATGAGTGGTCGATGAATTTTTGTTCATTTTGTTATACATAGCCATTTCAAAAACCTCGACTAACAAGAGCCACGTTTGTAAGCATGTACTACTATGTTAAATACTAGTTCTGTTTGTATTGAGTTTAGGGCTTGTTGCAAAGTACTGAGTAACAGCAAGAACGCTGACCGATGAAAGTGAAAGGCTTCACAAAGAGAATTCTTGCACTTAAACCCCATAACTGACAGCTGTGATACCACCACTTGAAGAATGGACGCAGCTAGCTCGCACAATATCCAACTAAAAATAAATCACAAGATTCGCGTAGCTGACACTGTGACGGATTTCACTATGCTATTTCACTACATACGAGGTAAAATGTCATCATGCTATTACATTTCCACACTTCTGCGGAAAGATACATTTTTTGAGCCCTAAAGTCGTCTTTTAAACTCTGCTACTTGCAACCTCACCTTTCTAGAAATGCCAGAGGTCGCCATTTGGTGGCCTTGAGAGGGAACGTGTTGAAAGCAAAATGACTAAAAAGATTTTAGCATTGAAATCGAACCGAAGTTATTAATGCGAAACAGGTATTGATAACTGCATAAGGTGTATGACATTTAAGTGCTTGTAGGTTAATGTATACAATTAACATTTGTTGAAAAACATATTGAATGTAAGGAGAAAGTAAAAGAAGTGAAGTATTTGCACCCTGGACTTGAAAATATACGGGACCTCAGGAAAAAGGCTACACCGTTAAAGTTTCCGAAAACTTAATCGAACCGCAGAAAAACAATGGAAAATGATTATCCGGCGTAAAACGTACATAAAACTAAATTTTTTGAACAGTTCAAGTCATACACACTAAAGAAAAACGATTTATTTAATAAACACTCTTCTTAAAAGGCCCTTATTACAGACGCAAAAACAAAAAATGTTGAATTCGCTTCCCTAAATCACAACAAGACGGCGTCCAGCAACAGAATTGTGATGCAGAATGGATGACATACTAACTGGAAGCCTGAACGAAGCATAAAGTAGCCAAGTCTAAGTCGAACTAAGCACGTTTGCTTCAATATTATGAGTCCATTTGGCATCATTAGGCCGGGGCACAAAGCAAACAGCCTACAGGGGCACGTGGACACAGCGCAAATGTGCCCACGAGGAGCCGTGTCGCGTGGCTGGTGACCGCACCGAGGGTCACGAGCACGAGGGTAAGGAGGTCGCTGCAGGGTCACATGACAGCGGCGAGACTGACCGTCACCAAATGCGAAACTACACAACAACGATATATAGGGTACACAAAACGAATGATTGTCAGTGACTTGTACTAACAATAGAATTATACTGATTATGAATGTAGACTTCAAAAACTGACTCGAAGAACAAAAGCGAAACATATTTGACTACTTCCTGAACTGGTCGGCGCCCTGCGGCAGCCACAACAGCGGGGGCGGCGGTGACAGAGGACCCGCCGCTGGGGCAGGCCATACAGGCCGCGACGTTGACACGACAGCACGCCCCACGGGGCGCCCATCCGGGTCATGATGGGTCCTCTCCCGCAGTGTTCACAGTGAATTTATTCTGACACGTTCTTTAATCAGTGCTGTAATGCCCGGTCGTGTTTGCGTACGAAAAAAAGTTTTTATCAAAACAGGATCCACTGATCTGCTCTGAGCTGGAGATTGGTAGAGACACTAAACGATGTCACAAACCCCGGTTCTCGTAAATTATAATTAAATAGATTTTTTTCAGGTATGATAAGCCAAAGTTAAAGTCAATGATTTGATTATATTAGATAATTTAGTTTAAGCATCCTTGACCATAACAAAGGTGTTCCAAAGAGAGGAAGACCCCATTTAGTGTGGAGTTAAGGGAACGGGTATTTCTGAAAAAGACGTGTTCCCACACAAAAAAATCCCCTGCGCATAGAAACAGTAAGTTATGCGCAAAGTTTATGAAACAAGATAAAAGTTGAAGAAGGAAGTAAAAGATGCTGAAGACGATAGAGTTTAACGAAACCAGAAATCTATTCCATTTCCACAAAAAGAAGGCCTACCGAATCTTCAGCTCCAGACTTCGCATTTTCCCCAGTGAGAGCTAATTCCTCTCACTACAATTCTCCTGAGAGGGAACTGGAAATTTATCTGCAACCTTCTGAAGAAACAAAATGATGGCACTTGCTAACCAAGTAGCAAGTCCTCGATATTTAAGTTCACTTTTCAATTGGCGTCTAATTTCCTAGAGGTCATGAATTTTTCAAGATGACAATTCTTGCTTTCACTCAGCTCGTCCCGCTATAAAGTGGCCTACTGAGCGTAAGACATCATTTAACTACATCAAATGGTTTCACAATCCCCAGGTCTAAATCCCATTGAAAACGTAAAGGACAAACTTAAGGAGATAACTTTATGTGTCATTCGTTCCTCCAACAGCAGTGCATCTGTACCAAAAGCTACTACAAATGTAGACGAAATGAATAACTAAATCAATGCCAAATTTTGTTTCTCCTATTCTCACAGCATTATCACTGTAGTTGTTAATATTAGTTCATTCCAGATTCCCTGGTCAAAAAAATGCCATTTCAAGAGAGCGAAGGGACCATTTGGTACAGACTGTAGAAAACGGGGAATCAATGCACACAGTGTGTTCCCTCAGAGGGTACTCCCAGTCTGCGCATTGAAAAGCCATGTTAAAAATGAAGCAAAAGAAAGGGCGATGAGAGAGCGAAAAAGATGTAGACACAAAATGAAACGAAGTGGACACGACTTAAGTTTTAGAGCCTTTCTATTGCCGAGGTCCTCCTAACGTCGTCCTCCCGAGGAATTGGATAGGAAAACGTTTTGAGCTGCATAGCTCTACCTTCACGTTCGAAGCATGCGCTACCATGTGTTGACCTACACCTTTATGTAAAAGTTGGCGGCTCCTACTCTGCTTTGCATGCCATAGCCAAAGTGTACACACTTCCGTGAGGGCGTACACACACTCATTCATAGGCTTGGACATTGGTGTTTCTTACATGATGGAGTTGCGTATGCTAGTTAGCTCAAAGTGCTACATAATGTTGGTATAACGCTGCAAACTACCGCGTACATTGCATGTGGTATACGTGTGTTCATGTTCGCTATTCTTGCTTTGTATTTTATGATCCATCACTGGCAAATAATGGCTCAAGGTTTTTTTCATAGACATAGAATGAAGAAAATAGAATCGATTACTGGACGTCGAAATCAATATAGTTCAAGAAATGTTTCTATACGCTTCTTCACGAGGTGTGTGCGTCAATTCAGGCTGACACTGAATTCATAAACAGATGGTTCTCAGAGTGAACTGAACGATGCAAAAATAAGAAATAATCCAACGCTGAATCTGGTAATGAGCCATCCATTCAATATGATGTAGTTCTTTCAAAGCAATTGCACAAAAAAATGCCTATCAGTGTAACAAAAATCACTATCGAGCGGCATTTCTTGACAGGTTACGAAAAAAATGTCATCAATTAACTTTTTGCGTTTTGGCTCGTATTAAAATTCTTTTATGGAGCAGACGCGCTGGCGAACTGTGAGCTGAAACCCATATTAATGAAGGAAAAAGTATTTTACTTTTTCATGTTAATTTCATGTTGAACAAATAAAACCTGAGCTATTACCTTGAGGACAAAAAATCCGACTCAGAGAATATTAAAAAATTAGTTACTTGATGAAAATGATAATTTATTTTCCGTCGACCTAATTAGCAGAAGTCAAGTCAAAAAGGTAATCAAAAACTCATGTTCCGGGGCACGCCATTACCATTTGCATTCACTTCAATATAGAAGGAACGATCCTGAGCAAATAAATTGGTAAAGAGCGAGACTGATGTTTCATTGAAGTTAAAGCGCAACATATGAATAATGTGTGAGAGCGTTCTCATGGAACTTAGTAATTCTTCAGCTATTCCATACAACCTAAAACTTGAGACCATTCGGCCTTAGTATAAATCAGTTTTATTACGCAAAGTGTATTACAGAACAGATCTTCTTCCACTTAGTCGGCTCCACGTTATTTTCCGAAGTAAATTTTCACAATATGTACCACGTATGTTCGTTCTTTCTGATGAACATGACGGCTTAATTTTACTTCATCAATTGGAAGATACTTTACCCTGTGTCTTCTAACAAGGCTTTTGTTGAAAACTTCTTAAAGAGTTATGCCTATCAAGCCCTCTGATTAGATTAGATTTTAGCTAAGCCTTCCTAACCGCAAAAAAAGCATTTCAAAGAGAGGAAGGAAGAAGGCCCTGTAAGTATGATGTTAAAGGGAACGAGGAATCTATGGTCAAGGTGAAGACACAGTAAGTTATGAAAGAAGTTCATGAAACAGGATAATAGCTGAAAAACAAAGTAGTAGGTGCTTAAAAATAAGACAGCAGTGAACCGAAAAAAGATGGCCCTTAACAGAAACAAAAATCATTACATTTCAACAAAAAGAAGGCCCACCTAACTCTCAGCTCGGGACCTCACAGTGCCAAATTTCGAGCAGTACAATCATGAACACTGACAAAATTCTTCATATTGACATGGATATACAGTATGTATATATATATATATATTTTGAACCTGAAATGTATCCCAACAATAAGGTAGACAAATCTTGGAGGCGTAATAAAAGTTTTGTTTAACCAATGGAAAGTGATACAGGAACTAAACAAAATATGTAAGTTGTAAATAATCGGGCATCAATGATTTTTTCGTGAGAAACACTAATTCTAGGTCAGGCGTCAATGACCTAGATAGGGTTAATGTGGCACATTAGTTCAAATGTAGCAAAGGAGAATGTATGTCTCCCAATAACTGTTGCTGTGGCATAACTCGAATAACCGCAAAGCAACGGTGAAATGCTTGCCATTGTCAGCATCACATCTTAAATAATTCTTGCAATCATCACAGTTCTAATTAATGACCATCGTATTTGAATAATAAATAAGATATGATGAGCATAGTAAAATAAAATTTGCACAATGCATCCATCATTCAAACCTTTATGAAAACACAGAATTTTTCTGCTCTAAAATGATCGAATAGAACTGTAGAGTGAACGATTAGAACGTTAGTTTTAGCCAACCATTTCTCTCGATCTTTGATCGACATCATTAATCATGTAGATTGCAGCGCAATTTTATGATTTTTATTTTAGATCACGTTGGTGAATAACGTACAACTATAATGTCAAATATAGCTCTAATAATATTTTCACCTTCGTTCAAGGAGTATCATTCTTTTGTACCGTTTAAGACGTGTGATAATGATGCTAGTGATACTGAAACTTTGTAAATCACATACTGACACAGTTTTGTTTCAGCAAAAGGATTTGCCGTACTAAAACTTCTTTTACACATTTAAATTTATACATATTTAATCGATCAGTCTGATTGATCTGTACGGTGTTGAGTTTGGTTTTGGTAATATAAACGGGATTAGAACAGCAACTTGAGCAATTGATCTTCAAAAAATGTGGCATAGTAAACATTCCTGTGATCAGAAGCTCGAAGAATGTTACCGACCAACGAAACTAATCAGTAAAAACACGGACGTACGAAACTTTACATTTACTCTAATAAAGCGAAAAATTAGTGATTGGAGGATTCTAATTTTGACGCATCTGTACAGCATGCATTTGAACGGCGTCGCGAAATTGCTGGAGGTTCCGACGTGAGAAGCCAAAGACCTCGTACAGTTCTTCATTTGATTCAGAGAAGAAGCTAGAGTAGAAATTTAACATGTATTGCGGGGCAATTAAATCTAGTTTATTTTAGTTAAACTTTCCACATTCAAAGAAACTGGAGGTACAAAAGGGCATGCTCAAAGGGTGGTAAGGGCATGCTCAACAACCTTGAACAATGTAATCCGTTGAAGCGTCGTCAAGTACCCACCCGACCCACAAAATAATGAGACGTCAATTGGATTTACGAAGTCAACAAGATAAGGTCTTTCAATCACAAAATAAAACTGAGTTAGAAAACCGAACGTTTCAGAATCTTTTACTCTAAGGTCCTACGCGAAAAGACACAAAACACATTCACGACAACTCGTTTTCTAAATCAATAGCAGACAAACAACAGACAATTAAAAGTCACCTCATTTAAATAAAGTAAAATGAATGTTTGTAATGAAACACAGTGCTGCTGAATACCCACCCAATCAAAGCGGACTGACCATGCAGTGCGTTTTGAAATAAAGGTAGTGATAACACTGAGGTGAACGTATTAAATACGTCATACACCTAAAATTCATTTCTGTAATACTTCTGCGTAGATTTTAAATTTCTAAAAAAAATGTTTAATTAATACAGCTAAAACAGTTTAAAATATTCTTTTCGCACACTTCACACATAGAATTCAATGCGTCTCTCAAAGAAAAGTGTGATAACCCCTATGAAGAACTTCCTTATCTCCAATGAGTTCTACTTTAGCAAGATGTCGGGTCTGTTTTGAGCCGAAGTCATTTCTCTCGAGTCCCTCGTTAGCTCTCGGGCTCATTTCAGGTCAATCGTTGATGAGTTGCTAGCCGCGCATAACAGGCAGCGACTTCGAGCTCCAAACGTCATTAAAAGGAATATAGGGCGACAGTGGCGAGATAAAGCTTCCTTCTCTGTCTCCCTAATTAATTACTCGAAAACATCGGACAGATTTATGCTCGGATAAAGCAAGGCAAAAACACCATAATGAGCAGCACAGGGCGGCCTAAACTCGACAGCCACAGTCTCGCCCAAACGCGGCTGGTCAACCTTAACAATCTTACTGTAGTTTTTCCGATCCCATGACAGAAATATGGGAGCGTAATCAGATAGGAAACAAATATAGAATAGTATTGCAACACCCGAGACGTGAATTTTGGCACTAAAGTCCTGGTATTTCTTTTCATTTAACCGGAGATCTAGTATTACTTCCTCAAAAATGTAAAAAATTATGTGAATGGAACTAAATTAAGCTCAACACGAGAAAACGTTTTCAAATTCGCAAAAAAATTCTTAAATTCTTTAAACTTGAATTTCATAGACGTTGATAATGATGATAAAATATACAGTAACGTTTGCGTCAGCGCAGGTCGTCGCATATGGCGACCGAGGCTGCCGCGTCGTTGAGCAAAATTACATCGCCTCACGTATGATATTTGCGCTGGAGGCAGATACACCGTCAACTGGACTTTTTTTGCGCAGCTTTTGCGCCGCGCTGTCGTTACCAGCAGTGTGAATGTTACGTTGATTCACAATGACATGCTCCGATCACGGCTGCGATTTTAAACAGGGATAGAAGACCAATAATTTCGTCCCTTATTCGACCTCTAAGATGTTGCTTTTTAATACCATGCAGATTCAGTATAAAATAGCTTATCCAGAGAGCAACTAACTGAATAGCATCGTCTTCCATGCACAACTTTTTCACCACCCAAACGAAGGTCAACAATGATCATAGCTTGTTTGACTATTACCTGTCAGCAACGATCTCTATATTTTAATATGGTTGCAATCTCTAAATGATTCCGATATTTTGATACATTCACTCAAATTTTACCGATACATGAACAATTAAGTACCTCATCAATTTCGCCTGCTAATTTCATACGCAAAAACTAAAACATGCCAATAGAAGATACTAATTGGCGAGATATAACCTCATAATATTTGTTTCACAAGGTAATATTTGGCCATGACTACGTGATTGATTATTATAAGTTTATAAGTAAGTTTTAGCCTCCCTGTTCAACAATAAAGATGTTCAAAGAAAGGAAGGATGAAGACACCATTTAGTATGGAGTTAAGAAAACGAGGAATCTACACACAAGGTGCATAGAAACAGTAAGGTAAAAAAAGTTCATGAAATAAGATAAAAGTTAAATAAGAAAGAAGTAGGTGCTGAAAAACAGGACAGCAGTGAACCGGAAAAGATGGTCCGTAACAAAACAAAAACCGATTCTATTTCAACAAAAGGAAGGCCTACCTAACCTTCAGCTCGGGACCTCTCATAATCCCTCTGCATGGGAGCGCTAATTCCCATAAATACAATAGTTGTATCCTCTTGAGGACTTATGTCTACGTGTTAATGATCGAAATTACATTAGATTGAGCTGACATGCGGTATGAATTTTTAGAGTGAAATTTTTACTTTGAACATGTAGTGCCTCAGATGCTAAGGGCTGTGTGAATCGTCTTGATTTTCATTGAAGTTAATCCCAGGCTACTTTTTAAAACGCATCAGAGGCAAAGAAAAATTTATTCGACAGGCACCATAATTATGGTGAATTATTTATAATGAAGCCCGAGGAAGCTTCATATCAGCTGAGAAAAACATGCAGTACACCTCCACTTACATCAATAACATTGGCTTATTGAAAATAACGAAAATTTCGACGGTTAACCAATTGTTTGTATCCGAAGTGTTCAATTACTTGTAAAGAGTTTTCGTTTCTCATGTGTAGATCGCATTTCTTAGATCTCTTGAGCGCTAATAATTATATATTTGTCGTATGCCCCCGGCAGAATCACGATCAAAGGAAACGAGAGGCGAGTTTTTGAGGAGTCCGTTTGTGGTGGAACCATGCGGCGGAGCCTCGCCATATCCGCGGGGCACTTCACAAAAACCCGCAAGTTTGACGATCCTCGCATTTTTGCAGCTCTTCTTCCTCGCTCCACCGGCAAGACTGGGAGCTAAAAACCACTCTGATGATTGGTTTCCGTTCGCGAAGTGATTGCAAGTCTTTCCTGGTATTTAGAAATGCACCAACAGGATGGTATTTTATCGTTTTCAACACATGAACTTGAATTCGGAATAAAAACAAGTAGATGAGGTGGCTCAGTATAAGAACTGACAACTATTTCTATTTTCAAATTAATGAAAAAAAAATTGAATTGTTCAAAGCCGAAATTTCCTGTGCAAGTACAAAATTAGAGTTAGAGAAAAATTTTCTCTAGTGGCTATAAACTTTGTTTTAGTGTCATTTTTCCATCGATAAATATCATTATTAAAATAAAGTATGAACCTAATATCTTGTCTATCTAAAATGTAGTTATATTATGCTTAAATGGGTCTGAGATAATTGCTAGCGTCATCAGAAATTTAGCAAAATATCCTGACATTTGAGCGCATTACCATTATATTATTTGTGCCCTGGCCAGTAAGTATTAAATGCTTCATTCTCAGTGATATTATCCCCATCATGTATTTTGATTACCGTGATGGCTCACGACTGGGTATGAGCTAGAGACAAAAGCGATGTATTCCATAATATTTAAAAAACTCAAATGACTCTTGCAATCCGACGCAAATCAAACAAAACGCAGTAAGTCTCGCTGAGATTATAGCTGCTAGTTTAAGGGAAGAAGCTCCCCGTGGCTTTATAAGAAAGGTGGCAAAAGGACGCCACAATGAACATTCTATTTTGAAATTTCGAGTGCTGTACTTTGTTTTGGTTAGTACAAGAATTACAAAGAAGAAGAAACTTAATCAAACAGACTGAACTAAGAATTGAACAACGGAACGCAAACAAATGTAAATTGAATACAGAAACACAATAGTACATCTAAAATAATGAAAAGAACGAAGCGCTCATTGAAGCGATTCAGAAGAACCGGTCAATCTCGAGTCCAGACGGAAGCGGGGCGATCGCAAACGTCAATAAACTTCCATTATGAATTGATGGATGATTCTTCCTCACAACGTTAATGATTGTTTGCAGATTATGCTAAAAATAAATTTCGCAGAGTTCCTTTTCGACTCATACTTGTACCGTATCAGCTAAGTACGTAGAAACGAAGGAGAGAAATCCTCGGAATACAAGCACGCTCCTATTACAAACAATCTAACAACTTTAGTTAAATTTCACGATCGACCGCTCTCTGCTCGCTTTTTCAGTGCAAGTTTGACGCCATGGAACAATGAATAAGCAAGCACTACTCGCCGAACTCCAAGCCCCTTGAATTGCCCTGAGGACGAGAGAAACACGTATGGCATCTGACAACTCAGCCGGAGATGTTTACTTCATAAGTCGGCTGGAGATCAAAATTTATACATACAGACGATGAGGCTTGTATTTGGCGCTCCTTTGACAGCGCCGTCTTCGTCCATTGAGTGCTATGACGCACTTTAGAATAGACAATTAAGAGAGACATACAAATGTAAATAAGCCTGTTAGAGGAGGTCTAGGATCTTCTACTCCTGCACTCGAGAGGGCCAAACATCTTTTGTCTTGTCGAGACTCGCTCGGGAAATTTGCATATTAACAAAAGCTGTTCAGGGCCCACATGATTAGAGCCATGGGTCGCAGGCGGTTCTCAATATATTCTTTTCTTGAAAGCCAACCTATTTTAGCGCAATAAGCGCCTAAACCTTACCCTTTTGGAGCGGTTATGGAGTGCGGCTCGAGAAGACGTCTTGTACCAGGGATCACCTCAAAGGACCCAAGCAGCAACGACCGCTGCTCGAGCGCTCAGACATGTGCGCCGCAGCGGCGTCGTAATGAGGCGCAGCTCGGCCGCCTCGTTGTAGACACAATGAACGCCTTTTATGATTTACGGCTGCGCAAACTGCCGCAAATTATAATAAGCTCCTCAAAAAACGCTCCACAGCACGAGCACAAGCTGGACTGATAGATCAACTTGCATCGGTTAGCTGCAGTGTTTGAAGGAGCAGAATAATTATTCGTAGCTGCAGTGGGCTATGCTCCGACACACACGAATAAAAACGGTCGATTATGATACTACGCAAATAGTGCATAGCATCTGTCAATAGATGCATAAATTTGTATAATGAAAATTTATAAAACTATTGTTCAACTGAATTCATATAACATCATTACCATTAAAATCTAACCTGCGTAGAAATTATAGAAAAAGCGAGAAGGAAACAACGACTACAGAACTGCACTAAATCATAACCACAAACTGAGTAAATTAGGCAACAGCAAACTTATCTGATGCGCTGACTTATCCTTAGATTTTCCATTAGCATAACACCATGATAAAGGAGGAATTCCAAAATTTCTCCTAAGCCGACCATTATACGTACGGTCTAGGCTATACGAAATACCGAGTGACTAATACTGTGCATAGACTGTGAGACACATAATTGACTTAAGTTATATAGCATCAAACATTCAAACCACTTGGTTGCCTAGATACTTCTCATTTCTAAAAATCCATGTCCATGCAGACAACCGCAATCGACTAGCCTGGCCAGATACATTAGATGAGCACACAAGCAAAGTTAACCTTAGAATACTCCTGGCTCATCAGTCCTCCAGTAACGAAGTATATGATAATGGCCGACCTTCCTTGATACTAAATGCATTTATTGACATTAATGTACGAACAAAGATTGAACGGCGGGAGACAGCAAAAAATTTCACGAGCTAAGGAAACAATTTTACAATTATATCCTCATCGCATAAAGCGTAAAATGATTTTCTTGCTGCAGCGTCATCAGTTGGCCTACAAAGATAGAGAATTTAACCCTTTGGATACGATGATTCAAATGGTATGGGGAAAAAGTAGTCAATGAAATTGTCCCGTGTGGGTGCTTTCAACTTAGCACGTGCCTACTTCTTTATTTTAATTAAACAAGTTATTAATCTTTTAGCTCTGTGCTTGGCGCCGGAAATTTTCGACGTTGATAAGAAAGTTTTAGATTTTACGAAGAAATTATTCATAAGTTTTCGCCAGAATTTATCAAAAACAAAAGAAGTTTAAAACAACTTGTTCATGTTAAATAGAAAGGTTATTGCATATGTTGCACGGACCCTGTAGCATGAACTTGGAGGGAGCCAATGGTAATTTACGCGAGCAGGCTTCTGGAATGTCTAAAAAATAGTTTCATGAATGCTTGTAATTTCCCAAATTTTGTTATTTACTTCAAAATATTCACTCACTAGTTAAATTACTTTAAAACTACGTTAGATCACCTTAACTGGAAGCACTAGCCATCTTGATACTTGAGTACCGTCCAAAGGGTTAAGAGAATAAATCGAGAAACAATAAAACCGTGAATGCTTGAAAATTAGAGTGTCTAAAAAACCAAGTTCATACGCTGAAACGTGATTTAATAAGGTTGCTAATTTTCGACGACCTCAAAGATAAACATGTTGACAGACTCATCAATACTGCAGGCCGCTTAAACTTGGTTCATAATCTGAAGCCGACCCTCCGGTGAACGATCAATATGCTCGCCCTAACGCATCTTGTTCAGAACATCTAAGAGCATTTGACGTTCATTGGAGTTAGTGAGAATATCTCCTCTAATGAATAATTTGGCAACATCCTAAGTCCCCATCAAGTGCTCATTGGACTCGATATAAACGGAGTACGCAATGCGTTACTTCTACGGTTGAAATAATTTAAATTGATTAAAAAATAAATAGTGCACGCGCATTTGTAGCGATAAATTTTATTTGGCCTAAACATTTGTACGGTCATTGAGACGAAGAGCACAGCACACAGTGTTTTCCGACCAAAATGTAAAGGTTTAAAGGCACGCACACAAAGCTGTGCACAGCGCCGGACCGAGACACCAATAAGGGCACACCAAGGAGCTCTCAGCGAGTTCTCAAGAGAAGCACACGAATGGCTCTCCTGGTGGTCCCAATAAGCTGCCGATGGCCTAACTTAGCAATTAGTCCTGCATCGAGAAGCCTTTATACAGTCCACTACCCTTCATTGAATGGATATTCCTTCAGCGCAAAGTGTATTGTATAATACCGACCGTCAGGTGGGCAGCCTGAATGAATACATCGAACCCTGCTGGAATGGTATCGAGGATTGGCCATCATGAACCCCACTGAGCACTCTTCAATGAACTCATTTCAACGTGCAAACACAGATTGATTGGTACCCTCCCGTTTCGGAAGAAATAAGGTTGGCGACTGAGCTTACGTAACAAGTTTCGTGGCAAATATAACTCATGGAAAGAGATGAAATATATCGGAGAACCCACTCTAAATACATTCACGAGCAATATCGTAATATCAACAGCCTTACAACCCATCACAGAGTTAAACTGGAACGCAGCTGGCCGCTGCGTTGCCATGAATAGTTAGCTCGCTTTGAACAGTTCAATCGAGACCACAGAGCGTGACGAACTCACTGCCAATGGGTTGACCATACAAGGCGTCACCGAATTTCGTAGGCTTCTAAATGAAAACCCCAAACCTTTATTCAAGACAAACAGTACACAGTGACACAAATAAACACCTGAAATTAAGAATTGTAAAAAATGGATTTCCAATACATTAATTTTGAGAGAAATTGGATAATCTTCTCCGCCCAAGACATCACTGTTTAATACAAACACTGTTACATTCGAAAATTTATTAATTGATCATAAGCTAAATTCAGCCTCCCACGCCATAACAAAGATGTTTAAACAGAGGAAGCATGAAGGCACCATTTAGTAAGGAGTTAAGGTAACTCGGAATCTATGCACAAGGTGAGTTCTCGTACAGGATCCCGTGCATTAAACAGTGAGTTGAGAAGGAAGGCTATGAAACACGATAAACTTTGAAGAAGAAAGTCAGACGCGCTTAAGAACAGGACACTAGTGAACCGAAAAAAAAGATGATTCCATGCAAAAAAAAACTTATTTCAACAAAAAAGAAGGCCTACCTACCTGGAAGGCCTACTTTGCTGCGGTGTCATCAATTGACATACAAATATAAAGAATTCAAGAGAATAAATTCAGAAAAGAAATAAAAATATTTGTCAGCACCATAAAACATGTATGCTTGAAAATTAGAGCCGATAAAAATTCGAAATATTGGAGCTCGGGACCTCATATTTTCTGCTGAGAGTGTTAATTCTCATAGATACAATAGTTGCATTCCCTTGAGGAGTACATAGGGCACCTCGTACGTTTATGAATAGGAGTGTGAGAATTGGCGTTCAAAGTCAACAACTTTCAAGATGAAAACATCATATAATGAATAAAATCATGCAGAAAATGACATCCAATGGTAAACACATTTGTGAAGGGAATAAATTGAACATTATGACAATACTTCCATTCAATGCTTTCCAAAGACACTAACAGGACGTGTTTCCGCCATGGGAGCGCTAGGCTTTCCACGTGAGGCTACAGCGAAGCTCTCCGATGAAGTTCAACGTTATTTCCGTGATGCGATCTTAACAGAAGGATTAATCTTACGGCAGGCAGCTCTAATCAGTCACGGTAGCGGGAACACTACGCCACAGTGACTTGCTCTTCCCGAGCCATCTCTGAGGCAACAGCAAGCTGAGCGACTGAAAGGATCGTTGCTCGTCCAACGCGAAAGTGAGCAGGGCGACAGGAGAGCCGTAGACCTCGCGAAGGATCGACACAAATCCGACGTAGAGAGAAGTCTCGTCACGGGCAGTGACTGGATGACCACAAGGTTAAGTCTAAATGGAACTATGATTGGATTTGGCGACGTAAGCCATCGTAACACCTCATGATGTCCCGGGATTGAAAGCCTTCACAAGGAAATGTAAAACAGAATAATTAAGTAATACAAACGAGAGAAGGGAGCCATGCGAGAGGAACTTTTACTTTCAGCGAAAAACTACACTGAATTTACACGAAAATCGACAAAATTATAATTAACTATGTAAGCAATTGCACAGGTATTCAAATTCATGATGAAAATGAATAATAAATAATAGATAACATGCGTCCTATTATGGGACAAGCTTGCATCGAATGCCAATAAAAGAAGGCACATTGAGTTCAACTAACACGCAAGTGCAAATAAACAGAGCCTATTTCTCAACCTTTTCACTTAAATTTTACCAGCAGTTGGGCATATATTGAGCAGTAATTGCTCGTACTAAATTTATACCTTTTCTATTTATTATCACAATCGATTTAGTGCTGAATCAAATACGATCAATTAAAGTGCAGTGCAAAATGATATTATGTTCTTCACACAAACGCTGTCAAAAACATTTGGACAAATATAAAGATAATTGAACAAATGCATACCTCACCAGCACGCAAGACGACGTTCACATTTCAAGTAAAAGCAAAAAAGTATTCTCTGTTGAAGAGGTCATCCCGAGAAGCCCAATAGAGAAAGAAGCAAGAGAGTTAGGAGAGTTATCGTGTTCGGCGAGAGTTCGAGTATCGGTCTTCCTATCGAAGCTCACTAAATTGAGTGTGAAGGCCGGAGCAGCCGTTAGAGCAGCAGCAACACGGCTTCGGATGGAGAGATAAGACTGCCTCAGACACACGACAACCAATAAAGTGCTCCTGCCAGCAAAACCCGCCAAGGGTCTCTTCTTTGTTTAAAGCCACCAAAAGAAAATGAGCATTGAGCAGAACAGGGAGAATATTGACTGCATGAATACAGAGACGATAACTAGACGTGCCCAGTCCATAACTTGAGTCTATCGTTCGCTGGAATGCGGAGCGTAATTTAATGAAATAGAAGCGAACTTAACAAAACCTGCACTGGCCTCTGCAAAAGAGACTAGTTAGTTTCCAAAACTGGACTTCCTTATAATTTTTCCCCAAGTGGAAAAATTGCACTCTTGAGATTAAAACGCACCCGAGAAAGTCTGTTGACTGCACTCGAATTTAAAACCTAAGAGATTCACTAAGATTAACTTCTCAGACAGGTGAAGAAAATGCCTGAAACTTCTCCACGCTGATGAAAAAATTAGCATATACATCTTCTTGAAGTTTATTCTAAAAGAGAAGTTATTGTCAAGGTTTCGAAGTAAATAATATTTTAGTAGAAGTATAATGAGAGCAGCATTTCACAGTTTAGTGGTATATAAAATCGATAATGCATATGCAATTGCAATTTCAGGCATCACTGTTGAAACTGCGCAGTATTTTTCGAAAATGGGAAGACAGCTGCAGTGAAGGCGGGAATGTTGGGTCAAAGTATAACCATAAACTAGAAACTAAAAAAACGATTACAAAAGCAAAAAATACAGAATTTCCTACCATTGCATTCATGAAAAATGTAGCAATGGATTAAAACTTTAGGTCACGCAGGTTGCATCCCTCGCATTGGTTCGCGTTGGCTATTCTTGATCGACTTTTCTCGCGTTCATCTCCGACTTTTTCGAACATCTTATGTGACTGTAGCTTTAATTCAGCTCCGAGGCCAATTTTTCTATTAATAATGAGGACATTCTTGATCCGTGACATCGAGGTTTGTATGCACAGAGGTATTTTATTGTTGTGTCTCAACCACAAAAATATAAAAATGAAGGTGCTACTATAGCGTCAGGTCTACCGTTATATATCAAATACCCAAGTGCAGTTTGAGATGCACAAAATAAGTATTTGTCGCTAAATTAAATGTATGGAAATAGGTTATATCCATTAGTCCCCTAACCTAACCTTAAGCTATAGTACTAGCTAAAGGTAGATCTCATGCGATAGTGTGGTAGACCTCACGCTATAGCAGCACGAAAATTATTTTTTTGTAACTTTTTAGAAAATTACAGAGCGCAAATATGCACACCGTTTTTGGATCGGACAGCAGGTGAACTGCTGAACCTATGAATATTTACAAGGAAAAGTATCAGATTTGAAAACAAACTTTTTTATATGATATTTCACGTCAACCTAACTCAAATTTTAGTCAATGCTCGTAGTTCATCTTGTCGAAAAATATCGTCATTAGTCGTTCAGCCGTAACAATTTCGAGAGTAACACAGATATCGTACACAGCTCATAAGAAGAGCTCTGATCTTTAAAACACGTTGAAAAATAATCTTGAGAGCACATTCCAAGCCGTGAAATAATTGGAAACACCTCCGAATGAGAAAATGACAAAGTATTTCATTCACGGCAAATGCTTAGTTGAGCAATAAGTTTTGAGAACAACATGAAGTGCACCAAAGACCGCGAGGGAAGTAGTGTACGGAGAGTCGGGAGCCTGGCTTAACACTGCGTGAACCGGCGTACGGGCTCCTGGACGCCCTGAGCTCCCACGGCAGTCACGCTGAAGAGCGTCACGTGTGCATCTCGGCCTTCGACCGTCGACCAAGTGCACGGTTTATTAGCAACACTCAAGCTAATTGCCAGTATTATAGAAAATTCAGAGAGATAATAATCTTGCTAAGGCTCACGAACATCGGTCGAGTCTCTAATGTTTTGCAACATGAACACGCACATTGCCTATAGGTAATATTATAGTGTAAATAAAGTTCATACGAGTCAAGTACAAGTCTTCCTTGCGTATCAGAAATCCTGATGACACTGATGAAGACATAGATCATGCAGATTGCCTGACTGTCCGTTTTATATCGCTGTAAGATTTAAGTTCACCGAGATCAAAATCAAAAGTGAAAGAAACTTAGTGTAAGTAAAGCTTAAGATATTAGCAAGAACGTACATTTTTAGTCAAATCATAAATTTTATAAGACACTAACGAGGGCGTACTTCTTGCAGAGGCTTCAGTGTTGCTCAGCAAGATAAGCTCTTTTGTTACTGCTGAATGCTTAATTAATCACTGTCAGAACCCTTAAAAAATGGCTACACCCGTTATACTCGTATTAGATAGAGCTTCACACTTCTCAATTAAGCTTCATCGCCAGATTGTTTTGAATCGATAAAATTTCAGAAGAAATTGCTTGCGTTTGCATTTTTTACAGAATGAACTATATTATGGACGGAAGTGATCGTTAATAGAACAAAGTTAGACTGGATATAGGACTCCCAGGGCTGTAGCTCATTAATAGAGTAGCCGCACAGCGCTGATGCTTTCATTAACGTTTAGGTGGAGCCAACGCTTCCACAGACTGCCGTCACAGGGGAAATTCATTTGACTGAACATTTTTGAGTGCGGAAACGTTCATTTTAAGTAAGCCGTCTTCTTTAGTCAAGCGAAAAATTGTTATGCTTTAAAGTTATATTTCAATGAATTTGACCAGATTTAATTACTTCGATAATGCGTTACTTTTAGATGAGAAAGTAAATTTATATCAGGCTTCAATTTGGATTGCCCTATGGCCTCGGGTTTGCATTTTTTTTTCAGCTGGATACAAATCTGAATATTTTGAATATACAGAACGTACTCTGAACTGAGGTTTATGTCCAGTTAATGTATAATAAATTATTCTGAAAATTAGAAACCCACTCCTATTTTAAATGCATGAACATCAATGAATGAATCCTTTAATCTACTTTTAATTTATTATCAGTGACATAAATTAAGGGACGAAATTACCCATAATTTTTTCAAAAAACTTCGACCATAAGCCAAAAAAATCAATCGCGTAGCAGACATAGCTTTAGAAATGATTTTAGTAAAAAACAAAATCCTTTTGATATGGCTTACGATATTCACCAGAAATATCTGCAGTACTTCTTCGTTAATAACTACACTGAAGCTCAGCGAAGAAGTGTGCTGTGAGGGACTGAGAGCGATGTTGTGTCGTGTAGCCGAGAGTGTGCCGAAGGCGTGCGTGGCTTGAGCTACTATTGAACACCTTCAAATGTCTTCACGTTATATAAACTGTCTGAGACTTTAAACCTTCACAATGTATGTGGGAAGGTTCCAATTTGTCAATCGTAATTTTTGAGCTAATTCACAGAGTTTCAATATGTTACTTTCACATCAAGGGCAGCGGGAGTTATGAGGTTTTTAGAAAAATTCAAATAAGCATAAGAAAATGTCGATGTCAGCGGGAAATCTTTACATCATGCACCAGAGTCCTCACATGGGCTCGAACGATTTGAAACAATTTTGCAATTGTTACTACTCTATTTTATATGCAATCCTAATGGCCTACCCATTTAATCAGTAAATTGATCCTCATGTCTCGAATAAATGCTGATATTAGATTATGACGAGTCAAGAAATAAATACGATAGAAAACCCATTCAACCTGCAGGAGTGGGCGATTAGAAGAACAGTAGAACACGCTCGGATGACAGATACGACAGTCCACAAGACAGATACAACGGACTACGAATATGCACTCCACTGTGCAGACACGATCCGATAGGCCATACAAGAGGCGACTACGAGACGGTCCCTCTAAAGGGAATGCGTTTATCGTCAAAGCAGTCTGAGCCACGGAGCATGAGAGCTCGCAGCCATAATGCAGGAGCAGGCTCGCCAGATTAGCTCATTTGGTGAGAGAGTTGAGGCGCTGGCCGATAAGGTCAGAACGACATGCGATTTGTATTATCATTTGTAGCGATCATGCAGCCCAAAACGCTGGTCATGCCGACACGCACACACTTGCACTTATCGACGCTCTCGAGGACCAGTCATGCAGCGCAGCTCATAAGCTCAAAACTTATACAGATTAGCTTCATTAAAAAGCCAGAGCTGATGCGCCAAAGGAG
The DNA here is from genome assembly GCA_030386875.1 of Morinoia aosen. Lineage (NCBI taxonomy): Eukaryota > Metazoa > Arthropoda > Malacostraca > Amphipoda > Talitridae > Morinoia > Morinoia aosen. The sequence continues at coordinate 90,855,022 of CM059561.1, read as the reverse complement.
ACAACCTGATGAATGACAGAAAACAGGTAATTACATGTGAGGTGGACGTTGGGAGGCTGCGAAAGTGGCACACGGAAACCGCGCTCTGACTCACACGCACTAGGCAATGCCTCCATAAATTTGTCTCTCTTTTTCTTCAGTTAAGAAACCTTAATGAGGCCGTAACTTTTCGATCATTCCGACATCCTGTAAAGAACGGACATGAAAAAAGACACGTAAAGTACTCACTGAAATGTTGCTTCGGCACGCAAGCAAGCAGCGGATCGTCAAGCACCTTGAAGCACACAACCAAGTTTGCACGAAGTAACGAATATTTGCGGGTAAATTTTTTCTGTATTTGAAACGGTAAACCGAAAGCATTATTTCGTTTACAAATGGGTTTCAAGCTTTAAAGGTTATGCGCACACCAAATACACCCAAATAGCGAGTAACTTTGTAGCAGTATTTATATAAAATCTAATCCAATTAGCAAAAATATTGAGCGAAGATTTCGACACAAACGTATTTAGAAAAAAAACTATCGCTATCATGCCGACGGGAGCAGCAGCAACACGTGTGTGCCATCAAGTGTCGTGTGAAGCACGGAAGTCACTTTAGAAAACATTTTAAAGCGCCTTGGTGCAGTTATTCTCGCAACATCGCAAGTTACGAAAGGCAGAACAGCGGAAAACATCGATGGCATGCAGACGAAAGATTAGCTAACACAGAGCGCAACTTTAGTAATTGGCGGCGCTGTGGAGAGCAGGGCTGGGGCTCTGCGACCCCTCACACTACAGCGCTCTGCTGCTCTCACTCTTGCGTCAGCACTGCAACGCGCCTCTGCCTTGTGCTCAGGTTATAGGTATTGTGTAGATGGAAGGTACAGTGTGTACAGCTGAAAATTAGTGAAATGAAGAATCTGGTACTTACAATGAAGGGCGATTAGCTCAGAGGGCCAGTGAGGTAAAATAACAGGAATTAAATGCATAAATGTTAGGAGAGTGGGAGAATCTTTTTAAATCAATTAAAAATACAAAATGCTGGCAATTTTGTACTTTTTTGAGAAGTGATCGAGTAGAAATTGAATCATAATGAATGGAATAGATACAACGTTGACGTACAAATTCAATTCATTCATTTTCTGTATTCATTTTTTTATTTTTAAGCTCATCAAAGTTTACACTGCTTGATAAAAAATTACTTTTTCTTTGTGTTGAAAATGCTTGTGAGCTCCTGAATAATTAAAAAAAATTATAGTTTGATGTCATTTCAAATAAAAAGGCTCACGCTGATGCAGAAATGACGTAGTTAAATTAAATACAATAAAGCTGATTGCAAGCACCAATGAGCGTCTCATGATTCTGAGTGAAACAAAAACCTAAATAAATAGAATAATTTCAACGAGCGGATTTTACGTGGAGTTCCAAACGCCCGCTACTGCAGCAACGGCTGCGTTAACTCAGCGCAGCGCCTTCCGCGAAAACTTCCATAGGAGTTCAGTGTGGTGAGCAAAAAACACGAGACTAGTAACTTGATATTTCACAGGGTATTCTTTCATAATTAAATGAAGAAAGTACCACCATCGCATGTTCTCTATAATTAAGTCGAGGTAAATTTTTGTCACCAACTTTCGCTGAACCTAATCAGGAGCACAATATGATCTTATAATAGGCGACATTTTTCCCCAAGGGAATGAGAAGATGATTACGTGTCGACAATCTTGGAGCAAATTCGAGGAGAAAAATGCTCCACCATAGTTTACGGTATAGATCGTTCGAATTTGCAACGAGAAAGTGGAGAAATATTACCGAGCAAGGGACGACCATATTGAGATCGTTCCCAGGAATGATTACATGGGCAACAAGGCCATGAACTGACCGTTTAGGAGACTTGGAGCCGTTAGCTGCTCCAGCAGCAGCTCTGGAACACAGCGCTGCAGACGCGGGAGTCACAAGACGAGCGATTCAATCCTGTGGGGAGAAAAAATAAGATCAATAAACACAACTTTTCAACTAATTTAAAGGAAAACACAGAAAGCGGTTTTGAAATCAATGCGTAGTAATTTATTTTTTACATAATTTTTTACGATAGGAGACAGGAGGTGTGTAATAATATTAATGACATCAATAAACAGTGTAGATAGTGATTCTTCTTAGCGTTAATATAAACTTGGATCAGTTCCATTTCGTTTTTTACCACAGTGCGACCAGTTTCTCTCTTGCAATGGACTAAGTGTTTTCCTGAATGTTTAGTAAGAATGGAAACTTAAGCACAAGAGACAGTATAATCCACGTTTCCACAGAGGAAGTGAAGCTGTGTGTGATTATTAGATGTATAATCAAAGTATAAAAACAAAATTAAATACTGTTGCCTGAAGTTTTCTTGACTGACACATTGACAACTTTTCATGAAGTTTGAGGCATAAAAATTTGGTCGACATTTAGTTAACAACACTTCTAAAACTTCTTGAGTTACTTATCGGAAGATTAAGCGAAAAAAGAGTTTTTCATTTTGGCGTTTATATCTTATCTGATCTCAATCTACCGTACTGCAGCTGCTACAGCCAGAAACTACCACAGCCCCGGAAAGATGGAAACTACACGTTAGGTTGTTCATCAAGTCGAAAAAATTATATACTTCGTGGAAGCCCCTCATCGAGAGCAATCAGACTTCGGACTTCTATCTTTGCTTCAGCAAAGTATCCTCAGAAGCAGGTGAAGCCAGAAAACTCTTCAGAACCACCAAAGAACAAGACTTAGCTGTATTGCAATAAGTCAGTGAGGCGAGGTGTCATTCTTTGACTTATTTCCTTGTAAACTTCGGTAGAAAGTTAGATGATCACCGGCGGACAGCAAGAATGTAGATGAAAAATGAACAAATACCATAGACAATTGAATCATAGTTATTGCTTACCCACTTGTTTAAACAATCTTTGCCCGTGCCACCATATAATAAGGCGCTACTTTCGGTCACACTGGTAGGTCTTGAAAATTAAATAAACTGAGTGCGTACAAAAAAAGCCCTGTGCTTGTATTTTATCGTGAAAATTTAATTGTTATGCATGTTTTTTTCAATTCCGTGTGCCACATAGCTAAATGAAAACAGATAGCTTTCACATGTGGCCAGTTGAGGCAAAAGTTTAATTATTGTCAGACCTGATACCCGCTGTTAAAGGTTTTCAGGGCCTGAAATAATGAAAGAAGATTGCCGCTGCGGGACGCTGGCATTTCAACATCAAAAGTTCGATGTAGATTAGCAATAAAGAGCCTTACAGCGTCCTCCCGAGTACGAACGAGACACATAATTGACGCCAGAAATTTACGCGGGTTTTTCTCCATGCGCTTTAAATCACTGTGTCAATATTAACATCTCAAAGGCTGGCACAAAGTAAATGAAGTCGACTTTCAAGTGCTCTTTTATACTGACGAGCGATTCTTCGTGCCATACCGGGTTTCTCATTCTTCCTAACGCAAGCTTCAAGCACAGAACAAGAACAGGTTGTGTATCAAGAGAAGGGCTTTCCAAATCTGTGTTTGTTATTCTAATACTGATGAAATACAAAAAATATACAAATGGGGAAACAATTTTTATCGATAAATCGATTGCTGAAAGAACATGCAAGCGAAAGTAATAGTACAAGGATTATTGTTTCTTGGATTTTGAAAAATTGTGCTCATAAACTAAAGAGAAAGTCATATAAACACACAAGATGCGCATTTGCATTTAATTAAAAAAACGGAAACAGAATCAGTGATGTTGTATCGTTTATTTTTTCCACGTTACGTACGTATTTTGCAAAAGATTTATTGTCATCACTCGGAGCTCAGGCGTTTGATATATGATCTGTTGAAAAAATCGACATAATTCTGCAACTAAGTGGTTGCGAATGAACGCCAAACAAATATTTTTGATTAACTAAGGAAATGAATAAACGGTGAAAATATGTGTTCATTTACTATTACACTAATTTAAATACAGGCACACTTTTATGGATGTCTGGGGCGATAACGTAGAGATAAGCTAATAAAAACACTCAAATTTGAACAACTAAATTTAAAATAGAACATAAGCAAACGGTCCATTCTGGAGTTGCTCGCCCAGGTCCCGTGCTGTCAGACACCAATCCAGCTCAGGCACCAAAGATTCACATTTACACTTATTTTATGGTCAAACGAAAGCTATGTTTTCCTTTATGATGAATAATACTAATTTAATTTACTGTAGTAGTTTTTAAATACTATGTGCTACAAACACACAACAAGAACTCATGGCACAGTGAGGTGCTGCGCGTGACGAGGTGACAAGCCACATAGGGTGTTATCTAAGGGCGGTCTAGAAATGCTCCTCACAGGAACGTCTGAAAACGAACTTTTAGCTGTACACTGAGATGTCAATAAATGACAGCGACCTAGCTAACGACCAATGTACATATTTTTTTGTTAATCTAGTTTTTTCGCTTTTCTTTTTATTTTGTTTTGGTATGTGATATTTGGTTTTGGGTTTCTGAGGTTTACACTTCACCCAACGAAGTCTAAAGAAGTCCTATATATTAGTGAGCATCATCAAACATTGTGTTAATGAAAAGGGAGATCTAATAATATCTTCCAATGATTCATTACGGTAGGCTAACCAAATTAACGATTCGTTTTTAACAGGAAAACAATATCAACAAATGCAGGGCTAATAAGGAACGATGAGCAAAATAGGAGTATTGCGGTTCATTTCCACAATTACTTGTTCACCTGTGATAATGACGAGGCGACTTACACAATATAGGGAATGTCTAGCCAACGTATTTCTCATTAAATGTTGACTGACATCTGCGTCGACTCGTAATATGTTCTCGTTTAAAAAATTAACGCATTTTATTGGGTAGTTAGTTTCCAATATGAAAATGGTGGTAGAAGCTCAACAGCTCAAGCTAAGTGTCTTATTGAATTCATTCCTACGTAGAATGTAACTCGAGTCTTAGGAAGAGAATATGTAATTGCTGAATGAATAAAGAGAATATAAAGGCCGAGTCTGCAAATTTTGATACTCATTAAACATCCCAAATATGGTAGGGTCAAAATATGAGACCAAAATATGTCTTCACTGTACCAGATCATATTTTGTACAATCGATTCCATTTCCAGCGTGAGCAGCAATTTTGAGGATCTCGAGTAACATTTCCCTGCCTGAGCACCTCCATTACCGAGCCCATGTAGAGTGCACGCGCTGGAGGCTGCGGCCTGGTCCCTCAGCGAGCGGCGGCCCCCTGTCGAGAGCCTGACGCCCCGCCGCGCCTTCTTTTTTACGCCAACCGACCAGCGTTTCGTCTGCCCGACCACGGATCCTTTTCAGATAATTACATTTTTTTGAGGAGTGGAAAGAGGTCCATGGGAGCCTTCAATAACCATTCTCAGGAGGAAATTACCTGTTTTCTCGGGGACATAATTATCTCCGGACGTACTTGGGACACAAAATTTATGGAGAAGTTTGGACACTCTCGCGAAGACGGCGCGTGTAATTATTCGGATTCAAGGAGCGCTGGTCGAGGGTGAAAATTGCGGTCCGGACCGACAGCTTTTGTCGGACCCACTGAGGAAGTTGTCACGTAACAACAAGGCTCAGTCATGTCAGCTCTCAAAATTTTGTAATAATTTGAACGTTACAGTCAGTGCCCTAGGAGTGCCCTATCTCCGACGAAAGGAAGTACAGAGCCACAAAGTTCCAGGATAAAGGCGTCCGTAGCCTATCTGGCTGGCTTAGAAATTATCCCATAGGCACACAAATAATTACAAAATACTGAGCGGACACGCACGCATTCATTTCACTTCCAAGTGCGAAACGTGGCCAGTATACGAGCGCATTTTGGAAACACAGACGGAGAGGTATAGCTTTTCTGTTATTTTTTACGACTTCCTATGTGCCTTTGAATAGATTTGATCAGTTAGTTTAAGCCTGTCTGACCACAACGAAGGTTAGAGTCATGGGAACGGGGAATCTATACACAAGGTGAGTTTCCACACAAAATACCGCGCACATAGAAACAACAAGTTTGAAAGCAAGTTTATGAAACAATATGAAAGTTAAAGAATAATGTAGTAAAACGCTGATAAACAAAACGACAGCGAACCGAAAAAAGTCCGTAACAATTATATTCCAACGAAAGGAAGGCATACCTAACTTTCAGCTGAGGACCCTACATCTTTTCCCTGGGAGCGCTAATTCACATAGATACAATAGTTGTACAGTGCATACCCTTGAGGAGTTTTTGTGCCTCGCATCACATAAAGTTAGACCGCGACCAATATTGTGCAACACTGTGAAGTGCGTGCGAGCTTAGAATTGAGAAAAGGAATCAAACTTGACTGTCTCCGTGTTATTTAATTTAGGCTTTGGAGCACAGTACAAAGAAAACGCGACGTTCAACTCAATTTCAATTCACTTACTAATAGGAACGGTGAGATATACCAGCTATAAAATGCTTTGATGAAGTGCTCCTCGTATAAACAATACAGAGGTGCATCACTGACGAAAAAACTAAAATGCATCTTACTTTCAGATGTGAATACTTCAATATGCAGGAACTAAAATTTGAATAGATTAACAAATTTTCAGTGTTACAAAAATACATTTATTTCTACATATGTTGGAAAATGGGTCATAGTAAAACTTAGATAACTCCGAAAAGATTTTCACGGTTCATAATACCTTTGTTATATTCTGCCTCGTCCCTCACTAAACCTGAATAATTAGAGACGCTGCCCGGCTCTGACATTAGAGACGAAATTCAGTCGAGATGGATGCAATCTTTTCGCCCGTTGAGAAATCGGGGATAGCGTTGGTAATAGAGAGGTGTTTCATAATTTTAGTCATATTCTAAATGGAGATAATGCTCCCCAAAAATTCTTAGCAATACGTAGCCAACCTATTTGAGGTAAGTTAACTACTTTTTTATTATTTTTTCGTAAAAGCATGACATGATAATGTCTACACACATTTCATGAATGTTACAGAAATGGCAAAATTCTTAAAAATCCATCTCTGCAGTAAAAATTACACACAATTTAATATATCTAAAAATTTAATGACACACAGCAGAATAACATCATCACGTCACAAATGACATTTGGGCGTCTATAACGGAAACTGTGTTCAAAACACCCGTGAGCCCCGCAATATAATTGGACTCGGCCGACCAGAGCGCGGATATTCCTGACAGACGGACGTACACCCGGCCTTCGCCTCCCATTACGCGTCCAATGTTACTCATTTGCTGGTGATACGAAGTCGACAGGGCGCCGTTTTTGACGCAATTAAGGCTCCTGTGAACGAACGCATGCGTCCCTGTGATACAACTCTCGCACCCGCAATTACTAGCACTAAAATTGCTTCAAGCACCGAATCATCATTCCTAAAATCAATTGATCGTCAATCTATAACAATTAGCAATGGAGTCAAAATGACCCTAAGGACAGAAATTTTCTGAACGCAGTGAACGAACTACGAGAATCATTTTTCTACGTCGCCTTCGTCTGGTACAAAAAATTTCTAAGTGGACTCTAGAAGTGAAGCTACTCGCAAGACGATCGTTTGCGTCGCCCACTGAACTTCTTTTGTTCAGCCATTCGTGTGGTTCAAGTGAAACAATCGGATGCAAATCATTGCGTTACAACTGCAACGCAAACGAGATGATGTAAATTATCGGAATCAAAGAGAACAGTTCAATTGCCTCATAATTAAACCGCAAAACGTAAGGGAAGTGAAGCCCTTAGATACCGTATTTTATAAATACATGACATAATTAGGTAAATCGACTAACTTTGGTCAAATAGTTTGGGTGCAGTCTCGGCGGGGAGCATCACATCAATTAAACGTCTTGGGGAAACTCAGACTCGTCCCTGACTATATTAGTTTCATTGTTAAAACCCAGGCATCGCTCTATCAGTCATCCATCTGCAGTGAAACGAAAGGACCTTAAAGTGCAAAGGAATATGATTTCGCATCATTGGGGTGAAAACTTTGAAATATATCAAAAACTGTTGCCTACTTTTCCCCAGAGTGACAAATGCTAATAACTCAAACGCAAAATTGCCACAATAAAATATCGAATATAATTGCAAGCCCAGCTAAACTTTCTCTTGAAAAATACTGAGATGGACAGAATAGGACGCAGCCACGCGCGCCAGAAGCAGCGCGAACTCTCTCTCAGGCGCATGAATTAGGCACACAAAGAGCATTATGATAAAATCGAACACCCTTCCAGAGTGCTCGGCCGCGATCGGTGATTATACAGCAATAAAGTGAGCACAAAATTGACAGGCGCAACCCTAAGCGCGCAGAGCCGCGTCTGGCAGGGCCTAGTTATGAACTTACTGAGCAGATAAAACTTAAATTATGGACAAGTGGTAGCAAAGAATACAATGCAGCCCGTGCCCAAACAAGGAAATGTACGTGTGCAAGTTGGTAGCTAGCGGGGATGCCAGACCGAAGCCTTATCGACTCATGAAATCAACCTAATAAAGCCGTTCATAAAATTGCACCTACAGATTAATTTTAGATTTTATAAACCGTTGGTGAAAATTCGATCTTAGCCAATAATGGAAGTTTTTAGGGGATGGAGAAAGTGTTGCAGAGACGTAAAGTTAGGCTCACTACACAGCAGCGCGTTGGAACAGTCGTTGAGTTCAGTTGCGCGAACGCTGACGAATAGGGTGGCACCTGCACAACTCGCAATAAAAAAGGATAAAACTGAATCGAACCTCAAAGCATTTAATTTGGCTCAATAAATTGGAAGCGGAGTCGCCGCTGGCCATCCAGACTCGCTCGTGTGAAAGATGCTCTTTCAATCACAGTCGCGAGCAAGTCTTTTGAAAAGTTGGGTTTCATCAGTAGCGCAGAGGTAATGGTCGTAAATTATTAAATTATTGCAGTTTAAAATGGATAATCTACGCTACAATGGCGATGTATAAGGTCGGCTGTTGGATGTTCAGAAGCAACTAAGCCCCTGGCTCGTAGAGATCCGCACACGATCGCTTACGGCCGCACCAATTGCACAGCCACAAGACGCATGAGGGAGCACAACGTTACTGCGCTGCGCTCTGGTGTTTGCAGAGTACAAAATGTGAAGTATAGAAATTATTTCCACTGTACTGCTGTATGAGAACGTAAATATGCTTTAAAATCGTAAATGTGATTGATATTATTTCTCCTTTACTCTTATTTTGGTGCAAGAGCAAGAATAGTGTCCGACCACATCGGACTTGAGTAGCAGCCCGATGATGGAGCACTTAGCTCGTTTTCGTTGCTACGTTCTATGTTATTCTGTCGTGAGCAGAACACAAAATAAAGAACTTTTTTACACAGTCACTGCATATTATGCTTTAAATTTTCTTTTAAATATTGTGTACGCAGTAGATATTAATTTCAGTCCTAAGCTGATCATTGTTCAAGGTTTGCTAACAGTTCGATTTTACGTTCTTTTACGTTCGTAAGAGAAAGTCGATCATTACGAAACATATAAAAGGAAGCTTTTCATTACATTATTTCGGGAAACAGCGAGGAATTCATTATCACGCAAACATGGCTTAAATGCCATGAAAACACTTACGAAATAAGTAAAATTTTCTTCACTTCTCCGGTTACATTAGCGCTAAACTCAACCCACGTAAATGAGTTCAAGAGCAGGAAAAAATGAGAGCGTTAAGTGCTCCACTTCAAGACAGAGCTGTAATTAAATGGGAGCTTAGGTGGTCTGGATAGCCTTCGGATTAACTTTACGACATGACACGTGCAATATTTCGAGTTTTTAATGCAAGACTAACAAGATCCAGAAACGGGTTCTTAATGCTTCCAGAGACTAAAGTTCTTCAATCAGTTCAACCACAAAACTTCATCTAATTTTTCATATTTCGAAACCAAACACGTGAAGTTACAGTAAAAAATTATGTTCGGTTTTACTCAAACAGAATGTCATCGCCTGAAAAGAAGTAGGTAGCATCTCAACGGGCTGAAAAATTTATCAGCGGTTTAGTAAACGCACTCTAGTACTTCCCAAAGAAAAGTGCGTCAACAAATCCAGCAATTTTGGGAATGAGTTTTGGTAAAATTCGTCGCATTTGTGTTTCTGTATAGCGGTGCAAATTTCACGTAACGTTTATTGAACTACATACTCAGTAAAGAACTTCATTGTTCTTTGGGTGCGTAGAGGTTAATTTAAAAAGCGTTGGCAGTTTCAGTAACAAAATTGCAATAATATTTAAAATCGAATTCTACACACATGATTAAAATTATACTCTCCAATTAAACGTATTATACAATTTAACAAACTTTGAATTCAAGCAATATTGAAACATATCAAACACATTGAATCGGTTGAGGAATTACCGCACGTTATAAAGTAAACTACAAAGGACCCGCAGAAAGGAAATTTAGAATTTCACCGAATCATTAGTCCTAATTGTGTGTACTTCTCCGTGGAGTGGCATCAAATGAGGAGACAGGAGCGCGTACCGACTCAGTATTGAAATACAACGACGGGCTCACCGCACACGCAGGAGCTCCGCTACACTCTCATGCATCACCGATCAATGCGCCCGGAAGCACGGGAAATGAATTAATTTTTAGTTTCAATTAACTGAATAAAACATTTAAAACTGCAGGAGTAGAAAAATTCATCTTCAATGTAATTATCATTTTCCCAAATCAGATGACAATTTGACACAGATGTCAGCAAGGGAAAAGTCTCTTCGATTCAAACTACCTACAAATTCTATCGCGTAATGTTATTATTCGAGAATGTTGAAACTCAAAACGATGATAGCAATTTATTATCATATCAATCATCTATTTTTTATTTTGTTTGAACTCCAATTTAGAAGAAAAATAAGCATTTTATCTTCCAATAGAGCAGAGCAATCAAATGACGCACAACGTATAACATTTCAATTTATTTTTTACATGAACTCCTCGATAAACCAATGATTCTTTTACGTAATTTATGTATTGTGCACATAAACAATAATACTGTGCATTTTCAGTTACATAGTTCATTCAGCAAAGCGCTAATTTTCAACACCTTGCAAAAAAGAAAATAAACATTCTGAAAAATTCAGAATCGACAATGCGGAAATGAGAAGAGCGCTAAACAAGATTTAGGATGAGCACTTTGTAATTGAACAACCGATATATATTCGACACGCTCGTGTTTTATGGGGGAATAATGTATATCGGCAAAATGTGATGTGTAGCCATAGCAACTTACTTCAGCTCCTATTGTTTCGACGACAAAGCGCGACAGGTGAGAAGCTCCAAATAAAAACAGAACAAATAACACATAACCCAGTATCGCACATCGCAAACGCAACCATTCCATTTCATTCCATCTCATAAAGATGCAAAAGCTGATCGAATGCCCCGCCAAACAAATTTCAGCTAATAAGATCAGTTGGAACAAGTTCGTAAAAGGCTTTGGAGGCCATTAACTTGAGGGTATTCGCTTCAAGTTAGCCATTACAGCAACACTTGCGGGGCATCCGCTTCTTTATGGACCAGGAGATGTTATTCGATGCGGATGAGAACGTGATAATGCAGCTCGTCCGCTTCTAGACCACGGCTGCAGCCAAATGTGTTATGTTGCAGCTCATCTGCTGCTAGATCACAGAAGTAACCAAACATGTTGAGGCTGTCTGTGCGCTGCTTCATCACGGCAGCAATGGAACGCTCTATGGCAACGCAGTTGCTGCCAGATCACTGCGTAAAGTTGCAACTTATATTAGTTACGAATTCCTGACGAACCCGACTACAATAAAATTGTGCTGCTTTTATACAAACACGGATCACGAATCCACAATTTCCATTGGACGAAATGGCAACCTAAGGAGGCATATCGCTCATAAATATTTTTGGCCTTACTCGTTCAGCTTCATTGCACAAAATCAGTACAAAAAAATTGAACGTTCTTAACTCATCTTCAAAGTGCTGCTAGGTACAAGATTTAATTAGGCTGAACGATAAGAAACACAGCCGTTCCCCTATATGAGTGCGGGTAAAATGGAGAAATGAATAAAATTTCGTTGGATGCTATAGTTTTATACATCATGACAAGTAAAGCTTTACATTATTTCCACGATTGAAAGAACTGAATATATTGAACAAGCAGCTATATAAATTTTCACAGTAAACTAATAGGTGCGTTCCAAGACGGGCTTAACCCCCTAGAGTCCGGACTTATTGACAACTGTCACCACAGATGCCGACACCATCAGGTACAACAGCAAGGTACGAGGTTCTCAGCGTCGCAGGGAAAGCGGATCTAGGATCCTAAACATGCTCGAAGCCAACGCCTTCAAAGATGTCATTAAATTGGGTGACCGGTTCAATGAAGTATTAGATAAGAAATGAAAACTCTAATCACGTCATATGAGGAATACAAAAACCTTAGACAAAAATATGCCAAAAGGTAGTAAGAATCGCAGGTTAGTCAATAGATAAAGAGACATAATGCAGTAGATCATGGGATAGTCTCTGTCTCAAATTTATAACATACCATATCTTTCTGAAAACTAATTCTATAAAACTGGCATGCGAATTATCTAGTTGGTAATAACAGCCGGTTATTCATGTTCATTAACCATGTTCTTAAAAATTTACTATTTTGCAATACCCCTTTTAACTAAAAAGCAAATAGTTTTAAAAATGACGTGAATCTCATGCTAAAATTTCGAAGTTTGACCGCATGAAAACGGAAACTTAATCTTATACTTCAGACGCTTATTAAAAATTTTTACGTTTGTATCATCCCCATATTGAAATATATTGTAATAACTAATTACGCTTTGTAACTAAGGGTATACCAGGAATTAACACTTTGACCGCAACGTGCTTCACCGGTGGCCACGGAAGGGATTTTCATAATGCTGCTGACCGACCAGTAGTCACAAACTCAATTTTCATAAATACTGAATTAAAGCTAAATGAAGGCGCGATCCAGATAATGTTAGCTATTTTAAAAATTGCATACTACAACTACCTTTAAATTTTAGTTGAATATTGATCTTCAGTTTAACTAATAGCGGTCGAAGTGTTAAAATACCCAGTGAACTTGGAAATAACACTTGACCTCCACCTGCAATGATCGTAAGTCTAGCCCCGTAAACACATATTACCGAGCTTACACAGCTTAACTCCAAGAACCCTGAGCACCATTTTAATGAAATTTCAAAATCAACCTCGAAATAATCTCTCCTAGGCTCTCCGGTCAGGAGATTAAACGATTTATTTTTCGTAATTTTAAAGCGCGGACCCAAAGGCCACCACTGAGGTATCTTTAGATTATCGTACAGTTCCAGGAAGCCACGACTGGCGCGTATTGGAATTGCGCACACTGCAACCCCACTCTACCTAGCTGAAGCGCCATGCATCAGACACTGGCATGTCCCCAAACGACCAAACCGAGCGGTTTGGCATGACGTCATGTAGCGAAAACGAAACAAACCCAACTCTATATAAGCATTCGTTAGTCATTGTTTAACGCATGATGATTTCAATAGAATGGAATGCAACAGGAACGAGCGGAGTGGGGTGTTCTTATAACTATCCAAGTTCTATGCCGTCAAACACACTCAGGCATCCGATTGAGTAGAGGAGAAGAAGCGACTGAATACAGTAAGCAAACACTTGAGTTGTAGTGTAGAAGGGGTAAGTAGAAGTAACTAAGAAGGTCAAAGAAATTTAGGATTACTGCCAAAAGTGACCTGTGGCCACCAATACTACCATTCTGCAGAGAAAGAAAAAGCCTGTCAAGAGCACGTAACAGTCACCCAATACTTTAAACATAAGAAATCGGTCGTTTGACTCACGATTGGACAGTCGTTTTTCTGTTTCGTAAAATTAGAATAGTTCCATGTTCATTACTTTCACGCCCTTTATAGCTATTTCTAAATGAAGCATAAACTGTCAGTGGCAAATCCAATATGTGTACGAAAAACAGGGTCTGATACTGCTGAGTAAGTTACGCAAGTATGTTTTCCATTTTTTCAGCCTGTTCTCTATGGAGTTTCAGTTTAATCGCGAGTTAAGATTTCGGAATATTGAACGATTCACGGCAAAGCAATGATCAAAAGATATTTGAACTTGCTCATTTGCAAACACGACTTCATTTTTACGACAGCTAGTTAGAAATTTACACAATTCCAATTGGAAAGAAATTTAGGGTCTGAAGTGTCGGAAAATGTTTATGATATTTTTTCGCGATAATTACCAGTTTGAACACTAGCTAGTGCGGAAAAGTGTCGGGAACTGATATCGATGAAGTGATTAAGATATTTACAAGTCTCGGCTAGATGAGCTGGTAACCTTTGTTCTAGGGAAATGAGTCGAAGCCGTAGAAGAAGCATTTCATTGCTGAGGTTACGGTCTTAGGAAGGAGTCAGCGATAGCAACACAAATGATTTCTTAGTAGCTGTACTGCTTCAGCGCGTGTAGTGAAATGTCGATTAAAGTTCCAGCGAACATTGAACATTACAGAGCAGTTGCTGACGTTGAGGCTCAGGTTTCAGTCCATTACAGAAATCGGTTGAGGTCTGTTCGAATAGTTACGCTGCCTTCTCGGCGTACGCCCTTCTGCAATTTTATCCCATCTGTGATCTGGTTAATTTTGTTTAGATGATTTCAAAGTCCTGGTTGTTGATGTGGACGAGGAAGATGAGCAGGCTTAAAACTTGGAGACGTTGTGGTTTGTCGAGTCCAGAGGCAAAATTGCTCACGAATAAAATTGTCATTACTCGTTCCTACAACTAGTGAGTTAATTTCGTGTAAATCGAAAGTATCATAGTTCTAAACACCACAGGCTACCATTATTTTTTGTGGAAACCTGATCAAAAGCAACTTAGAAGACAATCGCTTGCAAATGTGTAAGTAAATCCAGAAGAGGGACCCGCCAAAAAAAAAGCGTTCCGAAGAGAGGGAGGAAAGCACCTTTTAGTATGAAGATAAGGGAACTCGGAATGTATGGAGAAGGGGCATAGAAACAGTAAATTGAGAAAAAAGTTCATGAAAAAGATAAAAGTTGAAGAAGAAAGTAGTAGCTGCTGAAAAACAGGACAGCAATGAACCGAAAAAAGGGGATCCTTAAAAATAACAAAAAATATTTCATTTTAACAAAACGAAGGCCTACCTAACTCTCAGCTCGGGCCCTCCCATATTTTCAGGGCCGACACAGTTACATTTTTTTCAGTTATATTTTTTCGCTTAGAGAAAAATGACAGGAAATAGCGCATTAATTCAAAGAGGAAAATGCTTAGCAGTTGGGTGAGGAAGTCATTTTACTTTGATGAACCTGAGCCCTTATTCAGAAATTTGCAGCATATCCGGCAAATCGTGCAACAGTATTCTAAAAAAACTGCGGTGGCGACGTTGTTCAATTTGCATCTAAGTGTTTTCATCAAGTGACGGCGACTTCCGTAGCATTCGATATGAAGTTTTATCGAAACGCAAATTAGAAAATGATAATTCCGTTTACAAAAAACTTCGCGACGAAAGCAGTTTCGTTTCCAACAAACATCGTCGACTGCAGCAAAAATTCAGCAACAAAGGGCCCGATAGCAGCCTCATAAATCGCATTAAATGAAGGCGTCGTTAATAACAGCAATCAACATTGGATATTGCAATGGAGTGCAGCAAGTCGCACGTAAGCAGCATAATAAAATAATAAACTCCACGAGGATCGCCACAACACTTGCATTAGCTACACAACACTGTAATACGATCCAATAAAAATTCCGAGTGCATCAACCGACGGAGGGTAAATTTTGCGATAATGCGCCGGCTGATATCAATGTGGGACTTCAATTAGCCTTCATATTATTATTCTCTGCCCAAATAAATATACCAGCAGTAATTACGTGAAGTTTAAATGACTATATTTGCAGTGCAATAAACATTTTATAATTCGTGATGTCAGATAATCCATTTCAATATATATTAACTTGTTTGGCGATCGCTAGCTTCAGCCACAAATTTTCTGAACGTTGTTCTCATGGTGAGACCAAAAGTTTGAGAGTATGTTTATTTAGGAAACATGTGATACTCAGTACTCAGACCGACAGGTTTAACCCAAAAATATAAAAGAAAATTCCACATCAAAGAAATTGAAAAAAATATTTGCAGGGTATGAACAAGGGAACGTAATGACAATTTTAACAGCAATGGCATTAATTTTGTATCGATGACTTGCACAAAATCGTGTTTCGTCAAAATGCACCACAACTATTTTTAAATTTGAACATATTTGTGTAGAAAATTAGGTACTCAATCTTCAATGGTTCCATGTTCGTATGCTTGGAAGTTTTTCCGGAGCTCGACAATGCATTCGAATTACTTCGAATTTTCATCACAGATTTTTAAATGGATTTTATTCAGGATTTTTCGAAGATCATGGATTAAGTGCAATTATATTTTTCTGAAGCCGTGCAGCCGCAGATTTAGACAAATGCTTTGAGTCAGTTTCGTACGGGAATTGAAAGTGTTGGATGAGTTAACGATTTTTCGCCGATAATTTGAGACTTATTACTCAGTATCTTAAAATTTTCAATAGATTTCAGAACCTCTTATATTGCAAATGATTTACTGGTCACACATCAGCTAACACAGCACCAACACATCATGTAACCTCTACCATATTCACAGACTGGCAGTGTGCTCTTAGAGTCCTTGGGAGAGAAGCCTCGCCTTTGTCAAATATCTACATCATTCTTCCGAAGAATTCCATTTTTGTTGCAGCACTTCATAAAACTCATTTCTCAAACGCAATTTTCTTTGTCCAAGAAAGTTTCGGCAAGATTTAAGCGTGCTGGCGGGTGTTGTAGCGTATCAAGAGGGCTTCGCCGCGCTCTGTGTTTATGAAAGCTATTTGTATTTTAATTTACACGACGTTCAATTTTATGAGCATTTACGCATATTTTTCTCCGCATCCAAGTCTGCAGCGCTGTATTTTCATCACAATTCTTGGGTTCACTGTAACCTCGCGACATAGCCTACTTGCACCTCATGGGAACATTTTCGACGCCTTTCCACGTTAAGGAAAAGTAGGGGTAAATCTATATATTTTTAAGAGCTGAAGGCTTTAAAACGAAAATTATACACAACACGAGTTCTTAGTGGTGCTCATGTCAAGTTCATTAAAGTGAATCTACCAGTGCGAACACAGAATTTCAAATTCGCTTTTTGCACTAACCGCACGAAGACGCTGCAATTCCCCAAAAAATTTCAATTTTAAGAATGACTAAAAATTATTGAACATTGGAGGGTGTAAAATTATTTCGCTGCCAGGTGATGGTGCGGTGATACGTGCGGTGTGCAGAGAGCACCAGACATGCAGACACAACACAGGAGGTGTGTAGCGTGCAGAGAGCACCAGACATGCAGACACAACACAGGAGGTGTGCAGCGTGCAGAGAGCACCAGACATGCAGACACAACACAGGAGGTCTGCAGCGTGCAGAGAGCACCAGACATGCAGACACAACACAGGAGGTGTGCAGCGTGCAGAAAGCACCAGATATGCAGGCACAACACAGGTGTGCAGCGTGCAGAGAGCACCAGACATGCAGACACAACACAGGAGGTCTGCAGCGTGCAGAGAGCACCAGACATGCAGACACAACACAGGAGGTCTGCAGCGTGCAGAGAGCACCAGATATGCAGGCACAACACAGGTGTGCAGCGTGCAGAGAGCACCAGACATGCAGACACAACTCAGGAGGTCTGCAGCGTGCAGAGAGCACCAGACATGCAGACACAACACAGGAGGTCTGCAGCGTGCAGAGAGCACCAGATATGCAGGCACAACACAGGTGTGCAGCGTGCAGAGAGCACCAGACATGCAGGCACAACACAGGAGGTGTGCAGCGTGCAGTGCAGAGGGAGCCCAGATATGCGTGATAAGCAGCACTCCGTCCAGCTAAAGCGAGAGCCCGGGTCGGGCTTTGCTGCGGCGCATCGTAATGCCATCCCGAGCCTGCCTGCCTCCAGTGCTTTAGTAACCTCATAACAAGGCCCTAGACGATGCTATCGCTGGCTCCCGCCGCACCTGACGGCTGCATATGTGCTGCTCAGATGAGCGGGTACTTTATTTATACAGAAAGCTGGCGAATAAATCATGGGCTGGTTCAGTGTACTCGACAAACGCAAGTGCAATAATAACAATTGATTGTCTGCAGCTAATGAGTTCAGTCGAATGTTGATGGATGTATGTGTATGCTCTGCTTGCTCTCGCATGGACAAAAATAAAATATTTTCATTGTATTGGAGAACCGGGAGGCACCTAGTCTGAAAGTGGCGTTCAGACCAATAAAATCAACTTCCAATTATACGGAGAGAGAAGAATAAAGGTAAAAACTGCTCGAACAGGAGTTCGCCAACATGAAACGTAAGCCACCTCCCTGAAAGAAGTGGAGAAAAGGAAATAATTGGGTCTGCCTACTCGTAACTTCAAAACCAAAACTGAAAAAGTTAGAGCTATAGAAGCGAAGGTACATGTTTGCATGTGCAGTACATACGCTAAAGACACAAAGACACAACACATGTGTCGCATGCAGCCAAACATTTGCAGTTCGCATCAGGGCAGTTCGGACCCGAGCGTCCGTAGCCTGCTCTGTTTACTGGCGTAACCGTAAATTCAAGCAAAAGCTGGCCACACATTGCCATTCGAGGATATGCAGGCTTATTACATCGATGTAGTACAAAAATGAAACTTTAGAATTTGATTACTATTGAAAATGAAATACAAACTTGATTCCGAATGGTACATTCTGTTACAAATTTAGCAGTCCGAGCTTAAACGAACACTCGACTCGCTAAACCTTTTGCATGCGATCTAATTTGTTGCGCAAAAAGTTCACAAACTATTTAATCTTTTGGTGTATAATTTTTTACTATGAGACTCCAATAAATTTGTCCAGCACAAAGTTATAAGCGTCTCTCATAAAATGCCACAAGAGTCGAAATAATGTAACACGAGGGGACGTAATTAAAATACTTTTATCTGAACCAGAAGTGTTTACGAGCATTTATTTACGCGAATGATTAATTCAATTGATCATCGAGTGCGCTATTCAGGCAAAAGTCTTGTATTTTAGAGTTTTTTTCATAGCAGGGTTTTGAACATCTAGTACTTAGCGTGAAAATGACACTGTCGTGCACAAGTAATGTTGAATAATTTTAGCGTAAAAATTGGACGGTCCTTGATAAAACAGTATTCATAACAGTAACATGACTATGAAAACCCTCCTTATCTGTGGACCTAAATGGCTCGGTGACTTCTACGGCAATGAAAAGAAACGGCTTGAAATTTTAGTAAATGTGCTAACATACAAATCGAAATGGCTCACTGAACGAATCAAGAAAACAAATTCATGGTCCTGAATCCAAGCCGACACACATAGCCTTTCAATTAAAATTCTCAGTTACAAAAGCATAGTTCCAAGGACGAAATACAGCTGAGTGTACTTTTGTGAATGCAATTCAGAGTAATTGGATGGTATGATCGAGAACGAGGTGCACTGCTAGAGTATCATAGCGAAGGACATGCTTTTTACTCACGTAACTTACTCTTAATTTTAACACCGCGATTCTTTAATGATTCATATGTGACCTGCTAACGGTTCTGCACGTAAGTCATGGCAACTTTATACGTGGAGACAAACTAACTCCGAACTCCGACGCAAAGGTCGATTTGGATACAGCTATACCTGTTGATTTGATAACTGTTATGCTATTCGAACACAACAATAAAAAATTGTTTCCGAGCGAACGAGGGGGCCCAGCTGAAATAAACTCGACTATAGTTGCTGACTTCATGAACCTTTTATTCCTTGTTACAGAAATTCACAATTCGGAGCTCAATGTATTGAAACAATGCATTGAAAGCGTCAGAACTAATTAAAGCGATCGTAAAATTTTATTTTGCTCACTTTACACACCTTATCTAATTGGAAATGAGTGCTGAAGAGTTATTGGTCGAACTGGGGGCTTTCCTTTAAATTTACAAATAAATATACACTAAAACTGGAGAGAACAAAGGTATAATGGACGGGAAAACCGTTATTTGCAACTTAAGACCTTTGAAGGAATTCATTCTATAAAAAATACCGCATTCACTTTACTGCATCTTAAGCTTTTGGATAGAGTGATACCAGAACCAAGCATTGCAACAAAAGAAATAAAAAGTAATGTTCATGATGGGTGCACGACCCATTTTAAAGTTTTAAGAAATTCAAACTCACTCACAAAACACAATTGTTTCATATATACTTTTGAACAGGAGCTATGCTCATGAAAGATACCTGGATATTTACATTAAAAAAACGGAAAATGCGAAGTAAACTGCATGTTCACGTTACGTTCAATATTTCGTTTCTGATCAGAGGATGGCACCAGCTAAGTAACAATCACTATCATGTTAAAAAACGTAACTTAAACATTGAATCCCCTCCAATAGAAGATGTATTGATTCCCCTTTCAGTTTTATTGTGTAACGAATTAATAACCTCCACTCAAATACGATACATTGATTCAAATGATTTCGAAGGCAAATGGGCTGAATTAAGTTTTAACTCAAATAACTTTACATTGAGAAAAGTTGGAACTCATGGTTCATTGCAATGGATGGCTTCAATAGGCCTGAACATTCAAACGTCTGTACATGCATCGATGAAACCATTTTCTTGCACTGCCTTCTTATGTCAGGTCTATAATAACTACCAACACTAAGCATATTAGATTGAGCCAAGTCTGAGTATGAAGCGATTCACGGATAGTTCTTGCATTCTTACAACCGACACTGTTAACACTATGCAAATCGTACACTAGACTCAAAGAAAGCAATCTTCACTCAAACCCAGAAGGAAACAAAACAGCGCTGGTGCGCTCTTTGTTCTCATGAAGCGCTATGACCTTCTTAATAAAAGGATTATAACACTTTTCGCATGGGGACTTTCACCGCGAAAGATTTCGATAGCAGACCCTTCGGTGCGGTTGAGTCACTGCGCTTGATGAGGCCACAGCAGGGCACGCAAAAAATTCAGATGCAGCGATAACGAGCAGTTGTGACCACAAAATTATGAAACAAGAAGCAGCATATACGTTGCTGATCAAATGTGTCGCTGAGCTCGCAAATATGAGCTAAGCCGTTGTTCGTCTGCCGATCCGAAACAAAATCTTTTATCATTTCGAAGCATAAATTGAAATCTTCGAACGAGAAGAATAGAGTCACATGGGACGAGTCGTTGCAGCTAGATTATTTCAGCCAAATTAGGCGCAGTTTCTCATTCATCACACATTGGGAAAAAACGAATATGATCGGTCAAGCGTACTCGGGAGCGATAAATTAGGCTTCCTGAAAGGGCAACTGAACTAAAATGGCGGAGGGCAGCCATTAAAATATAGGATCTTAATTGGCCGTGCAGTTTAGGGCAGCGATTTTCAGCTCAGGGTGCTCTTGCTGGGTGCTGAATTATCGCGGAAATACGTACTTTGTCACTAAAATATGTAAGGTTAAAAGCCTCAAATTATTGGCTAAATTTGTCGGAACAATAATTCGTTATTACTCAGAATTTAGGAAGAGCAAAAGTGCTCATTTAGGAAGAAGCAGTTGACAAAGAGTTCGCAGTAAAATGAAAACAACAAAAGAACCGAAAATAGCAACAGCAGTCCGTAAATTTTTCCTCGGACTGAACATCCTTGTCCTAAAAAGTTTTTCTTTTAAAAAGTGTTTAGAATTTTATTCTATTGCTCCGAACACTCGGCTTGAAAAATAGGACATTTTTCCAGGCGAATGTAGTGAGGAGAGACCGTGGTACAAGCTCTCGTTGATGAAGTCTCACGGGACAAAAACAGCGCGACTCTCCAGCAAATGTAAGCTTATATCGTGCTACTTCAAGTCAATATTATCGTGAGCGTTAACGATTTTTGAGGATTATCTTATATCTTACCAGATTTTGACGGGAATCCCTATTAACGAGTTACATGCGAAATGCCCCTCCGCTCCTTCTGGGAAAAAACGCAAAATATATTTTAATTCATATCAAATTTCTACCCTAATGTGTTCTTTGACGTTCACTGCCGAGTAGCAGTTCTTCGTTATAACGTCGGTGACAGTCTGATGGGAGTACGCGTTTAATGACGGTCTTTTTAACCATGTTAATATGAGTAAAACCTCAAACAACAAAGAAGTAACTCCTCAATTTCCCGTTTATGGCCTCATTAGTTAACGAGAATTTTATCCGACTTCAGCATAACTTGCATTTCAAAAGTTGATGGTTTCTACGCATGCTCTCTCTAGATAACAAGATCTTTTTTCCTCGTCATAGGTGCTGGCATCGCTCCTTCGTTATCGGCTTCGCACGACTCGCTTCACGATGAGCGCATTAACGAAAATCGATCATTCACAATGGCTATATTGCTCCAGATGCTCACTGAGATTTTATGTCCTGAAATTATTTAATTTTCACTACTTTTCACGCATTTCCTTTCATCACAGGTGTTTTGATGATTTTTCACAGCTATTTTTATACCAACACAAAATTTATGCAAAAAATAAAAACTACCGTAGACATAATGCACATTAAGACAGGAAAAATGTTTCTTTCGAATTAACGTAATTTCTACGAGCATCATTAGGTTATTAAATTTCACCAATTTTTGCCTCAAATTCGTACCCTGTCAAAAGAGGCAGTGCTCTGGCCATGGCCGTGATCGACAGAGCCATGCAGGATCTCCCTACTTGGCAGTTTCTGACTTCCTGTACAAACGGTGTGATCCGGCAGCTCTTCCCTACAATCACACATCGATTGGTGCCCAGGCTGGAAGGCTTCTCTCAACAACAATGACGGGCTTTTTGCTGTCGCGGCAGAACAGTCAGCCTTCGCGATTTATTGCCAGTTAGTTGATCGTGGTACCAGAAGCCAGAAGCATTTAAAACTCAATGCAGTTCACTAACCGAACATGCTTATTGACTTAAGAACAAAGAAACTGCAAGGTCATGGTGATTAAAATCCATTTAAAAAAAGAGTTATTGAAGACTAAATAAGTAATTGGTGTCAAGAGAAATTCATAGCCTTTACTTTTTGTGACTGAAGTCCAAGTAGAGTTCACACAATTTTGCTGAAAAGATTTAAGCTGCAAAAAGTGGTTCAATAAAAACTTTTAAATCCCTCCAAGCGAATTCGTTTCACATCTTGAAGAATAAACCGAACACTTCATGCATGAGCGCTCAAATGAGAGCGTAACATGAGCCAAAAATTAAGTCGCAGCAACCCGAGAAGCTCTCTGAAATTGTTACACCCAAATTCTGTGAACCTTTCGTTGGTGCAGTTAAGAAGCGACCACAACAGTATAGACGCGCATGTTGTGTGTATCAAATACATGAACACCGGGCGTGCGTAACGTAAACTTTAAAGAACAACGCCATTGTGGATAGATAAGTCTTTGACCAAGTTTTTGGGAAAAGAAAATTTGAATAACTATAAGCTCAAGTATTTTTACTTGTGTCACCGAAATTTTCCCTGCACCTGGGAAGCTCAACTGCAGACCATTTGCCACTCCAGGATGTAAGAGTAAATAAATCTATAAGAAACGAGGTGAGAAAGGAGAGAGACCAGCTTTCTCCTGGCACCAACCGATGTAAATTTCATGGTGCATGCCTATAAGTGCGCGCTAATAACTGGCACGTCAGGTGAAGAAGAACAATGAGCCCGCCGTTCGAGAAGTTGCATCGCATAATGAACTTAGTAAGAGAGCGTCGCCAGTGACAGTGTGTAATTGACAGGGCATGATTTACAGCAGCACTTGTGACAGGGACAAAAGCTACGCCGGCAACGGTCATTGCTTAATGCACGAAATTAACGACGCAAAATGATCCCCCGCGGGCACCGGTAGACGACCAGAGGACGCTGTGTCTCCTCATTATTTATAGGCGCCATTATCCCAAAGAGCTCCTTAATAAAAGCCCTCCAAATTAACTTCGTTGGAGCGACCCAAGAAGCGTCTCATCTTGTGAGGCAGCCCCGAGAAAATGCCTTCTTCGAAATTCGAGAGGCATGGCAGGCTGAAACGAAGCATCTTGTGTTCTGAAAATACTCGCAAACTTGAAAGGTACACCAGACTAGAAAGCACTACCTCATTAACTGAGGGTCCTTCAAAATTAGATGAGGGTGCATGTAAAAAATACATTCTGTGTAGTGAACTGAAAGGGACAGTGCAGTTTTATTCCGGGATCTAGAATTTCCAGCTGGTTTAATCCGAGAGTACAATCCCATTTCAAAGCACTGTTCCAAAATTACAAATCAGTAATCTAACAAAAGTTAACCACTGAGCTTATTGCGAATACACAACTATTTTACAACAGCTAGCTCCATTTCCATTGCTACGAACCGTGATTCATCATGAAGCTGCAATGTTATTTCAAGTAATAGCGCAAAAGTATTTCACATAGGCACTTACGCACGACTCAGGTGAAGAAGTACGGGTGAGGTTTGAATGGATTAAAAAAAAAAAATGGGCGAGTAAACGAACTAGCATTGCGGGTTGCCGTAAAAATGCTAACTCGTTTGGACCTGCCTTTGTAACTTTGATCGCATTGCCTTTTCTGGAGGCAGTAACTCAAGTAATTCATTTTAGAAACGAGCGAAAATGTTAACTGCCTGAAGAGAGCGAGAGAGTTGATTAATGCGCATAAATTTACTGAATTAGTGAGCCCAAAGAATGACTGTACTATAGAGACTAACTTGAAAGTGTTTGCTCAAGGCGCTGCTGCGAAGTTACACACTCGGGATAAAAAATTTTTGTGAATCAATGCAAGTCGCAGAGAAACTTGTGCGGTAGTGCGCACGTAGATCTGAAAATGATTATTTGTTGTCAGTAAAACTTAACTTCAGCTAATAAACTAATTATTTCTGGCCTTGAAGGTTTTGCCGTATTCTCTTCTCTTAATTCGAACGTAGGTCAGTCGGAGCGTCGTGGACAAGCGCATAGAAGCGTAAAGGGAAGTCTTTCGAAAGAAGGAAACCAAGAAGGAAACAACAGTGCCTGCATGATGTACTGCTCTCCTATTATGAACCCATTCTCTGCTTCCAGCAATCACAGCAATGAGTTAGCCACACCAATCAGTCATGGACTACATAAGTTATTTCCCGAAAGAATGGAAACATAATACATATAAGTCAATGAATTGTTGCAACGTGGTATTATCTAGAGCTCGTTCATTCGTAAATTTACTTCATAAAAAATGGCAGTGAAGTTGATAGTTTCAATTCAAAACAAAATTGTAAGAGGTTCAAGCTGCTGAGAGAAGGCGGGCAAATCTAACACTGATGTATTGAGCGCTCCTCCATTTTTGGTACAGAAAATCGCAATCTACATTTTCTGTGCGTACCCACGACCATAAGACGCCCAATAAACGCCCTTTTCCCTAAATCCTGATGACAGCTAAGTTTAGAAAAAAAAGTGAAACGGTTTTTAACGTTGAAGAAAGAATTGTAAAACGGACAGCTGATGAGAGACAACAAATCCTGACACAGAAGTGCCAGAAAATGAATACAAAATCTCGAGAGCGAAGGTAATCCCCACAAGAGCCTCCAGCCGTACAATCTAAGCTTGGCGGGGTGCATTCCAATCTGTCACTTAAATAAGAAAAAAATTTCGACTGTGATAACCTAGGGACACGGATAAACAGGGACACGCGAAATATACAGACTTAGTGGGAACTTGGTGGTGCAGCGAGAAGAACAAGCTCACTAAGCCGAAACCGACAACTTTATGACGTGATGTTCAAAATCCGAGACGTTGTATCGTGGCCTCACAACGAAAATGTGAATTTATTGAGAGTCAACTCCGGTGACTTAAAAGCTATTATGTCGCTAACATCCTGTGGCACACGTAAAAGTAAATTCTAGGATATAAAGAACCTTCATGCAAATTCAGGGAACTAATGGAATGAATTAATAAAGTTAACGAAAAATAACTTCAACAGAAAAAATATCCCCAAATCCTAGAGCACACAGACGAAAAATACAGAACACTCGGTGCGGGGGGTGCCCAGATGCGGCGGCCGTGTGCGGCTAACGAATGGGTCACAGAGCCGGAAGGCTTACTTACGCAGACAGCACTTGCGATTGATAAGAATCACCATAAAGAGGGAAACTACAATTCGGGAAGCGCTATCAGCTTGTTGGCATCTCGCCCACCGCTAGCCAACATGACTCGCTCTATAAACAAATGTTGTTCCAGTACTTCCAATGCTGTGATAGTTTACTGGAAGTACTGGAGCTGCTGAACCCTGGTGAAGGGTGTTACATAACGTACTTCATGCATCGCTCGCAAAATTGCCGTCAGAGTGACAGAACGGCTAACATTATCTTTTCGTGACTATAGGAAATGATATATGCTCTTCGTCTTCACTACAACGTCAGTCTTTGTAAGGTTAACTTTTCAAAACTGACCTTCAATTAGACAACCCGGTGCGCATAAAGAATCATGGATTATGATATTAAAAAAAATACGTAAGGAAGGCGACTACAATAATAAATTCTATATTTTTCATCGGGGTCAGCAATTTCAAAAGTTTAAATACCTGCTACTCACTTTTCAGAGCAAACTATAATTTTATCAGCATGAAAATATTCTAAATTATTTTTTTGCATCCTACATTGACAGCAGATTGTACAGAAGAGGTTGAGAACAATTATAATGCGTAAGAACGACGCTGTAAGTTGGCTCTGTTGCTAAGAAGTTACTGTAATTTCTACGAGCACAAATCCGAATGAAAAAAAACTGAATAAATACGTCACAATTATATAACAAATGACTCATAATTTAATAGAAAGTTAAAAAGATTCACTTTAATTAAAAAAGAATAGACGAGTCATAAAAATAGAATTAAACTTTCATAAGTGAGGTAATTGAGTTCAGCAAATCATATGGCAAACTTTCTAGGCATAGAAGAGAATCCTATACAGCATCGCTCAAGGGAGGAAAGGTTGAAACATTTTTCGAGAGTCCCGATCTCTAAGAAGATACGGTCTCGGGTCCCATGTCATTTTTAGCAGGGCTTCTAACAAAGACTTATCATTTGATGACATCGCCCGATACAGACCCCTTCCTCCAGTTGCCGCAACCGCCTCTCGGCAAAAGGGTTCCTCAGAAGCTGTTATGACCTCAACTTCTTTTCAAATGTCCATGCCATTTTTTACTGTCTTCGGCCCATGTAAGATAAACTCAAATCTTCAACTGAAGCTGTCATTCTCACCTTGGCTGCTGTTACTACTTTTGATCGCGAGATGAACAGGGAAACATGAGTTAGAAATTCAAAAATGCTGAAACTTTTAAACAAAGTCTTTCCTTGTAGGGACAGAGAAATATCCACTGTAGATTTCCCACGGACGCGACAAAAGTTGAGACCGAACAGCATCCGAACTCCGAATACGTTTGTTCCAGCGACATGAAACGTCAATTTTCAAGCAGACAAATTCTTTGAAAATGATTGAAGCAATCGAGTAATATTGCTCTGCGCTTATTTTCGTTCCGCTTTTCGATAGTAAAGCGTTGCACTTTCAAAGCTCACCGCAGGGCTTCAGTTGCATACCCAGGCAGGATGATTGGACGCGGGCAAGATGATTGCTCCTCAAGCTCTATACAAGACTTATTAGCCGTGCAATCTCTGGGACAGAAGTTCACTTACGAGTAATTTCATGAGCTTAAACGAGGAGACGAGCGAAGTAATATAAATAAAACTAAGGGAATATCTCAAGAGGGAATCAATATAGGCATGCCAATGTGAGTCCAGCTATCATCGTTTCAAGTATGAGGCTAAACACAGTCAGTAAAATAAATAACACTGCAGCAGAGATACTATAAGGTTCACTTCCTCAGTACGAGAGACGCATATTTGCGAATTGAACCAGGAGCGCGAAAACAGCGATTCCTCGATTCATTTAACAGCTACGCAAAACTAATTAACAGTTCTCTACTCCGTTAGAAAAGCTTTTGAAGTGAAAGGCATGCAAGTAAATGCAACGGCGCGGTCACGAGGAGCCCATATTGCTCAGCGCAAAAATAGAAGGATTTGCTCCATGACAAGACGCGATGCACAGTATCACTTAATTAAGTTCCCCTGGCTTTTCAGCGCAGTCGAGCTTCCGCGAAAAAATGGCTCAAGCCTATTTTAATTACCGGAGCTCTTCCATGTAATAGAGTAGTGAAAAGTTAAACTCATAATTTCAAAAGCGCGACGGCTCCTATTTGAAATAAAACTTACATTCAAGTTTGGCGAGCAAATTTGAGGCGCTATTCGTGACAAAATGTTCAGCTGGAAAAGAGTCAGATTCATTTTTCAAGTTCTCAAACAGGAAAACCAAATATGAATAATAAATCCAATGAAAGCTTTAGCCAAAGTCTGCTGATGTTTAAAACTGTTGTGGTGGAATCACAGTCATACATTGTACATTACTGCAGTCATTACGGTGACCCAACTCACGATCGTACTGCCACCAGCGATGGATGACCTACCGACAGATGAACAAGCTTAAAAAAATGATTAAGGAGCCACTTTCTAAACAGCGCAATTGAGCACACGGAGTCCAGTAATAGCTCATAAAATAAGTTGTTCATTCTGTTGTGGGAAAACGTGAGTTTTCCTGCGTTGTAAATGATTATCTATATTAAAGGATGCATGAGGGAAAGAATGAAAGGTAAGGTTTTATTTACTATCAGTACACTACTATGTAAATTTCTCCATTAAAAAAAGGATTTAAAGACGAAGAATACAGCACGGATAGGTATCGTATTTAATAGAATTTGACGAAGCTAAATTTAAAATATCTGAATTAGTCAATTTTAATTTAAAACATCTGAATTAGTCAATTTTATTCAAAATATCTGAATTGGTCAATTTTATTTAAAATATCTGAATTAGTGAGTCGATTTTATTTAAAGTATCTGGATTAGTCAATTTTATTTAAAATATTATTATTATTATATAAGAAAGTTTTAGCCTCCCTTAACCACGACAAAGATGTTCCAAGAGAGGAAAGAGGAAGGCACCATTTAGTATGGAGTTGAGGGAACGCGGAATCTATGCACAAGGTGCACAGAAACAGTAAGCTAGGAAACAAGTTCATGAAACAAGAAAAAAGTTGAAGAAGAAAGTAGTAGGTGCTGAGAAACAGGACAGCAGTGAACCGAAAAAAGATGGTCCGTAACAAAACAAAAACCTATTTTATTACAACAAAAAGGAAGCCTACCTAACCTTTAGCTCAGGCCCTCACATAGTCCCCCTGGGAGCGCCAATTCCCATAGATACAATAGTTGCATCCCCCTGAGGGGTTTATTTAAAATATCTGAATTAGTCAATTAGTCGATATTTTAAATTTAGCTTCCATTAATTCTACTAAATATGATACCTATCCGTACTGTATTCTTCGTCTTAAAATTCTTAATGATAGTCCGACTAAGGAGTGTTAATTTTACGGTCTCCGTTACAAGTGTTGAAATTTATTTCAAACTGAATCTGACTCTAAAATCAGGCAAATGAACAGTGCAATCAAGAGAAGCAATAAGCGTCGCTTCACAAAGCAAGTGTTGCTGCAAACTAATTTCAGAGATATGAAGCCCAGCTTTTATGCGGTCCAATAAACGGGAGGGCGATATATTTAGCGATGCAGACGCTAATCGAAATTGACTAAAGTTCTACTCGAGCAGACATGCAGAGAAACATGTGATGGACGCAATAAAATTAAACATAAAGCTAATTGGTGAGTTGTAAGAGTCAACCGCAACCAAACTGAGAAATGAATAACAAATTTTGCTTAGTAATTAATATGCAAGGTAAATGCTTCGATTCTCATCATTGCCAATGTTATTGTAACGAATATTGCTACAACTATTTGGGTTACTGTCAGCGAAGCAGGTAAGACGCCTTCAAAAGGCTTCAAGCCGCGAGCAAGAGAATGCTCCTAAAACTAAATGGCAGTCATAATGTTACACACAGTTTGAAATTAAATTCAAATTATAAAAACTGAAGTGGAAGAATAGGGAGATGCTATCCTTTCGCATCATGTAAATGCCATTACAGCCAAAATGGCACTCATATATTTGAAGTGCAATAACCAAATTAAAAATTGGCTCAAGTGAGCGCTATGAAAATTAAGGAGTATAGAAAATAACAAGTGTCAAATGTATTCTTAAGGGCAATAAATGGAAGTAATTTAGGGCAGATAAAACAAAGGAGTAACTATATTCATGACTTAAGCGTGATAAATATTAACTATATGGTGCTGACAAAAACAACATCTACGCTTAAATTTACCTTGTTCCCGAATAATCGAATCGTATTTCATTAGCTCCATATTTCCTCACAAGTGCTTGCAGCGTACGTAAGTAGAGAAAACGCTTTCGAGAATGAGGGAGTTTTCGGGGAAAAAGCTTCATTTGAACCTCCATTCCAGGGATGATCTCAAAAAAAAAAATAGTAATATAAGCAGCTTCACGCAGGAATAACAGTTAAGGACTGAACTGAATAACGCAGGAACAAGCAGGAATAACAGTTTTTAAAGGTCGGTGTAGTGGTTTTAAGGCAAAAAATTGTTTATAGCTAGAGCCTCTTGGTCTGCGTAAGCTATTTTATGACATCACGTAACAATCTGGATTGATAAAATTTGACATTAACTATACGATGGAAATGTCTCCTTTATCATGAAATACTTTTGAATCCTTTTTAAAATAGGCATGCTGATTTAAAAATTGAAGATGTTAAGCGCAGGGCAGGCAGATTGAAAACATAGGAAGAAGTCGTCTTCTGACATGATGGATGTCCACAAAATTCATCTTGATTTTATCGACGATAATACTGCGATGTGAGCGACTGTGATTCTGCGATACGGCTGTTATTCATGACCATGCGATCATAATACGTTTCTGACGACAATTTTTGGAGATCATGTGCGCTAACGCATTGATAATACCGATGCCATGAAGGCGTAATGCGACCATAATTTAGCCATAAAGCTTTATAGATACGACCAATTTTTTGTTGGTCT
The DNA here is from genome assembly GCA_030386875.1 of Morinoia aosen. Taxonomy (NCBI): domain Eukaryota; kingdom Metazoa; phylum Arthropoda; class Malacostraca; order Amphipoda; family Talitridae; genus Morinoia; species Morinoia aosen. The sequence continues at coordinate 90,823,970 of CM059561.1, read as the reverse complement.
GTCCGAAACGTTGTCCTATGTCCGCACACTTCATGACAGCAGGCCGCCGCAAACGAACGGCAGTTCGGTTCTGAATTCATTTTCAAGATAGTTTCGTTAACCGTGACATACTCGCACTTTTTCCCTAATTCATGTCTTTAACAATCATCTTGCAAAATACAACGCGTTTCCTTGGTTTTCCATTACATATAGATGCATGAAACGAGGTCAACGACCTACACATGGTACTTCAACCACGTACATGCTTGTAATCGTCGTAGAGAAGCCATCATACTTTTATTTTAGACGTAAGCCTTCTCATTAAAATCTCAGAATTTATGATCATTCCAGCCATTGATTTATACTTGAATTTGTAGTGATTACGTAAACTTCTTTTGACCAGAATTCAAAGACAAACCTCCTCACAAATGTCTATGCGCTGTTTGTTCTAATGATTAAAACTTCCGTCGCACATCTCTCGCCGAAAGTTAAAAAAAACGAAATTAATGAGGGCAAAGAAGTGTTTCTGATACCGCCCGGAGAGTATGAAGCATTCAATATATCAGTATTATCTTAAATGAAATGCGTAGTTTATTGACATCGAGAAATTAAATTCAATGAGGGATGCTTGGTATGTGAACACTATAAATTACAATGGTAATAGTGGTACAAGAGAGAGTTACACATTATCACTTGCATGGTCGGTTTCCCTGAAGAACTATTCCTTGGGTACATTTACACAGAACATGTAACTTGAGGGAAGTAACTCTACTTGAATAACTTTCAATGTCAGACATAACACTGACACAAAACTGATTTGTTACTCGTAAATGGAGCGGCGTTCATTTTTAGCCCGTCTTCTGTTCTTATTCTGTTTCCGTCCAGATTTGCAATTCAGCCAGTCGACTCGTGTAACCAAGTAAATGCTTCTAAAGTTGAAGTACTAAATCACAAAATCATCCCACAAAGTACAGCAGGAAAACTTTAACAACACAGACAACTGAGCGTGATTGAGGTCACTGCGTTGAGGCGCGCGCAAAGGGCTGAGATAGCTCAGAAAGGGTGAGAGCTGAAGCCCTTCTTACATTTCCACATACCTGCATGGCGCGCTAATGGACCAATAACAAACATAGGCGACAGGGTCGTTTGTTTGTACACAAGCAGACAGCGCTGTGAGAGCGCATCAAACGAGCGCAAAAATATCCATAGCCTAATTACAGCGTCAACAATGATAGCGCTTTTAAATTTTACGTTCTTCACGCATCAATAGATACGACGCAAAACACTTTTAACATCGTGGGTTCTGACAGTTATGTGAGAAATCTTTTTAAAATATCATGTACCTTACTTTTGTCTCACATAAAGATGTGTAGAAAGGAGCCCGCGTTTCGTGTCTAGAATAGAACAGGTTCTGGATTTTCAGAAGTATGTAAATTCAAAATTCACGCTGGCATGCACTGCCTAACAGAAATGTTAAATTAAAATATAGCACAGAAGGTTCACTTTCCTCGTTCTCCTCCAACTGGGAGCACTCATTGCGCAGTAATTATCACGCCTCCAAAATTTCAATTCAAGAGGTAAGAAAACATTTTGTCTCATAGGCTGCAACGAATAAATTACACGCCAATATTCAAGCGAGACTAATTCGTATGCAGCAGCAATGCTAACGTTCACTCCCTGAATGGCCGGCCTCAGTAGCTCATCATAACTGCAATCAAAATATAAAAGTAAAGCGACGAGGGTGGGGTACCTCCAAAATTGAGAATCACGGCACGAATACGACCATAGAGTTAACAACCCCGCGCACATACTGAGTGTGAAGCCCTGAAGAACCTCAGGATATTAGGCTTTTGAGAACTAATAGTACGATTGGACGAAATGGCGAAAATTTGATAAAATTTTCCTAAAAACCCTTAATTTGCGAACGCTTAAAAAACGGCATAAAGCCAAATTTTTACACGTCAGTTAAATGGTATCGAGCTTGAGTTAAATCGTCTCGAAAAATTGTAAATGAAAAGGAATTAAAGGGGACTAGAACAAAAATATGGTGTCACTTGAACCGAGAGTCTTGGAAAATTAGAGGAGAAATAGGCTTCCATTGAAGCATAAAATTAGAGTAAGAACAGTAATGTAAAAAAAATGGCGAGCATTTTCATAAGTGAAGACATAAGAGGAAAATCAGAATCTATATGTAAGGGCCGTCTGATTTAAAAAAAATTATGACAAATTTTTATCAATGAAATAATTTATGGGTGCATTACTGTAGGGGACTTTATCTACCGCGAGCGAAATGCACATATTTCTGCAGAGACAGCCAAGTTTTTTTTCACATTCTTGGTATCACTGGCCTATAACGCGTAATTGTTCGTGAAAAAAATATTCTCGTAAAAAGTTTAAATTCTTTTCCTTGTTGAACGGAAATCAATGTTTGAGCGCTAACAACAGCAGCGTGAAGAGGCTACCAAACACGAGCGACGGTCTCCCAGTCTTCAAATGAAGTCCGAGTTGCGGGTCCCCAATGACGTGCAGCAGCCAAACTGTCAATGACAAGCGCGCGGCTCGCCGATGTTTGGCCTGCGCTTTGACGACCCGCGCCGAGATGGAGGCGGTGGACCCCCCACCACGAGACCGCTCTCATGTCATTTCATACTAGGCTATTTCTTTTATAAAACTTAATTACAAAAAAGTAAATCTATCCTTTGGACCCAGTAATGTTTTCTTCGAAAAAACTGGTTTCAAGTCAATACAACAGTAAAAGCTCACTCATATATTCAGACTTCAGCTCAGTACTCCGGATAGGAGAGCATTGGCAATTGACAGGCATCTTGATAGATATCCCTTAATTCTGGTTTTAGTACATTCAAGAAAATATAATTGAAATAAAACTGACTGAAATTTAGCGGTATACAAAGAAGAATGAAAAGAAGGAATGTTCACTGATATTTGTAAGTATATTTTGAATGAAGTTTGCCCGAGAATTCAGCAGAATTAGGAAACATATTCTCGATGTCGTTTAATTTTGAGGTCAATTCAAAAGGTAAGGAAACGGTAAAAAAAATAATATAAATTATAAGAAAACTTGAGTATACAGTAATTTTAAGTAAAATCAGACTATTTCCTCCCGGGATATGAAGATGTGAGTACGATCATTGTTCCACTCGACTACACAAAGGATAGTTGCATTAAGACAATCACTAGGATCACAAGTCTGACGAGATAAAACGCTGAAATTTACACCCTAATTCCTCAGCCTGTTCAAAAGGAAGTGTTCCGGTATAGTCATGCAGTGCAATGAAAGACAGAACGCGTTATTTTTAAATGACAAGGCTGGGCATAAATTGGTATGAAGATATTCTGCCTTCACGCAATCTAGCAAATATTCAGCACACTACAGAACACTTCCTTTAACATTTTATAGGCCAACTTAGCTCATAAGCTCGAGAAGTAGTGAAAAATTTCTGGTAGCATGACATGTTTCACACTATTGAGTACTGAAAGTAAGATGGTCACCACGACTTGCAAATTTTTATACATAAATCAGTAGTCTCGTACATCAAATCTATTTATATACAGTTTACCTACGAATTACATTAGATTAGTTAGTTTAAGCCCCCCTCATCGCAACAAAGACGTTCTAAAGAGAGTAAAGAGGAAGCTACCATATAGTATGGAGTTAAGGGAACGCGGAATCTATGTACAAAAAACATAAAAACTAAGTTGGGAAAGAAGTTTATGAAAGAAGATAAAAGTTAAAAAAAATAGTAGGTGCTGAAAAACAGGACAGTAGTGAATCGCAAAAAGGTGGTCAGTAACAAAACAAAAAACAATCTCATTCCAACAAAATTTTGTGGAAGGCTTACCAAACCTTTTGCTCGGGACATCACATATTTACCATGGGAGTGATAATATACACTAGTTGTATCCCCCTGAGGGGAGGGAACGCGGAATTTAAGCACAAGATGTGTTTACGCACAGGATCCCGTGCACATAGAAACAGTTAGTTGAGAAGAAAACTTATTTCAATAAAAAAGCCTATTCAACTCTTAGCCTGGGACCAAACATTTTCCTCCTAAGAACGCTAATTCCCAAAGATACAATAGTTTTATTCTCGTGAGTGGGTATACGTATGTCATATAATTTGGTTGCGGATTCCATGAAATTTACATTTACAGGGAATAGAATGCACGCGAATAGTTTTGATACTGAAGTTTATTACACCGTTTAAATGCACAGACACATTAGAAATAGCTGAAATTGATATACGAGACCAAGTTCAACTTTTATGTTTTATGTACTCGATTCTATGTACGTCACGTGTAATATGATTTGCTTCTTCTTTCCCTTCCAGTGGATGACATAGCTTTTGGTTATATTATCTATCCACAGTACAACTGCCCATTGGCGTTTATATAATTCTTTATTTTAAAGTTTCTCGGTGCATTCTTTATAAGATAATTTTTTTCATAATTCCATTCTGTTTTTATAAATTACGAAGCACGTTCTAGCAAAAAAAGAAGATATCCCAGATTTCATACTTTAATAACTATTGCATGGCATTGGACAACGAGCATCCAAACTGATGATACCAGCTGTCTTCTAACTAAAGACATGTCGATATTATCTGATGTTATCAGGAAATTTTCTAAACACTCCATGGAAGGTACGAAAAATTCCCCAACCATCTTCACCACTGGTGAAACTTTCGCTGTTCACTGCGGCTACTTCGTCGATGTTTAAGGTGGGCAAACGTTCTTTTTCTAATCCATAATTACATGAAGAAAGAGACACTGAGCAGCTGCCGTATTTTCCTTCCCTATAATTCACTGTGTGACACTGATACTAACGAAGCAGCATTCACTGAGTGCGATTTGCACCACGGATGCAGCAACACCAGCGCACTGAAGCAGCGATATACGCGAGTCGTTAGTCGTAATTCGGCCCTAATCGCGAACAGCCATCGACTTATAGGGAAGTTAAAAGCGGTCAACATATGGCATCGAACGAGTGGTCTAAAGACTTATGGAAACATTTCGCAAGTTTTAGTCTTGGTCCTTAATGCTACGACCTGTTCCCTGCCGAAAATCCTCACCACAGTTATCTTCATATCATTGGCGAGGAAAAATACTTTGGGCTCAGCTTCCGTTCTTTATGTGAGCAAAGTACCGCAGATACTTCAAAGCTTAAACCGCTCCAGCAAGCCTCGCAACACTGCTCAAGGCACAGGACTCAAATGAAGGCTTAATTAGACTCAAATAGAGAAACCAAGCAATTTACAAGACATGCCTATTTCAATAAAACGTCCCCGAAGTTGTGGAAGTAAAATGGAAATAAGTGTACTGAAATAAGCCTCCAATGCTATGGAACATATACAAAATAGGTAGGGAGTTTCAGAGTCTCATAATGATTTGTGAATTAATGGCTTAATTCTATTTTAGTTCCACCAGCTAGATTCCATTTCAATTAGGCAATCCCTATAATTGTGATAGCGTTTGTTTCACACCATGACCCAATTTAAAATCTCTATTTGAAAACCAGCTACTTCATTTTCATTTCACGTGACTGCATCACGAGTGACAAAGCGAGCCAAAATATCAACTGACGGCTGGGAGCGACACCTCTGGAGATGCTGTCAAGCCACGCTCGTTAATATTAGGCTGTGATCTGCGACGGAGACACACAGGGCCGGTGAATGTAGTGTGTGATGCTCAATAATCATGAAAAATACACAGAAGGAAATTAAATTAATCTAGGTTCAGTATTCTGCTCTTGTACACGACTTATCAGGTTCATCAAAGTGGTGGTTCATCAGAGTAGCTATAAATGTTAAGGTTATCGCTAATGAGACCACGACAAAAATCCACGAGAGAGAATTCTTTGAGGAAAGAATGTTCAGGTGCGTATTGTTTTTGAAAAGGAACTGAACTTCCACTCACAAACAAAGCATGCTTCTCAATATACGATTGTGGAAGATTTAATACTGGACAGCAGAAGAGACTAAGATTCATTGTATGAATTTTCATTTCAAAAATAGGAACGCATAGCGGTAGAAAGTTACGTATTTCTGCCGTCTTTTTCTTGGGATTCGTTGCAGCGCAGATTATCCGAAGTATTTGAAACAAATACAAAATGTGATGAGAAAACTAGACTCATTTTCCGCTAGAAAACACTAAATTTAAGTGAATCATGGCGTTAAAGGCCGCCGGCACAACAACGGTCTTGTACGAAAAAAATGAAAATTTTCAACATAAGGCTAAATGTACGAACACCACACAGAACAAGGTATAATGTCAATTGGTTCTCGAAAATGAGTTGACTCATTATTCGTTGAATTAAGTTGATTGAGAAAAAATTTCATTTTGATAAACTGTAGTATATTCCCATAAAATTAATTTATGTCTCGAGTCAAACATATCATTGACTTCAGTGTTAATTAACGCTACGAAAACATCTAATATTTCGAATAAAATAATTGAGCATACTACTGTCGAAAGAACATTCAAGAATTCAACTAAAGGTGCTAACCAACACCGTCGGATTTGACTCGTTCCCATGACTCACATCACCCTGTAACCGTGGAAGTAATAAGAAAATAATCTTATCACTGATAAGTTCTAAATTTGTTGAGGCGCTGGAACGAGAAACCAGCCACTGGAATCGCACAAACCAATTCATTCCCACGCACTAAGTCAGTGAGAACTGTGTAACTCCGCGACGTAATTTAGACAGCACCATTACGCCGATAGCAACCACTCGACTGATGCCCTCCGCTCTGCCATCAGGTTTGTCTTGCAGGAGCAATTATTTCCCACCCAGAATGACCTAACAAACATCACGTAGCGCTTCTTTACTCCTCACTAATGTGTGCCTCATGTTACAGCACGGCGATATCTGTCATCATAACATGATTGTATCTGGGAGCAATAATGCGGAAGATTCTTGGAAAATTAATCCAGCACAAACTGAAAAAGATGCGCGCAAGTTAATTAGAAACTTATTTTCATCGATCTTCTTTGTTTCCCAAATAAATATAGATGTAGCAGAAATAAATTCAACGTCAACCACTTGTCTTTGCAATCAATACATGATTGAAGTAAAATTAACTTCATAAATTCAACTTCGTGTTAACCAGGTTGAAGGAAAATAGGAATTATTGTTTTGAAGATATATCTTTGTGGTCATTTTATACTTCGAGTCCGGCTCAGAAACCTCACACGCATTGCCCGTCTGCAAGCAACAGCAACCATCAATTTCGAGCCAGATTGCAGCAGCGAGATCCACGCCACACTTCACAGAAATGGCCAGCAAAAGCGCTGGAGCTGCTCGACGCCTGCTATTGGTCACATCAGGGAAACCATGCGAAGTACTCCGCAAAAATTAACAACTTGATGACAGAAAATTAGTGAACTGGATATAATTGATTGGTAATTATCTACAGTCCAGCGAGGCTTCGATGAAATACGCTCGACTTGAGTTGTTTGCGACAGTATTTCCTAGGAGCAACTCATTACAAAAGGCAGCTTCGTGTTACTGCAGTAACTGCAGAAAAATCTCGTGGAACTTGAAAAAATGACGGAGCATCAGAACATTTTTGCATTCGTTGACGGGAAGTAGAAGTCCATTTTCATAAGTGGGGAACGACCGTACGTCATAGGACCTAATTAACTAAAAGGAAATATTCATAATAATTCGAGGAACAAAATTGAATAAAACGACTCAAAAGATGACTAATAAAAAAATCATGTCAAACTATTGTTAACGCCAGGTCAAGGAACAAACTGAAGCGCCGCTTCGAACACGATGAAATACGTTCTTATGACCTGCTACTATCGAGAGCAAGTCTGAGAAACGTTGAATAACTTCGCTAAGAACTGTCATCCAAGTAAACTTGCATTACGGCAGTGACCATCTGTCGAGAGCGGCTGAAAGTAGAAATATTAATTCCTTCATTCAGTGCCATAAAAAACAGAGATCGACGAGGCGTCCTTAAATTGCAGGTGACAGCGGTATTTTCACACCATCAACGGTAGTCGTCAAACAATGCACGATTAGACCTTCGAGGAGGTTATCGACGCCTCTATAACCGTATCAATATGGGTACTATATAGTTACGCAAAAAAATAAACCCCACGTAACCCGTTGAGTCAGGTTTTTTTATATAACTAAATCCCAACCTAAAAATTGGTTTTATACTAAGCCTCTTGCTAAGTCAGCGACCACACGATGTTTCCTGCGTATGAAAGAATATTCTGAGCAGTAAATCCTCCGACATCCATTAGCTAGAAGCAACTCATTTCGAAAGGCCGGAGGTTACTTAAAGCAAAGGTTGGCAGAGTTAGTAAACAGCATGCACACGAATTGGTTTCATCTTTTCATCTATCAAACTCTATATTAAGAACGAAAAGACACTCCTCATACCAGATATCTTAACAAACTAGCTACCACGCAGTGTTTCCGGCGTATAAAACAATATTCACAGCAGTAAATCCTCCCACATTCACCAACTAAAATGGTCTAATAAAGACAGGCTGGTGTGACGGGGCGCAATTTGTGCCTCGCTCGCGCAGCAGTGCAGGCAGAGGCCTCCGCTCGGGTTGCCTGCACTCAGTAGGCTAGAATTTCACCGCTGGCATGCCTCAATAAAATCCAGCATGCCCACGCATCGCTCGCTTCCCCAGTATCGATAGAAACAAAGCTCAGGAAACTAGTATATTCATAAATTGCATTGTAATATACAAATTACACTGCATACAGTCTGCCAACACTGCTGCCTCCATAAAAGGGCAATTTTTCATTAAAGTTCTCCAAGCACCAAAAAAATATTTATGAATACAAAATACTCAGCAAATTGGAGGCAAATTAAATACCGACTTCATTTAGAATTGCGTATCAATATGCATTCCCTGTAAAATCGTTGAAATACTACCCCAGTATCGGCGTTGTATCAATAGCGACACTGGCGGTGTAGTGACACATGTCCGCAGTAACCAGTTTCCCTGCAATATGGTCGCGCACTATACTGTAGTAACCCTGTCAGCGAATTTTACCGACCGGAACCGAGCTGCTAGTGACCATTAGTTGCAAATACTGGCTCCAAATAGTATGTACTGCAGTAGCACGCATGGAGTTTTTACTCTATTGAGTGTACCGTATAGTACCACATTCGACTCACTGCAGCCATGCATGACTGTAGGCGCTGCGTACTGTGTTGTACCGGCCCTACGCTAGTCACTGCGTTGAACGATCGAAGCATACAATTGATTTTTGAATGGGTTCCTTTTTACATTTTCTGGAAACTAAATACTCTAAATGCTGTTAATCTCTGTTTGCAAGAAATTTTTACGAAGCCTTTACAATCTCTTGCAAACAGATTAACAGCATTTAGAGTATTTGTTATAGCAAATTTGGCCCGAAACGGCAGGACTCCCAAGAAAGAAGCGCTAGGCGCTGTAGAGTAATATCTTTCCAACAACACGTTTTACTTGCAAAACTAATATCAACTTCAATTTCAGATTTTGAAAAAGTTTTGTAGTTTGTGAGATACACGTTCTCGTTGAAACAGTTGGCGATCAACATGTTCACTACAAGCACCATTTTCTTTTCATCATTACTTTTGCTTGAGTAACGCAATTAGCATTCGGATTTCACATTTGGAATCAGAATGTGGTAAATATTGTAAAGCGCACATTTGTGCCCACTTTCAATGATCTCTGCGCTATTCATGGATCTGCTACAATTTGCCAAACTTTTTCGCTGTCGTCTTAAAATTTTATTACCTGTCGGGCAGATTTAAAACCAAAATACCTAACATTCAAAAGGTTAGTTAGGAATTTTAATTATTTTTTTCTAATAAATCAAACATTTTATTGCCGACAACAAATTCATTTTATCATTTTCATTCGATATAAAATATTTATAGTAGATTAGATTCAAATGATACAGAATAGATTTCAGCAGAAGCAATTCGTACAACACAAAAATTAAATATTTATGCCATTTTGACTAGGATAGTCGAGAATATTCGTTACCTCTGTTTCAACCATTCTGTATAAAATATTGAATAACATTAAGTTAACAAAGAGCTTCCTAACCGCCAAAAACGTATTCTCAAGAGAGGAGCAAGGGAGGTGCCATTAAGTATAGAATTATGGGAACAGGAAGTTAATGCACACGGTGTGTCCCCACAGCTAGCGTATAGAAATAACAAGATTGAAAAAAATGAATGAAACAAAAAATTGAAGAAGAAATGAAACAAAAAGGGGATGAAAAATAGGACGTCAGTGAACCGAAAATAAAATATTCCGTAACAAACAAGCAAAAAACTATCATATACTTCAACAAATGGTACGCCTACCTTACCTTTAGCCTAAGACTTCACATCTTTCCCCTGGAACCACAGATTACCTTAGATACAATATTTATATATCTGTGCAGAGATTTGATACATTTATAAAATACATCCGAAGTTTTATAAGAACCTAAGGCATCTTTTTCAGTGGTAAAGGGACGAGTATCTACGGTGCTCGAGTACGACCGACACGCGATACAGTTAGGGAATCTAGCCAACTACTTTTTTTGTTCTAGATTATGAATAGCGGAAATTAATTATATTACGAGAACTGAAAACGTGTGACAGTAAAAAATATTTCATTCATTGGAGTTTTACCTCACTCCACGAAATGGTTTTATCGATAACTAAGTTGATGTTTTAAGATCATTAGCACAAAATTTTGACTGAATAAATACCGGAAGTCCCATAAGGGGTACCATATAAAGAACCTTCATTTGCCAAAGGGTAATATAATAAAACACACATCAGGACAACTTCAAGATTTTTAATTTTACATGGAATATTTTCTTATTGAAACGGATTTCCATTTAAGCGTCGTCAGTATTCGGGACTGTTCATTTTTGGCCTTTATTAAATTTTTCTAGAACTGCCATCAAGGTCTTGCTGATTTTTTTAGGTGTTTTCATCAACTCATCAATTGTGTCCCTATTAAAATATATAATTTTAGTTACATCGAGAGACTAAAAAATTACATTTTAATCAGGTTGCTTTTGCATAAATTGCTCTCTTGGTACGGTACCGTCAGCTGCAAAGCCTCCTCGGTTCTTTGACCTCACCTTATCTGACAATTTCTTCTTGACATAACCTTAAGGTAACAGTAAACATCAATAAACCAAACACGATAGCTGATTCGAAAAGAAGCATCCGAGAGCAAATCAGGAATATCCACAGCAGCATGATAAAAATTACTCAGATTTTCAATAAAAAATTATAAGCGCTACGGCGAAAAAACTGACTTACTCGAGCTTTTTATTTATACAAGTTCATAAATACATTTTTAAAGAAAAATCAGGAGCCTAACAAATATTCTGCGAGAGGGTGAATCGTTCTATGCCCAATGACTTTCGCGGTTGAAATAAAAATTTTCGTTGAGCATCTGTGATGAAACACTATTTATTTACTTTATGATTGAAAAAAACGCTAGGTAACGAACTATGAAAGCAAGAATCTATTGAAATTTTTGCCATGACAAATCCATTAAAATTCAAGATTTGAACTCGCTGTTGAACAATCGACATGTATTACGGGTTGTACGTAACTTGTCCATAATGAACGTTCTTATGTTGTGTTCATTTTATTGTTTTATTTCGTTTTATTTTCCCTTTCTCTTGAAGTTTGGTTACTTTAAAATTTACTTCTTCAGCCCCACATATGCGCTTTCCATAATTGAGGCTGATAAAAGACTTTCTTGTACAGATAGAATGAAATTTTATTACGCCTTTCACTCGCCAATGATTTCAAAATGTTATTCCAGCTTCTTAGAAAATGAACAACTACACCTCTTAAAGAGCACTTTGCTCATCGCACAAGAAGATAATTAGAACGTGAATACCTGAGCTGAGGCCGAACACTTGGTGTACTTGCGTGAATGGAAGTGCAGGACGCGTACGCTGAGTGCGAGCACAGTGCAAAGATCTGCTACGATCACAAGATGTCTAGATGTGGAACACCCGAAGAGAGTCGGAAACAATTGCGTACTAAAATTAAAAGCTAGCAAACACGAGTATATTGGTACTTATACTAAGCACAAACTTATAAATACAGGTATGAGGTTACAGAGAGCGGCGCTCAAGATTAGATGTACAGACACTGGAATGAAGTTACCGAGAGCGACGCTACGCGAGACGTAAAGACGCGAAACACTAGGCCATAGCAGAGCGTGACGCCGCGACGAGACACAAGAGCAGCTGCTAAAGTGGACCACAGGAGACCCAGGCCAGAGCGGAGCCATGCAGCGGACTGTGGAGCAGCGCGGCTTTGCCCAACCAACACTCCAGCAGGGCTGGCCAAACAAACTCGTCCTCGAGAGCCCTTCCAATATGCTAATAAATAATAGCTTTGTTCCTGCTTACTCATTTATCATAATAGAGCGCAGAAGGTAACACCATTACGAGTCGTGAGGTCGCTGATGCCCTACAGATCTTCCTACTCTGCTCCTCCGTCTTCTTCTCCAAGGCACAACACAGTAAAATTTTTTCCGTGTTCATTTTCTCTCTACCAGTTCAGGAGAGCATTGAGAATCTCTTCAGTGTACTGCCATGACTCGGCTAAACCTAAACAAAAATGGTACGGCTCGGAAAAAAGGATGATGCATCATGCAGAGGCACAATGCGCAAGAAAAAACTGCTGTAAAAAAGCAAAGATGTTAAAAGTTACATTTTTGCAGTGAAAATCCTTCAATTAAATGAGATGTTCCGAGGACTTGCTGAATATTGCACTGAAATGAAGAAATAATATCGAACATTGAAGTCCATAACAATTAAGGTTAGAGCAAGACATTCGTTGAGAGGGAAACAATATACATGCTAGGGGTAAGGGACAGTTTTGAAATACATTTGTGTTATTTTTCTGTTCAGTTATTCTTCGCTGAACTTCAAAAAAAGTTACGTTTTTCACAAGTCTAAAGAACCAATATTTCCATAGATAAATTTATTCGAAATAAGATGCGAGAGCAAGTGAGGTTTGTATTAGAATTTACGCATTTAAATTTTAATTAATTAAGTTAGCCAATTACATTTCCAACTTATAAATTTGCAAAAAATGCGACCAGTGTAATTAGACTCAGATATGCTTGCGCAGTGGTGTTACTTAAATATTCCAATATTAAATCTGTGGCTGCCAGTATACAAACTTGATTTGAAAGGAGCACTGCAGTTTAGTGTGCAATGAATGATTTTTAAAATAAGTTGGTTCCAGTGTTATAGTTACGTTGAGGAGGACATATGAAAGGCTAGAATGAAAATAATGGCTTTGTATAAGTTGCGTAAAGTGCTAAGTCCAAGAAGTGCAAATTTCGAAAGAAATTTAAAGGGACTTACGTACTAAGAGATTCATCAAGTCAAGATCATGTATAGTGTTGTTCATTTGGGGAGACGAAATGATATCGCAGCGAAGTCAGACATAACACTACAAGACGAGGAGGTTAGTAGCAATTCGACTGTCTCGAGATGTACTGAGATGCATAAATTTGCCTACAGCGTTTCCGTAATAACATAGAAAGTGAATGAAATGGAGAATAAACCGGTCATTTGCAGAAAAAAGGATCGGCAGCCGTGAAAAAGTCTTGTCCCGTACATGGTTTTATACGCAAGGAATTTGAGAATTGAGCGAGGCCTCACTATGTTACAACAGAAGAACACTAGTAAATTTGTTCAGATTTATTACAAAAAAAACAGCTGGCAGAGCTCTCACCATGAGTCATGAATGTAGCGTACACCGAAGATCAGACTAGTTTTTAGCCACTTCACCTCCTTCCTGACTGCTGGCAGAGGTGCTCAGGTAAATATCCAGTAAAGGATGTGCGAGCATTGGTTCTATTGGTCTCCTGTGGCAGATGACGCAAGGACCATGCCGTGGTTACGGGTTTCTGTGCCGAAAAGCTGTATGGCATCTGATTGTGACGTTCTTGGTCGTCTTGTGCTCGAGTATTTCTTGCCAAGGAAGATGAGACCGAGGCTGCTGAGAGTGCTTTTCTATTTCAAGAATCTGCCTTTGCGTATAATAGCCATCCCCTCAAGTAAAACTATAATCGCATTCAGCATCCAGCATTATTCATTATACCCCCAGTTTCATCAATGAGCATCTTATCATTGATACTGGTATACTATGTACTATTAATAACATAACTGTTCGGAAATTATTAAAAATAATGTGTTCAGTAGCATTATTTTTATCACTAAATATTACAGCCGTGAACACAGCACCCCTTACTTCAACACTATTCTAGGAGAGCTAAAACGCATCACTGCTTTTCAGGATTATTTCATATCTATGAACTTTGATATCACCGTGATAATACTAACTAACCCAATTACTATGGGTATACTGGTGAGCCATGGGTCTACCCCGTTCAGAGAATATCATATTCACAATTCGCTAAAATTCAGTAAGCAAAAAAAATATATAACTTAATTCGCCCTCCAAACCAAGAGCTGAAACGTGATATCATGAATGCATGCTCGGCGGAACATTCTAACCCAATTTTGCTAAGTTTAAGTGAAAGCTTATTAGCATCAAATTTCACGCGAACGCCCAGGAAGAGGCAGTTTTGAAAACCAGGAAGGCAGCGCTCAATATTCTGTAGCCGGCCGGCATTGTGCGTGGCAGCAGTGTGGGGAGCATCATACGGATTTGAACCCCAGCACAAGGATCAAATCTTGCTCTTTATGAGTTTCTATTTTCATCAATTTGTCCTTATTTTCACTCGGTAAAGGCTGGGCAACAAAGCGCAATGTTTTACGAAGTGCATAACCGTCATTATATTTGTGAAAGAGCTTGAAGTCGAGCTCGTAGTACAATCGTGTAACTGACGTCTGAATTGTGGCGCACTTCTTCACAGCATTTCTCTAAAATGTACTGCAACTGAACGAGCCAAGTTAGTCAAAACTCAGTGACGATACTGTAGTTTTACCTCTACTTTCTACAATTAAGCGTGAAAAAGTAACTAAAAATCAACGTACTAAAGGTCAGACTTCCAAGGATGCATGTACCTCCTTTGAACCTTTCTGAAAGGAATCGTACGAAACTTTTTTCATTGTTTGAAGGCTAGCCGCGAAACTTTCAAACCTCAGTAAATGTTCATATTTAACTTCAATATGGACCACCACCTTCAATGTTTCGTAGCTCCAGAACAGGACTTGCCTCTCTTTCTATGCAGTACGGTGTCGGAGATTTTAGTGTGTTTGCACCGCTCCCCAAGAGCTCAGCCTTTGCTCGAAGCAGAGATTAAATTTCAAACCTCAGAACATTTGCTTCCTCTTCGCAAACACATGAATCTAGGATAATGCTTATTTTGGTTCATACGTACTTACGTGAGTGAATGTGTGAAAAACTTACATGTTCTAAAGTTGGGAGATAAACAATGATTTTCAGGAAAAAAAAATGAAATTATTGAAAGCAAGTAATCGGAAGGTATCACACAGCTCAATTTTCAGTGCTAAGATATTTAGTTAGCATTCTTCAACCACGTTTAATTTACCATTGGTAAATTCAGTGATAATTTTTCTAGAACGGTTAAGCTTCAAATGTTGCGCTCAAAGAAACCTCAGCAGAGGGATTGAGTTCGCTTCGTTCCATTACGATGTTTAAGTCTCCATTACGATGTTCAAGTCTCCATTACGATGTTCAAGTCTCCATTACGATGTTCAAGTCTCCATTACGATGTTCAAGTCTCCATTACGATGTTCAAGTCTCCATTACGATGTTCAAGTCTCCATTACGATGTTCAAGTCTCCATTACGATGTTCAAGTCGCCATTACGATGTTCAAGTCGCCATTACGATGTTCAAGTCTTTATTACGATGTGCAAGTCTTTATTACGATGTGCAAGTCTTTATTACGATGTTCAAGTCTCCATTACGATGTTCAAGTCTCCATTACGATGTTCAAGTCTCCATTACGATGTTCAAGTCTCCATTACGATGTTCAAGTCTCCATTACGATGTTCAAGTCTCCATTACGATGTTCAAGTCTCCATTACGATGTTCAAGTCTCCATTACGATGTTCAAGTCTCCATTACGATGTTCAAGTCTCCATTACGATGTTCAAGTCTAAAATCCTGTGAATCCGCTTAAGTACGGATTCGTGTATCGTGAGCAAACAATAAATAGCATGGTATCATTTGCGAGTTTGGTTTGAATAAATCTAAGAATTTCAGAGAGTACAAAAAAATCCTTCCTAATAGACACATAAATCATTAATATGATTCTAGATTTCTAGTGAGCGGTAGATCATTGTGGAATTAATTCATCTCTCAAATTTGGCTTCAAATGTTCTTTAACAGTCGCATATAGCCAAGGTTTTCTAAGTGTTGATGTATAAGTGAGTAATCAAATTATTAATTATTTTTATGTAAATAATTATTGTATGGAATCATTTTCAGACTTGGAATTTTGCTCTAATTTACAATTGTGAATTTAGTCATGGATCTCTATGGTATCGGTGTACATATTTGCTCCACGAACACGATTATGCCGCCATTCGTCCACACTTCGAAGTTTGCTTCTAGTGTTCGCAAAAGTAAAATTGCAACAAACTTACCCTCAAACGTAAATTTAGTTCCCAAAACGAAAGAAGTATGTATTTACTATTATACCACTTTAGCATGGAACATGGAGCTACACTTACGTGTTTGGGGCATCACGTTTGACTTTCTTCACATCAACTTTGCAACAACTTCAATTTTCCACCACCGAACTTGAATCCTCTCAGACCTAAATGCGACTCTTTGAAGCAATAAAATATGTTGTAGCACACACGCCTAATTCAGGAAGCGTGTTTGAGCAGGGCTAGGCCAGCCCAGAGCCCCGCTGTGGCTCCACCGCCTTCATTGAAGTGCGGGTCCGTGACAGGTTTTCGCCAACCATGAAATGACGAACGGCACACAAAACAGCCGCGCTTTAAACGGGCCTTCGCTCTCGACAAAACCCCAAAAAACATTTACACCTTCTTTGTTTTGAATTTGGACCTGCACGAACTGTGTTTTGTTTCTTCGAAAGGCAAGAATTCATTCGGCTAGCAAGTGTTTCAGATTGCGTTCGTCGGTCAAGGACATATTTTTTGTCAGCATAACTCGGACAGGAGTAACTAAAATGACTTTCAACAGCTTCAAAAATTAACCTTAATGAACTATAAAACCAAGAAGATCACGAAGAGAAGCAAATTTTAAAGTCAGACGTGAATGAAGAAAAATGCTCGTCAGCTAAGAAATCCGTGAGTTCAAGTTTGTTCTCACAGCATTTTTACACTCGAACACGCTAAAAACCATTTAAACAGGTACATAATTCAAGGAAGCAATATAACCGAGACAAGCCTAGTAAGAATCAACAAAGTTAACGAGAAACTCATTTACAGCCAAGGCAAAGACGTGTACTCGATTCAAATTCAACCGAGCACGTCACATCGTGCAACGAACTGAAGCCTCTTTTTCTCCGTTATAAAGACAGCGAAGAGCAAACGAGTTAGCGACAGCTTCTTTCTTTCCCGTCGTCTTAATTAGCTCGCCAGAGCCAGGCCCAGTCAACTTAATCCCAAAGAACACAAAAAATACTCTGCTGCCTCCTTGAAAAAAGAGAAATCCAAATTTGAGGGCGAGGAGCTTCTCCTGCACTCGGCAAGTCACGCGAGTATAAGACATACGTGAGGGTCAATGACGGCCTTTCATTTTCCTGCTAACTTGTCTTCAACTGAGCTGCGCTCAGTTGACGTTAAGATCAAACAAAATGAAATATAGTTTCACTCATTTTTTTTCACCCTGTTAAAACATACATTAGCAATAAGCGGAAACATGATTCCTTTCTGTCTACTGGGATGAGCACAGTATGAGCCAGTAGAAAATATAAGAACATAAAATTAGATATTTCAAAAGAAATGTCAAAAACCCTTCACCGAAGGACATAAAATTCTGCATTAAAATTAACAAAAGGAATTTGCTTTATCTTTCGTAGTACCGGTAAGTAAAAAATGAATAACACTTAAACATCACAGTTACGTAAGGAAGTGAAATAAGCCATACAATTATATTAGGAATTGTAAATAGAAAGTCAATCGCGGTAAAAAGTACTTAGTAACTGTAGTGTATGAAATTTTAACAGTAAAAAGACTTCACTCGTAACTTATAAGAGTTCATTTATAATGTTTGTTTTCGTTTAAAAATACGTTTGAGATTTCAGAAAGAGTAATTCTAATCATGGAACCATATGCATGAAGAATAAATAACCTGAATGCCTACTTCAATAATTCATAAGTCATGGGATTGCGAATTCAAAATGAACTATTAGTCAGAAGTTCACTTCGCTCATGAAGAAGAACGGCAAATTTAACATCTTTATGTCTTGCTATACTCTTCAAGGTGAAGAAAACAAGTCTACAATAACAACGCAAATTTAGCTTCATGAGGCGATCACACTTAACTCAATACCAACCTATCAATATTTTCAGCAACAATGTCATTTTTAAAACTTTCAAGGGGTCGATAGTAACTTTAAAAATATCCATAAAGACCAGCTCTGAGAATATTAACAAGTGTTTTGAACAAATCGAACGAGTTGAGATGTAGTTCAAATCATAACAAATGGAGCTAAGGAAGAAGCATAATACCCACCACAGCTCATGACGCTTGAAAATGATTCGCGTAAAGGTTTTGAACAAGTGAATAAATCATCGTTGTACGCTTCTGTTTCTGATTCAAAAGCTCTGCCAATTGTGAGGTAGTGGAAGTCCTCCCAAAGGGGACGAGCGATCCAGGCGTAGTGCAAGTCATGGCGAGGCCGGACTGTGGCCCGCAGCTGGCGCCTCTCTCCCGCTCGCTCGCATCTGCTCACGCGGTGCACGCAGCCACCAAAGCTTACTAATTTATGCTAAATCCAAGTCTCAAAAGACGATCGAATACGCTGTGTAACTTGAGACAATGATTCCCATGAGATAGCGACACCATGAAATTATTGAGCAACTGTCTTCAGATTCGTAGAAGACAAGTGACTTTAAAGCAACAGTCAATGAGCTGTTTAAAGCAATAGTCAATGAGCTATTTTGCAATCAATGTTACTCTAGTCAAAACAATAAAAAATCACCCTGATGCACCGTAATCTAATTTTAAACATGCGCAAAATCTTCCATGAATTAGGAGGTATACAAAGCTACTTGGCATTACCTCAGTGAATCTAGTACTTGTAGTAGCAAACAAAGCTGTGATTTTGAACGAAATTTTTAGTTGAATTCATTACATTACACACTTTGTGTCAGACACTCTCTTTACGACGCATAAAAGCCCTCAGTAAATTCACAGTTGCAATTCTTGTATGAACAACTATTTTAGTGAACTCATGATCGTAGAAAAATATGATAATTTCTGAGTTAATTTTTACGGGTTGATACTCGTCAGTCAAGTTGAAATAATAGTGACTAATGCATCATACAGATCCTTCAGTGCACGGAAATCGTACTTCCGTTGGGGAAATTAACTTTTTAATCACAGTTTGATAGACTTTTAAAATTAAATTAGATTAAATAGGCTTATAAGACAGTTTAAGCCACTTTAACTACAAAAAAGATATTCCATAGAGAATAAGAAGGAAGGCACCATTTAGAATGAAATTAATAGAATGCGGAATCCATGCACAAAGTATGTCTCTACACCATGCGCATAGAAAAAACAAAATTGAAAGAAGTTGATCTGTAATAAATCAAAAACTTATACTTCGAAAAAGGAAGGCTTATCTAACTTTTTGCTCGTGACCCCATATATTCCCCTGGGAACGCTAGTTCTAGTTGCATCACTCTGAGAGGTATGTCAAGTGCAGAAGGTTCTAAAATTTTCATAACTTATGGTTCGTAATAAATGAAGTCAATTATATAAGTCAGGTGCTTCAAAGTACATAATTCTAGGGTTGAAGATATGATTGTTTCAAGAGTGCTTCTAAACACCATAAACAGATCATTAACCGAAATACCTTTCCAAAAAAATAATGATAAAAAATAAACGAGGAGAAATAACTTTTGCAAATGAAAATTGACGACAAATAAGCTTACATAGGTTGACCACAAATTTCACATACAAGTTCCTGCAAATGAATAACTGTAATCGTATGGGAATCATCCCGCAAACAAGAGACGAAAAGAGAAAGGTCCATGAGAATTTTCTTCAGAAATCACAATTCCGAGATCGTCGACCATCAATCAACATATTTAAGAAAAGATCACTGAGCAGAAATCCATTGAGCTTGATCAGCAGCAAGGACTGAATTACACAAGAGCGGCGCAGCGGAGCGCGAGAGATTGATGAGGCTCCTTCATCATACATTGTGCGAGACGCAGCTGCCCGTCGTCGCCGGCTCAGAGGGGTCCGATCTCAATGGTTCTGAATTCATTATGAGAAACCAATACGCATTTTTCACAGGCAACATTGCACTTTGTCTAGCCATATGTTATTTTCAGTGTTATGTAGCATATGACATGAATTTTTCTAAGAATATAATAGAATATTGAAAATACAGGATTAATATTTCATAGTACATTAAAGCCACCGGGCAGTGGCACTCGCGAAATATTTCTGACTACAGCAAAATCATTTCGTACGAGACACCCGTAAAGAAGTTAGACTCGAGTAATTACAAGTCGTGCGACACAGTATCGCATTATTCGCATAACGTATGCGTCTGAGCTCAGGCCATTTAGCGAATAAAGTTCGGCCGCACACCGAGCACGGGCTCGTAGAGAAATATTCAGTGACGTGGCCAACTGCCGTCCAGCCCACTTCGCGCCGGCTATAAACATGCATAAGTCCCACACTGCTGCGGTAATTTCATTCAATGAGACTTAGCATGGAGGCATTGCATGCAAATTACGGGCCGAGGTGCGAGTTCAAGTCGTATCCCGAGGCGGCGCTTGAATGTCTCGCGTCCCGCAGGGCTCCGTCGGTCGGCCAGCGCCGAGACGTCGGTATGCATAAGAGCAAAGGTCGAGGTGCGACGAAGCAACGATGCCTGTCCGAAGTCACCAAGCCGCTGTGATCAGCTCGGCACGCGCTAAATGTTGAACTCGAGTTTTCAAGATTCCACAATGTTCACGGACTGTTAGATTCGCCCAAGTACAGAGAATAACATGGGCGGACAGATTTGTACTCATTTGCAGAATCTGAGGCTCGTTGATACCCTTTGAATTCGTTCGCAGGTCGATAGAAGATAGCAGTTAATGTACTTAATTAAGGATGATAGAAACAGGTAAATGTATATTGATTTGAAAATAGGTAAGTCTAGTACACAGGGTTAGAGCACAGCTTCGTAGTTCTTCACCGAGCCGGAACTCTGTCATTCTCTACTGAATCATATTGTATTCTAGTACATTTATGGTTCCCAAACAAATAGATGTCTTCGATTTCGCAAACTTACCAATATTTATACTTGAAGCTTAAATGACGAATATATAAAGTATACGCAAGAATATACCATCCCTTCTTTGAGTGATTGATTTTCAATTTGTTGCTAGAACAAAAACAATCGCAGAGAGATCAATTTTCTGACGACTGTAGTAAATGGCAGATGTTCAATACAAAAAGCGCGTAACTAGCGTGTATTGTTACATAACTAAAACATCTGCTCCACCATAACAAAAGTTAATATAAAACATTGATGTTATACAGAAAAAATTCAAAAGTACTGCCTGAAATTACTTGAAGACGCTTATTAGGGACCCAAATAGCAACAAAATTACGTTAATAGGACGAAATTTCTAGGGTGGTGGAATTACTGTATCAACTAGGGCGAAAAAGTTTAATGGCCATTTCCGGCTCATGCAGAAATTATTTCCGTCGAGAAAACCATTTCTGCATGAGCTGACAAACATGACGAGGCAGGGAAAGCTTCTCTCTTTTTCAAAAATGTTATAAAATGTTATAGAGACCAAAGAAACGTTTAGACAGTGTTCATATACATGCGCGTATTTTCATAACATGTTTTGAAATTTGAGATTAAGCTCCAATTAAACTCATTTTAAAAATTTAACTTTCAAATAGAGAAATGTTAGTTGGGAGGTATCATCATCTGGCTTTAAGTTAAATATAAATAAAATGCAGTTAGTGGCAAGCGGTAGGTCACCTCCATCATGGAAATACCCTCAGTGACCACCAGTGGGTCGCAAAGCCTCCTACATGTTAATATAAAAATTTACAGCTACAGACCCGATGCAATGAATCAACTGGTGCTGAAGGCACTGCTGTATATTGAGATTGATTGATTATTAGTTTCAGCCTCCCTTACCACAACAAAGGAGTTCAAAGAGAGGAAGAATAAAAGCACCATATAGTATGGCGTTTAGGGAACGTGGAACAGTAAGTTGAGAAGGAAGGCTATGAAACAAGATAAAAGTTGATGAAGAAAGTAACAGGCGCTGAAAAACAGGACTGTAGTTTACTGAAATAAGATGATCCGAAACAAAAAAACAAAAACCCTGTTTTATTTCAACAAAAAAGCTTACATAACTCTCAGTTCGTGACCTCACATTTTCCTTCTGGGAGCGCTAATTCCGATATATACACTACTTGGATTGCTTTAAGGAGCATTCATGGAAAATTTCTGTTATTTGCGTCGTCGAGGCAAGACTGTACAGATGAATTATTCAGTACGTTTGTCAAACACAGCGTGAAAACGAAAAATGCGAAGCCCAGCAAGAGTTTATCTCCGCAGAGACATTAACAAACGAATGATCAAGAGGTGTACCCGAGTACATTATGAAAATTAACGTTGCGACGAACAGATCAGAATGGTGCTAGTCATACTCGGCAGGATCATGAAAGCGCCGTAAAGACGGAGCTGGGCACATAAGCAAAGAGCGAAGACCGGATAAAAGATTTTATTGCCAGGATGACACGCGACAAGACCTCCATCACCGCAAAGGCACACGTGCCACACGTAAAACTTTACGGTCTACACTAAACTTCAGAATCAACGCTTTATACCTGTAGCAGTAAAAGTGCACTTAATTTAATTAGCTCTTCTACGGAAAACCGATGATCTCAGAAACTGAGCAGTGGAGACTCGAGTTTCTCAGCAATTGCTCATCTGATCTTCCGCTGCGGGGTGCAGAAAGTGCTCAATGTTGAGTGCGATCACAGATGATAAGGACCTTTGTCAATTTCAGACCTATGAATTAAATTCGCGCGATCGTTTAAATTTCTCTCATCGCATACTCCTGAGGCAGGCAATGATTTCAAAACCAACATGTACCATAAATACTTAGCACTGAAATAGGTCACATGATAAAATAAATCAAGGCCGCGAAAGAAGTTAGTCACAAGTCGAATCACAACCGTCGATTCAACTGAACTAATATGATTTTAAGATTCCTTGAATGATCTTATTCTTTGGATCAGTTTTCTTCATTGAACCAAGACCGCAGGAGTAGCACGACTAGTGAACATGATCACCATTTCAGAAAAAATATTTAAAAGGTAGTCGCACTATGTGGAGCGATTGATGTATCCATAAACAAATACACGAAATATTATTTAATATTGCTGAGCTTCATAGGAGTAAGTTATTCATTAAACTCTAAAAATAAGTTAAAATAATCGAAAGCACATCACATTTCGTCGTGAGCAAAACTGTGACAAAGAGACGGTGCGCAGGGAATGAGAAAGCACGGCTGCACTGAACCTCTCATTCGCGCGATCCATCAATTTGAGCTGAGGTATCAGAGAAGAGAACTCGCAAGAAGGCACTCAAGCGCAGAGCTGCAGAATGGGTCTGGGTAAAGTAGTGAGACGTACATACGCCTAGTTGCATGGGCCACTAAGTGTAATGCTTCTTTAGAAAGACTGATGGGCACCGACACAGAACCCAAACCCTAGCAAAATACGCCGAGTTGACTTTCCGAAAGCTCCTTAAAGGTCGGCAAGTGCGACAGAGGAAGCCAGACCATTAGTGAGAGAAGAGCACCGCTTTATCGCCAGCAAGTCAATGCGCTCGACACACAGAGTGAGATCTCCTAAAGTGGGGCACAATTGGACAAAAGCGCATAGAGTTATATGAGGCTGCGTGCACACATACGCTAGAGCATACAAATACAGTGGCAACCAATTTGCAGAAAAAATTATGCCATTACTATCATAGTTTCTAGTCGTAGTGTGATGATCGCAAAACATTAATGAGAATTTAAGCGTTTTAGATTCGTTTGAAGAGAATGGCTGGCATCGTATGCAGGCTTCTCGCTTCTACTGTATAACAGCGTACAATCTCAGCCACGTACGATGAAAAAAATCTTAAAAGTCCAATATTACAAATAATACCGAGAAAACATTTCGTGTTATGATTTTAGACACGTTCATGTATCCTACTTCCAGCGTAAAGTTGTTCGGTGAAATTTAATGCACATTTAGCAGGCAATACATTTCTCAGTAACGTGCAGGAATAAGAAGGGCTCAGAAACGATTGTTAACAAAAGCCAAAATAGCTTGGTGAGATACTGGCGCTTACGGTTGAGCTTTATCTCACGTAGCTCTTCAGCTCCGTATAGCTTCCATAACATGTATTTTACGCCAAGTACAATGAGGTATGAGAATTAAATAAATTTTGCTAACCTTTATCAATAAATTGGAGAAAATTGCACAAGAATTCTTGCTTTATATTCCAATGTTTTTATACACTCATTGATGTACCTACACATACATCTACGCAAGTACATATATGCGTAAACGTTTTAATGTACATACATTTAAAAAAATATTTATACGCAAAAGATCATGGAAATGGTATACATCAACACTTCATTTTATAGATATACACATATTCACAGATCAGTGCTTAGACATGCACGTGCTTAGATATGTAGCACAGACTCAGAGCACTTCGTCCGCCTTATTCAAAACCTTAAAATCTTCACGAGAAAATCACGGCCTTGCCAAATGAGCTGCTGGTAGCCCTGGTTGTCTCCAATGTCCCCTTTGGACGCCAAAACTAGATGACTAGAGCAGCTCTAAGCGTATGTGCATCCGTATAAAAGAGGTTCGCGAGTTCTACCAATAAATCTATTTTACAAGGTAAATAAAGAAGTTCTGTTCGATTATAAATGAAAAAAACTCTCCATAGTATGTGTAACTTATATATAGTCTTCGAAGTAATCGCCATCGGTATCCAGCACCTTCTGCCAACATGTCTCCAGCTGTTCAGTCCCCTTGTGGTAAAACTCGAGGTTTTGGACGCAAAGAAGTCCGTGAAGGCTTGGCGCTTGTTTGCTTCATTGGTGAAGGATTTCCCACGAACATGATTATCCAGGAGGTAGAAGAGGTGCTAATCCCTGTAAGGAGTTACGTATAGTAAATTAATAAAAAATTAAATGACCTTTTGTTCAGGAACAAAATCTGCATTGGAAATCACTTTACATATGAATAAAACTGGCCATTCATGCTTTCTACAGAAAATATTCCTGGCTTTTTAATATGAATTTATTTCTTTGTCTCTGCATCAACAAGTGAACTCGAAGACAAATACTTCAACTTCAAATGTTTACGACTAATGAGCAGCTCAACAATTCCTTTCAAATAAATTAATAAAGGTGAAAGTTTGAGCGTCGCGTAAATGCGACACTCAAATTCCCACAAAATCCTTTTATAATAATTGAAGAATGTATCCAAACTTGAAATGCTCCTACGAGCGTTTCTGAGAAGTGAAGTTCTTGCATGGCTGGTGGCAGCGGCGGGCTGCGAGGGCCTGCTTTATTAGCAATAGTGATCACATAAACTCGATGCGCCGTCCACCATCGTGCGGCTTGCTTCTACAGGTCGCTCCCGCAACACGTTACTCGAGTTGCTTGCGTGGATTGCATTTACCATGCCACACTCCGCACAAGCCTGCAGACAACAACAAATTTCAAGTAAGTTCAACCATTTTGCGCTCTTTCTACCGGAGTAAGAGTAGAAGATGTAGTAGAATATAGTTTGATGGCTCCTGTACCATTGTCAGCTGGACGGTAGGGTGATGTTACAATATGCATTGTAACGCTTTTTGTTTTCATTGAATGAAAAATGCTAACCACTTAACGCATATTGTGACCCATGAAAGGTAGAAAAAATTAAATCACCGTTAAAAATGGAAAAGTCGATCAAGAAATTCAAGAATGAAAATTACGTCCGAAGTTTTTCCGCCGATATTAACATCAAACCTAAAGCTCAAAAGACTATCTCATAAAATACAATCATTCTGACATACCAGAAAAATTTTTACGCACTAAAAGCACTTAATGGATTAAATGTGATATAAACATCTCTAGCCCGTACAAACACCCGAGAGCACTGCACATCAAGATGCATCAAAAAATGCAAAACACAAAAAGTAATCGATCCAGAGTGAAAAACACGCAGACGCATTTCAAAAAGCGTTTTAGACATGAGTGTTTGTGACTGCATTCAAGTTAGACCCGGGCTAATTTCACGCTGTAACATTTAGGTGACGGGGAAAGCGTGAAATTAACCCAGGTGGCAGGAACTTACTCGGGGGCCGAGAAGAGGACTGCGGCGGTGAGGCCGAGGCCGCATGCACCTGCAGGAGCGGCAGCAGGACGAGGGGCTCGGTGTCGTGATCAGGGAGCGCCTGATAACCTCACAAAACACGGCCTCCGATGCTGGCTACATTTTACCTCGACGCGCATCTGCAGCTAATTTTTATTGGACGCTCGAAGTCATGAATTACAAACCGCTACGATCGATAGCTTTCGATGAGCACGATAGCATGAGCGTCCAAGAATACCTTATGAGCTCCAATGAATAGAGATTACTGCAGCCCCCTTCATGAGGGCCTACGCGATTCAAAAGGAAAGTATGTGGCAAGCATTAAGTATGAAATTCATTCGCAGGTTAATATGAAATATTTAATATTGCATAAAATGAAAAAACGCCAACATACGATAACCAGCAGGGAGCGGGAAAATTAAGATAAGAACTTTTTGAGATCTTTCAAGGTAAAACAGGATGTACGCTCGCAATAGCCTCGTTTGCCGTAAAGTGAGCAATCAAAACTTTCCAAAATCTGCAACTTTATGCATTTACGATACGTTCCACTATGTTGATTTCCCCGCTCATTCAGTCGTTGACGATTCAGGCGAGACTCGCATGGCCTCCTCTGAGGAGGACGCAAGTGTGTGCACACTTGCATCCTCGCCAGGCCATGTATCCAATTTGCTCCTTGTGAATTTGCTGCCTCTCATACTGTATTACATGCAAACATTCAAGCCGAAGGATAATCCTTCAGTTGCAGGCTGTCAATCAAAGAGAATCAGTGAAGCCTTCATTCACTTGATGTAAAGCGACATGTCAGACACAGATATAAGCGTGATTTCCATCTGCCTGATACACTATTTCATATTCAACTTTCCCCAATCAAAAATGAGTAGGATAAAAGACATATGAAACTAGCACACATATATATAATACTCTAAAATATGCACCGCGTATTAAACAATAAATAATACATGGAAGCACATGTGTTTTTGGATTTTCCAACGTAAGGTTTGACCTCGTACTAGCGAGGGCGGCAGCTGAGCTGCAGATAATCATGTTACAAGAGGCACAGCAAGTCTGCACGCAGGCCCTGGCGAGAGTTGCCCGCATCTCGGCACAAAGTAAAGGCAGACACGATCGGATGGTCGCTCCTAGAAGCAAAATTAAAATTGTTTCCTCGCAGTTTCTTTCATAAGCTCTAAAGAGTTTAGCATGCCACGCTAGTATGCAAGCATGCACACGTCACACTAAAGAGCTTCATGCAGTAAGTGATGCATACATTCAATTCATTTTTTTTATAGTTATCGAAGACGTCAAAAGAATTTTAACGTGAGCCCAACAAGCTTCAGGCTAGATTTCGGGCTTCATGCAGTAAGTGAGACGCATGCATTCGTTTCAATTTTTTCAGTTTTCGAGGGCGTCAAAAGAATTTTAACGAGAGCCCAACAAGCTTCAGGCCACATTTTGGGCAAAATTACAATGTGTTTCCATAACTTCGGAAAATAAGAAATTTAAATAGATTTTCCAAATCTTCACTTCTTTCTTCCCACTGAAGTAAGAGTAGAAATATGTAGTAGAATGTACTCTGTTTGCTCATATAGTGCTGAGACTAGCCAGTATAGAGAACGCCAACAGTACGTAAGCAGAATACCAGCATACTGTACATCTTTTTACCAGTATTTACTTCTTCAACATATGTTCGTGGGCCTGTAAGAGTGTCTAGCACGTTAAAGTATATAGGCTCAATATGAAATGCGCCCGCTAATTTGAAAATGATACGACGCTCAATCAGAAACTTTATCCGGGGATGGCGCACCTAGGCAAACAAAAAAGTTTAAAACCCGAATGTTGCAGCACGTACAGCACATTTAAAACGTAGAACGCATCTTTTTTTTGTAAAAACATCTGAAGTGGCCGTCACTTATACCTCGGTGATGACTAACACGTGAACCTGGGTCGGAATGAACGTTTATTTCCACTCTAAAAGCAAGTAAGGTCCCAAATTGATATCCTAATCCACTCACCGTCCGCAAAGTGCGAGCTTTACAGCGTGTCACAAAATATTCCAAGTATCGTTCTGATAATGCGACAATATGCATATTAGATGCTCGACATACCCCTGTAACTCACTACAGCTAGTGAGTTTGTGACTTCACTTCGATTGCTACATTGTCAACCGCTCGCACGTATTATAATGTTCAGTGAGTTCAAAGCAACCCAAAGAACACGGGTGTATTAGAGTCAGATGATTGATGAATATATGCGTGAGCATATATGATGCGAGTTCATCGAAATATTTAATGAATACCCCTCATTTGGACGAACATGTTATATTTTTAAGGATATTTATTGGCTAGAACACTTGTATGTACGTCCAAACGGCTTCTGGAGAAGCCATGTCCTAGTATAGAGTGTGAGGGCGTAAATATGTAGTTGATCCGTACGTTCGATTATAACCATTTTCCACGCGCATTTCAGCACCGAAAAATCCCAGTACCATTATACTTTGAAATCTAAACTTCAAAATGGATTTTGTATTGAGCTATATTATATATTATTAGTATTAAATTTTAGAGCTCATAAATTAGTTTTACTACAGTATTTCAAGAGCCAAATGAAATTTTTTCGAATCCAGAGAAAAGATTCACAACATACATGCAACCACACGCACAAATTCAAGCAATCGGGCAGATAAATCAGTATTTAAAATAACTAACAGAGAATTCAAGAGCGTACTTTGGATAAAGAACCCTCATTTGATTATCCATTAGATTAGTCGTTAGTTTTAGCCTCCCTACCCGCAGCAACAAATGCGATCCAAAGAGAGGAAGGAGGAAGGTACCATTTAGTATGGAGTTAAGGAAACGCAGAATCTATGCAGAAAGGGCATAGAAACAGTAAGTTGAGAAAGAAGATCGTGAAACAAGATCAAAGTCGAAGAAGAAAGTGGTAGGTGCTGAAAAACAGAACAGCAGTGAACCGAAAACGATGGTCCTTAACATAAAAACATTTTATTTCAACAAAAAGAAGGCTTACCTAACTCTCAGCTCGGTCCCTCACATTTTTCTTCCCGAGAGCGCTAATTCCCATAGACACAATACTTGTATCCCCCTAGGGAGACCATCTTTCGATTTGCAACACTCAGATAATATTAAAAAAAACACTGTCTGTCCCGCTTAAGAGCAGTTAGGCCACGCGTAGCTAACTGTGCAGGAACCAATCTTGCGTAGTCCTCGTCCTCGTGATGCTGCAAAGTCTTCGCAGCTCCAGCGGAGTCACGGCTCTCAATCGTGCGGAAAATCTGGCAATAAAAAGCCGATCAAACGACAATAAAAGAATGCAGCTGAGCGAAACCATGAGGCGCATGCCACACCAGGTTCGTAGGTGGTGTCCTGCGGAGCTTGGTCGTGAGGCAGTGATTTACGCGCAGCTGGAAACTGTTCCGATTTCTTTTCCGCTGAGTGATGCATATCGGTCGTTGCTTTCACGGCCTTTCATCATGATGATTCCAATGTAAGTTTTCTTCGGAGGAAAAAAAATTCTGCTCGCAGTTTAATAATTCCGCTCTCATTCTATACATATTTTGCTCTTGTGAAGTATATCCACAATAATTAAAAGTAAAATAGGGACCAAATTTTAGCAACGATTCCAATCATATGTTGGACGTTAAGTAATTCGAATCGAAAATACAGAGTCAGTGATTCGGAAGGAGCGACAAAAATGTATAACTAGTCTCCGAGAATTCAATTGAAAGATCTTCCCCACACATGATTTCAGATTCGATCTTAATACTGCGAAAGTTCAAGCGGTGCAGACATGTCAGAGTTGTCGTATGAAAAATCATGAACAAGTTCACAAGTCACCGGCTCACAGTTGAGCTTAGCTCAGTCCCAGGTTCCTCATCAGTTCATAAGTTCGTAGTTTCACAAGGTTATTCACAACAAGTTTACACGTTTACCATCCATTCATCCTTTCACAATCACTTCACAAGTTCTCGAATAAGTAACAAGTCTACCATCCACTCCCTTCATTTGTTGTGTTCAACACCGCAAATAACGATTGCCTGCGCATTCCCTCAAAACGGATTGATTACGGCATACACAACTTGTAAACCTTTCTCATGGAACAATGAGTCGGCAGCCCAATTTTTGACGATATTCAAAGAACAAATCGTTTCTTTTAGGTCGGCGTACGAACGATAGCTACAATGATCACCTGATACATTTTTTAGAAAGTGCACTATAAGTGATGTTAGAACGAAAGGACATTTTCATTTTAGGCATTGCGCAACCCGCGACTGTGGCACAGTAATTATGCCCATATATGTGAATGAGAATACAATGTGAAAATAAATAAAATGAAAGAAATTCAAAGAAGGAAAGAAAAATGTATTACAAAATGGAGTCGTATGGGTCACGATTGGGTCGATACAACCATCAATCGACGACTACAAACCGTTTTTGTCTTTGCAACAAGAAACATTTACATGGAAGAAAACATTCCCATTCGTCACAACCAATCAGCCTCATAAAGTTAGGGGTAGGAAAATAATAAGAAGAAGCTTTACACTTTCAAAGCCAGTGTATAATACGTAATTCGTCACCATAATGACTCCTCAGTTTTTGCTTCATTCTTGTTTTTCTGTCGCAGTTCTTCACGCGACGGGGATGGCGCCACTTTGACTGTCTCAGACAAATAAATTCAATCACGTTATTATTTTTAAACTATGAATGTTTAACGACTGAGAATAGTCGGTCCTTTTTTAGCACTTTTCTCTGCTGAAATATAATCCGACAGGCACTGTTTGCGTAGATTCTTGAAACTGTTCGTAATATAGAAACAAACACGAACAATTTCAACAAGCTGGTTCAGTATTTTATAGGTCTTTTGACACGACGGCATCCGCAGTGGCACTTTCAATTTTGGTTATGTGGCAGTGAAGTCACTTTCCGGTATTTAGAATTTTTTCAAATCACTGTCGTAATACACGTACTAGTAAAAATGACAACTAATTACATGATAAAATAAACCAAATTGAAATAAAAAATGAGGTACTTACCACTCACATCCATGTCAATGAACCTTATCCCTAAAATGCATGTTTTTAAAATGCATATTTTTGGTAGAGAGACTGCAGAACATATGCGACAGATTATCATGCATCTAGCAAACAACACACTTCCAGCTCAAAGTTGGAGGAGAGGGGGCTAGGACAGTGAAAGAATAATGTGGATGCCCCAGCGCGGCTGGGCCCAAACTGCAGAAAATGCGCAAGTTTCATCGACCAAATAAGGTAGCTCCATTGAGGTCCTCCTGCCACCGCCGCATTGCAACGAGACGCACAAAAACAGGTTCCTTCAACACGTCGCTGTTCCACGCACTGTCGCACGTATTGTTCTCATCATCCCGTGCCAGAAATGCTTAATGCACTGACAAGTCTCCCTGGCCAAAGGACGAGCTGTTAGATAATTTAGGGGTTTCTTTTTGACTTTTAGTATGAATTTACTAAACAACTCATTACGACATAACAATAAAAATATTGCTTGGCCGAATGAAATGATCAATGCATTTTAACACATTGACTGCGATGGGTTAAACTAAAGTTAAATATTCAACTCACATTTAAAATAAAAAGTGATTAGAAAATTTAAAAACACCAAACATTAACTGGGTTCATTAAATACCATTAATTAAGAAAAGATTGTTAAAATTTTTCGATCGACTTATCGATGGATCGTTTCGCAGCAGGAAAAACCTAAGCACGACCCACCGTTGGGTCGTATCGCTAGCGATGTGATGAGGGAATGTTGTAAGCAAGACGTTCAGAGACGGGCATTGCAGAACGGGCAGCTGCTGGGAAGTTGGAAGACGGTTGTGCAACGAAACGCATCACGGAGAATGACAGGCGAGGCAGAAAATGATTATCCTCGTGAATAAAATTCCAACTCATGCAATCGCTGGTAACGATGCATTCCGAGCAACGTGGGGAACGTGTTCTAGACTAGACGAAAATCGCATTGCAGCGATTCCAAGTGTGCCTTTATTCTCAATGTTGACGAATGCTGATCACACAGCCACCAGAATACAGCATAACAAGACTTCAGTTC
The DNA here is from genome assembly GCA_030386875.1 of Morinoia aosen. Lineage (NCBI taxonomy): Eukaryota > Metazoa > Arthropoda > Malacostraca > Amphipoda > Talitridae > Morinoia > Morinoia aosen. The sequence continues at coordinate 90,791,331 of CM059561.1, read as the reverse complement.
TCAAATATTTACAGTGAATCATCAATAACAAAGTAAAAGCTAAACAGTATCTATACCTTGAGTAACAGTTGAATTATTTTTAATGCAAAAAACTATGATTCAAAACCTAACTTTAAAATCAGAAAAAATAAAATCGTAACATTTAGTTCAACTAGAGTACCAGAAAAGAACGCGGACGTATTCAGTTATGCAGCATTTCATACACAACTGGAGGCAATTATTGAACAAAAAGGCACGTGGAAAGCGAGAGAACACAATTACGAGGAATTAAGAAGGTCGTCAATTCTTCTGTTGCACGAGTTTTGCCAATAATATATTGTTGTGCAGCTCTGTATCTTGCCCGCGCGCTGCCCGATGGAGAACATGAAGTCTTCTAAAGTTAAATCAGGTTCTCTTATGAGATTAGTTATAAGTATCTCGTAATAAATGTTTAGTATTAAAATTGTACGTTATCTTAATTTGCTTACTGTGTTACACTATTGAATTCGGTATATTGGCTAATGCCATGAATTATTTAAATATGTCATGTCAATTATGATCAGTAAAGGGAAGAGATCAATTGCATGTAGCTGATTGAAATAGTCTTACGTGTAAACTAGGAGATCAAATTCCATATATCATACGGTGACTCAAGAAAAATTTGAGCTTTTTTCCTCTGAATATTTTTCATCAGAAACAAGGTCAAATATTCACAGGGCTATTCTTACATTTCGTTTTCCTTATTCCTCACAAATCTCAGAAGACAAAAATTCAGAATGAAGTTAAGCACATTACACTGACCATCTCCTGCGTTTATAAAGAAAGCAGCAAAACAGACACGGCAAGTCTGGGAACGTTTTCGCATCTATACAGAGTTTACGTTGGTAATGCAGGCACCAAGAAATAAATTCATAGATCGCGACGACCTCTGTATTACTCACATGGCAGAAAATGATCACGCCAAAAAGAGTACAAAGGCAAGAAAGCTTAAGAACGGTATTATGAAACTAGCAGCTATCTTGATAACAGCCGGCATTTATAATCAAGACTACAGGAGGCAGAGAATTGTAAAGAAAAAGAATTGTGTAGTCTATGTCTAATCACTCTTAGCTAACTGACACTGATATAGACATCAGTTGACTTCGGTGTAGCTACTCAATGAATTAAAACACAATTAGCAGCAAATTGCTATTCAAAAAGTTACATAAAATGCATCCATTTTAAAAATCGTACCAGAGGACATTCTCTCGTAATTCCGCCAGCTCATGAAATGAGTTAAATGGACAAGTGAGTTCCTTGAGCACACGGTTGCGGCCAGACTCGCGTGCGCGCGTTGGGGCCTTTCTGACGAGCACAGTCTTTTTTTTTCTGTTCACTTCTCCTTATTTCTCGGTCTTTCTTCCGACACTATGATGGTGATAAACGAGCTTGCCCGATGTCTTTCTAGCTCACGCAGGTAGGTGGTTTAATATTCGTACACCTTACGTACGTTCGGTCAGTGGGGCCGAGCGACTTGGCATTTGGTAACTTCAGATTTTCTCGGAAAGGCAATGACGAGCCACAAACTTCACATGCTAACCCTGTTTTTTGCATCAGCAAATCGGGCCATTATATTAAGGCCAAACACAAAAATTAATTGATCATCGCTGCAAAACATTAGGGAGTCAAAAAACGTAGCGATTTAGATTGGTTCACATTGCAACTCAAGACTGGTAAACAGAGGGAGCTCATTGTTCACAGGCGTCCTGTGAAGAGAGACTTGAAGATAATAATGTGCTCTGGATGAGAAACACGAACTCAAAGAGGAGCAATGACCTGCGCCGTACCAGGAAGTAAGATCCATTAACATCGATTTGTTAACAGCATTAACCCGTAAAAAGCAATGGTAGTAAGAAACTTAAAAACAGTGCAAAAATTGCACGAATCCTGTATCCACTGCATGTAGACAGAAATAAAGGCTGGTTTTAGAAATGAGACATTAGATATTTTTCAAGTGACGTGACCCGTGCAATTTCGTCAGTTGAAGGAATAAAGTGCAGATCCATAACCTCGTGCCAAAGCTTACATCAATTTACTCGGCTTGCTAGAGCGCCAGGCTAGCAGTGGCAAGGGTCACAATTGGTGTCACTAATGTAATTCGCCCCACAAAAGCCTCCTAAGAGTGTTGTTAAGGCAGCCTTGTCTTGTCCCAAACAAAGCCCTGTAAGAGAGTGTCTTGCTTGAGAAGAGGTCTCTGGACAGTGCAGTAAAAATAACCAAGGCGTCCACAGCCTCGTCATCGATGGTAGCGGCGTTGCATAGGCGGCGGAGACGGCGGTGGCTGCCACAGCGAGGCTTCAGTCCCGCTTCACGGTTCTTGACCGCGATAAGGCACAAGCAACGCGCATTGAATGGAGCGTCGCACAAATTTCGTTCCCCACAATTTTACCGTAACGAATTCGCTTTCTGCTGGTACCGTTTTCTCTCCTAAATTAAAAAATTAGGCCCTCCGTACGTTTTTGGTTCAAACCTTGACATTTGACTAAAAATTTTATTCAATGTATCGGGTGAGTAGTGATGTACAATTATTCTACCAAGTTTTTGAGAGAATTATGAGGACACATAATGTGCAATCGTGATACTAATTATGTACGCTTTGTGTCTAATTCTCAGTCAGTGAACTCACGCAAATCAGGCCCAACGTCGAGGCGAACCTCGTCGTTTCTTAGAAATCTGCACAAACACAAGACAATTTACTACTTTACTACCCTATGCGTTGTAGAGAACAGCTGTGTTTTACACCACACAGCTATTAATCTGACTGTACCAGCGTAGGTTTAACCAGGATACAACAGTTTTGAGAAAGAGTTGAACACGATATCAAAAGCGAGAGGAAAATGCAAGACATTTGCTCACGCCATCAAGTAATCACGTAAATCATTAAAAAAGATTCACGGTTTCTGAATTCCGTAATCACGCTCGTGGTCAAAACGATACGCAAAAAAGACACTAAAACTCTCCAGTGCATCAGACCAAGCGGAAAGCTACAACTGCTCAAACATCAATCGAAAGTTAAAATTCATTGTAAACAAGCGCTCTCAAAGAGAGAACGCTAACAGCATGAATATTATCCACTTCAATTTCATGACAGTGTGCGTTTTCACAATGGATTTTGAAAATTCGGTTGCCTCTTCATAAATCTTATTGATGAACCTTTGATGCAAGAGTACAAGCCGCGAAAGGGAAATCGTAATGTCTGTCGCCGACCGGATTCTACACTTCGCAAACTGCTACAGGTGCTGAAAAGTAATAAAATAAATAAATATTCTGTAGAATCATTAATAAATACAAGAAACACTTTGATTAATGTTTGTTTAGATAGCTCTTTCCTAGTATTTTTGTTGGGAATAACTCTCAAAAATTAACCTCTGAAATTGAATCGCGTATAGAAGGCAAAAATGAGAACGTCGATTTTCGACATCGTAAACGTAATTCTTCCAAAACACTTAAAAGCCTAAAATCCAAAGAAGAGCCGACGTATACAAACGCGCAGTCAAAAGTGAAAGCATATACGAGTGACTTCAACTTTCATTAACATTAGTTTTTCACCTACCATTCTTTCAAAGTTACCAACTAATGAGCATGATACGGAGAAAAATTGCCATTTTATTTGCTTACAGATTTTATGCTAATGTCTGATTTAAATAAATATCTGAAATAGCCCTTTTTCACAACACTTTTTTCGCAATACTTCCAACTGTACATTGCGGATCCAACCATGAACTAGATAACATTTTCGAACTAATGACAAAAACAAAGCGATGAACTTACAGGAAATTTTCAAGGGATGTTGGCACCTAATCCAAGACTCTTCACAGCTTCGCGTATAATTCGAAGCATAGAACGGCGGGAAACATCTCTCGATTGACCTTTATCCCTCTGACGTACTTTCGTATGATCACAGTGAAAGTTCTTCACAGTTGGGTGATATTTACTTAACATTTTAGCAATTTCCAAGGTAGCTTTACCTTTTTGCTAATTCAGAGGTATTCCTACCCTCGCGAGAATAGGTCAAGTTCCATTTACGACCCATATTGATCACAAGTTGAAGCACCTCGTTATATATTATACATTGGAGAAAATATGGTGTCACTTTTTTTACGTTGTGCAAATCTGTACAATTTTTTACAGCATGCACATGTCACAAGTGCAAACCGTTCCCGCAAATTTCATGTAAATTTATGAATTTGTTTATGAAATAATAGAAGAAATGCATTTTCATAATTTGACACGCGGTCGCTAACTTTTTTATACAATTTTAAAAAGCATCGTGTAAATTTCGTTCATAAATTCGCTTTGTATCTTCATAAATTCGCTTTCTGCTGATTTTGTTTCCAGTAATAAATTAGAAGAGAATATAGCTCTCTGTAAGTATTTAGTTTAAACTTTGACAAAGATGCTAAGATGTTCTCCGATAAAGAACAACAACGCCAGATATTTCATACATTATCACTGAAGGAGTAAGGGAATAAAGCGCGACTGCAGCACCCAGTTTAAGTTCCAGAAAAACTCTAATGAACATCCAAGACAGGAACCTAGCCGTAATTTCTTTTGCCTACGATCCATCATTATGGGGTGGCTAAAGGGAAGAAAACATTTTCAATGACTGACGACATAAAGAGCTAACAGCAACACTTCCCAGCGTGAGGGCTAATCAATTTTGCAATTACCAATGCACTAGTAACAGAAACGCAGGAAACGTTTGGAAAAAAATTGTGCCGTAGATCTGACATCAAATCACCTTTAAAATCTTACTTGACATTCAAAGAAGATTTATAGGGTTATGTTGCACAGATCTGATAATGTTTTAAAGGTCTCACAGCCTTCATTCGGAGCACTCGAGACCGAGATAAATTATACTTAGGAACCCTGTGCTTTCGTGCGAGGAGGAAACGACAAAATGAATTTAACAAATGCGTGATTATTAGCGAAGACTTAAAAACCACAACGAATATAATTTCATTTAAAATAATTTCAAATTCTCTTCAAATAAAAACCATACAGAAAATCACCTACTTGAAAGTACCTATCTATAAATAAACACGAATGTGCTATGCATATTTTAAAAAATAAGGACTTACGGATGGGCATGTCACGTAATCTGGAGTTGCGTAGGCCAACATTCACTTCAGAACACTGAGCGAAAATACTTTAGGATTATAAATTAAGTGAAAGTAAATTTTGGGAACATTTTTCGACATGCATGAATGTTGTCTGCACTCTCGCCAACAGTTATTTCACTCAAATGAGAAAAAATCCTTACGTGTTAATGAAGGATTTACTCTATCGAGGTCGGTTCTTTGCCGCACGACTGTAAATGCTACAAATCAATTAATTCGGTACAAAAATGCTTATCTAGAGTTCAATGGTTAGCACGAAAAATATTGTTGGATATTAATTCGAGAAAATCACAGAGGCAAAAAATATTGCGAGAAAGATGAGTCTCACAAAAAAGTTCGATAGTGGACTAAGGGAATAAAGTTCAAGGTACGCCAGCGTTGGTGGGCGAGGCGTGCGGTGGAGCTCTCCCTGTACATAGCAGCCGCCGCTGCATAAGCCTTGTACCAGTTTACATTGTTTGTTTACTCCGGTCGCTTTTTCCCGATTTGTTCAGCGAGAGCACGCGGTTGTTTACTGGACTTCATTACCGGCGCTGCATTAACGAGGTGCCCTAAAGAGGCCCCCGCTTTTTTTGCAAACAATAGGAGATACACAAGGGGCTTGCACCTAGAAATTTATCAACATTTTACCCTATGAAATTCTTTAAGTACAGCTGAGACACTCATTTCATGCTGACACTTCCCTATTTATGAGCGAAAGTCGAGGTTAGGTTGTGCTGAGTATTTCAAATCCGTTGGCCGACACTACACCTAGTACTTTTCTCATTATTAAGATTATTATTTTTGTTATTTTCTATAAATTCATCACGCACAAAAACCGGGAGACACAAAGTCGAAATTATGTCGCTAAAGCCTATCAAATAATACTTTATGTTCGCAAACAATGGTGAGGTGGAAACTGGAAGAGCAGCGATTGATTGACGCACTAACGATACGTTTTTTGCCATACCATAGGTTGGAAATAGACGATGAAGAAGAACAAGATTTTCTCTATTCCAATTTCCCGCTATCAATGCTATGTTCTCGATTGGCCTTAGCTACGTCAGGATGTCAGTAGTAAAAAAATTTGCAGTGAAGACGGTTACGAATTGAAAATACAGTAAGATATTCGATGCTCCGAGCGTTCCAAAGATTTGCTTAGGTACAGTTGCAAACCCGCTCAACTCCTACGATAAGGTAAACCTACATTCATATGGTAACAAATGGTTATTTACAATCACAGTAATGAGCGGTGGAATTAATTAGACACTAATTTTTTCGGACGTAATGAATGGAACGTTGGAATAACTTTCATTTTGACAATATCAAGAAAAACTTTTACTTGGACAGAGCTAAAATTTTGGAGATGTTAAAGTGCGTGATGTAAGGCGCGCCATCGAAGCTGGACTACGAGCCCACCTTCCGTTTTCAGAAGGTGAGAACAACTTGAGCATGAAAACTGAAACATAGTCGTACCTTGTGCGAAAAGAATATTGATGTTTGCTAATTGAGAATAATTCCCCAAGTACTTTACCTAAAGCCACTAATTCAATTTCCTTTCTCGGTCCCGCGTACAGAAAGCTCACGTGGGAACTCCAACTAAATAGAAAACGTTTCGCATCTGCTCTCCGGAGCTCGAAATATATTGACATTTAACACTATTTCTGTCACAAGACACGATTAAAATAGCCAGCAACTCGAAAAAATTTGAAGTTTAATATTTGAAAATTTTTTGCTTCCTAACGTTTAGAGGGCATAATAAATGTATTTAAAGTGGTAAGAAAAACGTATAATGAAAAGAAAAATCATTTAAAATAAAATTTCATAACAGACATAATCCAAGGAAAATTATTGCGAAGATCTTTGAAAATGAAGGATTGAAACTACTTATCCACAAAGTAATGAAGATAAACTGGATGAACAGAATTAAGATGAAAATACGAGTACGCTGCATTGATGATTGCTCCCATCACAGACCAGCAGGGGATCTGCCCCAATGCGGCATATGAGATCTAGCAACAGGAGATGATTCAATCACACTTTAATATCGGGAGCTGTGAAGCCCATGCCGTTGAGGCATTTTACCAAGCGAAGCAGCTATGAAGTCGCAGGCGGCATGGGTATTAAGCACTTAACTCATAGCCAGAACGAGCGTATCAGCTGGCAGACCCATTAGCTTAATACAGCTAGACACAGCCAATGGCTGCTCGAACACAATGTATGTATAAGTCGGAGTTGATCAGGCCGGCCCTGAGCGGTCAAGGCTTCATTCCAGGGTGAACTGCGAGGGCCATGCAAATGGAGTCATCAAAAGCAGTAACTCTGAAGTACCGCGCTGCTCAATTCACTAGTTAATTAGAAAGACCAACTAACGCATACCGACAATTCCACGACTTGCATTGAACGCACTCTCTGGGGCAGTCATATGTAGCATTTAGAATATCGTCAAAGTTTACTTTGCAACGATGTCATTTCGGCAAACAAAACTTTGTTTTTTTGAGACTTGCCATATTTAAGTTAATACCATAGCTTAAATCATACAATCTTTGCATGACGATATTTACTCTATTTACCAAATTTGTAAGCACATGAGAGGTCCCATGCTACATAAAAACACACAAAACAAACCTTATAAATGGATAGTGACAGTGCAGTACGTTCTCCCACACACGAAAGACGTGCATGAATGATTTGAATCCAGAACAAATGATGGAAAAATTTCCCACTCCATTAGAATATGTACACAAGAGACCCCACAACCTGCAGGGAGCCCATAAACCACTTAGGAGCGTCTGTCCAAACAGACTGCCGAGAGAAGCTGAATAAAAGGAAACGCCCACTGCCAGCCGACGAGTTTTGCAAACATTGTTTCTAAACGTCAATTTAGGAGAAGAACTACTGATTGTCGCCCCAGGTTGGGTCTCAGTGAAAATTTACGATTAAAAATCGTATTTAGAAAAAAATCGCCTAAAAAATCAACTTTAAATCATCCCCACTATAACAATTTGCTTAATTTAAGAATATATATGATATATGTTTATACTAGCGTACGCAGTCCGTCAAAAATGATGGGATTCTATACTTTTCTTGAATAAATTTTCCAGATATGGATGAAACAACTATACCCAACCCTAATAGTACCTGGGATTAAAATATTCTTGTACTTTTGCACTGGTAAAACTCGAATCACAGATACGGTCATTATGTATCCTTAAGAGCGTCACAGTGAGACGGAAGAAACGGACACCAAACAAATATATAAATAACTAAACACACCGAAGGTATTATTAGGTAAGATATCTCCTGTCTGCAATATTCCCAATAATATATACCTACTTGAATGGTATCACACTGTAGACATCTTTCAAGTGATATAAAAAAGTCTGGCATCCGCTCACTTTTGTTTGCAAGTAAAAAAATAACGCGGCAATCATAATTGGATCTATAGTTCAAGAAAATGCAACTAATAACGAGGAAAAAGATATAACAATTTTTTCAAAAGCATTTTGGCTGAAAATGAATAACTAGCGAGACCCGGGGAATTTCCTCGTATTAGAGTATTGAAATAATGAAACTATTCATGTCTTTACATTATATACATATATTTTAGTGTAATAAATCTATATAAAAATAAACCCGAAAAGAATTTCAGGCTTTATTTCTAATTACAATGTATGTACAAAATATGAGCAAACTACACTTATATGGACACTATATTATAATAAAAAAATTTTATGTATACAATAAAAAACATGAAAATGCATGGGTTTGACAACATTGAAAAGAATATCATTATTTTACATTTAATTCGTTAGTTTTCAGAAACTTCAATTAAGAATGCTTAGTTGTCCTCACAGCGGTTGAAGAACACTTAGTCCCAAGACAGTTGACCGCTGAATGAAGAGGTGTTTGAATCGAGCAGAAATATCTAGTCTAAGAGTATCTGTGCTACAGTCATTACACAAGAGACCTATAAATGACACAAAATGCAAAAAATTTTCTTGCTTTTGTATCTTGAACATTTGTCCAAAAATACTGCATGTAATCTAATTCAACAGTGCCGTAGCATTACTACGACCCATATCATTGAGTTATCAAGCGTCACAGTCGTACTAAGTAACTAATTAACGTAACGGAGGGACAAGCAGAACTATAATATAGATAATATACAGTTGATGCTTGGCTGGTTGGTTTGTCCATTTCCCTGACACGCTGCGATGCGAGTTTCACCAGAGCACAAGTAGAGAAATACCTCAACTGCGGGTACTCTTAGGATGGATATACTGTATGTAAATGCTTGTCTCGCCCATCTGGAAGATTTATTCAAGGAAAATATCGAATGCCGTCATTTATATAATTTTTCAAATAGGAATTGCATAAAAATTAACCTACTATCAAAAGAAGAAATTATTTTGTGGAAAAATTGTCAGGTTAAAAATTTTCCTTTAATGTATGCAAAACAAGATTTTTTAACGTCGTGCAAAGCAAAAAATAGGCGTAATAGGCAGAAAAAGACAAGCGTTTAATTTTTTCAAGATTACGGTTGGTTTAACAGTAATTATTTGCCGAGAGTAACGACCTGCAACGTCCAAAATGTGCCCACACTACGAGTGAAATTTAAACTTGAGAGAGTGGTATAGCACACAAAACACCCAAAACCTAGTAAGGTGAACGAGTTTTGTCATGAACTTTTTTATCACAAAAAAATCCCAGAACGCATAAAATCGAGCACTCGGAGAGTTCTACGAGCTCATCGGAATTTATATTTCCATCGCTGAAATGTACAAAACGAAGTACATTGGTAAGCTAACACTATATAGAGTAGGCTCTTAGAGTTAATCCGAATGAAGTCCACCAATGTAAAATTATCCGAATAATAAAATTACCATCTCAAAGTATCATTATTATGTACATGTTTAAAAACACCAAAATAGTCTGAGAAACATTGAGTTTACCACAAGTGAGGCTCAATAAATGAACGATCGAGTGGAAAAATTAATCGAAAAAAATTCAACCGCACAAATGCGATTGAGTGCAATTACACGCACGACAAAAAATCCGAACCTCAAAGAGGAACGCAAGAATGCTGCAACATAGTCTTATGATGGAGGCGACCAAATTGCTTTCCGCAGCTTCCTACACAGCAGCGATAATAAGCGGGAGAGCAGATGAAGCCCCAATGGGATTGAAGCAAATTGAGGAGCACTGGAGGGCTGACTTGGGGCCAGCGGGCGTACACACACGCACGAGGTGGCAGGCAGGTAGCCTCAAAATAAAAGCAAAAACGAGGTTCTCTCACCAGGGCTGAGCAATTAGCAGAGCCTCTGAGCTAACAAAACCCAATAAGAAGAGTCAAGGAGCTTCAAAACATCGCCAACCTTCGATAATGGCGATCCTGGAGGCGACTGAAGAGCTGCAGTAAGAAAACTTTGCTCGCGATCGATGATTTCGTTTCAGCCTGTTAGCCAACCGAGATAAATTCGCCCGGGGTACAGACAGCCCGACATTTCTCAGCGTTATTTCTTGTTTAACGAGAAAACGGAAGAGCAGGATATTCCCTGTTCGACCGAATGCAGGGTCATGTTTTATTTGGGAGCGCAATAAAATGGTCCGAGCTTAGCAGGAGTGCAAGAGAAGCCAGCGCAACAGCTGTTTTATGGCTGCCTCGATAATCTTAAACAAGGAGTCTAGCCGTTAGCGTCGCAACACAATCTGCACGGTTGCCAACATCTCGATAGCGTGTTCCTCATCTGCTCCTCGCGCCTGCGTGTTCTTCGAAAGTTTTCTTCAGCACGCACAATTTGGGCGCGTTTTGTGCAGTTCGCAGCAGCGTTTGCTGACTTAATTGGAAGCTGACATGATATATTTAAGGCTGTGAGATTACACCAGAAACAGAGGCGGCTAAAGGACGCCGCGTTACAGTAGACTGTGCCACGCCATGCGATATTTACATGACGGACGCTAAGAGAGACGCAAGAAAAACCGTCGGTGTTCCGGCGCTAAATTCGTCCTATACAAAAACTCAACATACAGCCGAACTCAGACGGTCACTGATCACATACGTGAGTGAACTAGTGTTCTAAAGAAACTCATGCGTTTCTACTGGTATTCATACACACGCAAAAAAATAATGACAAAATAAAATGACAAAAATAACTGCTTTTAAATTGTGCAAAACGAAAACAAAAACCTCCAACTATGAAATACTAAAGATTCATGCTTATGATTCAATGCATATGCTGTTGAATTCGTATTTTCCATATCAGAGATCATACTGAAATTCTGAAAAATCAGAACCACTAAAATTAGACGACCTATTTTCATGAAATGACAGATTTTGATAAAATAGTTCCTACACTTTTCCAAACAAGTCTTAATTGTAACAGAAAGCTCAAAAATAAAACGCACAACTCCAGTGTAACAATGTTTACTCACCTTCACGTGTGCTGTAGCTCATTGGTCGACCAACTGCCGCTTTCAAAGCGAAAGACCCTTAAGTGAAGACTTCATGCGCTATGTGGTGGAGAGAAAGGCGTCATCCGACACATGTTTACATGCGAGCAGTTCCAAAAGACAGGGTCGTAGCACAGACCATCAGGTGGAACAGGAGGCCTCAGACAATGCTCTGAGAGAAGTTAAGTTTCGGTCCGCGGTAGTAAAATACTTGAATATATTGCGGGATCAGGTCGAGATGCTGTAGGGCTAAATCCTCGGCGCACGGCAAAACGCAAGAATTGGTTGCCGTCTCACCGGAAAAGGAAATTTTCTTATGGTGGTCAATAGAAAAGAAAGATAAAAAGAATGACTTATACGAAGGTTCGCTATCAGTGAGACCATTTGTGATATTCAACGGGATTTAGGATGAACAATGCTGCGGCTCTAGCAATAGAATGAAAATACTATAACAGTAAGAAAGGAATACAAAAAGAGGGCTTCTGGGAGATGCCACCGTAGGGCAGACTTCTGTGAAGTGCCGGACTTTCATCTGCAACTCCTGCGGAAGGAGAAAAGGAAAACGGATTAGTTTTCTTCTTAAATAAGTTGCCTGTGGAATTTAAGGAAACAAAACAGCGCGGGACGCAGTTCATTTCAGGTAAGTAGGTTAGAGCAGTCCAGCACCACCGGCTGGGACCACATCCTCTTCACTTCCATAGGTTACTAAAGTATAATGCCCATCGCAAAGGTACACACCATTGAGTTGCATGAAGTTATAAGGCTGTATTCAACATTCACTACAATATTCTAGCCCGTATGACCTAATTTTGCACTGCATTATTTTTCTAATTTGTTTGATTTTCTTTTTGAGTTTCTGCACTTCAGCTGTGAAATAATGAAATTTTTGGAACCAATTTGAATAAAAAAATCGCAGATACAGTCGTAATTTCAGAAGATAGAGAAATTAATGGACCTACATTGTTAGAAAATGAGCTAAATAGGAGCATAAGCTTCATGAGCTTTCATCGTTTGTACGGATAAAAGGAAGAACGACTGCCATGTACCATAAGTTCTACGTTGTATCGCATTGAGAGGCACTTTCTCTGAGTGATATCTAGTCTTAATATATTTGATTCCGACACGTGGTCATCGAGGCCTAGCAGTCAAGCCCGTTCGCTTTTTATCTGAAATGGCTCAGGGTTTGAAGTCCTAGAGTAAACGTCATAGGATTCTTTCCGTTGGGAAAGAAAGAACTAGCTAGAATTTTTATACCGACCAGACGTATGGAATGGAACGACTGGAGGTAACTGTAATTACGCCCTGGCATTCATCATACGGCTTTCGAAAACCGATGCATTTATAATACGGCAATTGGATTGAAATATCTTTTGAGGAACAGCTTTTGAAAAAAATTACAATCTCTGTTCAACATCCTTGCATACACAACACTTCGGTTCGTTATCATGAATATTCATCACATTGCAAATGAATTGAAGCTCCTACTCTCTCTCAATTCTCAAAATATATACAACACGCAGAGGTACCAACACGAACACTCAATACGCTGACGGCGATGGGTTAAACTGGAATTCAGTTTTCACCTCAAATTTGAATTCAAAAGATAACAGAAATTTTATAAATACCAAACATTAATTGAGTCTATTAAATGCTATTAATTTTGAAAGATTGTCAAAACTTTTTCAAACGACCCACCGATGAGTCGTTCCGCAGCAGGAAAAACTTAAGCACGACCCACCGATGGGTCATTTCGCAGTCGACGTATTAAAATACACAAGAAAAGCCGAATCCTTTCTCAGCATTCAAGGTGACTTGAGAAAACTCACAAAGTATGTGAAAAATCCGAGGATTTATCTGAAATGGCTCAGGGTTTGAAGTCCTAGAGTAAACGTCATAGGATTCTTTCCGTTGGAAAAAGAAGAACTAGCTAGAATTTTTTTACCGACCAGACGTATGGAATGGAACGACCGGAGGTAACTGAAAAATCCGAGGATTTTTCTACAAATGACGTATATTCTCAGAGCTTGCAACACTTGTCACATGCCGATTTTCTTCAAAGTTTCAAGTGTAGAATTTGCGTAAACTTGTTTCCTATGAAATAATTGCAAATATCCTGCAAGCACTTAAACAATAAAAAACATTTATCTGAGGTTATTTGAAAATTTAATGCAATTACCTTTCTCGGAGAAATTTCTGTAATACTCAATTGAAAGAGAGATGCTGACAAAGTCAGATAGATGAGTTAAATACAAATATTTCTAAGAACCGCTACGAAAAGGCGCACTCAAATCAATCATTCCAAATTCTACGTAAAAACAGCCACATTCAGCTAGTGATAAGTCCGTACACGGTACTACACAGAGAACCTGCGAGCTCAACTATTAAAAAATTAATATTTTCGATACATTTAGCACGTTTTTTAATGCGTACGATTCAATGTACGCAGAATATTAGAATGGCTAGCGGAATAAGTTGATTATTCGGTAACCGCTTCCAAGGTTAAGCAGCATTACAACCTAATTTGCTCCACTTTGCCTGTTGTTTTAGCATACATGTGTGTGTGCGTCCTAGTAAAGGAATGCTCTTACTCGAGTACATATTTGTAACTCGGCCCAGCATGTCAAATTTATTAACCTGTTCAATGTTCCACCCTCATTTCAAATCAGCGTAGGCAATTTTCACAGAGAAACATAGACATTTAAGTTCGTGTGGCACAGCAGCTCTAGGGGCGTAAAAATTTCTGCCTCGGTTAGCACAAGTCGCTACTCTGGGCAAAAAACGTATCTGAAGGTGAAACTAAAATGAAAAATAAATACGAAGACACTCGTGTAAGGAGGCGATTGCACGTTATTTTGACCTACCCTACTAGGGAAAAATAGAAGTCAAGAATAAAAGGATAAGGCCTGCCCAAAAACAACAAATCTAAACCAACAACAGATTCCTACAACAAACGTTGCAAATTCTGTGGCAGATAACTAGGGTGCCTTCTAAGGGCGCTGGTTCCTCAAGGAAGCTGACAAGAACGGACACAGCGTACCTCCTAAAAACAGCTCAGGAATCCTGCATATCTTCAAGGATCGAACGCCAAGTTCCCAGCATAGGTCGGTTGGCTGCTGGACTCTCGATCAGCGCACCATCCTGATATGTCCAGCGTGTCCGAGCTAGCAAGAGCACACATTATCGTTTTCGAATGTAAACTTCGTATACTTTGAAATACTTTACAAGTAAAGCGACCCTAAAAACAAAGGTATGGACGGAATTGAGTGTTCTAATGGGAGTGTGTTGAAGTTCGAGTGCAGTTTTAAGCACAAATATAAGATATACTTTGATTTTCAATTCCATGCTATATCTGAAACTACGACCTTGTTTGCTAAATAAATGACATACAATCATCTATACCAACTGCTATCCTAAGTAATTTATCAGCAATCATTTTTTAATAAACACGCATATAAGTAAATTTATAATCGCGCAACATCGAAAATGTCAGAATTCAACAGATAACTACATATAATAAAGAGGGAAACCAGAAAAGACCAATAATGTGGTTATCAAAAAACACGATTGATTGAAGCAAGGAAACTTTATCAATCATAGCCAAACCTCGACCGAGACACTCTTTTTCCTCCAGAACCCAAAAACTCGTTTGACGGAAGAACAAATCGCTGCGTAACATAAGAACGTAATGAGAAAAATGGCCGACGATGATGAAACATCGCCAAGTCACGCGGTCGGGCTGCTCTGAAAGCGTTACCGTTCAAGATCTATGAAAATTTAGCATTATTTCAATAGCGCTGTTCTTCATTTAGCATACTTCTAGTCGTAAAAACGTGGATATTTCTAGAAACCATAATTCATTCGTTATCACTTGAGTGAAAAATATTCGCAGCTCATATAAGGATAAGAGTGGTGGTTTTAGAGACCGTTTCAGAAAGAGAGATGTCCTTTCTTGTTGTTGCATTTAGACGCGTAAACTGCACATTAACGACACTTTTGCAGACGCACTGGATAGAGCCATGATGCAATTCAAGGCATGTTGACGTTCGTACACTTCAACAGGATGTGGTGAAAAGCCACACAGCTCGTCAAACGGCGCAATTGCGTTTTGGCTTGCGTTAAGCCTACATAAGGAAAGAAGGATGACTTCGCTCGTGGCTAGAACTCAACTCTATTAATTTACTTCGTGGCCATTTCTCGACTGCTATGCCTGCAGAACCTTGAGAAACAAAATACCCGTGGAATTCGTATGAGCGGCAATTCAAGGTTTTCCCCATATTCTTGAAGGCGTAAGGAAGAGTAGAGAGCAATAACTAATAATAAAAATTTGGTGATTAGTATAGCATTTTTTTCAAATGCTGAACTGAAAATAGAAACTTTTGGAAATATAATGCGTACTTATTTATATAATGCAGTTCAAACCTCTAGCCCGAGCTCATCAAGATCAAAAGAATAGGTTGAAGGCGGCAAATGCAAGTGAAAATAATCAAGTTCCAATTTCACACTGATTTGTGTAAAGTGCGCCGAAATAAACGAATGTATGTCATAACCAAAGCACAATTTTCAATCACTTCAAGAATGTGAACTTCCCTACAAAATTCAGAGCGGAAAAAGCTCATTTTCCAGATATCGTCTGTTCCGTCTCACTACGGAATCTCATCTTACAAGCTTAACCAGCGTTTCCTTTCCGTAAAAATGAGATTCGCCAGCCTCACGGAACCAGAGAGCGAGCGGTAGGTCGGCCAAAAATTCCAGAAAAAACAAAAGATCACCGGTGCGCCCGAATCTTGTCGAGGCCTCGCTAAAATACGAGTAGTTCCATCACAAGATCAGTCTGTTCTTGTCATCTCGAGGTCCTCGCACGCCGCGAGGGTAAGCTTTTCGAGACTCGACTGTTTTTAGAAAATGCCCTCTCAATAGAAATCATAGTGAACCGAACTACATTGTATAAACGAATCCCATTTGCTTAGAATTAAAAAAAGACTATGAGTGTTTTTTCAGCTATTATAAGAACGAGTTTGAACAGTGTTGAGTTGATAAAAAGGGGCACACAAGAGACGAAAAATCGCAAAAAGAGTAAAAAGATGATGTATAGAATACACTGAAATGGCTGGACAGTAGGGTGGTCCCTCACGCGAAAGAGATATAAAAGTGTAAAAATGAGATAATTAAGGTAACACTACTTACTAAATGCGACACAGCTGCACACAACAAGCATTGGTAATACCCCCAGAAAAGCAAGGTTACCGCTACCGCTAAGCAGTGCTATGTTAGAGAGGAACAACGACGATGACAGACAATTTCAGCACAGGTTTGGAACCCTATATATCATTGGAAAAGCACAAAGTCCCCATAACGTGCTGGAGCAATCTTCAGTGCAATTTGAAAACACTCGCAGGGTGGATGAAAGAACAGCATTTAAATCAGGCAATGTGCTGTCCAAGTCCAGAATTTATTTTGAAGTTTTACGTGATGACGATATGTATCATACTATTTAGGTCAGAGTAGGTACTGAACTCGCTCGAGTCAATTGATTGCAAACTCTTCTCAGGTTGAAATACTGGTAAAAATTCACGTTCAGAACGAAATGAGAGCTATCATCCGTGTTATGCAAGAAATTCATCAAGAGAAATAGGATCGTAAAAATAACTGGGAAAATTAACAACAAAAGAAGCAGAAGGTGAAGAAATAACATGCTCTCTAGAGGCAACTAGGAAAGACTAGAAGTGAGTATGAGAACATATCACAGCAAGCATTAATTACCGTCATTTTTGGTGCTCGGAGATTTTTGTGGGGCCATTACCAGAGCACATAACCATCGGCTTCACCACGCTGAGGCGGGCGCACGACACGCTCACGTGACACGTAAATAAGAGAGCAGTGCAATACACTGGAACTTTCAGCTCCGTCGTGTTCAGAGCACAACTCCTCCGCCTAATTAGATACAAGCTTCAGTAATTGACAGTGCCTGAAAGAGCTAAATTTCTGGTGATGAACAGCAGTAAAGGATCGCTTAAATGCCTGGCGAGTGAGTGATCAGGTACCCACCCTATGAGAAATCTACAGCTCACGTTAATTCCTCCCACCCATACAATTAATGAAAAAAGCATGCAAATTGTAGAAGCAAATGTGGCCGCACAAATTTTTGAGGCACGATGCGAAGGGTCCGAGTGCATGCGCGCTACAACACGCACGGTCGAAGTTCTGAGTATGGACGCACACATTTGCTGCAGCGCGTGACGGGAGAGCGATCGGATGTGCATGCAACGATGACAAGCCCCATAAGCCACGGCCGCCCTTGCATTAATAGCCCAACCCCCAAAATTGCTCACTTGCCGAAACAGACGACGGTTCAGTCGGTCATTCTAGTAAGCTGAGCTCTATTTCACGAACGGTATCTCTGCATCCGAATCAAAATGAAAAAATACATAGAACTTTTGCGAACACATTTGCCACTGAGTTTCGGTAAGCAAGAATATCATAATTTCTCGATAAAACTAACTGTGCACAGGTGAACGACCTCAGAGTTGGTTCTATAGAGGTTTTAATTCATCACGAACCATATCAACCATGTACTAAATTTTCGTCAGTAAATAAATGGGTGAAATGCGCGTCGAATTGATTCACTTCTAGGAAAAGAATGTAGTTAGACAGCTCATTCGTCACAAGATCCTCTGATTTAGCCTGTATTTCCTCACGCGCAACAAACGGGGCGAGTCACCAGGTGCTTGTCGTGGAACTAATTCTTCCGTGAACCTCATCGTGCCAAATGACTAAATATTCATGGAAATCTTCGCAGTGAATATGCGAACTAAAATGTTAGATAATGCCAACGTTGTCTGACGCTGCTTAATTCGATAACTCTGGGTCTTTAACAAAAGAGGAAATTAATCTTGTTGAACCGCACCAAGGGTCCTAGAGTTTAACGACAGCGAGAGTTTTAAACTGATGATGATAACCACGATGACGGTACTAATAAATGACTTAATGACGGTCTAACGTCTTGTCGCCGACAACGCGCCGAAAATTCCGAGGGTGACATGCATGAAGCGCCGGTGTCGAGTCTTGCTATCGAAAGTAATACAAGATTGACGGTCTCTCATTCACACAGGGCACGCAAATGTGTTTGAGTGTGTGTGTGTGGGGGGGGGGGGGGAGATAATTCACAATGCACAGGATAGGCTACCTAACTAACTTAAACCTATCACCTACACTACGTCACCTTATATATGGAAGGGCCCACAATTCAATACAATAGCAATAATTCCTGGCTAAGAACAATATTTTGTAATACGACAACAGTTTCAAGTCTAACAGTAGCAAATAACATACCTAAGTCTGGCACGATCAGCAGATAACTTTGTTGGTTTCATTATAGTGAGCAACTACTCCAAGCTAAAAGCCCCGCTTGTGAAAGATTGGTATGGGAATTCAGTTCAACTAATCTTCAATGAACAAAATGATGAGTCAGAATAGGATTTCTTCTTATAATTTTTCATCAGAAACGATTGCTTAATGAAACCTAGGCCAATAATCTACCCTCGAGTTTGTACACCAAGAAATGCCAAGAGAAATAGAGATAGAAGAAAAAGATCGGTAACGTGCAGCACAATCGCCGCCAAAACTTTATCGAGACTTTGTGTGGTCGCTTAATTTATGAAGTGACGTGAGCTTTAAAACACCCGAGCGCGGGCAGCTGGGTGGATCTATCGGTACAGGGAGCCTCGACTTGGCATCCACCTTGATGAAGATTAGACACAACAACTCTGAATGACAAACACAGCACTAAACATATCTGCCCCCTCCCCCCACTGAAACACACACACGCAATTTCTCTAGGCCAAAATTATTTAAAGAAACTTAAAAAATTCTCGTAAACTCGTAAATTTTTTTTTTCAAACGAAACAACATCAACATCAGAAGCCAGGGAAAGATCAAATGATTTAATGAATGCCGGAAGAAGTAAATGTACGAGGCCGCCTCTCTCACCTCAAGAGGGACCGCCATTCTCGACAAAAAGGGAAAATGAGGGAAGGAGACTCCTCTCTCTTTCAATGCATTTTAATTTTTTTACCCATTCTAGCCCTAATACAGAGAATTTCGAGAATAATATCAAGATTTTTAGCATAATTAGACTACTGTGAACATGTCACTCTCGTCCACCCCACTGACTTGTGAACTAGTGTATTAAGCCCACAGGTCCCACGTTCGAATCATCTTCGTGCACAGAAAAGCGACCTTTGAGCGAACACCGCAAAGTTTATTTCCATCATGAAGTAAAATTTACTAAAAAAATGTAGTTGAGGTCCTTTCTGACAGCATGTTACGCATTTGGGGACTGCAAGATTTTCAGGACCGTATTTAAAAGCCCTAATCTCATTCGTCTGCTTATTGTAGGTAAAGTATTTATCCAATTTTCGGTATGTTCTTCTGAACAATTTCAACACTTTTCATCAATTTTAGCAAAATAACCCCACGGAAAAGAAAATTCTGCGCAAATAAAAAACCTTTCCGTAAAAAAATATTCCGGGAAGGAACTTAGGAAATGTATAACATGCTGACATATAACTTTCTGATACATAATTTTTTGATATATTTTAACAAGTTGTAGTCATTATGGTTAAATCAAGCTAGGTCAACTCAGTGAGCAGAAATTAATAACAGAATTTGTTAGAGGCCCTCATCTATCAAAAGGTAACGGAACTGTTCTATTAAATGGTTGGAAAATGAAAAAATAAATTCACCAATGAAAATCACTCATCGAACGCTTTTAGATTCATAAAACTTAGTTGACATTAATGAAATTCATTTGAATATTCTATTCAGCTGTAATGCTGAAGTGAAAAATGTTGTAAAGTAAATCAATGGTGATACTGGAGATTCACATGATCACTTAAATTAACTAATATGAAGAAAGAAAGAAGCAGGAACAGCATATATGCTGCCCTGTATATGTAAGGGGATTGTCGAAATCATACGTCTGCTACCTTCTAGTGGGGGAAAAAAGGAATAACAAAAAGGTCAAGAACAGCACTGTAAAATTTCAAAAACAATCTAACAACCAACGGTACTGAATCTTTGGCGCTCCGGAAATCATACGGAGTGCCAAAGGATAATCCTATTTGAAACAACTTCTGGAGGGAGATAAATTTGGTATATATTCAATATGGAATGCGTACACATATTGGGGATGTATCGGCTCTCTGCTATATTTCTCAGCAAAACAGGTTGCAAATAATCTAGGGACAATGCATTGAGAGTCACATTTTCAACGCGTACAGATATTCAGTAATGCCTTCAAAACTCATGATTACCGCT
This sequence comes from Morinoia aosen, assembly GCA_030386875.1. NCBI lineage: Eukaryota > Metazoa > Arthropoda > Malacostraca > Amphipoda > Talitridae > Morinoia > Morinoia aosen. The sequence goes on along the minus strand of CM059561.1, from coordinate 90,770,446 downwards.
CACACGAAAATTTTATAGAGCTGGAAACAATTTATGACTATTATCCTAACTTACAGTTCACGCTGAAAAGGCCAATTCTACACGCCTGATACCTTGTATTCAAGATACTCTAGGATACATGTAGTCTGTCTAAGTAGACACATTCTCCCATTAAGGTCTATCACTTTACACAAGACCCACAAAGCAGTTCATGTAATACAGCTATCAAAGAAGAGAATTCAAGCGAACTGTAGAACAGATCGACAGAATCTAAAGTTTACGATGACTCTGCGCAATTTATTTACAAAAGACACGTAGCCAAACCGTCAGTGCATTGAGGTGACTTCACACCAGCCAATACATCGAAGTCAGTTCTGTTCGAACAAAAAGCCGAATTTATGAAACTTTCTCTCCGCAGTGTCTGGACAGCGTGTCGAAAGGCTCAAAAGGAGTCAGGTTGTCACTGCGAGGTGCCATATTAGCACCTGAATGCCAACATGAACTGATCAGAAGTTCCTATATACTGGTCTGGGTCAATACAACAATAAATAAAAGTAAACACGCCAACAGCCTAAAAAAAAGGCATCCGAGAATAAAAAGAAACTGCCATTTTACACCGCATCGAACATTACTCGTCCAGTGGTTCAGCTATTCAGCATAAATCGGGCGGCATGAAGTGAAGACGGTTGAGAACGGCTGTTCTGTCCTTACAACTCTTTTAAAAGAAAACTAAATAATCCCAAGCGCCAAGCAGTGTACTACTTGTAGGCAAAAGTGTTTTATCTAATGTTTCTGTCGGCATGATTCGTCCAACTTATAGGAATGAGTTATCTAATAGGGGACCTGATTTACAATACGTACAGTTCTTTTGGCTCCAATGTGTAATTAATCAGCTTAGATGTAGAGGGAGACAATATAGACTGTACGTTTTTCAGGCTCTTCTCATCGTAAATAGTGTTACATGAAACTGAAATTGTGGTGAGAAATGTGGAAGAGGGCTTTTCTGCATACATTGACTTGAACCAAACACGGAGCACGTCCGCTTGAAAATCTCCCCCACAGCTGCAACGTAAATTAGACTCACTAACAAAACCTATCACACGTTAAAAATAAAAGTAACAAAATCAGTGACGTATCCAAACAATGTGTATTTTGAATAAATATACCTTCAGAGTTTAGGCTATAGAGTGTCTCGAAGAAGGCGGCACAACTGTAACTTCTGATTATTTTAAAACAAATTAAAGTATTGTAGTTTCATATGTTGTATTCTATGCAGAAATATATTTTTTCCCGAACTCAAAAGGCATTAGAATTTATTATTATGGATGTGTTGAGATGTGCGCATCATTTCTTGTGAGGTTAAGAATGATACAAAGTTGAAAGGTTATTACGACTTTTTTTATCCATATTCGCGTCTTTCTCGTAAATATTTCAGGATACTAGCAATTGATTACACACGCTAGTTGATTTTGCAAGTTGTTAAATTATAAGGTGGGGATGAACACACTTTATTCTTTCAGTGACTTTTCAGAAAAACGCTGCAAGGTGTAAAATCAGGGTTTCTGGGAAACCATTCAATCTCAGAGATCCACCATTTTTTACCTCACAAGTATTATGCTCAACTCGCCTTTTGAATGTCTATGTTTAGCACAATCCTGAAAGACGAAAATGCAAACAATTTCAATGCTCTTAAAAATAGCGATAGAAAACATGATGTACGTAATCCAATAGAGAGAACTGATGTATCTTGATTTATTTCAAAGTTAAACAGAGCCAAAGTTAAGGTTCATATGTCTATTTTATCCTTTAAGGGTCTACGTGTACAATTGGGCGTAACAGGAGTCTTATGGTTGCAGTAACAGAATTGCAGTGGGCTCAATTACAGATGAATGTGAGACATCAGTTGGATTATTTACACCAATTAATGACCAGATCGAGTACGGAGTCAGGTAGCGAATGAACCGTAAGGTCCATAGGCACCAGTTTCAAGTGCGCATGCATTATCAACTCCGCATTATAGTTGCTCTGTTGCAGCGAGGCTAGAATTCAATTTGTTCACAATAGAGTTTTAAGAAAGTTTAGAATATTCCGTAGTATAACCAATATAGGACATTTTTGATCGACTATCGTAAATACAATTTTGCCTTCATATCAAGAAATTATTCCTCATGTTTTTTATTTGGTATTTTTTTTCACAAATCGCGAGCGAAATCATACAAGCCAAATCCAGCAGTTGACGATCTATTTACAAAATATCTTCGACACAATACGTGATCTACAAAGCGTGTCTATACCATATATGAAAGCACAAAAACTGCCAGAAGAAAGAAGCCTCTGCACAACGAAAGGATCTGAACAATCATTAGCTTCGAAAGAGATTGTTGAGAGAGCACATAATCAACTCAGTATATCTTTCCTTAAACTGAGTGCTTTTAAATTTGGCATAGGAACTTTGATGACTAAATACCATTTTGCGCAGTATCATTTAAAGTTGGATTAAGCCGCTTAGATTACATACTTCGACATGTACAACTAAAATTATACCAATCTTCCCTTAAAGACCCTTTATCTCAGGCGCATGCGCGGTCGTTGCCACACACGATCCCAGTTTCGCTCCGCAAGCGATCTGCGCAAACAATGGCAACCTGAACAAAACGAACGCCAAAATTTATTCGTGGAGATATAGGGCGCACAATTTGGGACTAGGCCCATCATGAATAGATTAAAAACACAATCAATGGAATGATTTATGATTTCACTTGAGAAGAAATGAACAACAAATGGCTATCGCAAATTAATAGAGTTCTTTAAAGAACACGGGTCTGCTTTCAACAGAGAAAGAATATATAGAGACGTAGCTCTAGGATAATGACAACATACTATAGAAATGATCCTTTGGAGTATGGAGTATTCAACCAGCTGAACTCACATCTTTACGAAGAAATCAGAAGAGGACACAACATTAAACTGTGTTAGTTTCAAGACAGTTTAGGTGTCCAATATGACCAAAAACTACTGAAGAAAATCACACGACTGACAGAAAATCAATATTTAAACAAAATTGAAATGCGGAGACTGTTTGTTTTTTACAATTCGTGTATCGCATGCTGTGAAAACTTAGGCTGGACATAATTATAAGTAGATATATCGTGCCAAAATATAGAAATGCTAAAAGCTGAAGAAAAATTTCCTCCACGAAGAACAGAAAAAAAAGAAGTCTGAATTATAACAATGATCCAATGAATAATGAATGATCCATTTTAGGAACTAGACCCACATTTTACCCAGTCGAATAAGTAATATTCATGTTATGAACAATTAATTTGACTGTTTGTCTACCATTGTACGAAACGATAACGCAAGCATTCGAAGAGCCAAGAAAATTTGGTGCGACGAGAACTGGCATTCGATGTTGTGGCGTCCGCGTGAAGTGTGGGGGGACCCGCGCCCGAACTGCGGCCGCAAACTCGGCAGCAGAAGTGCGGGACACGGACGCCGACATGCCCGCCTCCACAACTTCTCCGGATGCTGTCACTGACGCAGCGCATTCTCCACAAATTAAACGCTTTGCTTCCATTGTGTGACGGACAGCAGCAACGTGTGTAAGAACAAGGTGCCGAATAACTTACTTATTGGGTTTTACGGTAAAATGTTTGGCATAACCTTCTGCCATCGTGGGTTTTCAAAGAAATCTGACCGAAGTTGTTTTCAACTACTGAATAGTGAATATTTAAGGCATGGAAGAACAATGACTAAAATACTGAACGAATAGAAGTTACCAATGTAAACATCTGTGTACGAATTCTGCTTGCGTGTATGGGAACAATCTGACAGTAGCGCAAGACAGATTTTATGTTCAGATAATTCGACACGGTATTTCTAAATGAGAATAATATTGAGTAGATATAGAAAATAGGAAGATAGAAACAGGAATTTCAGTCAGCAAATAAAATAAGGTTCCTGGATATTATGAGTATTATTATACACGTGGTTTTACAACTGGAGACGGTCTCCCTAAATACATTATAGCAAAAACCACTAACCGTACGATGTAGCAAAACACACAGGTACGACGCAAACATCTAGCTCCATAAGTAGACACAAGCAGTGAGGATAGACAACACAAAACATAAATGGGCAGAAACGCAGAACGGATGCTGCACGCACCCTAAGCGAAGAATTAGAAGCTATTCGAGCGCCTGCCTTGCAGCGCCGGCCATGCAACACAGAAATGCAGCGCTCTAGGCGCGCCGAATTAAACTGAAAATGTTATGTGTTGCTTCAGTAATTAAGGACACGGGAGCGCCCAAAAATGGTGGGAAACAACGGGCTGAAACTCCATCCGGAGTCCGGCTCGACCGACGAGCAAGTCGTGCTCTCGTGTTATCGCAGCGTGGGTTATCAAAATGCAGTTCTTACGATGCTTTGGAAGCTGTTACATGTGTGGCTAAAAATACATAACTGGCATTTGAAATAAATGAAATAGTTTTATTTATTCTCAATGCAGAAGGAATACCTTGATACAAAACAATAAAAAATATTGTTTTGGTTCGCTAATAATACAATAAAATGACACAGCAAATGCATTTACAGAAGCAATTCAAGCAAAAAATTGCGCCTCGCTATGACTTGTCTTCAGAAGGGCTTTTAAAGTGATCATTTCAGAAGTAATTCGAATAATATAGCAGCATTTAAAAAAAAAAGAACTTCCCCGCACCGCATACACTACATTTTTTAGCATTTCGAACGAAAGTCAGCGTAATCTAATCTTAAACATGTTTTATTAAGCAGATTTAATGCACTGAGCTATTGAATGATATTGACACTAATATGAAACAAACATTATTGAAAAAAATACGAAGACTAATGAATACTGTTTTCATCTAAAAAAAGAGTATTTATTAATATTTAATAGGAGTTTAATATTGACGGGAAAATAGAGAATTCAATAACACGTGCTCGTTCAATTTACTCACAGTGTTAGCAGATAAAACACACATTAATTAACACAAAATACCGTGAATAACATATTTTAGTAACTAACACTACAAAATATATTGTAAAATTTTATATTCTTCAATAAAAGTACCTCAAATTTAATGTTATGAATGACAATTGCCACTACAATTTCAATTCCCGACGTCTCGTACTAGAGTAGCACGTGTGACGAAAAGAGATATTTTTGAAGGAAGCTCGTTGATTTAGAAATGCACCGTTCATTCAAAAGTAAATGTTTCAGTCAAGAAATTAAAACTACTAAACTTATATTCCCTATAAACACACCAAAATAAGTGCGCATAAGCGTCCACAAGAATAATTACATAGAAAAAATATAAATTACCAACATAGAAACACGAACAGAGTCGACAATGTTCAGATAGACCAACCCCTAGTGAAATAATATCCTAAATGGATTCAAGTACGCTATCACCATCAATCTAAATATAAGAGCAGGTCCGAAACTGCTTCAGCTCAAAAATGACAAGAAAGCAAGCAACTCGTATCTTTTAGGCTTCATCGGGCGAGTAACTTAAAAATAATCGTACATCGACAATAATTGCAAAACTTAATGATAATTTACGCTACAGCGACGATATAAAGCCAAACTGGGATGCTGCCACTGAAAAACATGAGCAGTTTCCTGCAATAGATTGGCCAGAGAGATAACAATGGCCATGAGGCTCTTAAAATATTTCACGGTTGAGTAGAGCGGGTCCATGTTTTACGTTTGATGGAGGTAACTGCCCGCCATCAGGAAGGCCAATCTGTGCTGCAGCTGTTGCCACTCCTCTTCTTATTTTCGCTGCTCTTGTTCTCATCTCAGCTCTTTAAGTTACTAGCACTGCTATTACAGATGTTCAAATTGATAGAGCAGCTTTTGTTTCCGTTGCTTTCATTTTTCTTGCTCTCATCGTAGGTGATTCTTCATCTGATGTCATTATCGAATTTGTTGTGATTAATAAAAAACTGCTATCCACAATTTTTGTGCGAACAATTAGGCAGTGAACACATCGTCCGAATTGATGGCTGCAATAGATGGAGCTTGACGTTCTTATAGTCTCATATGTTCACATCCCAACACGGATATCCGAACGCTCAGGTGACCAATTCATCACTGACTTAATCGTGATAAGGGTTTAGTAGGTTCCGTAAGCTGTCCACCCGAAGGAAACGCATCTTTTCATCCTTCCCATCACAGCTATTCCAATCTGGTGGAGCTGATTGAAGGCATATTAGACTCCAGTTTAACCGTCAAGTTGCAGTGAAAATACACAGCAAAAATGTTCATAATTTTTGCTATCGTAACAACTATGAAACGCAACAAAAAGCCAATTACGAAATTCTCAGATGCGAGATTAACTGGACAAAAGCGGTATTCTGCAAATTTGGCCGGCAGAATAAGGGCAGGAGCGAGGCTGCCCCGGAGCCTCCCGGTGGCCGTAACTTGCGTGGTCGTGTCCAGGATGACAGCTGCGGTATAAGCGCCAATGGCCGCGGTAGCGATAGGCATGCAGCTTTATGTACATATATATAAAGCTCTTGAGCAGTAGAACAATGGTGTACAGCAGGTGCATGTATATTTACTTATATGAACATACAGAACAATGGCGTGAAGTGGATGCCGTCCCTCCGTACGTCGAGTGCAGAAAGTGAAGGAGCAATTCGCTGGGGAATATAGAGCACGCTGGTCCGCGAGAGCTGCTCGTGCAGCTCTCGCAGTAGTTGAGAATTCAAATAAGATCTCATGTATGAAAACTGTAACTCTTTAAAAATTTCCTGAACGTCTTAGTTTCAGAAATTGTGCTCGTAAAACGACACCTCAAGCATCACATCACATGCACTACGGCGGTTGAGACCACAGTGCCACATTGGAGAACTGCACGACTGTAGTTAACAGTTTAAATAATTTATTTACCACAGGTGATACAGAGGAAGAATGTTTCTTAAGTCTAGTACAATGGTCAAACTAGAGTATAGCAATCTGTGGGCCCGAACAAGTTCAGAGACTTCTAGGGCATCCTACCATCACGTTATTCTAAGGTGTACAATAATGATTAACCTAGTTCATTTAAGCTAGTTTCGCATTAGACTGATCATTGAGATAATTAACTCGATATTTTATGCTGTATTCTACAATTTAGGTCAAATCAGCTATATTTAACAGTATGTTCGATAAAACGATTTAAGAGCAGACTGAAGATCGGTTATGTTACCAATGGCAACTTACATTATTACATTATCATTAATTACATGTAGGAGGCAAGATTTGACATGGTGATCTTACACGACTAGTATTCTGATAGGATAGTTCAAATGATAAGAGAGAAAAATTAAATTTAGGTAAGCGCATACTCGACTGTGAAGTGTTTCCTGGATGCATTCTTTTCTGCCCGCTAAAAAAGAAAATCATCCATACAGCTTTGTCTTGAAAAATGGGTCTCCGCGATGTTCACGCTGACCAGCGTTCTTGCATGTTGAATTTGCTTGATAAGTTGTGGAGTAAAAATGATCGTCAAATTCAAACAACAATCTTCAGTGCGTAGGAATATAAATTTTGTTATGCAGCATAATTATGCAGAGAACTAAGTAAATCATAAGCTTTCGATTGGATTTTACACCCGTTCGTGCCTACAAACGTACCGAACAATGCCTAAATTACAACTGCGCGATCTTCTCGTCATTCCAACTTGACGCAGCTGTTAAATTTAAGCTAAAATGATCAGCGGCACGGCCTCACGTCGCAGGGTTAATATTCTATCACGTCGGTAGCGATGTGAGCCCCCTGCTGTCAACGAAGGAAATTTTCGTAACGCTGCTGACCAACCAGTAGTCACAAACTCAATATTTATAAATATCTAATCAAAACTAAATGAAAGCGTTATCCCGTTAATGTTTGCTACTTTCAAAATTTCTCACTTCTACTGACTTTAAATTCGAGTTAAATATTAAACTTTAGTTAAATCCATCGCAGTCAATGCGTTAAAGTTGGTTTCACGTACTTAAGGAAGCGAGGAGTCAAAAAATGAGAAGTGATCTCCGTACATCGAAACAACAGCGACCGCCAATCCATTAGCGACGTTTTTATCCCCAAAATTCGGCAATATCCTAATGTTGCCCCCGAAATTTTCCCAACAAAGAGACTAAATTAGTGCAGTACTGACGCCATACGATATGATACAAGCGTGTTCACCCTGTGATGCTTCAAGGAATCGCGTCCACCGCGAGACCAGAGAAGAGAGAGAAAGAAACTGGCTGGCTGGCCGTCAAGGCAGGGCGCAAATTCTGCAGGGGCGCTCGTGACCCGCCCAGCATCAGCGAACAGCTGAACACGACTCCAAGTACCGTGTCTCGGTGTCCAGCATGGGGATAACGAGCCATCAACGCACTCCAAATGAATTATCTCTGATGCCAATGATGCTCGCAATTTTATGGCCGCAAAAAAGGATCAAATGAAGAGACAGTATAAACCGAAAGGGAAAATCAGACAGCGAATTGACTTAAACGCTTAACAGCAGCAATAAATTGAATTGATGACGAATCGAACATGATATAATAATATTATTTACGCGCAGCAGAATTTACAGCATCACGAGAACAGTCGATTATTTTAACAAAAAATTTTCACCAGCATTTGAGCCCCATAATGTTTCTCTGGACTAATTTTGAACACATTTGTTTCATATTACTGCACAAATAATCTACAAATACAACAGAAAATTTAACCGAAATGGACGTCAGTGAACAGATAATGAGGAATGATTTTTTGTCAACAATTAAACAAGCCTGAGCGAAGTTACTCAACTAACGCGACCGTATAGCACGGTTGAAATGAAGGCTCACATCATCGCTTACTGTGAAAATAAAACAGAGCAGGTATATTTTTGCAGCGAAAACACGATCATCGGACAGCTTTGTGGCAGCATCAAGGGCCGGTGGAACTCGCTCGCAAGCAAGGGGGGAGCTGAGCAGGCGACACAACGATCACCTGGGGAGCTCTGGCCAGATCCACTGTTGCTTCAACCTGCTATTGATTGTCCACCCCCGGGCTCACGTGAAATACGACCACTGGTCGCAACAATAGCGCATATTGCTCCTGTCCAAAGCATTCGTACAGAATTTATAACACATGTTTTTACAACAAACAACGCTAAGCACAGTTATAAAATTACTCTCAGTTCACGCGTGCCATGAGCTTCGATCCTAAAAAGATAACTTAATGAAATTTTTGAGGAATAAGTATTCATTGCAATAGTGAGCACAAAATATATGCTCATGAAGAACGAGTGCTTTTTAGTTGAAGAAAACCACACGCAGAATTACAGAGTGACATTTCTTAAAATAAGGATGATGGTTGAAATAAGTGCATCTATTTTCAGATGAAGAGGTAGACTAAGACGAGTGAGTATTTAAGGAAGGTTATATCTCGCATTTTGCGGGCAGCTCTCGCCAAATGACTACGTTTTCAGGTTCTACTAGAAGGACTCCTATTCTTGACAAAAACTTCAGTTCAAATTGGACTATGGTTGTATATGATGCTGCGTTTGATAAATCCTTTTCGATACTCAAGTTCCGAACAAAACACTAGCACCGTATTCACAATCTGAAATCATCAGCATCCAAGAATGTACTAATGAAGCATTTGTGCTTATTTCTATTCCATATAGTGCACAAGAACTTGTCTCACTTTAGAGAACACTAAGTGCAAGCACCGCACACTCGCGATAGCGCCATTGGAAACCATCATTTCAGTCTTCTGGACTCGTTTGTGCATGAACAACTCACGACAAGATAAATTTGATAGAGAAAATGGATCACTAAAGCTTATTTGAGTTCGTTCTGCGAAGCGAAAGAAGTTCCGAGGCTTGGCCATATTAACTTTAGAAGATAAGGCAAAGTCCGCGTCTACTAATTTGAAGAACGAGGCCACGGCTCCATGTGTGCCTACGAATAATTGAGAAGGTAAGATAGCGTTCAGAAGTGCGCAGTAATTCACGCAATATCAAAGAGAACATTCAAGTGAACATTACTGCAGGCCGAAGGTTGCGTCAAGTGCACCACTGAGTGAGAATTAGGTGTTTAAAGGCGGCGTTTTGTGAGTAAGGGAGTTCTACGTCTATTGGAACAAGGGCTCATTTTCAGGGCTGATTTAAATGAAAACAAAAATTAGCGACGAACAGCCTACTGAATTACACCGCTCTTTCAAACTTTAGCTTACAAGAAACGAGAATAACATGTCAGAATCACAAATAGAAGCAAATAAATGATTTACTAACAATGTATAAAAACAAATATAAAGAATCAGCGAGTATTTAATTTTTTTTCAATAAAAATATTAATTTCGAGAATAAAACAAGAGATAAATGGATCAATTCCACTGGTATGACACGAAAAAGAAATATCTCGAGGCTAATCAAAATATTCATATTTTACTAACCTGTACTTAACACAAGCTCATTTCTGATGGCCAACTCTGCTTCATGAGACGCAAGCCAAGGCACGCAATGCCACTAACTAAATTTCGTCGAAGTTAATGGGCAGAAAATCATCATTCTCTCGCGGCCATAAAACAGCGCGTAATTGTGACGTGAACACGTAAGCCGTGCCACTTCCTTCACTTAAAATGGTTCGTTATGCTTTAATTTCATTCTATGCTTAATAAGGATTTTAATTAACAATTTTCATAACTTGTGGAATTTGGTGTCTGAGTAATTAGATTGTCTGGAAACGTGCAGAAGAGGGAGTGAAATTAACACAAGCTTCAATTGTCAAGAGAAATAGTCATGAGGAAATGAAGGTGTTGTTTGTCAGAATGTCCTGCTAAACTAAATTCGAGCATGCAGAATAAATTCCTCCGTGATCAAGCCCTGCGTACATGGACGGCGAAAAGAATTTTGAGTGGGTTTAAATTAAAGTCTCGTAATTTCCTGAAATGCTCAGAATACAATTCAACACTCTAAGGTCGACTGGGTTTAAAATGACGGAAGACGCAAACCGATTTTAGCAACGATCCCATAAAACCTAGAAAAAATTTACTTCTCACTGTGCATTCATATAAATCGTATGTAAAATAGAAATAGTTTGAGGTTAGAACAAAATTTACGCAGTAATCATAGTGCAGAACAATTAAAATAAAAAAGAAACAGTAGTTGAAAACTTTAGCGAATAATATAGGCGTATTTAAGTTCCAGTTATGAACTGTGTTGAGTAGAAAGCACGTTGAAAAAAGTGAGGCTTACGATAAAAATCTAAAAGAAGGAAAGCCATTGAGGCAGAAAATATTATCTCTGTAAATGGTGGCATTTGCGCTCGGCGGAACCGATAATTTGTTATTACGACGATAAGGCAGCAGTGAAAGTAAGCGGAACTGTAGCTCGATTGCTGGATCGATTGATATTATTTCACGAGGGCTGCGTGGTGGCAGGCGACAGCTCTTCCCACGCAACTTCGTCTAAAATGAGAAATGATATCAACTTGCAGCATTGAAGAAGTAGTTATTCAAACCGCTTCAATCTCACATTCAACACAAACGCTGATGAATTTCTTGACTTAACGAGTCAGTTTCCTCGTACCAATCTATAACTGCGTTAGATATCAGAACTTTTTTTTTGTACGTCTATACTGATATTTATACCGATATTTTCAGGCGTTTTAGTAGGCTAGTAAAAAATTAAACTCAAAACGGGTGAAAATAATTTGCCACATATTTCTCAGAACTATATACGAGTATTTCAAGGAATTGATAAAAAATATCACTAAAGACGCACGCAAGTTTTTAGTTGAGCCGCACGTCAGTTTTGTTTACCTTCGATTTGGGACAAAGGCACAAAAATGGCCTCGACATCTGAGGTTGGAAAATGGCCTCGACCTTTTGTGGAACATACACAGAGGAATGCAATCTTCGCTTGTCTTGAAAGTTGAGCCTCTACAGCGTTGTTTAGCAACGCAACAGCGCAGAAGCGTCTTATCACAACTCCAAGTTGACGTAGCGCAAGAGCCTTCATTAGCCGAGTGAGTTGAAGGACTTCTGGATAGCATCTAGATTCCATCAAAACAAAGGATTAGAATAATGAAAAATTTAAACGCACGCAGACAAAAGCACGACACAGTTGTTCACGAGAACTCAAAGAATCGTATCTTACATTTGAATGTGTTCATCAAGAATAAAAATTTTCAATTGTAAATGAAATTTTCATGCGGTCACTGTACTCACAATGTAGTGTAATTGATTTGTACGTCCCATTTTTACGCGGTTGCAGCTCAAACTGATAGGTTTCTCTTAAGTTATCATTTAGTGTCTTCCATTCTCCCTAGACTACTAAAGCTTGTAGCTGCGAAGAGCTGACTTATGCCAGTAAATATAAAAAAGTAGCACCAAATTTCTAACTGGTGGCTTAAGAAGTGCCATTCTAAATTTTTCATTGAATAGTATTCTACGAGACCAAATTTCAAAACTGAAATAAACTTTTGACTTCTGTTTAACGATAGCACCGAATGAGTGCCAGAAGAATTAATTATAACAAGTAGATAATAATATCTCATGCCGCAAACATTACTTAAAAAAGGATGAAGTAAAAGGCGCCAAGTCGAGCCGCCTGCATTCACAGCACGCCACAAGAATTCATTTATGCTACAACTCACACGTGTTAATACATACTGAGATCGTTCACAGCACAATTTTGAAGGTTTGATCTTGAAAGTAAACAAGCGGTAGAGAAGTTAGTGTTGACGCCAATTACACTTGAAATTTTAGTTTAGTTATGACTTGCAGGACTGAGCACACATCCCAACTTAAGGGAAAGCTATAACTTATTAGTAACATTAGAATTTACGAGTGATTGAAACATACCAGTAATCGGTGATGCTATGCAACGGCTTGCGTGTTTCACAGAAGGTAACTAGGTAACTAGCGTCGTTACGCTTACGCATGCGTATCATAAAAGGCTGGACAACAGACATCACATATAAATAACTCTGACGCAGAGTCCCCTACAGATGAACAAGCAAAAGCAAAGATACCGCATTCGATGTGGTGTGGCACGAGACCTGCGGCAGTGTACAGCAGCACCCGTGGGCCGCCGCGAATATAAGGCGTGTTGCGGCAGCATTGAGCGGACGCGTCGCGCAACAGCTGAAGAAGCAGTAGCTATAAGTGTTAGAAAAGCAGAACCAAGAGAGCTAAAGAAGCAGCAGCATTAGTAACAGCAATAGATACAGTACCAGCATCAGCAGCATGAGTAACGAGTGATAGGTGCAGTATCAGTTACAGCGTGAGAAACAATTGCTGATGCAATGATAGGAATGAGCAAAACAAATAAGCCACGACAACAACGGCAGCTGTCAGTGCTCATCAGCGTCGGTAACTGAGGGAACCGTAGACAAATTGTGCAGTGAGAGCTCAGGGACAAGGGTGACCAAGAGTGAGCGTAGGCATAAAATTTAATGCAAATTTAATGGAGAAAACGAAGAGCTAAGTGAAGAAACGCTGTACAGTAATGTCGCAAAAAAAGCAGCTCAAGACTACCAACTTGAAGTATTCGCCCAGAAAGAGATACGCAAGAATATACAAATTCTCTGGCATCCTAGAAATCTTCTGAATAGCGTACATTTGATTGATTATAAGGTAATTTCAGCCTCACTTACCATAAAAAAAGAGGTTCAATGCGAAGAAGGATGAAAGCACCATTTAATATAGAGTTAAGGGAATGAATGCAGAATCTATATCTACAAGGTGTGTTCCCGAACAGGATTTCCCGCACATATAAATAATAAGTTGAGAAAGAAGGTTAGGAAAAAAGATAAAAGTTGAAGAAGAAAGTCAGAGGTGCTGAAAAACACGACAGCAGTGAATCGAAAAAGATGGTCTTAACAAAATAAAAAATATTTTATTGAAACAAAAACAAGGCCTACCAAACTCTCAGCTCGAGAACTCTAACTTTCAGAGTGGGAGCGCTAATTCCTACAGACACAATAGTTGTATCCCCTGAGAGAAGAGTAGAAAGGAATATCTTGTAATAAAAATATGGTGATTAGTATGGTGTTGTTATTTTCATATGATGACCTGAAAATCGAAAAATTTTGAAGGTGGTAAATGCGAGTCAAAATAATCAAACGTCAGGTCCACAGTGAATTATGTGTACAATTTAATTGTATAATAAAATTGTGTGAACAATTATATGGTACAAATAGTGTACAATACACTCCAAAAATTTTCTGCTAAAATTTCTACCCAAGCGCATTCAAAGCTTTGGCAGAATTTGAGAAATAATACACTTGATCAAAACGTTAAAATAGCGCTCACTTTCATCCCAGGGCTGCACAGAGCAAAAGAGACGCCCCACCTTGTCACACCCGTCACACTAATTGCCGGGCTGACACCTCTGCGCCTGCCGGGTCAACTAACGATCAGTGCGATGGTCAAGCGAACCGCCTTACTTTCATTATTTTCGTAAATAATACCTTATTCGACCTCAGAAATTGGTATATCAAAATTATAATGAGAAATGTCGATCGGCTTGGTAGCACACTGAGAAGAAAAGTGACGGGCAGAGATTTGGCTATCTCACGTACTGAGCTCATTATTGTCAAAGCCCTGACAGCGGCACGAATGTTGTCTCACTTTGGCATTTTGAGATCGAGTGCTGTAGCCACCTCATGAACCAAAACTTTACATTGTACTTAGATGAAGATAATTTGTGAATGATTGTACCATTACAGCTGCATGTTTTCTCTCATTATATTTTGAAATTCACGGCAAACTCTCTTGCGCCGAGTGTAAGCTCTGGCATTCTACAGCAACCAAAACAACCATCAAACGACAACGAAGAAATTAGAAAAGCAATTCAAGTCATAAGATATTCGGGATCAGAGCAGCAAATACTACGGTAGATAGAGAACGTATTTTTAAAATGAAAATCTTGAAGTTCAGTAATCCATCATTGGTTGATTATAAAGGGTAATAGTAATGCGATATGAACGTAAGAAAAACTACAGCCAGGAGCCTCAAATTTTAAAATCCCAAAGTCAATAAAAGCTTTAAAATTGAAAACAATACACGAGTACAATGTCGTGCATGATGTCCCCATCGATGTTGAGATAGTTGAAGCCTGAAAGCTTATCACCAACATCAGCAGTCTCGGAGAACTTCCCAAACTCAAAGAGTTCATAAAGCAAAATTTCGAGCCCATTGAAACTATCTTCCTTGAATAGAAGCTGGCCTCGGAGTTCGAGCTCACATGAATGATACTGTGGACGACAAATTAACGCTCATCTCCGCCTGCCTGACATGAAAAACTGCGAGTTTTGTGGCGGATGCTTTAGCGGCGACGCTCGAAGCCAACGACCGAGAGTAAGTGGATAGAAGTCGTGAAACTTGATTGGGATTGGTGCGCTAACGAGTGGAGGTGTGGTGTCAAGATGCCAAAGTGAGTAAAGTGGCATCATTTTTAGGTAGCAAAAAATATTTGCCTTAGGGAGGTTAAGTAGCACAATTTAACATTAGTACTCATGTCGGCATAACACTGAGCATCGTAAACTCATACTATATAGCAGAGCAATCTTTCTACAAAACATGCAGTGGCAAAATTATGAACACGTGTCGTATCCTTCATACAGGAATTTAATCTCAAAATCCGTAATGTAATAAAAATACAAGCATTTCAGAATTTCTCACCTTAATTCAAATGGGAGGCAGTAAGCATAGTTTACTTTTACAGTAACCATAAATATCGGAGGGAGAGAGAAGGCAGCCAAAGGCGTGTCACATCTTCATTCACAATAGAATAAATGTTCATGAAAATAAGTGTTCATGAAAATAAGCGTTCATGAAAATAAGTGTTCATGAAAATAAATGTTCATGAAAATAGTGTTCATGAAAATAAGTGTTCACGAAAATAAGTGTTCATGAAAATAAGTGTTCATGAAAATAAGTGTTCATGAAAATAAGTGTTCATGAAAATAAGCGTTCATGAAACCTAAGCCCACGCTCACCAGCTTCCACGACCGCTGCCCGGTCTGTGGCATGCAGCAACGTCTACGGACACTTTGAGGATCCTTCGACCACTTTCAGCGTGATTTACCTCAGGTGTACACGAAAACCTGGGAACCTTATTCCAAAGAGCCTCTCTCTCTCACATCCTATTGAGGGAAATACGCAGCGCTTTCGCGCAGCTAGAAATGGTGGAAATATGTGGGCCCCCCCACGCCATTACAGGCATCTTTCACCTCTGTTATCGCACACACCTCTTATGCGAGGGAAGAAAAACTGAAAGTTGAGCCATATTGGTGGAACGGAGAGGGAAGCGCAGCTGCCAATTAGAGGCGCACTTAGCGGCAGTGAGCGGCAGCACTCCGACCCCGCATACACTTGCTGCTCGCACTCAAGCTCTCAATTAACCAGCTAACGCTACACCAGACATAATTGTCAGTTTGCATTAAACAACGCAGCACTGCACGCGCATTAGCAGCGCGGTGAGAGTCACGGCTTTACATACAAATTAAGAGTAAATTTCCCCTTAGAAAAGGTAAATGCCCAGAGGTGACATCGCAGTGCAAGACAAGCGAAACAAATGCAGGGGCAGGCTGCGTTTGAAGTTTCCCCATATGAGAACCTATTTTATCATAACCATTGTGCTCCAATGATTCCTCTAAGAAATAAGACGCATACACAACATACGAAAGTAGTGAATTAATCATGAAGCATCGGGATGGCTAAAATGAACCATTATATGTTTGAATAACTCACTAATGAGTTTATATATTAATAAATAGAATGAATAAATTCATCCGAGGAATAATTATTTTTTCTAATAATTAATTACACTTGAGGGCTGTGTTAAATAAAGAGTAAAGTGTGATAGAATAAGAAGCTGCAAAGTAGTAAATTAATATAGCTTAGATTTTTATAGAATTATTTAGAATAGATCAAGCGAAAACATCTAAGTAAACACGTGGAATAAGCACAAGAATGTAGTCATGAGTGATTAAAAAACGTTTTAGAATTTATCCTTCGTTGGAACAGCGTAAATAAGAGTCGGTGAATTAAGTTGACCATCGGAGTGAGCATCTGTCCAAGAAGACCAGGAGAAGTGGGATTGAGTCCCACAATCCGCAGAAGATTGGGATTGCAGCCCACAATTTAGGCGCACTTCCGAGTCCCTGTCACCCGCCTACCAGCCAAAGAAGGCCATGGAACTTCGCATATTTGCCGCGGCAACAGCAGGGGGCAGCCAGTGAAAGAACTCAGGCTCAAGAAACGCTTCTTAATCAAGGATCTGATGCCTCTCACAAGACGCGCAGGGAACCCTGACAACTTGTTGAAAGACAGGTAGATACAGTTCAAAGTCTTGCATTTTGTCAGTCGATGGAATGTATTGATGTTCAAGCAATTCTTCTACTCGTCATTTCTCGGTGAACACTGATACGATATTTTCCTTTCTTTAGGGAGTAAAGTAACTGGTAACTATTAGGTTTCAGCGTAATAATCCCCTTCGTTCATGTTTTCTTTAGTTTTATGTCTACAGGCAAAAGTAGCAGAAGGATAGGAGCACTTCTACAGGTTCTGATAGAAAGTGGACAGCTGCTTAAATCTAGAAGAAGGTGAAATATTGACAGATTAAGAGGATATTCTAAGTCGTGATGCCTACGCTCAGGTTCATACTGTGAACTTCTTGGCCGGGCGGCGATGGACTAACCACGATGAGACAACGACAAGCGCAGGGGCAAAAAGCTAAAGATTTATCTGAATGATACTATGGACGATGGTTTTATTTTTAAACGATTCGATTTAATATTTAAAATTTAAAGTCGATGCTGGTTGCAGCCGCTGAACTACGCCGCAGAGACTCATTTCCCAAAACTAACGTTGACGTATTACTACCATTAATATCACTTGCGAAAATTTACCTTCAAAAATTTACAAGTATATTTTCATGGATGAATCTTTAAGACGACAGATAGTCAGTAAAATTTAGAAGCGACTAGAATTTGTGCGTAAACAATTTTTTCAGACAATCGAGCCCTCAACAATAGAACAACTGCTACACAGCACAAAACAATTGCTTCGCTTCAGCATTCAAGCGATTACATTGTCGCCAGGCAAGATACTGAGACACATGCGGAAGAATAGGATATCCCAAAACCTTCAATTACTGACTTCGGTGTTGTGACGTTCAGTACATACCAGACCTGACGACACAAGGTAAATACTCATAAAGTCTTGTCGACGTAACCATTGTATCTGAGTTGGACAACTGCTGTATGAGCCGCATAATTGGTACCTTTTGGCGGTCCCTGTTGACATGTTAGCCTCATGGGGAAACACCAACAGTTCTCAAGCTGGTCCTTATTTATTGAACTAAATCGTTCAGCCTCACACTAAATTTAAACTTAGAATAGATTATTAGTGCAAGAAGTCGGATAAATATGACGGATGAGACGCGAACGAGTCAAAGTATTTTCATCGCAGACACGACAAATATTGGCTGTAAATTTGATACGATAAAATAATAGCGAATGTTTCAAGAGCAAGGGATTTAAATGAAATTAACAGAGCAACGGAGCGTGCAAAAAATTAGTAAATATTAATCATCGCTCAACAATTTTATCCCTATATTTATTTCAAATTAAAACGCATAAAAATCATTCAGAGCGTGAAAGCAATTTAAAATGCCCGTCTGCCCCGCAGAGAGATAAACTCAAAAACCCCACTCACCGGGGCACTTGAAAGCGTTAAGGAAGAGAATATAGCAGCATCTCAGGTATATAAACACATTATGCCTTTCGCTCCTGCACCACATTATCTTTCTTTGAAGCCAGCTTTGTGGAGTTCAGGAAGGCAGTAAAGCCGTAAAGTGAGGGCTGAGCTAATGCAACTCCAGCTTCTCCTCACTCACGGTCGCCCGTAAAATAGGGAATTCTAAGTGCTTTCTGAGAAGCCTATGCGGTGCGCCCAAAACGCGCCCTAAACACGGCCACATCTGAGGACAGCGCGCGTGTGAACAGCTCGGTGCCGCGCGGCCCGGCCACGGCGTCGTGAAGCCTCGCACGCTGCTGCCTCTACAGACTGGCACACGAGACGCAGGGTTTTAAAGGGCAAAATGGCTGCTGTGATATTCTCATCGCTAGCAATCTCACGCAGCTCATTATGGCACGATAACTTACTCTACGAGTAGCCACGTGCTCACGTTTGCAGCATGACAACGTTTCACATGTTTCATTTTGACTGTTTCACGAGAACATACAATTTACTGGACGAACCCTCATGCGCAAGAAATATCCCGTTGATGATAGGTATCATAATTTCTCTCATTAACATATATATTAACGTATTAATACGAGCGATGAAGTAATTTGGTTTATATTTAATATTTTACTGTTATATATATTTCATGAAGTGAAAAACATTCCTAAAAATGTTCATATTCACTTTGAATTTCTAACAAAATTTTAATGGAATGACGCTTGCTAAAGGCATAAACCATCACAACTTTCTGCTCATCTGCCAGAAAACCTGCCCCCGCCTCGGCTCGTCGCTATTGTAGAAGCTCCGACACAGAGGAGCACGCTTGGAGTGACTGTGAGGGTAACTTCTGCTATCGACAGACGCAAGATACCCCACCCAAGGTATAATTTACGAGGATCACAATATTAAAACCAGCACAGAGTAACATAGAACACTACGGTGGTACTATTTTCTACTTTATTTACTATAAGTCCGTCAATGTATACACATTGATAACGAGTTCGTCAAAATAGAACAAGCTTTGCGCGTATATCACAATGATAATTTTGAGCAGCAACGAGCTAGTTAGCGCGAACGGAGCGGAACACAGACACCTGCGAGCGCTTGCTGAGAGGCTCGATATATCGAATAATGCGATGCAACATGGAAATGTCAGCTGTCTTTGCATGCTAATAGATCAACCCTAGAACCAGGGATGTTATGCAATTTTTCAACAAATATAGTACAAATAAGCAGCCTAGAAAACACGTCGTATGTGCACAAATAGCGCGTTAATAAAAGGGTGTACAAAAGAAGAATTCCGCGTCTCACACTCAGAAATATTGTTTAAGCCTTAAATTGGACATAGCTGGAGGCTGTCAGAGAGAAGGAACATCACAGACTAGCGCATAATATGTTACGAGCAGGATTATTCGATGAGCATAAACTAAATTGAAAACACAACTATTTCTCAAAGTATTTTACCGCTGTTGAGATAAGCAGTCTCATCATAAATCCCCATTTCACTATCATTTTATCACCCACACAAAGAAACGAGTATTGTCATTCCCTAATCCCTAACGAAGAAATACGAAGGAATCGATACAGCTCGATGAGATAGCGAGCACAACGCGCCATGGAGACCTTGCAGGTCCTGCACAGATCTACGTGCCCGTATGCCACTCATGCAGGTAGCGTCACTCATTTCCTGAACATGATGCCGGTAGATACGAAGATCTCATTTTCCTATGGCACTTCGGTCAGCAGGTATGGCAGAACTTCTTGCATTGAACAGGATATTGTGATAATTTTCTCTCCCGGAGAAGTTTACGCTGACAGAATTACTTGATAAATTGACGAAGATCGATGTCCACACAGTTTGCGTAAGAAAGCTTATAGAAAATATAAAATGTTTTTGTCATCAGAATGAGTCAGAAGATAATTAACCAGAAGAAAGTCAGAGGTGCTTAAAAATAGGACAGCAGTGAGCCAAAAAAGACGGTCGCAGACGGTCTAAAAATCGCAGATACAAAACGAAAAAAATATTTATTTCAACAAAAAGAAGACCTACCTAACTCTCAGCTCAGGACCACACATTTTCCCCCTAGGAACGCTAATTCCCTTAGATACAATAGCTGTACATCTCTGAGGAGGAATTCTACGGATCGGAATCATTTGTTCTTGGTTGACCTGTCTTTCGCTCATCTTTTAAAGTGAAATCATCACTTCAAAAACGAGAAAACCATCTTATGTAACTTCTTCCATCCACTACATCATCCTCATTAGTATTTTGAATAGACTTTGCTGCTGAACTTGCATAACATCTTTATAAAACTCGTACAGTAGAATATTTCTTCTGAGATCTTTGAATGAGACAAACATGGATGTCAATATTTATGAACAATATGAACGCAACAAAGATAATCTGAAACAAAATCGTTTAGTGCAGTCATAGAAATGTATGACAATTGAACAGAATGTAAATAATAGACAAATCTAATTTTAAACATCCATTCTAAAAATCGCATATATCCTTTGCACCAACCTGATACAAGTAACGAGGCACGTCATGCATTAAATTGTACTAGATTAAACGCTAGTTTAAGCCTCCCTAACCGCAACAAAGTCGTACCAAAAAGGGGAAGAAGGAAGGCCCCATTCAGTACGGAGTTGGGGGAACGCGCAATCTCACGACAAGATACATAGAAAGAGTAAGTTGAGAAAGCAGTTCATGAAACACGATAAAATTTGAAGAAGAAAGTCAAAGGCGCTGAAAAACACGACAGCAGTGAACCGAAAAATACGGTCTTTAACATATCAAAAACCTATTTGTTTCAACAAAAAGAAGGCTTTCCTATTTCTCAACTTAGAACTTTACATTTTCCTTTTGGAGTGCTTATTTCCCATAGACAAAATAGTTGTATCTTCCTGAGGGGAAATGTCATGAATATAACTCAATAGCAAATGTGTTCGATTGAAAAGCGAAAGAGAGATTATTTCGCAACTCATTTTAAATTTTAGTGAAATAGCAAATGAACGACCCTGAACCAATGTTCGTTTTTAATCATTATTAGAATGAGACAATAATCGAAGATTGACTTTCCTCGATCACTGCATATACGGTGCAAATGTTCTCAAAATGTTAATTCTTTGAACTTGAGAATCGAATGTTTTTTATTACACATCTAATCATCAAGCGTGTAACAATGGAAAATTTCAACTCAGAAACTAACAAATTTATCTCAAAACACACTAATTTCTTGTATACTAACTAAATTTACTACACAAGAAGAAAAAGGTATCCCACAACACTCAAAGAAAAGAATAAATTTCACCAACACGGCACTGGATATATATTTGAGGAGAGCAACACGACGGGCGCATTATCACAACCCGCGATAAGAATGCAGGAGTCTCCAAAGTAAATGTTCGACGCATGTGGTCCGCCTGATCCCGCGTCTGACACATCTAAAGTAAAACCATAAATTGTGTCAGATCAGAGGATACGAGCGACGCTCTACAGCCTCATCACAATTGCCATCTAGACGAGCATTAAATGCGAGCACAGAGAAATAAAAGCACAAGATGCAAGGGTGCTTCTCGAGAGCCGAATAAATGAAAGGTAATGACTGCAGTTGGTTGTTGAAGGTACGCGGGTCGAGCTATCACGAGACGATATCATTGTAAGCGCGGCTCGATGGCATCTATATTTGTTAAGAGACCCGCTCACAAGAGGTATAAAATATCGTTAGCGTGTGGCGCAGTGACAGCGCCCATGCTTTACGGCCGCACCGGCACAGCCTCGCTCTTTAATTCTTCACTGACTCCTGACATCAAGACGTCGAGGCTTCCTCTTCGCACAGAGTGGCAGAGCAAGTCCCAGCTCAAATTCATGAGATATTTTATTATAATTCGCCAAATTTTGCCAAGTTAGACCGTAATCGGGACGCTGACGATTACTATACGTAAGACAAATTCAGCGATTAACCTCAGAATCACCGCTCTGAATGCCTGAGTTGCTCTACGCTACGTGGGGTCGCTCCACCAGGCACAGAAGCATGAGACAACTCTTTTGAATTGTAAGCATATTCATATCTTACAAATGAAATGATAATCAAAATGACCAGATGTTCAGTCGGTGAAGATAAACGTATGATGCGGAAGAAAAAATAATAAGCAGATTTAAAGTCGCATCACATTGCACGATTTTCTCCATATCACCATATGAAATGGGATAAAAATTTCGCTTAACCCTTGATATTGTTGGTTGTTACTGTTATGATATCCAAGAAATCGCTATCGCTTGCACCATTGAGGGTCGGAATCTTAAGGTATACTTTAACGAGAGTCCCAAGGACCCAAACTCGCCAAAACTAAGAGCTTATTTGACTCTTTTAAGTCAAAAACCAGGAAGTAAGCTTTCGCTTAAACTAAAAACTGTTAATTATTTCATGAGATTGGAATGTTCCAAAATATCGTGAAGTTCAATAATTACCTAACGTAAGCGGACGTGTCTTACGCTGTAAATGAGCGCAAGTAACGTACTAATGTATTACTGGAAATTTTACACCATTAAATGAACTCATATAGGATGCGGGGGTAGGGGGGTACAGAATTTACTTTCTTTCGAGTCAGCACATTTGCGTAAGTACTTTTTTTTCTTTCAGTAGCTTATGCTGTACCGTTGGGGCAGTTAGCTTAATTATAAGAAAGATCTTATTAGCAAGCATCTTTTCCAATGAATTGCAATCACCATTGAAACAACTCGATTCATTTTGAAAAATTAACACCCTTTTACGCCTATATTACAATACACGTTCTTTTAATTCAGCAGCAGAGAAACCTCGAGCTTTCTCTCAACACCCTGAAAACATGCACACTCAGTTCTTGAATTGAACATATTGAGAAATGTAAAATAAGAAGTTGAAAATATCCGCGAACGAAATTTTCAGGAAGACGACAACCATCATTCTTCAAACATGCACAAAGTTGATACTGAAGAAATGAGGCATCTTGTATAAAAACAAGACAGAGCAGTGTAGGAGGCAGAAGTCGAACATATATTAACATATTCAAGGCAGGACTTCACGCACAACCGCACGCAGGACAAAGGCGCCAGTGTCCTCACACTCGTAAGACATAACTCCATCACGGCACATGAGGCAGGACGCCGTGTTTTGTAGGAGGAAAAACAGAGATGACAAGAGAGATGAGCGAGAGATAGGCAACGGGAGCAGCAGCAGCGGAAGTGGCCTTTTTCGTGCCAAATGATCCCGATTGCGCTTCACAACCTGCTGTGGTATGCGGTTCTAGGTATACCTACATTATTTTGCAAAGAATGAAAAATAAAACCTTCTACGATCAACAGAACATGAAACAATCGAGAGCAAATTGTGAAATACTTCAAAGAATACGGAGATTCACAGAAAAATATAACTAATGTTATCTATACATGCGTAACGCTATGTAGTTTAAGCTTATAATGCTAAGTGTAACACCTGGAGATGAGCAACAAGTGGTAGATCAATAATACGAACACGATTGGGAGGCTAATCACCAGTATAAGCAACATGGTCAGATATCAAAATTTGGCGTGTACCGGTTTTCATAATCAGTGAACCCAGTAATTAATACACGAAAATCAATCTTCTTCAACTCCTGATTATAAATGAAAATATAAGTCTAATACCACAAGTTCTCAAAAATTCACTTTTGAATATTAATTAAGGAATCTTTGGACTTGATGAGATAAAACATAACGACGAACGTCAAAAAATATGGAATAGTTCAGATGCAACTTTCGTTCAATGTTCACCTTTAGCAAGTACAGAAACTAAACGGATACTTTTCGATATCGTGACTAATCTAAATTAACGAATCCAGATTACATTGAAAGTTGAGTTAAGCCTCCTTAACTGCAACAAAGGTGTTACCAAGAGATTATCGAGGCAGGTACCATTTAGGATGAAATTAAAAGAAACAAGAAATCTATGCACAAACAGCAAGATTGGAATAAATTTATGAAATAAGATAAAGCTTGAAAAAGAAAGTGACTGGTGGTAAAAAAGACCGCAGTGAACAGAAAAAAAATTTCCGTTAATAATATAATCTACTCTACTATAACAAAAGGAAGGCCCACAAAACCTTCAGCTTAGGATCTCAATCTTCCCCCTGGGGAAAAATAAACAACTCCAAGAAGAATCATCAAGTAATTATGATTCGATGTTTCATCCACAGAGATTTTTGGGTGGCGTACAGTCAATTATAGTTCGATGAGCCAAATGCATGAAACTAACCTCAAATATTTCCAGAGCTCCCGTTTGCTGTCCATGTACTATCAACTACAGTGACAAGCCCTGCCCCAGCACTCAGTTGCATACACATATCACAGACACTTATTCGTACGGAGCAGGTCACCGCGCAAAATAATTTCAAGCGCGCCTTGAAACACACGAGAGCTTTAGTCTAGCTGTCAAGATTCTCATAAATATTCAAGCGGACGTGGAAATTTTGACACATCCCAACTCGTCAACACTTGCAGCTCTAAAAACGGTTATTTTGTTCGCTTCTATGTGTTTTGAGTTAAAATAACTTGGCCAGCTTGCGTCGCAAGTGACGGGGCGGGTGGGGCGCTGCTGGACGAGTCGTCTTGCACAAGATGTGCGATTTGCGGACGGAGAGTGGTAGCCGCTGGATCACAATTATCCGAAATCGAAAGAGCCATCATTCACCATGCACCTGATGCACCATAGTGCTACCACACACCCGAAACACCACAGTGCCATTACACAACCGCAGCACTACAGTGACACCACACACCCACAGCATAACAGTGACACCACACATACAGCACCACAGTGCCAACACACCCGCAGCACCACAGTGCCATCACACACCCGCAGCACCACAGTGTCACTACACCTGCAGTGCCACAGCAGCCGCACGGTGGAGTGCCGGTAGAGGTGGAGAAGGCGAAGGCAGAGCGCGAGAAGGCCCAGGCACAGTGCCACAAGAGCTCTAACGAGTGCCATTGAGGTACCCGAGTTGCTGAATGGCACCGCTAACGAGGCACTGCTGTGCCACACCTGCTGCTGACGCCTGGTGTGCTGTGCACCTGCTGCTGAAGCCTGGTGTGTTGTGCACCTGCTGCTGACGTCTGGTGTGCTGTGCCACACCTGCTGCTGACGCCTTTGTGCTGTTCACCTGCTGCTGACGCCTGGTGTGTTGTACACCTGCTGCTGACGCCTGGTGTGTTGTGCCACACCTGCTGCTGACGCCTGTGTGCTGTGCACCTGCTGCTGACGCCTGGTGTGTTGTGCACCTGCTGCTGACGCCTGGTGTGTTGTGCCACACCTGCTGCTGACGCCTGGTGTGCTGTGAACCTGCTGCTGACGCCTGGTGTGCTGTGTCACACCTGCTACTGACGCCTGTGTGCTGTGCACCTGCTGCTGACGGCTGGTGTGCTGTGCACCTGCTGCTGACGCCTGGTGTGTTGTGCACCTGCTGTTGACGCCTGGTGTGTTGTGCACCTGCTGCTGACGCCTGGTGTGTTTTGCACCTGCTGCTGACGCCTGGTGTGTTGTACACCTGCTGCTGACGCCTCGTGTGTTATGCACCTGCTGCTGACGTCTGGTGTGCTGTGCACCTGCTGCTGACGCCTGGTTTGCTGTGCACCTGCTGCTGACGCCTGGTGTGCTGTGCCGCACCTGCTGCTGACGCGTGGTGTGCTGCGCACCTGCTGCTGACGTCTGGTGTGCTGTACACCTGCTGCTGACGCCTGGTGTGCTGTGCACATGCTGCTGACGTCTGGTGTGCTGTGCACCTGCTGCTGACGCCTGATGTGCTGTGCACATGGTGCTGACGTCTGGTGTGCTGTGCACCTGCTGCTGACGCCTGGTGTGCTGTGCACCTGCTGCTGACGTCTGGTGTGCTGTGCACCTGCTGCAGACGCCTGGTGTGCTGTGCAAATGCTGCTGACGTCTGGTGTGCTGTGCACCTGCTGCTGACGCCTGGTGTGCTGTGCACATGCTGCTGACGCCTAGTGTGCTGTGCACCTGCTGCAGACGCCTGGTGTGCTGTGCACCTGCTGCTGACGTCTGATGTGCTGTGCACCTGCTGCTGACGCCTGGTGTGCTGTGCACATGCTGCTGACGCCTAGTGTGCTGTGCACCTGCTGCTGACGCCTGGTGTGCTGTGCACCTGCTGCTGACGCCTGCTGTGCTGTGCACCTGCTGCTGACGCCTGGTGTGCTGTGCACCTGCTGCTGACGCCTGGTGTGCTGTGCACCTGCTGCTGACGCCTGGTGTGCTGTGCACCTGCTGCTGACGCCTCGTGTGCTGTGCCTCTACCACCGTGTATGACGTGCAATTTCTTTCTTGGTACTGAAGTAAAGTAAACGCGCGTGCAATATCTAACCCTTTCAGAAAGTTTTCAAAACTCACTTATTGTTAAACAAGAAATCGGTAATAATACTTCGCACACAGAAGCCAGTATTTCCTTGGACGGCAAATAGCTCTCATTCACTCTTTTATTTATTATTTGCAAGATTTTGGTCAACGTGATTGAAGTTTGAAATTGTGCAGTTGCGGCGTACAAAGAAACGGCGATCAACTACGCTGATGTTGGGAATAAACGTACACTATATGGAGACGCGCAGATAAAAGAATGCAGCAAGGCGATAAGAAATAAAAGTGCGAATTGGAAAGTTTGAAAGAATACATAAAAAAAACAAAATAACACATGTTAAAGCTTATGGAACCTGAAATAACATAGGAGAGAAACACGTTGGATGATTTATAAAACGAAACTTTTCAGGATGATCTAAGGAACAACAACACTGTATTTTTACGTCAGTCGTCGCTCAATGCGCTCGTGAGAGACTCCCCATTGAGCAGCCACTCAAATTAGAAGTCATCAAAGAAACCGTTCCAACTAGAACAGGAGATTAAAGAAGAAACAAGAAATAATGGTGAAGGAAACCTGGGGTTCCTACAATAAATCAACCCCTCGATTAATGTTAAACCAGAGATGGCTATTAATAAATTATCATTAATGAATTTGCGATAGCAGCGAAACCTCTGAACAAGTAGATTAGATTAAACGTTGGTTTAAGCTTCCCTAACTGCTAAAAAGTGTTCCGAAGAGAGGAAAGAGGAAGGCACCATTTAGTGTGGAGATATGGGAATGCGGAATGTATGCTGACGGGGCATAGAAACAGTAAGTTGAGAAAGAAGTGCATGAAATAAGATAAAAGTTGAAGATAGTTGGTGCTGAAAAACAGGTCAGCAGTGAACCGAAAAAAAGACGGTCCTTTAACATAACAAAAGCATTTTATCTCAACAAAAAGAAGTTTTACCTAGCTAACACTCAGCTCGAGCCCTCGCACAATTCACGCTGGGCCGGCTAATTCCCAGAAATACAATCGTCGTATCCCCTGAGGGAACCTAACGTGCAGATCTGAAACTTTAAATTAAAATTTGCAAAGCATAACACATTGCCCCATTTTGGAGATGAACATCCATCTCCCAACAACTGTGCGATCGCTGCAGTAAAAACACATTGCAAGACGACAGGGAGATAAATTCAAGCTCAGCCGGTCACTCATTCCCTCAAGTGACGCACAAACTTGATTTCCTGATATAAAAACATTACAGATGTGGTAGCACATGAGAGGCCTCACTCAACCTCAGATTAGTTGATAAATTAGTTTACGCTTCTATTCCCGCAACAAAGATGTTTCCAAGAGAGGAAGGAGTAAGGCACCATTTAGTGAGAAATTGAGGGAACGGGCAATTTATACGCAAGGGTGTCCTCGCACTCAGCAAATAAAAAATACCAACGATTCAAAGAAGCATATGAAACAAGATGAAGGTTGAAGAAAGTAAAAGGTACTAAAATAGAAAAAGCGACCTGAAGAAAGATGGTTCGACCCAAAACAAAAACTGATTCTATTTCAACTAAAAAAAAGCCTACTCAACATTTTGCTCGAGATCTCACATTTTTCCCCTACAAGCGCTAACCTCCGCAGACACAATAATTATTAGATTCCCATGAGAGGCAGAGTAAGCACACACGTGTGCGGTAAACTGATTTAGCAGAACATCACAGCAAGCTGCAAATATTACGCAAGACAATAAGTTCAAACGATAGGCAGGGTATGAAATAATTGAACACCTCATTTAAAAAAATTTCAATACAAAATTTCACATAACAGGATATTTCAGAGTTCTAAGAACATCTGCCGAACGGAGCAACCTATTTCAGGGTCGCTCAAAACATGCCATATTGATAAAAAAGGGTCATCAATGGTTCAGAGATCAGCAGCCCTTTCTCCACCCAGTAGGAAACGCAGCTATCATGCGAGTTATATACCTAGAGAAGAAGCTCATTGTCGAAGAAAAAACTTTTTAAAGTTGTTGTACTGAGTCAGATAGTCTTAATAACACGTGTTTCAACACCACACTCAGAATTTTCGGTACTCCATCGAATCCTTTAGCCCCGTCGGCTTGGAACTTTTCACAGTACGTGATGTGCTCCATAACTCAATGCATAATTCATACGCATAACTGGCGCTTGCGTACGAAGAATTATTTAAGGTAGATATAAAACGGTATAAGAATGATAACTTCAGAGGCACAAAGTAGATCAGAAGGCTGTTATAATTAAAAAATCGGGAGCTGGAGGGCAGAGTTGCGCGAAGACGAGGTGTTTTGGCTGGAATTGGATACTTCACACATACAAGTCTATTTCATATCCGAGTTACTAAACTTCTACAGATTTCACCTCATAAATAGTGTAGCCTAAAAAGCTAAAGCACTTGAGAATTGCATTAGAAGGTACGGCTGATTTTGGATTGTAACTCCAAAAACTCAACATACACACCAAAACGCCAATTTTTTTTCTAAATCTTATCCCACGAAACAAGCTGCAAACTTTCGTTTCAATAATTCGATGTTTACAACACATTCATTTACCAGCATAATCACAGATTTATTTATTGATTATTAGTTAGTATCGCCTTCGTTACCGTAACAAAGATGTTCAAAGAAAGGAAGAATGAAGGCACCATTTGGTACGGATTTGAGGGAATGCGGAATTATGACCAAGGTGTGTTCCCGCACAGGATCCCATACTCACAAAACCAGCCAGTTGAGAAGGAAGGTCAGGAAACAAGACAAAAGTTGAAAAAAAAGTCAGAGGTGCTGAAAAACAGGACAGCAGCGAGCCAAAAAAGAGCTCCTTACCAGAACAAAAAACACAAATATTGAAAAAAGAAGGCCTACCAAAATCTCAGCTCGGGACCCCACATTTTTCCCCAGGGAGGACTTCTTCCCATAGATACAATAGTTGTATCCCTCTAAGATGGATCACAGTTTTAATACAACATAAATGTTCAATTCAACATAGTATTTTACTGTTGACATTATCATGCTGGCGACGGATCATTCAAACGAATTAAAAATGAATCTTCTTAAACTCCAACGCTAAAGATAAAATAAATAGCATTTTTTTATTTCAAATGCGTTATATTTAAAGAGACTAAATGATCTTCAATGATCTTTTATAGTTAGAACTATCACTCGTTTGCAACATATGTCAAACGAGCGCGTAGTTGCGACCGTCATTCAAATTCATTTTTTTCTTCACTTACAACTGGACTAAGCGCGGCTTGCACTTGCACTAACAATATGACTGAGTATTTGTAGCAGTGGCTGGGTCATGTAACTTTTTTGTACTCACATAACGTACGTACGCGCGTTCCCGCGATTAATTATAAAAATAAAACTTTAATATTCGGTATCTTATTCAACTTAGTATCAACTTGCAAGATAAGAAAAATCAAACGGAATTCTCTCGCTTTTTCCAACGAAACTGAGCGAAATTCGACGATTTTCATGCTTCTTAAGACAGAATACTGGAACTTGAGAATCGCAGAGCTCGTGTTCCGCAAAACTTTTCAAGAGAAAATTAAGAAGTTTCTCTGGGGGCCTCGGAAAGCTTCTTTTCTCAAAAGAGCAATCAGGCAATTAGAGTCCATGAAACATTGAATGTCAAACATCTTATTTGTTTTCATCGCATTGCGCACCGCTAACAAAGTCTCCTTCAGATGAACGCTGCGTGACGGTCTCAATTCTATAAAGATGAAGAGGCAAAAATGACTAGAAATTTCTACGAAAGAAATTGCTATTTCAAAACACAAAAAAATGTTAGGTAACAATTTGCAGCAAAGGAATTTCAGCAAACAAATTTTGCACTCACCAGTACTTACGTACGTTATAAGGAAGACTATTCAATTAGAATAAAAGAATAACGTCTCACAATGCGCTGAAAATTTGGATATAAGGTAAAGAAAAATACGCTCTGCGATAAGCGAGGGATAGAAAAAGAATTTGATATTATCCGCAAAATTAAAAACGGTATGAACCTCATTTAGATGACGAAGAACATAATTTAAAATCAAACGGTGAATTTGAGAATAGCGATATATCAACTGCGAGGCAAGAATCACGCAAAGAAGAGGCAAGTCGGACCAGCCTTGGTGTCGCCGTCACATTTAAAGCAGAGGACAGGAGTACAGCTGAGATGAGCCTTCCTTTTGCGAGCCTCTCCCTCCGTCCTGTGACGAACGAGTCGTGTTGGACTATCCTTGTTGCGCAGTCTGCAGGTCTAAAGGTATAGTGACACTAAGTCACACAGCGCGCAGGTTTCAAAACATTAAGAAAATATCTCAACTTCACTGACATTAGGTTTATGAGCTTGAAAGTATCTCGAATGAACCGATCACTGGATCATATTAGAGTGACACGTCTACTCAAAAAGGAGTAACAGTTAACTATACTTCAAATTCCTAACCCATCCACAACACAAGTTTCAACATGGCGATGGCTTCGCCACCTGTGTTTCACTGAAGTTCGATGTAAACTTTCTTTTCGAACACACATATCATTTATTAGTGAGCTAGCAGAAGCATGGAAAGAGATTCCGGTTTATTTTCAAGTACTTTCCTATCGCATTCAAGTGAACAAAAATAGTAGAAATTGACGAAAAATGTTTTACGGTTGAGAGCACTCTCGGACTTGCAAACAACAAGGAATACCCAAGACATGCGGAAGAAATTCGCGTTTAGATCGCCACACTGAGTTGTGAAGCTGTCTTTCAATTTTTATTAAACCAGGATGGGAAAAAAGCATTAGCTTCATCGTATCTATAACAGCCTGAGACTTTGAAGAAAGGCAAAAGTAAGAACTCTTCTGATGAAGGAAACAACCGAGTCTGTAGGTACTAGTGATGCAAAAAAACGGTTTTATTTGATTGCGTTTTTTTTTGCAAAAAAATGTTTTTTTATGTGTTTTTTTTTTTTTTTTTGCACACCTAAATTTTGTCAAGTACATGTCTGTTTTTTTTGACACCTAAAATATATTAATATCCATGTTTTTTAGTCATTTTATTGTTATAAAAACATCAAAAAGAAACCATACAGTAAAAGTGGTGGCAGATAACCCACAATTACCTAGAGGCGTCTAAGAGGAACAGCAGGAGCCACAGAACTTATATTGATGGAGTCAAAATTCAGAGCTTACTATCTCTACTATGTCTGATTTTATTTTTATGTGACCAAAAAAATCAGGCTTTGCAGAGATAATAAGCTCTGAATTTTGACTCCATCAATATAAGTTCTGTGGTAAGTTCTGTGGCTCCTGCTGTACCTCTTAGACTCCTCTAGGTAATTGTGGGTTATCTGCCACTACTTTTACTGTATGGTTTCTTTTTTATGTTTTTATAACAAAAAAATGACTAAAAACCATAGATATTAATATATTTTAGGGGACCAAAAAAATATCCTAATTTTTTTAAAACATTTTTTTTACCAAAAATTCTGACTAATAAAAATTAAAATAATATACTTTCTGGTACTAAAATAACCATGCTGTTTTTTTACAAAGAATCATGACTAAAAACAACATATTTTATGTGACCTAAAAAGATCCATGCAGTTTTTTTTTAAAAAAACATGTTTTTTACTAAAAAATCATGACTAAAAAACATGAATAATATATTTATGAGACCAAAAAAATGTTTTTGTACTAAAAAATCTTGACTAAAAAAACATGAATATATATATGAGACCTAAAAAACTCCATGCTGTTTTTTAAGAAATATTTCTTTTTTACAAACAATGATGTATAAGAAAACCTGTATATGAATATGTTTTATGTGACCAAAAAACCATGCTGTTTTATTTTATGTATTTTTCATAAAAAATTGTGTCTTAAAATCATGGTAGTAACATATTTTATATTACCAAAAAATCATTGTTTTTTTTAAACATGTTTATTTTATTAAAAAGTTATTATTATTCATTTTTTGGTCACGACTTCTTTGTAAAAAAACACCCCCTCAGGGGATACAATTATTGTATCTATGGGCACTAGCGCTCCCAGGGGGACAATGTGAGGGCCCAAGCTGAGAGTTAGGTAGGCCTCCTTTTTGTTGAAATAAAATGTTTTTGTTATGTTGAGGACCACCTTTTTCCGCTTCACTGCTGTCCTGTTTTTCAGCATCTACTACTGTCTTCTTCAACTTTGATCTTGTGTCATAATCTTCCTTCCTCTCTTTGGATCGCATTTGTTGCTGGGTAGGGAGGCTAAAACCTAATGACTAATCTAATCTGTATAAAAAACATGGATATTAATTTATTTTATATGACCAAAAAACATGCTTTTTGAAAAAAGATTTTTTACAAAAAACATGAGTGTTATTAAATTTTATCTGACCAAAAAAACATGACCTTTTAAAACCCATGTTTTTTCACAAAAACTCATTAATATCCATGTTTTTTAGTCATGATTATTTTGGTAAAGAAAACATGATTTAAAAAAACCAGCATGTTTTTTTTGGCACATAGAATATATTAATATCCACATTTTTTAATCATGATTTTTCTGTAAAAAAGATGTTTTTCAAAAAAACAGCATGGTTGTTTATGGTAAAATAAAGTATATTAATATCCGTGTTTTTTAGTCATGATTTTTTTGTAACAAAAACATTAAAAAAACAGCCTTGATTTTTTGGTCACATAAGATATATTAATATCCATTAGAACAGTACCAGGTCTTAGAATAAAATATCCACGAAGAATTTATTCACTCTATAAAACCTTTCGGGGACTAGCTCCATCCTCAGTAAGTCATTCAGTCAAATGTTTTTCAAAAGGACAGTGAAAATTCATTGTCCATTTCACCAAATTTTACTGAACGACTGAGGATGGAGCTGGTCTCCGAAAGATTTTATGGAGTGAATAGATTCTTTGTAGATATTTTATTCTAAGACCTAGTACAGTTCTAATAAACATGATTTCAATATTAACAGCATTCTTTGTTTATAAGTTTCTAAAGACAATTCGATTAAAGAAAAATAACTTTCCTGATATTTATATCTGTGTTTTTTTAGTCATGATTTTTTTTAAATGTTTTTAAAAAAAAAATTTTTTTGGTCCCATAAAATATAACAGCCATGTTTTTTTAGTCAAAATTTTTCTGTTAAAAAACAATGTTTTAAAAAAAACAGCATTCGATTTTTAAGGTCACATAAAAATATTAATTTAATCCATGGTTTTTATTCATAATTTTGTATAAATAACATGTTTTTTTTAAAAAACAGCATGGTTTTTTAGTCACATCTCTATCAATGACCATTAGTAAAGATATGTTATTATAACACACCATTTTGGGAGTTGAAGGTCATTCATATGTATTGTAAAATAAATAAAATATCAAAGCATGAAACAGCAGAAAATGAAAAATTTCATAAAACCATGGCAAACCATCAATTAAGAAGTATGTTGTTTTATTTTTTAATTTGACATGAAAACAAATAACGTAATGTGGTTCTTTTTCTTGCTGAGTTATTTTCAGACAAGATATTTAAAAAAAAAATATATAAAATATATCCACGTTTTTTTGGCCACGGTTTTTTTTGGTAAAAAAAACGTGTTCTTTTTAAAAAAACGGCATGGTGCTTTTTGAGTCACATCTCTAGTAGGTACTCGGATGTTCGTACACTCTCTTCGATATTAAGACTATAATTCGCGACTAAAGCTTTTTATTACAAAATGGACTCGTCTTCCAGATGGGCGCGGCTTGAGGCAATTACGAATAAAATAGTGAGAATATCAAACAGAAGCGCAGCAAGTTTGCATTCGCAGTGTAACATCGAACAAAGAACGCAAGCTTGAGAAGCACATGAGTGCACGAGAGCTGTTAACGCTCCAATAAGCATAAATAACAGCTATTGAAGACGTCTTAGACAAACTTTTATCTCGCAAATTTCTTCATTAGTTTATTAGTTACATCCTAGAACTTTAGACTTCCCTATGCTTTTGTCCTTTCATAAATTTTTAGAAATTTGCTAGGCATTTTATTTTGCTTGAGCGTTCGGTGATGATTCATGCATGACGAACAATTACGAGGACATAGCACACTAATGTTTCTGTGTTAACAACAAACAAATAGCAATACGTGTAACCAGAGGTAAACTATTTCCTTCCTTCTTTTATCTTAAAGTCAAATATTACATCAAACATTCTGAAAGAGCATAAAAAATTTTCACGCCAGTCTTAGTTTTACATTGTCACGGAACACTTCTCAACACATACGTGTCGCTGTCACATATAATGCACAAAAAAAAACAAGGCGCAGAATTGCTTTCAAAAAACACACAGACACATCATAAATAAAATAGCTGACGTAAAGTAGCACCGGCAGAGAAGAGCCCTGCACATGGTTAACGCAGTAAGCAAACCAGCGAGGGTGGAGCTTCACTAGAAGTGATGGACGAAGAAAAATGTCGACTCCTTATTCGTAGGGGCCAGGAGCAATAAAAGAATAAAGCTCAGGTCAAAAGAGAAAGGAGGAGGGTCGCAGCTTGACTACGGCGTGGCTCACCAACGGGACCGTCCTCCCGGTGACACTGGAGGCCGGCAGGAGCCTGTGACGTCTGACGGTGTTTGGACAGCGAGCGACCGCAGCTCAGCTGCATCCATCCACGAGAGACGAGTGCTCATCAATGCATGCCCTTGTGCTGCGACCGCTGTTAACTTGAACTCCCAAACCTTGTCTTTAGAGCTAAGGACAACGATCCACCATCATATTGCAAGCTACTCGCAAACTTTTGTTCAAAACATCAACGCTTTACTTGACATCAGAAGGATGATGTAACTCCGTACACACAAAAACATTAGATGCAGTCAATGCATTCGGCCAGCCCCGTCAAAGTTGAAAGACTCCAGCCAACTTCGTAAGTGGCCATACGACTACAGTTTACACTCCTTTACACTCTCAAAATCCTCCATAGTTTATACTACAGTTTGACTGTCATCCGCCCTCACGGGAAAACAAAGCAGATGTATCATGAGTGCTTCTGAGCTTTAACTAATTTTCAGTACTTCCGTCAAGTAGCAGTGACAATGATTTTCAAGATAACTGGAGTCACTTCTCAATTTTTATCTTCTTCCGTAGAAATAAAAGTAAGAAAAGAAATCAATAAAAACAAAAAATAAATTCACAGTTGCAAGTAAAAAATTTGATTTTACTTCCAAATTCGCCTTAAATTCTTGATCAGAGTGAGAAGCACACAATTAGCGTTAAAAATTAAAAGGACAGCGCCAGAGATCTGATATTCAAAAATGCATCGAGAAGTAATACTTAATCGACCTAATCAGATGATTTGAAATAAAGAGCGGTCTCCTTTGGGATGTTTGAACATGTTCTCCATCTCATATAACCTGGATTTAACTAATTGAGACAACAACATCGCAACCAGAAAAAAGTCTGCAAGGTGCAGAACTTGGTACAACGCAACGCCTATACCTCGTCCTCAAAACATTGAACTACAACCACACGTGCTGTAAGATAAAAAATTTCTTGGCATACTCATACAAGCTCAGCTTGGGCTCACAAGCGTTCGAGCACTATAAAAGATCTCATCCGGACCGACACCCGAGTTCAAGTGAACTGCCTACAAAGGTGTTTGAGCAGTACACAGCTGACGCAAGGGAACCTCCCTTCATATCGCGCTCTCTATGCACGCTGCAACAACAAGCCCGCTTCATTAGAACTCGTCTTTTAAAGCAGGAGACTAACAACAAACGCTGTTGTCATTCGCCCCCACTTTTTGTCGCGTTTAGAGAAGGGAGTTTTAACGCAAAAAGCGCCACAGCCCTAGTATGAGTCAGCAAGTCTCTCTGTCCATTGTTTCAGCTAGCGGCCGAGTCCGGCGATGAGTTGCCTACATCGAGTATGATGGGTCATGAGTCTGATGCCAAAGATGGGTGATCTGACCTTTGCTTTAGAGTGGGCATAGAGTTGACCACCTCTTTTTAGATGGATGGGGCAATATTTGTTGTACGATGTCAAGCAAAGATATGATGGTCCTCATGAGGGGAAATAACAACCAGAAATCTACTATATCCCTCAAGTTCGACAGTTGGACGTAAAACTTCGTTAAATGATGTGAGTTTTGCATTACAATAGAGCACAAACAATCATTTGAAGTAGTAGTAGTGATTTTTAATCCGGTAGTCTAGAACCTACAGTAGCTAATGTAGTTCGAAATTTCACAATATGATTTAGACTACAAACTCTAGTGATGTCGCATGTCGTTTCTATTACAGTGCATACGACGAGGCGTGAGAGCACCGTTCTACTCAGTAAGGTTCCAAATACCAAACACAAAGGTAAATATACAACAACAGATTAGATTATAAGATAGTTAAAATCTTCCTAACCACAATATACATGTTCCCATGGGAGGAATGAAGAAAGCACAGTCCCGTTGGTAGGAAAGGGAAATCAGGGAATTAATGGACAAGGAGTGTTCCCACACCCTGTGAATAGAAACAGCAATGTTAAAAGAAGTTTAAGGGACATAATAAAAATTGAAGAAGGAAGTAATAGCAGCAGAAAATGCGAACAGATGTGAACCGAAAAATATGGTTGCAACAAAACAAGAAACCTTATCTGTTAAAACAAAAGATAGGCCTACCTTACCTTTATCTCAGGACTTCATTTTTTGCTTAAAAGCGCTAATTCCTAAAGGTACAACCGATGTATCCCCATGAGGGTTGCAACAATTTCAAAAATGATATAAAATACAACAAATTCCCCTATACCCAGTGTTTAAGGCATTAGTACCGGTCTGGACGTGGGCGACATTGTCTAGCATTTTATTTTGGCAATTAAAACATCACGACCTTGTTCTTGAATGCTTAAATTCTTGGTAAACTCTAAGTATAAAGGAATAAATATAGCGGAAGAACCAGATACAATAAGCACGAGGCCCTCAATGCAACAACAACCTCTACCTCAGTTCAAGTCAAAAGCGCAGTTTCAGGAGGCCACCCTCCTTCACCCACTAGACAACCAATTGAAAAAGCAGCTAGAAAATACTGCAATGTTGAGTGGAACTACGGACACAGAAACGAAAATCGCTTTTCCCTAAAATGACTTAAGCTACCGTCACGGTGACGAAAGATGAAACGGAGCGGCAAATGGGAAAGAAAACGTTCGGGATAAAAAGTTTGGTCGTATTTGCAGTGGAAGACCGACAGCGGGTCACCGTTACATCAAAGACATGACGACAGACATGAACAGCGGGAGGGCGTGTGTGTGAGAGCGAAGTGCGCTGCCGGAGTGATTCCTCTCTAAACTTCGAGTGATATCCACGTTAAATATATTCTCACGCATATTTAGTATTAATATAATCTGCGCGAAAGTTTAATTCTTACAAAAGAATAGTACGTTTGAAAAAACTCTTCGGCTAGCAAAAAACACTGGGTTGGTGGATGATAGAAACGAGTTATATTGGCGAAACGAATGAATTTCTCAAAATATATTTATGACTACTCTTTTATCTTTATGTGAACATAAGATGCTTTATAAACAGTGGTTCTCACGTCTGTCATCGGGCTAACATTAAATTTGAACGCAGTTTTATCCCTAATTTTTTTCAAGCATAACCATTCGAAAACATTTCCCAATTTTATGAGACCATTTTAAACACAATACAGAATAGACAGGAATTTATTACACAGAAATTACAGAATAGAAGAAATTAGGCAGAAATTTATGAGCCGCATGCTTAGTTCGGAAGTCTAGATTACGGAGTTCCATACCTATGTGATTCAAGCGTTCTCTTGACGCCAAATTAAGAGCATCGAGCTCCTTCAGACGGACACTGAAACAATGTTAAAGAATTAAAGCAATTCAAAGAAATTTGGCCGGATTAACTTGCGCGAGGTCCCTTGGCATTGGACATGTTCAACGGGAGCAGCTTATGCGATTCCCCTCCAGTTACATAAATCGCGAATGTGTACAAGAAACTCATAAAAGAAACAAAAGCTTTTGATTGTGAGTTTGAGCACTAAAAATTTCTTTCAAAAATACACAAGTAATATGATTTGAAAAGGTTCACTTCTTATGTTAAGTTTTAATTAATGTTGACTGACACTGCCATTTTCACAGTTTTTAGCTAACTCATTAAATCCAGGACATTACTCATACGCGCATATTCGGCTACTTCAACTTAACCATTTTCTATGAATGTATAAAGACGATGGGCTGTACCAACGGTGGTAATGCCCCTCTCCTAACCTGCCATTTCTGCCTCAGCTCCGCGCCGCCCGACTGCACTAGAAGCTCAGCCTACGGATCATCCCACGTACGTCAGATGTTCGCTCGGTTACCGGCGTGATAAAAAGTCAAAGCGAGTAACACCGGCCTAATAAGTAAACCTGTCAGCTATGCTCGCCAAATCCTCCTTAGCAAGTGAGGTCGATTTTTATGTACGATGCCATCGTGTTCATGTTTGCGGGGTTCAGCTGGCGTACCAGTGCAGGCGACGCTCTAGAGTTCGGCCTGTACCAGCGAAGTCCGCTCTGCGGAAAGAGACCACAGAGATTCGAATAAGAGCTCGACACGCACCAGGCGTCGATGTGCTAATACTATCCTAATCACAGGAAGGGATGCATAAAATCTACGAAAGCATGTCTACAATTTGACCCGAATCCAATGAAGATTAACGATAACGTCAACTAACGTATAACCAACGCTAACATTATTTTTACTATAGACCTTAATCACTAAACTAAGCGAAAATTATACGAGGACTTCATTGAAGTGATTTATTACTGAAGCTCATTTAACCATTTTAATTTTTTTAATTTTCAGAAGCACACTTGTACGGGGGGTGCAAATCATCTCTCAGACAAGGATAAATCCACCATATAATGAATTATTATTCAAAACAGAATTTTAGTTCACATTAAGCAGCTTACACAAGAATGTTGCTGTTTTTATTACACGTGTTTAGGCTTTGATGAACGCGCTTACTTTAAAACGGAAATCAAGAATTGATTTCGTGGGCGAAGACCCTTCGTCCAGATTCATCTGAAGAACCAGTCAAGTAAGAACTGAGGAAAAGACTGCAAGGGTTCTGCATACTTCAGAAGTTCACAAAAATATAGTAAAAATTAAGGACATCATTTGCCTCTCTGTGCAAATTCGGATGTGAGATTTGCCAGCTTAAAATGGCGATGCAATCAAGAAAAGACTGAACCTTGGCGCAGCTGCAGTTTCTGTGTAACAGCATCTTCTTCCGCTAACTTTTACGTGAAAACAAGCAGTTGAAGTCTAGAAATCTTTTCTAAGTTTCAAATTGAGACCGTCCGAATTGGCAAAATTGTTGCAGAATTGTTGAAAGACAACACAACTCAGATCTGTTCCCACACGCACGGGGCGCTATCTGGTCACGGAAACTATTCGTCAGGACTATACGAATCAACAAAATTTTGACAAATTCCCCATCATAACATTTTTCATGAAGGCGATAATCGAGCTACTAAGAAAAGTATAGAATTGAGCCCATATTCATTTATATTCACTTAATTAATGATACACGACATGTACGACTCTTATGTCTAGACGAAAGCTAATCCCTGTTAATTTTGATGAGAAGTTTACCCTCCTAAATTAATAAGCGAGCAAGTCCCTTGATACCGTTTACAGGGTACAAGGTCAATAAAACGCATAATAAGAAACGTGGTTCCATTGCAGAGACTATGGATAATTGAATATTTAACGTGTACTGTGTAAGTGTAAGTAATATTTTGCAGTTTTACGAACGAAATACATCACATCATTATGTAATACATATTAGCAAACTTTAAAAAAATGTCAAATTTTTCAATACCCTGCGTTTCCCTGGAATGAAGAGCGAAAGCTGCATCACCGGCCGCATTCATGCCGGGTAATGTTTAGCCTTTCCTTCCCTAACATTTGGTCCCAGAGTGCCCCAAGACCTCACTACAGGGCCTTTAGGAACTAAAGCGCTGCAGCAGAACTGCAGAGGAGTTGAGGCACGGCCAGACCTGAGTGCCAGGAAGCAGATCACGGCACAGCGGCCGCCATCACACCAATGGGGCACATTACGGGCCACTACAGCAGTGCAGCAGACGCAGCTGAGCCCCAGCATCCCAGTCTTCTATGCCCTCGGCGCTGCGTCTATCACGATTGCTCTAGAATTTTAACTTTGGGTGCACCTTAACTCGAATTTCCAGCGAAAACAGCTTTTGAGCAAAACGAAATAGCGTACAATTGAAACTGCTTTCGCGGAAAGAGTGAAAGGCGTAACGACTGAATGGAAAAATCGTCGAAGAATTCATGACTGACTGTGTTCGTGTTCATTTATTCTCTAGGTGTGATAAAATAATTTTATAATTTCATTACTTATCCGATATATTTGAAGCAGGAGGGGAGGGAAAACAGAATAACCATGGTAAAAAGTAATATCAGTAAATAAGAATACGACTATAGAACCTCACATAGAGATAATATCACAGAAAACTAGTTTGTAATCAATAATTCACGAGGTTGATAGTTCTTGTACATCGTAGGTTACTCATAATAAAGTACAACAAAAAGAGAGACGTTCCATTTTTGGCCGAAAATTTCGAACATAAAATTCACCATCAGAACAGTGCGGTACGGAAATCCAAGCGGATTTACTGCGGCTACCCATTCGGGGACAGAAAGTTAAAGCTTTTTTTAGAGGAATGAAATCAATTACAATCAGTTTTCCCAGACTCAAATCGCCCAGTACAAACTTAACTCGCATCCATAACACTTTGGCTACAGCGACACTCACCAGTTGTGGAGGCTGTAGGGGCGCACCTCCCCAAGTGGCGGGTTTGTTAATAAATTTTCTGTCCTGAATTTTCACTCCCTTTCGGAGCAATAGGAAAGCTAGTATGTATAGTTAAATGAACATATTTACCCATGTACAAAACACTCGCATGATGAGATACATTTCTAAACTAAAAACATCAAAATAAAACTCAATTGAATGATAATTTTTTCCCCGCATTTACCCTGCAGCGCGTGGTCGTAAAATCATTAAAGCCAAAGGTACTTCTGCGAAAATAATGGCCCTATTTTGCCAATCAAAACGTTAGGTCCAGAAGAAATGGTGATAGAGCTCAAGATAAGACATTTTCAGACAGCAATGAGCAGCGAACAGAAGCAAAAACGCGCGGCAAAATCGGATTAAAGGCACTGTATGGAGGCCGGATTTTCTTGATTGAGTCACACAAATGAAACAAAAGAAAGCACGAAATGTATTAAGTTTACAGAAATTTGTAAAAACATTCGTACAGCGCATATGAGAGCGTTAATGTACTGATGAAATTGTTAAATATTTTGCATTGACGAAGTCAATTCAAAGTTCAGTCACGTCTATAAAAAAACAGGAACCAAAATGCAGCAATTTTGATTTTGATTTTCAAGGAACGCATCACAACCCGTAGCAAGAACAACTGAGCATGAACAAAAAACATCCGTCAAAGATGATCTACTTCTATTCTCCACTCATACCATCCGTAACGCTAATATCATACAGAATATTAAATAAAGATCTAAAAATTTTCATATAAAAATGCTAAAAAATTAAGAATACACATATACTGTGCATGTCTGCTGTAAAATTTCTACATGTATACGAACTGTGTTTCAATCATGCGCGTTGCCTTGCATTTTGAAATCAGAACAGCTGAAGCAAAGCTGCGACAAAATCTACGTCAAGTAGTGAGCAAAGCTAGCAAAGGTATTCCACTAGCAACACCGTCCAATTCTGCAGATGTCGTTTCATTAAACCAGCCAATTCAAACTACAATGTGCAGCAGGATGCATTCATGCTTTAATACAACATTTGAATAATGCAGACGCAGCTTCCGCTCCGCGTTGCCTGAGACCTCATGCAATGCCTCTACAGCTCTGTGCTATACGAAACTTTTTTTTACTGCAAATTCAAAATAAAACGTTGATTTAGGCTATTTGCATTGAACTCAGAAACATTCACAAGTTAAGTTGAGAAAGAAAAACTACTAGAGACAGGAATTTTCGTCGCAAATTTTAAGCAGTTCAAGATTTTTCTTCAATAGAAAGTTTGGGAAGACGGCAAAGTATCTCAGCCTGTGATATTAAGCCAGAGAGAGTTGTGATAACCTCTTTCCGTGGCATTTCCGTCACGAGCAACAAACGCTCTCGCTAAAACGATGAGTGACTTTTCTTACTTATCACACGCAACGACCAGCAGAGGTCACCCAAAAGTGGCACACAAGAAACCTACATTTCATGCCACTGAGCCCCAACAATAATTATTTAGCAATGTACCAAGCAAGCTCGCAACTGAGCCACAAACCTCGTACATCGGACGCATGCGTGTTGGCCCCCGCGACACCACAACACGCGAGCGGTCTCGCAGCTGTGCCGGCTGCGGGAGCGCAACATCGGTTCAGGACACCCCAACACCTGGACAGATCTCTGCTCGCAAATTAGGGTATGCATTGAAGAATGAACAAGTTGAGGTTTTGATA
This sequence comes from Morinoia aosen, assembly GCA_030386875.1. Taxonomy (NCBI): domain Eukaryota; kingdom Metazoa; phylum Arthropoda; class Malacostraca; order Amphipoda; family Talitridae; genus Morinoia; species Morinoia aosen. The sequence continues at coordinate 90,726,824 of CM059561.1, read as the reverse complement.
TGAAAATGAAAAAGAAGTAGTTGATATTATGTACAAATTCTCAAACAAACTCATCTCAATTTTCTTGTTTTACTTCCCACAATTTCATTCCCTGACAATAACAGCTGACAATAACATCGACATCGGAGGACTAAGACTTGGAGTTTGATTACATCTCCTTTAATTCTCGGATATTTTGCGTACGTTTAATAAACGCCCATGGAAGACTCGATTGTTCGGATATCAGCACGCCTTTAAAACAATGGCGCTTATCTTTCAACATCAATGAAGAAATTCAATGTGAATTAGCCCCTAGTGTTGAATGTAGTTCAGGAAACCAACTACATTGATATTTTGACTCTGAGTATTTTAGACGATCGCACTCGCCACGTTGGTTCACGAGACGCAACACAACACGCCTGACTCGCAACACGGGTCGGGCCGCTGACGTGCAGGCAGCCGCGGCACACCTGGGGAGGAGGCCACGCCGCAGCCCGCGCTCATTACTCCACAATTGCTAAGCCAAAAGCCCGCAATGAAGCGCGTCTTTAAATTAACGAGATAAATGCCAGGGCCGCACGAGCGTTCTGGAGCTGTGTCCGCATCACGAGTCTTCGATGACGATCAGACAAAACGCAAACGTCAGTAAAAGAATTCAAGTTAACTCTATTAACGTTAGCATTTTTCTACTCATATTACCGTTGTTATAACCACCATCACTAGACTTACTTTTGCATCAGGTAGTGACTGACATTAGAACGAAGAAGGAGCTGCCACTCGGCAGTAAACTCGAAAGAACACACTAGGGCACAAGGTTCACATGGATAAAATATATTAGAGTTGTTTATAAACGTGAAGTTAGAGTTGTTAGAAGTTGAAGTTAGAGTTGTTTATAAATCTCACTCATGAAGGTACAAAAGTTCGCGTCAATGGTCCCGTAAACTAATTCACTCAAAACTAGGAAGCTGGCGAATGATTTACTATTTCGGTAAGCACCTCAATAATCTAATTTGAGTATAAATTCCATAACTGGAAGCGAGGAAATTGCACCTGAGTAGGGTATTGTGCGTTTTCGGTAATGAATGCCACCTGAGAAAAATAGGTACGATACTTTGATGCCTCGGTATTATGAATTAGCGGTTGTTTCAAACAAAATTGAAAATCGTATCTGGAATAACGAAATTATTTGCTACTAGATAAAAACACGACAAATGAGGCCCGTAACCACATACTATAAGTCTCTACTGTTCGTATTCGACGAATATCCACGTATTTCACGATGATCGCAAACTTGTGAAACGACAAGCCTCGGGAGAATAATACACCACAGAACGAATGTTCGTGGTTTGCCATACTATAGTACCTTGAAATAATTGGACCTAACATTACCAGTACACTGCACAACGGGATAGAAGCATGGGGTATCAATATGAACCTTTAGCTCCATCCGGTGCTGCATACAGCGATCGTTATCGTTCATGCTAAATTGGAGACCACAACGATCACCAGTAAAAATTGCCTGAAGGCGAATAAATACCACATCATCGGATCTGAAGAAAGCTGAATGGAACGGCTTAGTGCTAGCCCCAATTTACCACAATTTAGCAATAGACATATTAAAGCAAGTGGAGGAGATGGCGAGGATGCACCGCAGCCGGAGGGGCGGACATCCATCATCCTCGACGTCACGACTAATGGCAGGCTAAGTGCGGCCAATACGATGACTTCACGGTCGTCCCAGTCGTCCTCCCTGCTGCTGCATGCTCCGACGCGGAAAAGGATACATCAGGGCCTGACATATAATGAGCAGCAAGAAAATCACGCACCATAAGAAAACATCAACAATCATTTCTAAATTATTAAATTGACTCGTCATTAAGACTTCAAATACCTGTATTGCAGATAACATCTTCAACGTAAGTATCAGCTACAGACATGAAATAATCATCAGTCAAGAATTTGGGATCCTAAAAACTATGTGCGGCTCTCAGAATAAAGATACTACTAAGATGTTTGAAAACATACAACCAAATGCTGTGGAATTTACGAGGATTTTATCAAACAAATGCACTTATTTGCAAAATTCATGGAGCGCAAATGGAACGGAATGAACCGAGCATGTAAGATGAGCTAGTAGCCGAAGCATGCATGTCGTGCGGCGCTGTGCTGCGGTGTCAACGGACCTGGCCGTCACGCAGCAACACAAAGCGTGTCTATGAGAGAAGTTTCATATTCCCAACGAACCAATAGCAACACTGCAGAAAAATATTCTCGTGAGAGTCGTAGTTGAAAACTGATAGCCTCACAGTATAACTATTTCGAAGAGCTTTTAGTCTTTTGTTCAAAAATCTTCCTTCCTCGTCACCAGTTGGTTAACAACAGCTCTGACGAGCAGGGATGATATTTACATGAGAAACACAGGCAAAGTTACGAAAGGACAGACCAAAAGTCATCTGGATTCCTTGACTTCGTCTACCTCAAATAACCGCTGCACGAAAACCTGAACACATCTAGAATAAGATGTGTTAGAGGATGCTTAGGTCAAAAACGTGTCTTTTTATCGACGAATAACATTCAAATTTCAACGGTAAACTGGGAATGAGAACAATGAGTGCTGCGACATCAGAGTGAGAAAATTATGCTATAAATTAAAATATACCATTGTGTTCCTCATAACGTAGCAAGAAAAAGCGCAACGCTGATGTTGATTGAGCCAACTGACTTGTGTATAGATATGCATTCAGGTTAAATGGCACATACTGGCGAGATATTTACACGACGAGATTCTAGAGGTCGAAAAGAATAAGTCATGCTCTTTGATTTAAGGACCACACCTTCGGAGAGAGAACAGAGAGAACGAATAAATTATGCATATTTGTTGAAAAACATCATCCCGCACAGGACGAATATGCAGGTTTTTACCATAAACTGAAAAATACCCCCGACGTAAAACCAGTAAATTAGCATAAGAAGCCAGTAGTACTCAATTCAGCATATGTTAAACTTGCTAAATTGATGCAGCCATAGAAGCCCCGTAAGCGATCAGCAGTAGCAGTCCAAGCGAAGCAGCGCTAAGGAAGCTTCCAGAGACTAATTGTGCCGTGGAACAATGGCCCATCCTATCACCTGTCAGCTGGCAAATGGCAGACGGATTGGCTCAAGATCAATTACGATACGCCCTGCACGAATGCTTGATCCACCAGGCCCGCCGCTATTAACAGTTCCACGTACGCCCATGTAGCCAAGCTAGCGCTATCAAAATCAATTGCAATGAACGTGTGGCGGGCCACTTTTGGGAAGGGCGACTTACCAGCAGCTAATAAAAGGGGCGCACTCGGACGCACATTTTTTAAACTTGAATACAAGGTGAGCAGAAACTGCCCTAATTGCCTAAAGCATGAATCTCTGGTTAAAAAATGCGTTCATTTTGAAAATGGTAGAACTATCTCCATAAATTTCATATAATGGCCTTTATTTTGTATAATGACCAGAATCGTGCTTCATGGATAAATAATTTCTCAATCTGTTTATTACACGCCAATGTGAATTGAAGTTTGCTACAAGTGCAAGTAAAAAACAGTAATACAAAGCACTCCTCTTGAAACAAAGATGCCTAAGGCCAAGAAAATGAAACAATAAAGCAACTACGTAATTTCGTGCAACGTTTAAAAAGTTTAGATGCAAGCGCTTAAGTTTGACTGTCTTGAACGTCATGTGCACTAATTTAATACAAAACCACATGAGGTCAGCGACGGGATCTCAATTTGGACGGAGATGAAATTTGTCAGAGAGCTCCCAGCTTCTCTGGACAGGCGCGCTGAATAGCCGGCCCCGCCACCGCTGACACCCTTTAATTAATCGGACACAGCCAACAACCTCAGCCATTTCACCCCGCCTGGCATATGCACTCCTGTTGAATGAAATGGAGCAGCTCCTGTTCAGACGTTCTAACGGGCACGTGATTGCGAGGCATTCGGATGGGTCAAAGCAGTTCTTGACTGACTGAAATATTTTACTCCTATGTTGAATGATTCATTGAGTTACCGTCGACACGAATTCACCTTTTCAAGCACCATCACAGTTCATGGTTTGATATAATTACGACAATACTCAGGGGTCATTTATCTTCCAAACGCATTGATACGTAGATTTTAATCGAACCGCTGAATATACTGGTTCTGATAACAGGTTTCGTAGCAAGTAGTGAGCAGATTATGGACGTGGAACGGGTCTAAAGGAGCGTTAGATTAAACAGTTCGAATAAAATGACAACTCGTAAATTAAAGATGGAAAGCTTCTCGGAGCAGAAATTCTTTAAGGATTAATCGACGTCGTTGTATTGCGCGCAAAGATTAGCTACAAGAAAATCAGAATTGAATGCTGAGCAAAAACATTCAACTCAACTGCTGATCTGAACTCACTCCTTAGAAGGTAGATTGACGTGACGGAGGGAATGAAACCCTCGATAATCCAAATGGATAATGATATTGCCATCTTGGTACCTTATCCTGCTGCCTAGACCATCCAACGCGCGCCAGGGAGAGACTGTACTATAGCAGAGAGGAGGAGGCCGCTTCAGTTTGGCGGGTGATGGATGACAGTCGTGGCTGCTCCAGCATTGGATTATCATCCGTCAGAGGCGTGCATATGCCAACAGCCGCACCAGACACGACCAACAAATGTGCACGGCTGCCTGCGACAGGCCGCAGTCGGACAGGCTATCCTCCACGCAAGTCGCGTGTGTGCATGCCGCTCCCACGCAGTCATACATCAAAGTCCCAATGTAAAGACTGCAGGCGACATCTCAAAAAACTAATGCTGACACTAAAAAATTAGTACGGTAAAGCATGGCGTTTTTACAGCGTACGAGGTTAAGAGCAGTGAAGAAGGCAGGAAATACAATGAAGAAATTTAAGGTACCCGTGAATACAGCAACTAATGAACTATGTAAATTAAATTAAAGGAATCAATTACGTTTAACTCCCGTAACCATCAAAAAAGAGTTACAACAGCGTCAGTCAAAGGTCATGAAGTAGAACGACCAAGGGCAATCTCTCGAGACGTAGGTTGCGCCATACGCCTTCAATGCGTTGAAAAGAGAGCATAAAAAAAAAATTATAGATCATGAGTTAGTTTAAGCCCCTCTGGCCCCAACGAAGGTGTTCCCAAGAGAAGATGGAAGAAGGCCCCATTTAGTGAAGAATTTAAGGGAGGACAGAATACATGCCCGAGGTGCGTCCCAACTCCTTGCGAACGGAAACTGCAAGAACGAAATAAGTTTATGATGTAAGGAAAAAGTTGACAAAGGAAGTAATGGGTGGGGAAAAAAGGATATCAGAGAAGAGTAACGAAACGAAAAACCCATTCGTCATATGTATATCAACAGAAGGAGGATTTACCTAACCTTTCGCTCGCGACTTCGCATCTTCCTATTGAGAGCACTAATTTCCATAGATACAATAGTTGTATCTCCCTGACGAGAGTGACACCTATTTGCTTACAACGGACAGCGTAAGGTCATTGCGTTTGCTTTAAAACAAAAATAAATTAGCAAATTATTATTATTATTATTATTATTATTATTATTATTATTATTATTATTATTATTATATAAGAAAGTTTTAGCCTCCCTTAACCACGACAAAGAGGTTCTAAGAGAGGAAAGAGGAAAGCACCTTTAGTATGGAGTTGAGGGCAAGCGGAATCTATGCACAAGGTGCGCAGAAACATTAAGCTAGGAAAGAAGTTCATGAAAGAAGAAAAATGTTGAAGAAGAAAGTAGTGGGTGGTGAAAAATAGAACAGCAGTGAACCGAAAAAAGATGGTCCGTAACAAAAAAAAACCTATTACATTACAACAAAAAGGAAGCCTACCATAACCTTTAGCTCGGGCCCCTCACATGGTTTCCCTTAGAGCACTAATTCCCATAGATACAATAGTTGTATCCCCCTGAGGGGATAAATTAGCATATTTAAAATTAAAGTGAACGTAAACCTCCGTGGTGGTAATCAAAAACGGATCTGAAGGCTGAGCAGCATTGACGTGAAAAGATGCGGCATAAAAACTTTTAAACACAAGTGCAGCTGAGATGAGTGCAGCCGCGATGAGTGCAGCCGCGATGAGTGAAGCCGCGATGAGTGCAGCCGCGATGAGTGCAGCCGCGATGAGTGAAGCCGCGATGAGTGCAGCCGCGATGAGTGCAGCCGCGATGAGTGCAGCCGCGATGAGTGCAGCCGCGATGAGTGCAGCCGCGATGAGTGCAGCTGAGATGAGTGCAGCGCGATGAGTGCAGCCGCGATGAGTGCAGCCGCGATGAGTGCAGCCCCGATGAGTGCAGCCGCGATGAGTGCAGCCGCGATGAGTGCAGCCGCGATGAGTGCAGCCGCGATGAGTGCAGCTGAGATGAGTGCAGCCGCGATGAGTGCAGCCGCGATGAGTGCAGCTGAGATGAGTGCAGCCGCGATGAGTGCAGCTGAGATGAGTGCAGCCGCGATGAGTGCAGCCGCGATGAGTGCAGCCGCGATGAGTACAGCCGCGATGAGTGCAGCTGAGATGAGTGCAGCCGCGATGAGTGCAGCAGCGATGAGTGCAGCCGCGATTTGAACAACTGCGATATAGCAGCAGCAATAAAAGCAAAAGCGATTAGTGCCACAACGTTAATTGCAACCACGATAAGCACGACCACGATAAGCACGACCACGATAAGCACGACCACGATGAATGCAACCTTGGTAAGCACAACCACGATAAACTTTGCCGCGATGAGCGCAACAGCGATAACTGCAACGAAGATCCGGAAGTTATACTCAAGTAAGTACGTGGAGCCACGCTTCGAAGTCAATAACTTATAACTTGAGGATAGCTATACTTGTGTCCTCTAGCTACGAATGTTCTAGTGCAATAGGTCCTGTGCAACATAGAAACATAAAGCTTTGATTCCACATTAATATGGATATTTCCAGAAACAAAAATTTCATAAAAGATCCGCAAAGAACTTCAAATTGACATGAAAACGAAGTGCAGCAGGCAAAGCGCTGGAAAAATCTTAGAAAATGAAGATAAAGATTTCGTCTTCACACAATCAGATTCCAACCAACTTCCTGTCCGACGCAGCCGAGCGACCTGTGCTCTTACCTGATTTACCCGCGGTTCAAATTTCGGGAAGAGCCGCAGACTTTCAGAGCCTCGAAGAATGGCGAGCCCACCTAAGAAGTCTGGAGGACGGCAACTACTGGCATGCCTCTAGCATCAGCACTATCACACACGCACACCAGGAGCCAACAATGCGAAGTTTCATCGACAAATAACACTGGAATATACTGAGATGTGGAAGATAAATTGGATCCAAACATGGAGTTAATTAGAGCATACTGTAGAATTGGAATGCAGAAAGGAATGGTGGGTTTTGCAAGTCTCTATGAACAACAGAACTATTCTGCACACTAGCAAACGTTTTAAAAGCTTATAAATAAAAATATGAAAGAATACTTTAATTACCCTTAGTCTAATTGAAGAATTTGCTCATGAGGCCTTCCAAGCAACTATGCACGCAAATAGATGAAACCAAAAAAAAAACGAGATAGAAAAGCCACAAGGTTTGAAGAAATGGTAGAGCAACAAACATAAAAAAGTCTTCCCTTGAAACTATGAGTGAAATATTTACGAAATGAGAGATTTTGAATAGGGATATGAAATATTTCAGGTGAAACATCAATGTCCCACACCGTGAGCAATAAGAGAACTCTCTGGGGAACGTTGAGCAAGCAGGCACTGAGAGAGGCAGGCGGGGAGACGGTCACCGAGGCGGGCGGGATGAAGGCGAACGCTGGGCAGCAGCTCACAAAGGTCAGCTCCAGAGGGTAGGTCATCAGGCAACCATCACCAGGTCTCAGGCCAGCCGGTGCGACCGTCTACATCGCCAAAGCTACGCTCTCCCTATGTACACGAAGCATGGAACCAATGACGGTGTACACGCAGAATGAGTGATCGCCGAGTGCAGCGCGAACGGTCAGTTTCCCCCAGATCAGAGAGCAAGCCCGAAGCGAATATGTTTCAAAAAGGAGCTACCAGCACCCTCGTCCTGCTCCTCCTACGGCGCACTCCACAACACAATCAACAGTACGCGGTGTCAGCAGAGGTAAGAAGGGGTTTTTTGCTTTTTGAAGTAAACCCTATATCTTCTCACTAAGAGTTCACATTTGTGGCATGCCGCCATACATAATACGTCACCATATCTTGCGAAAAATTGGGTATCGAATTGAAAAGATGGACAAATTTTTACCAAAATCGTTGTGTGCAAGTGAACTGGTAGCTTTATGTCGAGTGCTTCCTACTTATTCGCGAAACTAACATGAACATAGGTAAAAATCATATACAACAAGCTTTTCCTTGTTAATTCTCCAGTTCTGTATCCACTTTTGGAAATCAACTGTAGTATTTTATAAGATTTCACAACACATTTCATACGAATTTTTCACATTAGTAAAATTCTATTCATAAATTTAACGCCACACCAATTTTTTCCAGTATTAATTTTCTTAATGTTTATAATTGCTCTCCCAAGCACAATGGACAATTGTGCATTTCTTAACCAATTTCAGACGTAGTTTACGTTACAAAATATGCTGGCGATGAGATAATCAACGAAATCCTTATAAATCGTATAAATCATTTGATCATGTCACGAATGGACCTCCGTATATAATTTATTTCTGGTGAGATGAATACCAGTAGCATTACTTCGTCGATTCAACAAGCACTATAATTCCACCTCTCATTCGCCAGGCACAACGACTGAAATAAAAAATGAACAGCTCAACGTTAAATCACTCCTAAAATTTCCGTGTCACTGAAATTCAAACGAAGTAATTCCCTCGACACAATTTCCATGAGCTAATTATCTTTTCTTTGATGAAGCGTTTGAAGATCTGATGAGCGAGCGACGATAAATCTAGTCTATCACTACCAAAAATTGCTATTATTCATGATGAATATAAAACTGGTTTGTCAGCGTATAAGTTTTGAATCAGTAGCCAGCCAAATTAAATGAGGTTTTTAAATGTAAATTAGAATCCCCTTTCTCTGTCAGGTTTATGTTAAATTTTGCCCAGTAAATACCCATTTAAGCAAATTCAGACTCTACTGTATATTAACGCGATGAATCGGTGGCGAAAAAGAAATCATGTAACTATTCATAAACTTAGCATATCAGTAAGATTCAAAACGCAACAGAGATTGTACTAAAGTAACGACACGACGATCAAATTCATCATTCCTATAATTGCTAGACATCCTTAAACTCGAGCAGAAACAACAGCCAAGCCACGAGCTGATGAGTGATTAGATAAACGCATCACACATCCTGTACCGAGGGAGGGGTGGACAGCATAACAATCTAAAGAAAATAAACGACCGGATATGCAAAATCAGACTATCTAGGAAATAAGGGTAAGAAATTCAGTAGGTACGTAATATACTAAACATGTGGTGTTTCTTCCAGCCTAATTGCGATGCAGTGGAAGGACATGGAATTCCCTTCTTCTCCTCTCTTATGATCATGATAGCATTCAAGATTTTCATTTCTCAGATCATACACAACCAATTCAAACGTGAACTTTGAATCATTAAATAGTAGTACATTGTACCAGAAACGTAAGAGAAACATGAGGTAAATATGAGAGCAAATCCCAACAACTGAACACACAACAGTTCCTTTAACAAACATCCCTGATTTCGAGTATAGCCATTGAATAACGCTATATTCCTCAGGCACACAGACGGATACGGGTACTGCGGTACTACCCAATACTTCTATGAATGAAGCTCTGGAATCATATGTACAGTATTACGAGTGTGAAGTCCCAATTGTAACTGGCATGAGAAATTACTTTTCGTTTCTCGGAGGAAAACCACCTGTAGAAAAATAAAAATACTTTAATTCTTACATAAAAGTGCTGAAGGATTTGAAGGGATCCATAGACTAATTTCCTATGGCGATGAAATCGAATTGCACCTCAGACTCATCTGACGACTTCAATTATCTTGACAGACAGGTTTTTCACGCTCACTAAACAGCTGTAAAAATTTTTGACCGGTATGATTTCACATAAACATTGAATATTTGGGAACATTTACTCTTGGACAGGATAAGCGAAGTTGGGATCTGTTTTTTCTAATATTGCTGAAGAGCAACGAAAATGGCATGACATCCTCTAAGCTCTATGAACTTATTCGATGGTCATATCATATACCCCTCGTGTGTCACATACAGAGCAATGCGCCCAAGTATGCTAGCCTAGCACAGCCAGCGACTGCATGCTGCACACACGCCTGCATGTAGGGGATACTGTCACGCTGTAACTAATGAACAGTACAAGCACAAAGCTCAGTAATGTTTTGTAATTATCAGTAGCTAAAGCAATGAATTGTTCTATAACATATATTTCACCCGCTTGAAAAAGAGCAATTTTTACCCTAAAAAAATGACTATCATACTAATAAAGATGGCGAGAAACCTCTTCTGAATATAACTCAAGTGAGGACATTAACAATTACAGATGAGTAAGAGCCTCTTAGATCGGTAAAAGCCTCTTACGAATACAACTAAAGGGAGGATATTAGCTAACAAAAAATCAGTATCCCAGTGGACTTGAGCATTTTCATTCGGTATTGTTTGTGAATTATATCGTAACGAAATGGAAGACTGAAATAAACTACTATTGCCGTACTCTAAATTTTAGTGAAATTACAAGATTTCATTCTTTTAATTCAAACAATTCGAGTGGAGAGAGAGACAGCAACCATTGGAAAGAATTACACAGTACGTCGTCAGCGCTTAATACAATTTCTTGTCACCCTATCGAAGCGGTCACCACCGCCACAGATTTTACTGCGATACCTTTTTTATTTGAGGAAAAAATAAAAAAATAAGTCATTGTAACAATTAAGTTAACCGATATGGGTTAAACTAAAGTTCAATATTCAATTCAGATTTAAAGTCAATTTTAGTAATAAATTTTTGGAAATAGCTAGCATTAACTGGATCGTGCTTTCATTTAGGTTTGTTCAAGTATTTATGAATATAGAGGTTATGATTACTAGTCGGTCAGCAGTAAAATGAAAATTCCCTCCATGTGCAACCGGTGGCTCACAAGGCGGTTAACGTGCTAAAATCAATATTCAGTTCGTAGGAAAATTTACTCAATTATTTGATATCTTCAGGGAAAATATCTTTGATAGGCAAAAATCCTGATTATGATCACCATTAGCATTCGTTAAGGGGACCTGTATCCGACCAGCACGCGATTCAATTCCAGTCGAGTACTGGTAACATCTAACCAGTTCAAAATATGACCTTAATACGTTAAGTTCGTTCAGCTTACCCATGCACTTCAGTACCAGAGCCAATTAGTCCTGAATTCACGTAGATGAAAAATTAGATTCTATTTTTCCACCCTAAAAGAAGCACGGTCAAGAGCTTTTTTGAGTTTTCGAAAACAGTTTTAGGCAAAAAGATAAAATTTGTCGCACTTCCTAACAGCTTTTGAGTTGCAGTGAGGCTTTAAAAATAAGATAGAGAACGATTAGTCTGGGATCGATAAAGCTTAAAGCCAGCCAAAAGAACTGCAAAATCAAATCATATCAAAAGAATTACAACTAATGAAAATTGAACTTCGGAATATCTCATGTGAAATTTTCAGTTGGTTACTACTCATACTAAGTTAAATTCAAATAAACTCGTACATCGAGAACGAACATGAGCTCAAAATTTTCAGTTCACAATTCTCACAAATTAACTTAGCAGTCGAGGTTTACCATAAATTCCCTTGACCTGCCCCTCGTGCTTCAGAGGAAAGCCTAATCACAGATTGTTACACATTCAAATTGTCAGAACTAATAGCGCATAGAACGTACTGAGAGATATCATTTTAGCTGACGGGGCTGCTATAATGAAGCCCCCGGCTGGCTCCGCTCATCAATGATGTAACTCCCTGACACCGGTCGTGATTCGGGCGAGCGTTTCTAGGTCTCCAATTGGCGACTGCGGTAATCAGTCCGGGAAATCCATAGAGTTATCAGAACCAAAACCTTAACAACCGAACATCAGGAACAAGCGAAAACATGAAAGCTTCTCCTAAAATTCGTTCTTCGTTAAATGGTGTCATTTTAAAACCTTCAAGATTTGAGTTTAATTTTTTCAGGGTCTTAGACCCACAGAGCAGGACGCACACATGTAAATGATGTTTACGTGTCGAGGTTGTGTTCGTAAATATGTTGTACTCAGTTCTCTGACGGCAGTGAGTTCATATTTATAATCAAGACACCCTGCTCATCTTCTGAGGTGATCAAACGATCGACACACACGCGCATGGCTGTGCGCCACTACCCAGAGAAGGGACGAGGTCTCAACATCCACGATGCGATTGGCTGAGATGAAGGAGAAGAACTGGGTAACTCCCAGGGTGGGACGGAGCCCGTACGGCGCCCCCCGGTGTCACTCAAGAAAGCAGAGGGCTGGCCGATGGAACGAAGGGCCTTTCGTCTTAAGTTATGCTAATGTAAAGCGCATAAATCAAGCACGTCCGTCGCAATGATCGTCCAACAACTCTCAGCAAAGACGGGCGCGCAAGACGCTCGCCGCTGGCATGGATGGTCGCATGATCCTGTGTGCTGATGCTAAGGTGATAAAAGAGGTCATTGCTTCGCTAGTTTACAAGGAGAGTGAGGAGCGAAAGCAGGGACTGATGTAACGCAAGCGAGGTTAGCAGGAGGAACATAGCCGTAAGACAGCGAATTGCTTCCTTTCATGGAGTCCCGCTTTAAGAACATTCGCGGATGTGACGAGTAGAAGCCACTGAGATTGAGGCAAAACGATGTCATTATTGAAACAGGCCGGACAATACCTTCCCTTTTCGCACAGAAAGAAAATAAAAAAACACAAGGTGAAATGAAGGCAATGAATGACCTTCCTAAACAGAGAAATTTTACCACAGATATGACAAAGGTCCCTCAACACATTCATTTGAAAGAGATTTTCAACATAAAGTTAATTAGGTCGCATACCGTTGTGTATTGGGAATAAAATTTTATACATTTTCTGCGAATAGCTATTGGAAAAACTAATGTGAAACAAAGAAATAGTGGTTTCCTAAGTACCTATATGCTTTTCTCTTAGAGAACCAATGGAAAAAGTTAACAAAATATTCAGCTTTGATTAACCCATCTTAACGAGAGCGAAACCAACAAAACAGAGCATTATATTTGCGGAGTAATGAAAAACACACAATAGTATTTTAAGTTTGTGTAAGGAGTTGAGCACTCGGAAGCAAGCAGCACTCAGTGGACGCTGTATAATGGCATCCACCCAGGAGGGACCAGCGCAGTTCAGACGACACTCAGCTCGGCCTCACTCCGATGGCGTGACCGTCCGGGCAGGAAGGATAGAACCACTTCACGGCCATACTTCGCCTTTCATGGCTCCGTTGAATTGCAGCCCTTCTCTGCTTCAGGAGACGCTCCGCATTTAATGGAATAATACCTCCTTCAAGTCGATCTAGAATGTCAGTGAATTTCAGCGATTATTTTTTACGTGATCAAGCTAACATTTCACTATCCAATCTTAGCGCAAATTTCTAAGATTTCAAAATTTAAGGCTCATAACTGTTATAATGGGAAACGAGTAGAACCCGAATATGACGGTACGAATTTCATTGTATGAGCGTGACTCTAGGCTAAAACATTGAATATTACAAAGGAAAGGCAAATACACGAAATAGCTGAATCACCAACGCATCCCAAATCTGATCGTTAAAAGTACCCAGGGGTACTCTGATACATCCACGCACAGCCACACCTAAATAGCTGTCACGCTTTCAGAACCCTACTTCCGTCCATATTGTCACAAACATCAGTTATTACAAGTTTTAACATTCTACTCGAGTCCACTTCGATACCCATACCAGTTGGCTCCAAACTACGTACCCCATGCACGCACACCACCTGTGCGCTCAAATACCATCCGCCTCCCTCCGCTTCTCTCCTCATCAGATAATGCTTCTACAACTCTGCACAAAGGCCTCCCCAGCCGGGAGAGGCCCCCAGATAGCGCGAGTGCAGTGATGGCATGGCCCAAACTCGCCCATTCTGTTGCACCAAGTTGTGTTCTCATGGCAGACGCTTCGGAACAGCTGCGGGCTCCATCCTGCCTCTTATTTAAATGCGTTATATCTAGACCAGACCCATAATAATGTAGTCTGCGAGCAGCAGCGCTGATACGCAGCCTTCATTATAATTCATAACTATACAGAGAAGTAACTAATCGCTCATCTGATGATGGAAGTTACGAAAATATCACATAATGCAACCACCTATAAAAACGTACAACTTATGCCGTTTAAGTTAATCGACTTTTCTGGCCGTAAAAGATAATAGGCAATGCATTTTTTACGTGGGGAAGTGTAGATATTCGAACGAATAAAAGCTCTAAGTCAATCTTCACCAGCCAAGGCAGTATTTCCTGTGAGAACTCGAATGCAGACATGCTTCTACCACAGATAGGCAGTTTATAAAACTCTTATCGAGCAGCACACGTTTAAAATACGCACCTCGATAACTGTAAGAAATTTTAAAGCACAGCATATTCAATAACGACTACATTTTTAAATACAACACGAAAAATATTCACTTAATAAAGAGGACATCGACTACTAGTTATGATTATAGTTGATGTATAACCATGCTGAAGTGCTCACGCAATAGTTTGCTCCATGAATCTAAAATGAAGTATCAAAGTAACCTCAAATTTATCGATCATCGAAACTGAGAAGTTCGTGGTTACCACCATTGGACGCACAAAAATATATAACAACGCTACAACATACTCTAGAAATTAATTCTACACAAAATACTTTTCTTCAAATTTATGAAAAGGATTCAGAGTCAAAGTATTGGACATAGCAATAATCCACTGATTTCAGATTATATTGTCATCTAGTTCAATTTGCTTCTAAATTGGTTAGCAATGAAAACTTCGCACGAAAACAAGGTGTCAGAAATCCAGCGCGTTATGGAGAACTGTGTACGCTGGCGCAGACCGAACGAACAACGCTAACATTGAGCATTCATCTAACGGCTTTCTAATCACAAACAATGTTGAGAAATTGCGCAACAGTCGTTTTAATTTGTATTTAAATAAATGAAACACGAGGCATTGGCCCTGACGCAATGAACTCGTGACGAGAGGAACATCCCCGAACACAATTCCAACTCTGCACCAACATGCAGTCGTCGCTCCAGCTGCTTAATGATCTCGATACGAACACCGCGTTTACAGCCCTGGATAAATTGGACGGCATATTCGCTACGATACTTCATGCTAAGGCCGTATAGCAGCAGCAACAGCGCATTTTGCGCAGAATCTGTGCTCGTTTGTACATGGTATTGCACTCGCTGATAAATCTCGCAAGGCCTCGTCCAACAAATCATTTATTAAACAATGAAGTATCGGCTGGCATTCTCATTTGTCAGCAAATAAACCTTTTCACAACTATTGATTATTTAAAACTCTGCGAACTTGACAAAAAAAGCAATGATCTTGTCCCTCGGATCACCGTCACACTCGGTGTTTTCTACCATTCCCTTACCTTGTGTGCAGTTAAGCCCTAATTTCAGAACTGTCACTAAAGCACCACTGTTATAAGGCATTGGTTGGCGTACACTTTTCGTGTAAGAAAAGAAATAAAAATTAGGAATAACTATTTAATAAATGGATCAATTCAAAAGACAACACGTGAAAACATTGATAAATATAGGGTGGCCACTAAAAAAGTAGCCGGGAAATATTAGTGCTAGAGAGCTGAAATAGATTTCATTGAAAAGAGTGGGGTTTCAAGTTTTATTTTATTTCAAAAATTTTGTCTATATGACATATCAGAAAGACAGAAACAAGAAATAACATGGTAAGGATTTTAATTAATTATGATGAAACGAAATCAGTTAGAAAATTGTCTGCTGAGACACAGGTAAAAAAACTATTCTTCATTTTATTCTCAAAAAAATAACTTTATTTAAAACCATATAAAATGTAATGTCATCAAGAAATCTCACCGCAGGATAAAGATCAGAGGATATTATTTTGCCGCAAACATAAGAAACATGAGCAGTTCTGTCAAATATTGTTGAATAACATAATTTTTAGTGATAGATATCACATATATTTGAAAGGTAGGCCAAGTAGACAAAATTATCGAAAAAAAAAAAATTTTTTACGTCCTTCTCTTTCAAATGAAACCTATTTCCGCCTTCTAGTCCTAATATTTAAATCGGTTACTGTTTTAGCGGACACCTGGTTCAATAATTAATAATAAATTAATCAGAGATGCACCCGCCCGTCGTTCACAGCAGAAATTTAGTTCCAGAACCACACATCAGCAGGCAAAAATCCGCGCTATTAATTCCGTCATTTAAATATATTTTATCTCAATTTTTAATTATAAGAAAGTTTTAGATTCCCTTCACCACGACAAAGATGTTGAAAGAGAGGAAGGATGAAAGTACCATTTAGTATGGAGTTAAGAGTACACGGAATCTACGCACAAGATGCATAAAAACAGTAGGCTAAGAAAGAAGTTTATGAAACAAAATAAAAGTTGAAGGAGAAAGTAGTAGGTACTGAAAAACAGGGCAGCAGTGAACTGAAGCAGTAACAGAACAAAAACCTATTCTATTTTAACAAAAAGAAGGTCTACCTAACCTTCAGCTCGGGACCTCACATAAGCCCCCTGGGAGCGCTAATTCCCATAGATACAACAGAGGCATCCCCCTGAGAGGACATTTTATATCTTTATGTAATTCCCGCACACAGTTATTAACGTTCACCCTATACCGTATTACCCCACCACACAGCTTTATATATACTTTGGTACAGAAATAATGGAAAAAACTCAACATGGCGTGCATAGTACTCTGAACCATAAGTAATTTTTAATTTTGCACCGATCTCGTTCAATATCCGCAGTATTTTATTTCTTGCATTAATTGGTAAAATATCTGCTTTGAACTATTTTTTTCAATTATCGTGGACTATTATATATGGACTATAAAATGTTCATTTCAATATTAAGAGTAATGAACAAGGTTGAAATTCCAATATTTCTACATAGGGCAGCACATCGTGGCATAGCGAGAAATAAGCAACACAAAAACCTCCATAAATAGTCAATAACAGCAGGTAAAAAGCCCGCGAAGCCACCGTGCTGTAGCGAGGGACGACTGAGCTCAATTAAGCGCTTCATCTTTATTCCCTCGCTTGAAAAACTGGATAAGCCGAAAAACGGAGGTCTACATTGCATCTAACTCATAACAAATTCCAGAAAGGGATGATAATTCAGTGCTAAGCACCTCAAGATGCCTCATAGAAGAGATCATTTCTCAACGAATGCAGTTAGGAAGTAGCCAGTCGGCATGTTTTTTCAGTGCAGCTTAGGATTCCTACAAACCTGCGGGAGTGATTTATCATTAAAATTCATAGATTTCACAAGCTCACTAATTTGGAGGAGGGGATACGTTAGGTCATAATTTCTACGTGTTACTGAGTGCTGAAATGGTACACAAATTTGAGGAGTAGATGGGCACATGAAGCATCAAAACAATAATGCACGAAAGCAGTTGTACCTTCCCGCATCCTGTTATGCAAAGATGAAAAGGAAATTATCTCACAACCCTAAGAAACACGCGTCCAAACAACAGATTTTTCAAAAGTATTTTCACATTTTTAACGGCAATTGAGCGTGGAAATGCTAGTGAGTGACCCAAGCACACAAGATCAGAAGACAAAGAGAAGTGCTGAGAGCAGATCCTATACAAGCAGCTTCGCAATCTCAACGATTAGGCCATTTGTGAGTCATTTTAGAACTGTCAACACCATTTGCAAGAGTGACTTGAAAAGTAATGGTCATGCATGATTCACATAGTTCACTTCACAATCAGCAGCTAGGACTCCAATTCTTTACTCAACGCCTGGACTGCATCACACCCATTCACTACACAGGTGTTTCGCAGTAACAACGAGTGCTAAGAAAACAACTACCCGCAAACGCTGCGCGCGAGAGACGGAGCGCCGCCCAAAACAACGCCGCATGCAGTATCTGGCCATCAGAAGACGACGGCAAAAGGTGAGGAAAATGACCCGTTTCCGCCACGGGGTGTCAACACCGACAGCTTCGCTTGCCGCTCTTTAATTTCAGAAATTCTCCAGCATGCTCCATGCAATCAACTATACGGGTTCATACATGTAAAAAAAATAAGTTTTCTATTTCCGTGCTGTCAAAAGATGACGTTTTTTTAACCCATCATTAGTGTCGTCTCGTGCTTTTGAAAGCAAGATGAACTGCTCATATCCTACCGCATCTAACTAGCAATGGTAATTTTGTAAAGTTATGAACGTATATTTTAGTACATTTTACATTAAATAACTACCGCTTTAATTAATTCCTTCTTACCCTCACGAGTGAGAACGAGGTACGTATTAGAAAGGGCAGATATATCCACAGCATCATTTTCAACGAAATTATGAGCGCGATTATTAATTTTGCGTGATTACGAACACATTAGTTTTTTATCACAGTAGTTAAACTAAAGTCAAAAAACCTTGGTTTTGTGGCCCGAGTAAGACGGTGCCCGTCCCTACTGTGCAAGCGACGTTCAAATCCCGAGACACATGTAGCGGACCATGGGAAATATAGGAGTCAACACATTTTTGTAGCATGTTGCAAGACCAACGTTGTGCGTTGCAAGACCAACGAAGCATGTTGCACGACCAACGTAGCATATTGCAAGACAATTGGGACCAATTACCAGCGACTCGAGACTGCTTCGTTACTCAATCAATGATTGACCAAAATCTTCGGTCCTTTTAATAATGTATGACGTACCAAAAACACGAAAATTATAGCGACGTTCTCTTTTGGCTCCTTTGAAAATATGAAGCTCACTTTCACCAAAAGTTCTTGCTATACAAAAGCCTCACTAATGTAACCCTGAAATGAATACATAAGTACTATGCGATAACTTTTCTTCAAGAGATAGATCTCTACCGAGACACAAGAAAGTACGAGGTGAAACACAATGTCCATTGTACATGCGAGCAATGACTGAAATTGAAATTTCATCTCCTCCAATACCTAGAAGTGAAAAGAATCTTGTAAAATGAACCCAAGCATCTATTTACTGTCTCACTGAGACATGAATTACAACGATGCCGCCTCACTGTAAACTGCACACAACGGAGCTTCTGACATCATTTGCTCATAAGCTTACTACGTAAATTTAAACAATTCTAAGGGTAAAATGTATATAGGCTTTTTTGTGCAAACGTATATGTACACTGTCTCCTCATCAAGGTAAAAAAAGAAGGCAGGTCACTCGCAGCAGTCACGTGAGCTGTGTACTACCAGTTGTGGGTGACTTTTCACATATCCAGTATTGCTCAGCATTTAGAAAGTTTGCCCTAACATGCAAAAGCCGTAGCATGGAATGGAAAACAACACCTCGAAAACGAGAGAACTGAGACGGCCACTTTCAATTAAATCGTCTGTCTGATGAAATACTGATGGCTAAAGAAAACTTTTTATTTGATTACTCTACAAATCGATATTGGCTTAGCCAAAAAAGGGCGGGGAATGAATAGTGGAGACATGGAGTCCAGGTTTCAAACCCCAGATTTTGATTGTGCCAGGTTCGAGACCATTGAAACTCCATCCAATGTTGGCTCTACGACACCCGCTTCCAGTTCAGCGTTCGCCGCACTATAGGAGGCCGACATGCAGAGCGTGCAGCCACGCATGATAGCTGTGATGAAAGACGTCATTTTGTAGCACCTAGCAGCGTCCCTGCATACAATGTGTGTTGCTCAGAATTCAATATCCTTACATAATCAAAAATGTGACACAGATTTATTAGATACAGTCAAAGCCCGCTAAACAGCGCAATCCAACTGAGTTAATAGACCCTCATTCTGCACTTGAAATCTCACGTCAGAGACAATGATATATAAGCTCACGTCTTAGAAATTATAAATAAACCCAACACTATCGTATCAAAACTAAAAACTTATGTCCTATTTCAAGAAAAAATGAGTTAAAACTCGTCAGGTTGTTCAACTTTCAATTAGCGTGCGACACAAGCTCTATATTTTGCTTATACGAACAAGTGAGTAGTGGAACATAAGTCGAGTAAAAAGTTCTGGTATCACACTTAATCCATGTCACATAACCTTTAACCTTTATTCGTACGAAACACATAATTCATTTTTACTGGATAGTAAACGACATGAAAACCAATCAGTATACAACCATTTCAGAAAAATATCTTACAACTATCAATTGAAATGGAAGATACCCATGACACAACATACTGAAATCAAAATAGTAAAATATACTCTTAAAAAAGGCCCTATTTGGCAAAGTTCACCAGTTTCATAATCAGGCGTCATTAGTAAGTAAAACTGTGTTCGAGCTGAGCTTGCGCGCAACAGCCCGGCACTAATATAATTATAGTGAAGCCTTTCGAAAGGTCGAACACGGAAGTCAGGTCGCGGGCCGGTGGGCAGGGAGGCCTGCAAAGGGCGCCACAAATGCCACCAGCACACGCGCCGTGCCCTCACAGCTCGGCCGACCGGCGTGCTCGCTAATCCATTGTCTCTGCACCGTCATGTGAGGTCGCTTCGTAATACGAAACATCCTCGCTCTTTTTACCACAGGAATACGTCGCAAATGTACTATTTAAACCAAAACACCATGAAGCGGTAGCCACAAATGCATGCCCAGTATTTCGAGGTCTTTCATGGTTCTTATGGTCTTCAGTTTTTATATTTCTGACAGCATGTGTAACAATTTAGATACCGTTTTCTAGTTCTGAACACTAGAAAAATTATGTACGGCGTTTATTGTCAAATAATGTGAAGCCACTCATCAAACACACCAGAACGTGTGGCACAAGAACGAAACATTGACCAGCCTCAATGGTGAAAAGAAATGAAAAGTTAAGGGATGAAAAACGAACGTAACTACGGGAACTGGCACATCCGATAACTTCCTCACATTTTAATGATGTATTTCATTACACCAGAGGAAATGTTTTGACGTCAGTGTTACCAATTACAAACACACTAAATAAGACATTGAACATATTGCATTAGCTTCATGGACATTTTGACACTTCAACACTGTATCTAGAAGGAAAAAACGACAAAACAGCGAAAGATACCTCCACACGTGTACATATAAGAAGCCACCAAAGGCGCGCAGGCAAGAAAAATACAGCATACTGAAAAATTCAGGCATCTTTTGGCCACATGTAGCTCTTGAGTAACCGCAGCAGCTGGCTTTTCTTCCCTCTCTGACCCTCATAAATTACCGCAGGAACTCGACAGAAAGTGCGGAGGGAATCTACAAAAAACAAAAATGAATTTAAAAAAGCTCTCGGAGAAAGTGATAATATAATTTTATACCTTAAAGGAGCACATTTCCAGACCGTTTACCACGCCAAGCAACCCACGGATATATCTTGAAGTGGCGCGAAGAAAGTAAATTCACGTGCGCAGCAGGCAAGTCCACACATGCTCAGGTATATCGGGCCACCTTTTGGCCTAACGAGTTCTTAGGCAACCGCAGGATGTGTGTTTCTCTCCCCCAGACTACCATAAATTTGCGCAGGGAGAACCGGACACAGAAAAGTCCCTCGGTGCTGGAGCCCAGAACAGCTGCTAATGAGCCTTATCACTTGTACGCATCGCCGCCAATAACTTAAACAAGACGCGCCCCACACCAGCGGCTCGTTCGCCGTCACGGCGTCTAACTCTTTTCTTTTTTCGCTCACTCGCGGGTCACAGTAAAACTAAAATCTTGGAATACTGAGAAGTCGCGCTGGTAAAATCCTTGTAACGCAGGCTTTTTTGCACATTTACCCGGTGAAGGTCGGAAAAATAATAAATTTTTGACCATGTTAAGGAGAATAGCTGAAAGTTTACGAGGTTGCTATTTAATTATGTCTTGCATGGTAAGTATTTATCCCATTACATTTCAAGGCTAAAAATATTTTTCAAATATCATGTACGAAAACTTAGCTAAAATTTTCATAAGCCTTCTTATACACCCACTGATATTTCACACTCGGTGTCGTTGTAGGAAGTACGGGATCACACTACACAAATATATTCCAGACATCCGTAGACGGGGTCAATTGGCAGATTATTCACGTTGTTGGCCGCTCCCTCGATAGATGCACGAAGCCACGCGTGGTTGCTGCTCCGCAGCACTTCGGTTTGCTGGACGAGGAACCTGACGAGGTACTCAGACGGACGAAGACCACCTCACTTGGACCCTAAAGAGCAGCAGATGGGCCCTGTCGTAACGAGCAGCTCACCCCAGCTGCGCCTGATAAGAGCTATCGTAAGCCAGGTCTTCAGATCACCCTGTTCACTTCAGGTGAGTGCCGCGGCCGGTGCCTCCTCACACTGAGGATTAGGTTACAGAGAACCTCGCGTTTACTCGTCATGAATGCTCTCCCAATGGAGATTATATTATATTCTACTCTTTATATTCCTTGAATTTAATATACTGACAGGGGAAGGAGCGGTTAGTTAAATTACAGAATGAGAGGCACCTCAGTTTTATTATTCCCGGTGTTTGGCTGACGATTGACAAAGAGGCAACACCTCAAAGCTTCAGACTTTGGTGGTATTTGCGAGAATTTTTTATCAGGTAAGCAGCTTCGCGTCACACACGGTGGCAGCCAGCAGACGCGCACTCGCCATCTTGTCATTCCATAAGCAATCAGAAGTCTCTAAACTACTTATAAAAACTTAGTGCATAAAATGAACCTAAAATTTCAGAAGCGAAGCGCTTACAAAGGCGTTAGAGACTTTGAAGTTTTGCTCTCTATAAAGGGAATATCTGAAAATTACGAAGTTGAAAATTACGAAGCAGCAAATTTGCTTCAAAATCAAAGGCGGTTTTTCAATTTAAAAATGAGCAAATATTGAAATGGAATTAGTTATCTCTCACACTTTCAACTGTAATTTCTCAAATATTCAAAGATGTCTTTCAAAATCTTTACAATCCAGCAAACAACCCAGAAATTTTCGGGCGATGAATTTCGATCATATTATACACAAGTAACGCATTAAAGCCTTGTCAGTATTGAATACTGAGTACCACAAAGATATGAATAAAAAAAGGAAGTTAATTTCCAGACCAGATTCAGTTCTCTTGTTCAATTACAGTGAAGACTTAATCAAAACTCACACAGAATTCATTTCGTCTTGATGCGCTTAGATTAAGTATAATATTTTCTGGCTTGTGAAACAATAATATTATTCATACACAATGCAAGCGCACCGGGTTTGCTGCCGCTGTATTATTTTGCAGATCATTAAACAACCGAAGTGATTTTTAACATCTCAAATGAAGCGTACAGTACATAGTGAAGAAGTTCATCTTTCAACTCAGTATTTCCTAGGAAAATGAAGTAAAACCAACAAATCGTAATACCGGTCGTGTGTGCACATGCAAAGCGGTGTGATTGCGAGAAAGACTTCCTATTCCGACGTTGCTGCATCTCCTTAAAGACGCTCTCCATGAGTGATATACTTCCGTCATAATTTCTGAGTAAAAAGGAGCTAAAAAGCCACTGCAGAAGCGAACAAGACACGCTCTGTTGGCAAGAACCTTGAAGAACAACCGCCTGCCGGCAGCCTCTTCACTTGAGCACCGAGCCGACGCACAAGTCTGCGGCGCAAGTCTGCGGCCGCCGGAGCAGGGAACACAAGCACCGGCCGACCCCAAGAGTGAGCCCATGTATCGTTCTCTCATGCATCATATTCACATCAATCATGCTTGTGTATGAATATCGCAACATTCCGAGGTGAGCACACCTAGAAATGTGATAAGGAAGCAGCATCATATGGAGACAACAAGGCACTCTATCTGCAAATGGCGTAGGCAAGAATATAAGCGTTCACGTAAGTACGAGTGGTAGAAAATGTGTTAATTGATTGCAAGTTAGTTTCAGCCTCACTTACTGCAACAAAAATATTCAAAGAGAGGATAAATGAAGGTACCATCTAGTGAGGAGTTCAGGGAATGCGAAATCTAGATGTACACGGTTTGTTCCTGCACGGGATCCCTGCACATAGAAGAAGCAAATTGAGAAGGAAGGTTAGGAAACAAGATAAAAGTTAAAGAAGAAAGTCAGAGGTGCTAAAAAAACCGGACTGCAGTGAACCGAAAAAGATGGTCCACAACTAAACAAAACACATTTTATTTCAACGAAAAGAAGGCCTGTCTCACATTTTCTCGAGCTCGAGATCTCACTTTTTCCTTATGGGAGTCCAAATTCTCATAAAGAAAATACTTCTATTCCTCTGAGGAGAGTAGAAAATGTACCCACAGATAATGAGATAAAGAATTGCCGAGGGTAGGAAAAAAGAATGAATAGGCAACGCAAATCATTAATTAGCAACGCACAAAGGTGTAAAAGTACCGTCTTTGTTGCGGTAAGAGTAGGTGAGGGTGTACTGAAAAAAGAATGGACGAAAAAGGTAAGCATAAATTAAGAAGTACGTAAACGAAAAGACGTAACTGACAAATTAACAACTAGTTTCTTTGATTAACAGAAAGTTTGACCAGTTAACAGCAAGGTTCTGCAAACCACCAACACTGAAGAGCTGTTTTGTGCTGACAGTTGTCCACCACTTTAACTGAGATTAGATTATAAGTTAATTTAAGCCACCCTAACTACAACAGAAATATTGCGGAGACAGGAAAGGAAGGAGGTACCGAGAACGCCCGCGCACATTTTAGCTCATCAGGAATTTATGCACAAGGTGGTGTGTTCCCACACAAGATCCCCTACGCATAGAAACAGTAAGTTAAGAAGGAAGTTTATGAAAAACAAGATAAAAGTAAAAAAAAGTAATAGTTGCTGAAAATCGGACCGCAGTGAACCAAAACAAATGGACCAGAACTAAAAAAAACATATACTCTATCTAAACAAGAGGAAGGCCTACCTAATTCGCATCTTGGGACTTCACATTTTCCCTCAGGGAGTGCTAATGCCCACAGATACAATAGTTGTATCCCTCTAAGGGCCCCTTACCATAGTACTCTCACTAACAATATACGAGAAAGGGCAATGCTCAACTGGCAACCTTGCACCGGGCAAAGATGTAAACAGGCTGAAACACGCTTTTCACCTAAATTGACTGCGCAAACGGCCCAGAACACGCTGTTCACTAACATTTGAAGACTCAAAAAAATTTCACCGTAATATTCAAAGGGGAAATCAATCACCATTTGTTTACAAAAAATGCATGTCGGAGTTCGCCACGAAATACGAAATAAGTATAGAAATAATTTGGAGAACTACATACACACATGGAGCTCGATTACAGCTTTAAAACAAAACTCGTGCACGAAAAATACACAGCTCTCTCCCTTGTAATTTATATTGATGTGGTAAGAGTATAAACTCGATTTTTTTATGCAACATGCAAATTTTCTTAGGGGTAGTAACTAATATTTTTTGAAAAGATGTGCGCAGAAAATTTGAATAAATACAAAGGACTAAATTACTCACTCCAGCACATAATGACCGATTAAGCTTCCACATTTCATTCCCTTGGCGAATTTTTATTGAACTATTAAACTCCCCGTACTGGTTCACAGCATACTTATAAAATTTTAATTATACTCACTGGCTGAAAATGTACCAATCTTATGATTTTACGAAACGGAGCCACTTCGAGCCACTTGAAGAAAATCAAAACTAGTCAGTGTGCGAATGTTTAATCGAATGATTTTGTTCGCTACCTATTGGTACGCCGCAAATTGGAAGCTGCAATTTATGAGAAAATATAAAAATATGCACGAATAAGATGCAGGCGAAAAAATCCGACATAAACGAAGGGCTGCTTGCACGGGTTTCCAGAGTGGCGGAAGAACTGAACGGAGGACTTGCTCGTAGCGGTGACACCCTCAACAGAACATGTGGTCCAATTACAGGCGATCTTTTACAAGCCGTTCCGCACGCACAAAAGGCAATATGTTAGGAAGGGAGGGCCTGGGGCACCTCTTGTTTACATGCTCCGGTCCCAGCAGTCTCACAACAAAAGGCCCAAAAGCAGCGCCTGCTAACGATTATAAGAACTGATGGCACGTAGCGATAGAGCTCTGGGGACTTGCGCTAATGCAAATGGCATGCAAGAGCGGGCCCATGAAGTGCCAATGCAATCTATTCAAATGCGCCTCCCACTCACTCGCGCCGCCGAATAGAGTCATTCTTGCAATGGAATGAAGTCAGTCCGCAGAGATAACAAGCCGAGCACGATTAAGGGTGTAGCGGCAATGTCTAATACGGAGTCCGCCATGATAAATGACGCTCCGGCTCGTGTGTTGACGCCTCTACACCGTTCAACAGGGAATCATGAATACTAAATTAACATGAGATATCCGTTCTATCTCAATGAATATTAAGTCTACCAATGGTGGGAAAAATGTTTAATAAGGCTCACAGAGTGAGCCCCGGCATCAGATGAGGTTGATGTATGGCTCATGAAAGGAGCGTTAACACGAGGAGAGTGTCAAATGACAGTGAAGCAGGTCCTGTTGCATTATGGATATGAGCTGACAAATATTTCCGCGTACTCGATCGTATTTTTTCGATTTTGAGCGCAAATTCCATGAGGTCGTTAACACTGTTTGAAGATGTATAGAATATTATTTCGGCATGTCTACATCACAACACATCCATCACCAAGTGTGATGTAATGACGTGAGTGGCCGTTTCAGGCCAGCGACAAGGAAGGGACGATAGTACTACACAACGACAGAATCCTTTAACTCTTTGCGGTCTGAATTTTTTCCTTCTACTACCGTTATTACTGCCACATGTAGTTATTAGACTGGCAGTGAAAGGTTGCCACTGACAGCGGGATGGGGAAGGAACAATGAACTTCAAACGACACATTGAGGTACAAAACTGACATGAAAAAAAAATTATGGTTGTTATTAAAAGAAGACTGCATGGTCCTTCCATAATGGAAAGGATTAAGGCAAGAATGATGCAATTTCGCATGAAGGCAGAACAACATTTTTTGGGACATGCAATTCTAATAGATTAGGAAGTTTTGAAATCACCTGATTCGTTCTAACGAAGTGTGAATGATCTTTCTTCAAAAGCGGTTCAGTCGGACGTTAATCACCTCTAAGAGTCCATAGAATATGGAATAGGTTAGTTAAGTTTGTCCACTTTATGTTACAGGAACTAGCGCTCCTCAGAGGAGACAGTGATAGCTTAACCCAGCTATAGCTAGGTAGGCCTTCGAAACTGCTACCATTCGTGTCAGCTATGATTCTTCCAGTTTTTGTACCTTCTTTACAATCTCTTCCTCCCACTTTCTTCATCTTCCATTTTAAGTTGTTGTTTCTATGCGCTTGTCATCCTGTGTGGGAACTTACACCGAGGAGAGACTCCATGGTTTCCGTAGTTCATACTAAATGGTCCCTTCCCTTTCCCCTGTGAGAATATCCGTACAACGGAACTAGAACCTTCAACTAACTATCATACTACTAATGGGAGTAGCCGCTGCATGTGACGTATCATACTTTTAGATATGACACTAGGATCATAAGCCTGAGAGCAGTTAAAGAATTTCTGAAGCCTAAATTTGGATCTATGACCATCAATTATGGATATCATACTAATAGTGCGAGCTCAAAGTAGAGCTACATCGAATTATTTTAAACGTACAAAGTCGGTTTATGAAACCTGTAGTCGAATATATCACCATCATTTTTAAACAAACGCCAAATTTTGCTGAAGCGATATGATATTATTCAAGCTTAATGAGAAACTCGCGCAAAAAGTACTAAACCTATCAATCGCTTTGAATATTTGCTCCGTAGCCGTCTATTTTTGGCATGACACTGAATAATTAGCTAGCAATAACAGATCACTTAAAACCTTAACAAAATATGCAATAAATACTTGTCGGCAGAAGGCTCATCTAAAGCAGCATAGCTCGCTTTTGTAGCGGGCTCAATAGAAGACGTCGCTTTTTCTACGCCAAATTATGATTAGAGTTCATTTTTAGGTAATTTCTCATTAGTTAGGCTGGAGAGAACGCCCTCTTCTCCCGCAGACTTATGAGGCCGCTGCTCATGTGAGCAACGCACTCGGGCACAGAGCGTGTGTTGCTCCGCGTGTTGCGCAGCTGCTGCGGCCTACCTGCTTACAAACTGCAACACGCTCGGGCACAGAGCGCGTGTTGCTCCGTGTGTTGCGCAGCTGCTGCGGCCTACCTGCTTACAAACAGCAACACGCTCGGGCACAGAGCGTGTGTTGCTTGGGGTATTGCTTGATCATTGTGGCCTACATGCATGCACACATGCACACACACACACATATGTATGACCGTGTAGCACGGGAGCACTTTGCGAACTTCAAGCCCACTCGTAGCAGCTACAAAAGTTCAGCTTTTACAGTATAACTAAACAAGTCATACGAAAGGTACAATAGCTACAGTAGCAAGAGCATGCTGGGTAGCTAGTCTTGGTGCACAGGTGCACTAGGTAGCTAGTCTACGGACGTGTTGAGTAAAATCCATGGGACAAATAAACTTAACAGTATTAAAAGCAAGCAATGCATCGAATTAGAGATTGTAATGCGTGCTATGCAATAATAATGTCGATATTATCTAATAACCTCGGTTATTGGCGCGTCGTTAGTGTTACCTGGTAGCAATGCCTACTTGTTAGTTTTACCGGATAAAAATACCTACTTCTTAGTTTTACCTGATAACAATACCTACTTGTTAGTTTTACCTGGTAACAATACCTTTGAAGTATTGCCTGTGAGGAATACCTATAAGCAATACTTGACAATATCACGTAAATAAGAACCTAACATAAGTACCCATCGGGGTTATCTGTCATAGATATTGCCAATATAGTTATCAATGCCTGTCAGCATTACCTGATCGTATAACCTGTCTGTGTTATCAGTCAGTAATTCATATCAGCTTTACCTGTAAGTATTACCGGGCAACATTAGCAGTCAGCACTGCAGCATACTCAATAATAGCTTCACCAACATATAGATACGTCCTGATTCATTGACCCACTGGAAAAATAATTTGGAAATTACCATCGAAGAAAACCGTGCGAAGCATCATGAAGCCATTAAATAAATCGTTCAAAAATGATACTCTTCGATAAAACATCAAAATAGCTCAAGGAATATTATTTGCAGCACAATAACGCTTTTTCAACTAATTCTCAATCATAGAAAGACTGAACAAATGCATCAAACACTGCAAAAATTGGAATGGCTCTTTCTATCCGCTACCTTCATATTTAGGTAAAAATAAAACTTGAGACTTAAGTCTCGCTAGATTATTGTTCATTTTAGCGTATAGAAATGAAGAATTACAGGTACGGACTCAGAACTGAACATCATACACCTACATTCAAAAGGCTTACTTAATTTATGCTGAACTGGCGTCATTATCACACTAAGTAGAGCAACCAACAATAAGTGACAAACTCAGAACAAGGAACATACACTTTTTCCTAATGGGGAGAGAAATGTTAATTATCTGAAATATGAAATTCAGATGAGGTATTCTTAGTTTTTTTGTCTGTTTGTATGTCACACGGCGGAAAACTTACAATGTGCAATGTCAGCAGCAGAAAATCCACTTTTGGCACAGCGTGAATAGCACTTGAAAATTACCCTGGAGTCCGAACTTAGATTTTTGCAAAGTTAGCAACGTAAAAAAGCAAAGACAATACTGCACACTGATGCATAACTCCATATTTCAGCATGACCAGGGCACAAGAAATCGACCAGCGCCAAGCCATGGACCGCGGAGCAGCGGCGGAAATCTAGCGGCGAGGCAGACCCGAGCTGCGCAGGTCTGAGCCAAGATATGAGTTACCGAGGTACGAAGACGGATGGACGCTGCCGGGGCGCAGCGGCTGGCAGTGAGCACCCGCATTATAATGGAACGCAATAGAATCCTGGCGCACGCGCAATTGAGGATCATCATTCATGGTGGCCGTGAGATGAGAATACTTCTAAAATTGATCGTGCAATTAAACAGCTGACTACAAGTCAACACGGGAGACGTTATAAGGAAATGCCGCACCGTAAAGCGAATGAGAAAAATCGTAAATGTTACTACTAAACACACGTACCGCGGCTAAAATATGAAGTAACGAATTTAAGCAGTATTATTCTTTAAAGGTTTATCCAAAGGTCAATATAGAAAGTACACACGATGAAGATCAATATTTCCCCCCAGACAAATGAAGTATACGTTTACAAAAGACGCTTACCTAGCAGCGTAGCATTTTCAGCACTTTTACTTTGCAGGTTTAGGTGGCAAATCAGACGAGTACGTTATGCGTGTTTAACTGACTATGTATTTAGAAAAAATAGCTCTATGCGCACCTACGGCTCCAGCTTAGATTCTGGACACAGTTTCAACATTTCCATCATCGCGCAAGCGTCTTAAACCAAACAGGCACCCCATAGGAAGGAGTGCAGCTTGACAGAAAGCTGTAATGCGTCTCCAATATGCAGACAAGCATTTCTCAAACCAAAAAGAAAGAAGCCAGAACTTTAACGTGGAAACTGATTTACTTCTACATAACTGTTATTTCTGTGAGTTAAGAACTGGAGAAACATATTAAGCACATACGTTCTCTGCTCTAATTTCACTATCACCACTTTGCCACAGAATGTATTCTATTCGACGAAGAGAACAGATAATGGTCCAACTTAGTGCGTTCATACATTCGTTGAAATACTCGGGAGACGTGACTTCATAATACTAAAGCTACCTAGCTGATTACCTCGTGTGTCTCTCCAAAACAGCATAATGAACATGTGCGTCAGTTATCACTATAATTAAATTCCAAGTCTGTTATTATTCATAGCCTTATTACCGAAAGCGCTTGCTCGTGTGGCGAGGTAAGTGAGGCTGATTGGGAAGCCGAGTACGAAGGCTTCGCAAGAATGTTCTCTCAGCGCCGTAGACGGAGCAAATGATTATTTCCGGAGCATAATCATGAGTATTTCTGATTAGACTGTACGTTCTGCTGTCCGTGTATCATTATCCAGAAGCAATTTTCTGCAAACTTGGAGCTTTAGAGCTGAAATTTACTCATTTCTGGCCATAATAGGAAGCAAAAAGTGTCGTCTCGGAGGTAGCGAAGTATGCAGTAGCTCGGGGCCGTGAACAGAAGCAACCAACAACAGCTTCTTAGTTGAAGCGATCGTTTTTCCGCGAAGGAATTGTTTTTTTTGCGCTTGGTCCTTGCTATCCCTTCCAACTCTCATCAAGTCCGGACGGCCTCGCACGCAATGCGACTGCAATGAAGCAGGGGAGACCTAATTTTATTGCATGGCGTGAACGAATTTCTGAACCGTATAATTTGACTTCAATTGAAAATGAAGCCCAATTTAGCGAGTGGTGTTGTCTAAAAAGTGACATAAAATACGATATGGAAAAACATAATAGGGAAACTGATTTTACCATTATTGTAACACCAAGCAAGCAAAAATTTCTGTTCGAAACTAGACTTCCAGATTACCGAAACACGGCGCAGATGAAAGAGTTTATCAGAGGAAAAAGATTTTTCGGACTTTCTAGTTAAGTTAATTTTCATTGCAATTTAGTACAATTTCTTAGTGAATTAGTCCGTGAAATACAGAGCCTAATTTTTCCTACACAAAAGATTTCATAGAAAAGTCAATCTCCGACCCCAAGAACGTAAAATTTGATAGTCGGACCACCTGTAATTTCCGCCTATTACAGCATAACACATGAAAATGAGCCGCAGCATGCAGGAAATTGTGTTGAACCCGTTTTGTGTTGAACCCGTTTTGCGTTGAACCCGTTTTGCGTTGAACTCGCTTTGTGTTGAACCCGTTTTGTGTTGAACCCGCTTTGTGTTGAACCAGCTTTGTGTTGAACCCGCTTTGTGTTGAACCCGCTTTGTGTTGAACCCGCTTTGTGTTGAACCCGTTTTGTGTTGAACCCGTTTTGCGTTGAACCCGTTTTGCGTTGAACTCGCTTTGTGTTGAACCCGTTTTGTGTTGAACCCGCTTTGTGTTGAACCCGCTTTGTGTTGAACCCGCTTTGTGTTGAACCCGCTTTGTTTTGAACCCGTTTCGTGTTGAATCCGCTTTGTGTTGAATCCGCTTTGTGTTGAACCCGTTTTGTGTTGAACCCGCTTATTGTT
The DNA here is from genome assembly GCA_030386875.1 of Morinoia aosen. Lineage (NCBI taxonomy): Eukaryota > Metazoa > Arthropoda > Malacostraca > Amphipoda > Talitridae > Morinoia > Morinoia aosen. Next base: position 90,694,542 of record CM059561.1, on the reverse strand, counting down.
GAACCCGCTTTGTGTTGAACCCGCTTTGTGTTGAACCCGTTTTGTGTTGAATCCGCTTTGTGTTGAACCCGCTTTGTGTTGAACCCGCTTTGTGTTGAACCCGTTTTGTGTTGAATCCGCTTTGTGTTGAACCCGTTTTGTGTTGAACCCGCTTTGTGTTGAACCCGCTTTGTGTTGAACCCGCTTTGTGTTGAACCCGCTTTGTGTTAAACCCGCTTCAAGTTGAACCCGCTTTGCGTTGAACCCGTTTCAAGTTGAACTTGCTTCGTGTTGAACTCGCTTCAAGTTGAACCCGCTTTGTGTTGAACCCGCTTCGTGTTGAACCCGCTTTGTGTTGAACCCGCTTTGTGTTGAACCCGCTTCGTGTTGAACCCGCTTTGTGTTGAACCCCCTTCAAGTCGAACCCGCTTTGAAACTGGAATGGGCACCGTGTTTGGACCGTTCAGCAAGATGTGTACTTAAAGGGCAACAATACGTAAATAGTTCAACATAATTAATTATTAGTTTCGGCCTCACTTACCACAACAAAATAGTTCAAAGGGAGGAGGGATGAAGGCACCGTTCAGTACGACGTTTAAGGAAACTCGGAATCTATGTACAAGGTATGTTCCCGTACAGAATCCCGTGAGCATAGAAACAGGAAGGTGAGAAAGAAGGTTAGGAAACAAGATAAAAACCGAAGAAAGTCAGAGGTGCTGGAAAACTCGGCAACGGTGAACGGAAAAATCGTGGTCCTTAACAAAATAAAAAAAAAATTATTTCAACTTTCAGCGCGGGACCTCACATTTCCCCCAATGGGAGTTCTAATTGTCATATATATACAGTTGTATCCCCCGAGGGGAGAGTTTAATAAAATTTCTGAAGTTCCACACATGTGACATAATGAGATTTGAAATTTTAATTCGCAGGACGACAATGAAGACCAATTACTTCTATCGCAATGGATATTAAAAATGATTTAGCATTCAAACATTGCAACAACACTGCCGCAAAACAATTGCTGCCGTAGTTGGGGTTCAAAAAGTATATGATTACATTGTAATTACGCAATTTAAAAATAACAGCACCTAGTTTCTATGAAATTCATTTCCACTTCCACTGAGCAATATCTGAATTCCGCTTCATCAAACTCACTAGGCTACTGAAAGCACCTCAACAATAAAAATTTGAGAATTATAAAACGTCAAATTTTGTCATTATTTTACATCGACGCAGAACTTTTCCAACCGCTTACATAGAACAACTGGCGAACTTTTACACCATCACTTCACGTAAAAGACATAAGGAGGCACAAGCTGATCATATGAGTAAAACTCTAGTTATGGAATCCCAGATAAGAAAATTGTAAAGCAACATGAGTGATATAGCAAGAGCGCCACGACTCCATTCCCCTAAAATCCACGCACGCCAGATCCACACAAGGAACCTAGCAGGCCATATCTCAAGCCGCTCTAAAATTGCCTCCTCTCACAGCGGCGTCTCCAGTCCGACATTTTCAAGCTCACCAATTCGAACAAACCAGAAGGGGCAGTGTAACTCAATACCATAATCTTTCCGATTTTGATATCGTATCGTTCTAATGAAATTAACATAATTTCAAAAGTTTTTAGACATTTAGCCAGAAGAACTCTTCCTTCAAACATGCATCATTTTGAATAAAGCAACTACAGCAAGAAAGGCTTCCTTTCTCTCCCATTATTCCCAGGCATCAGCACCTTCCTTCCCAAACGCCTCCTGCCTCCCGATCACCTCCACCTCTGCTCGTACATCTTACGTGGGGAAGCACAAAGCAATCACAGACGCGCACGAAGCGCTCATATTGCATTTACTTTTCATTTTGTTCATACGAACGTAGACTTTCGAGATATAGGGCCTGACTGCGAGCATATGAACTGAGACTCGGTCAACACACCACGAGGCAGCGCGCAAACGTAATAGTGAGCAAGAAGTTTGCCACAAGATGTTGCAATAACTTAGAAGTGAGGAAAATAAATCTGCGAACGAACTGTGGCGGGAAAATTTCTGAAATTGTTCATACTCGTAAATAAACGACACGACGTTGTCGCATATTGAGTTAGCATCCCAGAACTGGAGCACTTTCTCAAGCTATAGTAGAACATTTCCAACAATAAATCAATGTTGTTGATCTACTGTAATTTAAAAACAGGAAAAACTACAAATAATATTCATTTTGGTACCCTGAAGTATTATTCAAGCTCAACTGCAATAAAGAAAACAATATCCTCTTAAACTGATAGTGCAAATATGTATTGGCAAAACGCAAGGAGAACAATAAGAGGTTGTAAACACATTCCACCGATGCAGAAATAAATTACATTCGGCTTTGAGGGGAGGAAACGGAGGAGGCTTCAAAAGACGGCACCCTCGCAGCCATATTACAAATGTTATACGAGGCAGCACTGCTCCGATGACGCTTTCGCAAGATAAATGAAATTATAATAAATTAAGAAGATGCAAATTACGTCGCAGCTGCAGGGGAGTCGAGGACTTGTTTCCATGTAACGAAGAAGAACCGCGCTGTATTGCGCTTTGTAAGCTAAGCCATTCACGCGCTACTTTGTCAGGGGTTAAGCACTCGTATAGTATAGTGCTACTGGCAACGTATAGTGCTAGCGGCCTCGAGTGTCATCGGCAGCTGCCCTGAGTCGCATAAGTCTGGAAAGATGAAGCAGACAGGTATAAAATGGGAGGCAGTCTTAGAGGTGATGCCCCTACAGGCACCGTTACTGCCTTCCAGTCCGAAAAAAGACAGTAAAATAAGGTAGCCTCACACAATCGAATTATTAGTGAATGAACAAGGCAATAAAGGTGAGAATTCAATAATTACGCTCATATTCTACCAGTAAAATACTGGTAGCGCTCAAAATACTTCTCTCGTTAGACTATACGACGAACGTTCTCATCGCCGTTACGCAATAGTGCAGAATTATGGACCAGCTGCTGTTATGTTAGCACGACAGCATGAATATTTAAAAAAAAAATACATTCCATATAAAAATCAAAATTGCTTTGTATTTTAGTTATCAATCAAACTAACTTGTTTTCTATAAAAGTGAAATTTAAATTTGACTCACTGAATGAAAAATACTCAAGTAACTTCCAGTTAATAAACCGCAAGCCCGAACACAATGAAGATCTATAACACCTTCATGGGATTATTCGCGTCCGGAATCATTGTTCCAGAAATTTCTCACCGTAACCGAGGGCAGGTAAGTTTTTTTAGTTATTTTGTTAAGTTTCCAGATATCTCTACACACTGCGCAGCCCGTCATTGCTTGCTACTCAACGTACGCGTTTCTCGCAACGGGTTTCCCTCCATAGTCTTAACACATGACGACATGCGTAGGCAAACATAACAAATCATGAATAGGGGTAGGAGGGAGGACTGGGAGTATATATTTTGACACTGATAACATTTTTTCAAATATGAACAACACAATATTAACCAATATTACTCTGAACACTACACTACGTAACATTCAGTTGAGAGAAAAAATCAAGATATCCAATGAACTTTTGTAACACAAATAGACGACAAAAATGTTGTGATCAATAAAAAATAACTATTAAAAAATATTAATATTCCGCATATTTTGGATCAGATCGCTATATAAGTGTATATTGCAGCTTCACATAGCACATTGTGGCGGCCGGGCAGCCACGATCGAAGAGCAAGCAGAGGCAGAACAGAGGGGGGAGGGAATTAAAGACAAGGAAATGTTCCAACAAAAGCCACGGCTGCGGGAAAAACATCACACTCCGAGGCCGCACAAGAGCCTCAGCAGAGCAGTTGGGGCCCACTGAGGCCCTTTGTACTCCCTAGGGTCCCAGTACAGGCTTGTCTCACATTTATTGAGTGGTTATACAGCCCCTCGTATAGACTTGCAGTATTGCATGTACGAGGGCGTCATACAAGCCCCAGTAGACTCGCTGCATCACGTACCATTTTACGTGCCTGAATAACCTGTGCACCTACTTGATAAAATAATATGGATCATTAGATACATTTTCCTCTTATACCGAATAAATACTCACAACATGATAAGCCAGGAGCATAATATTTCACTCTACTAATGAAGGCTCTTGTCTCCTCATATACACACTCCAGAATCCAAGCTGCTGTAATTCCACCATAACACTTGAAACTCAAATTTTTATCTACGAAGATTATCTATTGAGCCGCTGTAAGCGCTAGCCCCACCCGCTGCGTGCCACGAAAATTCCAGCACCACAGAAGGAACCGCGTAACTACATCACAAGGGAGAGGTCATAGTCACGCACCATCTGACAACATTAAAAGATCATTTTTTCACTTGACATGAACCATTAAATTCGCGAAAATGTATTGCTGGCATGCCATAAACATGAACTTCACAGAGTCCTGCCATTTTTTCTTCATGTGCAGCAGTAGCGATCATTCAGCCCAATGGAAATCTGTGTCCCATTAGTGCCCACGCGCACAATTGCGTGCCAGCGAGTTCTTTTGTGTCCCACCGGCAGCACGGACTTCGGTAGCGTTCCGAGAGAGCCCGCGCACGCATCCATTTTGTGGGACATGCCAGGCAATAGTGGGGCCCAGAATGCAGGCCACGCAAAAGCAGGGCCCCATGCAGAATGCAGGCCAGACACTACCAGGGCCCCACAATGCAGTTCAGGCAACACTAGGGCCCCGCAATGCAGGCCACACAACACCAGGGCTCCACAATGCAGGCCACACCACACCAGGGAGCAGAGAAGTCAGAGGCGGCCAGAGCCCGGTCGCCACCACCACTGAGGAGAGCACCAGCGGCCGCCACAAAACATTTCCGAGGCACATTGGAGCTCCTCACCACAGGCGCGCGTGGGAAGCGCTGCGACCTCCTCCCTGTTTGTTCCTCTGTAAACAGCAGCAGGAAGTCACCCCACAACCAACAAATGAGAAATAATTTCACGTTGTGTCTTTATGAACATTCTCATCGTGGGAGATTTCCCGACATTACGAGGCTTCCAATGTGGAGTCAAGAAAGTACGAAATGGCACGATAATAAATAGGGATGGACGGAAGAAGTCTTAAAAACATTGCTTGTATAACAATTCTAGATAAGAATTTGGATACATGTACAAAAAATTTTTGCCCATTCAGAACCATTGTTTTTTCTAGATATGCGTATACCCTGCACCATAAAAACACGTTACCAAATTTTAAAGTCTTGTCACACTTGTACTTCGAACGGTATTAAAGATATTTTTGTAACGTTATTTTGTTTATCGAACTTTTCTCAATGCACAACATTCTTTTCATCAGGTCTTATCGATTTTTAACATCCCATAACATTTTTGCGGTCTGTAGATAAGGTTATCTACCGTCATTCAGCGGTTTTTTTTTTATTTAACATGGATTTTGATTAACAGAATACGAGGCTTTCCGTATGACACTCCTGATCACCGAACAATTGCAGAACTGCCAAAACTGCGTGAAATTTCCAATATCGGTGTCATGAGATTGAACTGTGCAGTTGAGCGGCCTCCGTGATCGCCTGACTTACCACCATGCCATTTTATTCATGAGGAAAATTTAGAAAAGTAAATTCATTCGACACCTCCATTCAACAAGTATAAAATAAGAACAATAATCATTAATGAAATAAACTTGATTGAAGAAGACCTGCAATTAATTAAACGAGTTGTATCAGCGATGACGATTAGATTAAAGTAGATACATTAATTTAAGCCTCCCTACCCATAAAAAGTGTACCAAAGAGAAGAAGGATAAAGCTAGGCACCATACAGCATGGAGTCAAGTGAACGCGGAATCTATTCACAAGGTGTTCCCAAACAAGACATCCTACGTCTAGAAACAGTAAGTTAGGAAAGAAGTAAATGAAACCAGGTTAAAGTTGAAGAAAAGTAACTAATGCTGAAAAGTAAGACAGCAGTGAATCGGAAAAAATAGTCCGTTACGAAACAAGAAACTTCTTTCATTCCAACAAAAATAATATTATATTCGATTATATGTTTGTTTAAGCCTCACTAACCGCTACAAAAAAAGAGCGTATCGAAGAGAGGAAGGCCCCATTTAGTACGGAGATAAGGGAATGCAGAAGCTATGCAGGAGGTGTATAGAAACAGTAAGTTGAGAAAGAAGTTCTTGAAACAAGATGAAAGTTGAAAAGAAGGTAGTAGGTGCTGAAAAGCAGGAGAGCAACGAACCGAAGAAAGGTGGTCCTTAACATAACAAAAACATTTTATTTTAACAAAAAGGAGGCCAACCTAACTCTCAGCTCGGGCCCTCACACATTTTCCCCCTGAAAGTGTTAATTCCCATATATACAATTAATAGTTGTATCCACCTGAGGAGATCATCAAAAAGAAAGCCAACCTTATTTTCAGCTAAGGGACCTCGCACTTCCTTCGTGGGACCACTAATTCCCATCATTTCAAACAAGATTTTAACACACACAGTAATTGGTATAAAGTTTAAAAAATTGGTAAACGTGAAACCATGATCAACTTCCACAGCGCAATAATGTCGAATTTCCTTATTGCCCACAACATGTAATAACATATTTTATGACAAAGGTACGAAAATTATTCACACAAAATATCACGTGATTCAGCCATTGCAAGACACAAGTCTACTGATGCATGCATGACGCCCTCGTACAAGATATGTACACTGTAAGTTTACTAGGGATTGTGCAGCGAAAATCTGAGAACCATGGTCAAAACTTCCCTCAAGCTTTCTGCCATCAAACTTAACAACAACTCACTGACCTCCAGAAACAAAAACGAACTGACAGTGCTCGGCTGCTTTTGACCTTCCTGCAAAGACGGCATGGTAAAAGACCAACTTCTCAGATGAATACCTGTTCAAAGTGAAGGCCAAATTCAATTCTCAGAAAGACAGAATACTGAGCAGGCTACCTGAAGGCATTCCAGATGGTGTTAGAAGCGTTTGCCGTTGTTGAAAGCTGGCTTCCATCATGGTTTACATGACTGTTTCCTAAAAGTGGAAATTCCACTATTTGCTTCAAACGAGGCATGGAAATTAATTTTAATTTAAAAATTTATGACATTTGGTTCATGTTTTTCATAAAATAAAGGAACACTTCAAGTATGATGATTCCACCTGTAATTAATCAAGACGGCGCATCCTACATAGCCCACGTCAAAAACTGATGAGTGGTGTCAAGCTAATTTATCCAAAATCAAGAGTGAGGAAATGTGGCCTCTATCTTTACAGATTTTAACCCCTGAAATTTAAATGTTTGATCCATGTTAGAAGCTGTTTCCTGCTCGCCGCCCCATGCCCCTGTTGATAACTTGAAGTTGTCCCTGAAGAAGACGTGTGACAAAATTGCGCAAATACGTCCGTCCACATCGAAAAAAAAATTCAAATGGTAACTTCAGAAGATAACGCACGCCAAATGGCAGCATAATGCAAAAACTGTAGACCCACACAATAATAGACCAGCACAAAAAGAGACCTATACAATAATAGACCCACACGAAAATAGATCCAGGCAATGAAAGACCCACGCAATAAAAGACCAACGCAATAATAGACCCACACAAAAATAAACTCACACAATAATAGGCCCATATATTAACAGGACCACGCAATAATATACAGTACATATTCAAAAATAGACACACCAAATTTTTGGAGATCATCAGTCAATTTAAGAATACTTGTTAATCCTCTTTCTCTGCCGGAGTGGTTATAAATCACATACTCCTGGAATATTTTCGCAATCCTGCCATATGCAGGTTCTCAAAAATTTAATTTAAAGCAAAGTTCGGATTCCCACTATCCTTCTCAATACCTCACTCTGATTTCACCACAAGTTGGATATAGAGCAAAGCTGATACATCGACAGGAGCACATGTGAGAGCGAACACCCCGGCGGCAAGCCAGCATGCACGTCACACATACATGAGCGTGGAACAGCGTGCGCCTCCCACCGCAGACAACGCAGGTGCGCACGCGGTGTCGACGACTAGCCGCCCAGGTGTGCGGGCACGGGCTCGGACCCCGAGTGCCATCCTGCAAAATCATCCCGCGTGCTGTCCAGACGCGTTCTCCGTGTTGTTGCAGGCGTGTACTGCCTTTCACAGGCACGTTCGTCGAGCTCACGAACTTCGTCCATAGCAGTACGAGCAGTAGGAATTTGGCACTTCCCCAAGCAGCTGGAGTGCATTGTAGGTACAGAGAGAAGCACGACCACAGTACTGCCTAACACAACTTCGGAAAGGAAAACGCACGCAACACCGATCATACGAACTAACATTGGAGGGACACCTGTCAGATGCCAGACACATCGATAGATTGCCACTCGTTCAGGTGGGCCAGAATACCCGAGGGTGTTCATTAAATCCACTCCAAACGTTCAGGTAGACATAACACGCACTTATAATGTAGCTGGGGACAAGACCGTGTCTGACTATAGACACCACACTTCACACGGCTGACATACTGAAGTCAATCCGACATATTACACAACGCATTAAGCCCCCTATAATACAGCGTATAATTGGTCGTACCAAACACCAGATTAGAAGTCACAAAGAAGATACAAAAAATAAAAAGCACTGAGTCGCAGAGACACAAGCTAGCTAACCTCATTCCCGGAAATTGAGGTAGAGGCTGCAAGAAATATGCACCCGCTTTTCTGAAGAGGAAATCTCTTTAATTCAACATTTTCAAAGGATTTCAAAGGAAAATTTTGAACAAATGAAGGGCGTGTCTCACACAACTCTATCATACTTCGAAGTATATACGCGTACGTTAAGGATTTTTCATCGTGACTTAATGCTATTGCAGTAATTCCCTGAAAACCATAGCTTGCTGCATGGCAACCTAATGAAAAAAAATGTAATTCATGACGTACTCCGGAAAAAGAGACGTTGCAGTAATATTTCTCAGAATGAAACCTTTTCGTACTTTCGTAGCGCTCATGTATATCTTGCTCATCCCGCGGGAATTTAAAAAAAAATTCTGATAATAAACGTTCGAATATTGTGATCTATCATGAAATACTGCGATGCTTCACTTTAAGAGCCTCTGAAAATAAATATAGGGGATAAAAATCGATAATGTCGCACAATTTGTAAACGTATATATTATTAATGACGGAATATTATTTAGCAGAACGCGCATTACATTCTCAGTTCACCAATGCCTCTCACACCTTCTAACCTGTACGCACAGAAAAGATCAAATTTTGCTTAATTTTTTATATTGTACGTATTTACTCATTGTAAAGCGTTTGAAACTTCGCCAATGTAATAAATCGGTAAGTGTCAAGGAAATCTACCTTAAATTTACTGAACAATTTGAGACCTTATCATAATGTCCTTAGAACAATGAGAACATTATGTTTACGAACCAATTGGGCATGGACAATATGTTTGATGATTTCAAGGTAATTCTCCACACCAGCATAACGTCATTAGTATACAAAAGTGAAAGTTCTTCCAGGTTTTGAAGCGCTCAACCGATAAAAGCAAAAATGTAAACCAGCCCCTATGGTAAGGAGCTGATGAACTCTTCAATATGAGTGCCAGTACATGGTTTTTACATTTCAATCCAATTTTCCACTCCGAGAATAGCCTACACACGAGTTTTTCTCCCACAACTGCGAGGCCGAGAGACCTGGCGCGAGCCTGCCACTCTGGGCGCACCACAGCAGCAATACCTGTCCGGTCTGAGATAAGCGCGTCATGATTGCGCGGCTTTTGCATACTTGCTATTACATTCAGCGGGTCGCGAGACTGCCTAAGATTCTAAACATTAATTCGAGGTAGGCTTGCACACTGGAAGTTTAGTGCGCATGCGTAGCATGAAGCACGCATAGAGTCGTAAAAATTCATACGGACGTCGAATTTTTCATCTTTGTCCGGCAGTACCCTGTAAAAAGCGAGACGCTTCACCCCTCAAGCGAAGACCAGAATTAGCATAGGAATGCGCCTCGCAAACGCGCTCATTAGCCACTGTATCATGGGCATCTTAAAAGTACCAAGTAATACAACTGCAATTAGCATTTTAATGTAAGACAAGCTGAAATTCTTATCAGGAGAGTTTTTCTCGCATGAACTTAAGATCGAGTCCAGCTCTAAATCATAACACACATCGGTCAAATCTTTACTGTTTACCTGCGAAGGTATGCAAAATCACATTTCAAACTCGCAATGTCGTGTTCACTTGTCTGTAATAATATATATTGCAGGATGTTACCTTATGCGAATTACACAAGAACGATTGTTGTATACTCGTAATCTATGAAGTTCAATTATTCAACTGCGTTATAGATCGCTCAAAATGATGAATTTTCGTGCTTTCAAATGAAGTTTAATGGCAAAGTTGCCGTTGTAAAAATCAGTCAGCTCACACTGAGGGTCCACCCGTCCATCACAGAAGATAACAAGGGCAAAAACTTGTCGAGGCTGACATACAGGAATGGGATATACCTACCGCTACTGACACACGACGAGCTCCAGTTAAATATCTGGAACGGGTTCCTTCAATGTACACCTGTAACAGGTCGGTAGACGCTAATTTATCCTACAACTGACATTGTCACACACAAATTTGTTTTTCTCATGAAATTTACATTAGAAAGCTCGTTGCTAAAGCTGTTCTTGGAAGTAAATGAGTTCGTACACTTATTTTGACGATCGTACTCCTTCGTATTCTGGCAGAGCATGGATAGTTAAAGGAATATGAACTTAGCCAGGTAACAAATTTCTCGACCTGAGGCTGGAAAATAGTAAATACGAAAGCTCATGTTTTCACTTGAATAAGAAAAAAAATTTCAGAAGAAGGTTAATTTTATGGTGGTACCTATAATCATTTTTAAAAGCCAAGGCAATCATGATTGATTTAAGCTAGTTTATAATTTACAGTAGGATGTTGACGACAGTTATAACAAGAAAGTAACCATCTAAACCAAGCATAACAACACAGGGTCTCTCCAACTCACACTATTTGATGGGCAGCATGCATCGATGAAATGATTTCTCACAAAATTCCCCGATTGATGGACAGTTCGCATTTCAAAGCACATCCCATTTTTGACCCCTCAACTCTGTTCAAAACATGTGGGTTGAGCGACATTCACTCTCACATAAACTGGTACGCAATATAATGAACGCTGTGTCCTCTACCTCCAACAATACACGTGGGAACAACTAACTTTTCATCAGCGCATTTCGATAACATTGGATCGTTACATCGTCCTCCAGAGTAACTTTGACAAAAGTTATTCTAAGCAAGTTTGCAGCCGCTGAAGTTGTCGCAGCTATCAGACGCCATGCCTCCAGAGCTTCCAGCACCGTCTCAGAATGCTAGGACAGCGTCCGTCCGTCACTGAACAGCGTGAGCTTGAATAACTTCACATTAGCGTACACACAAAATCATAAACTAACCTTTGCTCAGATTAGGAAGTTACTCAATTAGTTGAGTTCAACATCCTCAGTTCGCCGCACACTACACTGCGTTGTCTGAAGTAACCAAGTTTATTGCGGCGCCGGTGTACGAAGGTCCAAATTAAAATTGAAGGAAGAAATAAACGCATTAGTTACAAAATAGCCTTACACATCAGCAAATCTTCGCTTCAAAACTTCAATGATGCTAAGACGAATTCACGTGAACGCCTTGAAGTATAACAAATTTAAGCCTCTGGCAGAGCCGAACAAAAGGGTGCAAGGAAAAGTCTTTCGGCACTTTTCGGACCGCCTACTTTTCTCTGATATCGAACCAATTTGAAATACGAGTAGCTCCCCACGCTAGATTCAAAACCTTCTGCCTATTAGCTTAAATGGAAGAGCAAAATCTGTAGAACGGTAAATCATCAACATACAGTGGATGACAATAGTGCGTCGACTATAACGTTTATTCTGTTAATTTAAATGAGCATCTGAAAGTGGAATATGAAACAATGCAAGTCTTCATGCTGAAGAAGGTACTTTCAAAAGATTAAAATAAGTATTCATATTGATGTCCAGTTTTTTATTCTGACATGTGTCAGAATATAAAACTTTTAGATTGTAAATAAACATCATCGACAACCGCATATCCTTAAAAATATCGACTGATCATTTGAAATAAATAACAAGCCCGTAATCTGGGTGCGCAAAAGACATCATCACCACAAGGCGCCTATGAGAAGTCAATGTGACTACAGCAAATTTCGCACCACCTTTGATAATAAATGAACCTGCACTCCAAACTCAGGAGTAAGTATTTACAGCCACAAATATAAGCAGCGAACATTACTAGTTCAGAATATGAACAGCATCTATTCCTGTGTAATTCATCTAGATACACGCCCATAGTTATGTGGAATTGTGCACAACTCCCATTTATTTGTAAATCATAAAGATGCACAATGTTTATCGAAAACTTCATATTTAATGAGCATATCACTTTTTATCGATTTATTTGCAATAGGGCTCTTATAATTTCCATGAGTAACAATGACTGGTATAATACCGGCAGCAGCAGCAGCACCCCGAGCAACACATGCAGCGGCAGCACCAAGACTGACATCAGCTGGAGCAGCTGGACGAGTGCAGTATGTGCCCAGAAGAGAGTTCCGTCCAATGAGTCTGCCACGGTCGGAATAAGGTCCAACCGCAGCAGCACCCTCAAAATAAAAATGTTCCCACCACCAAGTATTGAAGGCCAATGAAAGAATAACAATGGGAGGCTTTTGATGAAAAGCCAGCATGCCTTCGTAATAAGGAAAAAAGCAGAAGCTATTGAGCCTTGAGAACGAGAGGCTGCGAGGCATCTGGTGATGGCAGATTAGTGCTAACATAATCTCATGAGGCGAGGTAAAAATTAAACCTGCCTGCGCGAATACTTTCCTTTCTGGATTTGAATAATAAATTGGTTCTTTGAAATACTCATGAGGGTGCATGTGGGAGCGAGCATATGATGCCACGGGCATCCACGAATGCATGGCATCCTTCAGCTTTTCATGAGTGAATGAAAGAATTTCAGACTGAAAAGATAACATTGTGTGCATCCTAACTCAATCGAAATTTAGTTGCCCAGGAGAATGATTATTTTAATGAAAATATTCCCACAATCGATTAGACGACTTTCGAAGGAGTTTTCAGAATTATCAGGAAGACTCTCATGTAATTGAAAGTACCGAATTTGATCCGCGCACTATTGTTTGCTGGATTTTCTATCTGGTGGAAAAATTGCAACTCAAGCTGTGTAGATTTCGACAACACCTCACACATTCCGGTACCTCTGTTTCTCAAAATTAAAAAAAAAAATTCCAATGAAGTTGAAATGAAATTTATTGCATGAAATTTATTACAACCCTTTGGTTTTTTAATTTTTCTCGATATAAAGGTCCTTAATTGATGGACACCCCATACGAGGTGTACAATAGCTGTGTCAGGGGTTAATTATGTTTTTGACAGAAACATCCTTGGATATTTTATCCAAGGCAAGAGCCCTTTAGGTCCCTGTATACAGGCCCAGGCACACGCCAGGGCGGCTACCCTAGGTCTAGCAACGCCATAATTCAGCGGCGATTCCTCCGTCCAGCACGTAGAACAGTTGACTCTTCAAAAAAGAACAAATGAACAGACCACGCCCCATTAACCGATACAAATAATTTTCAGCCGCAATTTAATACCTTTTAAAACAAAGGGAAACTCGAAACTCGTAGGCTCGCAACTGAACCTTCCTAGCGAAAACCTATCCAAATAAGTTTCGCCACGCATAACGAACATTCAAGGAAGTGTGGAAAACTGAACAGAGTCCCGCCAAATTCATTAGAAATGCAGACATTGCACCTAAGTTTGCAGCACAACTAAAATAAAATTTTGCAAGTCCACCGCGCTTCAGTGTTTGATTAAAAAATAAGAAGCCGAAAAAAATTGGCCAAGAAGCGATAATTTGAAACACAAGTCAAAATAATGTTGTAAGTGTCCTTTGCTGTACACAACAACGGTATATAGTATATACTTAGCATTTAAATTGAGTTAATGGGAGAAAATTTTTTCCACTGAAAGTAGTAAATAGTTTGCTTCAGAAAAAGACATTTTCGAAAGCAGTCACTGAATCAGTTCTCAAGAGACCTTTGAAATGGTTAATGGGACGAAGTCAAATCTTATAAAAAAAAGCTTTGGAGCTACATAGAAGGTGGAAAGTACAGATCCTTCAAAATCGTCCTGAAGGGACAAATTAGGAGAGTATCACGCGCAAATACCGCACCCGAGCCCCAAGACGACACTCGCCGAGTAACAGGAAGCAGGCAACCGACGCCGTGCCGAAATTCTACTCCGTAAGTCACGGCGGCGGCGCGCATGCGTGACACGCAGGCTCACGCTCTCCTTGACTCGGTCTTCGCCAGAGACACGAAACTGAAAATGCCAGTTACTTCAGCAACTTTCCAAAAAATTCATGGTCTTCATAAATTAGTTAGATGTTAAAGAAAACAAAATTGAGATCGCTTCAGACTGAATTGAGTACCCCGAGTCTATCAGAAGCGCTGGGAAGTTTTAACACGAACCAGGAGTTTGAATCATTTGAAAAGAAATACATTGTAAATAGTTTACTTTTGCGAATCTTGGAGCCGGCATGTTAATCGACATGCATATTTTAGTGCAAACAACAAAACTTCACATTTTTAAAATAATTTCTAGACACGATTTGACCTTTCAAATATAAGAATAGTCTTCTGAACTTGAACGGCTTTAAAAATTCTCAAAAATCAACTCGTTTCTTGGTTAAATTAGCCCTTTAACGTGAAAGTGAATTTCACAATTCTCTTCAAACAACAGATGTAATACATTGTTTTTATTTCTAAATTATTACCTAATTTCGTTGACGTTCACCATCGAACTCCCTCACATGATGTCGGTGACAAGCAGATACGGGGGTCAATCTAATAACGGTAGGGATAACGGTAATATCATCCAAAAAATTAAGCGGTGAAAGGTTTTCATAATAAGATTCTGCAATAGGTTTTAAAATTAAAAGAAAAGAAGGGCTCACAAATACGAATATGTAGGATGATGCTCTAGCAGACGAAGCAATTACTAACATTCCCTACAGCTGTCCAAGCTCACAACACCAGCAAGTTCAGCGCATAAGTTGAAGCCTTTGTTTTGGGACCACCTAAGAGCTGCCGAACACCGTCATGCCACACAGCTTGTACAGCATACTTGTCCAGCAAACTTATCTTTCGGTCTCAGTGTAAATATGCTCACGAACATGTCCAACCTGGACACCGCACTGCAGGTTCCCGTTACCAAGCCGCGTACAGCGAAAGCTAAATAAGTTTTTCAGAATCGCCGATTTTGGATTTTTGACTAAAAATTTCTCAATCTTGGAGAAAATTCGGACGAAGAATTAATCTACCTCTACATAAGACAACCTAAAAGGTCATAATTACAAGCTCTCTTGAACAAGAAATGGGTATGCGTATCGAAACTCGTTAATGTAGTTCGCATTATTTACCCACTTCATATCTTCCAGCAACGGCAAGACACGTTCATACTAAAGATCAAAGGAACAATGAACGGGCTAGAACTCTTAAGAAGAAACAGCAAAGCTTTGTACGGTTATATTTTATTCTTAAGGAAAATTGTTCAAATTTGAGAAATAAATTATTCCAACATTCAATCACCATTAGAGTGAAAACCACCCTCCTTACATCAAGAAACCAGTTTACGAGGCGAGTTTCAGGTTAGTCACGCTTTTTTAAATGATGGACTATTTTCTATCCTTCAGCAAATCCGAAGAAATTTCCATTTATTTAAAGCAACGGACGGGCTTCGTTTTCTTCATTATTGCAGGCGCTGAAGTGTTTGGTTTGGCATCACAATCCTGCCGTTGAATATCAGAGCCGTTGACCATTCGTTCATCGCTCCGGTCAAATCTATAGGTCAGAGCACTCCACAGACTCCAATGAAATAAAAACACCGACTCATAATAACCCCAACACACATGCATTGCAGTGGCCCAAGGCTGGTGTGTCCTCTCGTGCTGCTGCAGTTCCATGACATCCTGTTGCGTAAACGAACTTTTTTCAGCACGGACTCTTGTATCACGTAATCATTAATTAATCATTAGCTCTTAAATAAAGCGTAATACTAGGGTTATGAACATTTTTCACGGCATGATGAATGCACATTAAAGCTCGTATTCTCGTGACGTTCATAAATAGTTCGCCATTTATCACCCCTACGCTAGAAGATATCCATTTTAAAGCAGGTAGTAATGAGAAGCCAAAGGTCTAAATTGACCAGAATCTGTACGACGATGACGATGTACATATTACTGATTCTTCACGATGATCATGAAGAACGTAAGCAAGTTTCAGACTGGAGGCAATCGTACAGAGAATAGGACGTAAAAAGGCAAGCATCGAACTTAGAAGAGTGAGCGGCGTAAAAAATTAAGCACATTACTTCTCAAATTATCCAGCCATTCTATTTATTAATTATCGAACACAATCACAACATCTGGATGCCATCATTACACTCTCATTCACCTTCGGTAGAACATTCGTTCTAATATTTAAAAGCTTTCTGTGCACGAAAATTACAGCTCTGGGTTAACCACTACACACTTTTAATTTACCGTTGGCGAGTTGCCGTGGCACACCGAAATTAAGAAATTGGTAGAACACTTCATTGGGAGGCCCAGGTGACGCAGGCAGGCCGACGAGTCTGGTCACGCACGGAGGAAATTAGCGAAGTTAAGGGCGGAGTTACGACGCTCGGGCGCACTCCGCAGACGCTGATATCAATTTGAGATTAGCGGCTGTGCACATACTGTGTAATGCTATCAGGCAACGTGAAAATAACTCCAAAATAGGAATGTACAGTGTGCTTACTAATCTACCTACATAAATGGACTTTTGATTGTAATTTTCAGAACAATGACAAATATCAAGGTACAGGATGCTCACTAGATCGGATTTGGCTGAGCTAACAGGCAGTGTGAGTACAGCACGGCAGTGTGAGCACCACACGTTTAACACCGTGACATCGCGCTTATGTTCAACATCTCGCTAAGCTCACTCAAATCCTGTTCGCATCTGTTGAGCTTATTGAGAAATTGATCAACACGCACGCACAGACTTTACATCTAGACCAATAGGTTTCAAATTCTAGAAGCAAACGAAGCTTTTCATGAGAAAGTCTATCAAGCGGCGAAATGCAACATAGGCCCTCTTACTCTACGGAAGTCGTCCGCCCAAGATGCGCGCATCTCCCGCCATCTGCTAGTTGAAACATCTGTGATTCTTTACACTCAGGCGGATATTTATACACGCTTATCTTAAGTTTGATACAAATTTAATTCATGACATCGTATTTATTTGAATTATATTAAAAAAGTACTGAGCGCCGCTAGCTTACGAGCAAAAAGTGTTAATTTACAACAGAATGGAAAATACAGAATTTGTGGGCCGGCACTAATATAATGAGTAGGAAGTTATAATTATAAAACTTTTTTCTGTATTTTTCTTGAAATAATGACATTTTCACCAAAGGTTTTGAATTCTCTCTAGAATCGGAGCACTTGAGAATTTGAATAACACTTCAGATAGTCATAAGCTATCTTCCGGTTCGATGAGAAGAAAAATGCGTTTCAGAGACGGGTACGTTGCTTCGGTGGAATGAGCTTCGCTCTCATCGGAATTAATTGTTGCAATTACGAAGACATGAACGACTTACTCCCTTCACCAACTAACGCTCGTTGAAAAATAGTCAAGCCGAAACGAAAGAATCGAACCCTACTCCCTCACCGCTCTCACAAGAGTTCTGCCATAGGGAGGAACACGAACTGTTTTGTCAAATCATACATTATTCGTGTGATGTAAGTATACCGCTTGTTCAAATAATGTAAAATAGTAATGTATTGATACTGTAAATAATAAATTGCATTTTCCCCATAGCTGACGATAGATTCTTGTGTAACTCTGGTGCGTTTACATTCAATATAATTTTGCCAGTTACTTTAGATATTTTCGTCCTAAAAGTGAGTTCCCCATGAAATTGTTCTTTGACATAAAGTATCCAAATCCCTCAGAGCACTGACAGCGCATCGCTGAGGTGCAACGATGCTGCGTGTCGTAGGATGGTCCAAAAAAATCATCTGCCTCGTGTGTTCCGTCTCATATGGCGAGCTCAGCTAATGACCTCTGTGATACAAATGCAAATTTTGAACAGTTTGTAACGTCGTATGGATTTGCACACATATTAAGCCTCAAATCGCAGACACTGAAAAATGTCACTCGATTACACTCCCTGTGCATGAACTGAATATTTTTCATTTTTTGTGGAGTTTTTGACGCTCATGTGAAAAAATAAAGTTAGCGCATCACATAATGAGAGAAAAGTAGCAAAACTTCAACGTAAAAACAAGAGTGCAATTAACATGAAGAAACTTCGTAGGATATAGAGTAGTAGAGAAATATCCCGATTTTCTTGTAGGTAGATACATATATCAAATTTATACCACATGGTTCGAGTACTGTACTCACCTTCACAGCAGATGACGATGCAGTCGCGGTAAATCCAAGCAGGGGCCAGTCAAAATGCAATCGATGATGGACAATAGATTCACTGTTTTTCTTTTCCTTTGGCTGCACTGGAAGCTCAGCAAATATACCACAGCATCGAAGGCAGTACCAAAGATACCAAACAGAGATGCATAAATTTCACACTGTACTTGGGTCACTGGAATGACGCACGCGATTAAAATTATTGTCGTCAATTTTCTCGAACTCTGTACTAATCGCTGACACAAAAATTGCTGATATGAATTTACAGGGTTTCACCTATTTGAGGGCTCCGCAGACATCATTATTTCACCAGTAAATCATTCATCAAATTAAGAATAGAGTTCACAACAATTCTTGTCAATACAGTTGCCAAGATGCTGCATGAAAATCACTATTTCTGCCTCGCTCATTTGATTTATTTAAACCTGAATTGTATCAGTGATACCTACGTCTCGAATAATCTTCTAATTTGTCACAATTTTTTTCAGAGTTACCTAAAAGTTTCGCAAGTTTTTATCGTTATTTCACATCAGTTTTCGAGTAAAGCACTTATTTAGCACCAATATACTTCAGTAGATCGGGGTCGAACATTTCAATTTCGATCGAAAATCATCGCAAGTTAAATTCAGGATGTCAACAGGTCTTCGCAAGAGCAGTCAAAGGTGGAGCTCGCAGAGCGTACGACAACCTTACCTACCAGCGTCGGCACACTCACTGCCATCCTGAGCACAGTCAGTGTTGCCAACTCCACTGGACCAAAAACCGCCAGAAAGTTCATAAGAAAACGCTAGAAACCGCTAGATATTAATTACATTCCGCTAAAATTCCCGCTAACCCATTTTAGACATTTTATTACGAAAAACAAAGTTAATACCCATTGTTTTGCAAGAGCATATCATTGGTATAATATATTGAATGACATATGACCTTTAAAATTACCGTTTTCATTCATCAGGTTCAGGTTCCAAATCAGTACTGAAACTCGGGGTTTAGTCGGTTGAAGAACTTGGATATGCTTCTGAAGTTCCAATTTTTTGAAGAACACTTCTTGGTTTTTGATAAGTTGAGATACTTACTTGGTAAGAAGATAAATATGTCACAGAGTATTTCTTCTTTGATTCTGTTATTTGGAAATGCGATTTCAAATCAATCCCTTGTGCTAAAATTTTACGAACCGCACATTCGATCGAGAGCCCCCTTGTCTGACCGACTGCAGGTATTTTAATGAGAGAATTTCCGTCAATAATTTTTACGTACAGTTTTTGGTAGGATATTTGTTTTGATGGTGATACAGAAAATCACGTGTATGTTTCAGATGAAAAAGTTTAAAATTTCGAGGTAGAAATTAAAATGCTGCATGACATACAGCAAGCTGCTACAAATGACACACACTTCTAAATTGTATTAGAGAAGGAACTTCTTTTTCCAGCTTTTGATACTCTTTATTGGTTACACCAACCATGACACTGGCATTGTCAGTGTCTATTGCTACAATTTTACCAATATCAAGTATTGTACTTTTCAACTCGCCTTTTAGTGCATCCCCATTAGACTTGGCATTACAAGTTTTCGATTTTACAAGATTTAGATAAGTTGAAAGGACTTAATAATATAAAGCATTTTATGAATTTTTATGTCATATGATTCTTCTAGTAGACTGTACTTGCCCTCACCAACATCACCCAGCAGATCATTCTGAAAATGAGGACTTTGAACTTTTTCTGATAATCTCTGAGCATCTTATTTTGTGCATCTTTAATTGGGACGTTACCTTACTGCCACCGATTGTGGACTTCAACATATCTATCAGATGATCACAATTTTCATTGGTCGAATGGCAAGTTAAATTATATGCAAGAATGGCTTCCTGTAATGTAGTTCCGTTACATTTTTGGATAATAACGCGAGCTATATCTGTCGCTGAAGCACCTCTCTTATTAACATGTTTCTTAAATTTACTGTGGCTAATTAAGTCACTTTATTTGCCATTTAAATGTATTTTGCACAGGCTACAGTGCGCCTTTGACAAATCACTATTCACCTCTTAAACATATTTGCACGCGTCTTTGCTACGAACAGGCAACACTTACTTACTTTTTTAGAGTACGGCGCGTCACCCGATGCTGGTATTGGCGCCCCAGGCAACACAACGTATCCACACTCGAGCGGTTGCCCGTGGCAGGCGTGGTAGCGTGACTAATGCGGTGTCGGCTAGCACAAGCAGTTGCTCAACATTGGACGCGTATCGAACGAGAAAAAATCTGGATTGAACTAGTGCGCTTCGCCAAACTGAATGTGAAAGCTCTACGCGGTTTATAACACAAATACATTTTACATAACACATAAAATCTTTAATAAAAATACCGCTAGAAAAAAGCTAGACGCTATGAAAAATAGGCTAGATTTCCCGCTAGCCGCTAGATGCCATTTTCATACCGCTAGGTGCATCATAAAACCGCTAGATCTAGCGGGAAAACCGCTAGATTGGCAACACTGAGCACAGTGTACCCAAATGTTGTAACGCAGACGATGCAATCTCAAGTTCGGAGCAGCCGAGTTTCGCTTCTACGATGCTCTATCAAAGGGAGTGTTCTTCCCGTAATTAATTGTTTATTTAGGGTTATTATAATTTTCTTAAAAAATGTTGACTAAATCTGAAAGAAAACGGAAATTTTCTACGTTAATAAATGTTGTTGAAAATAGATAAGCGTGTCTGCAACAATGTCAATGTGAAATAGAGGAGAGTGATGATTTTTTTACTTTTCGCTATGGTTAATGTGTGACTAAATCAACTAAAAGTAACCTTACTTTTCTGCATTTATATCGACGTGCGAGAAAAACATGTATCAACTATGGCTCTGCTAGTCGCATGAATTTGTACACCGTTTGGGGGCATTGATAAATGTTTAAATGTTGAGAAATATTTACTAACCTTCGCTCTCCCTCATGACATATCACGAATCGTGATTTTAGAAACAAGAAACGTGAAATATTTCCTGTATCAAATTTTCAATAATAACAAACCCAAAACCTGATCATTGCCGCAGCCATCATTTTCAGTTTTTGTTACTCCCATAATGATTTTCACTGTAATTCTCTGACCTCAAAGTCCAAAATACCATGAGCCTCAATTGCATCTTAACCCAGAATGCGGTCACTCTTGATTCGCAGGCCCCACGTTGTCCAAGTAGAGTTGGATCATACGCGTGGGTAAGTGAGATTTTGCTGCTCGTCAGGTCATGTTGTCTCCAATAACCTGATGAGCTAAAAATTTCAATTCATTTGCGAGAAATTTGCCATCGAGTTCAACCATTTTCATCTCAGTGAGAAATAAAAATATTCTAAAACCATTTGACGCAAGAAACTCATTTATAGAACAGTCACAAAGAGCAGTACATGTATTCGTATTTCATATAAATCTTAAGAAACATTCTATCTATAGTTTATGCAATGTCTTGGATGCAATGTCTCAGTGCATAATTTCAGGATCAAATATAGACTTTGTTCTTTGTTAACAATCAAAGCTGGTCATCGGCATCATGATTAATTTTATCTATTTGAAAATGAATGAGGTCGTGAAACGTGTATGGCAAACTTTTAATTCACCTTGTTATGCACGGGTTTAAACACGGTTTGAACATGTTACTAACTCTTCATTTGCGAATCGAAAGGAATAATAACAACTCTGTTCTACGATTTTAGTCGATAAAAATTTAGGACTTGATACGTATGTATATGAATAAGAGTGAACATTAATTAAACCACAGCTGAACTTTAACACAAATATGAGCACATCACACGATTTTTTTACTCATGTGAACAGAATGTCCGAGACGTCGAAGGCTTGGTGAGAGGATGTTCTTCGTTAACACTGGCGAAGCAGAATACGAAGTGAGTAGAGATATGAAGGAATTTTCTACAAAAACAACTGTGAGTTAGCATGCCTACATTCATCACAAAATTATTCAAGATTCCGTCTAGGTTCACTCAGCTATAAATACTCCCTAAGGACTTCTTTCTTGCCCTTTTGCCTTCTTTCAATGTTCCTACCATCCTCGATATCTCTTCTGTGTCTTTTCTTCCTCTTCTTAACTTACTTGCTGTTTCTAAAAGTAGGGTATCTTGTGTACGAACACACCTTGTACATAGATTCCACGTTTTCCTTAACCAATACATAAGTAGTTCCTTCTCTTCCCTCTGTGAAAACATCTTTGCAATGGAAACAGAGCCCTAAAGTATCTATAATACTGATCAAAATGATTCGGTCAGGCAATACTTTTTTTACGAAAATACACCACAGTGAACGCTTTTGTTGTTCCAAGTCTCCAAATTAGATTGAAATTCAGTAAAAAAATTTTTATTAACTTCCACATCACGGATGCGATTTTTGAATCAGAAGTGCATATACACTGAGAAAAATTTCGTCACAAAACCGATGAACGAAAGTGAGGCAACAATATACATTATCCGTCTATATATCATGACACACTTTTGGGTGCCATTGGCTTATACGACACACTTAAGTGTGCCAACCATGACACACTTAACGTAAGTCCATTTTATTTTGCATAAATATTTTACTTTCTTGAAGGGGCCACTGATTACACTAATATACAGACAATGTCTAAGAATTAAAAGAATAATTAAAGAATGAATTCAGATTTTTAGTGAGAATTGTACTACATTCATAAAATCTGAACAGTTCGGTTTTCCGCAAAAATTTGTGAACCATTTAATTGAAGCTTGAATATGTGATTTAACTATCTCAACCACAACCGTATGCGGTCAAAGGAAATATTTCAATGTGTTTCAAAATATTTCTGAATAACCGTTTGACTCACACAGGTGTGTCAAAATTTTTCGCAGTGTACAACCCAGGAATTTTCTTCTGGAAGGATTGTCTCCATCATTAACGCCAGGTAAAAAGCTAATATCGTTCAAGTGATGTTCAACCTTGCCACAGTCATGTATTTTTAAAAAAGAGCTCACATAATAGAAGAGTCCAAGGTTCATCCTTTTATGCGACTTCCAGGCAAACACATTATTAGTCACCGGGTGTGGCTAGCGGGGCTGCATGCTCGGGTCCCTCCTGCGCCACTGTATCTCCTGCCCAAGATATTTCTTCCTGACTTTTTCCAACGCTCGGTTTCAGTTCGAACCGCCTTTTGGCCATGTCGTGTTCGAGTGCTGCGTTAAAAGCATTCCACAGAGTTCACGGAGAAGGTCTGCCCCTAGCGTCTGCTCTCCGAATAAAAGAGAAAATCTGCGTAGACCTTCCCGTTTATGGGGAAGAATTACGACGGCATTTCATTTAGTAAGAGATATCTGTTCTGGAAGTTAAGAAAAAGCTATTTTAGTTGTTCAGTGAAAAAAAGAAAGTATGTAGAAAGGGGCTGATCTGATAGTTATCAAGAAGAAAAATACCATGATCCGTAAAAGGAAGAAACATTTTTGCAGCGGCCCTTTTCGAACGAGTGTCATAATTCATAATTGGGAGTTGAATGAGATAGTCTTACGATAAGGGGACAACTTGTGAATATTCGTCGTCTTCTCCCTAAGTCCTGAGCAAGGATCATGGCGATTATCACCAATAGTGTTTGATGTTTCACGAATTCAATGTCGTTACTGTAGAAGCACGCATGCAACCCTCAGAATGAAATTTCCAAATGAGTAAACGAGCCAGGAGGATCTATTTAGTTCTACAGAAAACATGAACGTTTTGTAATTTATTTAAAGAGAGGAAAGAATTCCTGTGTTGTTAGTTAAAGATAAAGAGAAAATTTTCGTTTCTGAATATGACATCACGAGTCTTATTGCGCCCTCGAAGCTCGCGCTGTTTCTCAGTCTTGAATGAGCATGGGAGCGCACGTGCGTTCAGTCCACACGATAGGCAAGATTAGAAGCGTTATTTCACAGAATGAAAAAGCATATTACATTAAAACATGTGAAAAACATATTCATTTCGTAGGAATTAGTGCAAGAAAACTCTTACAGCACGAAATTGAGGTGTCAAGTTGCAGACTTGGTTTACGTGGAAAAAACATGTTCAAGATGGACACTGGCTTCAATAGCCTGTGTAGAGAGAACTTCATACGCTCGATCACGGAGTTGTAGAGCCTCCTTCTATGGTCTCGCGCAAAGCGAGCATAACTTCAGTTAGGGGATGACTATTGTACACTAAAATTATTATAATCGAAATTTAAGATTGATACCAAATGGTTGGAATTCCCCACATGCTTCAGCCCGCTTTTAGTTTGATTTTAGTAGAAAAACAGAATTTCTTTTTTTTCGATTCCCCCACCATACAACCTGATACGGAAATTCCATTGAAAAGTAGGTTAAAAATGTTCTCTCCTTATCTCACTCGATTTATGAGAAGGTTGGATAAACTACTTTCAGTATTGGGAACACCGAGTGCAGAAGCGTTTAGCAAAAACATTAATATTGTCCAATATTAGCATTGCAATGAACAAAAAATTCAAAATGAGTGCTATTCAAAATATGCATTTCAGGAAATACCAGTGGGTTTCAGGCATTACCTTTGTTCATTACCATTGACGCAGTTGAAATATAATGCATGTCATTCAAAATACATAGCGAAAGAAGTGCCATTCGTCGCGGTTTCAACGGAAGCGATCCGGGATCAGAATTTAAGGCAGATATTCATAAAGACTGCGATATTCTTAATTAAAATCTAAAATTATCGTTAAAGAGTCAAAGAGATGAAAATGATGTAAAATTAGAGATGTAATAAAACTTCACGATGATTCTACCGATACGCTTCGTCTAGCTCACGTGCGCAAAAATGAATAAACTTCAGTATATGCCTCTTAATTACTTAAGTGATTACATTGTGCACTATTCGGATACGATCAATGTTACGGGCATGAACGTAGTATTGCGAGAAGTCTCTGAAGTTGCTTAGAGAGAAAATAAAAATAATTGATTCGACACTGATAAGTTATATCTTGGCGCTGTAAAATCATTTCGAGTAATATTATTTTATATAAAATTGTATATGGAGAATTGGCCGCTTGGTTTACTTCCCTCCCCATACTTTATTCTGGTCTGCTCGTCTCTGCCCTACTTTGCTCTGCTCTGCTCATCTCTCCCCTACTTTGCTCTGCTCTGCTCATCTCTGCCCTACTTTGCTCTGCTCTGCTCATCTCTGCGCTACTTTGCTCTGCTCTGGTCATCTCTGCCCTACTTTGCTCTGCTCTGGTCATCTCTGCCCTACTTTGCTCTGCTCTGGTCATCTCTGCCCTACTTTGCTCTGCTCTGCTCATCTCTGCGCTACTTTGCTCTGCTCTGGTCATCTCTCCCCTACTTTGCTCTGCTCTGCTCATCTCTGCGCTACTTTGCTCTGCTCTGCTCATCTCTGCGCTACTTTGCTCTGCTCTGGTCATCTCTGCCCTACTTTGCTCTGCTCTGGTCATCTCTGCCCTACTTTGCTCTGCTCTGGTCATCTCTGCCCTACTTTGCTCTGCTCTGCTCATCTCTGCGCTACTTTGCTCTGCTCTGGTCATCTCTCCCCTACTTTGCTCTGCTCTGCTCATCTCTGCGCTACTTTGCTCTGCTCTGGTCATCTCTGCCCTACTTTGCTCTGCTCTGCTCATCTCTGCCCTACTTTGCTCTGCTCTGCTCATCTCTGCGCTACTTTGCTCTGCTCTGGGCATCTCTGCGCTGCTTTGCTCTGCTCTGCTCATCTCTGCGCTGCTTTGCTCTGCTCTGCTCATCTCTGCGCTACTGTGCTCTGCTCTGCTCATCTCTGCGCTACTTTGCTCTGCTCTGGTCATCTATGCCCTACTTTGCTCTGCTCTGCTCATCTCTGCCCTACTTTGCTCTGCTCTGCTCATCTCTGCGCTACTTTGCTCTGCTCTGCTCATCTCTGCGCTACTTTGCTCTGCTCTGGTCATCTCTGCCCTACTTTGCTCTGCTCTGCTCATCTCTGCCCTACTTTGCTCTGCTCTGCTCATCTCTGCGCTACTTTGCTCTGCTCTGCTCATCTCTGCGCTACTTTGCTCTGCTCTGTTCATCTCTGCCCTACTTTGCTCTGCTCTGCTCATCTCTGCCCTACTTTGCTCTGCTCTGCTCATCTCTGCGCTACTTTGCTCTGCTCTGGTCATCTCTGCCCTACTTTGCTCTGCTCTGCTCATCTCTGCCCTACTTTGCTCTGCTCTGCTCATCTCTGCGCTACTTTGCTCTGCTCTGCTAATCTCTGCGCTACTTTGCTCTGCTCTGGTCATCTCTGCCCTACTTTGCTCTGCTCT
Organism: Morinoia aosen; assembly: GCA_030386875.1. Lineage (NCBI taxonomy): Eukaryota > Metazoa > Arthropoda > Malacostraca > Amphipoda > Talitridae > Morinoia > Morinoia aosen. The sequence continues at coordinate 90,667,730 of CM059561.1, read as the reverse complement.
GCTCATCTCTGCCCTATTTTGCTCTGCTCTGCTCATCTCTGCCCTACTTTGCTCTGCTCTGCTCATCTCTGCGCTACTTTGATCTGCTCTGCTCATCTCTGCCCTACATTGCTCTGCTCTGGTCATCTCTGCCCTACTTTGCTCTGCTCTGCTCATCTCTGCCCTACTTTGCTCTGCTCTGCTCATCTCTGCCCTACTTTGCTGTGCTCTGCTCATCTCTGCGCTACTTTGCTCTGCTCTGCTCATCTCTGCCCTACTTTGCTCTGCTCTGCTCATCTCTGCGCTACTTTGCTCTGCTCTGCTCATCTCTGCCCTACTTTGCTCTGCTCTGGTCATCTCTGCCCTACTTTGCTCAGCTCTGCTCATCTCTGCCCTACTTTGCTCTGCTCTGCTCATCTCTGCCCTACTTTGCTCTGCTCTGGTCATCTCTGCCCTACTTTGCTCTGCTCTGCTCATCTTTGCCCTACTTTTCTCTGCTCTGCTCATCTCTGCCCTACTTTTCTCTGCTCTGGTCATCTCTGCCCTACTTTGCTCTGCTCTGGTCATCTCTGCCCTACTTTACTCTGCTCTGCTCATCTCTGCCCTACTTTACTCTGCTCTGCTCATCTCTGCCCTACTTTGCTCTGCTCTGCTCATCTCTGCCCTACTTTGCTGTGCTCTGCTCATCTCTGCCCTACTTTGCTCTGCTCTGCTCATCTCTGCCCTACTTTACTCTGCTCTGCTCATCTCTGCCCTACTTTGCTCTGCTCTGCTCATCTCTGCCCTACTTTGCTCTGCTCTGGTCATCTCTGCCCTACTTTGCTCTGCTCTGCTCATCTCTGCCCTACTTTACTCTGCTCTGCTCATCTCTGCCCTACTTTGCTCTGCTCGGCTCTGCCCTGTTTAGCTCAACTCTGTTTTACACTGTTCTATTATATTCTTCAATATTCTTGTCTGGTCTGAATCTGTTTACTGATTTTTCTCTTTCAGAATCATATTCATGAAAAAACTACCGGCAGTTATTTCGAACGAAATTTTCACTATCTAAATTAACATGAACTATTCATGAAGTAATCTGTCACACTATGATTTTTATTTTTTGGAACACAACTTTCGCTCAAGATGTTGCACGTATCTTAGCTAGCAAACCTACGACCATAAGCTAACAATGATTTCAAAATTATAATTTGGTGAAATTTTTTTTTAGCAAATTATTATTTCCGTCATCAATTTTTCCTACATTGTTGAAAATAACATACGTCAGATGTCGCCCAATTAAGCTCTAACGTATCTAGCCTTGAGGTCTTTGACCCATGGCAGTCAAAGTGAGAAACATTGCCGTTAGCTAAGAGGTTAACATTGGTAGCTGTTTATCTTATATAAAATTTAGGCTTAAGCGAATAAAAATGCATTCAAGCATCTCACATTGATGCTGAATCAGAGCAAGCTTTTCCAAACTCGTGCGCCTCGTTAGCGGGAAGAGGGATTGTCGTCAGGCAAGTGCATGTTTCATTGACGCCTTCGTTACGGCCGCTCAGGAAATATGCTTACGAGCATTAATATTTTCTACGTTTTGACTGTGAGATATTGGGAGTGAAATACAAGTCTCAAAACTTTATTATGAGCGATGATTTTCCGTTCTTTTATCTTTGCGACTGAATGCTTGTTCGTGCGCTTTAACGTCAAATGTGACATGTTCAAGAATATTGAGCTTGAGAAATCTACTCTTCTAATGCACCAAATTCCCCTATCATTCCTGAGCTATATAAGCCTTCGATCAGAGATAATATATTCACTTTACGATTCTAAGCGATGCTTTTCTTTTGGACAAAAACTTCGTGAAATTATTTCGTTGTTGAGGCACTGAAAGCAAATAGAAAAAGTTTGTGTTTTCGGAGCTTTGTTGAAATCTAAACTCAAATTCAATGCAGAGCAATATGATTGTCATAAAATTATAGAAATCATCGAAGTCAATCACGACGACCTCACTTCCGCTGTCATTCATAATTACAATGTGCAGTTCACAAGTTTTACTACTCAGAAAAAGTTGAAAAATTCTCATTTCAAGCAAAGATGTTATCGATACATGCAGAGCAAGCTAAAAAATGAACAATACGATTGAAACATTTCAATTTTCAAAAGGAGTAAAAAAAATGTTTGTGTTGGTTTTCTTATTGAATTTCACACTTACGAATTGTGATTTGTACTCATATTCATTCCAAAACACATCAAACATTGAACTGAGATGTGACTGGAATGCTGACATGTTAGTAAGCATATCTTGAAAAATGAATTTTCACAGACTTCAAAAACATAATTTGAGATGGGGTTATACAGTACAATGGGTACAATAAACAAGCGATGCATATGGTTAAAAGTTCATGTCCATAGCTTATATGTCACACAATTTATCAGAAATGGATTATCAAATGAATTTTGAACGCTGAAAACACATTTGGTATCAAAATACACAGAGAGTAAACAATGCTATGATGGTGTTATAAATATCAAACGCACGTTTTAAAAAGTATCCAAGATATACGAAATGCAGTTAGGTTTTAGTGACATGACCTATCGTCGCTAGTCCAGCTTCATAACGTTTGGGTATTTACTAAAGATTTCTGCAAATATTTTTAGGTGTCTTGGTCCATTCTTCTTTACATATCCTTTTCATTCTGTTAGATTCCTGGATTCTCTTTATTTCTGCAGCCACAGTTTTAAATTCTCGCCACAGGTTTTCGATAAGATTTAGGTACGAGAAGTGGTATGTCCATGCAGTGGCTTTTATTATTTTCTTTCGCTGAAACTACGCTGCAGTGCCTTTGGCCATGTGCTTGTGGTCGTTGTACTACTGTTATGACCATCCTCTTGTTAAGCTCAAGTCGTCAACAGACTATACGAGACTATCGTTCAAAATCCTGGGATACATTCCCCCATCAATAAAATAGAGTTGGCCAGACCCTATTCAGAAGAGAGGCATCCTCATATACCAAGTTACTTCCACTAGACTTCGCTGTTTGTATTGTATTATTATAGAAACATGCGCCGAGTATTTCTGCCTCCAAACGTGCCTAACCCTATTCTGTCCAAATGGCGCCATTTTTGTCTCGTCAGACCATAGTACAGCTTCCCAATTTTGCAGGCCTCTTTGAATGTTCCTCGCCGAAAATGAAATAATTTTCGACTTGATTGGTTCCAACAATGATGTCTTTCTTGGTGTGTGGAAAATTAATCCCTCGTTCCTAAGAAATGTTCAAATTGTGATGCTGCTAACATTTAATTAACCCAACCACTTTCAAATCATTTTGAAGTTTAAATCTAGTCACTTGATTGTTTTTCTTTCGTTTTAGGGTTATACGTTGAACCACTCGGAATGAAATTTTTGAAATTTTGGAACGACGCCCTGAATGCGGTGTTCCTGCAGTGAAGTGATGCAAAGTGAATAGGCAAATCGTGTCACAAATATTTGAGAATGGTTGCTTTAGTGTAAATGAAATTTTTATATCCTAAACCACTTATTTATACCTGATCAATCAGTTGTCTGGTCTTTTTTTGGCAGTCTTTGCTGCAGTAGAATTAGAGCTTTGAATGAAGGCTTTCATCTCACACAGCTCTCAGTCACTGACTGAGGTCCGGAGTTGTACTTGAGAGAAGTATTTTTTGTAAGTTCGACAGCATTCCTGTCTCGTAAACTACACCGGATTGTTCAAAGGATGTTCATTATTGCTTTAAAGCTAATTTTGCCAGTTCGAAATTTTATGATGAGATAATCTAACGCTATATCATTGATTTACTATTTGTGTATCCTTTTACCGAATTTCTGTTCAGGATATAACAAATACAAGTTACTCAATTTATATTACTTTGCTTTATGGTAAAAAACATTTTGACCGTGGATCGGATACTGAGCACTATACGAGAGCTCAAACTTGGACTCCGCTCCTGTGCAAACGACATCTATCAGGCTCTAGTGCCCGAATTAAATCAGAATCTATGCTCACATCCAGAAACGTAAGGCTATCTTAAATTATCTGCTTAAGTTCCTATCAAAGAGCCCTCTAATTGTCAGATGTCCGATTCTTGCTCGATCCAAAAAAGAAAGGCCTCGATTCGACGACTACGACTCTGCAACCTGGAGATGAGTTGCAGACCTGGCAAAGAGGACCGCGAGATCAATGGCGAATGTGATGCGATGCAAATCTACTGTGATGCCCGCAGCTCATGCAGTGCCGTGCGTAAACGCTCCTCCCGTAATCCGATGACGGACAACCCGCAGAACAGCCCGCCGCTCCCGCTGCCGCGCATAATCTGCAGCCCTTGAGGCTTCATCGCCCAAATGAGACCTGGCTCAGCGCGAGGTATTTTGTGTTAGTGCCGCACTAGCGGTCATTTCTCATAGCTTACAAAGTTGTCATGCATGAGATGTAAATGAAATAACAGCTCGGGAACTGGAAACATGTGAAGGGAAGTATCGAGCCTAAGCTTCCACACAAAATTGAATTAAACGCTATAGTGTGATACATCGTCAGACCAGCAGGATCATTTTTCATATCAAAGGAATTCCGCGCATTGTAACTTTTCATGTTTCGGGAATAATATTTTTTTAAGCCCCGTAAAGAACTCAGCATCTCTTCTAACATCATGCACGTGTAGTATAGGAGGAGTAAAATTAATTACACCATTAACAAAACGAAAGCTGAAACAGTTTCTGTACTACGGGAAGAATTTATCAGAATGTAGAGCAGCAAAAGAAGGCACAACACTAACAGAGACGTCCAGCGCGAGCCAGTTTATCACGCTGTGCTTTACGGCCCCGCAGTGCACCAGAGCCCGAGCGAAATGGCTGCATGGACCGAGCAAACTTCTCACGGCCTGCGCGAAGTCTTCCTTACATTAATATTCACTGTCAGAAATGATACGAGCATGCTTTGAATTTTTGTTAAGCAGCCAACTTTGTTGATTTACATTGCTATCCTTTAACGAAACAGAAATTTGATAATACATATCTTTCGCAATAATCAAAAACTGTAGAAAAGGCTACAAAATAATCTGACGGTGAATAATTCTATATACTTAAAATTTATAGAACAAGTGGCCACTGCGTGAACCCGGCTGTGGGGGCAATGGGTAACTGTGTGAGTGGCGGGTAACTGTGTAAGTGGCGGGTAACTGTGTGAGTGGCGGGTAACTATGTAAGTGGCGGGTAACTATGTAAGTGGCGGGTAACTGTGTGAGTGGCGGGTAACTGTGTGAGTGGCGGGTAACTGTGTGAGTGGCGGGTAACTGTGTGAGTGATGGGTGACTGTGTGAGTGGCGGGTAACTGTGTGAGTGGCGGGTAACTATGTAAGTGGCGGGTAACTGTGTGAGTGGCGGGTAACTGTCTGAGTGTCAGATGACTGGGAGTTGCGGATAACTGTTTGAGTGGCGGGTGACTGTATCAGTGGCGGGTAACTGTGTGAGTGGCGGGTAACTGTGTGAGTGATGGGTGACTGTGTGAGTGGCGGGTAACTGTGTAAGTGGCGGGTAACTGTGTGAGTGATGGGTGACTGTGTGAGTGGCGGGTAACTGTGTGAGTGGTGGGTGACTGTGTGAGTGGCGGGTAAGTGTGTGAGTGGTGGGTAAGTGTGTGAGTGGCAAGTAACTGTGGGAGTGGCGGGTAACTGCGCGAGAGCATGTCGTGGGAGTGCCGGGTAACTGCGGGAGTACAATAGTACTCTCTCTAGTTAGTCACATAAACACGTCGCAATGTCCGTCGTACGAACGCGTCATCTCACGACCCTCACGTGAACTCGACCTGTTGCAGTCACACGAATAATTTGACCGCTCACTGTAACAAGTTTGCGAACATCGTTCTGCCGCAGTTGTATTGTCGCTACAGACCAGGAAATTCAATTTAGTAAAATACTGTAATTTTAAAGTTGTTGGTCATAATTTTACAAACATTAATTTGACGTAAAGTGATATTTTGACTCGAATACCAGTATGTAAATATTCGAAGGTCAACGAGAGAAGGGAGGAGATATTAAGGCGTTTTAAATAAACTCCGCAGATCGAGATAAATTCAACACAATTGCAACGTCCACCGAAGGTAAGGTGTTCATTTTAATACATTTACATATTCTGCTTAATATTAAAGAACAGGGCGAGTGGAGTGAGGAAATTCGTACGTTGCTGTTGGGAGGATCTCTGAATTTTTCCCAAGCGCTTAGAAAATCTTGCTCAATTTTTCTCTCATTTCGCATGCACGAAAGTGCTCCTTGCATCGCTAATTTCTCACTTACAATTCTGCCCTCGGGTCGAGATTGCTACTCCGTAATTTTATTCATGGCAGGCTGAACTAAAATGGCTATTAATTAATGCTAGATTTCGATACAACCTCCCTGAATTGTGGTGAAGTTGTCCGTAATATGTTAGTGAAACGTAGAGAATATTGTACCATCGTTTATGTCTTTTTTCGATAAGTAAAAATGAAAATCGGTTTACTTTCACACCTTACTGACAGGAGAAGTTCATGAAAGACACTGTTCTCGGTGTGCATGCACATATCCCTTGCTGCACTAATGACCTCATTTGTAAAAACGTCTCCCTTTACAAAAACCACGCGGCGTAATGAAGCCTCACCGCGCATGCCGGTATCGTCCAACTCAATCAACGTAATGCGCGCAGGCGCAGACGAGTTTCTTTGTTTTTACGCAAGCGTTTGAGCCACAGGTCCCTGCGAGAGCGCCGCTACTGTTACTGTTAATACATCGAGGCGGTGGTGCAGACGCGTCTCAGCCTGATTAACTAGAACATTCATGGGCACAGGCGTAATTGTTTCAGCCTGGCAATGCCTCTCTTTAGATGAGCAGAACACAGACTTTCATGAAATTACCTCGGCCGCCTTACACGAACTTGTGCTTAGGAAATGCTCCGATATTCCCATCTTGGAAATAATTAAATTTTCAAGCAGTTCTCCCTTTTCTTGTGCCAATATTTTCGAGGGAATTTATGTGAGATCTGACGTGATGAAAGTCTAAACTAGTTCGACGTAGCAAACGTCACGGACTGTGGGATATTCACCTTACGTTCTAAATTTTTCTATTTGCGTCGAAGATGTGAACTGCGTGCTTCATTTTGCCGTCTTTCATGAGAAGAGTTGTAGGCCTTTGGATACTAATTCATTTCCAATCATTTTTAATGCTGCTGTCTTTCAACAAATGATTTTGAAAGAGCAAGTTCAGCAAAAATCCTTTTAATTAGCACGATTGTGTTAATTCCCTCTGCCGTAAGGCTATTAAAAATGAATGTTTATTAAAGGTGAGTGCATTTCTGTAACTGAACCGGAAATTAATGTCAGCTTAGTGAAAGTGAACTTACGAGCATTTGTTTAAAGTGTCTCCTTTTGCACCGATATATTTATTAAAAATTATGTGTGATCTCGATCAGTATATATAAATTACCTTGTTTAAAAACGTCCTTACATTTATTCGCTTGCCACGGATCATTGGAACCTAGTATTCGTTGAGGTAACTTAGAGCTATGAAAGAGAAAATGCTACGGATGAAAGACTATTAGAAACGTCCTTAGTTCAGCTAGCATATTCGGTCTGAGAACAGTCTGCGAAACTACCGCTAGAATCACAATTTAAAAAAGTGCACATGGCTAGGCAATATAAATTAATCTAGAGAATTTCATGTTACTTCAGAAAATATGCACAACGAATGTAGCGTGTTGAACATATAGCAGCTTTATGCGCCAAATGGAATAGGATTGAATAGGATAAAATATGACACAGAAATAGAATAAATAGAATACGGCTCATTCTCGTGTTGCTACCCCAATAATTAAGTTCCGTGCCGCCAGACACCTATCACGCACAGGCACCAGAGAAAAACGGAAGATAATAAATTATAAGTATCACATTTACAGTCAACAATTCCCTCACAACATCAGTACATTCGTTTCAACAAAGCAGTTTCGCAAAAACGAGGTTCTATGATTTGACAGTTTTTCTCCATACCAGTTTTATTGAAGCCATTACACTATTTGTCTACACTCAATGGTGACGCTATTTTTCAATGAGGTACTATCAATGGTATCGTAAATGCACTTCTTCTTCATCGGTACATTTTTCAGCTTATAACTTAACTCGCTACATGTTGGTATCAAACTCAAGTGATATTTATATAGGTTAGGCGAAAAAAGTTTCACCAACTTCGGCTTGTTGATTAGTCGAAAACGATCATCGTAGGGAGATAGGCTTAGTCCAGGTACCTCCTTGGCTTAGTTACATTTCTTGAGATATATCTTCTTTTGTTACCAAAACTAAACTTTTTATCGTTGACTATTCAATTCAAGCACACTGATTGTCTGAGCTCGCTGGTGTTCGTTTCTTTCTGACTAGCGCAAGATTAAGTTTCCTGAATTCATTCGGAAAGAAAACACGGCGTAAGGTCGGGTGGCTCCTATGTTTAGGCTGCGTCAAAACGCCTTCTATAGGACTTGAAAGATATCAGTCACCGAAATCACAATAAATGTCAACATTTTTAAAAAGAATCTTGAGTTAATTAGGAAAGTAACGAGGAAAATAAGAGAACGATATCATAAATGTCTCGAGAACAATGACGGTTACCGTAACTAATGAAATTGAAGTAAAAGGGCTTCAACGGAATTTCCTAACTGAAATATTTTTGGTAATAACCACTGAGCATTGTTTCAATTTATTATCTTTGAAAATGAGCCAGATTTGTTCGTCTTTTCAGATCCGACGAGTGGTTATTGCTCGACAGAAAAATTTTAGAGTCGGTATCATAAAACAAAATTTGGCGACAAAAAACTAACCTATCTCCTTACGATGAATGGTTTTTGAGTAATCAGTAAACTAAATTGGGTAGCCTTTTTCAGCCTTTCCTGTACATACTACTACAGAGAAATATAAATAACCGAGCGCAATGGCTTTTAGGTTTATAATTTCTGCACACTATGGTAGTCGACAAAGTTCCTGTTTTTAGTATTTTATTTACACGATGAATTTAAAAAATGCTCAACATTTGAATTAGGCAAAATTACTGGCTCGCTTAAAACCAATTTAACACGGAAAATATAGCATGGATAACCGTTGCAAAGAATTGATGCATGCAGTGTTCTTGTAAGGAATCATTTTTGAGTGTCGTCTTGCACGGACACACCCAGTGATACAGACGACACTGTTTCGAGCATGGTAGATGCTTACGAGCCCCGTAAGGAGAATGCGCTTCATAGAGAGCTGTTCATTTTTTATAAATATGAACCGAGTATATACGTGAGCGCTAGATAAACTCGTCTTGAAAACAAAACAATTGTTAACGTTCTTGGCGCTTTTTTTCCTGTCGAAATCGTTTCAACATTACTGGTATGTTATGTTCCTGCATTTTGAGCCTGAATGACTATGAATTTACTCTCAGACTTCATTCTTACACTCAATAATTATGAGTTAATTTTTATTTAATGAATAATTTATAAATTTAAATATACTCATCCGTCTGATAAAAACATAATTTTTTTACATTTAATGTGAGAATTTAAAAGAAAATTGTAAATTACGTAGCTCAGAGAAGTTTTTCAAATATTTCACAGTATTTTACAATTTCATTGTTTCTTAACGAGTCTTGATGGATTTAAGGAGCATTGTCAGTTGAACGATAAACCAGTTTTTATCGTTTAAATTTTAATCGCTTTTTCATAGCTTTTCTAAATTGTGATGAACAACAACAGACAACAGATTACATCGGAATAGTAGACTCATTTATTGTAGGATTAAAAAGTTATGAAAACTGCATATTTTCAGTTTGACCGGTAGAAAAAGACGCACAAATCTCGTCAATTATTCCCGGTTATTAAAATTAAGACAAAACTGTTCAAAGGCTACCTATTTAAGAAGATGACCATGATCTATGCAAATAATCCAGCGAAAAATTATAGCTCGAAAATGGAAAAAGCTGGTTGTACACAACAGATTTACTGCACCATATCACTCACTGACTTGTGGCGTGGCTTTGAGCACGTGGCAAGTCTAAACTAGCACTATAGACTATTAACGGTGAGCATTGTCATTTATTCAACGAAAAAATGCGCAGATGCAAAGAAAGTTAGGTTCGCCTTGTGTACGAGTTAGACTCGCTAAATTCTTCGTAACTTCAATGTCCTGGGGAAGAAGCGCCTGACTGAAGACGATAGCCACAAAAAATTTAATCGAGTGCACTTTCGTCAACGGCTCGACGAGACTCAAAAATTTGAGCTCAACTGAGCTTTCAACTTGGCCGCATTCCCTTAGTTACATTGTGCTGGTTTTGTTTTAACCCTCACTGACGGTGATACTCGATCGTTCCCATCAAACAGTTTTTTAAGAGACTTAAGAGACGTTCAAATACAACTGAAAGTGAAAGTTTTATGTCGTTCAATTCAAACTTTGTGTTAGTGAAATATTCTTGTACTCGAACAAACCGAAATTCCACCAAAACTTCAAGATTACTGATAATTCGACGGTATAATTAGACACGATTTGGAATTAAGCCAACAAACACGTCCCTCTATCTTCTACGCACACACTTCCTCCCCAACTCACACACCTTCTCAAATCTACACACACATCCTCCCCCTCCACACACAGTGCCCTCCCGTCTCTTTGTCTCGAGAGACACCTCACCTCGACAGCAGCATCTCCCCGGCCTCTCACACGAGACGTGTCTCTGCCAAACTTATTCTGTCTCTAGTGAAGTTACTCTACCTAAAATACTGCAAAAGTGTCACATTCTTTTCGTTATTCGGTCGTCGCCTGTGGGTCGTACAAGCTCGGTTTGAGGGCACATTTTAGTGCGAACTGTATTTATTTGCGAGAGCATAATTATTTCGGAGAATTATAATTCGATAAGTATTAGTTAAACAGAACGCGAATGAAGTTACTCCTAAATTTTCTGTGTGTTTTGTTGCTTTCAACCATAGAATTCATTGTCTATTTTATGTATCTTTAATGAAATTTCTATTTATGTCTTTCTCAAATACACTCTCATAATTTGACTAGCAAAATTCAATCTTATCTCAAAGGCTTCATACAGAAGTTGTCACTATACAACTTTGGTTCCTACATGTTTTAAATATTTTAACGGATGATATACAATTTAAATACCCTAGGAAAAACGAATACCTAGAGTTGTTTTTAGTTTCCATTTAATGAAGATGTATAACACGCATTGCCAGTGTAACATCTCACGTACGAGTAAATAGGCGTTTATAATTTATATCAACTACGCAAAATGGCTAAATCCATTAAGATCACTTTCCTAACAGAAAGCGATTTACCAGAGCCTTTGTTATGAACAAGGTTAATTTTTTAGAGCCAAAAATACGCAGATTTTTAGGTTTTACTAAAGAAATTGTCGAGTCGAATAGGAACTGTTTCAGGAAAATCGAAGTTGGCTCTAGTGTCATTTTGTACGCTCAGATTGATGCGCGATCAACTTTGCGATTTCACAAGCTGTCAGTAATTAATGCTTAGATTTGAGTTTATACACTAATACTTGATACATATAATCAAGAATAAAGGTACTTGAATGTTGCAGAACAGTTTATATAGTTATTTCATGTTGAATATGTTAGGGTACTGAAAAATTATTCATCATTATTTAAAAGCGTCATAGTTATCCTCATTCATCAATTTTTAGCTCACCCCTGTGGAAAAAATTTTATGGCCCAGCAACGTAACGCTTCTCCTTGATGCATCGTTTGACATATCAGCACAAACGTTCACACGTCCGAAGTTGTTTTAGTGGCTTCTCTTCATATAACTTGAAAATAACTCTAGCAGAGCACCAATGATGTTCCAGGACAGTCATAATTTGTTTTTTTAGCCGCCTGAGGTCAGAACGGAGGCCTGGGAATCTCGATTCTTATCTAGAACTCCAGACCAGCTGAAGTGTGCGGCGTCCCGCGCTCCTAAAGGTGCCACGCAAGACTCGATAGCTCCGAAGAGCAGGGATCAGCTCTGCAACTTTGACATTTAGAACATAAAGTTAAGCCCATATCCAACTTTCTCTGGACGATAAATCCGTTCTCTAATCCTATCTGTTTTGGTGAATTTAAAGCGCTTTTAAACCGTTTTTTACGATACAATCAGTTTTAAGTATTGACTCGGTATCAACGTCCCAGATTGGTAACAATAATTAATTCTCGGTCACTATCAGAAGGACAGGTGGAATTTAAAATAAGAACGAATCAGTGTTTTTTCATATTCGTCAATTAAAAAGTATTTTCCTCTAGATTTGTAGTTAGCTACCAAATGAAGGCTTTCAGTAAACATTAAATGATTCTCCTATCTTGACATGTCTTCCGTGATTTTTGCCAACGAGAGCCGTTCTTATCAAGGCTCTTTAATATCTGAAGTTTCTAATTTCCCAAGCCAATTTTGATCAGTTCTTGCTGGTAGCAGGGCTCCTCTTTCCCTGGTGCTACCGGACAATTGTTCTTGCATTTTTCCATTACAGCAAAAATATTGCACCACGTTAATATCTGAAGTTTCTAATTTCCCAAGCCACTTTTGATCAGTTCTTGCTGGTAGCAGGGCTCCTCTTTCCCTGGTGTTACCGGACAATTGTCCCTGCATTTGTCTATCACTGCAAAAATATAGCACCACGTGTCGTAAATCTGCTCGTCCATCCTCACACTGGAGAGAAAAAAACTGTTGAGATCTGCCGTACATTGAGGCAGAAATTAATCTCTTCCAAGAATGGTGGAAATAGTTTAGTCTCATGTATTTCAAATCGAAACCTTGTACCTTTTACTAGTGAATTCCCTTCTTCCTCTTGCAAAGATAGAAGAACGTAAAACGTTCACCACGATAAATTCCTCTCCTTCATCGATGAAAAAATTCTTTACTCTCGCAATAATGAAGAAGGAAGCGAATTTTCTATACAATTCAGGACGGAGTTTTTACCCCATTTCTTATCCGACGACGAACATCGCGACCACCTGACGTGCTGGGCAAGAAGCAGCTGAGTGCAGCGCCGTGCATGACGGCACCGCTGGCAAGCATCCGGCACAACTGACGCAGGCCATAAGAATTACATGAGGATCAGTGCCTGGTGCTCGTCAGTTGCGTTCCCGTGCGCGACAGGACTCGGCTATTCACTGTAACCTGACAGACTCGCTTTTTTCAACACAATCCCTTTTTGTTGTGTGTGTTTTTTGGCGCAGGCGGCGGCAGCAGCTGTTGGAAATGGCGGCGTGGTAACAGCTCAACATTTAGCTACTAATGTTGTTTTTCAGCGGAAGCGAGCGAGCTAATTTCGTGGGTCTGGACGGAGAAAAAATCGAAAAAGACTACTGCATGAGGCGTCACCTTAATGATGCAAAGACCAATATACAAGGAAAAGAACTTTCGAATCTTCAGACCATAAAAATAGTTGCAAGTTTAGCATTTTTACTAGAGAATTTTCCAACACACTATTTTATGATTGATAGATCATTTTAAATTTTGCCCGATTTTTTATTAAACCATATAATCTTACTCTAATTCTCTCACTTTGTTACAGAAATTCGATTTTCAAAATAATCTAAATAATGCAGTTGTAGTCATAGTCTAATGTTTATTTTTTAATACTATAGCTCAAATGAGTTCTTAGTAAAGGCATTTCAAACTTTAGTATTCTATCATTCACTTAACGTCATGAAATTAATAGGAATATTATTTAAAAATTTGGCCATTGAAATTAGTTTTATTGAACCTCCTCCGTTTGTCAGGTGGTCATACAGGCTTCAGTTTTCGGGTCTGTCTATAGGATGATACTAGCGATTCAGCCCTCATGGATGCTCTAAATAAACTTTCGCATACCCGCCACGAATTGTTAATATTCTGTCATTATATGAAAGCAAAACTGAGCAACTTGTGACGTTAATTTTAAAGCCCAATATTGTAAACACTATATAATGAAACGCCAGGTGTCTCCATAAATTTCTAAATATATTTTTGTGTATGATTTCTCCTATGTTATTACAATGAGAATTTGCTTACCTTGTTGGTATACAAATGATGTTAAAACCTGGCATCCGCTCACTTTTGTTTAAAAATAAAAAATATTGCGTGAAAATTGAATCTAATGTTAAGAAAATGCAGCTTATCGCGATGAAAAAGGTATTACAATTTTTTCCAAAACTCCTTGGCCAATAATTAATTAAATAATAATACACAGTTGTTGCTTGCTTCGTTGATGCGCGTGTCTGTGACGTTCTTAAGGATGCTTAGTGACCGTATTTGAGATAAGAATTTCCCCATTGCACAAGAGCAAGAATATTTTGTTCCTGGGCACTATTAGGATGGATATATTCGTTTGTCATCCCTATCTTGAGACGTATATAAGGAAACTATCAAATCCCCTCATTTTGGACGGGTCGTGTACACTAGTTGATAACAACTACAGTTTAAGTAGTAAATGGAATCGTAGATCTACTTGAGTATATAAATGTAAAACTCCAAAAATTGTGACACTTTACTACTGCTCAATTGTATATATATTTCAGAACATTTTTACCAACAAAACCAAAGCGTTATGCTCAAATTTTCGCATTTACTTCACGTCTCGAATTGTCTCAGTGAAAAAAGAATCCTCAAATCACCAATATATTCGTCCCCACGCTATGACGAAGCCTCGTTAAACCATCAAAGAATTGTTTCCTGAAATTATTATTTTCAGAACACAGAAACAATTGATCGAGGCGTCTGAACAAACAGCGGCAGGTGCTCGCAGGAGCAGGACAATAGCGGGACCGTGACTGCGCCGCTCTCTGCTGCGCTGATGAACGCCACAAAATTTCGGGTCAGGCTTTACAAGGACACTGCCGTGTCTGCTGTCGAATCTACTCTAACCAGCGCCACGGCTTGGGTTACTCAAACCCAGGTCTTCTGGTTAAAAAAAAATACGCACGGCAAAGCTGAACGTTTCTGAAATTGAGCTCGTTTTGCTGGATTTCTATCGAGTCGATCTCCAACAGACGACCGGCAGGGCATTTGAGTTTTTTGCAAAGGTTTAGAAAGTGCACAGTTTTTTAATACTTTTTCCGTTGATAGGAACGTTCATTATTCAGTCCAATATTTGAAAGACACTGCTGTAACAAATTATATTTAAATAAATATATTATGTTTAGCGGTTAAGACCAATGACGTAAACTAACTCGTCCTTTTGTTTTCACTAATTTATAATTTATAGCCTGTGATCGATCAGACGTTTAACTATCTATTTGCTTGATTTCTTTTCGTACTAATCTCATTCGCAGATGATCGTTTCATGGTCTCATTTGTTACATTTAACATTGCTATCTTTAAGTGCTACGCTCAAGTCAAGCACATGACTCCAATTTCTGGTCTCCAATAGAAGTTCGTAAAATGAAGAGTTAAATGCTAATTCAGCACGTATTACTGCTACGAAATTGCTCCACTTCCCATTATATTCTTATCTCACTCGGTATACCCCATTGCGCTTTAGAGGGAAATCTCCATCGACCATCGGCTGCGCCCAAGCGAACCATCTCCAATTACTCCCAAAGAGCCCACGTTCGGCGTTTATTGTTGTGCTATCAGTGACATGTAAATCTACTCTTATATGCCTGATAGAGTTTAAACAATGACTTAGAAGACTGAAGCAGAGACACGATGTTGCCATTTGAGCAGTCGACCCATAGAAGTGCTCAGTGCAATTCTCGCACGACTGCGGTCTGCCTGGAACATCACAAGATCATCGTACATTCAAGAGTGAAAGGCTAGAAACGACTTGATAGATTATGTTGTTCGTTGGATAACGTCGTGATAGGCGAATCAATAATGAATGTTACTAAAAAACGATTCTCAGCAACTGCTAGCAACATGTAGTCGCGTTTGTGACGTATACACAGATGGAAAAGTGGAAGACCAAAGAGCGCTCGCGGCTGGTGAATTTGGAGAAAAATCCGGTAGAAGACTATGAAATAGGAATGGACACTCCCACTGCCTCTCACCGAATGGAGTTGGGAGCTTGACTGAAATTGAGACCTACCTCTTCACGAAATTGACGCCAACACTAACTCGTCATTTTATGTACCATAACTAATTTGTAATGGATAGCGACAGGCTACTCTTGCTGCAAGCGCCCTATTCCCGACAGCCTGTAATGAATGAGAATATTTACGGTGCTATTTCCTATGTAAGATGTAACAAACTCATTATAATCTGAAGAAACATTAATCACAGTCGCTTTTTCGGGATCCGGCTAATGATGAATGGCTATCCGCTGTGAAGGCCGGCGATCATCGCAGCATCGTCGGCGATCATCGACTCGTGCCTTCAGCTGGAGCCTCCCTGGGCGTCGATAGCAGGGCAATAAGTGCGGGATGAGCTTCATTCAGTGAAGGATATTGATCATGCAAACCTAGGCGTGAAATTAACGGTATATAATGCACTTTGTGAACAAGAAATCGGAGCACTTTACACCACATTCTGCTTCAGTGTGCGTTAGAGGATATTGCGTTGAACACGTCCTTTCCTGAAACGCGATGAAGAAAAATGTAAAAACGTAAGTTCATTTTTCAATGTGAAAATTAAGTTTAAGTGATTCAATCATTACTGCTTGTTTCTTTTGGCTTTTTCATTTTTGATTTAATTTAAAGCAACTGAAGTAAATGTTTGTTGACTTTGGGAGCAGAAAGAAACTGTCTTTTCAATTGCCATCAAACAAATATAAATGTGAAGTTCAAAGGTATTTTCACATTTTATGCTGGAAAGGATAACAACACAACTTCATTAACAAGATTAAATTCTTGGCCAGTTGCAGTTTCATCAGTTTTGAAAACTTTTTATCTGATTAAAAAACCTTAAAAAATCTTTATAGCCTATTTTCTATAATCTTCGTAGCATCAAATTTTCTTATAGTAAAATTTTTTACAATTTTATTCTTTGAACTTTAAATTCCTTTCAGCGACAACAAAGTTTCCTAAACATCGGGTCAAAGGAGCGATCATTGGTCTCAGAACTGCTCGGTAAGGCGCCAAAGATCCTTCGCTGTCGGTGAAGTGTTGCGAATTAAATTTTCACAATTCTTTTCGATGAAACTGTTTACTGGCTGTGAATACCACACTGTGTAGAACAAATGCATCACCGCAAAATCAACCATTCATAACAAAAGTGCGAGGAGAAAGTACGAAAAATACTATTCTTAGAAAAATTTGTTAGAAAGCTGGCTAAAAATTTTGGTATGTTTCCATAATGCCGATGAAAAAGATTGGCTGGATATTGAAGTACTTCGAATGCAAAACCTCTACATTACTGAGAAGTTTTCAAGGAGAATCGGTTAACGACGGAGCTCGGCAAAACTTGTTTCCAAATAAGTTTGCATCATACGTTCCTCGACTGAATGCTCACCCTGTGGCAGAAATACCACAATGAAGGTCCGCTGAATCGGGATGCGACATCGAAGGATGATGCGTCTTTGTATACTCGTCTCGTACTTTTTACGTATATTCGAAGCGCGATGCACTCGATCGGGGATGTAACCATTTAGGAAGGAGCATAGACTTGTCCAACAGAAATATTTCCAGGAAGGCGGAGATATGATGCAGGGTGAAAAAAAATTCTGCGTCCCGATCATGAAAAAAGAAGACAGTCATTAGCTGACCAACATGTCTAAGAACTTTTTCACCTGGAAGTTTTCACTACGCTAAAAATACTCTGAAAAATCTATTGCTTCGTTATCAACTTGAGGGAAGTTATTGAAACAAGCTAGGGTGCTCATTAATTGAGCGACATCAGTGTATAGGGTTATGACCATTGCTCCATAACTTCAAGGTTCGTTGTCCAATCTTATTCATGGATCCTCGAATAGAAACAGAGCATACTACATAGAATGATAACAAGGCTTGATTTTTCACGAGTGATTGACGATAAATAAATGATTGGTTCATTAAAATACTGTCACCTTTCTTTAGCTGTAAAATTCCTCCCTAAATAAAGGCTTTGGTCAATTTTTCGCTCCATTGCCGAACGAGAATACGGGCTCAGTCACATCATGTTGATCTTTGTCGCTTGCCATATGTTCAAGTGAGGGTGAAATGCTGAGAAAACTAAGCGAATGTTAAATTCATGCTAATCAGAATATTCCAAAGAACTCGACGAACATGAGAGCCCCAGCGGATGCTTCCCTGGACCCATATTCATATCTGAGCAGTGTCGCCGTCACACCTTAGGATCTGATGCAGACCTGTTTGAAATCGTTTGATTCCCAACAAAAGTCTAGGGATTTTCCAGGATTTCATGTGTAGCAGAAGTGACCTTTATGAAGAGAGACACTTGCGAGATAACGCGCAACATATTAATGTTAAAGCCTTGTGCGTGCTATCTTTCCTTTCATGATTATCTGAGAAAAACTCCTTAACTCTTCACCAGCCTAATTCAACTGGAAGCTTCCCTGTAAGTCACAAGAACGTTACAGTGATAAAATTCCAAAGGAAAAATTTTTCAATTACGTCAGGCCTTGTGATAAGTAATGATATTGGTGGTTGTTTTTGCATAATCCGACACGTCGGTGACATGTTTGTCATGTATCTGTGATATGCGGAAGAGATGGAAACTCCTCTCTAGATTCATGTGGCTTTGGTCCTTGTAGTCTTCACACTAAGGATGCTTTTGCCCCAAAGTTGGGAAAAATGAACCGGTGACAACCAGCCGAAAAAGAAAGGCATCGTCTTGGAGAGCTGGAGAAAGGTTGTTTCAAGATACTGCGCTGATTAGCATGGAAGAACCGACTGGTGCTTGAGTAAATGCTTTACTGTTATTGACAATTTAAATTTTATTGCCGTTCTATTCTCATGGAGATAAGCGTGGTGATATGTGGTGGGTTAAATAGTTCATTATCTCGCTTTTCATTGTCAGGCCAAACAGCGGCCTGATAGCACCGGACCCCGAGTGTAGGGAATGGAGCTCCGCAGAGTTGACTGACCATCGCAGTCGCTGCTCAGACCTACGCTCGGGCACGAACATTTGTCTCCTGATAAATTTGAGAGCTGCGACTCGGGGATTTCATTTGACGCTTCAGTTTTCAAAATTTATGAATCTCATGTTCCACAAGAATTGCTTCGTTTGAAGATCTGTGAAATTTTTGAAAGAGTATTTATTAACTACGATAAAAAACTTCTGTCTCAGTCTAAGATGGAACTTGCCAACAGTCAGCGGAATTTCGTTGCGCAGATTGCGTCCAAAATGTAGAATTTGCTTTTAGTATTTACAATAATTAACATTTTTTCATGAATAACATAGAATTATTACATAACATGGTGACTCAGATTGCGTTAGTGAATGACATTCAGAGATAGTGAAACCATCCTGTAGTGTTCACCAATGTACAAAGAAACAATAAAGGAAACGTTCTTTTTAACAGGACGTTTATACCAGCGACACCGAAATTAATCTTAACGTTTAGATAAATTAATAATCAAATATTGAATGTACCACGTCGTATTCACAAAACTAAAACTAAAACTATTTGTGTGTTATTAGATTAGATTAATTTAAGTTAAAGTTTGAATTAAAATTGTGAACCAGCGTAAGCAATCTGACGCTGGATCTGGAATTCCAGCGCGCGGTGCACAAGGAGCGCCGGTGCACCGCGCTGGCTGCTCGACGTCGGTACTGCGATTTATGGAGCACTCAAACTCAATGCTAATTTGTTGCCTGTGCTTAATCAAGTATTAGTGTCAATAGAACTCGTAATTTCTTGAGCATAGCTTTGGTTTTGGTCGTGTTTTTTATGAAGCACGTGGAACTCATTTTGCTACCCAGCTGTGAGTTTCGTATGCATCCAAGTTTAATCCTTATCTCTCCTTGCATGCTAAAAGAATTTAAATGAATTTTAGGAGTTAGTAAAATAAATAATGCTAAGAGACATCAGAGAACTAATTTCTTCAAGTTACGCCAACTTTTAAATCCAAATGGAAATTGAGAGAGAATAATTTCCCTTTCAAATAAATTCATCCTCTCGAGCATTCCAATGTTAAAATGAGACAGAAATTTGTTTTCTTAAATTTTCCGACATTCTAAATGAAACCTATTTAAAAGGACTGATATGTAATTGGTCAAAAGAAATTTATTCTTACAAAATCAGAAGTTAAACAACTCAAATAATCAGTTCTCATTCGATGTTTGCGGTCGGAGAGGTGAAGTTGTGTTCCAGTCTATCTTTTTCGCTGGTGCATCTATGGTTTTATTCGCCCTGCCCAGAGGCTGTGCGGCTGTAGCAGTGTACCTAGAATCACGTGTAGATGCTCCGGCGAAAAAGTTAAACTGGGATGTGAGCTTGAAACAACATGCAATGCAAATGATTGAACATAAGTCATAAAGTTATTTTTACAAAATTCTCCATTACGGCAATTAACGACGATAGGCTTCCAACAAGTAAAGGTTGAACGCACTCGAGTGTAAAACGTGCCGCTATGCGCTAAGTCGGTCCGAGCTATCCATGATGAAGCACGATTATCTCTGCGCGTGATTACAAAGTGGTAAAATTGAAAAAATTACTTTATTTTCAAAGCGGGTTTTTCATGAGTTCAGTGGGTGCATTGCTGATTATATGAACGGAAGGAAACCAATCATTATTATCAATGAACGACGGCTCTTTTCACAGCAAATTACTTTCATGCTTGTTGCTTATTGCCGCGGCTCCGAGAACTTAATCCGTCTTAATTATACCTGATCACAGTTGGTCATGAATTTTACGGTAAATTTTAGTTATGAAATAGCTGATTAAACTTGGTCATAATGATAGCTGTTTGAACATGGTTTTAAAGATTGCTGACCAACTTTGGTCATAAAATTGCTGGTCAAGTTTGGTCATGATAATAGCCGATTAAAGTTGATCATGACGATTACTGGCCACACTTATTCATGATGATTGGCGACCTCATAATTATGGAAGCGCCTCATAAAGCTCGGCAGCGCCCTAATGAAGACGCCGTCCGCCGCCGCCTGCGACCGCCGCCAAAAAAAACGCACTTCGGAAATGATGGATCGAACCGAAGGCCGGGCAGCGGTGCATGAACTCGGGATTTGCTGATGTCTTCAGGGAACTTGCTTCTGACCGTTCGTTTCGTTCGTCTGTCGTCTCGTTGCACTCCCTGGTTCTAATGAAAACTTATCACCCTTATTCATGGTCATAGCTCACTAAAATTAGCTCATGATGATTGTTCATCTTGCCCTTTTTGTGAAGTTACGTCGGTTTGCCTGGCTTGTCCAGATGCTGATTGAAAGTAAATCATATCATAGTGTGTTACTTAGGTACAGGTTTACTTATGCAAAATTGCACTTTGGTATATGTATACTGGTATTCTCTTGAGAAGGTTGATAGCCCGCCGCAAATCCGGTGTTTTCTTCATTTTTAAGCTAGCCGGACCGTACTTCACGGAGGGCAGAGCAGCCAATAATGCGTAAATCATCACGGAGTAAAATTGTAGAAAACTTCGAAAACAGAAAGGCATCGAGCGAGAATGTGTGCGGGCATCGAGGCATGACGACAAGCGCGCAGTGCCGCCGCAGCCCGGCGGGCTCTCAGAGCCCCGCGCTCACCGAAATTTGGTGAGAAAAAAAAATTATGAACCTGAATTCAAGGAGAGCTGCAATTAAGAGGGAATGTTTATTCTTCTAGAAAGTTTAGATTTTTAAAATAATTATTTAGTTTTTCATTTATAATTCCTAAATACTTAGTGTTCTATTCTGTCCTTGCGCTACCTGCCAGACCTACCAAATACCTTCTAAGTTGTTGTTTGATTGAATGCTGTAAATTTACTGGGAAACGTTTTTAAATATCATCTAATTCTTTTCTAATAATTAACTCAAAAGTTTTCTAACGATTAACTTTTCCAGAAAAAAAATATTTTAACAAACTTTTTTGATGAAGAATTCCCTCGATTAATTAAAGCTTGACTCCCCTGTTTTCTTACATTAATGCAGTAAACTTATTAACTCTTTCAAATTTTAAAGTTTACGTTTAAATTGAGGTCACTTACTTCCAGATCCTGAGACGGGCGCAACATTTGTGTCGTCACGCGTACAAATATTTCATGACATGCGCATATCTTGACGAAGTTGGACGCTGTTCATGATGACAAATTTCCGGACTGAAGTTTAAATGTCAAGAAGTCTTTATACTGGGTGTCTCACAAAAATTTATCCTATGTCTTTTTTCTGGTTTCTCCGTTTCAGAGAAGTTTTGAGCCTTTTTGTATCATTCTATAAGAAAGCTCGTTTTATGTTTGGTAGAGTTATTGGAGAATAATGAATAGAAAAGCGTGCTCAGATGCAATTGTGTAGTGTTAGATAAGTGTTTTTTGATAATTTTTTAAAATACTTCGTAAATGTATAATTCGATTTACATTTTTCAATAAAAGACCCAGTGCATCAATAAAACAGTTCCATGTTGTGCATATTTACAACTCTAGTATCTTGCTACAAAACCACTGTTTCATACAAGACATACATTAGCTCGCTCCGTGATAGCGTTTTAGCACTAGAACCAGTCGCATAATCTTAACCTGAGCTTTAAAATATCAAATGAGGGAAAACAAGTATCAAATGTGTAAATTAACTGATGGAAATGCCTACACTCATGATTAAAATAAATGAGAAGATAAATCATTCATGCCAAGTCTCCACAAACTGAATGAAATTCCAAACGGTCAAAGAACACAGCACAGAAATATAGCGAAGAAATGAGGCGTCTAGCACCAAGATGGTGAAGCATGCAAGCGATGTGGCCAGAAGGGCGTGCGTACGAGTGCAGTATGTGCGTACGACAGGCGTTATTAACGCGTTCGTTACGTTGCTCGAATTTAAGCGATTTCGTAAAGAAAACATTCGAGATGAGGAGATGTTTTGGAACATTTAAGAACAGACTGTACTGATGCTTTGATGCTTGATGTAGGTATTTCACGTATTTTTCGTCCGAGTCATTACTGCGTATCCTTTCGGGACAATTGTACGTAGGCCTGGCGTATTTCATTTCTTGTACCGGTAACACCTCTTGGTTTTGCGGTAACCCCAAGAAACGAAGTTCGTGCAGCAAAATATAAATTGAAGAAGGAAATAATTGACACCGAAGAAAAAACAGCATTGAACCGAAAAAAGGAGAAATACGTAACTGAAATTATTCTCTTTCAACAAAAGAAAGGCCAACCTAATCTTGAGCTCAGGACCTCGCTCCACCCCACCCCTGTTCCCTGTTGAGGTAGAATGCATGTATTAGCTAGGTAAAGTGAAAAAGTCGAATGTGGGAAATTAGTGCGCTCGGAAACTACCATTTTTCGACGTTTTCCTTGAGGTTTCGGTTGGTTTTGCATGAGATCGATGTACGCCAAGCTCTCTCACGCCGAGGGAACTATTCATTATAACTGTGATGCTCAATAAATAGATTTTAATTGGTACCTTATTGAATAGAGAGTCCAAAGTCAACAGTAACTGGGCTAACTTTCATTCAGAAGTACTTAGAGATTAGCGCTTGTTCCTACCTACGGAACCTTCGTCCACATATACGACCTATCCCCGAGTCACTATTACAACAATTTCTTAGATGGGGAAATTTATACGTAGAATCACGATGCATAGGAAATCTGCATGGCACATGCATAAGTTCGAGACACGGTGCATTGCGCCGAATATTTTTTTTTAAATCGCCAGACAAAGAAAAAGTTCAACTTCGAAGTAGGCGTCTGCAAATACTGAATTTTACAGGATTTACGAGAAATTTGCGTCATGTTAACTCAATATCACGCAACATAAGTTTTTTTAAGTTCACAGTCGTTACGCAAATTGAAAATTACTATAGTTAGAATAGGATGCGTCAGTACAAGTTCGGTAAGTTTGCGAGAGTTAAAGATCGGTTAGAATGAATAAAGGATAGGTAAGTTAGGACCTGTTATTACAATAGGATAAGTTAGTGGATTTAAAAATGTAACGGATAAATTTTTTCACAGGCCTGCGAGATACGTTATGTTCAGTTAGAAAACGTTAGGATTAGTTAGAATAGTTTAGGATAAGTTAAGTAAGAATTATACAGAGTAGGACACGATAGGTTAGGATAGGTCTAACACGCTGACTACGGATTGGGACAAACACTAGGTAAATTGTTCATTTACGTACCGGTCTAAATGAACAGCAAATCAGTTATTCCACAACTTTTTTTCGAATAGATTTTACCGCATGGGTGCAACACATTATCCAGTTATTGGATTTTCTCCCTTCTTAAAAAGGATATAAGCGTTTTCAAGCAGTGAAGTCGGATTTTTCAATTCTGCAACTCACACCCTAACCTAACCTAACCACCCGTAGAAATCAGGCAAACTTTGTCGGTGTGATAGGTTATATTTAAATAGTTACATTAAAAACAATGGTGAATTTCTTTCGGGGTTCTGGCAAGCCTGTTATGTATACATATATTAATATGTTTATATCTACCTAAGCACTCATAGCTCCGCGTTATTCCATTAACTACAAAAGGCAAAAAACATCGTTGCAACAATTTTATAGCTAACATCATCTCAAGAAAGAAAGAGCGAGGCCAGGAAGTAGAAGGGCCCCCTCCAATTTCTTATACTCGTGTTCTCTGTTTGCCATTACCCCCAGAGAGTCCTCAGTCTGGTTAAAAAAAACGCAAGTATCAAACTGCACTCGTGTTGCTTAAATATATTAACGATGTTAATGAACAAACAAATCCTTAAGAACCAGGATTCCCCTCTGTAAGTATGCGAAAACACTGTTTGAAATTTTTGTATCGTATTTTTTTGAACTGTCAGCTCTCCTTACACGAAAAAATACTATTCAATATGAGTGATTTAGTGAAATGCGATTTCACTATGCTAGTTAGAGCGCAGACATAAACGAGGGCTTAGAGACTCTCAGCATCCATGTGAACATTAATTAATATTTATTTTTATAATAATCTCCAACGAATCCATAGTTCAACTTCCATAATATTTTGTAAGTTAATTATTCTCAACGGATAGGCAAATTTTATCCCCGAACTTTGAAAAATTGGGCTTAAATAAATGGCGTACCAAGTTACAGTTCATCGAAAGCCGCCACCGAACAAACAACGTCACTAGGTTGACTTCTTCAGTAAGTTGCTGCGCTCTTTCTGCGAACGAAAACAGAACGCAGATAATCAGATTCGGTGAGTCTATACAGTAGAAAAGTTACGACGACGTTGATAAAGTTTGAGATCTCTTCAACATTTATCACCAATCAATCGACTCTCGGGCGATGGACTTTAAAAGAACCAAGTTCTGTTTCCAAGAACGCGGCCGTAGAGCTGCTATAGTTTGAAAGCTGTCCGAAAGCTGGGGCCCCCGCCGAGAGACCTCATCCCAAGAGCCGTTGCTCGCCCTAATGTCGCTTAATCATCGTTAAACCCAATTGAATGGATCGTTAATCATTATAGCGTCCCGACGATAAGGATCAGAATTGCTTCAGTCCGTGATGGATGGCAAAGCGACCACGTGAATGTGTCTGTAATGAAAATACGGATTCTCGTTGACAAAAATCCCAGCCTAGACCCATAGATCACCTGCATAGACGGCTGAGACAGCTTATTGTGGCAATGTTGCACCCCACCTACACCTACAATATCGACGCATGAACTAAAAACAAGAGTAAACATCCTGCACGCGCGACTTGGTCTCCGCCTCCTCTTGCTTCAATACCTAATAGCCCACGAGTCGTTCTAATTTTAACCATATGAGGGAAAGAAGTCGTGCTTGCCGAGAAGAACATCCCTGCATCAATTTGCATCGGAGCCAATCTTTGACGAGGCGGTTTACACACTAAAATTTCTCGGCCATGACGTGCGTGGATGAGTGATCGATACCGTCGTGAGCGAAGGGATCTGTTCTCCAAAGAATCTCCCTCCGCAACGGATCGATCGAGGCTGAACAGAACAGAGAGCTGAGCTTATGCAAAATAGATGTGTTATAGGTAATAACCTGCGGGAGGCGTTAGCAAAAGTAATTGTGTATCACATAGACTTTTCTGCCAAGACATGAACAGAAATCAGACCTACCCCTGTGTAATCTTTCTATTATTAAGCAAAGCACTTTAAGTTTCTAAATATGCTTATTCCCGTTTATTCACAGTGAACTTGGATACTTAACTCTAAAAAGAGAAAAATTGCGAAAAGACGTGCACAAGTTCAAGTAAAATGTGTGCGTTTAATTTTGAGCCAGCGAACTGTTGCTGTGCTGAACTAGTTAGAAAATGGTATACTTTTCTAGTTAATTAACATACGGTGTTACGTAAAATGCTAGTGATTGGTGTGATAAAAAGGTTAGTGACTAGTTTTAAGCTATTTAAATAGAGGCGCATTACATAAGTTACTAAGTATTGCACTAAGCTAGTTAATAAGGGTCTGTTCTAGTTAATGAGTGGCGCGTTTAAGTTAATGAATGGCGTATTAACGGGGTACTTTGTACTAGTAAATGAGAAGCGTGTTAAAGCTAATGAGTTATTTATTAAGTTTGTTAATGAATGGTATAGTAAAGTTAGCCAGTGTTGTATGAAGCTAGTTAACACAAGTTAACATCATACAAGTTAATGAGCGACAAATTGAAGTTAATGAGTGATGCAATGCAGGGTACATTACGCTATAGTTAATGAGCGGTGTATCATTGTTGGTGAGTTACGTGTTAAGTTAGTTGATACGGGGTTTATTATGGTGGTTAATGAGTGGTGTATTAAAATTAGTTAGTCGTATATTGATCTAGAGTGGTATATTATAATAGTTAATGGGTGGTGTATTATATTTAACTCAATAATAAAAACTACTGGTATGGATAGTTTTTTTTCTGGCTTGTAACATCTGTTCAGTTGGTTAGTGAAAATGCCAAAGTGCGCGAGAGAGTTTGACTCAGACGATGCTTAAGAGAACAAAGAGAGAAAACCAAGATAGATGGCTAGAGATCGACAAGAAGAGAAACAGAAAGATGAGCTTGGCTCATAAGGCTTGTATTACCGGGTAGTTGTGGCAGCTTAGCTAAAGTCAGGCTGTTAGAACACGTCAGGGCATTCAGATATCTGACTATAATGATTGTACTGTATCTTACGTCCACTTCTACTCCGTTACACTCGAAACTACTCCGTTACACTCCGTTACACCGTTAGCCGAGTGGATGTCGCACAACTGTCAACCCCAACACCTTGCGCATGTAATTCATCGGTACCTTTGTAGCAGCACTCAATATCAGATTGCCATACAATTGGCAGTGGTTGCCTACTCTTCTTCAAACGATCGGCTTTTATTTTTCGGTTTTATATTCATCTCTGATTTGCTCTTCTCATCGACAGCTTGGTGCAGCATACTAACACTGCGTTGTTCCCTGTTTGAGAAAAACTTTATCACTGTGTTTTAGCCACTACCAGAGAAACCTAGAGGGTACCATTTTATATCGCACTGTAGTTACGCCAGCGTGCGACGGCGCCTAACTCCGCAAAGAGCGTGTGTCAACTCCGCACCGTGTGTGTGTCAACTCCGCACCGTGTGTGTGTCAACTCCGCACCGTGCGTGTGCCAACTGTGCACCGTGCGTGTGTCAACTCCGCACCGTGCGTGTGTCAACTCCGAACCGTGCTTGTGTTAACTCCGCAACAAGCAGCAGCACACCGCGGCAGCCTTCCGTTGAACACGACGCTTTGACAATGTCAGCACTTTAATTGTTACGAGTAATTTTTGCGTCAAGAGACAATATTTCCACGAGCAGCTTAACTAGAATTAAGGAATCAGTGTCTTTATATTGGGTTACTATTATTTTTTTGCTCCATGCGTAAATAGTTCAGCAGGCCAGGCTAGTGACGTTAGAGACGAACATAAGTAACTTGAAGCTAAACACGTTCACGTTTATGCTGTCAGCGTTCGTATGAATTAGCTACACCCGGGAAAAATATCATGAGCGTTCTTTAGCTTAATTAAACATCGATATTTTCCAAAGCGATCCTAATCTTACCTTTTTTAAGCGATAGCCTAACCTATCCGAACCGAACCAAACCTACCTTATTCTGCCATACTCCTACAGTTTTGATAATTTCGTTGCATTCTCTTATTTGTCTTTTCCTAAAGTTCTTCCTACTTGACTTACTGTTTCTATGTGCAGGGTATGCTGTGCACATATATTCTACGTTTGTCTCTTCTCAAGTAGCAAGTCTCTTCTCTTTCCTTTGTGAAACATTTTTTGCAATGAAAACGGAGCTTTTAACTAACTGCTATACTATTACTAACCTATCTTAATCTTTCCTTAACAAGCTTAGTACCTCCTTATCTAACGTAATCTAACCTAATGTCCTAACCCATCCTAGGGTTCCCTTTCGCAACCTAACCTAAAATACCAATCCCGAATTGCCCTATCCTGACCATGATCCAGCCTAACCTAGCCTGTCTTACGCTACCCTAGTCTATCTTAATTGACTTACCCTAACCTGGCCTATCAAAATCTTCTCTAAGGTGACCTAATTTGTCTTAACGTATCCTAATCTAAACATAAATTTCTTATTTTCCTAACGCCGTTAGAACCTGTGACGTAAGTCAACCGCAACTATGATGCCGACTAAGCGTAACGTACGGAATGATGGACAAACAAATGGACGGACAAAACTCGAGTAGAATTTTAAATGGATCTGGCTGTGAATACTACTTTAGGCTATGGTTGCAGTGGATCCGAATTCGGACAAAAATTTTTCGACCGAATTCGTGCGGAATTTTCGTCCGAACTGTGTGGTTTCAGTTCCTCCGTCTATTCGGACGAATTTCGTCAATAGGCGAGAAGTCAAGTGAGTGATAGGATGGATGATCTGAGCCTCTGGAAAGTCCTCTGATAAAAATCTTACTGTTTGGAAGAACTGAAAATGTGAATCCATTATTCATTAGAAGAAACACGTACGGTGAGCACCATAAACTTTTTCCAGAACTTCTAAGTCAACCGAATAAGTTTCATGAGTATCAGATAATTACACCACTTACATTTGTTTACATTCTTAATGCAATCGAAGATAGCATAACAAGGGAATTGCATTTCCGTACCTGCATTTCTCCGTGGGAAGGACTTGCCCTAACACAAAGGTAAGATTTTAGAATTAAATAACAGGATAAATTGGTTAAGTAAATAAAATAAATATATATTCCATATTTCATGCTAATGACATAAGTGCTACTTAAGTTCCATTTTTTATGAGAAAATCCTTATTTATTAGTCATAGCAGCATAAAACAAAATTAAAAGAATAATAAAAACAAAGAAATATTTAAACAAATATGAGTTTGAGGAAAGGTAACCAATCATTACTAATAAAAGTGTAACGAATATGTAGTACACATTGCTGTGCGTAACTGGAGAAGTTAGTGGATGAAAGGTAGTTCGTGACTGTTCGGACGAAAAAACAAATTTTTTTGAAACGACAAGTTGTTCGTCCGAATTTGTCCGAACTCGTCCGAAAAGATGCGGCCACTGTAACCACTTCCTATGTATTCCATTATTTTGATTGTTCGGACGAACAATTTTTCGTCCGAATTCGGATCCACTGTAACCACAGCCTTACACTGTTTGAACAAGAACATTGTGAGTTTCTGAATCCTGCGACACAAATTATGCATATTTTTGGGTGAACCAAAATGTCTTTATTTGAATATGTATTTACCTGTTTAAATTAATGAATATATTTTTTCAGTATGAATATGTCGTTATCGGAACAAATTAATAGTTTAGAGTGAAATTTGAATCCGATTTTATTTTAGTAAATGCTAAAACTACTCAAAATAGAAGGTTTAGCTTAATTATTAATTAAAGGGTTAAGAAAAAAACTTGATTTTATTATTCGGTTCGTAAAGAGCGTTTATGCACTTTTAACTCGACGCATTCTGGTCAGAGATCTCTCAATACACGTGAGCATCGTAATGCGCACCATCAGTCAGGGGTTAGTTGCACTCAACCGACCGTATCTTGGTTACGACCGCTGGTAATAAAAACGTACTGGCTATTTCTCCTCCGACTTGTAAGTGGAGTTCGTCAGTATGAACTGCCTCTTAGATCTCAATAACTTCAAGGAACATTACTACTAAGAAAGACTTAAAAACTTCTCTCCTTGCAGGAGCAAACGCCTGATTAGCCCAATTTTTTAAATATATTTGTCAGAAATGGATACATGGCCTCGCAATTTCATTGTTCCCGGATATCGTCATGCGCCGCAATACTAAGGACGGAAAACACAATGCTGAACTTAGCCATGCACGAAGCCAGAACACCCACAATTCCTGAGCCGTGCGACCGGTATTGAACAAACGCCAGTAAGGCACCCAGGCCTGAGCCAAGGCATCATTTGGGCAAGTCTGCGCGCGCGAACCATCCTTTAAATTTGAATAGATTGGCACTTCACAAGCGCAGATTATATTTACGACCCTCCCGTTCGGCACGGGAAGGATTCGTCTCCGACCGCCGGACAAACTTAGGCTTTGCGCGAGATGCTGACATGGAGCCTGGAGCTTGTCGTCTGAGATTATTACTCCATCAACATGGCGCTCACAAAGAGGCCTGATGAATATTGCCTAGGATAAGCAGATGTTCCAGTGGCTGCATAACTTTTGTGATTATGAGAAACATGTTTTCTCAAACCTCGAAGGACCCATCCCAAGTGGTTTTAAGCTTTGAAACTCACGGTCTGCCTCCAAAGGTTTGGCAGTTTAATTTTTTCAGGATGAGAACTTTCAGCAAGACAAGAGAGGGCGGTTATATTTGCGGGTTAAAAACGCTCACTAATTTCTCAAAATAAATCAATTTTTTATCTGCAGACGTTCTCACCCTTTCAAAGTCTGAATAATCAGATAGCAGCGATTCATCCCTTGATTAAAAATATTTCAAATTTAAATTTTACACCTGACTTACATCTTCATGATTAGATTTCTGTTCAGCTTGTAATGATGATGAAATAACTTCCACGATCAGAGGTTGAAATGTTTGAGTCCCTTATAGCTGACGACGAGGCCTCGCAAGACCGTGGAATCGAAGGTAACCCGTGACGCAACGGAGCTCTGCCACTGCCAACACCGACGCTTTGCTGCACACTTGCCCTCTATGTCTTCTCTTCCAGCCGAGAGAATAAAGTTCAATTTACTAGTTATAGTTTTATGTCATAAGGTTCACTAATATCCTCCACTTTCCTTTGATAAATATCTTATGAAGCAGCTCCTAGAAAATACACTTTGCCTGTCATGCAGTTTTGCCGTCCTTGGCTCCAACTTCACGTGAAAACGACGTCACATATTTTCTTGTTTGGTGCTGATAATTTATTATAATTGACCTCACTAACACACTGAAATGAATTTTTAAAAATTCAGCCGGCTTGGTTCTACGCTTCAAAATTTAAGGAAAGACGTTAAATCAACTTTTACAAAGTAAATGTTTTTAAGGCATTTATCACCTTTCATTTCCTCCGTCTTGAAATATAATTATTTGAAATAATTATGATTTTTCAATATCACTGGAACATTTCGCAGGAATCTCATATTTGCTTAATTCTGTTCACATTTTTCCTTTCAATGAGTGTTCCTCGTAACACTCAATGAGTGTTCCTTCGTCGTTGCTTCACTATTTTTATTTATGCCCAGCCTATTTTTATTTTATTCACTACTTCTATGTTTTTATCCTATTATTCATTTTTTATCATACTGTCAGTTCTTTTAGGAGCATTCGCATTATAAAGAAATGATTTGGCATCTTTTCCCACAAATCGAGCTATGGACTATTTTGAATTAATTTTTCACGATCCCTTCCAGTGTGTTACCGAGGACAATTTTTGTATAACTGTGAAAAAAATTAAAATCTCTAACTAGATTACAGTTTTGTATAACTCAGATAAGACAGTTTGTTTCTTCGTGGACTACCCTGTATGATCATTATAGCAGGCAGGTGTTCCGCTCTCCTACGTGTGTGAGGGCAGCTTCTGTTGGCTTGTGTCTGTATATAGTGCGCAGGCTCCCACTTTTTGCATAGGCCTAGAGTTTGTCGTATTTAATGCATCAGAGCTTTCTGCCTGATGTTTACCACTTCCATTTTGAACGCTCCTTGCCTTTGCAGGCTGCCAATGTTTGGCGGAACCCCGCTGAGGAGTTTGAAGGTTCTTGCTAAAATGCTGGTATTTCCTCCCATGCTCCGTTCTCTCCCTGCCTGAGAGAGCGGTCTGATAAACAGGAATGTTATTTAAAGTTTACGGTAATTTTCAAAAATCGACAATACTGCACATACAAAGTATATAACTAGCAAAGTTAACCGGGAATGGCGTCGTTCTTTCGTCATTTATTACACCGTTATTAAGCAATAATACCATTTTCGTTCATGAAATTATTGTCTCTTTGAAATGAAACCCAAGACCTCCTCCTGGAATGAAACCCAAGACCTTTTCTCCTATTAGAAGAACATCCAGAAGCACGATCTAGGGTGAAGAATGAATTAAAAATTAGTTTATATAAGAGCGAGACTCAATGTATTCCGCTAACTGAAAGACCTAAATGTTAATCTAATCATAAGATTCACATTGAAGTCATTTTATCAATCTTTTCAACCATTATAAAGAAATTTACTTTGCGTATATTTTTTACCAAAGAAAACATTAGATTAGAATTTCTACCGATGACAAATTTGGGAAAACTATTCCATCGCCCCTCGAGGACGTTCGAGAACTGTATTCAACTCTAGCTTCTCAGTCTAATGATTTTTTTTTGTGAATACGAGGCTTTAAAAACCTCTAATTAATTTTTCCACGACCGAGGAAATAGCAAAGCCATTTCGAGGAGCCATGACAACGGAGAGAGTACCATACCTCACGAGCAGCACGTAACTGCACTTGGCTCGGTGTATGTGAAGCCTCATCCTCGGCGGTGGTTCGTAAATTACAAGTCCAGCCCCTGGTATTACCGTCACATCACCTGCCAAACTTGCCCAAGCACCGGCCCCGGGCTCGCCATTAAGTGACAAACCAACAGAAACAAATGATGACGGATCACGGGTAGGCTTTGCGTTGGTTCCTGCGCCCGCTGTGGCCTGCGGTTTGCTCGCGCATTACTCTTTTAACTCGTGTAGTGCTGTGTTCCCACTTCATAAAATGATGTTAATATCTACAACTCGAAGTCATTTCGAGAAACTTGTAAAAAATGACTGTATGAGCTCTTCAAATGAAGTGATGGAATAGCATAGTTGAATTAATTATTTTTTGGAAGCTTCTACCAAGTATATTTTCTCAAAGTTAGGGCACGCAATTTATTGCTTGGAATGCGCTATCATGTTGCAGACAACGTTTGAGACGTATTTCCAAGTAGCCTTCGACAACTCAAAAGTGTTATCATGCAATAAAAAATGTTAAAGACGTCCTTCAAAACTCGTAGAAAAGCATGGAACCCCCAAGTTCGAAGGCACTGATGGAATAGAAATAAATGAGGGAGTAAAATAAGAGATGTTTTTAGGTGTGTCACTTAAATTCAGTGCTGAAAGTGAAACAAACAGACGTTTGGAATGCATTACTCCACCCTAAGGTCAATGGCTCAAATTTCTACAAAAGATGAATGAGCAGTCTGCTATTCAGGCACTACGTAGATCCCAAGGTTCTTTTGCGAGACTAGCGTTTCCTGTGTAGCTTGTACTCAAGCGTTTGCCGTCCGAAGAAGCTACCTGATTTTTCGCGTACGAAATTCTTGGGTCTTAAGGTAGAGACCTGTTGGCAGAATCTGCGCGCATTGTGCAACAGCCGTGATCTGTGAACGCAAGCCACAGGGAGTTCATTCATCACGCGAGATGATTTGGTATTCATGTGTCAGAGCTTGAGCTTAGCTTGAGGAGGAACAGGCAAACGAGCCTTCATTGTTCGCGCCTCCCTCCACGAATACATTAAAAAGAAACCAGTCGATTTGCTGGGCGTTCCCCGAACGTCTGTTTGCACAACTTGTCATGCGCGCGGCATGATCGCAACAAGTGACTGACGTAAAAAGCGAGGACTGCGTTATCGATAGCGGCTGCGCTCCGAAATGCACAAACAGTGTGACTCGAGCGAATGATGCTCAGATTTTAAACATTTCTAAAATGTAACGCTTCTCAGTGAGCGTGTTGTGCGCCATGAAAGCTCCCTTGGAATTATGTTCAATACGTTGGAAATATCTACCAAAACTGCTTCTGCAGTTTTAGTTGATATTTTGGTAAGCAGTTTTAGTAAGTATTAAAAGAATGAATTACGTTCGAGGAAATTTTCCCTGGGAATAGTTATTTATTGATGAGAACCAACACTGTTTTCGTATTGGGTATTGATGGAGGGCAGAGATATGTTTAAAAATAGGTTGGTCTGATCTTTAAAAATCTGAATTTTTGATTATCTGTCAGTAGGCTTAAGAAACAAAGCAGTAAATGGATTTGGTGAATGGTGTATTCCATACACTTTTTTATTTGCTAACTCCGGAATGAAATAAGTCATTTTTCACCCAAGAAAAGTATACTTACGCACCGTTAACATCACTCTGTTACTTTTGTGAGTTAAACGGCCTTATGAGTCAACGAAGTTGACCTTATTCATTTCATGAGTGACAGGCTTTTTTTGTGGGCAATGAATCCTTAAACTGCGCACCTCATGACAGATCAAAAGACGGTATCTCAACTTCTCCCGCAAGTGAAATAAAATTCCGCAGGGATGAGACGTGATGCACACCCTGCGAGCGTCGCGGGGAGCCATGTCCTAGGAGACAGGAAACCCGTAGGCGTCCACACTGTACGAAAAGTGCGGACACGCTAGCTTCGTCTTGGAGGTGGCGTAGGCGTTGCGTGTAACCCGGAATAATGCGCTCCTTGAACCTTCCTTAACGGCTCTGGCGTCGCATTATGGTGCCTAATTGCATACTCTTAGAACATCCCATTTCGCCGGGCTCTCATCCTGAGCCGTGGACCTTCTTACTAAAATTAAATTCTAGGGTTGATCCGACATGGCCTCGATGAACGGCTAGTGTCTTCGGCTCGCCGACGAAAATTGTGGCCTCGGTTTGATGACTGTTAGAATGGCAACATTTGTGAAGCTCCTGTAGTGGTGATAGCTTATTAAGAGAAACACGCCCAACACCGACCGGCCCAACAGCTAGCCAGCAACATTGCTCACAGCGACCTCGAGCTCCGGAGGCGATCCGAGACTCGCTCACCGCAGTTGCATTTGCAACGTCTTCTGGCTTCAGGATTTCTCTTAAATGAGCTGAAATTTTCAACGAAAAATTGTCACATTTTTTTTCCGCAATTACAGCTTGTTTTACCGCGCTATACATTCATTACAGATGCATGAAAACTTCTGGATGATGTTATGATTTCTATTACCAGTCGAAATGACAACTTCAGTTGGAAATAGTAACAGTTGCTCTCTACCTCTATCATTTGGAAATTTGTATTGCAGTTTTATGAAATGAGCGAAAATAGATATAGACACCTGAAAAGATGCGTACAAAGTTGTTCATATCGTTTCGAGCTTATTTCCAGGCACATATAAAGCTTGCTCTCACGGTGCCCAAATAGTGCATCAGTAGCATGTTGGAGGATATTTCAGCGCTATTTTGATGCGAAAAACATCATTTCCAGCTTGTTTATTCTTTATCCTGGTATGATTTAAATGTTTTCTAACACATAGCAATTCAATGCTTTAAGATGAAATGAACTGGTCCATTTTGGCCAACTCTATAGAGTTCCTACCAAGCTCTATGTAATTACTTCTTACATTAATTTGCAGTGCTTATTTACGCAATGAGTCCATACATTACGAAAATTGTGTGAGTTATCAGTGCATGTACTATAATTTTCACTTGAGTAATTAGTACAAATATTATGATATTTGCTTGAGTAATCAGTACATCCATTGTGGTGTTTGTATATTCAAAACCCTCATGATAGATTTAATTTTTCAAATCAACTACAAACATCGCAAATAAGTCGAAACTAAAATAAACCCGAAATACTAAAGTTGCTTTGGGTCCGTTGTTGACGCATTGTATTATATGGGGGATTAAAATGAGAATCTAACAGTATTTCGACACGCCTTCTGGTGAAGTTGCTTTTATGGTCATATTTCTCACCTACCATAATGAATAATGTTTCATAAGAATAAACTATTCTGTAGGACGTTCACCGAGAGACTCTTGATACTGAAGCACAATGTGTTATATAGAGATGTGTTCACATATAACGTCAACAGTTCAAGCTTACCAGAGCGTCTCATAAGTAAGCTTACATATGCTTGTTTCCTAAGAACATCTGCATCAGACTGTGCATTCATTCCGTGACTCGCAAATATTGCAGTACTGGTCGTAGGACGAAGTTCAGCTTTATAAAAATGGAAGAATACCTTCATTCCACATTGCACACCCATTCCGATGAAAATGTCGATTTCTGTAACCATTCTTGAGTTGTTTTAGATTTGGCCGTAATCAACGTTGATTGTACATTACTCCAAGTCACGTTCTTAACGGCTAATTAGTTCTTGAAAAGTTAGACTGCGCTTCGCTTGGCAAAAAAAATTTCATGGGGTCTCTAAAAGTGTTTTCCTATAGCTTATGAGTAGTTAAGGGTGAATTTCTCATTAAAATTGAAAGAAAATATACACCCAACATTCTTTGCCGATTTTTCCTTGATTCTAAAAAACTTTCATCATCATTCCTACTCATTTTCAATTTTCTTGCTGAGTAAGAAACAAAGTAAACATTCGGAACATCCAGATAAGTCTTCGAGTCGCAGAAAAGTTTTACTTCTACTTCGAGAACTTCATTTACGAAATGCTCTTCTTTCTCATGCAAATTGTGAATGCGAGGCGGTCGCGTGCGCGCCTGCAATATTTCTGCGAGTTTCTCAACACCTCGCGGCCGGAGACCGTCCACAGCCCGTGCCCGCGCTTGAGAGCTGGAAAGCTCCCTCCCCGAGGCTACCCTATTAAAAATTATAGGAGTGGCATCGGTGATTCTTGGGAGCGCTCCCAAATATGCATGGTTGTTTCATCCATGCGTCTCCTATGAGGCAACTTCGAAGTGTCCACTTTATAGGCGCGCCTGCGCCTCTGTCCCAACCGGTGGCCACGCTTGGCTCAGCATGGAGCAGTACCGTCGCGCTCCCAAGGCGCGACCAGTTTCTCCTATTCACCATCGGAGAATCATGAGAGGCCCAGGATGGCCACCTCTTAATTTAATTTTAAAAAAACGGCTGCGCACAGCTGATTTCCCATTAGTCACACTTTCCAACCGTCACACTGCTCAAACCGATTCTAACCAGTTTGCCCTTGAATTACCTTAGTTCTTGCGCGATTAATCAATTCATCATAAGCAAACACGGTTGATAGCACAAAAAAAATGTACCAGAGTATGTAAATTAAATACACCCCTACTCACTTGCAGAAAATTTCAAGGGTGCGTGTTCATTATTAAGCGACATTAATGGGACATGTTTGTGACGTATAACTTATGCTTGAAGTTTTCGCAACGCAATAACTAAGGTAATTAATGGGCAACTGGCTATATTTGGTTGAGAAGCGTCAACGGTTGAATGTGCAGTAATGGGAAATCAGCTGTACGCAGCCTTGGAGGCGAAAACCTGCAGGGAACAATATAAATGTACCTTGAAAAGAATATACCAACAATACCCTAGGGTCGTTAGAAGAATATACTCGTAGCTATATATATAACAAAAACAATCGTCTAGCAGATTTTTCATCTTTTATTCCTAAAATTAGAAAGGAAAATAAATTGACTTTACCTTGCCCGAGCTTAATTACACCGGCTATTCATATACACACACTCCCTCACCTATCCCCACACTCAAACCCTCCCCACACCCCCCCTCCCACACACCTACCCCCACACCCCCCCTCCCACACACCTACTCCCACACCCACACAAACCCCCCCCCCCCCTACACACACACAAATATGTATCTGAACACATCGTTGATTACCTTCAAGAACGTCCTTCAATTCAAAGTTGCTGAAGACTGACGAGGGAAAATTCAGGTTTGGTTTCCACATTTTGTTGTTTTTACATTGCTCACATTGAGGTTTTGCCTTCACTACCAGCCCCACCACAACGATGAATCGTCTAAAATATCAATTGACCGAGGTGGTGAAACTAGCAGTGGGGTCCTTGCTCCGTTCATGCTCTTGAAATAATGCCTCTCCAGACCAGCATTCTACGTCTCTTCCATCTCTTGTTTCTTCTGACACCCTCACGTACTATACACCCTCACGTAATACACGCTCGCACTGATATACACTCTAACACTACTTGAAACGTTTTAAATAATAGAGACACGATCCAGACATCTGTCACGCACAACACCAACTTCAAAACTGACGCGAAAGACGGCAACCGTCATTTCTCTCGAGAAAGATGGCAGGCATCTCACCTAGAGGCCATCTGCACAGGTGGCCTCTGATAGCAACATGGGAGAACTTGCTCGCATCGTGCTTATGAGTCGCGCCCTAGAAGTGTCAGAAGGGAAGAGGCCTCAGTTCGCTTAATACTCCTTTAATTCACCGCTGTCTCCTTTAATCAACCATGCTACTCCCATAATTTTTAATAGGGTAAGGTTACTCCCACCTCCCATAAAACAAACAATAAAATCATCTGGCGTCATTCTAACGAACCCTCCGGCCGCCATGTTGGAGCGACGCCCTGCGGAGACGCCGCTAGCTCAAACCTACCCAGAACTTCAGTTTGAGCAGTGAATTCTAAATCGCGGGCTAAGCCGCTGTCGCTTCCAAGATCAGGGTCTCTAAAGCCGTCAAAAATAAATGAGCTGTCACTTGAAGTGATGCTACACTTTATAAGCGAGCTTTGACCGGCATCCAATGTTTGCTCGAACCGAGCATTTACTTCATTTCCTTGGCGTCCATAAATGATGGAATTAATTGGACCTCTAAATAAGTTTCTGAGTGTCTTCGAATGCCTTCGACTGGAGGTACACTGAGGAATGATGAAGTTTACGAATATTTCTTGGGTTTAAAATGTTTTCTATTTCTTCATCAGATGATTTAAAAATTCCCAAATAACTTTTACGCATTCCATTATAATATTTTAAAGAAAAAGGTGTCAATTTGACTTCATCTACAGTAGGTATAAATAGAGTAGATTATTTTTGTAATAGATCCACGAACTACCTTGAGGTAGGGGCTATCGAGTGTTCCAAACTTGAAGCCAAATTGCCAACCGAGTCTTGACAGCCTTGCAGGCTGCTCAGGCTCAAAGTCTCACTTGAAGTCAAGCCAGGATTTGACAGCTAGAACAAGCTGCATGGAAGCTCGCCAAGAGTTCCTCATTAGTAACTTTTTGTTTTCAAACTTGCCCTTGCCGTAACAGAATCGCAAGGTTTTGTTAGTAATTGAAGTAATGACTCTAGTTACGGGTGAAAGAAATACCCATAACGAAATAAAAAACAAAGAGAACTTAGGATAAAGTTGCAATGTGCAGTATACGAGATACTCCAGACGAAGATATGCCTTCCTTTGGGAAAGTCTTTGGCAAGCCACTCATTTACGTCCCTCTTACCTCTTGTGTAAGATTTGTAATCTCAGGGGTCACTTTTCTGTACATTTCATTTGAAATAAAATTGTTAACATTGCGACAAACAACTCTATATTTTGACCCATGCTCTCCTGAAAGGCATCGTCTTTCTGCTGATTATTGGGTAACTAGTATAACCCCAAGGTTAAGTGGCAATGTTTGCTTAAATTAGAGCTACAAACCAATCTTGAAAACTGTTATTAAACGTTTTAAAAACACGTACACCCTTTTGAACCACGTGTTTTTATATTTGTTCGCAGGAATGAATTTCACTCATGTAAATAATTCCAGTTCACAGGGTGGGAGTATAGAGACGTCCAGT
This sequence comes from Morinoia aosen, assembly GCA_030386875.1. Classification (NCBI taxonomy): domain Eukaryota; kingdom Metazoa; phylum Arthropoda; class Malacostraca; order Amphipoda; family Talitridae; genus Morinoia; species Morinoia aosen. The sequence goes on along the minus strand of CM059561.1, from coordinate 90,627,825 downwards.
CCAAGCAAGCGCGAGTAGCCGAGCAAGCTATCAAGCAACAAACTGTGTTTCATTATATAAAGAAATTATCAGACTGAATCCTGGAAGTTATAACATAAGATTTTGAAAAATATAAGCAGAGCGTAAAGAAGCAGAAAGCACCAAAGAGGACCCTCTCGTGAAAAAGGCTACAAAAACATTTTTTTAGAGAAGTTCGCGATAGCTCATCTATCCATTTATAAAATGCTCTTTCTCAATACACTTTTTACATATTTTCACAATTTATCATTGCATTGTTATTTTAGCGTTAAATTTTCATTTAAAAAAATTTATTGTGTGTCGAGCAGTTCTTCCAACGAATACTCACCCTGGAATTGAGCCCGCACCCCGCACCAACATAAATGACAGCGATTCTGCGCTAATTTTACGTAATTACTACCGTTTTCAAGATAGTTAACTCGCATTGTTTGAAGATTATTAACTATTCGTAACAATTTGGTTCATCCACCAAAACTCGTTGACTCTGCTGTGAGATGTTCAGTAGGCCCAATATATTAATTGAGTTACGACTTACTTGTTACCTTCTTGTCGCGCACCCTTGGTGGAAGGGAACATCAATTGTGGCAACAAACTTCCGTAGATTTAAACCGACTTATTGGCTTGCGACGACGGAATGCCTCATAATTTTGAGGGGAAGGTTATCCCAAAACAAAATAGTCTTTGTTATCGGACTGATTTAATCTTTAGACGCAAAGTTTTATAATGATGTTAGAATATTTACTCCTTTCGTAGTTATTCTCGTCATCGTAGGTAAAACACTACGTATCATTCCTTACATAAAAAAACGCCAGGTGTCTCCTTAAATTTCTAAATAAATAAATTTACATACTTTTTGCGCGTAATTTCTCTTGTTATTACAATGGGAATAACATTGAACCCATTAAATGTGTGGAAAATTATATGCCCTTAGTAATGAATAATAATGCACGGTACCGTATCTGGCACATCATCACAGTACCTGAGACTCGAATTTCACCGGTGCAGAAGTGCAAGGATATTTCAATCGCGGTCACTATTAAAATGGATATATTTGTTTGCAATCGATATCTTGAGACTTGTTTAAGGAAACTATCGAATCCCATCATTTTAGACGGGCGTGCACACTAGTAATTAAATAAGGATGTAATGAGACCTGCACGATATTGTGTAATATTCCAACAACATAAGCGAGGTTGAACGCAAAGCTCTTACTTCCCTAAGTGGAAAATATCATATTTAGACACTAAATTGAAAAAACATAAGCGAGTAGCTGAATACTATAAACAATCAATAAAAATAAATAATTATTCGTAAAATAATTGACTAACGTCTACTAACTACTTCATGATAGGAATCTGTATAAATTTATTCACAGGAGAGTCATCCCCGAAAAATAAATTGTGCTGTACGAATCGATAAAATTTGCTCAGAATTTGCATGATTTAAATTATAGCACCGGAACTTCCGCTAGAGCTAGGAAATGCTTTTATCACCTGCTCGCGAAAACGTTCTGTTCTCGGCGCTCGTATGGGTCACCATCACGTAAGAGAAACCATGACTTTCTCCATAAGGTTAGCGTGCAAGGCTAAAATGATAAGTAAAATTCTAACAGTTTAGAAACACCTCAATGTAAAAACAACTGCGATAACATAAAGCAATGTATGTTTTTCCTGGTCAAATATTTGATCACTGAAACCAAATTAGCTTGAAAATATTTATTTTCGTGTAGTTCTCGCCGCAGAAAATCTGTGGCGTCTTCGTCACCAGCCGTGGACTGTATCCATGCTACACTGAATTTCGCTGCCCAGGCTGCGTTCAATAAATGTTTGGCCGCCAATCCCTTGATTTTCATGGCTGCCGCTCTCCGCTTACACGCTCTCGTATCTAATGCATTGAATATAGACAAGGCGGGTAACTCGCTTCGTTCACTTTCGAAAACAATTTCAAGCCCTCCAAATGACCATCAGGCTAAGCGGTCAAAATGAGTTGGAATATATTAGGATAAGACCTGACTTTATTTGTGGGTCGGAACCGAGTAATCGGCAGCCCCGATCGGCGAACCGGCTGGTCATAGGATATCAGGGATACTAACCAGGCTCTCGAGAATGGTGAATTTTATCTTACATGAATGAGAGCAGAAATTAGCGCGGGTTGTTGACAGGAGAACTTTCAAATCACTGCATACAAATGGACGAGTAACAAGAGGGAATAAATATTAAATACAAATACTGAATACGAAATAGTACCTAAAAAAATATTGTACTCGTGTACGCTCGGGCGTTTTCACGCAAAATTTATCAGCAGCTTCTTTATGGATCCTAAAATGATTCACATTATGATTAATTTATTTACGAACTAGCACCTACTTTTTATAAGTAAATCTCTTAATAAAATGCACGTTTTTTGTTTCCATTTATTGATTGGAAGTTCCGAACTCTGCTTGCGAGAAAATATATTTTACGAGTGTAAAAGCATGCTACACTTGAAGCTGTGAAAGCCCCTTTCATGTTGACTCAAACTCTGAAAAATCCTCGCTGTTGAATGCATCAATCAAGATTTTTTTCAGAACTAGACCACAAACAATTGGATGCATACATGGAAGCAACGTTCGAAAAATGTCCGGATAAAAATATTCTGTGTTCGATCGCTGCATACACAAAAACGTTCTGTTTTCGTGTGTCGAGAAGAATTATTTGCTACTCCTTCCATTGATGAGGAAAGTGAATCGAAATAAATCAATGTACATCACGAATAGCTGTAGATAATGTGGTCTCACTGTGATTTGTTAATGAAATGGGAAAAGCACATTGATATGAAAATTAGAAGAACCTAGCTACACGGGTGCACCATAACTGACTTGCTGGTGGAAGATCGTGTAATCGAGAAATCTGTTAGTTATAGCGGTGTGATGACAAAGCAGTGGGATGACACTTATAGCGGCGGGATGACACAAAAGCATAATTGTGTTAGACCTAGTAGTGGAAACATAAGAAAATTCGAGCAGCAGCCCTGATGCTGTATACTTATACTACTGTATACTTAATACTTAAAACTGGAAACACCAAACAAAGTCACAGGATACTATTATTTGGTAGCCCTGAGGAACGTTCGACTGTATAGACAAGGTACGGTATAGAATGACCCATACTCGCCTCCCCCTCCCCCATCCCCCAAAAATGGAAGGACGTACGGCTTTGAATTAACTTATATCAAGATGTATTAGAAATTGTTTACCGTCCGAAGCTGTGAGTGCCAGACACTTTTGTATATGAAATCCAAAGTATACAACTCCTCCACCTGTGTATAAGCCATCAAATATACCTTACATTCTACATGAAACATACTGGTGCACAATGCTCATATGATGCGTAGTGTGAAGCGTGACGCACAATTTACACCTTTCGATAACTTCCTTTCAGTCCTGTCCTCGGACAAAAATGAGAGAGTAGTCCTTTATTTACACGTGCAGTTCACCTAATTAAATCCAATGTGCGTATAGTCTTAGGAAAAGTGATTTCTACCGTGGTATACAGTAGATTACATTGAGGAAAAGGCTCATTATTATTTTTTTCCTTGAATTCACAGAAATTTTGTCTCAGTAACATACCCCCGCTGGTAATCAGGTCAACCGTTACTGAAATAATTAATATTTTTCAACGACTTCTTGTAAGTAGATATGCTTCTAATTTTTTTTCTAAAATATTAACTGCCATATACTCATGAATTGAAACAGTTCAATTTTCATGAATGTACGAACAAATGATGATACGCAATATATTTTCTAATGTTATTTTAAGTTTTTCATTTTTACCTGAATCACTCACGATAAGTACGCATGAAGATCGAAAATTTTGCAAGAAGGAAAAAGCCCAAATGTGAGATAAACTTTCAAAGATATTCATTCCTCACATTTAAATCTATTTAAATTAATGAGCACGAACTGGAACTTTGCAAAATTAGATGCGTAAAATTATTTCTGGCTCGATGGAATTTGAACCCTCCTGTAAATTAGCCAGAGTTGTCGGAATCGGCCATCGTACACTTGTATGGTTCTGTTCATGCTTATAGGAGTATGTATAAAATCTACGTAAAAATGTGTTCCATGAAACCTAATTGCTTTTTGATGTACTTGACCCAGCCAATCTTCAAGCCGATGATGGAGCAATTCTTGGAATGAAAGCAGAATTTCATGCACATTTATCGAAAGAGTACGACAGTATATGCGTGACTAAAACCTTAAATGTGCATCTTTGTTTTCAAAGTTTTGCCCGAGATGACACTGGCTGCTATGATCTGAATTACCTAACTGGACATAAGTGCATTTTAAGCAAAAGAAATTCTGAAAAGTGCTCTGCATACAATTAGCTCAATAACATTATAATTAATTAAGCATGAAGACGAGTCGCACAGCACGCAGCCTTTCGCCTCAAATACTTCATCACATATTCAGTGTTCCCGAGTATCATAACTGTCCTCAAACTCAGTAAATCTTCCGCAACTACCACGCCTTCAGGTGCAGGACGATTTGAAAGGTATTTCTGGACAGGCTGGGCTGCATTAATATGAATACAGCTATACACGTGCGAGCATAGGTTCAGATAGGCTCACCTAAGGTGACCGTCACAGAGTGCGCTGTTCGCGGCCATGCTTCCGCAGAAGTTCACGTGCTTTACTGCGGTCACCGCAACAGAGCGCGCTGTTCGCGGTCAGAAAGATACATGGCATGCGACGGACGTTTCTTTTTTCCGAGCCGTATGTTCAACTTTAAAATGGCATTTAATAGCAGTGAGAGACTCAAAGAACCAGTTTTTGCCTCGAGTTCCCCTAGCGGGGCCGAGACGACACCTCGACTTGTGGACTATAGCTCCTTCATCTATTAGTGTCACAAAAACAGGAGGGTCTCTCTCGGCTGCCCCTGTACGGCTCACTAAGCCTTCACAATAACACTTCTGGCATTGCAGCTGAAATAAATACAATCGAGGATGCGCTGCAACGTATGACATAATTTCCTTTCTCTTTGCTCAGAAAAATTATTATACATCACAATGAGGAAACTATGTATTTTGATACATTTAAAGACGTTCAAACATTGATATCAAATCACTACGACCAGCCGCGAAATGAACACAGTCGAGGATCAACAAGGCTGAACATTGTCGGTGAAGTTCAACTCACAATGAAGATACTAACACGTGAAGCCTGCTCGTAATGAATGCCCAGTTTACTGATCAATTCTGACGCGCGAAGCGTTACTTTACATTCTTCCTCTAAAATATATGCTCACTAGAGAACTCACAGGGCTTCATTTCGGATAGAAATTTTCTAATGGAATAGAAATTCAAAGACTGACGTTGAAATTTTTAACCAATCGATCAAAGAAGCACCTGGCTAATGTCTTGATGAATTTCCGACTATAATAGGCCTGGATCTGAATCCCTAATGTGCGCCATTAACATGTGGGATGCACAGCTGCGAAAAGAGGCTGGAGTTCAGCTCTGGTCCACTATTTAGTGATGTTTTGAGAAGGTGTCCTGGGAGAGGTGGATCACAAGCTCTCAAAGGTAACTCGTGCGGCAAGTTCAAGCGCCGAAGTGTGAGCTTCCTGTGGTTCGTGTATGATATTGAAGCCAATTAGTTACGTATCCTAATTAAATTAAAGTGAACATAAAGTGCTTGCGTAAGTCTATGCTAGATTCTTCAGTTTGAGGGAACAAAATATCGGTCGCGTAAAAGGATTTTTTCTAATGTCGAGGCCGTGTGTCATCAAAGCGTTCAGTGTCTCAACAACTATTCCTTAGACTTGTTCTTCTGTAACGAAAGCACTCGTAATTGTTCATACATTTCTGTGTAAGAAACACTTATACGTTTATTTTATTTTTGTTCACAGGTATGAGAACGCGGAAAAGCGAGTTACAAGCTCGACTCGGAATCTATAACAAAATGAAAATAATCTTTTGGCACTATTCAAAAAACGATCATAAACAATAATTATCAAACATTTACTGTTGATCAAGTAGTTATAAAATTTATCGACCATAAAATTTTCCCTCTTACATCATCTTTTTATACCGAAGCAGTATATACTCAGAGGCCTCCCATTCCTTGCTTATTTAAACTGCAATTTTCAATGAGAGGCCATAGTGCTAAGGCGAACGTGTTTTACTTCTATAGACGTGCAGGGTTACTGTGGTAACACGTTTAAAATTACTTCATTTTCCCTTGCGACAGGATGAATGCTTGGACAGTTGCTATGTAAAAGTGTGTGTTCGTGACCGTTGCCAGCAAAAGTGTATTGGTAGTACTACCCTCAAACTATTTTTCCTTTACAGTTAGCATTCAAGATTTTCCCATACATAAAACACGTCGACATGTCCCTCTTATTCCGTCAGTAAACAGACTACGCTAATGGCTCCTATCACTTTTTCAGTTATTCATCAGTTCATTACCCCTACGTCCTGACTTTCGATATGCGGGTCAGTGCGAGTTCAATTGTATCTGTGTGTGTGTGTTTTCGCTGGAGATAGTAGGTTCAGAAGTTTTATTGGTTTTTGCGAACGTAGGTGTGATAAAACTAGGTTAGGTTCTTCGTAAACTACTTTCTTGCATTTTTACTTCAAACGTTACTCACTCACATATTGCTCTATGAATATTCCCCTTTGTTTTCCAGCACTGATGATGGTTGTTCATGAATTCCGATTCGTTGGCTAGTAAAAATGTTTTTTGTCACTATACGTTGGCTCTTTTTTTCTCTAAGAGGGAAATTTCGTAGGAATTGTCAAATCCGTAGTATAAATGAAACGCTCAACCATGAAAAAGTTCAACTTATAATTTTAGACGTATGAAAAACAGCAAAATAATAAGAATTTAATTTTGGCTGCAAGAAAATTCGAAATGATCTTAAAAAAAGGAAAAAACGCCTCCGTCTGCCCATGGAGTTACTCTCCTTAGTTACTCCTAAGTACAGTACTAATTAGAAGGTAAGGTGACAGGTGATCCAGTCTGCTCGGTATTTTCCGTAAAAAAATGTGAACTGTTCCTCTCACCAATTCAAAAAAACTCGTAATGAGATTGCTACCACCGGTCCGAGGACCACACATTTTGTCTTTACACGTATCGTCACCAATGAATTTAGGTCGGAAAGTTTACATTCTGTGGACGTTATAAAGTAGCTTTTGCAATGACGAAAATTGCGGCCATAAGGGTAGAAAATTCCCGTAGATGACGCGAATTTTCTCTATAGTATCGTCAAAATGCTAAACAGAACCTGAATATTTACAAAAAATAGAGATTTCACTCATGCCTTGGCTCATATTTTGCAGGAACAACATATTGCATCGCACCACAAACATACAAAAAATGCTACTATACAACTAGGGTGTCCCAGGAAAAACGGAACCGACAATGAAAATAATATATTTAAAAAACAATTTGGTATATTTATATTCTGATTCGACTTTATTTTTCGTTGAACCCTTTTCAACAAATGCTATACGTCTTGATGAAATATCTTCAAAAATATCTACCTGTAGTTACTTTTCTGTAGGCTTTCAGAAACATTGCTCAGGAAAGTCATGCAGCACATGCCACAATTTAACTTCATTTCAAGTTTAAGAGAAGAAGTTCTTGCAACTACCGTGTAATAAATAATTTTGTTAAAAATACTGTGAACATGTTTTTGGCTCCAATTCCAATCCCATGTCATCCATTTCTGTCCATGCTCTTTTGAGCTCTTGATCGCATCGATAAGACAACGCGTCTGATTATAACAGTCGATCATTTTTTAGTACATAACATTCTTTGGAGATTCTTTCTTTCAATTCTTCAGTGTTTTGAGGGGAACTAGAATATATTTTCGTCTTTAAGTGTCCCCATAGAAAATAATCACTCGGTGTTAGATCGGGAGATCATGGAGGCCACACAATTTCTTGATTTAGTGCAATTATGTGGTGATTAAAACTTTCTCTCGGACGTGTAATTACATTTATTAGTCAACGAACCAGTGCACCGTCCTGTATAAACCAAACTCTCTTAATTAACTCGATTGGCATCAATATTCTCAATCTCTGGGATTACATGTTCATCGATAAGATCTAAGTACCCACCACCAACATTGAAATTACTGTTTTCATTTCATTGCTTGACTTTCCTGCACAAAAAAGTTTCTGAAAGCCTTCAGTAGGCTTATTACACGTGAATATTGTTGGAGATATTCTATCTAAGCGTATGGCATTAGTTGAAAAACGTTGAACAAAGAATATAGTTGAAATAGAATAAAATAAATCAAATAGTTTTTTAATTATATCGTTTTCGTTTCAAATTCTGCTTTTCGTGGGACATTTTAGGTGTATATGACAATTTCCTCCGATTTTGTGTGGTTTTGTCCGTGGAGCTGGTCACCTCATTTGGTGTCACTCATTCACGAGGAACTGCGTCTGCGTCTGTGCTGGGAAAACTTCGTACAGTAAACCAAAATTCACATTTCGAAGATGGTCAAATGCACTTTCAGTTAGCGAGATTTATAACAATAACGTGCTTCGTATGACAGTATTTTGGCAAGTACTGACAGTTCATCTGTTCCGCCTTACCACGTATATACACAATTATAGTCTCCCAGTGCAGAGGCTATAGTTAACGGGTGAGTAGTTGAACGGAAGAAATAGGGGTAAGCAAGATGGAATAACACAGTACCTGAAAAAAATAGAACTGGACATGAAGGACACATTAACATGAAGAGATAGGACTGACGTAAAGGAATGAGACAGAACAAGAAGGAACAAGCTGAACAAGAATAAGTAAGGCCGCGCAGGATGAAATAGTGCTGGACGTGAAGGAATAGGGTAAGACGAGCAATAATAGCACCTTCAATAATCGTACTTAATTGTGGGGATCTTGATCATCAGATCGTGAGGGCACTCCAGAGCCTACGCATATTATTTACACGGTGAGGAGCGTTGCTCCGCTGGGCCCAATGATTGCACGTCCAATAAGCTTGGGATTACCATTCTTCATTTTGAATAAATTACTTGTAAATATTATTTTGAGTAGATACAGGAGCAACGATTTAGATGCAGCGCGGTCGCTGCGATTAATTAGAGCCCTAAAATAAGTGCCTTCTCCATTGTGATCATCTTGCGTTCTTGCTCGTAAAAACTCAACGCTCACAATAAGTTGCGGTGAATTGACCGCAGCGAGGCAATCATTTATAAAATAAAATATCTAGTACGAAATGAAGAACTACCTTTTTACAGTGTCTTTTCCCTCGACAGGCATTGTTTTAGATTCCGTACAAGAAATGCGCGTAAAACTTGCTGGGAATTGTTTCTTAAGACGAACAAGCGTTGCAATTCACGCGTGTTCTTCAAAGCCGTCGCACGATTGAAGAACTTTCACAAAAATACACAGACACAAAAAGGGTGTCTTGTTCCCGCCCACGGCTTCAAATAACTTCCAATCACCACACGATTAAGCGGAGAGAAAACTCGATCCGTCCACCATTAACACAATCACGCATTCGGCATTTTTATGAGACTAAGAATGGCAGAATTTTGAGAGTTTTCACGAAAGGCGATACAGGAAGAACTTTTTAAATCTTTGGTGTTGCGCGAAATAAGGTGGATTGTCTTATACTAGGGAAGGGAACGGCGCTCGCATTTTTACGTGAAAACGGAACGTCGGTAACTTAGAAAGGTTGTTTTGCAGACGGATCTGCCTCGGACGATCAGTCAACGTCAGTTTGCAACCGACAATCATTAGTCGGGGCTCATAATAGAGCTTTGTTGTGGCGGCACAAGGATGCTCTGTCGCTGCGCAGCCTAGGCCTCCCGGCCTGCAGGTCGCAGTGGCGCGGAGGTGTGGTGCTGCTAATTGCTCCTTTTTCTCTGACGCGCGCTCCGACTCCGGCTATGTCGCGTGGAAATAAATTAGTTCCTTGAGCTTAGATTCGTCTAGCGCTCTTGAATGCAGCGTTGTACTCTGAATACACTGAAATCTATAGTTTTCTTCATTAGATTGTTTGTAGAAATATGCCATGCTTCGAAAATTCTTGACTGAAGAATTTTTTTACTATTTTCTTTGTAGATACAAGTACCAGTTTCCTCTCGTGAGCTCAGTCCAAATTTTGTTTTATGAGAAGGTGATTCTGTAAATATTAAGAAAATTAGTTTTCGTGGTCCGTAGAAACTACATTATGAAACATTGCGAACATGATGGAGCTTTAGGACTTTTTATCATGATTACTCATGGAGTGAGTGAGAAAAATGCTGAGAAATAAACAACGTTCAGCGACAACAAAGAGCAATAAGTGTGATGATAAGACTCACGATTCGAAAAAGAGCGATCATAGGCATTCATAGGGAAGATGTTCGGAACTGAATTCCTCTTCGACGCACTAACTGGCAGCTTAAACTAACTTATCTAGTCTAATCTAACCACTACGTCATATGTACGCAAATTAAACACGTTTTATTCAGGCCTCGTCGAATGAACCTCATATTATGAAACCGTTTTTATATTCATGGGACACATGGACAACCTACGACAGCTGCTGCCACTAAGAATAATTTTATCATTAATCGAATAATATACACATTTCACTTCATGAAAAAACACATCTTTGTATTCAATTGTTTCATTTCAAGATACAGTCTCCATTAACTTGATGAATAATGTCAAGAGTGTTTATTACTTCCGCGAAGTGCGAACTCGTTTTCCTGTTTTGAAAAATTATAAGAAGTAACACTGGAAAGGATCATGTACGAGACAAAAAATACGGTAGGGTCAGAAATCCGCTTTTGTGGACAGTTGGTGTTTCCAACTTAATTGATGGCACACTTGAGTGCTGCGATATTTAGGATTCGTACGTGAAGACCGTCGAAATTAACGCTGCGGAGTCCCGTCTCTGTCATCCAATGTGAGCCCTATCAAAAATTCAAGCCGAGGGCTTGGTCTATGCCCTCTATTATCATATATCCTACCATGAGGCAATGGAAACTAAGAACAACTTACATAAATAATGGCGCATAAGTTTTGGAAACTAGTTACCTAACCCTAGTGCTTGCCGCATGGAATTTTGCATCTATCTTATTTTATTGTATATGTTGTACAATTAACACCCAGAATTTTTGTGCCTCACAAGAGCTCAATATGTTTTTCTGATGCTTCAGTACTACATAATTCACACGACGCTAGGTACACTCCCTTCTTTAGTGAGGTGATAGAATTAGTCAACAAATTTAAATTTGCTCATACGTGAGTACTAGTATGAGTACATCTTGAAAAATGTTGGAAAACATAGTAATAGCTTTGAAATTTGATGAAGCTCTTTCCAATGAACTTGAAATGACTCAAGCATTACTCCTAAACTGTGTGGTGGATGCTGTTGATTTGCATTTTTATTCTTTAAGAAATTATGTAAGGAAATCTTCCTTTAATGCAGTTTGTGTGGCATTTGGAATAATGCGTTCGTAAGGCCTCTTTGGGAAGACGTCAGCAGTTTCTACGTTTTCTTATTTAATCAACTGAAGTAGTCACTGAAACTTGAAAGATATCTCTAAACTGTACAATAGAAAATAATATTCTCTATATAGTAAGATAAGATGCATGTCTGATTCTAGTTTATGCGCCTGGGAACGACTATTGGAATATAATCCCATGATGAACCTTTTACACTCAACCAAGATATTAAAAATTTAGAAATTTCTTGATTTTCTGATGTGATTGGCGTTCGTTCCTCTTAAAATATTCATTTTAACTTGATGAAAAAAATCCTTTAGAGGACAAGTATAGACAATCTAATTTCTTGAATCATTAGTAGTACTTATAGGGCGATTCTTAGGGAATCTTATTCTCAAAATAAAAAGAAGAACCAACGTAATAGAGAACATTTAATGAGGCAAACGTTTCGGAATACAATTCATTCCATCATCAGTGCTGGAAGAAATAAAAGGAAGAAATTTCAGTCATGCATAAGAAAGATAAGGTTTGAATAAAAATACCAAGCAAAAACGCAAAAAATAAAAGTAAATAATTTCTCTAACGACTAGAATACAAAACTTAAACGTTTAGGCAATATACACAGTACATACAGGCATACATAACTATACACAGAAACATTCTCGTACACCTAGACATTGAAATGTATATACACGCACACACATACACACATACACGCACGTAATACATGCACACAACACACACACACACACACACACACACACAACCCAAGCACACCCCAGCACACCGCAAGCTAAGAAGTAGGGGCTACAAATAATTTTGTCGCGCTGAAATCGTTATTAAGTGCAGGTTTATTTGTAAATATATAAAGAGATTCTAGAATACGGAGGTCTTGTTCATTAAATGCTTTGCATAGAATAGAAAAATTAGACATTTTGAAGGGATGATTAGAACTATTGCAATGGTTTCTAATGGCGGACTGAGAAGGACAAGCAAATGGGCGGCCAGTAATATGAGAAAAACCTGAATGTTGGCTGTGACGGATAAATAGTTGGAGGGTAGTGCTTCCAACGTACGATTGCTGGCAGCAATCACAAACATACACATATACACAGCAACTTTCCAGGCACTCATCCTGTCGCTCTTTCCTATTAAAAAAAGACGATATCTTAAAAGTATTCTTATAATAAGCATGAACGTCAACCGCTGTAAAGAAGGTTCGCACAAGGACTAGAAACTCTCTTTGAAAATCACTGTTCAGGTAACCTAGGAATGGAAGGCCAATAAATATTTTCTGTTTCGGTACGGTCAAGGTTACAGGAGGGGGGGAAAATTTATTATCTAAAAATTTTCTGACTATTTGATTAACAAGATATTTTGGGTAATTATTACGCATAAACATTTTTTGCAGATATTCTAATTCATTGTGAAATATTTGATACGTGCTCGAGATGCAATAGGCCCTATGTAATAAAGTTTTCACACACGATTTAATATAACCTCTGTAGATACAGCTAAAATAATTTGTACAAAGACCGGTAAATGTAGGCTTTCTATAAACTGAAGAAATAAACTTGGTGTCAGACTTCCTTATCAGGACATCTAAGGAAGATAAGGAAGTCTGACACCAAGTTTATTTCTTCAGTTTATAGAAAGCCTACATTTACCGGTCTTTGTACAAATTATTTTAGCTGTATCTACAGAGGTTATATTAAATCGTGTGTGAAAACTTTATTACATAGGGCCTATTGCATCTCGAGCACGTATCAAATATTTCACAATGAATTAGAACATCTGCAAAAAATGTTTATGCGTAATAATTACCCAAAATATCTTGTTAATCAAATAGTCAGAAAATTTTTAGATAATAAATTTTCCCCCCCTCCTGTAACCTTGACCGTACCGAAACAGAAAATATTTATTGGCCTTCCATTCCTAGGTTACCTGAACAGTGATTTTCAAAGAGAGTTTCTAGTCCTTGTGCGAACCTTCTTTACAGCGGTTGACGTTCATGCTTATTATAAGAATACTTTTAAGATATCGTCTTTTTTTAATAGGAAAGAGCGACAGGATGAGTGCCTGGAAAGTTGCTGTGTATATGTGTATGTTTGTGATTGCTGCCAGCAATCGTACGTTGGAAGCACTACCCTCCAACTATTTATCCGTCACAGCCAACATTCAGGTTTTTCTCATATTACTGGCCGCCCATTTGCTTGTCCTTCTCAGTCCGCCATTAGAAACCATTGCAATAGTTCTAATCATCCCTTCAAAATGTCTAATTTTTCTATTCTATGCAAAGCATTTAATGAACAAGACCTCCGTATTCTAGAATCCCTTTATATATTTACAAATAAACCTGCACTTAATAACGATTTCAGCGCGACAAAATTATTTGTAGCCCCTACTTCTTAGCTTGCGGTGTGCTGGGGTGTGCTTGGGTTGTGTGTGTGTGTGTGTGTGTGTGTGTGTGTGGTTGTGTGCATGTATTACGTGCGTGTATGTGTGTATGTGTGTGCGTGTATATACATTTCAATGTCTAGGTGTACGAGAATGTTTCTGTGTATAGTTATGTATGCCTGTATGTACTGTGTATATTGCCTAAACGTTTAAGTTTTGTATTCTAGTCGTTAGAGAAATTATTTACTTTTATTTTTTGCGTTTTTGCTTGGTATTTTTATTCAAACCTTATCTTTCTTATGCATGACTGAAATTTCTTCCTTTTATTTCTTCCAGCACTGATGATGGAATGAATTGTATTCCGAAACGTTTGCCTCATTAAATGTTCTCTATTACGTTGGTTCTTCTTTTTATTTTGAATCATTAGATAATCTACATAAGTGAAAAAAACGCCCACGGAACGTTAATGCTTCAATTAAGAATTAACGATTTCCGATTATGCGTTTTCGAAATCTCGTTATTCAGTGAACAAAAACGGCACCTTAACTCTTATGGGGGAGTCGGAAAGGCTACACTCTTGCGAAGAAAAAATGCAACGCTGGCTCACAGCCCATATATAGTCTGTCAGTTTTATGAGAGGATTGACTAATAAACTAGAGCCGTACTTTCAAATAATATGCGTCATTTTAGCGGTACAGAAATTTTAAGTCGACTTGAGAGAGCTTATGCTTCCAGCATAATAAACATTATAAAAGTTTAAAAGTTTACAGTTATTTATCACTTTATGCGTATAGCCATCGCTCCGCATTTCGGCCCTTTAAGTGAACATAGGCTTAAAATGAAATAAGTTGCACATGTCAAGTAGAGTGAAAATAGTTTATTAACTAATTCTCGATTAAAAATGTAGCAAAACTAAATTATTATCATCCTTCCCTAACTCTTTGGTTTCTAACTATTTCCTATCGCATTTTAACTGAGAAGTGCACAGAAAAAATTAAACTATTTATGGTACTTTTTCAATTTGTCCAAGATAAAGATACAGATTAAAGTGAAGAAGACTGAGAATCATAGCTCTTGCTGCAGCTCCACGGAATGAGGCAGCAAAACAACCAAAATGGGTAAACTCGCCTTCTCACCCATAAAACTTGTGAGAAACTTTTTATGCGTAGCGAGTATCTATATAAGTCCTCTGTACGACTCTTCAGCTACATGCAAATCATGGCGTCCTCTTACGGCGCGTGCGTTCTGTGCTTTGTTTATCCAGACTAATGGGCACGGTGCTAAGTGGGTCCCCAGATGGATTGGTACGTCCAACAACATCTTACCCACTCCTCATGATGCTGCAGGCTGACGCCCAGCTTTTCGTCGAAAGTGATCGATAGGGTGCTAATTTGTAGCACAAGAAGTGCTCAGCATACTGATAAGGACGCATGACGTGATTCAATGTGATGTGTGAACTGAAACTTACGGGGAACGTATATCACGAGTAACGTTTTTTGTGTGCTACAGCGATTAAGCGAGCATTCGCATTCCTATTACAACTAGGAGACGAAATGCGGCTTTGTGTCATCGTGAACGAATATTTTAATCTCTGACTGCTTGAAGACGAAATATGCGCCCACGTAGTTTCTAGTGTGAAAATAAATTCATGTTGAGAAAAATAGTCTCTGGCAAGCAAACCTCTTAGATGTTATTGAACCGGGAAAGAAATCCTCTCAAAGCTCTGGCTATAGTAGAACGAATGCTTCACATGGAAAATATGGTGCTGCGCGAATAGTTAGACGCGTCAGCGAGATGCATGAACGCCGCCTTCTTTGGTGGTCATATTCTAGAAAGACGGGCAAGTGATGAATAAGAGAGGTGGGACACGCAACTGATCAACACGCTTACAATATACGTGTCGGCTCAGAGCCCAGTCAGGCGAGAGCCTTAACTTCATTTGGCTTCATGAACTTTTAGATGAACGGCTCATTAGGTTCATTTTTTGCGCTTTGGACCAGACCTGCTACAGCCGAGCTTAGTGGTCTCTCGTCGAAGAACACACGCAAGATCAGTTTCCGAGCTGCTGTGTGAGATTAGAGAAAAAAGAAATGTTATTGCTCCGCGCCTCCAGGTAAAATGCGGGATAGTTTTCATTTTTTCATAAGAAACAGAATGGTGGCTTGGTCCTTGAACTTTGGTACGAATAATTATTTGCGAATTTAATTGATAGTTTTGCCATCCGTTGTGTTTTTTAATTTTTTCTTCGCGTTCCACGCGCATTTCAGTTTTGCGTACCGATATTTTGGCGAGATTTTACAAAAATTATCGTTTCCTTAAAGTAACAAGTTCATTAGGAACTTCAAAAGGAAAATAGGCTTCAAATTTATAAACGGTTAGAAAAATCCTAGAAGCCTCGGTTAGAAAAATCCGGAATACCATTTAAATTTTATAGTGGTATCTAAGTAGAAAAATATTATCTTTGAATTAGACATGTGCTATGAAAATAGAGTAGAAGAACACATATATTATTCTGATCTTTATAAAACACTCGAGCCATAAGGATTAGTTAAGGTAGGTTTGCTATCACCTGAGATTGTGACTTCTGGTGGTCTTATCAAAAATCTTAAATGTGCCACTTTCGTCGAAAAATCTAAGTCTTCGGCCTGAGATTGGAATGCTCGGAACTGAGTGAGAATGAGTCCAGGGTACGCATAAATTGTAAGAAAGTTACTTCTATTGGGCTTAGTTATTCAATTATTCAAGAATAAAATTCGTGATGCGATATACACACATGCACGAAGTTGTCACACAAACAACTATGTTAGAGTATAATGCAATTATACTCTTAAATTTAGGAATTAATACCAGTTCTACATCTGGAATTCAAAGCTAAAAAACATTTACAATGACTAATTTTTCAAATTATTTATGGCTTATTTGCGTAGTACTTGAAACGTTTGCTGATACACTCAATGAAAATACATTTTTATCTAATTTATTATTGTGGCCGTTACACCTGTTGTAAACCTTTACTCTTCTTGCGTGAAGTGATGACCACACGATTTTCGTCACGTTTCAGTTCATTTTGTTCGTAAGATGCTCAGACAACCCAGTCTACGTTCTTGTTTAGGTTTTCATTAAGCTGACCAATATCCCCATTCAATAATGCGAAGGTTGTTGGTTGCCAGGTGGGCCTCTCTTTTTAGTCACGCTCAGTAAAATAGTTTGATGCCTTAGAAGTAAATATTAAGTCTAAAATTTCCCATTTTGATGTTTAATTTACTCATATTGGTTAATATTCTGTCGAAAATTATTCTTGCGTAAAACTGATGCAATAGACATGAGAAAGGACACCCATTTAGAGAGCTGACTAGATACACAACCTTTACGAATTCACTATAGTCAGACTTGAATTCAAAGCTTTCATTGCGATGGCTTGTGTAAATTATGTTAACCAAAATATGAGACCAAAGCGCCGACATGTTGATCCCCGTCTAGGATATTTATCCTTTTTTGATTTCAATAATGAGAATTTCAAAAACTAACGCGATAGTTAAAGAATGAAATTTTATAAATATATATCTATACTTTTACTTGCTTCTTTCGGTCTAAAATTTTTATATATGATCCGACGACTCCAATAATTGATTATTGAGCTACGACTGGCAAAGCTAGTTACGCCAATGCTCCTTATACTTCTCTACGAGGTCCTTACATTTCGATGCTCCTTACATCTCAAGGTTACATGCCTTCAAATACGAAAGCTTGGCTGGCCTGGACGATACAAATAATAACATTTTAAAACGAAAAACAAACTGGAAATTTTTGAAGTGGTCTGTACTACATTTTTGCCCTTTTATTTCTTCGTCATCTCTCGTCTTAACTGACTTCACGTCTGTTGAATGTTGTTCTGCTCGACTTCTTTCCCCGGCATCTGCCCTCAACTTCATTAACTTGTCGCTATTGCGCTCTCATCAGGAGTTGTTGATTGCAATAAGTTTATATTTTTATTGGGTTTTCTTACCGTTTTCTCGTTGTACTGTGTTTTAAAAACCGTGACGTGCTGGGACTAAAGTAACCACTTGGAATACAGGAGTGCATGACTTAGTACTCAAATTAGTATGAATTTTTTCATTGAAATTCTTACGGAACGATGTTTGCTGCATAGAGTCAAGTAGAAAGCTTTATGAAAATGTATCACATTAAAATAATTCAATTTTAAAGATATTCCAAGTACATACTCATGATGATATATACATATATACTCATATAAAGGTGTATGCAGTATGTATGAATAATATACATCTTTATATATAGCAGTATACACACAAGTCACCGCGTACTGGAGGTTATTAGTACCTTATCTAGAAATTGTATTTTGAATCGAAATTGATAATAAGATTGAAATATGCGGTATTTAATGTAGTTCCTATTTAAAATCGAGCAGCTTAGCAAATAAGAATCGCAAATACAATTTTAGTGTACATAAATTGTTGCTATGTAAGGGCCATTCTAACTTCTGCGACGAATTTCCGCTAAGAATTTAGACAACAAACAAATAAAGTGTGACTGTGTCTTCACATGTGTTCAATTAAACACAAGCTGGACTAAAATTTTAAAAAATTGCCGAACCAAAGGATGCAATACAATTTAAATTCAAGCTAGTAAATGTTTTCTTCCTCCTTTATGTTTCGATGGACGAGAAACCGTGGAAGATTGCTTCTTTTATTTCACTCTTCAGTTTTGAAGTTCCTTATTTACGGGCCCGTGGGTGCAGAAATTGTTCTTTTGTGGCACCCAAAATTTCAAAAGCCTTGCTAACTTCAATAATACCCGTATATGATGATGAACTGCTACATTAAATGGTCCTTAAAAAGAAGTGAGAAATATTTTGCCAAAAAATTGTAAACGTCCTCTCATTGCAATAGTTTAGTGTGTACTACCGAGTACTCATGACATGAGAGTAAGGTATGTCATAGGATATCAAATACATCATGAAAAATCTGCCCTATTTATTTCCTTGATCTAACATTTTACTATAGGCCTTTGACAAAAATTTAAAACTTAAACTAAAGAGCAAGAACACATAGCGAGCACCTCACTGAGAACCTCTCTAGCGAGGCGTGCTCCACAGTCCTATAGACCATCAGTCTGTCAGCATTGGGGAGTGTAAACCGGGCCAGGACAGTGCTCTCCCCTCGCGTGGGGAACTGATAGTTTTACCGAAATGAGGGGAAAAACACCTCCACGTCGATGTTTTTGCAAGCTGAGGAGGAATGTATTCCTTCACCTTTAAATTTGCGTTCGTTAAATGGGTGGCCATCCCTCGTACAGCGTCCTGCTGAAAAACGTGCGTTCGTCTGACAACAAACTATATTAGGAAGAGTAACCTAGGCAAACATGAAGCTAAGTTGCTTCCATAGCTTTTAGGTATCCAATAATTGTTAACGCATTATTTGTAAAGTCGCGAATTTTCGCCTATGCCTTTTTGAGAGAGATCTTACTGCTTTCTGTTGCTGTGAAAAGATGAAAGCATACAGGCTTCCTTCACATAAGCGCAACCAAACAGAACAATCTTTAAAACGAGTTTCATTCGTATTCTCGGCTTTACTCTAAAAGTTTAGAAATTAAAAAAAATCACTGTTGTATTCTGTTTGATGATTGAAGATTGGTTGTACTGTTGGGGAGTGAACGGCTTGTTCTAAAATTGTTTTGCCTCTATTGAACGCGAAAGTCAAAATTTGATTCATGCTTGAATTTATGTTCAGTTTCGAGCCGTTTTGAACAAAAATAAGAGAATTCTTGTGTTTTTAAAATATTATAACAGCCTAAACTATGTCAGAAACCAGTTTTAAGGCCTAAAAACTATGTTTTTAGAGACCCCTTCATAAGGTGTGCTTGCGACACTTTATCAGTCTGGTGAATAAACTTTGCCTTAACAGTGAAAAGGCTTTCATCTGAGCGCACGATATAATGTGTGAGATATTCTTCTTGATTTTGTTCAGAAGATCCTTTACTTTAATGCAAGTCTTCTTCTTTTGCGAGGATTGTTATTAGCCGATACATTTGCATCGTGAATTGAGACAAATCAAGTCTTTTTGACGATGGTCGTTACATTTTTTGTTCACTCAGTCATTTCTCTGATGCAGTTTTGCCCAGACTTCTTGGCATTTCGTTTGACCCTCAAGCTCTAATGGCTCAGATTATATTACGAGTTTTGAAAGTTCGAGAACGGCCACTTCGAAGAACGATATTCGATAGTTTCAAGTTCGTTGAGCAGAAACTTCTAATATATAATTTCAATTTTATGGTTTCAATGGATTCAGCAACTCAATCTTGGTTTAGAATTTGATTAATTTAGTGGCTTCAGCCACTATATCCCCGATTTTCTTATTCGCTCGATATAGCTTTCAAATTGCGGTACATTAACCATTTGCAGTACAGGGCTAAATAGGCTGAGTAACAGTAAATAATATGGATCAATACTTATACAGAGTGTCACGCTTTTATTAAGGATGCTTAATGTCCATATATGAGATACAAATTTCACCACTGCACATATACAAGAATGATTTAATCGCAGGTACTATTAGGATGTATATATATGTTTTTCATCCATATCTTGACACTTATTTCAGGAAACTATCGAATCCCGTCATTTTTGACTGGTCGTGAACACTAGTCAATTCTATATATTAAAACTTTAAGTTTCTCTTTAAATTTATAAAATAAATTTATATACATTTTGAGCGTTTTTCTCTTATGTTTTTATAATAGGAATCTCATTGAGCACATTAAGTTGGTTGGTCCGTCTTAGTTGGTTGGTCAATCTCTCTTATACTCCTTTAACGGATGCAGAGTGACCGTATCTATGATAATGGTTTCACCAGTGCACAAGTACAAGAATATTTTAATTGAGGGCACTATTTTGATGGATATATTTGTTTGTCATCCACATCTGGAGAATTTGTCTAAAAAAATTCGAAACCCTTTCATTTTTGACGGGTCGTGTACACTAGTGAAATATATTTGGTTAAAAAAATTCAATGAATTGTAAAAACCTTTGTATTTGAGATAGGTAATTTTAGCTTGCATCAAACAACTTTACCACATCGTATATTTCTGAGCCCTTTGTAGAGTAAAATTGAATATACCTCGATACCCAATTTGTTTGATGAATGCAGGTCATTGATCTCTATTGACAGATTCTTCATTAGGAACGAATGCTTACTGATATTTATCTCTGACACAGATGTCTCTGCCACAGCCCAGCTCCTCACAGGAGCTCCACGCGACAGAAATAATTCATGAACCCCTTTTATGTACAAATGCAATATACATTTTAATCTGAGTCCTGCTTTACGCTTGTATTTATTGAGCATCTCGTTTTATTAGTAGAGAGCTACGCCGCTTTTTTCCTGTGAGAGAAGAGACACGCGCTAGCATGCGTGCAAGGGCTGTTGTTCCCAAACATTATCGAACGGCCGACTTGTGTAAAAAATAACTACGACACGGTCACACGTACTGCGTGACGCACACGTAAGATCTGTATATCCTTATGGATAACTAAATAAAGAAAGTAATCGATGTGGATTAGCTGAGTTAATTTAAGTCAGTGAAACTGTTGTGCCTTGGAGTGTTGGCGAGATGAGATGGATATGAGAGTTTTAGCTCCTTCGCAACGGTTGTACGGATGCGGTAACTCCACATCATGCATGGTTATCTTCTGTTCTATACCTCGCAGCATCATGTCTTGAGGCAAGCTCATGTTTCGCTTGTTTTTAAATAACAAAAACATTTAACTAAAAATGGGAAGGCAAAGAAAGCCAATGAAAGCCATGAAAACTCCAATTTTTTCTGATCTCCATATTTTAAAATCGACGCACATTTTAAAAAACCGTCCGTCAATAAATGAATGTGAAACGGCTGTCAAACATTCTATTGTTTGTTGAAATTGTCTCTAGTTTTGTTTTCTTATTGTCTTTTTGATGTATTTTTTTTAATTTTCGGTTTATTCAGAAAAATTAGGGTATAGAAATATTTGCTAACACGTTGATTTATTGTTTTTAAGAGCACTGAGGATGGATTTTTTATAATCCGAAACGTCTGTTTTTATCATGATATTGTTAGCTTCGCTGGTTTTCCTTTTTTCTTACAAGTGAGATTTCTCAGAAATCGTCTTATTTCATCTAAAAGTCGTTCATAACAGGCTGAACCAAAGGGTGGTGAAACTATCTAGAGTACCTACGCCATTGCCTGTTCCGACACCTCCTGTGTATACGGAGGTGGGGCTGGACGCGCGCTCGCAGGCGGTATGTAAAACATGACCAACGTTATGGGAATATGCTTAACAGGATAATGCAATAACTTTACTTGTTCGGAATTTAATCATTGAAATGGTAGAAGTGCGGATACAGTAGCTTTTAGCACAGCTGACAGATTCAAATATGTACACTGTTATTGGATCACTGTTTAATAATCAATTAGAAAATTTTAATACAAAAGTCCGGGCTTGTAGATATGTTAAGCTATAAAAAAATAGTCATAAAGTCAATAGTCGTACATTCAAAATTGTTCTAAATTTTCTAACTTAGCTTTCTAGCTAATGTGTTCATTTTACTTTCCCCGATTTTTCGTTTTGATGTCTGAAGTGGATTGCAGTTTACAGACCAACCATTCGATGTGGCTGTTATTTATCAAAGATTTCATAAAGTGCGTAACTCTAATACACTGCATGCCAAAATAAATTGCTTAAAATCTTCTTATTTCACTGGTAGGTGGCATTTTTTATACGAGTACGTACGACAGAGCAATAAAAGCAAAGCAAGGGTGATCAGAGTGACAACTCCGACCAGTGTACTTAGCCATGCGCACAGCGATCACTCAAGCGGTAGAGCCTACGTATTCTATCGCATAACGTGGGCAGCTATGGTCATAAATAGCAGGGGAAGGCATGCCTTTAAGTATTTTATCGCTATACTTGAAAATGATTGACTGCTGATTTTTTGGCTGGAATAAATTTGAACGGTAGGTGAAAAAACTTACTTCATAAAAGCGACGGTAACTCTTTACTAAGTTTTAATATTTGGGTCTGGAAAATGGAAAGACCACAAACTGTTTGGTTTCATGGAACGTGATTAAACGAGGGCAAATAAATAGTTTTAATGATTCAATTATCACCAAAATATTCGGTTGCTTTCACGTAAAACCATTGTGCTAATGGTTTTACGTGAAACTTCAAAAATTCAAAATTAAATTAATTATTTGAGAAATAAAGCGTTAGATTTCACAAATCTTCCTATACTGCATCCGATAACTGCAACGCTACGAGGGAGGATTGCGTTTGGTCAGCGACATTGCTTTACAATGCCTAGAAATGGACCAAAAAGAATTGCCATCCCGTGAGAGATTAGTTCTCGTTCAAGAATCTAAAATTTGTTCGATTTCACGATTTTGCGCACAATACCACCAATAACCACACCCAGCTTACGCCAGTGCAACGCCAGAAGCCGCCGTTTGAATGCTTACCCTCTGCCTCACGCTCTCGTCACGCAGCGGGAGCTCAACGTCATAATAGTTTCCAACTAACTTTTTCACTTCAGAAAATATACTTCTATATTATTGTCTTTTTAAACATGTAAGATCTCATTCATTATTTGGGGGTTTTATGTACGATTCAGTTTTTAATGATTAATTGATATTGTGGGCTTTTACCTCAATTAACTTTTAACCATTGTCCTAACGAGTTTATTCATAACTACGCGTCATGAGGGTTAAACAGGACCGAGCAGGCAGATTACCCACAGGACAATATAGCGCAGGAGGTCGGCTGAACGAGAATACAAGGATTGTGGCTTCTTTCTTAGGGTTCGTCGCCTTAGGCAATGAAACTACATTATTTTAAAATAGCTTCTAACGCTAGAGTGATTTTTGTCCGTGTTGGGATTCAACATAAAAGATCAGAAGGCCCATCTCTCCTCGATTATACCCATCAACGTCAATTCAAAGTGTAATCAGCCTCCCCGCATGTACATATAATACCAACGCCGTGCAGTACGGACTCGTAAGATAAGTGCTCAATATTACTGTCATGTTTAATCAGTTTCTCTCTCAAAAGCTTTGTAAAATAGATAGTCGTTAGTTTTGTTACATGTCTCACATATAATTCCCGAATTTGCTTATTTGATTGAAAAAAGCGTTACCGAGTGGAGGAAAGGAATTTAAAAGCCACTTACATGGCTAAATGATATAAATAAAATAACCAAACCAAGCACCGCTAAGTCCTTATCAAGGGCGAAATTCCAAGCTGCCTGAGCCTGCTGTTTGAAAAATAACCTGCGTTCAGGACTTTTGAGAACGAGGGATTCCTCAGCAAGAACGATTGCAATCAACCACAAATGAGCGAGCGATACAATATTACGTATATGCACTTGTAATCAGCTGTTAATTGTGAGAAACTATGCTTAAATAGGACGCGAGGCAACGACACTGTCAATATAAATTCCTGTATAAATATAAATGAAATGTACGATTGATCGTTCAATTATCAGAATTACGACATGAGTATGATCCTCCAGTTATGTATCATTGGTTTGTCATTTAGCATAGGTCATCATCGGCGATATTTCCCCTCGAAAGTCCTACAGACCTGGTAACATTAAAGCACATTCACGGCATAGCACATTCAGTTTATGAAACAGATTCCGTCCCATGGAGCGAGGTCTCTGCTCGAGGCCAATATTTGACGCAGAGAAATTTGGTTTCAGTTGGCATCCTGAGTTTATTATATACACTGCCGATAAATGAAGTATTTTTCTATCTGTGAATTTTACAGCTACTTTCGACTCATGAAATTAACGTAAAACCCAGACCCTGTAATATTTATCGTCGTCATCGCTGGAATTTCTTTGCAAGTTGAGTGTTCTCGTATTTGTCTTTATACTCGTGTGCTCTGATTGCGTGCCATTAGTATCCCACTTCATCAAAGTGTGTCTTCATTAATAATACTGGTTAATAGTTGGTTAACATTCTAAGAGTTATTCTTCCTTAAATTGGCCGGAGAAATCGATTAGAAAATTGAATATTTCTGAATGAAAGTATGCATCATTGAAATAATTATTGTTAGAAAGAAATGATTGGTATGAACGAGAAGAATCACGCCAAAATAGAAAGACGAAAACAAAAACACCGTCCCACACATAGCAATGATGCCGAGCAGAGGGATAAACAATATCAAAACGAAGGCACAACAATGTTGCCAGCGATGATGAATTGCCGATTTTACGTAAACAAAATAGAGCTACATCACAGTTTTCACAGTTTCAATAGTGGCATAAGTGCTCTGTCATGTTTTAATTCCTTTTGTAAATTAGGAAGAATGAGAGAGTAAAATGCCAAAGATAAGACCAAATCTATATTTGATACTGACGGTACTGCATGAACATGCACGTGTAAATGATAACCTTGAAAATACGGCTTCACTGATGCTCTCTACACATGCTTATCGAAGATGACCATTTGCTCACGATGACCGCAGTGAATCATTCAATCATATTATTTACTAAATGAATTATATAATTATATCATTATATTTTACCTTATTAGAGGCTGGCGGCAGCGATTACCAAATATCCTATTGAAATGATTCGCAAAAGAACATAATTTTGGTTGTAAAAATTTCTACCCCAAAATCCGATGCTGCAACAGTAGGGCTGGAAAAACTCCTCTACAGATCCCCAACACAAAAGCTCATCAAGCTTCTAAGAAAAGTTAGAACAAACACACTAAGCTCAGCATCGCGAGGTTTTGATAGTATTCATTTTACATCATAAAGAAAATCTGAAGAAACTGATATGTACCAAAACCTCAAAAGAAGATTTGATGAATACGAAATTAGAAAAAATATTGCCATGTTTAAAGATTTAGGTATAAAATATGATAGAGCATTGTATTAATCTAGCTCCAAAGAAAATTTACCACTAGAATAGTTAGAAATCAAATAAATTAGGAATGATCTACTGTGCTTCCTGTCGTGAAATAATAAAAAGGTGTCGTCCTTATACAGCACCTTTAAAATATAGGCTTAAAACCAGTGGTTTCTTGTTAAAACGTAACCAATAATAAAAAATTATTGGTAAGTACAAAATTAACTAAAAATAAAAATACTAACATTGGAAGCGAGTCTCTCAGCTCTTCAGTTTATACTATGTGGTCAGAAGCAAAACATTGATGTTGTGAATTATATACACTTTTTAAGAGAAGTTTTAAGGGGTTATTTTCATGCATAAGCGTTAAGGAATAACAAAGCAACGCAAGTTCTTTTCCAACGCAAATAAACTGTGTCAAGAGAGAAGTCACGAGAAAACGCGGAATCTCCATCAGAAATTTGAACTAGTCACAGAAAGCCACCGCATCTGGCAATGAGGTTGTGCTCTTTCCCAGCGGCAGTTGCTTGATGTACGATGCATAATGACATCTATTACAAGGCCTGCAACCACCCGCCATACCTATCGATGACCAAAAAAGCAGCTATAAACAAAGCCTTGTGATGCATCACTCGGCGGCAGACATTTTACCGCTAATATGGAGTAGCGGCATGTAAGCCCGCCAGTAAAGTTCGGAGCGATGATAATCATATGCCGGGCCTACACCTCTACGGCAAAATCAAAGGCTCTTCAATGGTCTTAAGAGGCTAAATTAGGCACTGATGTTTAAAAATATGTTACATAATTTTAACTCGTCCCTATGAGTAGTATTATAAACAAGTTTAATGAAAGCTCCAACTTCCGCTCCAGGCCTTGTTTTTTTTAGATTAATTTTTTGCTTTGCGTACAGATAGTGCCTTATTGCCTATCCCTATTTTACGCAATAACGGAGCTATAATGTTCAATGGTTTGTGCAAAGTGTATATATTATGCTTCCAATAATAATTAATAGAGAGGTTACTAATAAAGTTCAGCTCTGTGACTGGGAATTGCCTATGAAGTCTCAGTTCAGCGAGGTGACAAATGGGTGTATTCCAGTGAGTGTACGCGCTTAGGGAAGAGAAAGTGGTGGGTTCGAAATAAGAATTATGCTTTAAAAAATTGATATTTTTGCTTCTACGATAGCGGAACATGACCAATGGAGAGTTGCGTACAACACTGCTGTCACCAAGAGATACTAGTCTAACATCAGCGGCTGGACATAAATATTTGCACAAGTATATTTTTGATGTAATACGAAAAATTCGCGTTCTGGTTTAAAATAAAGAGCACAGGTAGTTCAGAAAACATTTATTCACAAGAATTTTTAAACGAAACCGAATTAAACTCATTGATAACCAAAATATCAGCTAATTAAGTAAGGAAATGTATGGGTCACGAGAATTTGGCTAAAATTGAAATCATGCTAAATAATTGTTATTTTATAGCAACATTTCATAACTTAATCGAAGAACTTTTCAAAAACCTTCCAAAAACTTTTAGAAGCACATATACTGCAGATAACCTACGATCGGCACAACTATATTAGCTCTGAAGATTTTCCTGAATATTGATGCTCAGAGTCAACCATGTCGGAAGTCGGAGCAATACCTGAAGTTATTCGAAAGCCAACAATTAGACTCCGAAATGAAGGATTGACTTATTGTCAAATTACTGAATGTGTTAAAATTCCATACTCAAGTCTCTGTGCAATAGTTCGAAAGCAACCAGAGACTGTGGCTCTCCTGTCTGCCCAGAGTCGGAGCTCGTCACAAAACCACGGGCCACTTTCGCGGCTATATGCTGCGTCAGGTGACGAATGAGCCCATGATAACCCGTCCATACCTACAGAAAGACCTGGAGTTTCGTTCACATCAGTCGAAAAATGGTCGTTAGAGAAATGCATCAAAGTGCATTCTTCGATTCCCCTTAGAACTCCTATGGTAAAGGACCTCTATAGAAAACAGCAAAACATGTGAAGAACCGTTTAATGTTAGCGTAAGGCCATCTTGACAAAAGCATTGAGTTTTAAGAATGGATTAAGTGGTCCGATGGAAGCAAAAATAAATTTTTCGGCTGAAACGGAGCTTGCTATGTTCAGAGGAAAACAGGGACTGTAAGGAAATGTATGGGTCACGAGAATTTGGCTAAAATTGAAATCATGCTAAATAATTGTTATTTTATAGCAACATTTCATAACCCAACATCATACCCACCGTCAAGCATGGAGGAGGGAGCATCATCGTTGGTTGAGGGCTGTTTTACTATCCATGGTGTAGGTGAACACCACATCTTTGATGGTGGAATGGATAGTTTCACGCACAGGCAGATACTTGAGCGGAAGCTGCTTTCAAGTGCAATAAAATTCTACAGCCGCTGCAAGTGGACCTTTCAGCAAGCGATTCACCCTAAATACCCTAAGTTGGGTTGAGTTCTAGTTATCAATAAATTTTATTCTGTTTTGTTTAAATAATCAGATAAATTTATGTTCTTTTACCTACCTGTACTTTTACGCCAAATAAAATCTCTGGGTTTTGAAATTGCATCAAAGATTGAGTTATACAAATACTTCTGTCCAGTCATTGTAATTTTCCTACGCTTTAGGAATTAGCTCAGCAGCTATAACCAAGTATTATCAATTTTTGACTTAGCTCTGTTCATCCTCTACTGTTTATTGCTTTGGATTTTGAGTGAGCATCAAGCTTATTTCAATGCTTTCCTCTAATTCTGTGGTTTGTTTTTAAATAATCCAATTTTTAACGTACCAATGCATCAAAAAGAATTTACGCGTTTAGTTGTACGGCATTCAGTGGGTGAGATATAGATAGTAAATCTGTCACAGGCCCAGTGGCGATAGCCCATTCCAGATCATTTCCGATACCCAATAAAGATACAATAGAAATGACCGATGTGGATTCCGATACCGCCACTAACAATGAACGAAACGGTAAAAGGCACCAGGGATTGGTCAAATTTTTGAACAGATCAGACCGGAGAGCCTGACGCAGTGCCCAGCCTTCGATATCAAATATTGAGTAATTGCGAGCTGGTAGCTTCACTGAATGATTTAATGGACGAGGAGAGTAATTATTCACATTTAAATTCGCTGTCTGAGGTCTGGTTGTTAGCGAGGTAGCCACAAAGGTTGAGGTTCACTCCTTTCCGTTATATTTAAATAACAGCTGAAGGCTGTGATAAGTTATTGTTAGGCAATGCGATTACCAGTAAATCAGAATTTCTCTCACAAATTGACAAACGTCGATAAAAGTTTCCGTTTGCAGCCTAAATTATAAGTTGGGACTAGAGGGAAGAAGATGCAGTAAAAACCGGCAAACATTGCCAGAATTTTTTACATGAAATAAAACAGAGCTACGTAGCAAACAGCGCGTGGCTTGTAAGGGCAAACGCTCCTATTGGTTTTCCTTCCTCAGAGTTCGCCTCCATACGGCCTCGACTCGTTCAAAAAAGTAATAGCTCTTGAATGCCAAATATAAATCATGTGAAGGCTTGAGCAGTCATTCTAATAGTTTATCCCGACGTTGTTAGGTCGGTTTGCAAAGAAATTTTTAACAAATGCAATGTGCGCACTGCTCTAAAACTGGTACTTTTTTTCAACTTAAAATATACGTAACTTTTCAACAGAAAAATCGTCACGTTAAGAAAACATTCACCCACTTGATACGCATAGAACTTTTCATAGTGCTTACATGTATTGTTATTGTAAATCGCCTTATTGTTTCTTAATGTACCTCATAGTATATCCCATTTCTTTCAATTAATTACGTCAGCAGTGTGGTAAAATAAGCAATTTCTGAAATGATAAATTTCAACTCAGTATTTGACTACTTTAACATTTGAACATTTCTATTTGAAGTTTATGTTCAGTATGAATTCAGGTTTTCAAACTGTTTTTTTGTTTTTTTCATACTAGCGAAGCATTTAGATTAGTTTCAATTTGAAACGCTTTTTGGTTGTCAGTAGTTTTTTCCTTAAAACTTGTTTCAAAATAAATTTCCTGATCTCACTTATTTGTATATCGTTGCTGCTCATGTTAGTTGCTTATCTATGGTGTATCTTACAAAGAAAACAAGAGTAACGATAAAAGCAACGGCTTGTAAAGAGGTTTTTGTGCTCCTTATCTTAAGACCCAGGGATTTCTGCAAATCGGTGATAGTTGAATCTGAGAAAATACTGAAATAAATCTTCTACGCAATTGGCGCTCGGACATCTTTTATTCTCCAAGATAAAAACAAAGATGGATGTGGAGAACATTAGTCGGCAAATATGGTACCTAGAGACCGAAGATAATTCAACAATACTAACATGTTCTTGATGCATCACACGAACCCGAGACCAATGGCATTATGGTGAACTACCCAAGGGATAATTAAACCAACAGGCCGGTCTTCGAGAGCCTAATTTGCACTTTTGAATCATTTAAACGTTATCTGTTGGATGTCTGTAGCACAGCTGGAGCTTAGCTTCCTTCATAGTGCTTCGACACGCTGCCATCGAGAGGCGTACCAACTGTACTGGCTTCCTACGTACCAACTGTACCGTCTTGCTCTTTCTTTCTTCTGAGCTCCAAACTCAATGGTTTCTAATTAAGAGTTGCCTTCTCATTGGTTGCCTCTAATCAACAAAGAAGAGTGACTCGTTTTCTATGATAATTCGATTCTGCTGAATGGCGCTTCACACTGCTGGTATGAAGAGTCATGGCTGTAGAGCGAGACGTTCATGCTTAATATATTGTTGTGCACAACGGGGTTAACCAAAGCTTTCAGATCCTCCGTCAGTGCTTCAATATTTATATTAACCCAATGATGAAATTGTCAGATGCTATGATAAATTTTAAACACATGGGGAGTCGCGTATGATTTCTTAGTCTAGATTAGTTCTTCATGCTTTTTCATTTATTCATCGTGCCAAAATTGTTTGAGCAAGGTGCGTTTTATTTCTTTTAGCAATTTTTACTGTCTGTATACAATAACTCGTAATAAGAGCACTTTAATATAGTGATTAATCCAGATTTTATATGTTTTTTTTTCTGTGGATCTCGATGCGGGGGCTTGTTTGGTTGACTGCAAAGTCCGAATAGATCAAGACGTCACCACGATCAACACGGTATACGATCAGCAGTGCTATGGATTTTAATGCTACTCTCCGAACTCTGCAGCTTGGGTAGTAGTAGTACAACTAGCGAAGAAATTTTTCATAGATTTAAATTTTCGATGCTTTTGATAATTTCTTACAATTATACTTTACAACACAAAGTAATTTCAACATATTTTTAAACAATTTAAACAATTTATTTACCACAGGTGATGCAGAGGTAGAATGTTTCTCAAGTCTAATACAATGATCAAACTAGAGTATAGCTACCTGTGGGCCCGAACAAGTTCAGCGACTTCTAGGGCATCCTACCATCACGTAAATCTAAGGTGTACAATAATGTTTAACCTAATCCACTTAACCTAGTTTCGTATGAGACTGATCAAAGAGATAATTAATTCGATATTTGGTTTTATATTTTACAGTATACGTCAAATCGGCTATATTTAACAATATGTTCAATAAAACGATTTAAGAGCAGACTGAAGATCGGATATCTTACCCATGGCAAGGTACATTATTAGGACCAGAAAAGTTGTAAAGTACCTGAAAAAAAGTCAATCCTCAGGCTTTGGATGAGAGGCATAATTTCTCAGATTCAAACAACATTTTCTTCGACAAAGAAAAAAAAACGAACTAAAACATATTCGTACATTGAAGCAAACGCGTAAAATAATATTGATAATTTTGTCTGGAATGTTTCATTTTCATGACAGCCAAACAGTTTTTGTGCTTCGCAATCAAATTCGAATATGTTTGTGCTGGGATGTTATTCCATTTTCCAGTAGCTTCATATGTTTTAATTTTTGAAGGGTATTCAGGTCCGAAAGTATTCATACTTTCTATTCTCGTCTCGAATTTTCTAATGGATTTGAGTGAGGACTCATCAAAGGCTACAGCAAGACATCAATTTTATTTTCCTAGAACCTTGCAGTCAGATTCAGACGTGTGTTTGAAGTCAAAGCCGTTGTTTAGAACAGAAACCGAGTGTCGAGCCGGGAACTTCGAGTCAAATTTTTCGTTCAGTATGCTATTACGTACATCCTCGACTGCAATGAAATTACAAGCTCAACTTAACGCTGAAAAAAAATATCACGGTATCACTTCCCTGTTTAACTGTTGACATTGAGTTGAAAAAAGCCTCACCTTATGATCGGAAAAGCCTCTTTCCTTAATTATTTAAAAAAACACTATTTTATAAAATAATCTCATAGTATTAGCCCTCAGAAGAAATTTTCATAACCCTAGAACGTTTTCGCCCAATTTGAACGTGGAGGATGATGATGTGGTATTGGTGTGTGAAAAGGCTTTATCAAGCCCTTCCGACTTGAACTACTTAATAGGAGCACCTACGCTCATTCCTTGTGCATTCAATTTTGATTTACTTGGGCAATATTCTTAATTGAGCACAATTCTGCGGCGCATTTTCATCCCACGACCTTCTGTAGTTTGCGAGCGGCTCAAAGTAACAATTTCGACAGTCTTCAATTTACATTATGCCCTCCCACGCACGTCGTTGTCGTATCAAATTCTTTCCATTTCTCAATCGCATATTGTACTCTATATGTACGGACAACTGAGCGTTCTGAAATATGTCCGTAACCATTATAGGACTTGTGCGTGTCTTTTTTTATTCAAATGAATGCTGAGCTCATTACAGCCCTGGTGTAATGTAAGAAATAAATGAAATGAGAATAATATTGGTGGTACATAGAGCAAAACGTTATATTTGTTACTCGCCTTTCTAAAGCATTTTTATAAATAAATACTCTGCATACCTGAGCACGTGATATTGAAGTGTGAATCTCTTCAAATTGCATGGATCGATGCTATTTGAACCCATTTTTTACCGATGTTGTATATTTCGAACCTTATTTTTTCCATGATACCACGTTAAATTTTCTAAATCAAATCTGGCTTTTTGAAAATATATTTTGAACTTAGTGTCATGTACTCAATAAGACAAAAAAATTCAAGTCATACGAGTACTTAGTTCTAAAAAATCACCAAAAATATTAAACATTAGTGTTTGAATCTATATAAATTTTTATTGCAGGCTTTAAATTAAAAAATAATTATTGCTTGTAAGCAATAATTATTTTTTTGAGAGTTTTGGAATTCTTAATTTAAGTTTCATCATTAGTGATATCGGAAGCAGCATGATAGATGTTATCCGCGCATCATGATGGACGTGTGCTGAAAATATTCTGTCAATCAACCAATAAATGACGTTATTTCTTCTAATGACTTGCACTCCAATTTTTGTATCGAAAGTAAGTTCTAAATGAATCAGTAGTTCAAATTTTATTGCGTCTAATTAAGGTTTGAATCTCGTTACAGTTTTCGTTATGATTTACTAACAGTGTTAATTTTAGTTGAATTCTTATACAGTACAAGTCAAATTTTTAGGCACAAGATTGTTGTTCATCGTCCTAACTGCAGAGCAAGTAACTGTGTAATTCGGAAGAATACGCCGAATTTTAGATACGAAATGCTTGTGTTATTTTGAAAGCGTTTTCAATTATATAAGTTGGTATTTGCATTGTTTTTGTGTGTGATCTATTTGCGTGTTTCAGTCAGCCGTTCCCTAGCTCTGTAGAAGCAACCTGAGTCCATGTCACAGATGCGTCGAGAAACAATGAAATAAAGGGCTGAGAAATAAAGACTTGCACCCATTTCTAAATTACAAACAATACGTAAAATGATAAATGCTTTCACAATCATAAAGCCACAAATTCCCTAGAGTTTATAGAAGAACATTGATTAATATTCATACTCATATTATTAAGAGCGTATACCAAAGGACTGCTGTTTACTCTCATTTCTAAACTACTTTGTTTGAAGCGAAGACGCCAACTACAAAAAACGTGTTCAAACACATACATCATGTTTTGAGTGACTTTTGAGTTGTCTTGTGAACACAGATAATATAGCTTATTTATATGATAATGCAGCCATCCATTTCCAAACTACTTTTTGCTGACAGAAGAATTAGGGTAATATTTATTACCATCGTATTCCGACATGGTAATTTTTTTATTGGTATGTCTTAAAGAAACTTCGATCCGTCCGGTTGAAATAATTGTTTGCGTCAATTGAAATGAATCCAATACCTGAAAACTGAATATTTGAAATGAATACAAAAAATTAATGCATTTGATACTTGAAAAGCAGTCATAAGACGACTGTCCTTAATTCTGGAGGAAGGTAATTAACCAGTTTTGCTATCACAGACCACACCGCAAACGTGTACGACCGCAGCCGATGAAAACGCTCGCGTCTATAAATAAAAAAACTTGCCTTGTGAGAGATTGGTTCAAAAATTTTAGATTAATATCTTTGAATGAAGATATCGAGGGAATATCTGGGCGTAATGAAAAGGTATTTTACTTTAAATAAAGGCGAATGGTACCGGGAGTTTAGAGATGAATAAGATATCAAATGCATTAACTGCCCAGAATATCCAGTTAACGTGAAGTCGAGTAATTTTTTGTAATTCTAAGCTTACCGTAATTTGAATTGCTTTAAATTGAAATTTTTGAAATAATATGAGTCATGTTAATCCGTGGGAAATGGAGCCCGATTACTTGAAATGCTATTTCTTACAGGTATTAAATAACTTTAATCAATGATTTACGTCAAGAAAAACCGTAGGTTTATGTACATGAGGCATGAGTGGCGTTTGAGCTTCATTGCGGTTTGAGTTTGAAAGTTCACCGTCATAATACATAAATAAATCAATGATGATATACTTGATCGGACAGAGTCAGTTTCATGTGATTTCTTAGGAAATAGATAAGTTATCCTAATGAATATAATAAGAATATTAGAAACGCATAGCACAACAATACTATACATCACCGTTTATTTACTGAAGCATCGCTAGCAAAGTGAGCGAAGTTCAAGAGAACTGTTATTCCTATGTGTCATTCATAGGTCGGAAGAGATTTCATCACACCCAGTTTAACACCCTCGCAGGAGATCAATTTTTTCCCATTTCCTAAACCAATTAAATTCAACGTAACTACATTATGGTTTTTATTACATAATAATCCTGCTTTTTTCAAGCATTGAGGAGTACGAAACTAATCTTCGAATTTTTGGATGTCAGCTACATGATAGGACCACGGATGGGTGTGCTCTCATAAGCCTTAGTATGTTACCGAGAAAACTGATTTGATTAAGATGGCGCTTACCATCAACTGATTTGATGCCACCAATTGTGCTACTAACATGAAATATAATGAAAGTTATGGTAAAACATGTCTCTCGTGCACATGTACGCATAACACATCACTAGTATTTAAACTTTTAATCACAACTAATCTATTTCCTTGGAGGAAAGAAAACTTGTGTGTAAGTGAATATATGAGACTTGAATATTTTTTCAGCGATTTCAAATGTTTATTAAAAATAAAAAAGCACAGAATTTTTCCAGTTATCGCACCTTGACTGATGCACTTTGTGATAACATTAAGAGACGTAGATTAGGCATGTACCTAAAAACAACGGAGATAGTGTTGAGGGCCTCGATCGGGATGGTTTGAAAGGCCATTTCTAACAAAAAAAGTGACTTCACTGATCTGGCACTAACAGTTCATAGTTATATGAAGTATTTTGTGTTTTCTCTTCCTTTTCTTTAAACCTCCCTCAAAGTACAACGTAAAATCAAATACTGATTCTTTTGGAAAATAAAATGCGTAATTGGCGTTGAAGTTTCCCATCACAATTTATTTCATCAGACTTTGGTCAAAGAACGCCTCCATCCCTAACATATATGAAGTGGAACAAAGTAGCCACGAGGTAGAAACATAAAAAGCAGAAAGATTTAGAATGTTGAGGAAGAAAATGACAAGCAAATAAAATCTCTAAACTGCTGATGCGTGAAACACAGTTCAATATATTGGATATCAAAAATGCCTTGATAAAATGTGAATTTATAGTCATACCCTAATCGGTAGCAGAATAGCTGTCATCAATCCAAACAAGTAAGAAATGAACCGAGAAAAAGTTTGCTTTCAGTTATTCTGTCATAATGGGTGAAACAACTCAGAGAAACTCACATGATAAAGATAAAGGGGAGAAAAAAATGAAATCGTCGAGATACTGAAACGAGCGTCTGGATGACCATAACGTTCACCAACACGTACAGGTTGACGCAGGAGCTTCGCCATTACACCATAATAAAATAACCCACAGAAGAATAAATCGTGCTTGCAAATTATCGTAGGCATAAAGTACGAAGCTCACTGTTCAGAAATGTGCAATTTCGTGCGTATACTCATCCTAGTTCATACAAAATGAGCGTGCGCTGTTCAGAAAGAGCAAGCTTGGTACATGATATTTGACAAAATTACCCATGTACACAATACCTGTGTAAATGATTTTACGCTCATCAAAAAGATAATCGGATGTTACGAAAAACACATTGTAGGCACGCAAACTTAAAAATGTATAAATACATATTCATACAGAAACAAAGTTTTGAATCCCGGATATTTGTGCGTAATTCATTTTAAAGAACAGATGAAAAACATTTTCAAACATTTATCGCCATGCGTATATTGTTAGAATAAAATCGCAAAAATTGAACTTAGGGACGTAAATAAATATGTATGGCTGTAGCAATTTCAGAGATCTATCTTCAATTGGGTTTATAGTGAATAACAATATTCGTTTTATAACGAACCAAAATACAAAGCCAACCTGTCTGCACTATACCTCGTGTAGTTATGTGTCAGTTATTTTTTATGCCTTCACACATTAAATCTCATAATTTTGGCTCTTAATTATTTTTCATCCAACATTCTACTACATCGTTTGTTACTACACAGCTCAATAATAAGGAATAGGAAAAGTGAAAGCAAAAGGAAAGCAAATGAGCAAATAAATTTTGGTCTGTTTAAGATACTACGTGAGACTCAATATAGAAGTTGGTTAAGCAAATTCATTCCTAATATTTAAGCAGAAAGTTACACAACGACCGACATAAGCAATTTCTAAGATGTTTAGAAATATGATAGAACAAATGATCTTGGGAAACGTCCAAAAATTGGTGGTAGAAAGGCAGCTTGGTGAGCTCGGGAAGCTAAAATGTGCTTTTAGGTATCGAAATAATATTTTTACGCTAACTTTGACGTTGAAGTAACCTACACTACGAGGAATGCTGGTGGATTCATTTCCTGGATGTCAGTCTGCTTTCAAATTTCGTCTCTATGGTAAAGTCCATCAATTGTTTACGACTGACACGTGCCGAGCGTAACGTTACCATTATCAAGTCATAAGTGCCGTTGTAGTAAGAGTTTTAATGCTCAAGAGAGTAGAAATATTACATTTGAAGCTCTTATTTATAATACATGCTCCATTTATTATGCAATTTGAGTGATTCAAGAGTGTTGTTAGGGCTATTCTATAGCTAATTCGTTCATTGCACGAGAGAATAGTTCATGCGCTCATGAAATGAGTGTTCTACGAATAAATTTGATATTTATTTCTTCATGACTGTTACTGACATAAGTGAAATGATTATTACGAGCAACATTTGCGTTGCTCGGAGAACAGTTGGAAAATAGTTCTCTTCCATGCTGAAAATAAAGGATTTGCATGGATGTTAGCGAGAGGGGCGTTCTGCATGAAGGAGAAATTTAAATTATTTCAACAATTAGTAGCTCGACCACTCTGACCTCTCTCTGACCATATGCAATGACCAGGTAAAAATGACAATGTTTCATAGCATATTGACATATGATTGTAGGTATGATCGAGTACTGGAAGCTTCTGACAAATTATAGCTGGTGCATTGGCTTCCCTACTCACGAACATTCGGAGATACGAACGATTGATGTTATACATGTGAATTAAAGATAAAAAACTTGTTTATGTCATTATTATTGGTTTCATTAACTAATATTTGAATTTTTAATATTACATCTTCAATAACTTATCTTTCTTTCTACACTCATACATTAAATCTCGTAACTGTGGCTTTTCATCATTATTTATCTAACATTCTACTACACTGGTTATAACTAAACTGTTCAATAATCAGGAATATGCCAAAAATATTTTTCTCAAAAAAGAGAAAAACAGAGAGAGAGGTGATAAAAGTGTTTATTTATCTCTAAATGAACCATATATATCCCGAATAAAATGTAGGTAAAGAAAATGAGGAATTGTAAGCCGTATGTTAAATTGTTAAGGCTTCTTCACAATGGTTTCGGAAGATGACAAAAATTTCAATGTATTTTTAAAACTAAATTGTAGTGTGCGTACGTAATAAAATTTATATCCTTATTTAAGAAAATTTCTTAAAATATTGAACTGACTTTAATTAAATGAGTATGTTTCTCCCTGTTCAAGTTCTGCACGTGATGAAATTCTAAGGACATTGGTAATCATTTTTCGAACTCAGTGTCTCTATGAAATGCAACTATTCGTTGTTACAAATATCATCATCAGGCTAGAAACAAGCAGGAAGAATTCTAACTCTCACTGAAAAAATGTAAACCTTATACCAAAGCTACATCCTTCGCAGTACAAAATATTCAAAATTACAGCTCAGGATGACAAGATAAGCTAAAATT
This sequence comes from Morinoia aosen, assembly GCA_030386875.1. Lineage (NCBI taxonomy): Eukaryota > Metazoa > Arthropoda > Malacostraca > Amphipoda > Talitridae > Morinoia > Morinoia aosen. The sequence continues at coordinate 90,589,319 of CM059561.1, read as the reverse complement.
GTACGACAGTTGTAGGAAATCACAAAACAAGTTGACTAGATAAGCTAAAGTTGTACAACTGCTATTTGAAATCACTGGGCACGGTGATTTGATACGATAACATTTAATAACAGCTATATTAAATCACAGAACGAGGTCACCAAATAAGATAACGTTGTATAAAAACTGTATATTCATCATATCAGACATGAGGCAAAATGGACGATCGAGCGAAAGACTCCGACCATCTTAGCTGCAGTTCTGTAGGAGGATTTCCGACTAAACATTTATCAGTGTTTTCGGTGAGGCAGGCTTAATTAAATTCATGAATGTTCGATTCTTTTAATATTCAAATACGCTATTTCTTCACTATATGATGCATGTGCAATTTTTGTAAATGTATATGTACAGGTCTTCATTCGAGATCTTACGACTCTGAAAAACCTTGATGTTTGTGCTCGCTTAATATCTTTACATCAGAGTCATCCTAGTCATACAAAGTTAACATTTATTGAAAGACTAACATTCGCTTTTATCGCACTTGAACTGATATATCCCTTTGGGTCTCTCTAGATCATCAACGCTGGATCTGGAAATTTTCCTTTCAATTAAGAGGTCTATGGTTTCAAGTATTCCACGATTGTTGTATCCACATCTGCAGGTTTAATAAAAGTTTGACGATAATATTGAAGAATTATATATCTTTTATGCTATTCTTAAGCATTTAATATTTTTTTTAGAAAGTAATGGAATGGCCTGTGTTATAACTAGAAGTACTGTTTCAATTCAAAATTCTTTTTGAGTAGTTGTTTATTTGTCTCTAAATCAGCGTATTTTGGGAAAACGTCAAACGAAAACCTTTTAGCTCCTAAAGTTACTGCATGAAAGTTTAACCAGTTCCTTCACACTTTGTAAGTCCTAATTCGGGAAAACGTCAAACGAAGACCTTTTAGCTCCTAAAGTTACTGCATGAAAAGTTTAACCAGTTCCTTCACACTTTGTAAGTCCTATAAGGTATGACCAAGACCCTTTTTATATGTAGATCTGCTGAGAATCACGATCATATTTTATAGTTTGTCCAGTATTGTGAGCTTAACATTCACGGATCTCCCCCGAAGCATGTTCTGAAGCTTCTACTAAAACATGCAGAAAATTCACGTTCCCTTGTACACTTTAACTCGTGCTAAAACTTACCCCAGAACAAGTGCCATTCGATTCCTCTACATCTCGAACTTCTCTACACTCGCTACTTCAACGAAAATATCGATTACGCATCTGTTGCAAAGGATCGATTACGCAGGCATAGTTGGGAACACCAAATTTTCCACTTACGACACGTTAAAGTTGGCAAACGCAATCCCTAATGGTCACTATGTTTGAGTGGTTTACGGCGAGCGACCTTCACTGGAAGAGTCAGCAGTTCGAATCCCGGTAGTGCCGCCCGGTGATTCTCCCCGTTGGGAAAAAGGAGCACTCAGCCACAGTTCCTTACCCAACCCAGTTGTCAGAAATGGGTACCGGCTTGACCGGGGGTAACCGCCATTGCGTCCTGGCGTTAGTTATAAGGCATTTAAAGAACTAATCTACAAGATAAAATGTATAAGCTTGATTGGAATGAAACATCCTTTCTAATTCGAAACCCTGGGATACACCATTTATACTTAGCATAAAAAGTATCTATCAATATGACGCAGAAGAGCTTGAGTAGTGCAGATTGTGAGTCGTTTCAAAACCTCGAGGATGCAGATTGGACGAGAAAGGTCTTCGTCTTGAAAACCGTAGTGTCTTGAACATTGCTTCAGCGCAAAATATTTTGACTTCTCAATGATGAAGGCATCTACGGATGCTTTATTTCCAATCAAGCCTGTTACATATCACCTTGTACATTGGATTTTCAAATTTTTAAACAATTTTAAACAATTTATTTACCACAGGTGATACATAGATAAAATGCCTTATAACTAACAACAGGACGCCATGACGCTTTACCCCGGTCAAGACCAGTACCCATATCAGACACCTGGGTAGAGTGAGGTATTGTGCTTGGAATTCTTCTCCTATACCCAACAGAGAAAATCGCCACCAGCGCCGGGACTCTGAACCCGGGTCTGCCGCACGGCGGCAGATCCTCTAACAACACGGCTATGGCGAGATTTATATTTTCTTTAAATTGACACTTGTTTTGAGCGTTTTGATTTCCATTTATTATTTACGTAACGCAAAACTAAATTAATTCCAACGGTGTCCGTATGCTTCGTGAATGTTTTATGAAATTAGTGCCATGTAGTTGAACGTTCGTCCTATTAAAGTCGTCACGAATAAATGTTTCAATTGACTATCGGAGAAACACTCTGTGACTATCAATTGATCAACTACTGGAACTACACATTGTAGCTCAGCTCTCTTATTTCAAAATTATTTTACCAAAAAACTTCATATTAGAACAAATTTAATTCACTTATTCACGAAAATAATAAGAGTTCATAATGCAACATACACATATGATTTGGAGTAAGCTTATATTCGGTGTGTAACTAATTAATATGATTAAACTAGATATCATAAATGTCATTTACCCATCTTAGGTTAATGCATCCCGATAAGAAATGCATGTTTGTGATTCCAGAGTTGCAACGCAGGGAGTTAGTGATTTCATCTATTAGATAGGTTTTTGCTTTCTTCGTACGTCCGACAACTAATTTGTCACCTCATTACAGTAACAGATTGTCCGATAGTATTTTCAGGCAGCGAAGGAATTTTTGAAGCACTTTTATTGAATGTATTCAGTTTACGAACTGCTTCATTCCGAGTAGGTGGTTCATCGCTAGTTTGTTGAATGTGAATGGGTTGCGAGTGCCATAAGAAAAATTCGTATAAATCTTTCTTCGTTTGGGAATTCTTTCAATTTAGTTCAATAAATTTCTAAGTGATAAGGATGTAGCATGAATTAATTTCTCTAAAATCTGTGTTTATATACTATATTTATCAGCTTGTACTTTTTTTCACCTGGTATTTGAAAAAAGATCCCATGAAACTCAATGATATACGTTTCAAATTTTATTGTATGTTATGTTTACATGAATACAGGACATAAAATTTGGTCAATGTGAAGTTTAATGCAATCACCAAAATTAATAATTATATTCTAAACAATCACTAAAGAACCCATTTAAGAATGTTTTACATGAACGACATTCTGCTCGCAGATGCTTTATTTTCGAATTATTGAACTTTGAAGTTGGCCTTCCCGCGCCAAAGGAAACGAGCGTAATTTAATTAAAAACGGAAGCTAACCCCCTATTACAAACTTGAAGAGGTTGGGTCGTGAGGGGGAGGCACAGTTCGAGGCCTAGTGAAAATTTTAAATAAAGCTTCTAACCCACCCTTTAGGGTGAGGACTGCAATCTTGTTTACATCGGGTCTAAGATGGCAACCACCATGGGCGCCACCATCTTGGACCCGATGTCAACAAGATTGCGGTTAAATCCGCAATTAAATTCCGTTTCACGTGCTTGCTTCCTTTGGCGCAAAGGCCAACTTCAAAGTTCAATTATTCGAAAATAACGCATCAGCGAGCAGAATATCATTTTTGTAAAACGTTCTTTAATGGGTTCCTTTAGTGATTCTTAAGATCGGAATTCTTATTTTCCGTGATTGCATTAAACTTCACATTGACCTAAAATTTTGAAGATATTCCATTGTCCTAACTATTAAATGTTACTTATCTAGAAGAACGGCTTAAGTCTTGCTGAGCGGCTTCGCCGCTCAGCGAGAATGAAAATATCGATTTTAACTGGAATTTGATGCTGATTCCGAATATGCAATTTGTTTTGACCGCTCTCGATTTTTTTTATTTTTTTTAATTTTTTTTTTTTGGAAAGGCGGCTAGCAACAACTGAGGTGGTGCCCAAAAAATGCCATGTCCGTAAAGGTTGGGTGGAATTCGGCCCTATCCGGTACTCAGGTCTTCAAGGCACGGTCTGACCATGTTGGGTCGAGAATGGCAGAGTTCGGATCATGAGGTGGTGCAAGCCAAAGTATGCCTAGTCCGACCAGGTTGGGTCGAGAATGGCAGAGTTTGGATCATGAGGTGGTGCAGGCCAAAAAAAACATTAAAATATATAAAAATTTAAAATTAAAAAAAATCACAAAAAATCTAAAAAATCGAGAGCCGTCAAAACAAATTGCAGATTTTGAATCAGCATCAAATTCCAGTTATTTTCGATATTTTCATTCTCGCTGAGCGGCTTTGCCGCTCAGCAAGACTTGTTCCAGAAGAACTACAAAAACATGTATTTGTTCTGCTTGTTTTCAATAATCACTGAACATTTTTATAATATGGGTAATGTCAGTCTTTTAGTCTTACTTCAGTGCTGTTAATTTTTTGTTATTTATTGAAACTTCAACTCAGAGAAGAAAATACGGTTATGTGTAGCATTGGGTAGTTTTCAATTTTCCACTTTTCGGTGCTTAAGGGGGCCCTCCGATGCCCCTTTTCTCTCCGTTGGTCATTTTTCATGTTTTTGTTAGAAAAGGACCCTTAGGTAGTGGACTATTTGGTCCTTAAATTTTATGGCGCTACGGACAATAGATATCTCCCAAGGGGGGGGGGGGGATAAGGGGACCAAAATCTTAAATTTTTGTTCCCATATAAAAATAAAACAGAAAAAATGGAAAATTTGTGAATGTACTTTTGCTAGATATGTTCCAAGAATTCTAAAACTGTCTTTGTTTTTGTTCTAGCATAAAAACTCAATGAGTTCTATTTTTTTGAAATATCAAAACCAGAGGATTAAAAACCAACATGTCTAATTTTTTCAAAAGCTAAGGTGTGAATCAAGAAAATATATAGAAGAAAAGGTTACATATAATAATCAAATTTCATATGAATCAGACTGAAAACAAAACATTTCATAATTTTATAAAATAAGTACAATTTTTTTAATATTTTTTTTGTAAATTACAATTCATAATGTGAATATGATGTTATGCATGGAGATTATCAAAAGAAAAATGAAAACAGCATTCAATTACATAAATTTTTAATTATATAAAGCCTACACTTGGACAAAAAATTTTGTTTTTGGCCTATACTGTAAAGTCACTTATTTTCAATATTCAAAAGAATAGAAGTCATTGGGTTTTTATGCTAGGAAGAAAACAAAGAGTTTTAAAATCCTTGGAACAATTCTAACAAACTGACATTTCTTGATTTCTCAATTTGTACATTGTTTTTTTTTCTGTTAGTTCAAAACCTAAAAATTTGGTATATTTTAGGTACCTATTGATCAAATATTGCATGTATAAAAAAAATTTTAAATAGAAAATTCAGGAATGTCAGTTTGTTTGCAATGTTACAAAGATTTCAAAACGTTCTTTATATTGTTCTAGCATAAAATTTATTGTCTTCTATTCTCTTGAAAACATCCCAAAAATGAACCAAAAAACGAGTTTTTAAAAGAAAAAAACCAAGGCCTAAATCAGAAAACTTCTTGAATAAAATATGTTTTTCTTGCAAAAATACACATAGTGGCCAAATTTCAGACCAATCGGTTCAAAATTCAATTTTGACGGGAGGGCCCCTTAAAGGCAAATGGGATGCCTATAAATCAATTCAATTGATTTGTTTGTCAACAATTCTACAAACAATGTGTCCTGGTAAATGATTCTCATTTTAACTTTTTTGAATATTTCACTATAAAATTTGCTAGATTTCCTAATCAAATTGTGTATCCTAATGAATCCTGAATGTCAGAATTCAAATGTTCATAGATCACTGAGGTTTTGATCTTATGAGGTCAATTTATTCTGCAGATGAAATAGAAACAAAGGTAGTAAACAAACAATGTAATGGGTTCTTAATCAGTAGGAAGAATTAGCTTAGGTTGTCATTAATAAAGCAAATCAGATTGTTAGAAGTTAAATTTGTCAACTTGTTTAAAAACAGTATATTTCTAAAAGGTAAGTGTGAAGGCAAACTGATAGATTTTTCAGTTTTGTTTCTTGTATCATGGTAATTAGATCAAAATAAACAGCTTTTATTCCATGCTTTTTTTGGGGGAACTGATTATTTAACAAGTTATATCGGTAGGTTAGTAACCACAATTCTAGTCTTTTGAGTGGGAAATATCGTAGCGCTCTGATGAGATCTCTAATGCGCTTGATTGTAGTATATCCCAAAACTGAATCTGAATGCAAAGAATAGTCTTCTTTCTGGCGCAGGTTAGTTCAATTCTTTAGGTAACGTAACCCACCCAAAACATAACTTACGTAAAAAAAATGTAAGGATTTTTGTCGCTTGGATGACTATAATTGCCATGAACGGCAAATTAACATACTGCTATAATTTGTTAAATACTAATTTTCCCCCAAAAGTGCATAGAATAAAAGTTGTATAGTTTGATGTAATTACCACGATTCAGACAACAAAATTTTGAAAATTGATTAGTCAGTTCTTCCTAACATTTACCCAGAAATCTTATAAGCATCATTAGTTACCTCCTGAGGCCCTGGTCTCAATTGTTAAACATTAAACCATACAATGTCAATTTCAATTGAAAGGTACTGACATTTGGGTTGGCTTAGCATGAGGTTTGACCATGATTGGTGGGTTGTTTCTGGTTTTGAATTTAATTGTTTACATACTAAGCAAATTACCAAAAATTAGGCACTGTGGTATAACAACAAATTTGAAAATTATTGAGAAATGGAGACCGAGATCTGATAAAATCAATAAATAATGTTTCAGTAGAAATGGTCAATAAGGAATTAATTAGTGAATAGATTCAGCCAATGATTACTATTATTCTAGACCACTAAATAGGGGCAACTTGTGAATGCTTTTTTTGATAAGTTGTTCAAATTAAATGTTTTATGATCTTTTCTGGTGCTTAAGTAATAATCAACAGAAATTATATGCAATTTCCTATTGTTTTTGATGTTCAAAACTACAAATTAATTTAATTGTAAGCATCATGAAACAAATTTACTCTCTCCAATTTATATGTGCTGCATGTTTGAAAGCAAAAATTTAAGTGAACTCCAAATTAATTGCAATAAAGTTTTTCTGCTTAGCATAGTAATATAAAATTAGGAACCAGCATCTCAAATTTTGTAGATCGTTCTTATTTGTCTAATAAATGGTTATGAAACTAATGTTGATTTCAATTTAATATGATGAGAGTGAAATGGAAAGGTTGAACAGCCATGCAAGGTTTTCTTTGGAATTTGAGTGTATAATGTCTTAACCTAACATTTTGAACTTAAATTACAGGTTACATGAGTGTGTTTTAACAAGACTTGTTGCTCTGAACAAAAGTGTTGTGTACTAAAAATGAATATAATCATATTTGTAAAAATTTGGAAAAATGTTCAGAATATGTGGTATATTTTACATACTTAATGATTTACTTTTGATCTTTCTATGTTGATAATTTAGTGTATATAAAGTTTTGTATGAATTAGACAAATATGCTGAATAAATACATACTACCCATGATGCCACGTTTTGTTTGTTCGATAAAAGCATGGAGTTTGATTTTGCTGTCCATGCAAACCACAACCATGGTGCTGATGTTGCGGTACAGTAGAACACTTCACACGTCATCTTCTGGTCAAGAGGAAGGAAGCACATCAAATGGATCTGCTCCAACTTATGTCATATCAACTGCCATTTTCATTGCTGAAATTCTCAAGTTCATTGTCTCCTTGTTCTTCCTTCAAGCACAGAATGGTATGTTTTGGTTCTATGCCAAATGTAATCTCTTGAAAATTTTGTTATGAAATATTCTTACAGTGTTTAGCATGTAATGTTTTGTTAGGATGTTCCTAACTAGTTATTGACAAGATAATCACTCTATGTTGCTCTAACATCTCATTCATGTAAATGTCTTGTAGCTTTTAGAGCAAATAGCAATATCCTGATAGGAATTATTCATCTTTTTGGCTCTTCCTTAGGTTTTAGTAGTTCTAAAACCAATTTTACAAGTTACATCCATAATTTTTTTTGACTCATACATTAACATATTTATTTACAAACAATGTATGGATGGTAATGGTTTTGCATTAAGCATGGCAGTCTGGGAACATGGGAAGAGAAGGGAAGTCTGAGTATTTGGGAAGAGTATAGAAATCATCTGGGTAAAGAACAAGATATGTTATAAGTTCCTCATGCAACTTTGGTTGAAATGCAGCCAGATGTTACTCTTGAGGCCAGTAAATGTTAATTTCCATATGCAAGTGTGAAAGTAAATGTCAGAATACTTTGTGGAGGCCTCCAGTAGATTATGATATACACTTGTGAGGTCAAATATTTTTTTGACTTATTTGTGCTAATCTAGTAGTCAATGTAAAGGAAATATTACATTTGTTTGAAAGTGTGGAATATGGTGCAATGAAGATGAGTATTATGTTGCAAGGTAAGATTACAGAATCAGATGTGATATTAATAAAAGATAATGGTACAAAACAATAAAGCATACAAAGAAAATTATGCTCTGTGTGGGTTTGAATGGAATGATGGAGAAAGGAGTTTGTTTCTATAATTTGAATTCTCCTCAGGGTTTCAAACATCCACCACTGTCAAGGAGCTCCACCAAGATATAGTCTGCAATGTTGGTGAGACCTTCAAGATGATCATCCCAGCTGGGCTTTATTTGCTGCAAAACAACCTGCTTTTTGTTGCTCTCTCAAACCTAGATGCTGCCACTTACCAGGTAGGTATTGTGCAACTCTCTATCTCATTGGTTTGTAATGGTTTTTGGCTTTTTATAAAAAATGTTAACATCTACAAATGAGAAAATTTTCTAGTGTGATTATATGGAACAATAAATGAAAACTCTTGATGGTTTTTCTAGAATATTTGGGGCAAAAAGTATTTTATATCAGCTGGTACATGGAGCATTGTTAAAGCATGGTGTATAAATTATTTGTGAAGCTTGTTTCTTCATGAGATCCACTTGTAGTGGTTTATGTGCCAATATGTGTATGCTAGCAGTCTCATTTTCATTTGTCTTCCAATTTAGTGTTTCAAAATGTAATTAAAATTATGAGAAGAATTGATGAACAAACATTCACAATTATCATACATATTTCAACTATAGGTGGTGGCCTTAATGCTAAATTGCTGGCCAGCCTTACAATTTGAAATATAATTTGAGTCTCTAATAACTCAATTTTCATTGAACAAAAAAATAAAATATCACCATAAATTGAACATCATAGATTATTCACAAAGATTGTAATGCTGTTTGGTATGAAATTTCTATTAAATCCCTTGAGATCTGTCATAAATTTTTTAAGTAAATAACTGAGTTGGGCCAAAAGTTGGGACACGCCAAAAATCAGTGCCGACAGACCACTGAAGTTTGTGCTCGGGTCCGGAAAATTGAGACACTGCTCACACTTTTGTGTCCAGATGCCATCCTGTGTGAATTGTGGAGAGGTTCACCTGTCTCATCCACACTAATTCTGGAAGGAAATTGTAAACAGGTTTGAATGAACTCTATTAAATTGAATTGTTAAGGTATCACTAAGTAAAAATGACATCCATTCCAAAATTACCTTGTTTGGAATGTTACACAGTATTATTGGCTGAAATCATTTGAAGCCATAGTTTTTTTCTCAGTGCTTATATATGACTTACATGGGAGTAGTACCTATCTACCATGTATATGGTCAATACTATTTTCTTCTCACAATAAGTTGTGATTAGATGGTGTCCCAAGAATTTCCTTACAAATCAAGAAGTTTGACCAATTAGTAAGCTTAATTAGTAAAGATGACAAATAACAGTGACAAATTTTATGTTTCATATTGATCTGTCTGTTGGCTTGTTTTGTGAAAACTTTTGGTAGTTTCCTTATACATTATCAGTCGAAACAGCTGGTTTATGTTCATCAACACATTGAATTCTAAGTTCCAATCATTTGCTTTCTGTCAGTTAAGAAATAGTATCTTATTGATCTTCTATCATGAATGACGTACAAAAATTTGAAATAAAATATTAGGTTCAAGAATTCCTCAAATTTATGAACTTGTTGGAGGTAAAAACTTTAAATTCACTGCTTAACAGAATGTATTTTTAATTTTTTGTGATAGAGAATATAAGAAAATTGTTCTCATTGTTCCAGTATCACTGATGCTCATACAGTTGTATCAAGTTTGTACTGTCATAGCATATGGTAAGTCATTCATTAATCATTGCTTATAAATTATATGATGGAAAAAATGTTTACAGTGCTGTATTACCTACAACAAAAGGTGCATAGGATGGGATGTGATCTGTTCTGCTCAAGGTGAAAGTTGAATAGATTTACCCACTGCTTCATTATGTTTTGTACTACTGTTTTATATTACAGAAATAGTGAATTTATCATTAAAAATAGTTTTTGTTATGGCACTTGAATATTTCCTTGCTGATGAAATTGGAAGCTGATTTGCATATGTGCAGTAGCAGCATCTACAGAAATTGTTTCATTCTAATATTATGAGCTACAAGAGAATAAGAGCCAGTGTGGAATGCTCCTCTTCTCTGGCCCCTTGCAGTCCGTCCAGGTGTCATGAGGCTGGTGTTGCCACCTGGTGTGGCTTGTGTCTTGTCTCTCTTGTGCTCCTTGCATTTGTGTGAGGTCATTAGTCTCCATTGTATGTCATGTCCTGCTGACACCTGACTGCATCACATACAGTGTGAACTCTTCATATCCAGCTACAATACAGTACGTTTCAGTAAAAAATAATCTATTTACTTCCTCAACTAATTGAGTGTACCAGGTTAACCAAGGCATTTCAAAACTTGAACAATAATATTAGAAAACATGAGACAATTTGAATATTAAAAAGGATATTTAATAAAATATTGCTGACTTCTATGTATAATACATTCTGCACATCAGCAAAGCCTTGCTTCATAGTTTCTATGACACTTGAGATGCAGATATTCATCAATATGGTTTATGCTTCATATTTTTTATTGTTGATTTCTCATACAGTTGTGAGAAGTGAACATCAAAGTCTTTGAGAAGAGTTTAACTCTTTGTCACTGTGAATAGTGCAAGTAAGGTATTCCACTTAGTTATTTTTGCTTTGATCTTATAAGTTATTGGTTCAGAGCAAAAATTAGAGATTTGAAGTGGATTAGGAAAAGTGCAACAATATTCTGAACAAAATAATTGCAGCATATTAGCTATAAAGAAATTAAAGCTGAAAACACTTTGAGAGCAGTAGTGTGTTATGTACATCCGCAGATGCATGAAAGGGTCATTTTTGATGCTTATCGTCATATTGCTGGGTGAAAGCTCTTAGATCATTTCCATGTGTACTCACTCAATGCCCTACCATGGGCACTTAGAGTTCATTGTAATCAGTCACCTTAATTTCACCTGCTCTCCTCATAGTACTTTACAATTAGAGGGAAAATATGCAGAGTGCTCTAAGCCACAAAACAGAATTTTAGGACACTCAAGCTAAAGGCGTGGTATTCATCGCAGGGTTGCCAAACTGGCTTTTCCTAACCAAGTTACTAACTAGGAACTAGGCCACTCTGCCTGAAAGATATCCACACCGCTGTGAGGTAAAATTACCACTTGACCCCTCAGGGGGATACAATTATTGTATCTATGGGAACTAGCGCTCCCAGGGGGACAATGTGAGGGCCTGAGCTGAGAGTTAGGTAGGCCTTCTTTTTGTTGAAATAAAATGTTTTTGTTATGTTAAGGACCACCTTTTTTCGGTTCACTGCTGTCCTGTTTTTCAGCACCTACTACTGTCTTCTTCAACTTTGGTCTTGTTTCATAATCTTCTTTCACAACTGTTTCTATGCCTTTCTGCGTAGATTCCGCGTTTCCTTAACTCCATACTAAATGGTGCCTTCCTCTTTCCTCTCTTTGGATTGCAATTGTTGCTGGGTAGGGAGGCTAAAACTTATGACTAATCTAATCTAATCATTACCACTTGATCCACTCTGCCAGTTTTGACCTCTGATTTGTGGGTTAGGACACTCTGCATATTTGCCCTCCAATTAGAGTGTCTACTACATCATGAGCCTTCTCAGTATAAAGCTCATAATGCATTCTCTACTATTGCTTAATACATTCTACTGATCTTAGTAGAAATATTTTGTTGATTTCCAATTGGACATTACTTGGTAGTTCCTTCTTATGTATGCCAACGTTGTGCCCATTGCAGGTGACGTACCAACTGCGTATCTTGTGCACGGCGGGGTTCTCTTGGCTGTTGCTCGGGCGCCGCCTCTCGCTGAAGCACTGGCTCGCCCTGGCCTGCCTCATGATGGGCGTGGCTCTCGTGCAGGTAGGTTGCGTCCTGGTGTTGAGTTGTGGTTTGTTGATTCCTGGTGCTTGGTGAGGGTTTGTTGTATTTGTAATGTTTAGTGGTGGTGGGTTGCATCCTTGTGTTGAGTTGTGCTTTGTTGCATCCGAGTGTTTGGTGAGGGTTAGTTGTATTTGTAATGTTTAGTGGTGGTGGGTTGCCCTCCGTATGCTTGGTGGTCGTGGTGGGTTGTTTGCAACACATTTATTCTTCCAGCATTTGTCCCTTACGTTTAGTGATTGTGAGTTACCTCCCTCAAATATTGTGGTGGTGGCGGCTTATCTCAGTGTTATGTGCTTGGCATTGTAGTTATTAATCTTACCGCTGCACATCATTTGTTAGTTTTTGATCGATTTTTGATGAATGCTACATCGTATCATGTGTAGGAATTGAAGTTTTTTTGAACCATATCATGTTTTCCTAAAAATCATTTCATTGGGATATTTAATATCCGCTGCCACCAGCCTCTACTGACACAAACTATAATGAGTTAATTATATCAAATGATATGATTGATTGTGATAGGAAGTTCTCAAGCAGGGACATCCTCTGTTGTTATTCTGGAGCCCTAAGAACAAAAGTCCTAAAAAAACGAAGCTCAAGCATTCTTGCCTGCGCACTCATCCGCTTTCTCTCAGGCACCTCTAGCTGGAGCAAGGGAAAAAAGTTCACTTCTCTATCTACCACATGGTCACCTTCTCTCTCTGTTGACAGGGATCTGAAATCAAAACTAGGTTCTCTCAAGTTAATTTAAAAAATATCCAAAGACTTTTTCCTTATCCAGCTGGCTACCAAAGACCAGCTCAATATTCTCCAGACTATTACACACGTCAGGCCAATCCCACTCAAGTCCAACCTCACTCTACCCTCAATACTGTGAAGGGCACAGTACACAGCCTCACATTTACCAACATCCACAAGACAGGACTTTTCAAGGCCCTACGTGGCCAAGGTGTCACCCAAATAGAAAAGCAAAAAGCCCGAATAGATGGGTAACTTTAACCTAAGCACCGGTATGTGCTCACATTCAACCCCACATCTCTTCCCCCCATAGTGCAGCTGTGTGAATGGCATGCGGAGTACGTCCGGCCTAATTTTCCGAGCCGTATTTAGTGTACTCGGAGCCAAAAGTTGGGACACGCCAAAAATCAGTGCCGACAGACCACTGAAGTTTGTGCTCGGGTCCGGAAAATTGAGACACTGCTCACACTTTTGTGTCCAGATGCCATCCTGTGTGAATTGTGGAGAGGTTCACCTGTCTCATCCACACTAATTCTGGAAGGAAATTGTTTCCACCATGATAAAAGAGCACACAACATACAGAATTGCCAAAATCCAGGTCACTGACTGGTACTAGTTGCAAGGCTGCTCTGACAGCTTTGCAGTACAGCGACCACCAAGGGAAACTCCAGTGGCAGCTCCTGCAGGTCAGGGACCAGCACCCTCAGAACTTCTCAGGCCAGGTGCGGCTCATTTGGTGATCACTTCCCCAGCAGCGGAACTACTGTGGATTCACCACATCATTCAACCTTACTTTCTCAGCGGTCTATCTCTCCACTTAGAAACCAGCGTCCAACTTGAAGTCCCGTGATGAGCAAGAACTTGCCTCCTCTACAGCCCAAATTTCAAATGATGCCCAACGTGACATCACGACCCAAGCGCACTACACCTTTAAGCGTATCTCTTCAGTCACTGTGCAGCTTCAGACTGACGGGAACAACGGCACGCAATAGCCTCACATATGGTCCTTGAATTTAAAAACGTCATCAACTGTGAACACCTAGTGGCTGCATGTAGACAAAGGATAACTACTCCGCCTGCTTGGGGAAACCTCTCCGGTATTTCACGTCAGTCTCCTTCTACGGTACCTCATCCTGTCAGGGGAAGGACCGCTCGGAATGTGCTGGGGCCAGAGTTCTGAGCTGGAACGGGCGGAGGCCTTCCTCAAATAAACCCGGAAGGCGCACAAGTAAAGTGCCCTCTCTCCACATCCCAGGGCTCAAAAGCAAGTTCTCAGGAATGGCCTGAGCATGGGATGCCTCACCCACAATCTCCACTTAAGGCTATTGAACGTTTTTTTCCTCAAAATTTTTAAAAAATGAATAAAAAATACTTCCAGAGTGAAATAGGCTCTAAGGTATTAACAGCATGTTTATAACAATCTAATAAACATTCATAGCCCATAAAATTAAAAAAAAAATTAAATTTCCTTTTTTCTTTGAATAACATTTTTTCTGATAGTAAATAATAAATGAAGATGGATCATAATGGACAATACTAACTGCCAATTAACCAATCATATTTAAATATGCTGGCATATATTCTAATCTTTAGTATGGAATGCTTCCATGCATTCGGGATGAACAGGAAGTTGCACATTTTACATATGTGATGCGTGCGTTGTCCACATTGCCTGCATCTGCAGTGCTTCTGATCACCCTTTGCTGTCCAATGTTGCTGGTTGTTATATCTTACTTCATCTAGGATCGAAGTAGAAGGGTGCGATCTTGGCCCTGGTTGTTTTCTTTCCACACTATACGATTTCAGTACAGATATGACCAATTTTCTTGAAAAGTCTAACAGACTTATGTTTGCTTCTTTCTTCCTGTATTGAAACCATGCATTCACAACTTGAGCATTGAAACTCCATGCAAATAATGGCCACCACCACTTCTTAGACCTTATTCGGATGCGGTATGCAGACACTTGTTGATCAAAAATATCTATTCCGCCCATGTGTTTATTATAAACATGTACAGAATGCGGGACATCAATTTGAGTATATTTTTTGGCAACTCTGTCTCATCTCCTTGCAGTCTGAATTGGATTTGCTCTTAGTTTGTTGGATCCTACGGTTACTACTTCGTTATCCTTCCACTTGGTCACAGAAACACTTCCAGAGAAAGCTTCATCCAAATAACCACGCTTATCCTTGTTCATAGAGTTTCGAGACTTCAGTGGTGCCTTTCCTAACCGATCTTCTTGGAGGGTCGTTGTAAGAGCGATTCTTTTCTTCGAAAGTTCTTTGAGAAGCCCAATTGAATCAAAATAATTGTCACATATAACATGTTGGCCTGGGGCCAATTGTGTCTTGTTTATCATCTCCATGACAACATTGGGTCCATGCCCCAGCCCATGATCAGGTATCTTCGTGTTGGATATACAGTATGGCTCTACGTGGAGAAGAGTGCCATCAGATTTACCTGCTCCCTATAGCTTATACCCAAATCTCACAGGCTTGCCTCTTACATATTGTATATTGCCATGTCGACCATAGTACGGAACCATTATCTCATCAACACTCGAAAGTTCATCTGCCTTATTGATCTTCATGGTTTCATTTAAATGTTTGAAAATTGGCCGCACTTTGTAAAACCTATCATCGTCAATCTACATATCAGGAAAATGGAGACATCGCATTATGTCTTCAAAAGAATCTCTCCTCATCGAATTTACGACAAGTAAGTTTTGAACGTCCTCCAATTGAGTCCAGTAAAAGCGTCTGTTGGGTAATTTATTACATCCTGAAAGAATGAGGATTCCAAAGAAAACTCGCAAGTTATTTCGAGTCAAAGAATCGTGTGGTAAGGATTTCTGTTGAGCGTAAAGCTTGCTTTGTTTGCAAATGTAGTCAAGCCATTCGTTTGTCCAATAATGGTTTATATGTTCCGATATGCTCTCCATAGTTTTTGTTTCTACATTTGAAGTATCAGCCCCCTCAGGGGGATACAACTATTGTATCTATGGGAATTAGCGCTCCCAGGGGGACACTGTGAGGGCCCGAGCTAAAGGTTAGATAGGCTTTCTTTTTGTTAAAATAGAATAGGTTTTTGTTGTGTTACGGACCATCTTTTTTCGGTTCACTGCTGTCCTGTTTTTCACCGCCTACTACTTTCTTCTTCAACTTTTTCTTGTTTCATGAACTTCTTTCTTAGCTTTCTGTTTCTGTGCCCTTTCTGCATAGATTCCACGTTCCCTTAGCTCCATATTAAATGGTGCCTTCTTCCTTCCTCTCTTTACATCTCATTTGTTGAGGATAGGGAGGCTTAAACTAACTAATAAACTAATAAACTAAACTTTGAAGTATCAGCTTCATAGTCTGGAACAGTATCTACAATGTCAGCAACATCCTTATGCCATGTATATGTTTCTTTCCGACGCTTCTTCTGTAAAACTTTTTCTGATGTAGGCTGATTGATATCCACTTTTTGTTCATCACATTCGGTAATTACGTTTTCTAGAAGGACTCTCCTCGGAAGGTGATCGGGATTGCAAGTGACTGCATCATCTGAGCAATCTGAATCACAGTCTGTTTCGGCTGTTGTAGTTTTTATGAGAGGCTCAATAGCAAATATTTCATCTTCATGCTCTTCCTCCATCAAGAGGTCAAGTGTTTCATCAACCGATAATCTGGAAAAAAAACAATTAGAAAAATAGAGAAAGTCAGGAGGAAAATCGTATATTGTCCAACTTAGTTCATAATATTAGAGCTTTTTGTTTATACACACATGACAGCTCTAAAAATAGTAATTCACAAATATATAACAGAAAAACTACGTAAATAAACTCCAAATACAAAATTTCTAATAGAAACAACTTTTTGAGCAGCTATAAATAACTGTATCATGAAGTTATCATCTGGAAAGATGAGATGCCCGGAATGCTTACTCTACTGCCGAGCGGTACTGTTTGGATCCAGACTAAATATTTTACGATATAAATGACTTTAGGAACATGATATCACGTAATACCATATAGAATATTATAAGTACACTCTTTATCAATAGAAATGTGCATCTACCCTAAAAAATATATATTTTTTATAACGAACTTCTTACCTTTCTCTGCTACGATGACAAGCCATCATGACTGACACCTTTTCCTTGTAATCTTCCAAGGTCAACTGAACAAGGAGTAACCGGCGCAGCAGAACCAAACGTGGTCAGAACATGTACAAGCTCTGTATTTAACCAATAAACCCACTAAAATATTTATTTGAGCATACAGTTGAATTATGCATCCATTTTTCTCCACTGGTTCCAAATGGAACCGCTCATCATTAATGGGTTAACTTTATAGTACTCACCTTGATCTTTACGATGCTGAAAAGATCTCCTTCATAAGTGAAAAACTGTAGGAGAAATAAAGCTGCACAGCCAAAAAAAATTAATTTTGAGAAAAAAGCACTTAACTTTTTCAATAATATCTCCAATAGTTTTTTACCTATGGAGGAGATCTTTTTTGCATTGTAAAGATCAAGGTGTGTACTATGAACCTGCATAGTTGTTTTTTGATAAGTTGAATAGAAGATTTTTTATTGCATTTAAAGTAATAACTTGAATGTAATACATTTTGTGATAAAAAATTTAGAAACTTCTTACATTTTTTTTAAGCAATATCAAAAACTGGATCTTAACTTTGTAGACCAGTTCATTGTGAATCAAACAAAAAAAAAACTAAACGTCTCTATGTACAATATTGGCTGAGAAATAAGATTTTTCAGAAGTTTCCCTGTGATGGTTCCTATATTTTATCTCAACAAAGTCACGCCTTTTGTCGTATTTCCCTTTTTCTCGTCGTGAGGCGTCTCTTTTCTGTCGTAATTCATCGTTGTTTCATTCAGTTGATATTATTTCTCTTGATTATCGACGTGGCTGAAGGCCACTCTCTTCTATTTTTGTTTAATAAATCATGATTAGATTGAGACTTTTCAATGTCATCAATTTCAATTAATCGGATTATTGGTAGCGAGTTATTATGATTTAATTTGGTAGCGTATGTTATGATTTAATTTGGTAGCGTATGTTATTATGACTTAACAGAATGATCATTGGCTTCTCTCTCTCTAAATTAACCGAAAATGAAACTATAGAAGAAACACGGTTATTTAATATTCCTATCTCGTTACAAGTTTAATGACATGGAAATTGTTGCGCATCTATATTCAACATTACAATAAGCATTACATTTATAAAGAATGAATTACAGAACGGTGATTCCACGTTATAGGAGATATTATTGATATTCATTGAAGACATTCATCTAATTAAATCGAGCCTACGCACAGAGAATTTGATACAGGGATGCCTATTGGAAAAGTATTGAATGAGAACTCATCTTAGTTTTGGATCCGAGGTGGTGTCGCTATATTACGCGGACAGCCATTTACTTTATTTGAGGTATTAAAGAAGTTACTTTCACTTGGTCAGATACAACGAAGTCAGGAAAATGACGAATGACGCAGGCAAGAAACACTTATGGTCTGTTCTCTCTGGCTGCCGCTTTCTAACTGCCCTGTCCACCCCTGATGCGGTGCGGCCGTGCCCTTCTCGGCAGGGTTGACATGGTACGATAACCTAAAATCTTTAAGATGGATTGATTCATAATTGAGCGTTATATGTAACTCTATCGTATATAATTACTTCGCAATATGAAATATCGATTTATGATAATAGTATTAATGAACTAAGAAAAGTTAGGTATAGAATAATACGGACATTATTTAGAGTAAACCTTCTAGTAGCGATGTCTTGGAATCCCTCTTTGGTCGGTTGACACCCTTCTTCCGTGTCCTCTTCGAAGATGGAATGAAGTGGATAGGTGCGGAGATGATAACCGTCATTGACTCACGATATTCCTCTGGCTGCTTTGGATCCATTCGAATAGTGGAGCGTCCTCCTTCGAACAATCAAAATCCTTTTTTTCTTTTGTGTCGTGGGTGGAATCACGACATCCCTTTGAGGGGGGGATGTGGGTAAATTTAAAAAAATGTTGGGCTCTGAACATCCATTCGGATGTTCTGAACATGTTGTGAATACCTCCAAGCTCATTTCGCTCTTGAAGTATCTTTTACTAATATTTGAAGTTTTATAATAAAAACTGTTCGATGACCTTAATAAACCCTCGGAATCACCCTCATCTAACTCAAACAGTTACGAGGTGCCACCCCGCCACTCTTGTTCTCAATCTTCAAAGCCTAAACCCTGGACCAAAAAGCACGCATCGCCTTGCTGTCTCCGCCGCACTCTCGCTCCCATTCCAACCACAAAAAAATGGAAGTCTCCTTATTGTACAAACGAGAACGAGACCCCTCACCAGACCAGCAGCCTAATACGTCAATTTCAATTAAGAAACACCCGATCAGCCTGTAGACAAGTGCAACACTCCAATTCCTGTTCTTCACTCCTCTCGCACACTCCAATTCCTGTTCTTCACTCCTCTCGCCCAGACAGATCATAATCTCATAACTACCCCTAATCATGCAATAGAACATGCAGTCTTACCACATCAAATTCAATGATCTCTAAGTCCTTCGCAACAAAATTCCTATCTGCGTATGCCTCCAGGGAACCATCCTGACTGGGCGCTACGCAGACCTCTCCCCCCCCCCCCCCTTCACATTGTCGCCTCAAACTTACAGCCCCTGTTTGTGACGATGGCCCCGGACGAATATCAGCAATCCTGTACACCAAGGAGAGCCATATGATCTCTTTCCATTAGGTACAAATCTTCAGGCAATAGTCATAAATATCCATCTACCTGCCAAAACATACACCGTATGTTACCTGAACCTCTCCCACTTAGACATCACAGCCCACGACCTCACCCACCTCATCGAGCAGCTGAGACCACTATTCCTGCTCATGAGGGACATGAATGCAAGTAACCCCCTTGTGGGACTGCTGAGAACCGACCGGAGGGGTAGACAGATGGCAGACCTTCCTTTTTCCCCATGACATTTCCCTTTTCAATAATTGACTTTTGGCTATATGCCATTCAGGGGATTTACAGGATTTTACCTTCGAAGTCCTAGACGACCTGTATGGCAGTGACCACTACCCAATTAGTGTCACTCTTCGCCGCTCCACTCCAAACAAAACGGCATTATATTAGCCATAAAGCAAACTGGCCACTCTACAGAGATCACACAAAGGTTGACGGGCCTAGAAACCCAGACAACTCGGTCGACGCACTCCTCAATCAAATAGAAAACCAGTTCAAGATGCCGGCAAATGTAGCCATTTGACCACCTCAGGCAAATTCACGAAACTCCCCATTCCCTGATGGAGAGCTGAGTGCCAACGAGTGCTACAACGGCGCCGCCAAGCAGGGAGGGAACTACGCTGCTCCCTATCTGTAACTCACAAAATAGCTTACAACAGAGCACGCGCGCAGTGTAAATATGTATTTTCCAACAGCAGAAAGCACTCCTGGCAAAACTATCTCTCTACTATCAACTCTCATACCTCTCTCTCTGAAATATGGAAAAAAGTTGCAAAAATCACTGGAAAGTTCATTCTGACTGCCCATTCATCTCTGCGTATAAGACCCTATAGTCTTAGTGAGTGATCGCTTTGCTGCTCACTACTCTAGCGATTTCGAGTTCCGAGTGAGTCCTGCTTTTCTCGCTTACCTTGCTGCACAGATAGTAGCCTGGGTAAGACGGCATCACCTATTCAGTGATAAAATCGGCTGATGTTACACTTTAGCAGCTAATACTTCATCTGTACAACCAAATCTAAATCATGCATTTTTTTCCCCACTCATGGAATTGCTACCATAATCCCGATTGTCAAACCAGGCAAAGATCCTCACGTTCCAAACTCATACAGATCTCTCCCTCTTGAGTATACTGTGCAAACTGCTTAAGAAAATTCTCAACTACAGACTTGCATGATTTTTAGAGCGTGGAAACCACTTAAACCCTATTCAGTCTGGTTTCCACCACAATCGCAGTACCACAGATAACTTGATCCAGCTTGAAACAGCTATGCAAGAATCCTTCATCACAAGACAGCATTTCATAGCAGTCTTCTTTGACTTGTCTAAAGCAAAGCTCATGACACCACCTGGCGATACGACATCCTTCGATCCCTACACTCCTTTGGACTTTGTGGAAATTTGGCATAATTTGTCACCACCTTTCTTCTTGATCGTCGTATCAGAGTGTATGTATGCCACAGAATTATTTGCCATAGACGATGCTCTCAACCACGCTGAAACTCTTCCTCACCTGTGACGGTGACTTTAAGAATCACCGACTCGCTTTGTGCGATTCAAGCTCTCTTCCAGATACAACTCACTTCACCCCATTATTCAATTCTTACAGTGTCTTCATTTCTAGCCGTAAAAAATTTACTTTCTGCTAGGTACCCAGCCATGTCGTAGTGCAGGGAAACAAGGCAGCTGATCGGGCTGCTCAAGAGGCTCTTCACTTGCAAATAAACTCGGTTTGCCATCCTCAAACAGACCATAAGTAGTATTACAAAAATTGCATACAAGGACACTGGTAGGCCGAGTGGTCGGCTTTTGCCAATAACGAGCTAAAGGCGATAAAACCCGATGTCCATTCTCTCCCGTTATCCCAGCAGAGGGGTCGACTCTGGGAAGTAGTCCTCGCTAGGCTTCTTATAGGCCATACACACCTCACGCACCGCCACTTGCTGGAGGGCCGACCACAACCGTACTGCGATAATTGTATTGTGCCTTCAACAGTCTACCACATCCTTCTCGAATGTCTCGACTGCGGACAAGTGCATCACGCTCGCCTCGGTGCTGAGCCGAACCTCTCTGAACTACTCACCATCCCCGCCATCTACAGGCCTCGCTCTCCTCTGAACCCTTTCTTACTTGAAATTCGTCTACTTCATGAAATTTGACTCTCCAACTGAAAATGAGTAACCTCTGAAAAGATAACCTGCCTCATTTGAGGCCCAAATCATCACCAGCGCGCATGTCCATGACTAGAAACATTGTTGCATGTACGTCAGACCAAGGCTGACACATTAGGGCACTAAAGCGGGTTTGTGATGACCCTCATCCCCCGCAAATTCCCATTATAAGGCTTGAATGTTTCATCACTACCAAATTATGCTGTGATTTCGTCTTGAGTATCAAAAACGGCGTGAAAACTCAAAAAAAAAATTATTTTCTGAAAATTTGTCTTTTTCCGATGGTTATGTGATAGGTTTGGATGTTTCCGCTTTTTTCTAATTTGACGACCATTTACTGCTTATGGAAATGTGAAGTGTAGATGGTGTTCACAGTCAGTTGAGGGTTAACTGGTAAATGCTTTGAGCACACTTTCATCGTTCACTCAAAGGAACTTTACAATTCTTTAATGACATTACAAATATGATTTGCCATTTAGCAATTCAATTTTTTTATTATTGCTCGGATTGTGCTGTGCATCCTGATGAACTTGAGAGAATTTTCTAGTTGATCTAATGCAAGCACAGTGGTGAGGAACTTGTCGTAGGGTATTAATTTTTTTTATTGTTGATTAACAACTGAATTATTCTATCAGGTGGACGCAGGCAGTAATGGGCATACTGGAAACTCGGGACCCCCCCCCTCTCGTGAAGTTGGACCCTTCAATAGTTGAGAGGGCGCCACAAGTTTTGCTAGGGAGCAGAGATGGAGATCAGAGCCTCAAGGACAGCTCAAAAGCAAACGATCCTTTCAGTGTGAGACTGCCTGAACATGGCTTGCCACGGATATCAGAACCAGAGCACGTGGATGAATCCGTGAACCATAAGCCTGTTGAGGCGCCACAGCTCGAGGAAAGCAGTGAAGGAGGCGGAGACGGCGGTCCTTTTCAGGCGCTTGTGAGGGCGTGGAAGCAACAGTTCGGAGGGGCTGAGAAGCCTCCAGCTGCTGCTGTGTCAGGAGAGGATGTCGAGCCGCCTGCACAAGATGAGCTGAGAGCTTCTACTCAGAGTAACTTGCCTCCAGTTGGTGTGGACGCAGGAGTCATCATGTCTGGTTCTGCCGCAGTTCACCTGCAGAAACTTCATGAAAAGGCCCTTCTGGACCAAGCGTCTTCTAACCGCGAGGTGTCGTGGCTGCTAGGGCTGCTGTCAGTGCTCGTGTCCTGCCTCCTCAGCAGCTTCTCGGGGGTCTACTTTGAGAGACTGGTAAAGCGCAGCCGACAGACTTCGCTGCTCATCAGAAACCTTCAACTTGGTAAATGTGGCAACCTTCGTATTTTGGCTGCTTGATTTTCTACTCAGTTATTGCTTTTTAAATCAAAGCGTGATTTTTTCTCTATCATTCTTAATGAAGCACATAGTTGGCCATTGTTGCTCGTTTTCATTGCGCTTATGAAAAATTGATAGGGATTTATTTTGTTGTTAACTTTACCTTCTATTGCAAAATAGTTGTTACCTCATTAACTTAATAATGTCTTGATATTTCCCACAGGTATATTTTCAATTGTGTTCAGCACACTGACCATCATCCGCGATTGGCAAATTTTGTGGGATGATGGATTCTTCCAGGGCTATAACTGGGCCACGTGGGTCGTGATCGTTTTGCAGGTTAGTGATCAGTGTCGACAGCGGGCCCTGTCTTCATCTTTGGTTCTCTTGCTGATCTTTGATGGCGTAAAACTTCGTAACCGTTCTCCTGCACAATGGTGAGGACTATTGTGAGCATGCCAACTGATTGTCCTTTGCATCAATGAAATATTTTCTGTATGAGTAACGTTCTACTCAAATCTATTCTTCAAGGTATTATTGATTTCTTCAAATGAAGGTGAGCATTCTAAATAGCAGCGCACCTGAGGGGCGTACACTACGATGGTAAAATAAGTTTTAAGTCTGGAGCTCATTTGCATCAGCTGAAGCAGTGCACTGTTCATGTTTTTTAGTTATGAAAATACATGGAAATGGCACTTTTTATGATGGCACACTCTGGCTCTAACGCAGCAGCTTTGCAGCTGTTCCTGGAGAGGTGCAGGCTATTTTCTGAGATTTAACAGGAAGCCACGCAGTAATGCACTGTAACCAAGCGTGATATCATATTGGAAGATTGTAGATGAAGAAACTGCAATATGGCCGGGCGCGCTACGTTGGTACCTCGGGGGGTTTCAGCGTGGGTGAGGCGTCCGGCCATAATGGGTGGGCAGCTGAAACCCCCTACGGGGTCTGGCTGCCCAGTGTGTTCGAATGTACTGTTGTATGTACGAAATATCAATGGGGAGACAATTATACTCTTGAGTTGTAATTATAATTACGATCATATAATTTTTGATGTTCAAATAATGTTGATGTTCATCTTACGTGGTAAATCAAAAAGTCTGATACTGATTAAATTATGTGACCTCCGGTGCGATATAGTTTGAATAACTGAAGCGCTAGCAAACCTATGTTACTACTACTACTACTACTTATGAAAGAACTTTCATTATGTTGGGTGTCCTTCTGGGTTAGAAAAAAAAGTGCATTTAATGCAACCACCAGAGCTGCAGAGCATGCTATGCTGCTGCATCTCTAATTCTGGACCGCTGTGCAGGCTTGCAGCGGACTTGTGGTGTCGATGACCATGAAGTACGCTGACAACATCCTCAAAGTGTTCGCCACGAGCGTGTCCATCATCCTCTCGACTCTCTTGTCGACGACAGTCCTGGGCCACTCAGCGCCATCGGTGGCTTTCGTGGTGGGCACGGCGATCGTGCTGGGAGCCACTGTGCTGTATGCCCTGGCCCCAGCGCCGGGCTCCGGCAGTGCAAGCGCGCCGCTTCTCTCGCCCCACTCGTCCCGTAGGCCCAAGCCCTCGCGGTCCCCGCCTTCTTTCGCAGATGGTCAGGAAGTATCCTATGCTTTCGCTTCTGCTCCACTCGACTGTGATAACTCTCGCTCTAGATCGAGCGAACGGCTGTTGTCAGCATTAGAGGCGCACAAATCCCTAGCTGCAGATCCCGGCGCTAGCGCATCTGACTCTGAGCTGTGGAGGAACAGGAGCAGCAACCCCATATCTCTGTTTTCCTCCAACGTACCTGACACTAAGGTGCTATTCATCGTCTAGTCTATCTTTGCATGCCAGCTTCTAGAATGGCTTTGTGTTCATGTTCACAAAGACGCATTTGCGAGTGTCCTGTGCTAGTACTGGTGCCGCTCATTAGTTAATGGCATCCTAGCCTTAGTTTGTCTGTTGTGTTTTGTTTCTGCTATACATCATTTTTGTTGCGCGCCTCATACCCTGTAACTTTATATGGTTTAAATTTTTGTTAAGTTCTATGCAATGAGTGCCTGTGTCCGTCCATAGTGAGCAGCGATCTCCTGGAGTAGTGAGAATTTAATTTGATGAACCGCTTTTGTTCCTGTTCAAATATCTGCGAGAGGAGCAGCTGAAGTACTTGAGGGATAGTACAGTGTTCACGAACACAGTTGATGTATTTTTATTGTCGGGTATTTTGTGCACATCAAGTTCTTTTTATCGGTGGCTTTACTGATTTTTCCAATACTTGATTTGGTGCCACCAAAATTTGAATACTCTGCGAACAAATTAGAATTCAAAAATCTTTTTCTTGGTATTTTATATTTCAACTTGAACAAATATTGGAAGCCAAACCCGACGTGACGTTCATGTTTGATCCCACGTGTTGACATCACAGCTTCTCTCTTTTTGCATTGTGTTTTCTGTTTAGTGCTGAACGCTGCTGTGAGAGCCTCTCGTGTGATGATTGCTACTTACCAAATTTGTCCTTCTTGTTCCTGTTTGCCGGTTAGGTCATTTACTCATTTGTTTGCCCTCGCGTTTTATTTGCAGTTTTTTGTCATTGTGTTTGCGCTTTAATTGAAAGTTTTTTGTAATGGGTTTTCAGTACGTTTTAGAGAGAATTTTATTTTCATTACTATGGATGGAAAAATGGATTTTTTGACTATTTGTTCACTATCTGAATTTTACTTCAGAGTAGATTAAGTTACAATCCTATGGTACCTCTTTAATTCACCGTATGTTAGGTGACGCGCATCAAAATGTTGCAAAACTTCTACGCTTATTTTAACCCGCTTACGAAGGGCTTTTCTCAAATGTTGTGAACTTTGATAACACTTTATGCTTGCACAAAGCATTACAGTCCAAACCATCACGCCTAGTGAGTGTTATTTTTAAAATATTATCACATTATTCTTGAAATGTATTCCCATGTTTTTAAGATGACCTTTAGCATTATTAAGCAAAACTTGAAACCTCCTCAAACGCCGTTGAGACACGCTCACGTCAAAAGCAGTCTCGTCTCTTGACGTCGGGCTCCTTTTGAACCATCATGGTGGTCTTGTGTCGGCAGCTGATTGTTAGGAAATTTGTGTCAAAGTCAAAAATGCTTTTTCGTGATTTTGATTCTTTAGGCTGCAGCTTTGGTACTACCCAAATGAGCAACTCAGCATTTACGTGCTTAATTACGCTGTTTATCTAAAGTGGTTACATTGTGTTTATGTTCAAGCTAACTACTTAATCTCATTTGCTGTGATGCTCAAACTGCCTCCCCCACAACACCTCTGTACTGGCTTACGGCATTGAACTTGATGCAAATGATAACCTAATGATAAGGCGTGTGTTGCTCTCCACTAGCAGGATCAGAGTAAGCACAGGAGCTATATTAAAACAACGCCGTAGCTCTCGCTAGTAGTTACTTCACAAAATATTCTGTGTGGTCAATTGCTTTCTTTGATTACATGAATGCTCTTCTCCCTTGCTCTCAAGTCCAAGTAGAATAATTTTTAAGGTTATGGGAATTTGTGGTGTTTAATGTAAAACTCGAGTTACCCGATGTCAGATTATTTTAGACGTCTTCTTGAAACTAAGTGGTGATTGTTTGTCGTGGCCATCAACTTATTGTGTTTGTTGCACCGTCACAAGTTACTGCGTTGTTGGCATTGCTTGCTAGTCCTTTATTTGATCTGTTCCTCTCAACTCGAGAGAGCCGAGCAAAATGTTGTGATATTTTCCACTTGCATGAAAGTTTTGCAGTGTGAAAGCATGTAATTGTGTAAAGCTCACACAAATTCTAATTTCTCTCATCGCTTGCACTCTTGTTTTTTGCATAGACTTGCAAAAATACCTTTCATATCCATGTAAAATTGTGTCAATCGGTGTAAAAATTGATTTTGTGCTTTTGTGTTTTGTAAGACAAGAAGTAGCTCACCTGTTCTTGTATGTATTTGGTAAGGTTCCCGCACCTGAGCATGTATTGAGAGAATGGTGTGCATAGAGTGTCCAAATTTTATATCTAGCTTTGTAGATTTGAATTCTATTTTTGCCCTTTTACTTGTGTTCTTAACACTTCGACTGCGACTACTAAATATTAAGTTCAATGCCAAACTCAAATTTAAAGTCAATTGTTGTAAACTATTTTGTAAATAGAAAACTTGAACTGGATGGCGCCTTTATTTAGCTTGAATTAAGTATTTATGAAAGTTGAGTTTGCGACTACTGGCCGGTCAGCAGCATTATAAAAATTACTTCCGTGTACCACCGGTGGCGCACGTCGCAGTCGAAGTGTTAATATGTTCACTTCTTGATATCTGTTAACTATTTCTATAAGGTAAAATAAAAACGTAAATAATTGTGTACTCCTCTCATAAAATCTCATAGTTTGACACCTTGGTACAAAGTGACTAAAGAATATCAATGAGCAGTTTGATTATTTAAGCGCCCCTGTGTGGTGCGTACGCAAGTCTAGCACAAACTACGCCTAGCTTGCCAACTGAATGTTGAAACTCTGCAGCTCTTGCTGCACAACCATGCCTCATTATGGTGTTGCTTCTTGTATTCTGACTTCACAAGTGCAGGCTCTCTCGTCAGGTGACAGTGTGGCTCGCGTCCTGCTGCTGCCGCCGTGAGGAAAAAGCTTGTATGTTTTGTTTAAAAATGCCAGCAGAATTTCAACTAATTTTATGCAAATTTAACTTTAGTAGATTGAAAAAAAAATATGTTTTCGAGTTGGGTCAATCCCGGAGTTTTGACTTCTCGTACGTCTGAGTAGTATAAGTGGATGTAACTCGAGCTATGCCGTTTTAGTAACTGTACGTGTTTTAGTCATTGTTATGTTAATATTTTTACTGGAGGTAATATCGTAGTTGGAAGAATTGTTTGACTTACTTGGTGTCGGATAAAATCAGTCTCATACTATCAAACTCGAAACTTCTCGCCTTGAACTAATGTTGAAATTTGAGCAGTTTGGGGCGGACACTAATTTCATTTTTAGCCGCGGTTTGAACTAACGGAACATCTTTCCTAGCCTTGTTGTATAAAAACAAAAATACATGCGGAAGATCTGATACAAAAAATTCTTATAGAGAATGCGCTGATGAAATTAAAATAGCACATATCCTGACCTAATATGGCGAAAATATAGTGCAAAAAATACCATGCTTTAGATGTGCTGACGACTGTCTCCTCCTTGCACTTGATCACACGCCGCCAGGCCTTGTGTGTCTCAGCTCACACTCCTGTGTTTTGGTTTTCACTCGCACATATTTTGCTTCCACTCTTGTCTTCGCTATTTTTTTTTCCAGAGAAAGCCGCTCTTTCTGCCTCATTTTCAAATAACTCACCACATGAGAGCACCGTCTAAAATTTCCGTTAAATTAAGTCTTAATTTCTCCCAATCCTACGACCTCCGATCTGACAATCCACGCGGTTACATTAGCTATAAGCAAAACTAACTTGTTATCTGTTCTTATTTTTGTCTGATGTCTCAAGTTTTATATTCCTTAATTTTAGCTGTGGTGATGTTCTGTTGGCGTGTTTTTCTTCTTGTTAGCCCTGTTCATTTCATAAAAGAGGCGATCCTTATTTATCTGGAGCGTCATTGTCAGGGCTGGCGCATTCCAGTCGTGATTTTATTTGAAATGAATGTACGTTGTAGTTTTATTCCATATTACTGGTAAAGCATTTTATTTTCAGGATTATTTGTAACTCAATTCATGTTCTTTAATAGCATTTTAGTGGCAGATAATTCGTTTTGACTATGATCACACATCAAGTTATTTAGCCACAATATCAAGTGTACCTCAAAAAAAAAATGTTTTTTCACCTGTGTTATGCGTTTTGTTTTTTTGCGTATTAGTTTTAATCCCTTCCATACCTTTGATAGAAACTGATAAGTTATACTCTTTGTACTCGTCTGCACATCGCCGAAGTTACATGTTTGTTCCTACAACTTTGTCTCTGTCAGTTGTGCATTTCTAACACGAGAGCTTAACTGGGACGCTAGATTATGTCTCAATGGTATCAAAGTTGCTGTTTTAATTGAATTTGATTGGCTGAAATTGTACAGTTTTGTTTTAATTAAGTTCGAATTGCCATTACATCCTGTTGGTGCTGTAGTATCAGGTTGTCTCACATAAAATGTCGCATTTGAAAAAGAAATTATAGTGATCATAAAGTATTTATTTTAATCAAAATATGATCCTTTTCCATAATATTCGCCCAAATTTTTTAAAGCATGTATTCTATCTTCAAAGACCTTTTCATCTTTTTCACAAACAATCTGTTCGAATGCTTCAACTATATTTTTTTCGCTTAAGAATGTTCATCGCGAATAAAAGGTTCGAAATGCATAAACAAGTGATAATCAGTAGGAGAGATATCAGGAGAGTAGGGAGGGTGTTTCAAAATTTCATAATTCAGACTTTGCAGCTTGTCGACCATAGCTCTAGAGGTGTAGGGTTCCTGTACTAAATCTTTGAAAGCATCTCTGAGCAGGTCTGGTATCAACAACATCGTTGCCTAAAGCGCGCTTCATGTTTCGTAAAGCTTCGGCGGCCGAGTGGCCCAGCTTGTATTTGTACGAGGAAATGACTCGATATTGTTCGGGTGTCAATACATCCATACGATTAGAAGTAATGATCTTGATTGAAATTTTTCTCGGGAATAAAAGATAATTGGGATTTGCCATTTGCGTACAAATAATCAGGCTTATAATAAAGAAACACTAAATACGACGTTTCATCTAAGACATCCTGATACCAAGTGACCCTTCCTACTCAGCGTGTCCGTCACTAGCTAGCTGACAGTGGCCGTCTTGTTACTGCTACATCTTCATCTCAACGTGAAAAGTGAAGCTTTGGTGTGTACTAGATGCTTTTTTTTTCAATGTTTTACCTGCCGATCATTTTATGTAGTGTTGGCATTTAGCCATTATACCTAAAATATCTAAATGATCCATATAAAAATTTTTGCTGCTCATCGAATCCAGGATGTAAGTCAATTAGTCAATTAGAGTACGTAACAAAAAACGTAGCTTGCTCCCCTCAGGGGGATACAACTATTGTATCTATGGGAATTAGAGCTCCCAGGGGGACAATGTGAGGCCCGAGCCAAAGGTTCGGTAGGCTTTCTTTTTGTTAAAATAACATAGGTTTTTGTTTTGTTACGGACCATCTTTTTTCGGTTCACTGCTGTCCTGTTTTTTCAGCACCTACTACTTTCTTCTTCAACTTTGATCTTGTTTCATGAACGTCTTTCTCATCTTACTGTTCCTATGCCTTTTCTGCATAGATTCCGCGTTCCCTTAACTCCATACTAAATGGTGCCTTCTTCCTTCCTCTCTTTGGATCTCATTTGTTGAGGATATGGAGGCTTAAACTAACTAATAATCTAATCTAATCCAAAACGTAGATTGCTAAAAATGTGAAACTCATGGTCATACTATAAGATTCTTGCAGCTAATACTTTTTTTTGGAAGCACTGCTTTAATGACTCAGCTAAGTTTTGTGTGCAAAGACTCGTAGGTTCCTGCATTTAACTCTGTGATTACCATGACATTTTTATCAAAATGGAAGTGGTTCCTTGATTGTCGAATTGATCATTGTTTTGAGAGATTTAAGTGATAATGCTTGGCCCTTCAATCTAATGCTTATATTTTAAACTTAGTTGAGACTTGAACGATTCGGAGGAGTTATCTTTTATTAAACCTAATCTAGATTGTAAGAGAAGATATAATACCTCTTCAACTCTTTTGAACTTACGGCCTATACCCAGACCAGTCATTCTGATGGTGGCTGCTCTGCCCTCATTAGTAACCGTTTGGACTTGATACATATGAAGAGTTTTCTTGTTCCGTATGAAACTAGTCTTACTTGAATTAAGAATCTGAATTTTTTTTGCGATTGTAATTTAATTAACCTCTCTGTTTTTAGGGTGGAATGCCAGAACCCCAAACTCTTTTTGCTTAATGGTTTTACACTTGAATTTGTGTTCAGGCTTGTCGTAAACATACATTTTTATACTTTTTCAATTTTATTTTGGTGCGGCGTTACTACTTCATTCTTCTATGCATCATTCTGGGCTGAAATACGAAGGTTAATTGGAACTCCACTAAAATCGTAGTTATGCTGCTAACCAACCGGTGGTGCAAGAACGGATGGTTGTGTTCATGCAAAAAAGAGATCTATATCCACTGTTGAAACTCCAGTGTAGTGCCCAAATATTGAAAATATTTGTTTTTGCTGAAGTGGAGTTCGGGTTTGAGATGTCAAAAGAAGCTATGTTGCCCAAGCTTGTATCAGAAGCTACGGTTTCATACACCACAGTCCTCAGTTTGCTCATCTGTTGACTCGTATCCTGCCTCCGGTCTAACTAACACTGCTAGCAAGAGCTGCGTATGGCAACTACGATCGCTGGGGATTGTCTCTGTTCCCTTCACAACGTATACTTGTACCTAATAGCGAATTACTAATCATCGTTAAGAGAAAATATCAAGTATTTGGGGCATGGCTGCCTACTCATAAGTTGACCTCCCAGCAGCTTCGTCATCTTCTCGTGATTGTACCGTTGTTATTCTCATTTCTTTCTCTCTACTTTCTGTCGCTTTGGGCTAGTTTTTAGTGGACCCTTGATTAATTTCATTTATTCCAAATCCACCTTTGGTGGGTAAGACTGATCCGGGTAGTGGCTTTCGCTCTTCTGACACTTGATTTTGTTTCATTTTCTAATTTTTTTGTTGACCCTTGATTCGTTTGTAGTGTGTTAAAGCTCCAGCCAAGGCAGGATGGACATCATAAGTGTCAACGTCAATCCATGACCCCCACCTCCTTGCCTTCAATGTCCGGACCGAGTTCCACTCTGGTGTCTGCTCCTAATACAGCTAAAATAGCTCCCAATTCAAACTTACAGAGAACTGGCTTTAGAAACTGGAGAGCCTGTAAAGTTACACAGCAACTTCAGGTCGCTGCCAAGGCCGTGGCCGCAATAGGCTGCGTACTCGAGCCCATAAAATTCTTAAATTGCTTCTTTAAAACTTTCGTTTCCAAGCTTGTTGATTGAGAAGTTTTTCTTCATCTGCTGCCAAGATGTCATTCTTGAGCTACGCCCTAATGCGCAACTTATTTAGCGTATGAACAGCAAATCTTCTACGGGATCGCTCTCTCCCCTCCTTAAGGTTGCCAATCTGATTTAGAGCAAGCGAATACTCGACTGATCTCAACCTGATAGTTGAGTGGTTCGGATGGAAGAGTACGGCAGTCTTAGCCAATCCGGTGGGACGATCCGCGATAAGTAATTTTAAGGCTAGCAGAATAGCCACTCCTGGATCCGGTCAATTTCGACAGAAACGTAGTTAGACCGGGTACACGAGTGGCTATTCTGTTAGCCTCGAAATTTGCATACAATGTTACACCTCTTTGCACATCATTGCAGTGCAAAGCAATTAAAATTCTTCTTCAGAAAACAATTTAAGTTTATTCGATTTACTGCAACCCTCAAGCTGAAGTACACCAACATGACTTGTCGTGTCTGACTTTCCAACTCCCTCAACCTTTTCTTCTCTAATAGTACTAAAATGAACGGCATCCTTTGTGGGAGACTCGCAATTTATCCTCATAGGTTGTACAATTCATTAGTTTTGGCTGAGTGAAGTTTGCTGCGTGAATTCTTGTGAACTGATGCATTTCCATCGCCAAACCAATTTACTGTTTTACCTGAATTTATAACCGAGATCTGCGAATGCGTTCCTTGATTCTACTTTATCTTTGTCAGAAAACCTATTGGGCAGTGACTTCTTTTCAATATCACAAAAGTCTAACCAACTGCTCTATTCTCTCCAAACTTCCGCCTGGAGGGTGCAGATTGAGATCAGTCTGAAGCCCATGCTTGAAACTGATAATCCTTGAGAACTCCCGGATCTCTTCGTTAGACATTAACTCATAACGGCTTTAGTAATCATCCCATACAATACTGGGATGTAAAAACGTGGGTCAGTCCCTTGGTGGACATCTTAATATACTATTTCTAATGTCAGGGATCTTGTGTGGGAACACACCTTGTGTATGAATTTCTCGTTCTCTCAAGTACGCAGTAAATGGTACCTTTGCCCTTCATGTCTTAGAAACACCTTCGTTGTGGTTAAGGAGGCTTAAACTAACAAATTATCTAGTCTAGCCTACCATTTCTATGCAGAGGGTCTGGGGATATCTTTTTCGTAGATTCACTTCTCCCTTAATTCCATACTAGATGGTACCCGTCTTTCTCATTCCTCTCTTGAAAACACCCTTGTTTTGGTTAGAGAGATTAAACTAATTTAGAATATTTTTCTTGTGCCCTCTCTTTTCAATCCCCTCAGCGGAATACAAATATTGTATCATGGGAATTTGCTTTCTCGGGGGGAAAATGCGAGGTCCTGAGCTAACGGTTAAGTATGCCTTCTTTTTGTTGAAATAAAATATTTTTTGTAATGTTAATGGACCATCCATTTTGGTTCACTGCTGCCCTGTTTTTCAGCGCCTACCACTTTATCTTCAACTTTCATCTTGTTTCATGAACTTATTTCTCAACTTAGTGTTTATTTTCTACGATGTGCATAGATTCCGCGTTCCCTCGAGTCCATACTAAATGGTGCTTGTCCCCTTTCTTCGATACACCTTTGTTACGATTAGGGAGGCCTAAATTAACGTCTAATCTAGTCTCCTTTCGATAGATTGTTGGCGTATGGCACATCCTACGTCTCGAAAGAGTGCCATTGGTCGTTGTTCTTCATTGAACTTTTTGTGTTGTTTTAGTTAGGTAGGCTAAAACTAACTTGTCTAATCCAAACTTTTTATAGGTCCAAGCGCTATTGATGTCCCGCAGAATAATAAGTAATCGCTGATGGCTGCTTATATTTCTTATATGTCGTGTCTTCTGTGATGAAATCCTATGCGTAATAATAAAGTTATGATTGTTTTCTCTGTTTTTATATCTCAGTGAACTTTTTCTCAATTGTGAAACACTGCTCGTGTCACGATTATTCTGGTGTTCTCTCTGACCTCCACTCTTTCTTTGCAGGTCAGTGCGAAGGACATGTGATCATCATGTCGTGTTGTTCCTAGAGGACACTTGACATTACTTTCTTACCTCTGGTTTCACCTTCCGTACAATTAGTTTTCAACTTTTTTTCCTGGATGCGAGGGAGCTTTCAAATCGAATGAATATTTGAAATATGTTTTCGCCTTCCCCTTGCTTGTTTTAATTCCAGTTTTGAGAGCTATTTTTAGAATTATTTCAATATGAGTGCATGCAGTGTTGCAGCTTCATGATATTCTCCCACGCACAGAGTTGCCTTGGTGACTTTCAGTGTATATTTAGATATTCCCGTGTATTTTGATTGTTTTATTTTTCTATTTTTGTTGTAATTTTTTACCCTTTTATGTAATTATCTCTAATTTCCTTCCTTTTTGCTGCTAACAAGCTGTTTTTCACCGATTGTGACGTGGGATTTGGGACTCTGAAAGTAAATCATGAAGAGACGGATTGAATTTAGTCCTTGGCTTCAACGTGTTGTGGCTTTTGACGTTGAATTAACCTCTTTTCTTACGGTTTTAGTCCGTATTGTCTGCCATATAAAACTTCTTTATTAAAGAAATAGCTTTCTAAAGTCCCAGCCGTTATGGGTATTTTCATAACCATCTCTCTGACATACACGTGTAAATATGAAATTACATACAAAAATTTATATATTTAAGGATGTATCAATGTATGTTTAGATTTATAGGCGCCTTTTTTATATTTTTCTCCTTTTCATGAGAGGAGGCGGCAATCTGTACACTTGCTCTGCTGAAGAGTATACGTCGACTTCAGTCTTCAATTTTTTCTTAATAACACTAATGTAATTTTTGGGCGGTTTCAGTCGCCTACATGCAATGAAACTAACTGCTGTACTTGCCTATAATGACACCGGACTAAGGTAAAAGTTTACTTTAGGCCATATGATATCGCTGAGTTGTAGGCTTACGATATTTCTTACGCTTATTGCCTCCACTGCTTCTGGGGTCACTGTGGTTCAAGAATATTTGTCAACGTTAGTCTCACATGATAAATCTATTGAACCTAGCTACATGAGTTGGTTTAGTATCTACCTAGCTCTGTACCTGCCTTCATTACTTTTATTTTGGTTTGTCTCCAATTAGCCCACAGGAATACATAGGCACTATTGGTGCAACTCTATGCCGAGGCTTAGTCACAGCGTGCCGAGTACACAGATGCCTTGGTAGTACGAGGGCCTGGATCCTGTACAGTTCGACAATACCTTCGAAAACTGATGACTCAGACGCCGTCGTGCCTCACAGATAACTGGAACTTGCATTAATAGGCTGCAGCAAGATGAGGGTGTTTTGCGCACGATGTGGATTATTGTGTGCGTGTGCTTTGTTCTCAAGCGTGTGTTGGCTTCTGCATCTCCTAGTGTGATTGTTGGACACTAAGATCTATCGATTGAAGTCAGGTTTTTGTGTTATCACGAATTTGGATGCGGAAAAGAGCGAAGGTTTACCAAGCGGAAAAGACGGAAGGTTTTTGTAGATAAACGCTTTTCTCGAACTTGTAATGAATCTCGAGTTGCACAAACTTTCTGAATATTAGTTCATTGCGTTTAATATTATGCTTTATTCTTAGCGTTTTCTTCTCATTATTAAGAAAATACGGCAATGAGCGCTGATTTTCACGGCTTGAATAATACATTTCTCATTTATACTAGTGTAAAATCATGAATTTGAAGCATGCTAATGGGCAAAATGAAAACTGTAATTCTCACCGTATTTTTATCATTTTCAAGTGACAATTTACCTGGATTATCCTTTTTAGCCGTATGAATAGAACGTGTTGGCCAGTTTCTTCCCAATCGAGCCTTATTTGAATATTTACTAAAAATAGATCACTTAAACTTGAGATTGCAAAAGGTCTTCGCAAAAAAATGCTTACGTAATGCACGTACAAAATATTTCAGTGTAAACCAGTGTTCTGTAAACTTTTTAAATGAAACGAAAAATTTGAATCCCGATGTGAATAAGTTGGACAATAGGTCTCCCATTTCTAAATGTGGATTGTACTTAGGTGTAAAATATCAGTTCTAAGCATATAACCAATGTCGTTCACTTTTAAGTTTATTTTGTTATAATTGAATATCTCGTAAAATGTGCAGCAAATCCCACGGATGTCCAAAATATGATCAATTGTAGAGTAATTTTGTTGCTCTGTTTTATCTCGCTTCTTTAGCGCTCCCAGGGGGAGTATGTAAAGTCCCGAGCCATAGGTTAGGTAGGGCTTCTTTTTATTGAAATATATTACTGATA
Organism: Morinoia aosen; assembly: GCA_030386875.1. Lineage (NCBI taxonomy): Eukaryota > Metazoa > Arthropoda > Malacostraca > Amphipoda > Talitridae > Morinoia > Morinoia aosen. Next base: position 90,552,684 of record CM059561.1, on the reverse strand, counting down.
TATTATTGTTATATTACTGACCATCTTTTTTCGGTTCGCTGCTATCGTGTTTTTCAGCACCTACTACTTTCTTCTTCAACTTTTATCTTGTTTCATGAACTTCTTTCTGAACTTACTGTTTCTATGCTCCTTCTGCATAGATTCCTTATTCACTTATCTCCATACTAAATGGTGCCTTCCTCTCTTCAATGCGTTTTTTTTTTTTGTAGCGGTGTGTGTGCACATATACATATGCCCCCTACCCCGTTAGGGAGGCTTAAACTAACTTATAATCTTGGTCTCTTATGCACTTTGTGAGTAGATTTTGCGTTCCCTTAACTCCATACTAAATGGTGCCTTCATCCTTCCACTCTTTGAGCATCTTTGTCGTAGTAAAAGGAGGCTAAAACTTTCTTATAATCAATCAGTTCAGAGCGTTTCTATACCGACAAAGATTTTGGAAGGGCATTTTATTTGCTCATGTATTCTAGTCATTTATGTTCCGTATTTCCTATCATAGAGCATCAAGTCTTGTTTCATGAACTTCTTTCCTAGCTTACTATTTCTGTGCACCTTGTGCATAGATTCCGCGTTCCCTCAACTCCATACTAAATGGTGCCTTCCTCTTTCCTCTCTTGGAACATCTTTGTCGTGGTTAAGGGAGGCTAAAACTTCCTTATATAATAATTATAATAATAATAATAATAATAATAATATAAAATTGTACCTCAGAAATCACCAAATTAAAAATGCGTATCACTGGTTCTTATCTGCGTCCTGTTAGTTCTTACGCTAAGCTATGGGAGGAATGGTTGTACTCTTATTACTATCTTGACTTTTTTCAGAAGTTGCCTTATAAAACTCTACTGTGGAAGAAATTGAATATTTTACTACTAGCTGTAGGTGAAACAGTAAGCAAGCATGAATTATGTTGGTCATTGTATGTGCTTAATCGTTCCTTATCACGTCTCAGACTCAATTTGTGATTATCCTCCAGTATGCTCGAGAGTGGTGAAAAATGTCTCAGTTTGCTCTAGTCAAGGCGTGCGTGCGTGGATTGTGCAAGAAATTGTCATTACTAACGTAATGATTTTCCAATGTTATACGCTTTGAGTAATTGGCCTGTGCTTTCCGGGAATACATATTTGATTCTTGATCTATACTCTGGTACACTCATTTATGCTTACAGTGTCTGTCTCCGTCAGTGAACCCTGGCCTTGCTGCTGCATCATTCGTTGCTAGAGCTTGCTACTGTTTTAAATTAGTAGTTAAGCAGACCTTATTTTATGTTTTTTTGTTTCCCTTTTTTTGACGTAACCAGAGTTCCGTACAACCGACTGTTCGGTATTAGTGCATGTGATTTTTTTCTTTTACCTTGTTTCCTTTTTCGTTTAATCGAGATGCTTACGCCTTTTTTCCAACGTAGCAGGTTGTGCCAACTACGACACTGAAAATTAATGCCTTTACAGTGTCATTTCAACTTCGCTAAGTTTAACTGTGATAATCGCTTTAACTGAGCGCAAACGGAGGTTTAATCGTTAATATATATTAAAAGTGCGTACGAAAACTAGTCAATCCTGGGGTGCTAAGGTGCGTGAGTAACGTATCATATAAAGTAATAGGAAAAGTAACGTTTTTATTATTGTTGATTGGATTACAGGTGTTGAGTGAAATCAGTTACCTTACCTCGTAACATGGTATATTGAAGGATTATCTTCAAACCAATCCCCCTCAGGGGGACCGTTGATACAATTATTGTATCTATGGGAATTAGCGCTCCCAGGGGGAAATGTGTGAGGGCTCGAGCCAAGAGTTAAGTAGGTCTTTTTGTTGAAATAAAATGCTCTTTTAAAGTGAAGGACCATCTCTTTTTCTGTTCACTGCCGTCCTGTTTTTCAGCACCTACTACTTTCTTCTTCAATTTCAATCTTATTTCATGAACTTCTTTCTCAACTTACTGTTTCTATGCCCTTCTGCATAGATTCCGCATTCCCTTATCTCCATACTAATTTGTGCCTTCTTCTCTTCGATGCGCTCTTTTTCGTAGCAGTTAGGGAGGCTTGAACTAACCTATAATCCAATCGAGAAGGTACGCTTAATTCGTACGCGGACTTTGATGATTGAATTTTTTGTACGTACTTCGACGTGCTGAACCAGCGTGTTCATGTAACGCAAGTCTTCTCTCCATTTGGACGGCGGTATCTAGAGCTGAACTAGAGCTGGTTGTGATCTTTTTTGTTAATTTAGTTGAGCGAGCCTCAGCTCTCTTGATGGCAACTGTCGAGTTCCTGTTCTGTACCTTATTTTAAAGGTTAAACAGCATCTGCCTTAACTTCTCGAGCTTGATCCCTCGACGTTGCATTCTATCCCTTCAGTGGATACAAGTAATTGTGGGAATATGATGTTCGAAGCTGAAAATAAAGTAGGCCTTTTTGTTGAAGCAAACCTGTTTTTATTTTGTTAAGAAACATCTTTTATCGGTTCCCTGCGGTCTTGTTTTTCAGAACCTTTGACTTTTTTAAACTTCAACCTCGTTTCATAGCAATCATTCTTAACTTACTATCTCCATGCGCTTGGGACTTTGTGCGTAGAATCCGCATTCTTTCAACTCTTAAAGAGACCTTTTCTTTGGGATACCTCTGTTGTGGTTAGGGATGTTAAAATTTATAGAATTTAGACTGCTTCATCTTATCGGAACACAAGGTGTGATACATAAGTCTGCATTAAGAATTTTAGAATATTTTCAGCATTCTTAACGATGTTTTTCTTTTCTCGTAATCTGTACAGCATTATTACATTACTTTGAACAGTAAGCACGTTTTGTGATACGTAATGTTATTTATATTGGCTTCTTTTTTGCGAGAGTTATTTGTACATTTCAATACCTTCAGTTTCCATAGCATTATCCATTACACGAGATAATTCCCATTTTTTGTTTTCTTAACGATGTGTACGCATGAGCGATTTTTTTTATAACGCTTGTGGAAGTGATTTTACCTCACTCCAACATGCTTCTTGTCTTCAACATTGGAAGTATGATTGAATTTTTCCGAACGAGATAAAGCAAGGTTCATGGGAACATTTTCCCCACGGCTGCAAACTAATACTGGTGAGACGCGCAGGAAAGTAAAAGCCCGCAAGTTGATTGAGATTTACGCAGAGCAGGCAAGCATCTAGCAGCACGACGCGCCACAGCTGCAGAGCCGCGCAGGAGGGTCGGCCCCGAGCGGTACAGACTTTACACTCGAGACGTCATGGGGCCCGGCCACTGGCAGCTGTAGCGCACGCGGTGTGCTAACGCTGATGCCAGATCACGTGTGTTCATAAATACAATATATATATTTTCGAATGCTAACAAACATGAGCACCAAGTTAACAGTTCGAATGTTGGGGTACTTGTCGAGTTTTAAACATGTATTCTAGACCTTAGAAAATCAGGGACATACACAACGTTCTATAGCAATAAGATTCAATCTTCCTGAGTTTTAAATAATGCATATTATGGAATAAAGTTTAGTCCTGCGAGCACTGATTTTATCGCCGCTGGACTTCCCCATTTAATACATTTCAGCAGCATCCCAGCTCACCTATACCTGAACAATTTCTGAGGGGCCTGCCCTCATAATCCCAAGGAATAGCGACGAGCTAAGCTTCGATCGCGAATCTCCACAGTTAATTAAATACAAAATTCATCAATCACAAGAACTAATAATATGCTTATTACATCCTTCATAAAAAAATAAATTTTGAAGTGAATAGTTCAACAATATATATAGTTATCATTTAGAATTACATACGGCGCAGATCACTTCGGCTAATTGCTTTATCCTACGAGAGCGTCACAATCGCACTTACATACGACACATCTGGATTCGCTCTCAAAATCTCGGGGTTGTATTTTTATAACTAAAACATAATTTTCCTTGAACTTTATTCCACTTTAAAATTATTTTTGTAATAAAAAGTGAACTAACTGAAGTGAATTTGTAAATGTAACGGCAATAATCTGAGAGAGCGAGCTGTCTTAAAATCTCAATTGCACAGAGAAAATTTTACAGTAGCCACCCACCTCAGAAGCGCAACCAAGACTTCACAATACATGGCAACAAATGAGAGCAGCAGAAACCTAGCCTTCACCGGCGTGGCACGAATTCCTCGGCCCCAATCTGTTTTTGCGCTTCACAAACTCGGCGCACTTCTGGCTGAGCCCAAGGACAGGCCATTCCTTGTCGAAGGCAGCGGCGGTCCCGTACCCGCCCACGTACCCGTTGATGCGCGCCGCGACGTGTGACGCCATCAACGCCTCCTTAGAGGGGTCCAGGTCCAGCATGGTGCACAGAGCAGGGTGCTGCTGCAGCAGATACTTCTGGTGGTAGCTGCGCCACGCACGCAAAAAAGTCAGTAGTTCGCAAATACAAAAGGAATTAGATACTGGAATTAGAAAACAACTACTAGCAATTTCAAATCCTACGAAATTGTCCCTTTCAGCCGTGCAAGTACATTTACTACAACCCTCCGATAGACGACAGCAACACAGAACTTGAACAATAAACTTTAACGAGACTATTCCAGTGTTGTTGTCCTGACGTAATGATTTGTCCTCAAATTTTCACCGCATCAATCTTTTTCTTCTCAGATCAGTTACATCAATACGGACGAAGTGAATTTAGAATTATGAACACATGTGAACGTGAACTTCGCCTCTGACCATGAGTGCTCCCAGCTATCTGAAGGCACCAATTAAATCAACGTCACAACTTTAATCAAAAGATGTCATGTATCTTGAGACCAAAACTACTTTTACCTCACCACTACACTTAGTTCTAAAACTAATAATATTCAGCCTTACAATTACACCAATCCGAAAGCGAGCACTTGCTACTCTGTGGTGAATAATTTGATGCGTGCTCCACTGCTCTGACCAAACACTTACATTACTACTTCACTTGGCCATGAAATTACACAACAAAGAGGATATATTAGCCTATCAACACCAACATTCAACAACAGAAGCTTCCATAAAATCAAGGCTCACTTCTAATTGCATTAATAATTCTAATAATAATTATTAATAATAATTATTCTAATTCCCTCAACTACACTCTTGCCAGTCAATAGTCACCCCGCACCTTCCCATATCAATAGGATATACACTTATAACTACCTCTCCGCGATTTTAATAGGTCTATAAGAGCATAAAATTGCACAACAAACTCACTCTTCAGCGTCATAAAATGCCTCACAAGGCAGAATGGAAGTGGTGATCCCTGGCTTTTTCTTCTTCTCTTCAGCCATAGAAGCCTCAGCCAACAGTTTCTGTTCCTCATCGTGGTAGAAGATAGCAGACATGTACTGAAACAACAATTTTAATATCATTGAATGAGGGGTGAACGTGTGCAAATACCAGCAGCTAAGAAACAGAGGCTTGCATAAGCGCATGTCCAAAATGTGGGCAAATGCCATAATTCCCAACATAAGATACTACTCCTCCATAGGCCCAAACCGTGCGCTTGCGGCCCATGGGGGCACAGTTCGTCATCATGCAACACAAGGCAACTCCCTTACCAAACATACTAAATGAGCTTCGGGCGTAATCTTTCATTTTGTGTTGCTGAAAGATTTTATAAATATTACATTATTGTATTGGTTCAAGATATCCTAGCCACAACAATGGCGACCTCAAACGAGCAAAGGGAGGGGACCATTTGGTATGAACTAAAAAAATGGGGAATCTAAGCCCATGGTGTGTTCTCACACAGGGTACCCTGCGCATTGAAACGGCATGCTAGAAAGAAGCATTGAAACAGTATGCATGTAAACTAGTGAGAACAAAATAAAAAAGTCTCAAAGGACCACTTATAGCTGAAGTAACCTAACACTATCCTTGTGGGGCCGCCAGTCCCTATACCACTAGATGAACAAATTCAAGAAGGTATTTTGAACCTATTGCCTACCATATAATGAAAATAGAGACTTTGTGAAACAGCTGATTAAAATGTCAACAACATAACTAAGACAGCACTAACTCACTTCATTTCTTAGTATGTTTACTCTTCAACCTTTATAACTTCAATATATTTTTAATGGGCATAAAAATTTTTCTTGAGTATTTTCAGCATTTGATGAATAATTTGGAAAAATATGATGGAATAAAACATTTTCAAACTGAATGCAAAATTTGAAGAAATCAATGTCTCAACAGTTCTTGATTTTCTCAAAAATAAACATATCACACGCTGACACCATATTTTGAGTGCAATGGACAATAGAGAAATTATATATCAATGATTTACACAAGCACTCCCCATCAACTTGATGGATATTCAACAAAAATTACTTAGTTTAGGATTGTTGTCAATTCCTTAGTCCATCCTGATGTTGAGGAGCCAGCAAAACGAGGGCAGCATGGCACTAACAAAGAAACATTCTAGCCCTACAAAGCAGAATAGCCCGGCTATGCAACAATTAGCTTCCAACTAATGCAAAATTGACACAAGACTCAGCCAAGTCACTCAATAAGACCTTATATCTGACTGCTACAGTAGGATGTGGGACACTGCAGCCTATCTTCACTGCCCTCACCTGGCGAGGCAAGTGCCCAGTGGGGTCATGCTTCTTCCAGAACACTTTGAGGAGCGCTTCATAGTTGGTCTCCTGAGGATCGTACTCGAGCTGCACACACTCAGTATGATCACCCCTGAAATGGAACCAGGTGCTTTAATTTAGAAAATAATTATTTGATTTATTGTAGACAAGTATCCAGGATACTCATTATTATTATTATTATTATTATTATTATTATTATTAAATACGAAAGTTTTAGCCTCCCTTAACCACGACAAAGATGTTCTAAGATAGGAAGGAGGAAGGCACCATTTAGTATGGAGTTGAGGCACCGCGGAATCTATGCACAAGGTGCATAGAAATAGTAAGCTAAGAAAGAAGATCATGAAACAAGGAAAAGTTGAAGAAGAAAGTAGTAGGTGCTGAAAAACAGGACAGCAGTGAACCGAAAAAAGATGGTCTGTAATAAAACAAAAACCTTTTCTATTTCAACAAAAAGAAGGCCTACCTAACTCTCAGCTCAGGCCCTCACATAGTCCCCATGATACTCATTTATAAAGTCAGTACTTGAAGTGATTTCTTAAATTTGTATGCTCAGTTGGGTGTCATTTAATGTTAACTTGCACAATCAACAATCCTCACATCTCACACAAAAAATGTGAGAAATTATATTACTGACCTTTCAACAAGCACCATATTTAGTACAGCATTTATTACAAATTTTATTTTTCACTTGAAACTTCATATATAATTTTAGAATATTCAAGTAAAAAGTTTAACTTGAGGTTAAATAAAATAAGTAAATCACATATCATTTCATTCTTAAAAATTCTTTTTGTTGCATCATAAAAGGAAACTTTGCTCAGTTGCAGCTATAGTCTATCAATGTGACAATAAGCATCAAGAAATGTAGTTAGCTAAATTAAATAGAGTAGGAAAAGTTAAGTTAAACTTAGTAGGAAGAATTAAAACGCAACAATTGGTTAACGTACAGACTCCGATAGGTGGGGTTCTTCTTAGACCCCCCACAGAAGCCAACTTTGGTGTAGATTACGCCAGGCTCAACACCAAACATGGCTTCTGGAAACCAAAATCAGGACATTGCAAAAGTAGCCTTTTTGGTGGCTACATCTGGCTGGTAGAAAGTCATGACTTTAGGCGCAGGACCTGATGCTATCTTCTGTAAAAAGATTGAAACTTCATTAAAGCAGAACACAAACACTTTAATTCTTTATGTTCACAGAAACAAAAAACTCAATAATGTAACATCTACCTACATAAAATTCAATCAAAGGGCAACTAATTTTAGATGCGTAAATAAATTACTTCCTAAAGTTTGTAAACATTACAAAAAATAATTTTTTGTTCCTTCAATCAAGATAGATCTATCACTCTTGATTGGAATCAACGTGTATTCCTTGTTGAATAAATAAATAGGGTTCTCAGTTTTGAAACTGTACATTTTGCAAGTAAAAAGTATCGGTTGAATAAACGCAAACATGGTCCAGAGAAATTCGCGCAAAAACAATATCAATTATCTTTGCAAGGCTATCTTTACAAGACAAACAAGGGTACTTCATTGATGTAAATGCAAATTATCTCTTTACTATCAATGATTATAAAAACTGCTTGAATACTTAGAGATGCACAGCTAACATTCAGTATTAATAGAACATGACCAGATTTTTGTCAAAATAGTAAGCTATTCAAAAGTTTTAGTCACAACTCTCAAAATCAGCAAATACTGAAATATCCACACACTCAAAGAGCTTTGTATGTTTTTTTTGTTATCAGTGAGTAGGTGTTCTTTATAAAGCCTGAGCAAACCAACATGGTACATTTCAGTTACTCGGTTACTTAACCTCTCATTTACTATGGTATTATTTAACAAGATACTAATTATTGTGTTGAACTAAAGGCAATCATAATACTTTCAAACACCTATCTATTGAATTAATATTATTCATTAATCTATGGTGAAGATATGTATATATTTTTTTTATTTTTTATCAACTTTCAGTCAACCCTAGTAGCTTAGATAGAAGGCAAAAGGAACATATATTTCAAATAATTTCCATACAACAAACTTATATTGCAAGCACTGAGGAAAATGTCTAATTTCATCCATGCCTAAAAGCACAACTGCATGTATACACGCTGTCAAATATTGAAAAGAATGAAAAAAATCATAATTCTGAACAACTATACTTTATGAAAGTGAAGAATTAGAACTAATGTTAAATGTGAGGTACAAATAATTTTTTCCTTAAACCATAAAACCATGTAGTGAACCATCCTGAATGGAATACATATTGCATAAATATAAATGAACACTGATGAGTTAAACACAAAATGATTTTTGAACACCAATTGCAATGCATAGGTTTTCCAGTCTTTGAGTATTAAATTAAAATTTATACTGAAAATTAGTGATGGGATGGTCACTCAAAATCCTTGCAGAAAAGCTAGAATATCATATTTTTCACAGTATTGGAGATCCTAGATTCTAAGACCAATACCAAAAACAAACAATTCCGTATTATAGAGCATGACCATAAGGTGAACAGGGCTTTTTTTAAATGATAGTATATATGTTTGAACTGATAAGTTATTTACTGAACGCGATGAAATGTAAGGCTTTGAGAAATGTTTGAAACATAATATATTGAAGATAATAACTGCCCTCAATGATGCACTTTTTCATGTTACATTTAGATCTCCCACACTTTTTCATGTTTGCACACCAATCACATAAAAAAAGTAATCACATGCGCTGAGATCTAGAAAACATGAAGGCCAAAGCATAGTGTTTCTTTGCTACTTCACAGTTCGATTATCGCGGATTCATGACTTTGAGGGTTTCTAAAATGTGTGTATGGAAAGTATATTGTGGAATTTTCACGTAAAATACAACAATCATTATCAGCAATAATTTATATAGTAATGTTGTATAGTAAAAGCCATCATCAGCTTTATCATCATTCTTTCTCAAGTGTGATTGCCTAACAGCAGTCCCTGTTGTTAACACGTTAAGTGTGGCGGGTTAAACTGAAGTTCAACATCCAGCTCAAATTTAGAGTCAATTGTAGTAAGAAAATTTGAAAATAGCAAACATTGACTGGATCATGCCTTTATTAAACTTTCATTTAGTATTTATAAAAATTGAGACAGTGACTGCTGGTCGGCCAGCAGCATTATGAAAATCACCTAAATGACCACCGGTGGGTCACGCCGCACTTAACGTGTTAATAGAGTACTATACCATCAAGGGTGGCTTGTTGACAGTACAGGGAGGGTTTTAAAAGTAAAAATACATATTAAATAAATGGTCTTCCTACTTCGTGGAAATTCAGATACTACGGCCGGTCTTGTAACTGACCAATGGCAGGAACAATGGAATAACAGGACATGTTGAGTGTAGGGAAACTACGACAAAGCAAGTCCATGGAGATTCGTGCAGAATGAACTGTTTGTTGAAACCCAACTTTGTGGCAAGTCCCATCCTACGCAATCCCCTTAAAAAGTACTTCAGCATTTCTGTGTACTGTTGAACCTTCACTTTCACTGCACATTAGTGACTTATAAGAGAGGTAGAGACCAATATAACAGCACTGGTTTTACTCTTTCCAAATTTTTAGGCATAACACAGATCAAGCAGACCTAGGTCATTCTTTCACCAATAATCTTGAAGTTCTCGACCATCTCAAAATTATTTTTCAGGTTGGGAACAGCACTGTGGCAATGTGTTGGTACCACAGTCACACAGCGTTTTGCTAAACTGCCATACGTATACACACAGTGTTGTAGCAACCACTACTCCCCTGTGACTACAATGGCATGTTTTAGCAAGCTTAATGCAATCAATCCTCTACTCTCCCACTCCCCATAGACAAAACCAGTCAAATCTAAGAAAAACCTATTTCTTGGGGTCATCCTCTACTTAGATGTAGCAGCACTGAATGAGTGTTGCACTCTTAGTTGCTTTCCAGTAGTCAGATCAGAAGGGAGTCTTGATGCTCACCTTCTCTCCTTATAAGCTGCTGGTAGTCAGCAGCATTTACAACACCTTTCAAAAATATTTTAATATGATTAAATTATACATTTTAACACATTTCCTGCAAAGGGACCCACCGGTGGTCACTTAGGTGATTTTCAAAGTGCTGCTGACCCACCTGCGGTCACTAACTCATTTATTATTAATACTTGAGGATAGCTAAATGAAGGCCCGATCCAGTTCATGTTTGCTGTATTCAAAGTTGATTTCCACAATTCACTTTAAATTTGAGTTGAACATTGAACTTTAGTTTAACCCTTCGCAGTTAACGTTTTAACAGCTCTGATTACAAGTTCTGGTATAATGATGACCCAGAGAATTATGACATACAAATTTACAAATATTTACTTTGATAATAGTTTGTGAAACACAATATCATAAAGGAAAATATAAGAATACATGGCGTCATTTGAGTTGCATCATCATTTTAGAAAGTTGGATTAGGTTGTTAAGCTCCATAACTTGTCTTTTCTGAATTCATCAAATAAGATAATTATTATTTATTCATTGTAATTCAACTCATAACATCAATATTTAAAAAATATTTAAAATGAGATTATTAATAACTACTAAATTTTTGAGGTAGCTGGCAGTTTCTTTTGAGTAATCTGTGTGTCACAAGAAGCATCAGAGCAAGCCACAAGGCCAACATTTCTCTTTATTTTAATGCTTTCAAGTTATTCTGCAAAGATTTTAATGTTTTCATTACAATCATTTCCAAGGAATAATCTGTCAGTAATTCATATTGTAATTTTGATTAGCCATAAATTCATCCTTGGTGTGTTAGTTGTTACAAAATTGACTAAAGAAGTGAATAAGTCAAAGATTTAACATGCTACTTGTTACTCAATTAAGTGACTACATATCCAACTGTAAAAAAAATGTGTTAGCGTTAAAATTGAACAGGACATCAAAATATTCTGATATACAGTCATACCTTGACATACAACTGCTTTAATACAAATGTAAAATTCGAGCAAATTATTGGCTCTACACCCAATGGAAAATCCAATATACATTGTTCGCTATGCGCCAATACTCATTACGGAACCAAGAGGTCAGTGTACAGTTGTGCTTTGCTCTGTAAACATCTCTGGTGATTGGCTATTACTTTTTAGAGATTAGTGTTATTTTTCAATTTTTTTTATTATTCTATGTAACTATCATCATGGGCCACAAAAATACAAGTGCAAGTGGTAGTAGGGGTAAAAAAGGTAATGTTTTCATCAAAATTAAAGCAAGAAATTATAGGTAACCATGAATGTGGTGTGCGTGTGAGTGATCTACATAAGCAATATGGCCGCAATAAGCCTACAATCACAAAAATTATACAGGAAAAGGAAGGGAGGTTTTTAGGCTGCAAAATGAATTGAATGATTTTATATGTATTCCTGAGGAAATAATTGATTTAACACACCAATAATTCAATACATGACCTATTCACCCACAATGGATTAAATTTTCATGTTGAGATATTACAATAATCTGAATTGTGATGAAATTTAAAGTCATTCCCTCACTACTTAAAATACATAATTTCCTTTTATTTAGAGTTGATGGATTTTGTACAAGGCTATGCTATGCTTTTACACCAGGCTTTTCCTGGTTGTGTTAATTAAGGCTTACTACAACAATGGAGAAGAATTCTACAACTACAAATTCTAAAATTGTAGACTCATTAACCCTACCAGACCCTGTGCCAATCTCTTGGCAATTTCTGGATCTGCCGCTATGTTCCTAATTTTCACATGACATGCTTTAACTAGTACATAAGAAAAATGAGATACCAACTAAAAATAACCAACCTAACGTGGTCAAAAATCTTACTTGGCCATTGCAAATGTCTGTCTATACATTTGAATTAACTATGCATGGTTTAGTGTAAAAAGGTTAGATTCAGGGCCTTGAGTGTGATAGGGTTAATGAGCTCAAGCATGAGCAACATACCGCAAACTTTGCAGACTGCAATGAAATCCTTGACAGGAAATTCATTCTGAAATATCTGCAATAAAAATATAAAGCAATTGACATGAATATTGAACATTGCTATTAAATAAGTTTGACTAAGCCCCCTCACCTCAACAAATGCATATCAAAGAGGAACAGGAAAGAAGAACGATTTAGTATAATATCAAGAAAGTTCAAAATCAATGGGCACCATGAAAATTCCTTGTAAATAAGAAACAGCACTAGGAATGAATTTGAAGAAATAATACAAGTAGAAGTAATTAAAACCAAACTTTGAACTGAAAAAAAAAATATGATTGTGCAAGACAAAGATAGGTTTTCTAGAATTTATTTTAACTACAGCAGGATGTACATAACCTCACATAGTTTACCTAGAAGAGCTCATTTTTAATAATAAAATAGTTGCATTCACCTTAGCCTTAGGTTATGAATACAATTAGCCTAAATGAGAATTACAGAATGAAGCTGAAGAAAAAAAAATAGGAAAAATTCCATTCCTTCAATTCATTATGTAAAACTATGCTATCACCCAATAAAATAATTTTTTTTCCTTAATAAATATTTTACAAACATATATAAATTTTAAATCATAAATTTAGGTGAATGTTGAGGATAAACTGGAAATCAATACTTGATTTTTTGGTGCCTAAACATAGTTAATTAGATCAAAATAAACAAGCTTTCTTCAATGCACTTTCCGTCGTAAATAAGTATTTTACGAGTTATAACAGTAAATTACTTACAGCAACTAAGTGTTTGAAGCAGGAAATAATTCATCGAGCCCAGCATATGGCAACACTGCAATGGAGTCTTGCTTCCAGCGTGATCGTCATCAAAGACGAAACTAAACTTACGTTACTATCTCGTAAAATATTCATTTGACGAAAAAAGTGTATAGAAGAAAAGTAATTTATTTTGATGTTATTACCATGATTCAAGCAACAAAAATTCAAAAATCGATGAGTAGCTGTTTATTCAAGCACATTCGTCATCAAAGACGAAACTAAACCTACTGCTATAATTCGTAAAATACTCATTTATGACGGAAAGTGCATAGAAGAAACATTGTTTATTTCGATCTAATTAATTATGTTTAGGATTTGAAAAGTTGAAAATCAATTCTTGGTTAATCCTTAACATTTACCTAAATTTATTACAAAATTAAACCCTTAATTAGGATTCAGTTGGAAAACCTTTATGCATGCTGTGCTAGCATGACTGGATAAAGAATTTAACTAACTTTCTATAAAGTGCTTGTGCATGAATTTCAGTTAAAATTTCATCATACATAAATAAAATGTGCAACTGGTCTCTGAACAGGGTAGCTGATTTTTATGGAAAAATTAAGGATGTCAATTTTTTTTGGTCAATATTGAGTTTAGGTAATCCACCAAAATTAAACACTTGGTTTCAAACAATCAGTAAAAGAGCCCATTTAAAAAAAATTCACGCAAATGACATTCTGAGTGCTGATGCATTATTTTTAAATTACTTAACTTTGAAGTTGACTTTCACAAGCCAAAGGAAGCGAGCGCACCAAAGGAAGCGAGCGTGCCATACGGAATTTAATTAATAACGTAAGCTAACCCATTACAAACGTAAACAAGTTGAGTTGTGAAGGGGAGCTACAGCACTTCTAGTAAAAATTATAAATAAAGGTTCTAACCCACCCATTAGGATGCCGTCCACCGTAAATTAGTTACCAAAACTTAAGTCTTTGAAGCGGGAGCACGAGTATGGCAACACTGTCATGGATGCTCACTTCTGGAGCCAGCGCCACAAACAGCATACCGGGAGGTCACCATTTTGGAGCTGATGTAAACACAATTGCGGACGTCACTTTAATGGATGGGTTAGAACCTTTATTTATAATTTTCACTATAAGAACTGTGGCACCCTCTCACAATCCAACCTGTTTACGTTTGTTATAGGGGGGGGTTAGCTTCCGTTATTAATTAAATTCCGATACGACGAATATATATACGACGCCACGAAAGCCAACTAAAAAGTTGAATAACTCAAAAATAACCCATCAGCGCCCAGAATGGCATTCATGTAAAACATTTTTAAATGGGCTCCTTTAGTGATTGCTGGAAACGGAATGTTTATTTTGGTGGATCACCTAAACTCAATATTGACCTTTTTTCATGTCCATTGTAATAAGCTAAGGAGCCATAATATGTCAATGTTGATTAACAGTCTTCAATTTGCACAAGATAATAAAAATTTTACAAAAATATTACTTTGCTGGAATTAATAATGGACAAAAAATGAAAATGTTGACTATTGGGCTAACAATTGTTTAACAGCTACTTTCCATTTTGAATATCATTTCATAACTTTTGCACAACATTCAAAAATCCATCAAGCTTGAGTTTATGGTCATTTCAAGACTGGAGTGCAACATTGGCTGATGAAACAAAAAGAGGCTTGTAGATTTCTCAGATTACAGACTGCTAATGTAATAGTAAGATACTAACTACCGGATATGGGCAGAACTGTCACCAGAGTAAGAAACTCCTACCTAATTGAAATTTATTCCTCAATAATTCCATCTCAAATACTGATTTATAAATTACAGCTGTTTCGTAATTTACTCTATTTAGCTGACATAGCTTAGCAAAAATTGTAATAACGAGGCTACTGCCAGGTAAAATCTATGTAGATAAGTCTCACAAAAATTATACTAAAAAATGTCTTATCTAACATAGAGGCAAAAAATATACATGTTTGCACGAAGTAACCATGGAGCTCTATAAACCCTGCCTTATTTTCGTGCATAAGCACAAAAACTAATGCGCATCTCTTTTCTTAACACTGTAAGTTTTAGAGTGATGTTATCTTGAGTAAAAATAAAACATCTTAACCAAACATAGAAGCCATTTCATCTAAATTACGAGTTACGTAACAGCTGAGCATTCAAATCACGGCGTAGAACGGCGTAATCTTACTTACTTTGGTTACTTTGGTCCAATTAGGCACATCACCAGTCACAGGTAAGAGTGCCAGATGTCGCAGCAACTATAACGTGGGGCATTTATATTTGATTGGTCATCCCAGTACTGGCAATGAAACCAAGAACCAGCTCAGCGCTGAACTTCCCACCAAGCACACTACTTTCATCAAAGATTGCTTTTTGGTCTTTTGCAAAATCTCTCATTGCCCTACGCTGAAGTTCAAACACAGGGCAATCAATCAATATATGAGAAATGTTCAAGTCACACCTACAGTGGCTGCATTTAGGTTTTATTGTTTTAGTAAATACGTGTTTATGGGTTATTTGAGCAGTAAGTAGCCTTAGCCTGGTTAGAATCACCTGTTCCTTCCTTGAGACTTCAGTGTTCACTGTGGGTTTTAATATGGGTTTTATTTTGTGATACAAGGATTGTTCCCTATCCCATTCTTTTTGCCATTGTCCTCTATAATGCAAGTTTATATATACTCCCAGATCTGAGTATTGAATTAGATTAGAACTATTGGTATTTAAAAGACATGCTGTTCTTGCCAGCTGGTCTGCCTTGTCATTTCCCATAATTCCTACATGGCTTGGGATCCATTCAATGATTAATTTTCTAGGAGGAAGGCTTTGAAGCAACTGGAAACAGCTATACAATCAACTGCACAAAGGATACAAAGAACGGAAGGCACTGTACACAGATGGCTCAGTTCAGGGTCCTAAAGCTGGAGCAGGAATTTGGTCCAACAGGTTAGACCCACCTGTTGGGACCAAATTCCTGCTCCAGCTTTAGGATCCTGAACTGAGCCGTCTGTGTACAGTGCCTTCCGTTCTTTGTATCCTTCGTGCAGTTGATTGTATAGCTGTTTCCAGTTGCTTTCTGATATGCAATTTTTTTGAAAGCACCCCAGATTGAATTGACAATTTCCACTGATAGTTTGATATTTACATTTGTTTGGGATGAGGCCTATGTTTTCCATTTTAACCTGTATTTCCTGAAAGAGGTTATATATGCGACCAGTGACTGGGAGAGGCTTGTTACTGTTTTGGACTAACTGGTATGGGTAATAGTCTAAACATAATGCTCAAACTGGATGATTTGGAACACTAAGTACCCTCAAAGCATATTGACACATTTGGATTTTCCTTGCATGTTTCAGTGGTATCAAATTTGCTTCTGCTTCCACATTAGTAACTTTGGTACACCTTAATGCACCCAGCATCAAGCAGGCAGCAGCATACTGGACTCTGTCCAAGGCCAACAGGTGGGTTGCACAGGCAGTGTCAAACAGAAAACTTCCATATTCTAGTTTTGGCAATATAATGGTATGGTAGACAATTTTTAGTATGTTATATTCTGCTGACCATTTCAGATTGGATAAAATGCGGAGAAGTCTCAGGTCTTTTTGGCACTTTTGTGTGACTTCTTTGATGTGCAAACCCCATCTCAGTTGTGAGGCGAGGGCGAGTCCTAAGAACTTGAACTTTTTTACAAATTCTATGTTAGTGTTGTTATATTTTAGTTGGAAGGATGGTTTTGTATGTTTATGCGTAAACACCATGCACTTGGTTTTTTCAGCAGATATTTGAAA
Organism: Morinoia aosen; assembly: GCA_030386875.1. NCBI lineage: Eukaryota > Metazoa > Arthropoda > Malacostraca > Amphipoda > Talitridae > Morinoia > Morinoia aosen. Next base: position 90,535,571 of record CM059561.1, on the reverse strand, counting down.
GCCCCAGCATTGCGACCAACTTAGAAGAATGTCCAGAGCTTCCTGCAAGACACTGAGAGCCTGATCCAAGTTTTGGTCAGTTATCCAGAAGGCTCCATCATCTGCATAATGAGATGTTTCTAGAACAGGGGGAAAGTCTTGAAATATATCATTAATCATAATATTGAATAGTGTAGGGCTTATGACTGATCCTTGTGGAACACCAGTATTTAATGTGCATACCTTAGATGAGACACCATTCACCCTCACCCTGATTTTGCGATTTCTTATGAAAGATGCAATTACTTTTGGTAGATTTCCCTGAAGACCCATAATTTCCAATTTTTTTAGCAGTCTATGATGCCATACTGTATCAAAAGCACGCTTAATATCAATAAATACAAAAATGCAATGGTCCTGAAGCATGAGGGCTTTTCGGATTGAGTTTTCCAGCCGAGACATTCCGTCTAGAGTAGAGTGACTGGCTCTAAAACCACTTTGGGTTTTATCAATCAAATTGTTATCCTCCAAATAAAATAGGAGTCTCCAAATAATTATTTTTTCATATATTTTGCATAAAGTATTTGTGAGAGCTACTGGCCTATAAGACTTTGGATCTGTAGGGTCTTTACCAGGTTTCAGAATGGGTCAAATTAATGCTTCTTTCCAAGGCAAGGGGATTTCCGAGTTCCACACTATATTGAATAGCTGTAAAATTGTATTTTTTTGGTTTTCATCCATATTTTTTTATGAAATCTATTGGGATTGAATCAGGGCCTGGTGCTTTGGCCTTGGAGCTTTTCAGTGCTCTTTCAAGTTCAGCATATGTAATTGGACGGTTATATTGGTGATGAGGAGCAGGAGTGAATGTATGGATGTATGTTCACTGGCAGCCTTATGTTCAAAAAATAAAGGATCCTGAGTCTCACCAGTGCTATAGGATTTATATTGTTCTACTAGAATGTCAGCCACATCTTTAGGACATGTGACCACCTCATTTTGGATTTTCAATGTTATTTGGCTTCTGTTTCTTTTTCCATTTATGGCTCTGATTTTTCTCCACACTTCTGCTGATGAGCTTTTATCATTTAGACTGGCTACATAATTTCTCCAACTTTCCGTTTTTGCTTCAAGCACTGTCTTTCTGAAAATAGCTTGAACCCTTTTAAATGCAATCCATTTTTGCATGTTTCCACGATGATTTTTATATTGATTGTATGCCCTACGATATTCCCTGTGACTTTCCTTACATTTTTCATTCCACCAACAATTCATTTCTTGTCTAGCCGGGCCCATGCTGCTCTTTTTAACACAGCCTTCAGTTGCACTAATAATTGTCTGTGTCACTGCTCTGTAAGCTTCATCACATGTTAGGTTACTAAGAATGGGGAAGATGATGGTTTCTCAAAACTTGGGCCAGTTAGCTGATTTAAGGAGCCACCTATCTGGAAAATTAACCTGCAATATTTCCATGTTTGAGTCCATGTACACTGGGAAGTGGTCTGACATCATGGTGTCTGGGTGGGTTTTCCATGTCAGGAGAGAGTGCAAATCTTCTGTCACTAGTGTCAAGTCAATGTGTGTATAGTTTCCATTTGATGATAAAAAAGTAGGGGCTGTGTTGTTCAACAAGATAAGATTGTTGTCTGTAATCCAATTCTCCATAATTCTGCCTCTTCTATCTATGAAGTCTGAGCCCAGGAGTAGCTGTGGGCATTTGAATTCATCACAATGATGCTGGATCCCCTATTCAAATTGCTAATCTCTAGTAGGTTATGACCTACCAAGTCATTATCAAGTGTTGGTGGCAGATACATATTGATAATGTTGATAGGTTTCTTGTTAATGAATACTCTACAAGCTACAACTTCAACAGGAGTGTTGATTTGAATAGGTATACAGAGTATAGTATTATGGACATAAGTCATTACCCCACCTCCTCTATTATCTCTATCTTTTCTGTAGGGTGGAACATAGTTATTTAGCTTAGTTTGATTGTGATTTTGTAAGTAGGTTTCTTGTAGGCAAATAATTTTGGGTTCATATTGATTAATGAGCAACTGCAGGAAGGAGAGTTTTGAAAAATATCCTCTCATATTCCATTGCAAATTTGCAATATTGATAGATTCATTATGGGCTTATTAAAGAGTTGACATTTAGTTAAGTTAGCACTTCTGTTATAAGATCTTCTGCATTCAGGATGTTACCAAGTTCTGTTAGCAGTTCAATACGCTCAGTGATTGAATTGGAGATTAGCATTTTGACAATTGTAGGAAGAAGTTTAAGTATTATGGTCTTGAGTGATGTTTTAATGTCCTTTTCTGTGATACTTTTAAGGTTTTGCTGGTTTTCAGAGGCAGGAGGGTTCCTTTCTTTCAATCGATTATTTGCTGTGGCACAATTAGTTGCCATTAAGTTGTAAGTTCTTTCTGTGTTCAGTGGGGTTGGTGTATTCTGGTTCATAAGTTGATTCTGTTGTATGGCTTTATTTTCCATTGCTTTGTTTTGAGTAGGCTGCTTCTGTAGTTCTAGCCTTTTATGAGCATGCATTGGGTTGCCAAGATTCTGTATTGGTGTACCATGGTTGTGATGCAAGTTATTTGAATTGATTGCATTAGCATATGTTTTTTGTGTCAGATTTTGAGATTCTTTTTGGGTTTTTGATATTGCAAGTGGGGGGAAGGAGTGTCTCAATTCTAATTCTGGGAGATTATCATGCTAGTGGACTTGAGTTTGGTTTTGAACTATTTTCCTTGCATCTACAAATGAGATATTTTGTCTTGCTTGGAGTTTACTAACATCATGTTCTTGAATATAAATGGGGCACTCTTTTGAAGCAGCTGTATGGTTTCCCTTGCAAATTGTGCATACTAGATTTTCAGCGGTGCAGTTGCTTTCATCATGTTCTCGAGATGAGCAATTCTTACAGACTTTCCTATTTCGGAAGACTGAAGTAGTATGTCCCCATCGCCAGCAATTGGTACATCGAATGGGATTGTTGTAGAATGGATCTACTTTGTAATTTGAATAGCCTGCTTTCAGCTCTGTAGGGCAAGTTCCAAGGAAATTAAGTACAAACAAGGGTGAATTGGCACGGTTTGGATCCATGTACATTTTTCGTATGCCTACGACACCAGGGGAGGCAAGTTGCTACAACAAATCTTCTAATGAGTTTGACAGTAGTTCTGGGGCATAAATCTTTCCATAGGAGGTGTAAGCCCCCCAGACTATTTGAGTTTTGACTGGAATTTCACCAAACTTTTTTAGGTTCATCAAGGTTTTTACTTGGCTTTCTGTTTTAGCTTTAATAATGAGATTGCCTGATCTTTTATACTCTACTTTTTCCACTTCACCACAAATTTGGTTTATTGTAGCTTGTACTTTAAGGAGAGCGTCCCCCTTATGAATCCTTGCTTCTGGGATTTCTTGAGAAACTGGGATTTTTGCTGTTATAAGAAGTGCAAGAGGTCAGGTACATCCTGTGAAACAATGAGACTCGTACGTTCACTCGTTCGCCCCGCTACGGGGATTTAAAGAATGGGGGGGAGGGGAGGGGGAAGTTGTATTTTATCATGTTACACCTCCCCCATGGCACTTTCTTCATGGCGCAAAGTTGCTATGTCATCTCCTATGTCTCTGGATTACTCTATAATGATTTCAGGGGTCTAACTTGAACCAAAAATTTTAAAAAATTTTTATTTGTATTGTTTATGTTTCTTTGTTTTGCTTATAATGTAAACAATGGTTTTTGGGGTTTCAAAATGCTTCTCCTCCTACACTTTTTGAGCTACAGTGATGGTTTTGGTATCATTAAATGCGGGAAGACGCGGGCTTTTATGGATGCTAAAATTCGTTTCCTCAAATTTACATTTTCAATATGAAAAAGTGTAAAAATAGGAAAAAAATGCCCTTTTTTGGAAATGTAAAAATTTATGACGTCATAACTCATGAGCAATAAATAATTTTGGAATGAATTTTAGCATCCATAAAAGCCAGTGTCTTTCCGCATTCATTGATACCAAAATCATCACTGTAGCTCAAAAACTGTAGGAGGAGAAGATTTTTGAAACCCCTCCTTCAAACTTAGTTTTCTTCGATTTCCCATTTTCTTTTCAAGAAAATTGAACTTTTGCTCTAAGCAAAAACGATTTCAATTTCAATTTCCTATCAGTATATCAAATTTCATTGTTCTAGGTTCAATAATAAAGAAAAAAGTCCGTATGGGGGACGCTCTCCTTAAATGGATTTAGTTTTGTCAAGTTTTGGTTATCATCTTGTGCAGTTATTTGCACAAGCCTAACTGTATTTGGGATTTTATCTGCATTTTCTTTCAAGTTGAGGTCTATTTTAGCGGATTTTACCCCTGCAGGGTATTTCCGATTTTGTTTTAGTTCTTCTTGATTGTTTGGAATTACCAAAGTTGATTCAGAAAGAGAGTCATTGCTAGAAAGAACTCCTGAGGGATCTGACTCACTGAGCAATGACATATTGTGCTGAGACATTTCTGAGTCAGAGACATTATGGGTTTCCCTCTTTTTTTGCTTTGCAGATCCAAAAATTCTTGGCTACTCTCTAATGTTCTTTTAGAAGTATTGTTATGAAATTCTTTGTTCTTTTGCTTTGGGCTTCCATTCTTAGGGTTTGCCCTTGGGGTTTCTTGTCTTAGAGCTGGTTGTGATTTACTCTTAGGAATAGAGGTTGTCACGGAGCAATTTTTGTTAAGTTTCCTTGCATTATTGAATTCAGATTTTTCTGACTCTGAGATAGGTTGAGTGTAGGTCGAGGAACTTTTCCCTTGACACCGCTTTTACTTCCCCCGGGGTCATCAGGAACTTTGCTTTTGGGAGGCATTGTTTTGTCAAGTCTGTTGATAATGTTCAGGAGTTTATCCTTGATAGTATCTATTGCTTGATTTTAATTTAGTCCTTATTTATTACCTTTATCAAAAAAAAATTACCAAATATTGTTCTTTTGTTATTTGTAGGACAGTATCCTTTTAATTATCAGTGTTATCAAATTTCCGGCAAAACAAAATACTAATTTAGGGTTACTGGGGTCCTAAGGCCCCAGTAGAAGTTTACCTAAAAAGAAGGCAAACCAATTTGATTTGAATCGATTACCGACTTATACCCACATTTTAAACAGAAACACTTGCCAATAATAGGTAAATTTTTCAGGAAGTTCCGTTTTATATGCCACCACGTCCTAGCGCCACAACACTTGAACTTGAACTTGAGGGCCGACATGTCGGGGCCTTTGTAACGGCCTACAATTCCCTCCACAATTTTCACACAAAGAGTTCAGCGCCTGGTACCAGACTTGTCCACTAAACTACTCAGGATCTACGATCCTTGTCACAAGCCTCCATTGGAAGGCATCACCGGGACAGCCAGTGTGTCAAAACACCATCCCCCGGCACATTGGGTCATTACAGCCCATTCTACCAGACTGGCTCATTCCAGTCACTGTCTCTTACTCCAGGCACGCACAAGAAACACTTTCATAGCCTCAGTAATACTCGCATTACACTCCTGATCCAATCCAGCAAGACAGCTCATACCGCAATCATCTTCAGCACATCTGGCATTCCACTCATTCTCTCCATACTGCTCAGACACCACATTCATAAAACTCTCTCACTCTTGCTCATACTTACTGCATTCCAGCACAAAATGCTCAATTGTTTCCTCTACTCCACTATTACACTGCTGACATAATCTGTTATTATTCTCATTCCATCTCCATGTACGTCTGTTCACACTCAATGACTTACATCTCACAGCAAACAAGAGTTGACTTCCAAAACTACCATCATAGAACAGCTCAAACTTAGGTGCTTTTTTTTTCATATACCAGTTGAGTGTAGGCTTCCGCATCATGCTAAGCTTCCACATATTCAATCCATACTCTTTTGTTTGTCTCTCAATCTCTTTCTTCCACCTCTTGCAGTCCCACTCAGGCCCTACACCTCCAACATTTATTAAACTCCAGTCATCCACAGGTCTCCCAATTCTAACATGAATATTCTTTTGCATACTGAGTTTCCTTGCATGCCCCCAACATACTTTCTCCCAATAGCTTACACTCAGATTCCATTCAAAGATTCGCCTTACCCACCTGCTCTTCTGCTTTCTTTCAATTCTCACCTTATAATTCAGCACAGCTTTCATCATTCTTTCTGAAAATAGGCTCCACCCTAGGTCACCTCTAATGGCTTCTATAGCTGTCCATGTTGGAGCACCCAATGCTACACGTCCTACCTTATTTTGTATCACATCCAGCTTTTCAAGATCACTTCCATTCCAAGCAAGAGCACTCATACCATACATGACACTAGGTACAGCAACATACTTCCACATTCCTCTCACATGTTTGTACTTGTTTGCTCTGTATCTGGACACACTACCTAACCGTCCACTCCACTGCATTGCTTTAGCCACTTTCTCACCTTTAGTTCTAGTACATCATCTTCACTCATCATACAACCTAGATATTTGTATTCTTTTGTTCTACCTATTCTGATTTCTCCAATATTCCAGTCTGTCTCTATCAGTCTCATCACTATTTATAACCATGACCTTACTTTTATCGGCACCAAAGTTCATCTTGAAATCTGTACTATATCCATTCATGATGTCAAGCATCCTTTGTAGTTCATGACCACATTCACTAACCACAACCACATCATCAGCATACAACAAACAGCTCAGTCTCTCATTACCAACTTTCAGTCCTAAACCACTCCCTCTCAGTTGAACTGCTAATTCTTCTGTGTACAATCCAAACAACAGAGGGGACAGAGTACAGCCCTGTCTCACTCCTCTATCACTCCTCACTTGCCCTGTTTCCAAATTTCCTAACCTGTAGATGGCACTTGTGTTCTCATACAGACTCTGTACAATGTTCACTATTTTTCTGCTAAAACCAACTTTTCTCAAAATTTCAAACAGCCTAACCCGATCCACTCTGTCATACACCTTTTCAATATCCAGGAATGCTAAATATACCTTCTTGTTATCCTTCTTCATTTGCTCAATTATTTCACTCACTACAAACAGATTATCCTCCCCCCGTCTATCTTGCCTAAAACCATTCTGTTCTTCTCCCAGGACTCCTAATTCCTCAACTAAATTTTTCATTCTCTCATTCAAAATACGGTCAATGTGAAGTTTCATGCAATCACGGAAAATAATAATGCCGATCCCAGGAATCACTAAAGGAACACATTTCAGAACGTTTCACATGAATGACATTCTGCTCGCTGATGCGTTATTTTCGAATAATTGAACTTTGAAGTTGGCCTTGGCGCCAAAGGAAGCGAGCGCGTGAAACGGAATTTAATTAATAACGGAAGCTATTACAAACGTAAAGAGGTTGGGTCGTGAGGGGGAGGCACAGTTCTTCTAGTGAAAATTATAAATAAAGCTTCTAATCTACCCATTAGGGTGACGACCGCAATCTTGTTGACATCGGGTCCAAAATGGCGGCGCCCATGGTGGTCGCCATGCTAGACCCGATGTAAACAAGATTGCGGTCGTCACCCTAATGGGTGGTTTAGAAGCTTCCTTTATACTTTTCACTAAAAGAACTGTGGCTACCCCTCACGACCCAACCTCTTTACGTTTGTATTAGGGGGTTAGCTTCCGTTTTTAATTAAATTACGCTCGCTTCCTTGGGCGCGCGACGGCCAACTTCAAAGTTCAATAATTCGAAAATAACGCATCAGCGAGCAGAATTTTGTTCCTGAAAAACGTTCTTAAATGGGTTCCTTTAGTGATTGCTTGGAATATAATTATCAATTTCCGTGATTGCATGAAACTTCACATTAACCCAAAATACCATAAAAGATCTTACATACGGTGTCACCCAGTGTGCAATTGGTCTGTAATTTTTAAGTTCTTTCATACTCTTATGTCCACCCTTATGCAACAGAACTACATTACACTTGTTCCAGTCATCCGGTACTCTTTCACTCTTCCATATCTCATCAAATAAACATTTCAACATACTGACTACACTCTCTCCTCCACATTTATAGAACTCATATGGTATCTTATCAGGGCCACATGCCTTTCCATTTTTCACTTTCTTCAAAAAACTTACAATCTCTTCACAAGTGATTTCGTCTTCCATTTTCAGTTCATGTTCATCTATCAGAAAATTTATTGGTTCATCATCTGTAACCTGCTCATTCATTCCACCAATGTCCTCCCAGTATTCTTCAACTGCTTTCACCATTCGCATCCTATCTTGCACACTGCAACCATTGACTACTAATTCATCAACTTGAACTTCACTACCTCTATCATTACATTGTATAAACCTATACCAATCTTTTATTCCATCTGGACCTTTCTTTCTTAGATTTTCAACTTGGTGTCTCTCTTCTTTAACCCTAGCCTCATTGATCATTCTCTTTCCGCACTCCTCAAATTCAGCTCGGCGTAATCTGTTCGTGGCTATAGTACTAAATAACTATGTGCATGGGATAAACTAAAGCTACGGCAATGACAATTTATAGTGTTATCTTCTTCTCCAGTCATTTTGATTTCACATAACTGGAACGTACTCTTGCCTTAATTTGCCATTTAAAAATCATTGCATACTAGTCATAACGTTACTAGAACGAGCAATAATTAGAACTGCTGATAGTTTTCAATTAGGTTTTGGCATTTAATCAGGTTTCCGAACTGTTCTACTAGAATTTTGCTCGTAATATCTAGCAGTCAATTTTGTTCTTTTATTTTTCATAAAGTCCTGTAAATCGGCAGCGATTTTTGCGTATTTAAAGTTTACTTGATCAGCAATCTTATTAAAAATAATTAATGAGTGGGTGGGTCATCTCTTTTAAAACGCAATGAAATACACGCAACTTCTTAAATTTGAACTATTCCATGTTTATCCCATTTATTTGAATTAAAATTATACGTACTTTATCTTTCAGCTATGATATTTCAGTAAGAGTATCTGTAGCAATCGCTACAAAAGCGTAAGAATTATAAATTTTCCCATTCGCACTCAAATAAATTAATTATTAGCATTAAAAATCTTACTCTAATTTATTATTAATTATTTTCTACTTCTAATTCGTAATCCTTAAAGTTTTTGTGCAAAAAGCATGAAATTAAAGTCACGATTGACATGTTCGTGTTTCAAGCCTCTGAATCTGGCATCACTGTGCGTGGCGTCTCTTTGAAACACATTCTCTCGTGCATCACTAGCTCGTGCATCCCGCGTTCGTGTAAGTGGAAGATATTTAGTGTTTAAATAAGAAGAAGTAACCTGGTAATGTATACAAGTGTAAATTCCCTGTGTGCATGGTGATTAACTTAAGGATCTGTTCATCGTCGTGAATTAGGGATGAACTTAATAATAGTGTTAAAAGTTAGACTAGCATGTGTTACTTTCGAAGTGCTATCTTCGACGTGACAAACGTATAAATTTTGTGTTTCACGACTCATTTCCGGTGTCAAGTCATTATATTATCAGACTAAGTTTGTGCCTCACTAACAAAGTTCGACATTTTACGCTGCCATATTAATTCAAGACCCGTTTACGAATACGGTCGTTAGAGCACGACAGAGCTGCTGGCGTCTTTGTGCCGGTCCCTTGTTTTCCAAGGTGGCGACGCACAGACCGCCGTCGCGTGTAGTGATTCTGCGATTCAAAAATGGCACCTTACGCATTTTTGGAATAAGATTTTTTACAAACATACTTGTAGTAGTTTTTCTTAAATGTGTGACGTGTAATAAGTGGGAATGCCTTTTGGCAAGTTTGTACGAATTTAATAGAGTACGCAGATTATTCATGCACATGCTTGCTAAAGTTTTAGTTTCATTTTATATATTTCATACTACTTAAATCTTGCGTTTAATCGCATTTATTTCAATATAAATCACCATCATCAAATTAAAATCGAATTTCTCTTATTTTTGCGGCAGAAATACATATTAGCATCTGCCATCGTAAACGAGTACTTCTCGCATAAAAATACTTCGTGAACGCGCAAGGTTTATTGCAAATGGCGACGCTTGAAACCGCCGGGTTAATCGTCTGATTTTCATGCTTTCGTTTTTGCGCATATTTCCTTTCTGTGCAATCAAAACGTTTAGCGTTTCTTTTCTCATTGTGGATATTATTCCTTAATTTTTTTATTATTGCAAATGATATTTATCAGTGATTTTCAGTAGGATTTATATCAATGAACTTCAGGATTTTTCTCTGTTATTTCTTGTACAGTTATAGAGATGTTCTAGAGTGTACAGAAATCTTACAGGCTATCCTGTAATCGTTTAGAGTTGATTAAATTTAAGCTTGTTTCCTCGTGAACTTAAAATTAAGGAATAAAATTAAATTAACATTTAACTTATAAGTAAAACTTAATCTCAGAATATTAACTTTGAAATTGATATAGAAAAAACTTATTACATTAATATATAAAAATTCCATAACCCAGCTCTAGGCTTGTATTTGGTTTCTTGAACTTTAGTTTGCCATCCTGAATACAGCCAATTGAATACACCATTTGAGCCAAACTGAACTGACCTCTCAAATTTTCTCGAAGCCGATTCAGATCGCCTCCAGCCATTGACCTCACAACTTCAACTTTATTACTGGAGCCTACACAGCCTTTGCCGTTTCCACCGGCCCCTGCATCCCCAGCGGAATCTCCCGTGCTGCCAACGCAGGGACGCCAGTGGGGTTTCCTTCGCATCGCTATGCTGCGCTTCTCCGTTCCACCGAGGACCGAGCGGACGGGGATGACGGGCTAAGGCATCCTACCTGCTGCTGACCGCTCCGCTCACCATCCACTCGCCTGACTCCGCTTCCCGGCACATCCTGAAGCTCACGAGCTTATTGGAGGTTGGTGAACTATTAGTTCAGTAACCAATTACTTGCCATGCCGTGAGCTGGGTACTTAGGACGACGTTTCCCCATGCATTCTTAATAACAAACTTATAACTTATAACTTACCTTAAAAAACTTATAACTTATAACTTACCTTAAAAAACTTATAACTTATAACTTACCTTAAAAAACTTATAACTTATAACTTACCTTAAAAAACTTATAACTTATAACTTACCTTAAAAAACTTATAACTTATAACTTACCTTAAAAAACTTATAACTTACAACTTACCTTAAAAAACTTATAAACTTATTACCTAAAAACTTATTTTACAACGATAAACCGTATTAAACCTAAGACTAAACACTATATCGTATCTAACTGCAACTAACTCCACAGAGCTCGGGTGCTTGCTTCCTACGACAGCAGTCAGAGATCGCAAGTGGACCGCCCGCCTGTCTCCCAGAAGACCGGCTCTGAAGGACTCTTACCTTTGTTGCCCTTAGTTTTAGTGCTTTAGTCTTGTTTAAATGTCGTTCTGACATTTGACGTAATAAATTACGGTGAATTTTCCCATTACGAAACTCCGGATATTTCAATTTCCTATATATAACATTAATCAATCCTTTATTTTTCTATATGGTGGCCAGTATGGGGAGACGTGTGTTGCCGGGAGCCCAGGTTTGTCGGCGGGTGTGGTGCAGCATCAGCGGCGGCAGCAGCATTCTTCTTTAACATATTTTTCTAAACCTAGCGACTTTCGCGCTTAAAACCTTGATTTGAACTAATATTCACTACCGACTCATTACAGCTATGGCTTCCAAAAAAGAAGCTTCTCAGCGAGCTGCTGGGAACGGCGACCTCACTATTTTGACAAAAACCCGCAAGTATGTACGGCAGCGTGTAACTCGCTTACACAATACCGTTAAAGCTGCCATAGACGATTATTCGCAACATGACCGACTAATAAACCTTTCTAAAGCTACCTCCTTGCAGGTTGAGCTTAAGGATTTGGACAAGTCAATCTTTGACTTGTTGCTTCGCAGCGACGCTGCTGACGACGTGCTGGAGACTGCTGCCAACGAGCAGGAGTCGTACGAGGCGCAATTGTTCGATTGCCTGGCCCTCCTCCAGTCACAACCTTCTACCTCTACATCTGCCAGAGGTGACGCAGCTGGTACTTCCTCTGCCTCAAACGCAGGTATCATAAATGTACAACAAAAATTAAGACTTCCAGATGTTCCTTTGCCCAAATTCAGCAACTCTCCCAACGAAAATTTTGAAAAGTTCCTATTCAGTTTCGAAGCAATTTTTGATAAACATAATTTAACCTCTTATGAAAAATTCGTGTACCTCTACAATCAAGTCTCGGGCTCGCCAAAGATTTTGTTAGATTCCCTAGATATAGCTGATCAGACCTACGAAACGGCCAAAGACCTATTACAAAAGGCCTTTGCGTCGGAAATCATTCAAAAATACAACGCTATTGAAAAACTTGCAAACATCAAACTAACTGAGTCTGATGATCCTTACGTGTACATCGGCGAGCTAAAAACCACTGTTGCTGCTTTCAAAAAAATGAAAATTGACGTAGACACTGTCATGGCGTACTTTTTCTGGAACGCTCTTAATGCCAAGTTTCAGAACATCCTCGTCCAAATAACCAATACTAATAAACCATCTCTTTCCCAGATAGAAAACAACTTATTTGAAGCCACAGAACGCTACAAACGTGAACTTCAACCTGCGGACGCTTCAAAACGGAACGACCGTAAGTTAACGAAAACTAATCCCACGGTTTCTTCAGCTGTCGCTGTGAAACCCAAAAAACAATTCTGTGTGCTGTGCAGATCGGATGATGTAAATGCTGACCATAATCTTAGCCAGTGCTCAAGGTATGACAACCCCACCAAAAAATTTGATAAACTTAAATCTATTCGTGCTTGTACCAAATGCTCCTTTCAGAACCACAACGCGGCAAACTGTCGGTTCAATTTTTCCTCGGCATGTCGTACTTGTAATGGTCAGCACATGACCTATTTGTGCCAAAAAGGCGAACTTCAGGGGTCTGCACCTAAGCATACGACAAACGCTCTGACGCTAACTGAATCTTTTTTCAGCAAAACTTTCGATGACTTGAATTTACTACCTACCCTTACCGCAGAGATCAAATCCTCTAAAGTTAGGATATTGAAAGACGGTGGCAGCCAAAGGAATTTTATTTCTTCTCCCTTGGCCAGTGAACTCTCTCTTCCTGTGGTAAGGGAAAATGAAAAGGTAAAAATTCAAGGGTTTAATTCAAGTACAGAACTGGTTACGAACATTGTCGAGGTTCCGCTTGAAGCTGGGAACAAACATTTCTCAGTGGAGGCAATTTGTGTCCCGTCCATTCAAATTACATTGCCCACTTCAGGACTGGGGCCAATTGCATCTACTTTTCAACATAAAGGTTACGCGTTAGCCGACTCCTCTTACGCAGATTCCTCTTTTCCAGAACAAATTTCGCTCGTCTTGGGCACGGAATGTGATCCCTTCTTCAATATGAAGTACGTGAATTTTGGTAACCCTGGTAAAGAGTCCTGTTACATCGACTCTGCAGTAGGAATTTTCTTGACGGGCAACGTTCGAACCATTGAACAAAATTTACCCTTCTTGTCACCCTTACAGCAAGATGCAGATCATCCTGGCCAGTCCATGTCTTGTGGTGCCGCAGACGTTGCAGTCTCGCAACACCATCGCCAGCCTGGGTCCGGCGAGCAGAAATCTGGTGAGACTAATCATTACTCTGATTTAGACTCGTTTCTTGCTCGTGCGCCCGCAGACGAGCTCAGCTCCCGTTGTGACGGGCTTCTAGGTTTGGACCCACCGTGTGATCCTGAGCAAACGGAATTGAACGACAAGTTAGTTGACTACGTCATGACGAACACAAAACGAAATCATGAAGGTAGACTAGTCATGCCACTAATGTGGAATCCTAAAATTTCTCATAAACTGTCTAAAAATTACGCCTTGTCGCATCAAATATTACGTAGCAATTATAAAAAACTTGCGTCGAATGCCGACCGTCTCAAAATGTACAATGATGTGTTCAAGGAGCAGGAGCAAAACGGCATTATTGAGCGTATCGATAACACAGAGGAATTTATGGCAACCCATCCCGAATGTAGCTTCTTGCCACATATGGGCGTCTTTCGGATGGAGCACGACACTACCAAATGTCGTGTAGTGTTCCTGGCCAACCTCTGTGAGAAAGCTCAGGGTTCTGTCAGCCATAACCAAGCCACTCTGCCAGGGCCATGCCTGAATTCAAAACCTGAAGTTGCACTAGTCTGGCACAGATTTGATAAATATCTTTTAACCTTTGATATAAAACAGGCGTTTCTGAACATACAGTTACGAGAAGTGGACCAGAACAGGCTTTGTTTTTTATGGTTCAAAAACATACTAAAAAACGATTTGACCCCTATTGCATACAAGAGTCTGAGACTTATGTTTGGTCTCAGACCGAGCCCCACTTTATTAATGCTGGCTCTCTACAGGATATTGATCCTAGACGATCCAGATGACGATCCTTTCTTGTCAGAGCTCCGCAAAGCAGTGTACGGCATGATGTACATGGATAACGGTGGTTATTCAACTAATGACCTGACTAAGCTGACCCTTTCTTACGAGTCCTTGCCGAAGGTTTTCAGCAAGTACCAGTTTCCTTTACAGAAATTCATGACTAACTCACCGTCTTTGCAGCAGAGAATCGACGAAGAAAGCGAGTCAGAAACTCCCCAGGACGTGAAACTTCTGGGCATGACTTGGGACCGGGAAGCTGACACCCTTCGGCCCTGCGCGGTAAAGCTTGACTTAAAGGCAGATACGAAAAGAAAGATTCTGGGAACCATTCATGAAATTTATGACGTGTTCAACGTTTATTGCCCCATTCTCAACAGAGCCAGAGTCTTCTTACACAAACTACAATCTGACCAAAATTTGAAATGGGACTCCAAGCTCCCCAAGAACCTACTTCGGGAGTGGACTCTTATCGCAAAGCAGGTAAATTCCTCTAAGTGTCTCCCGGTTCCTAGATCTCTTGGTCAGCGTGAAAGTAAATTTTCTCTTATTGCCTTCACAGATGCCTCGACCAGCTTGTATGGCTATGTCATATACATAAAAGCTGAAAATGAAAACAAACTTACCCTACTCGCCAGTAAGTCCAAAATTGTCAACAAACAAATGAAAGCCAGATCTGTACCTGTACTAGAACTTGCAGCAGTGCATCTGGGAACAGCTGCATTGATTGACTGGTTTGAGAACTTCACTGGCAGCCAAACCATGACTCCTTTGAACATAACATCCTTGTCTCTCTTTACAGACAGCATGGTGGCTTTGCATTGGATCAAATCATTCTCCATTGATTTCGATAAGATGTCAAAAAGGAACGTCTTTACCATGAACAAACTACAAGAGATAGAATCTCTCTGTAATAAAAAGCCTATAAATTTCAGGTTCACCGCTGGACAGGAAAATCCTGCAGATTTCGTTACCCGTTGCCCAAGTGCTAAGCAACTAAACAAATCTAAATATTACACAGGTCCTACCTTCATCCATGAGGGTGCCTCCTCCTTTGACCCAGGCTTCTCCTTGGTGCTGCCTCATGCCGCCAGCAAAGCCGTCGAGGAGTCGGAAGCTCCGGTCTCCGCCGGAGACGAAGCACAGGCCTCTGAACAAGATAATCAGGGTAAGTCGACCATAAACGCTAACGTAAACGCTTGCACTGCAGAGCGAAATTATCCTAACGTCCACTTGGTACCTCTCGATAAATTTTCTTCGTTAGCAAAACTTGTGAAGATTTACAAAAATGTCCTCCTGTTTGTTAACAAATTGAAATTAAAAGTACTAAGATCTGATGCTACTCTTGCTATTCAAACTGAAAATTTGCATTCTAAAGCGATGAGTACCATTTTGCTTGCTGAACAGGGAGAACAGTTTCGTGAGGTACTAGATTACTTGCGAGACGCAAAGAAAGAGAGTAGTAAAGTGCCTCCTTTAATAAAACGTTTGAACGTATTTCTTGCACCGGACGGCCTTTTGAGGGTGAAGTCTAAATTTCCCGAACAAAACGCTAACGCTTACCCGATTCTCTTGCCAAAGGGCAGTCTGCTCACAAGACTGATCATTGCAGACGCTCATGTCTCCATCGGCCACTCCGGTGTCTATTCAGTCCTGCACGAGTTGAGAAAAAATTATTTCTTCATTCACCCATTTTCTGAAGTTAGGAAAGTTCTAAAGCAATGCATCACTTGTCGTAGAGTAAATGAACGACCAATAAAATTGAACCAGAGTCCTTACCGCGACTTCAGAGTCTCTCCAATTGCCAAGCCGTTTTCTTCTGTGTTCCTGGACTACATGGGTCCATACACTATCAAAATTCAAGGTAAAAAACAAAAGGTGTGGATCTTGATCTTGACCTGTCTCTGGAGTAGGGCAATAAATATGAAAGTTTGCTTGAGTGCAGATGCACAAGACTTCCTAAAGGCTCTACAATTGCACGTCTATGAATACGGAATGTTCAAAAGTTGTACAGCTGATTTAGGCAGTCAAATTTCAGCAGGCTTCAACACAATAAGATCTTTCCTCGATGACCATGAAACTCAAACCTACCTAGAGGAGCACGGCATCCGAGAAATAACACTGGCACAGTATTGCAAGGGCAACAGTGCTTTAGGCTCGCTCATTGAATGTTGTGTAAAGGCCTGCAAGAGACTTATCTTCAAAGCTATTGGAAAAAATATTTTGTCGATATTTGATTTCCAATTCTTGATTGCCAAATCTGTGCACCTCATCAACAGGAGACCAATCGCGTTCAAAGAAGCGCTACGTTCTAATCTTGAAAACGTCTCTCCTATAACACCAGAAATGCTGATTCACGGTTACGAGCTTCCTTCTGTCAATATTTTGCCTGATCTTCAATCTATTTCCACAGATGATCCAGACTTCGAACCACGGTCTCTCAAGGACTTCACAGAATACTACTCGACTTTGGTTCGTGCTCACACGGAATTGAATGATATTTATCACTCAGAATTTTTGGCAACCTTGGTTCGTCAAGCTACTGACAAACCGGATAGATATAAACCCGTAAAGCATAAGCTCCTAAAATCGGGCGACATAGTTCTGCTAGTAGATAAATATTTAAAACAATCCACTTACCCTTTAGGTATCGTTCTGAAAACAGAAACTAATTCTCTGGGTGAAGTCACCGCAGCGCATATTCGTAAAAGCACAGGTGACGAGGTCTACCGTCATGCTTCGTCACTAATTCTTCTTCTCTCATCAGACGAGACGCTCAGCAGCCAGCCGGCATGCTCGGACGGACTAGGGTCTGAATCGAATGTGCCTGACGTGCGCCCCTGCCAACGAAAAGCTGCCGTTGCGGCTAAGCGTAAAATACGCTCCTGGGTGGCAGATGACGCAGTGTAAATAATCTAACTTTCATTCGCCTTCATTTCTAGTGAAGCCGAATCCCTGGCGGGGAATGTACAGAAATCTTACAGGCTATCCTGTAATCGTTTAGAGTTGATTAAATTTAAGCTTGTTTCCTCGTGAACTTAAAATTAAGGAATAAAATTAAATTAACATTTAACTTATAAGTAAAACTTAATCTCAGAATATTAACTTTGAAATTGATATAGAAAAAACTTATTACATTAATATATAAAAATTCCATAACCCAGCTCTAGGCTTGTATTTGGTTTCTTGAACTTTAGTTTGCCATCCTGAATACAGCCAATTGAATACACCATTTGAGCCAAACTGAACTGACCTCTCAAATTTTCTCGAAGCCGATTCAGATCGCCTCCAGCCATTGACCTCACAACTTCAACTTTATTACTGGAGCCTACACAGCCTTTGCCGTTTCCACCGGCCCCTGCATCCCCAGCGGAATCTCCCGTGCTGCCAACGCAGGGACGCCAGTGGGGTTTCCTTCGCATCGCTATGCTGCGCTTCTCCGTTCCACCGAGGACCGAGCGGACGGGGATGACGGGCTAAGGCATCCTACCTGCTGCTGACCGCTCCGCTCACCATCCACTCGCCTGACTCCGCTTCCCGGCACATCCTGAAGCTCACGAGCTTATTGGAGGTTGGTGAACTATTAGTTCAGTAACCAATTACTTGCCATGCCGTGAGCTGGGTACTTAGGACGACGTTTCCCCATGCATTCTTAATAACAAACTTATAACTTATAACTTACCTTAAAAAACTTATAACTTATAACTTACCTTAAAAAACTTATAACTTATAACTTACCTTAAAAAACTTATAACTTATAACTTACCTTAAAAAACTTATAACTTATAACTTACCTTAAAAAACTTATAACTTATAACTTACCTTAAAAAACTTATAACTTACAACTTACCTTAAAAAACTTATAAACTTATTACCTAAAAACTTATTTTACAACGATAAACCGTATTAAACCTAAGACTAAACACTATATCGTATCTAACTGCAACTAACTCCACAGAGCTCGGGTGCTTGCTTCCTACGACAGCAGTCAGAGATCGCAAGTGGACCGCCCGCCTGTCTCCCAGAAGACCGGCTCTGAAGGACTCTTACCTTTGTTGCCCTTAGTTTTAGTGCTTTAGTCTTGTTTAAATGTCGTTCTGACATTTGACGTAATAAATTACGGTGAATTTTCCCATTACGAAACTCCGGATATTTCAATTTCCTATATATAACATTAATCAATCCTTTATTTTTCTATATAGAGTACATAAAGAAGCATTAATTCTCATTCTATGCAATTCTTAATTGCTGTAATTCTTTTCTTCTGCTTCATGAACCATGTCTTGTTGAGTCATGTGTTTTCCATGGTTCCAGGGATTTGATCCCCGATGTTGCTCTTAGAAAATCACAAATAGTTATTACTAAAAATTCTTAAATTTCATGCCTTGCATTTAAAGCAAGAGCAGTTGTATAAGAGTTTCTTAATTGATTCTATCCTACCTTTTTTTGAGCTTGACAAAAGTGAGAATAAATTAATATTAGCTCGTGTCGGATCCGTAGAATTTCTCAGAGATGTTCTGTTGTGTGGGAGTTTTATCATGTACGATGTTGGGGACTGTCAGTGGTGGAATTTTCCTTGATGTCTCCTTGGACTGCTCATCCAGCGTTTGAACTCTTTGCAGGACCTCAACGTCATCGCCACACACCACACAACACAGTCTCCCTGTGCCGCTTTTGGGACTTCTACTTGGATTAGTTTTGGTCCTTGTTTTGGGCCTGATAGACCTCATTTACCATCTATTCCCCTTGCAATTCACATGGGTTATTTTTGAAGCTAGTAAGCCTAAGATTCCATCCCCGGCTAAACTAAACTACCTGCTTCGACCATGATAACTCGCTTGTCCAGTTTGGGATAGAGAACGCTGATACCTTAATAACGTTGATACCTTAACGTGCCACCACCAAACGTCACGAGTCATCCCAAAGTCTGATAAATTGGGCCGCTAAAATCAACTCTAAACACACACCCTCACTGTCGACGTCGTCACTAGCCGGTGCCTCTTCGCCTGCACGGACTGCGAACCTCGCCAGCCAAGTCGTCAGTAACTCAAGACTCGCCAGACCGCCGGGCGTTTCCTCCGAATAAATTCCCAAACCAAAAGCTGAGTTTCCACGTCAGTCATTATCCTTTCTCATGGTTTACTCCAAATGCTTATCGAGGTTTGTTAAGGACTGGCTATACCCACGGCCACACCAAACCTTACATATCCGAATGATGCTGGAATTGGACGAGCACTAAAGTTCGAATAGTGTTTTAACCAACCTTGTAACGACTACTTCAAATTACTCGTAGCTTGAAAGTTTCAAAACATTCATCTACTCCATATCAGCAAAATGTCAACATGGGAGGGAGGGAGGGAGACTATTCTTACTGCATATTACGTCAAATCTTTTTAAACTGAACATTATGTAAGGTATCATTTCTATCATGAAACTCTGTGCAGGGTATCATACGTTAATGCTCAATAATTTGTCTTCTTAAGTCATTTAAAGAAATCTAATTTTTTAAACCTGAAAGTGAAAAATAGAGGAATGACAATTTTTACCGAAAGATGTTGAGCCACTTTAAAAAATATTTTGTTATGTACAAAAAAAACATAATTTTTCTCTACTGCAGGAGAAATGAAAAATCAAAACCAGATAAAGAATTTAATGAGCGTTAGGGAACAAGCAGCTTCAAGTCTTTCCGCACAATAAACAACAAATTACACTTATAATATTACTGCTTCTCGAAAATTTAGCTTGATGGGATTGAAAGTATTAGTTATATGGAAAATTTGATAAACTTTTATTCAAGAGAAATTTGAAATGTCCTCATCCAATAGGGGAGGAATAATACCATGCACTGAATAATATTTAAGGCGATATGTTAGGCCGTTAAAACGGCACTGTGGTACACCAGAGTAACTTCTGTAGCAGGCTTAAAATGCGACACGTGACAGATAAGCCGAGCAGACGATTATTTGAGAATGTCTCATCAGCTCTTCTTAAGAACAATAAATCATTCTTAAATTTGACATCAACCATTTGCATATATTGAAGTCTAATGGAATATTATACGACGTATAAAATATCAAGTTTATCTTAGGTGAAGTTAGAGCTGAATATTTGGCGCGATAAATTTCATTTTGTGCGACAGGAGATTTTGTCGCGGAAACGCTAAATTATTTCATAAAAGAGTGAAAAAGAGTTCATTTTCTTAAGCAGTGGATTAAAAAGCGCATTACATTCAATTCGGATTATAAATATGAATCTTAAATTAATAGACAAACCGTAGAAGTATAAAATAGCTGAATCAGGAAACCCTACAATAGACACTCTACACTCTAAATTACCCAAAAAAGTAGGGTAATTCCTGAACAACGAGGCGTACAAACTTGAAATGAGATACAAATTGATGCTCGTGATAGGTGCAGCACTTTTATATACGTTAAAAAATTTTTACGTCCCTGTGGTGAAGCAGGGTGCGAGGTGTCCATGACCCCTCAATCCTCGACCGAATTTCTCGTACAATTTCATTTTGTGCCTCTACTCATTTCTGTTTTATTGCCTCCCGAAAACATTGAATTATTTTCAATTTAAATATCGAATCATTCCTTATAGCGTTTCAACGGGCAGGAAGAAATTGCATGAAAATGTGCTGTCTATTTGCTGGAAAAACACGAAGCGAATACGAACCATAAACTTAGTAACAAACAAGGAAAATTGAGAAAAAACGACTGATTCAACTTGCCAAGATGGCATACGATATGGATACGTGGTGGTCTCAACAAGCCGTTTGATTGCGCACCACCATACAAGCTTCGAGGCGCCTCCCCACGCAACGGAGAGCTTCGAGGCGCCACCTAACCACCAACCAATGGGCACGCGTGCTCAGCGCGTTACCACATTCATCAGGCCCTATACAATGAGGTGCAGTAGAAGCTCGGTCAGTCTTCTCACAGCGGCTCCGATCTTCACACCACGCACCGAAGACGCTTCGACAGCTACAGTCTTGTAGTGAACTCCCTCACTCGCACTTCAGCCTAATTTCATAAATTCTTAAAACTATCTTCTCAAAATTTAATAAGATTAATACAATCATTCTTACAATTTTAGATTACATAATTCATTTAACATTACCCCAAAATCTGTTAAAATTTGAATCGAAAATACTTCGACATTTCCGAAAATTAGCTTTCACGCGTTTTGATGCAGAACCGTTTCGCAAGCGTTTCCGGTTATCGTACGTATATAAAGCCAGCCCTCCAGGCAGAGTCCGTCATTTACGTAAGAGATTCGTCTGAGTGTAGTGCTTGGGCCCCAGAGGGGCATATGTAAGTAACAAGTGTTAAATGCTAAGTGTTAAGCTAGAGTAACCTTATTTAGTCAGTTGGATGTGTCTAGAAACTAAAATATACTCAACGTGTCTGTGTAATTAGAACTCACTCTTGTAATTAACTTAGGAACATTCTCTGTGTTTTTTACTGCGTCATCTTGGCCATGTTGCTTTTACGTTATGCAAATTAGTAGGTAATTCTAGTTTTCAAAAGTGCCCTTAAGTTGCTACATCTTTATATTTATTTTGCTAGTTACTCCATTGAGCCTATGGAGCAATTCTTGCGCATCTGAATGTTAGAGAATAAGAGGCCTCATCTTTTTCTTATGACGGTACATAAGTGCTGAGCTATCTCTGCGGCAAGATATTGTTTCATTATTCATTATTATTATTCATTAATTCTGCCTGCAGCTAGAGTTAAGATAGAGTGCTTGTTTGTTAGGGTGATCTAAGTTGATTCTCAAGTAATGCACCACTTTTTATTCAGGTGCTCATGAAGATAGCCATCCTTAAGAAACTCATCACTTAACTCGTTAGTTTCTTATTTTTAGTTGTTTAGTTTTTAGTGATCTTAATACTCGGGTGTTTTTCGAATTTTTGGAAATTAGTTCCCTTTACGGGAAATTTAAATCTTCAGTCTCATACTGAGTTATAAGCGTAGTTTATGAGTGACTCAAGTCTCAACCTCCAACTGCCAGCAGTTAGCCAGTTACTGTCAGAATTCCTGGAAGCCAAACCAGTATAATTAAATTCCACTAGCCAATTGCTGACTATGAACAAGATTGTGTTTTGTTGCTTGATACCAAGATATAACTTATGACCAGTTGGTCTTGAACACCGGTTCTGGGTGTTAAGATGATTCAGGCTGCAACTCGGGCGCCAGAGCTTTGGACTGACCTTAGCACCAGACTTTTTCCATTGTTCTTCTTGTGAGGAGCAGATTGCAACAGTCTTGCACATGTGTATAGATAGTCTTGTTATAGTCCAATTTAATTCAGCCTGTTGTTCCCTCACAGGATCTTCTGGACAACACATTCCCCTCACTTACAAACACTCCAACGAGTCAACCGTCTTGATTGCAGCCATTCTGCTTTAAGACCTCAAGGGAGCTTACCTCCTCCTAGTATCCTCCTCATATCCTCCCTTTCTCATTCTCTCCCCAATTTGCTCATTCTGGAAGGCCCTACATACCTGCAGCTAAGCCCCTAAACTTCCAGTAAAGATTTGAGTCGATTGCATTCATTCCTACCGAGTTGTCCCAACCGGTAGCCTTTTCCATACTGCGACAGTGGCATTATCATAACCCCCCAATGCCGAGTCACTTAGTGTCGGAACCTTCCACACTTAACACCATCCTAAACTTCACACTCCAGTACACGCTTCCACAAGCCTGAGCTGGAAACGCATCATCTGAAGTTTCTTCAACCGCCTCGGAGTCTTCCCAAGAACTCCTCACGAACCAAGAATCAAGCCTCACCCTTCAGCGTCCAACCTCAACCTTAATAAACCCAAAGGCGAGGCTATCTAGTTTCAATTACCCCAAATGATGGTTCGTATTTTGGGTTTTATGAACAAACTGCTTGATTATCTGACGCTTGAAAATACTGCGTCCGGACCCTAACTCCTTCTGAGCAAGCGGCCATATAAATTCATTTAAATATTGATGCCTTCCCGTGCATCTGGTGACCTCAAATTATCACGGAACACCAAACTTTGTTCCATTCAAAATCAACCAAATACCCAAGCTTAAACTGGTAACCAAACTTTAAAGTCTCAACTGCCTCTTCCGCTGCTTCGCACTCAATAGGCCCTCTACTGCCACCCGTGCTGCCACTCCACATCGCCTGACGATCCTCCAAGATGTATATTGGTGCATTACTACCTGTCAGCTATATTTTCCTCGCGTTCCATTATTGTCGGCGATATTCACGATAGCACGGCATTTATCCCAGTTGTCATCATTATACACTGAGATTTTTGTGTTTGCTGGCATGGTGGTGAAATCTTTGATGAAAATAGAAAATTGGAGCAGGCCCAGGATTGAACCTTGGGGGACTCTGAATCTTAACATTTTGTTATTCAAGCACACTGCATGAAAACTGTTCAGTATGTAGCTTTCAATCCACTGAGCGTCCATGCTGAGATTCGATATTTTTTGCAGGAATTTTTATGCTCAACGCTGTCAAACGCTTTGGAGAGATCAAGCAGGAGTAACAGAGTTAATTATTTTTGGTCCATATCATTGTATTTTTTCTGTTATGTTGAGCAGAGCATCTGAGCACTGGTGTTTCTCCTGTAAGCATATTGGTTTCAGCGAAGGAGATATGACTCGTCAATGTAAGATGAGAGCATTGTTATTATTTTTTCTAAAATTTTAGACATAACAGGTAGGAGGCTGATTGGTCTGTAATTTGAGGCTTTATCGATATCACCAGATTTATGCAATTGCTTACTATTGGATAATTTCCATTTATCAAGAAACTTGTCTGTGGGTGTCGATGTATTTATTATCGAATAACTCAGGGGTGCTGAAGCAGGGAAGCAGCCTTTTATATATTTAAGGAGACTGCCATAAATGAGCTATGTTAGTCAAATTGTATGAACGATAGGAATTTATGTTTATAGCGCAGGAACATAAAGTACAACAATAATTACTATTACTCAATTGAAACGCTTTTAGCATCTGTGGCGCATAACAGTGTCATAATTGTTGCGCACTTGTTTGTGATTTGGGATCTCATGTGTATCAGTTTAGTCAATAGAAATGAAAGTCTTAAGTTGCAAGTGGATCTATCAGTGTCTTTGTGACATATCTTGTATCACCTCGCGAATACAAACCTCTCAACTCGTCACATGAGTTTAGAATTGAGATATATGTTCAGTTTGCTTGGCTGTTACTCAAGAGTCATAGACGGTGGCAACTTTCTATTTAAGCGTGGAACGTATCAACTTTTTAAACGAAAGTACTAGGTAAGCCCGAAATTTTAGCCTCACTATTACGGGGGGTTAATTTTTGGCAGTTGTCCTATACAGTGAGGCTGGAATTACAGCCTACTAACTGCACAAGAAGAAAAGCGGATTTTCCACAGTCATCAAGACAGGCATCGGAGAACGAGCGGCGGAGATCAAAAATAACATGCGAGAGTTGGCGATCAACTCGATTCGGATGATGAAGAAAATTATAATTTCGTCGATGATCCGCGGCATTCCGACAAGCGCTTTAAACTTTATCACGTAAATATGCAAGAAGTATAAACAATTTAATAACACTGGAGAAGTTAAAATCTTGATTCCCTATGCATCAAATGTACTGGGCCCAGATATCCCCTCGATAATTTTGGACGCTAAAAGCTCTACCACAGAAATAATATAACACATTTTTCATGAGAAAAGTGGCTTCCTAATGACTGATCGCTGTGATATCACTGATAATCTCATACAATTTCTTGCAAGAAATAAATAGAACTTCATGGAGATGTTCACACCCAATACATGCATAAAATCCCTCGCAATTAAAAATTAATTGCGCTGAAATCATTGCTATCAACTTAGAAAATGACTCAACCTATAAGGAAAAATTACATTGCGCTTAACCCTGGCTGATTTAGTATTTTCAGAGTAACAACCGAGTACAAAAGCGTCGGTAGTACATATTTTGTTTACTGACTCCTCGTTCCCTCCCCTCGCAAGACGCCATGAGAGTTTGGTTACGCCTGTTTGATCTTTACATTGAAATTAATTTCAAGTTTCTATGGGCAATAATTTCGACAGTAGGAAAACCAAAAAATGAGGCATCAACCGAAAAACGGCCGAGGATTGAGGAGGGGATGGGAATCTCGTTCCCTGTCCCTTCCTCCAGGAAGCATTTGAGAGGTTTGTTATACATGTCCCCGTGGAGATTGATTCGATGTTTGAATTGAAGCTAATTTGAAGTTGAGGGTGATATGGTTCAGAAGTTAGCATTGGCGCAAAATGCGATTTCACGAGAAATTCGGCCGAGTATTGAAGGGTCCGGAAGCTCACTCCCTGCCCCCCACCAAGTAAATTTTTCATTATAGAACCTACTTTACGTTTGTACGTCCCATGGTTCAGAATTACTCTATTTTTCTGGGTATTTGAGAGTGTTTAATGAAGTGTCTAAGAAACTGCTAGCTTGCACAAGATATTGTTAATCTTGTGTGACAATGTGTCGTTCCTTTCACTTTTTGAGTAAATATTGACCACACTAATTTGGGTTGTTTTGACTATCTCGTTTTATCCCAGCAATGTTACAAATGTTATGGTTAGCATTGTACAACCATCCTTCTCATGTTTTTGAATCCGGTTAACTTTTTTTCCCAGTATTATTGGCGTAGGAAGTATCATGATTTTTGTATTATTGTGAAATAATTTATTCCACCCGAGCCGGTTATTTAGCTTACTAGCTGATATGAAACAATGTAAAATTGCCTCTAATGTCGAGCTCACAGTCTAAGACGCAAAATCATTCACATCTACCCATTTTCCTTTCAACTTGAATCCCTCATATCACTTGTTCCTATGTTTGTAAACTCTAATTTCAGTATGGGAGTGCACTAACGAGAGTGTTTTCAACAATGCATCACATGGATTATGTTTTCTTGACCACTTGTAACAAAATGCATTGTTAAAATCAGACCAACACAACGAAGGAAACGCATTTTCCCGTGCTTTTCTCCTAATCATTTGTTTCAACAATTAACATGCATGAGTATAACGATCCCCTAAAGTGAATGAGACCTAGAAGTGAAAGAAAGGAAATTAAGATCTTTTCGATGAATACTTTACTCTAGACGCGAGAACTGAAAGCTTATAAATACTGTAAATACTTCCGAAAAATGTCTACTTAAAAAAACCTCGAACCCTGAAAATGAACCTTGTTCAAAATAACTTGAGAAAAGAAGCTATTTTCTCAGTGCTATCCTGTTATCAGCAGTTATATAGTTTTTGCTGTGAAAATGTGAAATTATGCCTGTCTCTACAGGAGATACGAAAATAATTTAAAATATGATATTACTCATGACTCTCCTCGGTATTACCAGATAGTTTGAATTAGGTAACACGTAAACATCAAATGGCTATTTCACTCATTCTTGTTTGGCAACATTTGTCAAACATCAGCTGTGAAATATACATATCTTTATATCTTCACTCAAAAATTTGAAAGAAGAATTTCTTCCTTCTTAATCATACAGTGTGAACGCTTCAAATTGGATTTCTGAGTCTGACGTTTAAACTTTGAAGTAAGTACATGAAACAAGGGAACTTCAAGTAATTATTAGCTCGTGTGTTGCGCAGTAAGATTTTCTGGATGTTCCAAATTAAAATGATTACTGTATTCAGGTATAAACTTAACCGCATTCCACCGCAACTAAAAATTTAGCTTGTATTAAACAGATTTCATATCACAACTGAAATTTGGATATCTTACAAATTATGAAGCACTGAAACATCACCAGATCTAATCAGAATAATCGTACATCAAAGGTTCTAAGCCTCGTATCGACTGGTTATTACAAGACATTTTTTGGTCATGCGGCCCGTGTGCAAAAATTTGATACAGAAAACGCCGTTAAGTCATTCGATCACATGGCGATTTTAAATGGATCCATCCACATTCTCATAGGAAGATACAAATACTATACGAAGATGTACACCCCACAGGGGTGTACAACTATTGTATCTATGGGAATTAAAACTCCCTGGGGTAAAATATGAGGTCCCGAGCTAAAATTACGTAGACTTTCTGATAGTTTAAATAGAATCGCTTTTTATTTTGTTAAAGACCTTTTTCGGTTCTCTGCGATTCGGTTTTTCGGCACACCTTACTTTCTTCTTCAACTTTTATCTTGTTTCAAAAACGTCCTTGTAAACTTACTGCTTCTAAGTGCGGGGATCTTGTGTGAGACAGCTTTTACTTAGGTTCTGCGTTCCCTAAACACCGTGCTACAATAATTGTGCCTTCATTCTTCATTTTTTTAAAAACGTATTAAAATGTTTCAAATCCAAATTTATTCCGGGGATGATTACAGTCAAACCATGATTACCAATATATGTGATGGCAACAGGGGAAACAGTTCGGCCAGTAAAAAAAAGAAAGTTACTAAATGAGGAACAGGTTTCGGTTGAGAGCGAAGTTCGATCCAAGTAAGAAAAGAGCTCAACGTTATTGATGGAAAGTGGCTATGTTTTGAGCCAAGGTAAGGCATGAAAATTTGAATGTACGACTGTATTATAAGAGCAGTGGTATTGAATCAGTGAAGTAACATATTTGTTTAAGAGAATTGCGCTAGAATGAGTCACAGAAAAACCTGTACAATAATGAGGAACAAAATTAACACATAAACTGCATGCCAAATTATGAACGAGAGGACATTGTCTGAATTATTTTAAGACTCAGAAATGAATTAAATAGACATTTTTGGAAATACTGACATTCCTGATCAGCGCATGCTGTCTAAAAAATCGTACAGTGCTGACGCCATATTTGCTGAAATCACAGTGTTCCACATGCGCCAATTAATAACGAGGTGGTCTTATTTGCGTTCAATATGGGTCTGAAATGTTGCTTGACCGCTTCTGAGAAGGGTTTTAGCCTCCATGTATTGGGAAAAGTAAAACTACCGAGGAATCAGCTGAAATGATGGGTAGATATAATTTAACCGTAAAGAGCTTTTCCAGTGATCATTTAACGATGCATCAAAGGGCTAATTAAAATCGTCAACCGTTGTTTCACGCCATTCTATGCGACGTATTAAACGTAAGGCTGTGAAAAATCCTTTGTTGACAAGTGGAAAAATTTTTAGTCGCGTTGGCTTGACAAATTTATCGAAAAATACTCGATGTCGTCTTCTGAAGGATGTTGCTCTGTTAGCAAATCTGGTGTCAAAGTTTTCATTGACAAAAAGTCACGTGCAAAACTACTGAAATGGAAGAGGACAGCATGAGGGTCAGCTTTTCGAAAGTTTGGTTAATCGACGAACAGCGTGCTACTCTTGATGGCCATGATGGTTGTAACATAGGATGGACGGTAAATGGATGAAATGGCCATCATCGTTTGAGGCATAAACGAGGTGGTGAAAGGTTTATGATTTGAGCAGGGATTTTACACGGAACCTTTGCTGGAAGGCCCCAGATGGCATCAAACTGACTTTAAATGCAAGTAAAGCTTAACTGCAGAAGCATTTTAAGCCGTAAAGACGCAAAGGGTAACATTCAGAAGAAACATTTTTTCCACTCAAGATAATGCCCTCTCGCGTGCAGCCCATAAGCATTTGTATTATCTCTAAAAACTGAGGTTCTGTGGACTTCGAAAGATAAAGCGGCTTGTGAATTATTTTAACTCGACAGAAAACCTGTGGAACATTTTGAAGCCACAACTCGTAAAAACATGTCGATTTAAGAACTAAAATCAGCTGGCGCTTAGTTTTCCCCTTGTTGACCTGTCACAAAGAATAACCGCAGACGAGATCCTGCAACAATCAAATTCCATAAATGTACGACTTATTCAGAACTTTTCCAAGAAAAAATGCACACATTATGCTAATGTCCCGTAGATTTTCATATAAATTTCAATTGTTGCTCACTCATTAAATTTTCTGATTCATTCGACGCTCATGTCCATTATCCAGCATGAGACACATCGATTAAAGTAATAATTTTCCGGGCTTAATGAGTTTTATAGTAACCCTCGCTAATAATTGGACACTCCAAGATCGCAATTTATTCAGGGAGATGTTATTACCCATTAGTAGTTTAGCATTTGAACTCACTTTTACCTCAGTAAGCGTATCTCAGGAGCGCCAACATTGCCTGAAAACTTCATGTAAATTCGTCACTTAGTTTTTGTTATGATTGATAAAATGTTACATCATTAATAATTTGACACGTAGTTTATAATTACACGATAGGATATGATTTACAACGACTTGGATTTACTACGCAGTTGTTAGTTTTACCAGCGACTCAAAATTAAATAAGTTTACAGGCAAGGTAGAAGAAGTACTTTCATGCAGCTAAAATATTCACCGACTATAACAGGAGCTTCATACATAGTTTCACAGGAATTGAAAAAGGGTGTTCGAAGAGCACTACCATTATCATGGATGTATTAAATCGTAATCGACAATGAAGAAATTCAGATTGATAAAGTTTTAGCATATTCTCACCTTGTCTGAAACTGGTCTTGAAATGTGTCAATGACTGAAAGTTTTTGTGTACGAGGAAATTCGTTAGAACAGTAAGGCCCCTTATACTAACAAGTTATTTGGCATTATGTCCTTGTAACGACAGTTCCCCGAATACGCGTAGGATCGCTAACAGATTAGTGTTCATTGAATCATCCCATTCGAATCTCTCGCAAAAATGTTTCAGTTCAAATTTTGTCAGTCTAGTATACGTTCAGAGTACATGTACTTTACTTCTTAAATTTTATTAAAAGTAGGAATGTCTATTTTTAACTTGACCATGTAGTCTGTATCATCTTTCTTATTTTTTACGTCACATTTTACGTACTGTTTCTTAATTTTAATGACTGACCATGTTGATATATTCAATAATATTGAACCAGATCTCAATCATTTGAATAGACTGCATCCAAACCTAAATGAAACTGGGAATTGTAAATACCTAAATATTAAAGAATTCAATGAATCGATGAGAAAAACCTGTAACGATTTCTCAATATTATGTTGGAACTGTAGGTCCATTTATCCGAAAATAGATAAAATATCTTGTACTATCACTTAGCTGAACAGCAGGTTTGATGTTCTTAGTTTCACCAAAAGTTGGCCAGATAACTCAACCAAAGACCTAATTCAAATTCAGAACTATAATAGCCATCATTCACTCCGTAATAACAAACGTGGCGGTGGCATCAGTACGTACATATCTAAGCACATATCATCGAAAATCATTATAAGTGCAACTATGAATCGTGAACATATTGAGACTATTTATAGAACTAACGAAAAATGGTAAACGGATTATACGTGGGACTGTATATAGGCCCCCAACAGCTTGTAACGTCTTTTTCCTGAATGAGCTTCAAAGCTTAATATCTCAGTTTAACAAATCTCTATACAATGACATAATAATCTGCGGGGATTTCAATTACGATCTTCTACAATATGAAAGCTGTGAGCAAATCACAAACTTCATAAATGTTTTTCAGTCTAACTCCTTCCTTCCAGTCATCACGAAACCTACACGTGTTACATCTGAATCTGCTACGTTGCTCGATAATATTTTTATGTTAGATCCGACTGATTTTCTTACCGGAATAATAACTTCTGACTTATCTGACCATTTCCCGGTATTTTTCATCAAGAAAAATGTCTACAGTCCCTGTAACAGCCCACAGGTTAAGACTTTTTCATATCATTGTGTAAACGAATATAACTTGGGAACAATGCGAACTGTTCTAGAAGAATTAATGCCATCATTGGACATCTATGAACTAGACAATAATGCGATTAACATTGATCAAGCAATAATAAATTTAACTGAAATTATAACGGCCGCATACAACCAGTGTTGTCCAATAATCACCCGCACAATTAAGCCGAAAAATAGACAAAAACCTTGGATTACTGAAGATATCGTGATCAATATAAAGAAACGTCAAGCGTACCTAGCCTTATTATACGAAGGACGAATATCTAGAGTAACGTATAACAGATTCAGGAATTATGTGACAAATCAAATACGAACATCGAAACAAAACTACTTTACGCGCAAATTTACTGAATTCAAAACTGATATTAAAAAAACTTGGTGCCTGCTTAATTCATGCTATAGACCGAATAATAATGCTACAAAAACAATTGAGTCCATCGTTCACGAAAATGTAAAATATCACGACAAAAAAGATATTGCAACAGTGTTAAACAACTTTTTTTTTATAAATATAGGGAAAAATATAGCCGATAGTGTCGTTAGTGAACCTACAGACCACTTGCAATAAATGGACCATGTCCGTGAACACAACTCTTTCTTTTTCACGCCAACTAATCCCTCCGATGTAATTACGTGCATGAACAACTTGAAAAATAAATCAAATGGATTAAAAACATTCTCAGCTAAAGTTATTAAGGCTATAGCTGATTTAATAGCACCATGCATATTTAATATCATCAACCATTCACTTTCTCAAGGTATCTTCCCAGAGTGACCCCTATTTTTAAAAATTGTGATAAAAATTGCATTAATAATTATAGACATATCTCTGTACTGCCAATTATTACCAAAATATTTGAAAAAATTGTGTATAAAAAAGTGTATTCGTATTTTGAACAAAAATCTTTTCTCTACGACAGGCAATACGGTTTTCGTTCTAAAAAATCAACGACACAAGCTGTATTAAATCATTCACAATACCTTTACTCTAATATAGATGAAGGAAAGCTTGTTTTCTCCTTATTTTTTGATTTTCGAAAAGCATTCGATTGTGTGGACCATAACATATTATTCTCAAAACTACACTGATATGGCATTCGAGAAGTTGCCCATGATTGCTTTAAATCATACCTAACAAATCGGAAGCAATACGTTGTCATTGATGCCACAAAATCAGACCCACAAACAATTAGCCATGGAGTTCCACAAGGATCTGTACTTGGGCCTCTCCCATTTCTGATATTTATAATTAATATTATCAAATCTACATCATTTTTCAAATTCATACTCTTTGCCGATGACAGCACGCTTTCTGCGGTCCTTCCGAACCAAAATCACGCTGTGATTGTGGAGAGTATAAATAATGAACTCCATAAGGTTTCATTGTGGCTTAAAGCTAATAAAATAAGCCTCAATATCGATAATACAAAATATATTACGTTCTCATACAAGAGAAATATATCTCTCCCACGCATTAAAATTGGCGAAGGTGAAATCGAAGAAACCAACTCATGCAAGTTTCTGGGAATCATAATTGATAAACATATGACCTTTAAAGAGCACATCGCTCATATCAGTTCTAAATTATCAAAATCCATCGGAATCCTGAATAAAGTACGAAACATTACCTGCCTGAAACAGTTTACAAATGCTCTACCGAACGTTCGTTTAACCATACTTGCAATACGGAATAGACGCATGGCACGGAACTAATAAAAATAAAATCAATATAATTTTTACTATGCAAAAAAGAGCCATCAGAGCGGTAAAGAATCTAGAATATAATGCTCACACAAATGATTCATGCAAAAATTTATATATACTTAAGCTTTCGGATCTCTACAAAATCTCCATTTGCAATTTCATTTATAAAACATTAACAAATGATGGCGACAATAGCCTATAACAATTATTAACTGCGAAAACTGGTCATTACGACCATTTAACCCGAAATAGAAGTAAATTCATGCTTCCTTATTATTCAAAGGCCCGGTCGCAACGCGATGTCCTCTTCGTTGGAACTAAAACTTGGAACTCAATACCTGCGGAGATCCGTGATAGTAATTCTTACAAAGTATTCAAAAGAAATCTTGAGTCTCACTTCCTATCGGAATACTAGTCGTGTAAGATCACCAAGTCAAATCTTGTCTCCTACATGACTGTTTCCAATAATGTAATTTGCCATGGGTAATATCGCCGATATTCAGTCCGCTATTGAATCGTTTATCGAATGTACTGTTAAATATAGCCCATATAACCTATATTGTAAAGTGAAACATCTGATATCGAGTAAATTATCTCACTGATCAGTTTAATGCGAAACTAGGTTAAGTGATTTAGGTTAAACATTATTGTACACCTTAGAATAACGTTGATGGTAGGATGCCCCAGAAGTCGCTGAACTTATTCGGGCCCAGAAGTCGCTATACACAGTTATCACTGTCCACTGCATGGGTCCTAGCTTTATGTAATGATTTGATGGTATGTTGTTCATGGAAATGAATTATTTCCCCTTTTCGACTTTTTCATAGTTTAAATTTCTCCGACTGGGCTTACCGCTTACATCGGCCGGTGGGAGAAGTATCATAATTTCAGCACTAACTTTGGAAGGCGATCAGAGTACAAAACACCCATCAGGCTTCATGAAGGAAAAATCTCTGCATCGCCGAGGTCTAGTCAAGTCCTTCATAAGAAAGGGTTACATGAGCGCCGGTCCTCAATCTTATTTTGGGTCCAAGTCCAAGGCAGATAGATTTAAATATTTCGGAAAATCTCTGGAAGACATAACTACATTTCTTCCCGGGCTTAATATGCAGTATTCAAAACGCAGTTAAGCTACAGACTGATTGACAAATAATATTGCCTCCTATCTCTGTTTCTTGGCCCCAGCACCCAGACGAAGAAAATTATACTAATAAACGAGTTATGAGTTGTTTTTAGTTTTAGTCGAAGATGGGTAAAGTTTTATTGTCAAGGATTTTCTATAAACTATAAAAACAGCAAGTCTCCTAGTTATTCGGTGTCCGCTCTCCATAAATGAGACATGAAAGACCAGTGTCGGACGTACAAAAATTTTAATTTTTTTCCCATTATATGCCTGCTCTAATAAATGATCTGCAAGCATACGAGTTGATTTTATTAGGTTTCTTATTGTATCTTTGACGCTAAAAATAATTTCCTGCGATTGTATTCGTTTCTATTAACCAAACTGATTGTATTTACCATTCGGTAAATTGCTTATTGAGGTACCCATACGAATGAATGACATTCGATATGTTTCAAAATCTTTTTAAAAGGTAACTGTTATCACACAAGTTAAAATGTTATCGTACAATTGCATTCTCATATTTCTTACAAAGGATAAAAATGTATTCGAGCAGTTAAGTCGATTTCCCAATTCTGCTACTTACAACCTAACCGAACCAACCGCAAATACGAGGTGAACGTGTTAAAAAACCTTCAACATGTCCTCTGCTTTCCAGATTTGTGTTGCTAAAACCATCCTGTGTTCACTCATCATGTATAACCGTCGTTAGCAAAACAAAATTTAAGCTTGATATACAATGAGTTTAAACTGTTTAACAACCATGCTTTCTTTAATAAAAGTCCATACCTTTGATGTAGCTTTTACTAAATGGCGTAATATCTATCTACACGATATTTGACAAAGCTGCTGGCCACAGGGTGGGCAAGGGAGACGATGATATTACAGTGTTTCTATCATTCGAGTTAGTATGTTAGTAACTTCGATACGTTTCCTTGTGATCCAGTAAGCTCCAGAGTAGAGGATATTTTATCGTCTAACCTTCATGGGGGGATAAATTTCCATCCAGAGAGTCTAGACTTGGAGTTGTTAGTGAGTGGAGATAAGAGTAGATCTTTCCAGACAGCGCGGCACTTGCAGAGTCGCTATGACGTCACAGCCGAGGGTCACAGCACCCCTCGTGGCCCTCCAGACTCCAGAGCCCCTCAGTGTGTCTGTGGTCTCCGTAGTGAGTGGTACGTTGAGGTTTCGTTGTCGTCGCTGCTCAAGTTCTGAACTGCTAGCCCTGATTATCTGTTTCTAATCAATCGTGTTTCTTCAACGCGCTCAGGAACGTGAGTGAGCTGCTTTATTGGATTGAGAATGACGGCTGCGTGTTGAAGTGGATGTCCGTTGGAGCTCAGGAGGCTGTGGAGAGGGCGGGGGTGAGGCTGAGGGAGGCAGCGGGGAGGATGGGGTCCGTCAGAAGAGGGGGCGTCATTGAAAAAGTTGCCAACGTTTTCTGTGGCAATAGCAACAGCACGGCTAATGCGCTCGGCAGCCGTGGTTCTAAAGTCGACAAAACAGGACCTCCAGAAAAAACGGGTCGATTTCTATTAGGGAAAGTTCGCAGCAGCAATGGATTGACCAATACTAGCGGCACCCCTCACACCTCCCCTCGTCCCACCAGGAGAACCCCCCGGCTGCAGCGCAAGCCACTTTCATGGGATGAGCTTATCAAAGATGAAAACTTTTTGAGCCGATTATTTCAGTACCTCTCGGGCAGCGAACGAGCTGTTGCAGCTCAAGTTTGCCTAAGATGGCGAACCGTTCTTTATCAGCCCAGCTATTGGAGGACGACAAGAGCAGTACTCCACTGCAAAGAGGTCAGAGCCGACACAGAGGAAGAAACAGTTGAAATGCGCAGAAAATTCTACGTTTCAGTTCAAATGAGAGGCTTTGATTCACTAGTTCTTGTGTGCGCCACGGATTCAGACTTGATGGACCTCGTTGCCAATTATGCTGTTAATCACACTAGAGCTCTTCGGTGTGTAGCTTTGCGCTGCTGTAGCGTCTCGGACAAGGGCCTCGAGGCCTTATTGGAGCACCTCGGTGGCGTGTATCAGCTGGAATTGCAAAGCTGCAACGAGCTTACAGAGGCCGGTCTATGGGCCGTGCTGCACCCTCGGATCGTGTCGCTGGCGGTGGCCGACTGCATTAACGTGGCTGATGAGGCCATTGGGGCCGTGGCCCAGCTGTTGCCCTCGCTTTATGAACTCAGTCTTCAGGCCTACCACGTCACAGACGCAGCTCTTGCCCTCTTTAGCCCCCGGCAAACGGCCTCCCTCTCCATCTTGAGGCTTCACTCCTGCTGGGAACTGACCAATCAAGCGGTCGTCAACATCGGTGAGTAACTCGAGTCCGCTCTGTGGGAGGGAACTTCTTAGGGCCGATATTTGCTGGGCGCAAATTTTATTGCGGCTGCCCTTGTCATCGGATAAAGAAATCCCAGGGACGAGGGTAAGTCTTCTGTTGTCACATTACAGAGCAACCTCGATAGATTTGCCGAGTAATAGAAGAATTATATTTACATCCGTTTAATTGATGACACGGACGTACGGTAAAACGCAGTGTGATAGAAATGACTACAGAAAATTTAGATAATTTTTTTCTACATCATTAAAGAACCCATTTTATGAGTGCAATGTAATGTTTATGTAAGTAAAGGTGTCGCAGCTTTCAAACTGTTCATTAGACTGCATTCATAGTTCACTTTAGACCGACGTAACAATGTTTGTAGGATAAAGCTAACAATTCCTGGCCATATCGCACTGACTTCTAATTTCTTAATAGCAATATAAGCGGTTTTGATGGAAATTCATTTCAAAGTCACCCTGAAACAATGATAAACGAATCACAAGAAGGAAGTATTTGTATTTGATTAGTTCTCTCAAAATCAGGTTTCACATGTTAGCGTTTAGTTGCGGTAGGTATTATGGTAGGCATTCGGTAGGTATTTCTGTCTCCGAAGAAACTAGTTAGTTTAGAGTATGAAAATAAATCATCTCTCCAGTGAGGAATTTTTTTTAGAAACTCTGAGCGCAAACAATGAGAGTAGCACATTAATGATAACTTTGGTTACGAAATAAAATACAATCATAAGGATGAATTACAACCAAGACGAATTTTTGAACTTTTAAAATTGATTATTTCGAAAACAGTGCACTAGGATCAAAACACATGCAAGGTGCACCACCAGCCAAACAACAGGTCAGCCAGGAAAATGTGTGCAAATTAATCCGGAAATTAGCACCGAAAATGATGAGGAAATTAGCACTGAAAATGATGAGAACATTAACTCAAAGCCATCAGCGAATATTTACTATGCTCTTAAATAGATACTATCGCCTGGTACAGAGATCGCCTCGCGTACTTTTGTCCATAGATATATTCGTATGGCCACGTTGGATAGCGTTAATCGCGCTAGAATTACTCGCACTTGAACCTCATCGTAGAGTTCGTTTTCGGAAGATAAACTGCTGGAAGAGTTTCCTAGATTAAAATAAAGGCCTAAAAGTTTATTAGTATTCTTGTATACAAAGTTATTTAAGGTATGCTTTTTTACAGAATCACTCGATGGAGACTTGGTCTTGGCACCGAAAAAGATAACTGGCGGCGTTTCGTTCAGTTCCCTGCGTTGAATCTCCAACAGGTGCACTTTTAGATTCATCATGAGCCCCTTTCAATATCTCCACCTAGCTCAGGTCTTTGAATTCCAGCATATACCTTACAGTCGATCCACCTTTGTCCAAAAACAACAAATCCACCTGCAGCAAAACAGGATCATGCATGGGCAGTTAGAGAAGACCGAACATTTGAACATTGACCATGTTTTGAAATTCTTACAGTCCAAGCACTCAGGACCAAGCAGGATTGGTAAGCTCTCGCAAACACCAGAACCTTCCAAATGATAGATATCTCTCTGCAGGGGAAGTCTTTAAATTTCTCTTTGATGATAGAGTTGAGTGTTTGCGTGTTTTCTATCTGAGTGTTTCAAAAGAGCACCTAGACAACAGAACAAGCAAACGCTCCACGGCCTGTTCTCTTGCTGGGATTTGCGAGCGTGAGCCTCAGCGCGTCGACGGAAGGACATAGCAGCTTCGTCTCGAGAACTGTCCCCCTTGAATGGTGTTTTTATTTGAATAGCCCTGTTTTATTTGACAACTGTTTAATTTAATGGTGTTTTTTTGACATTTTATATCCAAACTCAGGCGATCGATTTAAATATTAGCAAAGTTTCTAGTAGGATGAAATTTTTTCTTGGTCTTATATTATCAGTTGATTTTCCATTTTCTTATTTTTAATGTGTGAAGATTGAAAACTATTCTTCGACAACGCATCATGCACAAACTACGTCGAATCCAGAGTTGCTTTCCTAAAACTAATGTCACTTATTAGGTGAGAGTATTGGCTGCTCTCATCGTTCGGTTTTAGCTCGACGAGGAGAACAAGATCAAACAAACAACATAAAACCAGTCATCACTAACTCAAACGTACGAGGTGTAAGTGGCAGTGTAATTCATGTAGAGCTTTGCCACGGTCCGTGGAGCTGGTAGTGTCAGTGGCTTCTTGAAAAAGATAAATTCATGCTGCTGTTTTTGTCTCACTCGGCCTGCATTACTTCTTAATGAGTGAGGATGATGGGAGCGATCGTGCGTGTATATTAATAATACTCATACAAGTAGCACGAATAACTGCAAAAATATAATGATAACAATGATAATAATTTTATAGGAAATATGATGAGAATAGCTTCTAAAAACCCTGATAATAAACAATAATAACGCAATGGTTGAATCATAAAATTATGGATTACAATGCTAATTAAAACAGCCACTGAAATACTAACAGGTCTTGCCCTCTTGAACGCAAGTTGGCCGCACAGAAGCCGTCTGGGTACGCGGATGCACCAATGTTTTCCTCCTCATCACAAACTTGACCTTGCAAACACCGAGAGTTAGACCGAGAGTTGAGTGAAAGTCTCGCATCACTTATGAAATAATTTCTCTTGAGCCAGACATTTCTTATCATAAGCCTAGGCGCTGGTTTGAACGAATTTTCTATAAGAAACTTAGTTTAGTACAAGTATCCACAGAAGGACATTATTAATATCACAGAGTGAAATTGGCCTTTTACTGGCAATCAATTATTTTTATGAAAGCTGCGAAGCAAGTGCGGGACGTATTCGAAAGAAATGACTGTAAAAAGGTGATGATGAACTGCATAAGAAACTAACATGGGCATGCTTCCGTATAAATATCAGACGAAAGCTCCCCGTTCAAAATTCTTTCACAGTAAACCAGATTACCAATATTCAATTACATACAAAGCAGGAAATACGATCTTTTCAAACGTTAATCGTAATTTTTTTCTCGGAATATTGTTTGCGTGCCTTCACGTCGACCCATAATCGTAAATTCAAATGATGAAACCCGTAAACTGACACTTTTATACTGCTATAGAATCTCACCACAGTCACTACACGTAAATTTCAAGCTAAGAACGCGAGCAACATTTCATCCATTGAAACGATGAGTGGATTACATGTTCCTGGTAATTTTCAGGTTTGTGCAGCAGTGTCCGATACTCTTCATGAGCGTCGCATGCACTCCACAGATTAGCCCGTCATTCCCCTCAGTAATGCGCACCCTCAGGTGTTCTTATCTTTACTTCCGCTGAGCACACAATCTTGCTTGGCACAGCCCTCAAAATAGGGCATGGGAAAGAAAGTTCTGATGAGCAGACCAATAAAAGTACTTGATAAGTACCCAGATTACAGCGTCACCCTTTAATGGATATTGATAATACCTGCTCGTGTACGTTCACTGTGGAAAGCTATCATTAATGTGTGAAACCTGATTTTGAGAGAACTATTCAAATACAAATACTTCCTTCTTGTGATTCGTTTATCATTGTTTCAGGGTGACTTTGAAATGAATTTCCATCAAAACCGCTTATATTGCTATCATCAGCACCTTGCATGTGTTTTGATCCTAGTGCACTGTTTTCGAAATAATCAATTTTAAAAGTTCAAAAATTCGTCTTGGTTGTAATTCATCCTTATGATTGTATTTTATTTCGTAACCAAAGTTATCATTAATGTGCTACTCTCATTGTTTGCGCTCAGAGTTTCTAAAAAAAATTCCTCACTGGAGAGATGATTTATTTTCATACTCTAAACTAACTAGTTTCTTCGGAGACAGAAATACCTACCGAATGCCTACCATAATACCTACCGCAACTAAACGCTAACATAGAAAAAATGTTTGCATCGATATGCTCTACATTAACCGTCCAGCACCGTTGCCACAGCACAAATGCGGTTTCACGCAGCTCCCAAAAGCATGCAGAGGCAAACGGGTACAGCTCAGAGTAAAATTTAATTGGAAAAAATGAGTGCTCTTCTTTTTTCTTTTACTGTTTTCGCGAGAATTTTCATCTTTCTATGGCGACTGTAATCTGAAGTTGAATAAATTTCGCGATAGAGAGCTTGAAATTAAATGAAAATTCCACGTAGCTACCTATTGAGTGTGCTTGCAAAAATTTCTTTGAAGTCGCGGTAAAGTACAAACACACGTATACTGTGTAAGTATGTTTTTTTATCATGTGATTGGACATAATACACAAAAATATTCATGCGGAGAAATTTTCATTGAGGTTAACTACACAGAACGTAGTCAAACAGACACGAGTGTGTACCTTATGGCGTTCACTGAAAGTAAGGCCAAAATAACGTCAGAATTTGCGGATGCGGAAGCGGTCGATGGTCCAGGCTCCCGTAGCACCAAGGCGCGTTTATATCAATTTCATTGTCGAGTTACCACGAATTTAAACCGATTATGGTACAATTTGACAATAAAGAGCCAAAATTTCAATTTATGCTTAAATTATCGTTAACCTGGCTTGAAAATTTCGTACATGTGCTCTATGTGGCAGATTTTTACCTTCATTAAATTGTATTTATTATAGGCTTCAGATATCGGGATACTAGCAACAGGAAAATTAAAATGATATTACACGTCCGTGGAATATTATAAAGTAAATCGTAACATGTAATCGCTCATTTTAGATTCTGTGACTCAAGTCTTCAGTTTGTGTACTACTGGGAGAAAATCCAGTTTGATCTCTGAAGTGTCAGTCTAAGCGGAAGCACTATGGTCCCTACTTAGATAATGCATGCGTCCTTTTGTAACAAACATCGTTTTTGAAAGAGATATATAACAGTAGTTGAAATTCCAAAGCTAGTACAATTTGTCAAAACATTCTTATCTCCATTGAATGGCTATGACACAGAAAATTGTTCTAGGTCTAAAGTCCATTCGATAGGCACAGCTTCTAAGATTTAGATGTTTCGCCTTAGGAAATTTGTAATGTAGTTTGCATTTAAGTATTGACTGAGTGATGCCGTATGCATCTCCTGTTGTGATATACGTTGTTTTATTCCAATTAAGCCTGATACACATTATCTTGTACATTGTTTTTGCAAGTGCCTTATAACTAACACAAGGCAGCGAAGAGGATTGCCCCAGTCGAGCTGGTATACCCATTTCCGACACCTGGGTGGCCAGCTGCTGCACATGGGTACTGGCTCGACTGGGAGTAACCTTCATTGCATACAAGTATAGTAATAAGGCGTTTGAAAACCAATGTACAATTAAAATGACATGCATCAGGTTTGATTG
This sequence comes from Morinoia aosen, assembly GCA_030386875.1. Classification (NCBI taxonomy): domain Eukaryota; kingdom Metazoa; phylum Arthropoda; class Malacostraca; order Amphipoda; family Talitridae; genus Morinoia; species Morinoia aosen. The sequence continues at coordinate 90,493,963 of CM059561.1, read as the reverse complement.
GAAAATAACATCCTTCATCACAACGGGAGATTTATTACAGATCTCTCGTTGTGACTGCATGATATAGTGCGCACCTCCTGTTGTGACTGCGTGATCTGGTGTGCACCTCCCGCGGTGTCTGTCTGATCCAGTTTGTATAACCCAGATTCCAAGTGGTGAAGTGGCTACTTAAAAAAAAACAAGCATAACACAACTTGCCTGCACGCTAGCATGCCGGCGAACGAGGCTTTGGCTTGCATAGTCTGGTGATGAGAACCCAAAAGCCTTCATAGAAGACTTTTAACTGAACTTGATAAAAGTGACTAAAAATTTGAAAAAGTGACTGAAACTTATATGATTTAATCATTTTAAAAAAATTATGTTTTTAACATATGTTTACAGGGGATTGAGAGAAATAATTTTAAATTTCTTGCATTTTTACAGTTAAATTGAATGTGTCTTAAAAAACTTATCCAATAAGCCGTTCAATCTTAAACTAATAATTTACTGCACAGATCAGCAGTCCTGATAGACAAGGATGCAAGTGTATTTATATTCTCAAACAAGTTGTATCTTAAAATTAATTGACCATTTGTATCATTAGAAATTCATGCAAATCCTTCATCCAGTCAGTCCCAGAGATTAGTCAATCAGTTTACAAATTGTAAATCACTAAACTTGCGTAGTAAAGATTTTCACGCCCTTCACCGCCAGTTCGTTGATGGTCGGCCCTGTACATCGGACCGCTGATATTTTTCATGAAGGATCCTCCTTCTTCTGAAATACCAATTTGTGAATTATTATTTCTTAATCTTTATCGAATTTGATAAAAAAAAGTCAACATCAGACTTTGCTCTGAAATAGATTTCTTGCCATCTAATTCGGCTTCGCGCCTGTTCTCGCACTGACAAAACTAAGATAGAATCATATCCAGGCAAATCAAGTCTTGTAATTCATTACAGAAGTAGTAAAATAAATTTCAGTAATTTATATCGTATGGTAAATTTATTATGTGAAACAAAACAAGCAATTACAAAGGCGTGCTGAGAGAGCGCCATAAAAGTAAACTAAATATTCAGTTTGTTTTCCGTAGACTTGCGCTGTGAACAAGTGTTACTGCTGGGAAAGTTTTATAGAGGTCAGTAGCGAGACGTGGTCACACCTTACCTGGAAATTTGAATTAACAATGCCCCAAACAAAAATTTATTTTGTTGAGTTTGCTATAATAATTGAAAGCCCTCAGCATGTCCGTTTTATCAGCATGTCCATTAAGGACAGAGGTGGACGCATGCTTACTATGTGCTGCTGAGATATTCCTTCCCTCTCAGACTTGAGTGTTGATGCACTGCTCAATACCTTCTATAGTTCATTTCTAACTCATCTTAAGAAATTGATTAACGATGTTTTTAATAGAACTGTAATGTCTTCCTGAATGACATCTGAGTAATAATCTGAGTAATAATTAGGAGAACAAACGCACAATCTCGCGTCGTAGACGATATAGGACGAGCGAAGACTGTTATCTCCATTGATTTTCATCATACATATTGGATCAATGCGTGATTTTATACCTGTGGCAGGTAGAGAATGTTGCGTCTTGGTCCTAAAACTGACTGTGTGAGCTATGCGGGTAACGATTATGACCATGCTTGTTCAATGTTTGAGTGCTTGGTGGGGAGCAACGAGCACAACAGGAATTCTAGAAATGCAACAAAATAAAAAATATTTTGAGCGTTTTTTAGGCATGTATCCTTCCCCCAATCTCGAAAACATTTTGTTCGTCACGCACAAGAGTGTGTTTTTTTAGAAATTTGGACGCTAGAAAATATAACAAGACAATGCCAGAATGAATATAAACGATTTTCACGAACCATTTCGAAAATTTTCCGAATACATAACGAGCTTATTCATTGATTCCAGCATCGTTTTAAAGTAGTCATGACCCACTTTTAAAAAGTGATTTCTATTCAAACTCTACATAATTTATGAATTTTAGTCAAAAGCGAAACATCGACTCTGATCTTCAATAAGGGATAGTGCTCTGTGATGTGCAAACACATACCAGTGGAATAAACCGAACTGTATGCCCTGACTAAATATTCCCTCGAGATGGGAGATGTGTTAGCGCACACACGAGTAGATGCGCACATCCCCTTGAGGTCGGAAGCGACAGGAACAATAATGGTATCCTGTAGGCAATCCGACTTTTTGATGAGCAGAAGTCGTCCTTTCTGCTAAGGGGTTAGACCACACATTTTTGTGGCCAATGAGGGCCCTGACAAGGAAAGATATGACATCCTGTGAGATTTTCTTGCGTGCGTCGGGCCAGGCTATTTGGTCGACAGCTTTATTATCAACGGACAAAAGAGTGTGCTCTATCGTCATTGTTCCTATGTAAGGCAAAAGTTAGGATCGTCGATCGTCAAAGAACATGGATATTCCTTATGCCATTCAATTAAGATTAATGTAAAGTTAGGTGCTCCTATATATTTCATTTATTTTATTGGTCACCTTAGTAGTTCGTGTGTATGCGTGAGCACCTGCTGTTATATTCAGAATTTTATGAAGTCGAGTTTCACGTTCTGTTGGAAAATTTCAGTTTTTTTATAATTGTCATCATAAGTATATTTTCGGACATTCTGTAAATTTTTCTTATTCAGCATTTCAGGTTTTATCGCTGGTATCTCTCCGTCCCAATATAGGCTTCCCGAAACTGAAAACAGTATGGGACTCCAAAAAATAAAATAATTGACATTCCATCATGGCTTTCAAAGCCATGATGAAAGCCATAATTAACATTCCATCATGGCTTTCAAAGATACTAGAGGAAAAATATATTTTCATGTCTTACGGACCTCTGCTAAACCATGCTATTAGAGAATAGGCAAGCGTAAGCAAAGTTTACAATTCGTGAAGTAGCTCTGTCTTCTAAGTAGCAGCCTCGAGCAAATCCTAAATGAAGAGAGGCCTGAATTATTAAGCAAGGGACGAGCGCGACCAAAGAGCTTGTACTGGGAATTCTGTGGTCTGAACAGAACAGCAAGGCACAAACTCGCACCTGGGAGAGGGGGAAGGCGGCTACCGAGGAGCTTGTGAGAATTTATTTGGTAATGAGCGGTGGTTTACGATGTCATAGAAAGATGCGATGTGGGCTCGTGTTTGGGGCGCCACGACTATAGGAGTTTTTTTAATGATTTAGAGTCTGTAAGAGCGTTATCTTCTCGCACTTTGGCTCCTGAAGGGTAGCTGAATGAGTCCTTATTGCCATGCTGCTGGGATAATTGTTTTGATTAATTCGCAACCGATTTTTTTTCCAATATTGATGACCAGTATTTTCGAATCTATTACCTGCTCTCATAATTTACTGACTGGAGGGAACGTGCAGTGTTTTCTTATCGAATCATTAAAACTACATCTATCCATCTTAACAATTTTAATAATATCAAGTAATAAAATTAGTTATATACTAACTTAACTCTAACTTTAAGGTAATTCTTAAAAATACTCTGATTGCCAGTTATATCATACTTGTCTATTCCTTTTTTCATTTCCTTGTAATGTATTGTAATTATTTCCTTCAAGGTCCGAACCTTACGTCCACGGTGAATAAAATTTCGACTGTCTTTCTGAACTGTTGAGATAGCGAGCACTAACGTCCCTCTCATTTGTCTCTATTGTAAAAAGTCGAGGAATTAAAGGTCTGGTTTTGCAGTTCGTTCAACTATCGTCTGCGCCTGTTTTTCCAGCTATTATTCACCTAAGTTACGCTGTAATCGAGCGATTGCTTAACTTTTACTTTAGTGCGAAGCTGCTGTTTGCTCGTGGCAAAATTCGGGCTTAATTTTGTAGCCCACATTTTTAGCTGATATAGTGTAAGTTTAAAGAGCATTTTTAACTTCGGCTGCTGTTTTAATTTACTTTGACTCCCTGATAACAGAAGTGTAAAGGGATTCTCTGACCTTTTCTGTCATTTCCTGAAAAATATAAATATAACTGTTCTTTCACGTGGTTCATTTTTTATTTTTTTTCTGGAGCAAAATCTGGATTCTGAAACACCGAAATTTGTTCGTCACAAAATATTTGGAGGTTTGCTCGAAGTCCAGCGAAAATCTATCGTTAGCACAGCATGTCGGGGCTCTAATACGGGCTCGCCAATATTGATCAGATTTGATAAGCACCATCAATTTAAGCTCCTCCATCCCGTTGTGTCTTCTGTTTTTTTTTATATTTATTCGCCTTCGGTTGTACGCCTTCGGTTGTACGCCTTCGGTTGTACGCCTTCGGTTGTACGCCTTCGGTTGTACGCCTTCGGTTGTACGCCTTCGGTTGTACGCCTTCGGTTGTACGCCTTCGGTTGTACTCTTGTCATTCACTGGAGTTTGGAAATTGAACGAGTACGAGCAAGCCCCTGAAAAGAAATTACTATGGCCATTGAATGAACAAAATAAATTTTAAACTTTTAAAGGGGAAAATAGGTCAAATATTTTGTCTTCTTGAGGAAGACTATCATTTATCTCAATTTGTGAAACATTTTTCCCTTGCTCGAGTTACGAATGGAAGAGCCTCCTACATTTGTGGAGTGGAGAGTGAGTTAATGATTTCTTTGTCTCCACATCATTAATGGCACCTATGACGAAAACAAGTGATGCACATGATGCGTGTTCGGTAATCTAATTAAAAACCTAAAAAATCTATGTCTAAATTTATAGGCGAACTTGTGAACTGACAGGCATCATTTCCTAAACTCTGTCCATCGCTTGCTTTAATTTCCTTTCATGATGCTCATGTGAACAAAAGACAAGAATAAGAACTTTCCAAGAAAGACAAGAACGCTTAGCATGGAATGATGTACTGCCCGTACCAGTGCTTGCTGCACGCGTGATGCGTGCGATGCTCAGCGCTGGCTCAGAGAAATTCCCGTTAATTCTGCTTCCAAATATTTTAGAAGCAAAGCCTCGTCGTGTGCGTCACTCTGATCTAAGTGCTGTGTTTTTGTGTTGGTTCACACCCAACGGAATTGACTAATTTTTCCATTGCCAAACGAAGATTAGAGTGTCGGTGTGCCTCGACTGGAGACCGCGGCCTCCAAATCGTTCTTCGTCAACGTCTCATTGTATTTCATTTTTAATAACAGTGTTTTTGAGCTTCTCTAAATGCAGTAAGCTGGACAATGAATATATTTCAATATTTCTCACTCAAAATTTTTTTACTGCTGAAATGCATATTTTGATACCTATGATGATATATCAAGTAACTGAAGGCTTAAGGTTGCAACACTTTTTTAAATCCTTCTTTGAATTCCATCTTGTAAATAAAATAATTGAAAGAATGTTTTTTCTTCTACAGTTTTCCTTTCTTCATTTCATTCTTTTTCCTTTCTTTTTCTTCTTGCATTCTTCCACGCTTTCTTTCTTCCGTTTTACTTCCTGCCTTCCTTCCTTTCATACTTTTCCTTTCTTTACTTCATCTTTCTTTTTCCTTCCTTTTATTATTATTTTTTCTTTTTCCTATTTTTTCCCCCTCCTTTCCTCTTCCGATTTTTACAGTTCTTTTTTAATTTTTTTTGCTCTCTCTCTTTCTTTTCTTATTTCTTTCCTTCTTATTTATTTTTTCATTTTCCTACCTTTCGTAAATCCTTCCTATCTTTCATTCTGTTTCTGAAGATGTGGTCTCCCCAAACTGAGGCTCAAAAATTGAAAGCGATGAACATGCGAAAATTAATAGCGGTTTTGAACTGTTTTCCGCAATCTACCGGATTACCGCACAACGCCAAATTGGGTACGACTACAGAGTCTATTATTATCCCACGGGTGGTTCGAAATAGCTGAAAAATTTACCGAGGGATTGAACTTGAACTGATCATTTCAGTCAGGAGTCACAAGAAGTTTTCCGCGCTGTCCAGAATGCGTCACTTCGCAGAGCAGATCAGCGCCAGAGCTGCGCGAGCGCAGGGCTGTCGAGTTACTTCACTGAGTAAGCCTGTGCAAGTGGTGAGCCATGTAGGCCATCGTTCATGGAGCTGCTGGTCAGACCGTGTTTTCTCCGTCTCTTACCCTGGTGGCTTTCTCATGCTTTCGGCCCGGGCTTTTTGCGGCGACTATTTTTTCGTGTTGTGCTTGTGACTTGTTTGTTGGTTTGTTTGTTTGCTTTTTTGGGAGAGTTGGCACGCTGAATGGTGGAGCTGGTCAGCAGCAGAGGGAAGCGGAGGTGTGGGGAATGGCTGAGAGGCTGTGTAGGGGCGCAGGGAGGGGTTAGATCCCCACCCGGGGAATCTAAAACGAGCCAAAAGGAGGAGAATAAACTTTACCGAACGTAGGAATACAATTTTTCCGATGTCGACGTATAGCCATGTTCGTTGCAATGCAGTCCAACGATAATTAACTTAGACAATAACTGCGTTTAAAATATGAGTCCTGTGCTATGAATCTCTTCGTCCAAAACAATGATGATTAGACAAGTTTATGTAGTCTTGTCGTCTTGCGAAAGCCAGCCGATGAAAACTGTTTCGGGTTTCGGTAGCTCAGAGGTGTGGGTCGAAAGAGCTTCGGAGAGGGTGCAAGAGAGACGTGGTGAGTGGAGGGGAGGGGAACAGAGAGGGAAAAGTGAGGAGCGAGGGAGGGAAGAGGGAAGCCTGGTGGCGCCGTCATGTCTCTTTCGATCGGCTGCACTTGCTGGCCTGCCTGGCCTGCCTCAACTCCAGCCTGCGTGGCCTGCCTCAACTCCAGCCTGCCTGGCCTGCCTCAACTTCAGCCTGTCTGGCCTGCCTCAACTTCAGCCTGTATGGCCTGCCTCAACTCCAGCCGGCCTGGCCTGCCTCACCTCCAGCCTGGCCTGCCTCAACTCCAGCCTGCCTGGCCTGCCTCAACTCCAGCCGTCCTGGGCTGCCTCAACTCCAGCCTGCTTGGCCTGCCTCACCTCCAGCCTGCCAGGCATACCTCAACCCCGGCCTGCCTGGCCTGCCTCAACCCCAGCCTGCCTGGCCTGCCTCAACTCCAGCCTGCCTGGCCTGCCTCAACTCCAGCCTGCCTGGCATACCTCAACCCCGGCCTGCCTGGCCTGCCTCAACCCCAGCCTGCCTGGCCTGCCTCAACTCCAGCCTGCCAGGCCTGCCTCAACCCCAGCCTGCCTGGCATACCTCAACCCCGGCCTGCCTGGCCTGCCTCAACCCCAGCCTGCCTGGCCTGCCTCAACTCCAGCCTGCCTGGCCGCCCGACTACACATTGCACCAGCTGCAGTGCATGAGCTCGTCCAACACAGAAGCTATTTTCAAAAACTTTGGGTAACGGATATGTGTACGTACGAAAGCATACACCTTCTTTCTTACTGGCGTCCACACGCTTGTTTGCCTGCGCATAGTCATGCACTTACTTACATAATGTTCATATTGATGTTCACACAGAATCATTTGTCAATATTTGACAGCACAATCATGAAAACATCTACACTCACACTGGTCACAGTGTCTTCACTCTTGTTTGCAAGAAGTTGGTTGAACGTTTGCACGATAACACGCCTACATACACACTGGCCCCACTATCCACACACTTTTTTTGAGTTAATGTTAACACAATGGTGGAACTAGACAAACACAGATCATAATACTGTCCACTCATTCGTTTGTGAGTGAGGATGCGTACATAATCGTGTAGTTACACACACACTAATCACATTGAAGTCTTCAAGCTTGGACGCCTCTGCCACTGTCGACTCGCTGGATATTTGTCACTCGGAGATACTCCGTCCTCTTCCTACTTCCACTCCCGGGAACTTGTCAAAATAATTTGAACACGAGACTTAGCCACATACTGTATATACATGCTAATGACGAGTTGAGCCTTCATTTGCTTTGAAAACAATTTCAAGTAAACTTCGTATAGTTTTGAAGAATATTTGTAGTTTGCGCTGGAATTCGTGCCTTTTTTCGTCACCATAACATAACCAATTGATTACTCATCGGTGAAGGAGGTTGAAATTTTCTCAGTCTTTACTTCAACACTCACTGAATGGCTTAATAACATTCAGATTCACATATCACAAAAATTGCTCGGTGATACGCAAATAATCTTCAAGTCAAGACTTAACTGTTTTGCAGAGTGCGAAAACTCAGTTTCGTTTCAGAATGCGGTAGTGTTTATTAGTTCCTGATCATTTTATCGCCGTCATCATTGAGAATATCATTATGTTTGATGCCCACCCGTAGCATTCAATATCATCATGGACCCGAAGTCATGTGAGATCGCTGGGCATTAGGCTTCTCTTGATGTTCATTTAAAAATGGACCTCATAGTTCTTAGTAAAGTAAATGTTTGTTCATTGAACCATATTGTATTCTTTAAAGCCATGTTATCGCAGTGTAACTATGAGCTAGGTCAGATGTTGTGTAATTAACTTTTATTTATGAACAGTTACTTTTTATAGCTTTTTTCAAGCTGAGGGTACCGAAAGTGTATTCTTCAGAGCAGTGGTTCCCAACCTGGGGTGTTCACAAGTCGCACCTCTTGTGGGCGCGAGACGATTATCCAGGGGGTGGAAGAAAAGTCCAGGTAAATAATAGGATATTGAGAATATGTTTGCATTTTTATTTCAGGGGGTGCAAGGTTCGAATGAAATTACTTTAGGGGTGCGGAGGGAAAAAGGTTGAGAACCCCTGACTTTAGAGGAATATTAAACTTGATTACCCACATGAACTTTTGGAGTTTTACCCACAATTAATTTTGCTGTTTGACTCTGCGTATTACTCTACTTCAATCGGGCTCGCTGTTATTCTAAATTGAGAATATTTTGTCGAGTTTCGAACAAGCTGTCATTACTCTAGACATTGTCGTTCGTGCTTCACCATTTTTTAGGGCAATTTACGCCATAGACGCTTCAATATCTCAGCACTTCCGAAGTCTTATAGCCTTATAGGTTATTTATTTCTTGCCTTATAGTAATTTCTTCAAAAAACAAAGTGCCCCAGAATGAATTTTGTTGTTCAGGCTATCTCATTGAATAGTCAGCATGTGCGTTTACTGTTAGTTACAAGTAATCAAGGTCGCTATCATGAAAACAGTGTAATATTTACGATGTGTGCATGTAATTAAGCTAAACAGAAAGTCACCAGAATGGAGTACACGTAATGTTGTACGTAGGTACATCCTCATGTTCTATCAATAGATCGATGGTAGGTGCTGGGCACAACAGGCCATTCACTCTTTTATGGAGGGTATAGATCTCTTCCAGGTAATACAGAGCTCCCGGTACGCATACTCACATCTTATACGTTACTTCCAGAGCTGTGTCTCGGGCACATTTATATCATAGTTTCTTCAAGGTTCAAAAATTTGTCGCTTCTATTCGTCCTCTTTAATGTATGTATTCAGGAGGGTGAAATATACTATAAAGTGTTCCATACATTTTACTGTTCATCTTCAGATGAGTCTTGATCCAGCAAAATTTTCCTCGTTTTCCACATTCCTAGGGGTTCAGGTTCACCAAATGTTTGTAATTACCAGCTTATCACCTTGAGATTCATTTTATCAAAGGTGTTCGAGAAAGTGACCGGGCATAAATTAAGCCGTTTTTCTGAAAGTACTGGGCTGCTACAACACCACCAGGTTAATGTGCATGCAGGAAATGTTTGAGTTGTTGTAAAGCTCTGTTGTCCTTTACGCACTGCACGCAGTCGGTGTTAGGTTGTCTCTGAGCGCGTTCCATTCAGCACACACTTCAGTGCAGCGTTCGATAGGATCAAACACTTGAGCTTAGCGTACAAGGTGGAATCATTTCGTAAAGGTGGCAGGGTTCTGTTACACATCCGTGATTTCAACTCAGATCGCACGCAAAGTATGTCTGTGGACTGTTGTTTCGGGGTATCAATTTTAGTGATTTAGCACTTCCCCTTATAATGATACGTGTCGCTCTTTGCTCTCTTTGTTGGGGAACACTGTGATAAACTGGGCCAATGATTCAACTCAAAAAAACGTGAATTAGGCTAGTATCAGGGTATATGGATGCTTTCTTTAAGTCACGGGAATGAGAGACTTGAGAATTATAAAATGAAGAATGAGGGCTTTCAAGAATGCAGATATTTTTAGAGCAAATGAAATATTGAGACAATGTCACTGAATAGTGAATGAAAAATTAATTGATATTCAATATATTTCGAGTAAAATTGTTATCTTAGTTACTGTTATTATTCAAGTGCATTTTGAGCTAAAAACGGTTAGTATAATTTGAGTATTTGAAGACTTAGACGTACTAAATGTTTTATTTGTTTGTGTATCACGGTAGCTCCCCTTTAATGTTGGGAAGAAAATTACTTCATATTTTAATAACAGGTTGAGAGTGGTCTCTCTGGTGACCCAGCGTCACCAGAGCAACTCACGGAATTCTTAACTAACACATGAGCTGGTTGAAAATTTAACCATGATCCATTAGTGGCTGCTGTATATATAATCAATGATTGCTTTTCTCATAATATAACAATACCTTATGACATTATATTATCTGATTATTATCAAGCAGCGTAGCAGGTATTGACAAGACACGTGTAGGCTTCGTGATGATTGGACTTGAAAAACTTAGACAGAAATGCATCAATGAAATTTGAGATTTGTTCGCAGCTTTCATGTTTTAGAAGATCGTAGTTGAAGTTGCAGCCGATTATTGTCATTGTTTTGTAAGATTAGTTAAGCTATGACAAAATAATACGGTGTTCATTCAGGAAAGATACTGGACAGGCTGTTGGAAGCCTATACACAGTTCCAATCATAATTCGTATACCGTTTTTCGTCAGTTCGTTCCAGAATGTTTCGATTTGGTTACGATTCATAGTTGCATTTGTAACGATTCTCAGAGCTATGCGTTTGGATGAATAAGTACGCACGCCTCCACCACGTTTATTATTATTATTCTGTAGCGAAAAGTGGCTATAATAGTCCTGCATTTGAACCATGTCTTCAGATAAGTCATCAAGCCAACTTTCGGTGAAGCTAAGAACGTCAAGGTTATAATTTAGCTCAGTGATAGTGCAAGTTATTTCATCTATTTTCAGATTGAGTGACCTACAGTTCCAACAAAACAGCAAAAAATCATTGCAACTTGTTCCCTTCGATTCATTGAACTTTTGATTTTTAATACACTCAAAGTTTCTTGATTCATTTAGGTTTAGAAACAATATATTCAATCGATTGAAATCTGGACCAAAATCATCAATTATTATATATCAATATGATCAGCCATTGAAGTGAAGTTACAGAAAAAAACAATGTAATAAATGGAAAAAATGTTACAAAGGAAAGGTAAAAAATGAAAAGAATTACTATTAAAATGACTTAATTAAAAATTTAAAAACTAAATCATACAGAGCTGAACTGCCTTCAATGTAGTGTTATTTATAAAGAGTACACGCACTCGGTCCAGGAGTGAAAACATGGGAGTGCATAAAATGTTCATAGTGTAGTGCAAAAACTAAAGAGGAAACGCACACACGCGAAATGAGGAACAAAAGATTACATAGACTGAAATCAAAGTGACAGTGACATGATATCGAACATAATGACCTTGAATACCTAAACTATTCATGGATTTAGCAACATTGGAATACGCATACAAGTATCTAAGCAGCTAATAAAAAAGGCGTTTTAAATAAATTAAATGTGCTGAAATCGAAGTGACACGATGTCTGGCGTGAATGCCTTAGATGCCTGCACCATCTGTAGAAGCTGCAACAATAGCTGAAACAAATTGCAGTTCATGTAAATAACACAGAAATTAAAAAACATTAAATAAGAAGATTTAGTAGAAGGAAATCAAAATGCTATTTCTGTCATGAATGTCTTGAGTACCTATATTTCTTTTGGAGTTGTAGGAGATCTTGACACATATTTAGAATGCATGTACATAAATAGTTGTGCAAAAATGAGGGTCTAATCTATAAAATATTAATGCGTGTAGAAATCGATCTGAAATGAAATTTGGCATAACCGTTGGCAGAATACTAATTGTTAATAATTGCTTTCGAGGTCTTGCTCACTTGCTGCAGCAAATATTGATCGAGCTCTTCAGGCGAGTTAATTGCTAGAGGTCATGGATTGCTTTGTCCTCGAATCTTAGAAGAGAAAACGCTTATTGCGGTTTTAATTTTCTCCGTGAATTTTGTTTTTGGCTGTCCTTAGAATGTACATAATTCTAGCTCGCAATAGTGTGAGATATTCATTTATATAAAAGTTACTCGGTATCCTTAACTTTATAGTTTATTCTCTCAATTCAGACCGGGAACCTCAGGGCAAAATGGCTCCCATTGTTCTAATTTTAAGAGAAGTATTTAATTTTTTTCTTCTGAACTTAGCACTGACATTGTTAGTTTTTTAGATGCATTTTCCGTCCCGCAGTAGCTGAATTCCCGCTTTCAGCGGTCGGCTTTCATCGGACTCTCTTTGCAGTGTCCGTTTACTCCATTTTTTGTTTTTGCTGGCTCGTCTAAAGCGAATTTCGATACATTTTTCATGAATATCATAATGCCAGGGCACCGAGTCCGTATTTTTCTCACGAGATATCTGTAACGTTAGCTTTGCGTATGGCGTCTGACTTGAAAGCTAGGCCCAAGAGATATCAAGCCGACTTTTTGAAAGAGGGAGATGCTTCTCATATCCATAAATATCAGTAAATTGCTGCTAGCGCCTTCCTTGCTCGTAAATACGTTGAGCAAAGAACGCCCGCAGCCATCAGGCCGAAGACGCCGGAAGATCGATATTTACGCCATGCTACAGCTCACTTATTGAGCTCGGCGTGCAGAGCAGCCTGAGATTTCTGAGTTGCTTTAAACGATGCTTTAAGTGTGAGCTTATGTTAACGTTAACGATGCATGTACACGTTGCTAGCATGAATATGCAGTGAATAAATTAGATTTTTATCCCGTTCCTCAATCGTATTGCACGTTGGGCGTGCCAATTTGATCCACATACGTTACTTGTTACGAGGAACTGACGGTAAAATATTTCACACTTCTACTACTATTTTTAAACGAAAACTTTCTCAATGAATTTTACATTGTTTTAAAATTTTTATTCTCTGAAAAAATGAACAAAATGGGTTCTTCTCAAACCAAATTTGGCCATAGAAATTACTCAAAAAAAGGCAACGATACAATATTGCCGTTTACTGAACCTTGTTCTTCAACCAAATTGAGACTTTGTGACGAAAAAAAGCAAGAAGACTTCCAACAAATGAGCTGAGAGCTGATAGCGTCAACACGGATTTATCAGCCTTAAATTTGAGCTAAGCATCATTACCATGTAGCCTGAGTCGCGGTTGGAGGTGAGCGTGAGTGTAGGATGCGGTGTCTTCCAGAACGTACGAGTAGCATCCGAGGGCGGTGACCTGATTGCTCAACAGTCATCAAAAAGTGAGAGTCTTTCTTCACTGGCATAACAGGGCCCCAGGAAGCCACAACAACATCATCAAGCAGTCAAAATTCCTGCGGTTGGTTCAGATTGTTGACCAGAGTTTTGATTTACGATGGAAAGTTGTAACCTACACTGCTCTGGATTTGGTTAAAAATTGAAAATTTCATTTCAAAGCCGTAAGTTTCGCTCGCTTTGAGAATCCAATTAAAATCAAGATCGAGGAGTATTCCTCCAGTGGAGAGTGTTAGCCTAAACAGAACTGCGATTTTGAATCATGAGCAATGTTCGAAATTATGGTCCGATATTGTGAGCTGGGAATTTATAGATTTGTCTCTACCGGTTGATTTGTGTTCGTAGCTAATTAAATAGTTTTAATGTGAAGATTTCATTCCGGTCACTCTGTAAACTTTAGAGTATATGTTTCGCGGTGAGACGTGGATCTCATTTGAAAGCGTTTGTGCTCGTTGGCAAAAACTTGGCTCGTCCTTGTACTATGACGCATCGTGTCCGCGCTTATGAAGCGCATCACGCGCTCATGCGATGGTGTGGCCGAGCTGTTATGTTTTTTTTAGACCAGTAGACCAGTTTTTTAAATGGTTTCGTGAATATTTTTTCTCGTACAGCATAGTGCAATTATACCTTCACATTGATCGTTTTCATGTCCATTTCTACTTTCACTTCTATTTCCGTTTTTATTTTCGTTTCAATAACCATTTTTAATTTTCTACATAATACCTTTTCTTTGTATTTTTCTATTTAATTTTTATTTCATAATTAATCATTTTATCTAATGTAAATTTAGCTTAGTGAACGTCATGTGAGGTAAAGTTTGGTTATGTCAGAAAGCTAAACTGTGTTAGGCTAAATTGGAGTTGAATAATTAAATGCAACTGAATTTCCAAATACACCATTGAAATGAAAAAAAATAGTTTCAGTGTGCATTCGTTTAATTTTAGTTAAGTATGCGTAGATGAAAACAAAGTTAGTGTCCACCTCGTGGGTCACGCAGTAGCGGTGTGCCGCGCATGCAAGGCTGCAGTAGCGCAACTTTGCAGCTTTAAAAAACAGCTCGCCATATAGTGCAATCAAGCGGCCTCGAAGTGACAGAAGGAAGTGAGCAGTAGAATGGTGTCTTATGTTTTCAAAGGTCTTATGTTTTCATTTGGTGAATCTGAGCGCAGGTAACGACTCTGAGGGGAATGGGTAAGATTTGTTCTACGCTTCTTTTGCCTAACTTTCTTGAGTTACATATGTATACTTCTATCATTTTACGTCAGCACGTGAGGACAAGATGACTCACACTATGTGGAACAAACTTCAACATTAGGTTCGGACCGTTGAAATAAACACTACTTACTCAGTAACCGTGTAGTCGAAAATGCTTCATTAAAGAGAGACTAGGACTTGAAATTTTTGCATGGCTACCATGGTCTCCTGATATTACGCCCCTAGATTTGTACTTTTTGGGACATTTGAAGAGTTTGGCGCACGAAACACCAATTCATTCTAAAGAAGATCTCATCGGTAGAGTCGTTGCAGCCTCCGTAAGGATTCGTGAAGCTGCTGGTCTCCTCGATCGCGCCCGGCAATCACAGTATCAGCGTTTGAACGCCTGCGTCGCAACTGATGAGCGCGGTGTTGAAAATTTTTTGTAAATTACCAAATTTGAAAATCTGTTTCTTGAGGTTATAATAACTAAGGCTGTTATTCTGTTTCTTGTATTTATTGTGTACATGCTTACTTGACTTCTTCATTTTACCTTCATGCCATTCTCAAAGTTCAAATATTTCTTAAATGCGTATGAATCCAAGTCCTTATAACTCGTTTCGAAATATAAGGATTCGTTTGAGTAAAACTAGCTCGTTTTAAAGGCCCACCCTTACATTCAAGTTTGCCCAACAAGATGCTGGTCACCAGATACACACTGTCTTCATCGTACAAAGATGTTTTTGGAGATGAAATTTATACGCATGCTAAAACTGGTTTGAAACCCCATTGTCCGATACCAAATGGCTTTCTTTAAAATTTATGAAGCAGTTAGCAGAAACGCGAGCCCGAATCCGGTGAGGCTTGAGGCTCCGCTCAGGTGTGCAAGCTTTTAGTGCAATATTTTATTCGCAAAACTACCTCTTTCTCGCTCAAAAATTGTCAGAACGCTTGCTAAAATTGTACTCAAAACTTCAATCGTTTTTATCTGAAGCATGAAAGCCTTTTTTTCTTTTTGTTTTGAAGGATTGGGAATTTATTTTCAATGAAGGTTTAAATTTTTAGCCCGTATTCACTTCAGTTGACTTAATGAACTATGTACTCTTACCAGTTATTTATTAAAACAAGTAACAAGATCTGGCTGACGACATTAAGCTTTTTATCATCTATTTTACATTATTTGCGTTGATTTCACTAAATATCTATATATTTTTATTCTGGGTCAGCGCTGGTCATGCAGGAAAATTTTTTGTCGGGAGTGAATAACGAACAAACAAGTTTATAACTACAGTAATTTTAATTTCTTATTCTACTTTATTTCCCTTTATTAAACTATATCGCTATATACTTTGCATCCTAGTTCGGCGAGGGTCATGTGAAAACTTTTAGTGGTGGATGAAATACTAACGAATTTAAAATTATTAGAGCACATTTACATCATTGATAAGAATAGCACAAGGCTTGTAAAAATGTCAAAAATATTAATATTTCTGCTGCAAAACTCCTCAAGCTGCTATCCAACCACAGCTGCGTCGAGCATTAGCGGGAATGAAAGCCTCAGGTCTTTAGAATGTGGAATAAATCAACTATGTTTTGGCCGGATGCTGTAAAGACGGCAAAACTGCATCAAATAACATGCAACGTAAATAGAGCTACGAGATCTCGGTCTGAAGTGCAAAGTTGTTTGGGTGTCTGCCTGCTCTGGGGTGCCAAAACAGCTACAGCGGGAAGCTGGCTAGTTAGATTGTGAAAAAGTTTATGGAATCCAACCACCATGAATTATCATTATGAATAATAACTTTAAACTGTCAGCTCTAAATTTTTCCATTTTCTCTCAAAATTTGTGCTACATTTTGGCATTCGAAAGCTTACGACTGAGCCGAAAAAATAATTGTATTTCATGAACGGATGCTGTTTAACTTCGGATGTAATACTGCCATTGGGCCTGCCTTCTTTCATTCATCTCGTGCCCCATTTTACGATGAAAAACAAATTACTTCACTTTAAAAATGCTACAAAAATGGCCTCCAGTCACATCCCGTCCAGCCTCTTTGCTTCTTCACTCAGGAAGGTCTTTGCCAACCGCGAAAGTTAACGACGCTGCCATTTGCTAGCCTCGTCATTCAAAGGCGAACGCTTGCCTAAATTGCATCTGGGCCCCGGCCTTATAAAGCCTAAGGGCTGACTTTTAGAGCGGCCTGTCTGCCTTTCAAGTCATCGACAGGAAGCCTTCTTTGTCGTAATGAGATGGTGTCTCTGTGTTTGGTAGCGACCATTATCTCACTCCCTGTCTGGTCCTGACTATTAGTTCATGTCTTGTCTAGTCCTGACCATTATCTCACTCTATGTTTGGTCCTGACTATTACCTCGCTCCCCTTCTGGTCCTGACTATTAGTTCACTTTTTGTTAGGTTCTTATCAATATCTAGCTCCTTGTTTGGTCTTGACCATTATCGTTGAATGTGTGTTCGTGCCAAAGCAGCTGAAGTTTCCTCCAGTAATGGAGGAAAGTTTTTGAGCATGAGGGGTCGGAATAAAGGCCTCCCGTTACCTGAAATAAATTTTTCGAAGAGTTGAATTTTGTCGCAAGACGAAGAGTGGCAGATATTTTCTGCCTCCGTCGCCGGGTTTTGACTGCAGTGCCGAAACATGCAGTGGCGTTGAAGAGATTTAACAGCGTTCATGTTTCGACATAATGAGTTCTTGGAGACAAAGAAAAAAATTTACCAAGTAAGAAAGTTATTTGTGATTTTAAGGTTTTAGGCTTTCTTTCCACCACGCTGATAAAAATCCTGTCGAAAGAAAAAATACCATTCGGATACTGTGCTATTATTCAGTTTTCCGCCAGTTTACATTCACTGAAGTATAGGCTGCCGCATTTGGTACTCGGTTATACCGCTTTCTCAATTCCTGACGTTTCCGTTGTTCCAATTCTGAAGTTACCCGGAAGATTTCAACCAATGCAAATACTTAATCATTATTGTGCAATCTAATCTTGCTGTTGTGCAATCTATGAGTAATTATATATAGAGTAAAATTTGACACTGCCAGTTTCTGCTTAGAAGTGTGAGAAAATGTAAAACAGTCTCGTATCTTCAATTATGAATAAATAAGAATTGATGTAACCTAAAAAAAGTAAAGCATTTTTCTGTCTTGTTTTCAACGCATAAAGGCTTTTAAGAGCCCATCAAATTCATCATAATGCTTTCCTATATGAGCGAGGTCCCTGCAGTGGAATAAAATGGAAATCTGCCCCTATAACCTGTTGGGATGCGATCCTCACTATACTAAATTTCAAGCTCGTATTTTGCAGTCATGAAATACATTCGTACTTAAGATATTCACTTTTTTGCAGCTTTCTATCGCTAAATCAATTCGGGAGTGTCGAGTCTCTGCACTAATCAAAATCAATGTTTGTTGGAGAAAATAATTCGCGAAGCTTTCTACAATCATCGTGCATTGGTGATTTTGCCTTCTTTATGTTACCCATAAGCTTCCACACATCCGTATAAATTATCAACATATCGTGAAATGGTCTCGTAGAGCATTTCTCACAAAAATTTGAAGCTATGGCTAGATTATCTGCATAAAGCTTCATCAAATGAAGCTTAAACCATATTTAACGATGTATCTAATTTTCGGTACTTAATCTAGTACTTAAAAAAAATTCGTCATAACCTAAAAATGACCAATATGTCGTGGTCAAACCTCATTGTTAACCATTGCAGATGTCTGCCCCAATGAGTTTGAATTGACTTTGTGATGTTTAACGTTCAACCATTGGGTTCAGGGCTTCAGCTCTGGTGAGGTTAAAAAGTTCAAACTCTTGCTTTTTTAAAACTTCTTGTATCCCACTATAACAAAAGAAAAATCAAAGTCAATCCAATGAAAATGACTAACTGGCCATAGAATTTTTCTACGGTCATGCTTGCCCAAAGAGTTCTTTGGATCGGAAATCTAGCTTCGATGAAACCAGGGTTTGCATTCTCTTATGATTGTCTCATATTATGTTTAGAGCTCATGTTCACAGATGTTGCGCGTGGAATTGAAGTTTCACTTTCTGCTTCATGTCTTCCTGCTTCTGAGCCACTCGTTTGTTTAATCAGGGTAGAATTTTAGCCAACGTTGGGGAATATTTCAAAATGGCTGGACGCTGTTCGATCCAGTAGGTCAGATGCAAGAACAGGCCCACAAAAATTGTTCGTTTCAGTTTTAGGAAATTGAGGACTTCAAGTCGTCATAGTCATTCTAAACTCACTATTTCTTGCTTTTCATATTTAAATGCGCTGTGGGTATTAAATATTTTGCTACTGCCTTTTTTATTTTTATTTACTTAGATTCGATCTGATAGAGTTTAAGCCCAATTGATATAGTATTTCATATAATGATGTGCCAGAGCGCTGGACAAAAACATAGATCAGGTGGAAATAATCACCCGGGACTGCAGTCAAAAGTTACAGCGGCGCCTGCCCTCTAAACGACGCTCAAGTTTTCTGTTTTTCCAGCTGAGGAGGGGCTGAAGGGCTCGAGAGAGCTTTGCCTGCTTTAGTGGAGTCCAATTAATCGGAATCTTGAGCGAGTCTCCTCCGTGTCTTGGACTGTAATTCTCAAAGTGGTTTTTATAATGGATGCTGGTTTAAGAAATTCTGCTCCGTATCAAACAAAATCCTCCACGAAAGAATTCAACTCAAGCTTATTTAAAAAGAATGCTGAAAGAACTTGTGAAAAGAATGTCTAAAAATGAATGTTGATAATGTGTGTTGAATGTTGAATGTTGTATGAAGTAGAGCGTAGCTTCATACGCTACATTGTCGCCAGTTTGTCGAATTAACGTTTTCACGCGCTCACGCAACTATTACTATTTTACTCAATCTCTAATTCAAATAAAATTGAAAGCTTGGACGATGCGTGTATTCAACATTCGAATAAATTTAATTAGAAAAATCAATACTTGTGAAATAAGAGATGGAGATCGAGTTTACAAACAGAAAACCTTTTTGTCAGATGAACTTTCACATGTAACACTCTTAGACTAACAAGAGTTAAAGTAAAGATAAGTGAAGCTCTCTGCCTACTCACTGTCCTCTGACGTCGATGTGACGGTTGAGGTACGTGACGTCTTCATGTCATCTTCGTCTTCCTGTGTGACGTCTTCATGTCATCTAAATACTGAGGTGCGGTGTGGCCGGGTGCGGAACATTCAAATGCAGATGTTCTTTTATAATCGAAGGATAACCGTATAAGTTTGAACGATCCAAGTCGGATATTAATCCCATCAACTCAAAAAATTACCGTACCAAAATATCAAACGCTGTCTACCAGGTGGAAATTTATATCCAGACTGATTTTAAACGGTGATATTTTATACTGGGTCTCGAATTCTTCACGAACAAGTCGTAGGATGAACGTCACACGCTGTTCCGCAGAACTCAGCAGACCCGCCGGAGTTCTTGTATCCAACACCTGCGCCTGAGACCGACTACCGAGGGCGTGACTCCAGTATTCCAGAGATTTAATTTCAGACAATTTACGTTGTTGCAGCGGTGCACCTAACTGCTTGAGTTCTTCTAAGTCCACGTGGTAACGCTAAGTGTTGCCACACGTAGCATAGCCAAGTTGACTTAACTCTCTGACTGCGGTCGGTTAAACTCAAGTCCAATGTTCAACTCATATTAATTAAAGTTAATTTTAGAAATCCTGTTTCTAAAAATGAACCTTAATCGTGTTTTCATCTAGTTTTGATCCAGTGTTGATGGAAATCGAGCTTTTGACTACTAGTCGGTCAGCAGCATTATGAAAATCCCCTCAGTGACCACAATGGCTCACGCCGCTGTCAAAGCGTAAGAGAAACTCAAGCTTCAGCTTGTACCGCTTTCACGGCGTGAATTGTTTGAAGATCTGACCCCAGGGAGGAGGCGTGAGGCTTGTATCTTGCCGTCAAGTAAAGCAAGAGTGAAGGCGGGAAGTGAGAGGGCTGCTTCGTTAGTTGTGTTGGTCGCTGCTGCAGATGCTGCGTGAGGGCAGGGAGGCGAGCTGTGAGGGTGCGGGGTGCTGGAAAAGAGGAGCCGCTGCTCCGAAGGCTGCATTATGACTCAGCCTCTGTATCGTCGTGCTGCTCAGCATTATGCTCACTGCTGGCCCACTGTGTATTGTAATGCTGCTGAGCATCATGCTCACTATACTGGGTTTGTGATGCCCGCGATGTATTGTGATGCTGCATTATGACATCTATTGAGTATTGTGATACTGCTCTATGTTATTCGGCTACCTTATAAGCATTGCGATACTTAGCAGATTAAAATGTAGCTGTTGTTACATTACACTATGCGAATTTTTGCAACATTACTCATTGTTCGGTTATAATTTGAACATGGGTCCTTCACCCAGCTGCGTGTACATGATGCAAATGTTTTAGATCCTGGTGTAATGCATTCACCGTGTACTTCGTTTGGTGTGAACAATAGACACAACGCACGCCTCATAGTCAAGAAAGAAAGAACAACCGTTTATTTAAAAAAGTTGATACATGATGTTGACATTAGAACATCACTCAATTAAGTGCACATGTGCCGGGCAATCATAAAACATAATGTAGTTTTGGGCAGAGCAAACATCAAGCATGATGCACATATGAGCTGAGAAAACATCAAGCATGATGCACATATGAGTGGAGCAAACATCAAGTATGATGCACATATGAGCAGAACAAACCTCAAGCAAGATCCGCTGCCGCTCACCAGCCCTCATGAAGGCATGTAACTCAGAACTTCAGGTCGAGTCAGCGCAGGAAACGTGCGGTGTGCGAGGCTGGACTTGCGGATAGACCAACAGAAAGCTGGAATTCCACGTGGACATGCTAGAAGCAGAACTTACAGTTGGACAAACTAAAGGCTGGATTTACATTCAGATCAACTGAAAGCTAGGTTTAAAGTTGGGGCGAGTAAAGGCTGGACTTCCAGTCGGACAGATCTACTGAAGGCTGGACTTGCAGTTGGATCATCCAATAATTGGGCTCTCATTTGTACCAGCTGAAGGTTTGATGTGCAGTTGGACCAGCCAATAATTGGACTTTCATTTGGACCCACTGAAGGCTGGATTTGTAAATCAACCAATGGCTGAATTTTTACTTGGACCAACTGAAGGCCGGATTTGCAGTTGGGCTCACCAATAATATAATTAGACTCTCATTTGGATCAACTCAACTGAAAGGCAGACGTTGAATTGCTGTGCATAGTTTAACGTTTAATGTTCAACCGATGGCAAAGTTTGGATCAAACTCACCTTGGAGACGAGTGGCGGCATCGAAGTGTACTAGTTTGCTGACTGAATGAGAAGTATAAGTGACTAAGACACATACATTAAGATATTTTTTACAAACACAATAATTCATATATTTCTATTTTAAAAGGTGGCCGAATATATTTCGACGTTTTTTGCGGGGCGAAATGTTAATAAAAACGATAAAGAAATTTGAAGCTATGAAAGCAACAAAGGTTATGAGTGTAGCTGAGAGCAATTACTGAAAAGTTACTGCGAGGCAAGATATTAGTTTTAGCGTTTGTGATGGACATGTGGGGCGTGTAGACCAGGATTGTGTTCAGTGTTTGACAGGGAGGAGCGAAATTTGTATTTATTGATTGACGATGAGTCTGACAGCGAAAAGAGGAGCCGCTGCAGCCTCCGGAGCTATGTACTAGAGTCCCAGGGGTCTCCAAACTTGCCAGACTTAGGGCCATACTGATTAATCCAGCAAGTTCCAAGGGCCAAAACCATTTTAATTTTTCTGCCATTACCTATAATTTCTAGAGTAGTCGTCGCCGAGTACGCGGTCGGATTAACTGTCGCGGGCCGGATTGACCACACTGACGGGCCGGATTTGGCCCGCGGGCCGTAGTTTGGAGACCCTTGTATACTAGACAATGAGTTTGTCTAGTGTCAATGGAAGTGTAAAAGGCAGAGTGGAAGACTTGATGTGTGATAGTTTCCGTTGACATAAATGTCACTTCGATGCCAAGTGATGCCGGGATTCAACTCTGTCTAACTTTGCTGCACCTCGCAAACTACACCAAAATATTGTGCCGAATTCATATCTCACGCAAATGTAAGCATTTCCTGGACCCCTGGGATGTTTTTCCATATTAAATATCCACACTTTCCTCGAACATCGCGGCTGCTCTTCTTCTATACTGACAAAAGCATCGTTTAATTTTCACCGCATGTCTCATATTTACGAGAAATAAAATCTTAAAAATAAAAGTAATGGGACCGCACGTTAGACCCAATTAAGTTTTTGTTTGAAATGGTTAACTTTATAGTGGAGAATTCTTTCAACTATTCGCTAAGGCATGTTTTTAGGAATTTTTACTCTCAAGTGCATGATGTGGACCGATCTGAAAAATCTAGTTTACGAACACACCAGAACTTGCGGTTAGAAATTGGTTATTTCGTACCACCGATACTTAACATAAACAGTACTTCATACCTCGCCCTGTATAGAGTAACTTCGTCTTGTAGTCACAAAAAAGTCTCACACGATCGGACGACTCACCAAAGGGGAGGCAGGGGCTCCATACAAACGCTATTACATAGCCGTGCGGTTCTGACGGACGTTTTCCAATTCATTCTCGTTTCCTAAGAAAATTTCAAAGCTGTTTCATTAATTTTGGCGCTACTTGGGCATGCATTTGAGAGTCTGGACCTCAGGGATACGTTAGTTTTAAAAACTCGTTCATTTCGCATTCCTCGCTCGCGTGAGTTAGACGCATTATTTTAACATGACTTTCTCATAATTTCCCAAACTTATGTGAATTTTAAAACCGGCAAGTGAAGTAAAAATGTTCTGTTTACGCATGTATTTCAGTGTTGTTTTCATTGATTTACTCACGAAAAAGTAAACATTCATTTTTTTTCCTTGAATAACTATCACTTAAATTATTACTGCTGTCGCACTAAAAATATTGGAAAATTTTATTGATGTCAATGCAAGCACACGATTTGTGCTAAATATAAGCTAGCAGTCTTTTCTACAATAACTGCCTCATCTGGCAGGCATTCAATGCTAAATTATGAAGCTAGAATTTTCAAAACGATATTATTCTGCAAAAAAATGCTCATTGGTCTCAAGAACAAAGCTGACAGTTGACACTTCACTTAAGAGACATGAATCAGCTCAATTTTGTTCTTATCTTACCGCGGTCATTTAAGTTCAGCGGTAGCACACGAATATTAGATTGTGTATAATAAATCCCCTCAAACAGTAAGTCCGGGCGACTTACACTCAGTTCCGCTCGCAATTTGTCCTACCGGATGAGACCAGATTACATTGAGCAAGGCTTAAGCTCTGAGATTGGAAAAATAGGCGAATTTTATGCAAAAAAAACCTGAGAAGCCTGAGAAAAATATTTCTGATTCATATTAATTTTTCTATTTCTATCCCAGCTGACATCTAGAGATGACGCTTCATAACTCGGTGTAAACGATACCAACGCTACACACTCGTCTGCCGTGCTCATCAGCTACTTGATGCAAGATACCTTAATAGTTGAAATTTTGGTGTAATTCACTATGGTGCTTTAAAATACCTGTACCACACTATTTATTCGAACGCAGAGTACAGTTTATAAATAACGTAAATGAGTATGCCAATAATCAAAGAACTTTTGGACCGTCTCTGAGTGCCGGCTGCGAGAGACCATGGCTGCGATATTCTCATTAAATCACCGAACTTTCCACATTAATTTCAGTTGTAAAGCCTCCACGGCGCCCTTAATAGGACTTTCGCGACGATGAGGCTTCTAGGTGACCTTGGTATATTTTTTTGCGGTCGGCGACGGGTCTGTTTTGATTGAAACGAAGATCGGCTTGTCGGCAGCACCGCCAAAGGATTGTACGCGGAGATTAATGCCTAATTTAACTTTCCTAATTTAGCGTCATTTTTGGAGTTTCATTTTTATTATAAACGAAATATTTTCAAATTCAGAGTCAAATTTGCGTTTTCCACATGGATTCTCTTCCGAACATTTTATTTTAAGAGTCTTTTAGGAAGAGTTCGTTGTTAAATATAGGGTCTCAGTATAAGTCAGGAAATTCTGCACGATAAAGACGTCATTTCAGCAACTAATCTTCGCATTGGAAGTTCTTCTTTATAATAAGCCTAGCGATGGAAGCTTAAAGCTCACGTAACTTCAGGTTCTGAAATATCTTCGCAATTATAGTAAGTTGAATAAGGTATTCGAATAACTCTTCAATTGACATACTTACAATTTCAGGGACAAATTTCAAAATATGTGACAATGTCCCAAATTTCTGGAAATATGAAGAAGAAGAAGAAGAGCGACTGCCGTCAAGAAAGACTCCTTGGACACGATGTTAGGCCTCATCTTCATCGAGTTAGTGGGTCGGGCGCCAAGTTCGTGTCGAGCGTCAGGCTTTACAGCTCGCTGCAATGAGGCGGCGGTGAGGGTTTTGAGAGAAGCTGTTTTTGCTAACAGCAGAGTAAGATGCGTCATGACTTGGAGGGAACGGTATACGGACTTCCAAGTAATAAAAGGTAAAGATGCAGGTTCAACAAGTGGAGATTCTATTGTATCATTTATGGCTGATATTATCCCTAAAGCTGATAGGAATGCATTTGATTACGTTTCATGGGGGAATTAGAACTGAAATAAAAAACATGAAAAAAACGTGAATTTGCTTGCTCACGATGTATATTTGTATGTGGTTGTGTGCTTGTGAGTGTTACTAAAGCTTTCGTTCAGTTTTTTTTTAAATTCTGCGATTTTATTTGTGTAAATCGAATTATGTTTGCGAAATAATTACAAACTTGAATGCTCCCTCAACTCACAGGTAGGAAATGTATTTCACCAAGAAATATGTTTCCTTACTTTGAGTTGAGGCATCACTCTCCGTTACAAAATGTGAAGTAATGTGAGTCTGTTAACTGGGCAAGAATTGTACCCTCCAAAGTACCTATAAAAGACTCACCTTCCTTCCAACTCCAGCACGCAATTTTTTCCTTCACGAAGTGCTCACAATAGAGCTCTTTGAAGGAAACGTTGTAAAACTTTTTTCTAGCATCTGATGATTTGAAAACTTTTCAAAAACTTGAATGGCTACTCGGCTTTCACGAGCGTAAGAAGAATTGGTTGTCTTCGTATTTGAATTTGAAAAAGTGCGAGAAAAGTTGCAGAATATTACATTGTATTTTTTTCTGGCAGATCATCCCCTATGCGTCTTAATTAAAGCATTTCAGCTCTTCAAAAGAACCCTTTCAAGGATATTGTTTTGTATTTATTATAATTATTAGTCCACCTCCTTTATTAGAATTAAGAAAGAAGGTGAAATGACTGAAGGGCTGCAAGAAAAAAAAAATATTTCAATCTCTCTTGAGTTGATGAGGCCGAGCTTGTATCACAGATACGCTCATCGCACACTTTCGGCTGGCTTCGGACAGACAGACAGACAGATGCGGCTCTTATTATAGTATAGACTAGTCCACACCCTTTATTTGAAATAAAAAAGAGGGCGAAATGAGAGAAAGGCCGTAAGATATAAAAAATCAATCTCTCGAGAGTTGATGAGGCCGTGTGAACACAGCCCATCACAATATATAGGAATGGAGCTTGTATCACAGATACGCTCGTCAAACACTTTCGGCTGGCTTCACGGCTGTTATTATAGTACTACATAGTGTGCACGGCCCGTCAAAACTGACGGGATTCAATACCTTTCTCACACAAATTTTCCAGATGTGGATGACTACCAAATGTATCCATCCTAACAGCATCCGTGATAAAAAAGATTCTTGCACCTGTGCAATGGGGAAACTTTTATCACAGAGACATGGTCATTATAAATATCCTTATGAGCGTGACAGAGAAGTGGAAGAAACGGACTCCAAATAAACAAACCAAGGGATTTATTAGGTAGTAACATGACCCTTGGAAATTCCACTTACAATGTCATCGTTAAGCTAGGCGGACCAGTAAAAAAATTCCGTCAACATTACTTAAGAAACACCTTTACGTAAAATTTTTGTCTCTGAATACGAAAGAAAATTCAAGTTACGAAATGCGAAATCTCAAAAATTCAAATAATGTGCTCTCAGCTTCGCAGCCGCCCGAATCCCCCGAAACGTAAATACACTTGTAGCATCCCGTATTTCGTCCTGAAATTGATGCTATAAAATTGGTTAGAAGGAAGATGCATCTTCATAGTACCCATGATGCATTTAGTGTGCCTTCGACTCTCGTTCGGCACGAAGTGCTAACGCGTGTACTGTAAAGGACAAAGTTAGTGTTGTTTCGTGAGTTTTTCAAGTGTGCTCATTGCAAATTCAGTCTTCGTTATACATCATGGGCCCCAAGAAACTGATTAGCGGTTTGAGTGAAAAGAAAAAAGGTTCTGTAATCAATAAAAGTGTCATAAAACAGGAGATAATAAAAAAATTGAGAGGGGGATGCGGTTGGGTGATATCGCAAAGGAATAAGGCCGAAACCCGTCTACCATCGATACGATATTGAAGCAAAAGGAGGCCTTTAAAGTGACGACCCCTTCGAAAGGCCTCTCTATGATATTGAAAAAGTGGTCTTCACTAAACGACTAGATAGAGAGACTGCTACTCTAATTTTATGTACTTACAACTGTCTTGTTCGTTTTAATTGTTTAATAAAAAATTTTATTTTACTTTTAACACATATTTCATGCAAAATTGGTATACATTTATAATTTTTAAAGAATTTAGGGGGTAGTATTGGGGGCCTTGGAACGAATCAGGCCTTTTATATGTAAAATGCGACTCTGCTTCCGAAAAAATTACGTTACGAAACCACTCCCGCATTAATTTCGTAAGGGGAGGTATGACTGTATTAAACTTGGTGACCAGGATAAAGCCTTGCCGCCACACGTGGTATGCAAGTCATGCACCGTGTATCTTCGACAGCGGACCAAAGGCAAGAAGAGTTGCTTGAAGCTTGGAATTCTTATGGTTTATAGGGAGCCGGTAAACCATGTCACTGGCTGCTGCTTCTGCGTTGTTGATGTAAATGAGAACAACACAAAAAAACTCAAAAAGCATCAAGTATCATGATCTTGAATCAGCAGTTCGTCCTGTAACTCACTGTGCTGAAATTCCAGTACCTGTCTTCAGAGCACTTCCAGACATCAGTAGTGATGATTCCTCCAGTGTTCCAAAAGAAGAAGAAGAAAAAAAAGTGGGTCTTAATGATGATATTCAACATCCTTTTTACCAAAAGAAGCTAAATGATCTAGTTCTCGACCTCCACTTTTCAAAGTTCTCTGCCGAGCTGTTGGCATTCAGATTGAAGGCAAAGAACCTCCTCTTTGACAGTGCTCGCATTACTTTTTATCGCAAGAGACATCAAAAATTCCTCGATTTTTTCTTTGAAAAGAAGTACTTGGCGTACAGTACAGCTAATGCTCAGCATTTGCACAAGCTTGGAGTGCCCCAGTATGACCTCAAAGATTAGAGACTATTCACTGACAGCAGCAAACAATCGCTGAAATGTGTCCTGCTTCACAATGGTAACCAGTATGTGCTGAAGAAAATTACCTATGATCATTGACCATCATGAGCAGCTTATTTGTGTTGACTTGAAAATGGTGAACATTTTGTTGGGACAACAGTTCGGCTTCACGAAGCTTCTTTACATATGGGATAGTAAGGTCACTGCTCAGCATTACAGAAGAAGATAAAATCGATGCATGTGGGATAGTAAGGTCACTGCTCAGCATTACAGAAGAAGGACTGGCTTATGCGGGACGAGTTGGTGCCTCGCAGAGCAAGGAGCGTCATCAACAGAGAGATGAGCAGGGAGAGAGATTTCATGAGGACATAAAAGAGATGCAGATCAGGTATCAGGGACGCTAGGATGGCATGATAGCTGATTACTGTATGAATATGAAAAGAGAGATCCCTGCTGATGAGCATACGAGGAGTTCGAAGAAACTGGTTTATACCCTGAATTTTGCACAGTGAAATGTAATTTCAATTCACATAGACGCACCTTTATCAATGTTCATTATTCATTTTACAGAAATCCAAGTTTGTAACAATTAATACACTCTGTAAGAAAAATTTTTTTCCTAAAACATTTTTTGGATGAAAGATATTAATGGTAATAGACTGATAACGTCATAAAAATGTAATTTATTTAGTCAGAAAGTCAGATTTATACAAATTAAATTTGCACGAAAAGGTTACCTGAGTGAGAGGAATGGATGTCATTTTTGGATTAACTGGTGCAAAATAGTCATAATTTAGTTAGAAAAACGTAGACAACTTCCCATAAGTTTTTTTGAAACCCAGTGAATTACCTGATTAGTATAATTATCGACCTAAATTAAACACTATCGAGCATTTGCATCACAACCTTGGACTGATAGTGAGACAGCCCATCTAAAATATTATTCAAGAATATAAAATTTGTGGCCCTTCTTAACAAAATGACAAGTGACACGTTCAAAAAAGAAAAAACTCGAAATAAACAGAATATCACGATACATGCTTGACAATTCTTTTTACTTAAATCAACCCAAACTTACTCAATTTAACCTTCTTCATCTTAAATGAACTTATTTGTATCAATTTCACCCTAACTGTCCTACTTTAACGTTAAATTACATGAAAATAAATTAGAAAAAACTGGGAAACCTCACGATTTATGAATTATTTTGATTATTTCTTGGTGTCCCTAAACGCGATTTGTGGGAGTCCTAAATTGCGCGAATTTGGCATAGCGGATATTTCCTGGGTGGTGGAGGAAGAACATGAAAATGTTCGCAATCTATCTAACCTAATAATACCCGTTGTGTGTTTATTTATATATTTGTTTGGTGTCCGCTTCTTAAGAAACATAAGATGTTTATTTATTAGTTTGGTATCCGTTACGCTTTCGTTTGAGTTTTCGGTATCATGGATACCGAATTTCTCAGTGTAACATTAAAAGAGCGCTTTTATACTCGTATGCATTGATATGTTTGACATTTTACTAGAATAGGTTCGGTTAGGATAGGTTTGGGTATGTCAGGATTGGTTAGAATAGGAAAAGTTAGGAAAGGTTAGAATATGTTACGTTCGTATAGGTTAGGTTATCATAGGTTAACTGAGATTATTCGTTATTGGGTTTTTCGTAAGGTGAGGTATGACTGTACCAAAATGAGCATGGTAAGCACACTTTATGAAACTTGGGACTAGAGTCCTGTTTTGAGCAAGGGGGTGCATCCACAGCAGATGTAGCAGAATAGATCTGGATTATTTTGACAAAATCTTTCACTCGAAGCCATTTCATTCACCTGTAATAAAAAACAATTAATTAAAAATTGGGACAAGCAAAATCTACGAAATTCGTTCACTGCAAGAAATTTGAAAATTTTTCTAGTGAGAATGACGTAATTATACCCATACATGTAAACAAAAACGTCAAACAACAAAAATGTAGCTTAGTTCAGAAATTTGACCTGATTGAGCAAAACCAATGTGATTTTTTGGATTCAGTACATTGAAATTAAACTTAATCAATTAAAAAAATTGAATAATTTTTTGTTGCTGTTGACCAGTTAATTCATGATTCACATTTCTTAAAGAAATTGAAACGCTCCTTGATATGATTTGAGTTATTTTTAGGTAATGCAGTTCCAGTAATAATAGTTATTCTCTTCGAATAACCATGATCTTATGTAGAGATTCCCCAGAAATGAGTAGCATAAAGCGTAATATGAGATATTAACATTTTCATGTAGCTTTCATACACAATAAAATGCGACAAAATCATAATTTCCCTGCACTTCAAACTGGAAAATAAGCGCTACCAAAGATAATTTATGTATACCACAAAGTAATTTCTCAATGACATCAATATAAACCTAAGAGGAACAAAATAATGCGGATTAATTTGACGGATAAATTTTAGAAACTCCTATCGGAATAGCCGGCCGTTGGTGCAGAATGTGAGGCGGTTTCAGCTCGGATCGGATGCGAATAATACACAACAGGTGTGGATTCCATCAAGCTGAAGGCTTTAGAATTCTCATATTGTTTGTGTTGCAAGAACCCCAATTAAGCTGGGGTCAACAACAAAGCGATTACTCCATTTCAACGCAGTGAAAATGATCACAAACCGCACCATAAAGCCGGGTGGAATGGAGATGCACATTGCACACCCACACATTTTTGCGTGTGTCTGATGCTAGAATCCTTCTTCCCGGACTGACGCGCTCGTTTACCTCAAACAATGGCCTGGAGAAGCTCGATAACGACAGAAACGATACCGTTTATGTCGAAATCAAAGATGGATCGAATAGTCTGTCTACTTAATAATTTGAGCGATAAATTCGTCAAAAATCTCTAAATAATTTGTATTCTAAGACGAATAAAATGTTCGTCAAGATCGCTATGGATTTCGGGATCTGACATCCTCTAGTAAGATTCTAGCAGAGATTTGATAGAGAACTTGGTATGTGCCCAACTTGAGAGCGTTCCGCAACGTAAAAGCCAATTCTAGAAGCTGTATGCTGCCGTCAAACCAGAACTGTAAAAGACGTGATTGTAACGAGAATTATATCTAAAATTTTGAATTGTTTAAGCGTTATAGAAATTGATAAGGACAAATTATTTATCATTGTAATAAAACAAAGAGGTATTAGACACAGGAAGTGAACACGATATTAGCAATACGGACAGGAAGTGAACACGATACAAACAAGACGAACAGGAAATGAACACGATATAAGCAATACGAACAGTAAGTGAACGCGATACGAGCAATAAGAACAGGAAGTGAACACGATACAAGAAATACGAACATGAAATGAACACGATACAAGAAATACGAACAGGAAGTGAACGCAATATAAGCAATACGAACAGGAAGTGAACACGATACAAACAATAAGAACAGGAAGTGAACACGATGTGAGCAATACAGACAGGAAATGAACACGATATAAGCAATACTTCGAGGAAGTAACCTCAGAACCTACGGGGATTTGGGAAAAGAGTTTTTCAATACCTTAGTGAGGTGTTTTTGGAAGGCTGTATCTTCCATAAAATACAAAGTGTTAACGGAATAGGAAAATTACTTCTCGCACAGAATTTTCATTATTAGGCTCATTGATATGGATAGAGTAGAGGCGCCGTCTTTTTTTCGCTCCAGAAAAATGAGACTACTCGCATTTGATTGCACACTGGCTTAACAATATCGTCAATTTACTTGGTTTTAAAGTCCAGAAAAAATCTCAAAATTGTTCTTTGATGAATGCAACACACTCATTAGGGACTAATTTCGTATTCTTACATAAAGCATGATAATGGGAAGTTTTTCGCTGCGCCAGCAAATCGCTTAGCTATTGACGATGGGACGTGAAGGGCAGGAAATTTCCAAAAATCCGCATGATTGCAGCACAAATTACTTTGTTTAATCGAGTAACGGGCGCGGGAAAAGCTAATCAGGTAGCATGGGTGGTTCTAATTGGATTTCGATTACAGTATTAAAATAACAAATTGGATGTATAACAACCAAAACTAAATTTTTTTATAATTTGTTAATGACTTCCTAAAAAAGTAAAATGTCTGGTTCACACAGTGTTATTGTGTAAAAGACCAAATATATTCGAGGACGTTCAGCAGAGTGAGCACATAAGCAATAAATAGTTTTTTGCTTGATAACTACAGTCCACTACAGTACAGTCGACTGTACTTAATTGAGCATTTATGTACAGTATTGTACACTAAAGAAGAGACTCTCTCTAGGATGAACTGCAGGAATTAGAATCGACAAAGCATAATTTGGCGAAACAACTGTTTATAATCAGTATCTAAATTAAACTTTTGGCACACATTTTGATGTTTGGGATGCTCTCTGCCATTTGGCGGACATCGTGTCGTGGGAGATTTTGCATCAGCCCGAGAGAGAGGGAGAGAGAGGGAGAGAGGGAGGGAGAGTATCATGGAGAGGTGAAGCTAGGAACGAATTCAAGAACAGAGCTGAGTGGGGCTCGTCATTGTAGTCACTCTCAGTTTTAAGCGGTAAGTCATAAAATCAGCCTATTGATTAACCCTCGATGCAATGTTGACAATTAGCTAAACTCTTCACAGGCGTTAAAAATAATTGTACAAATTGCGAGAGTTTCCAGGAAGAGGTAGGGTAGGTAAAATGGAAAAAGAGCGTTTTTTATCATCAAAATAAGCAAACCCCACGCTATATTTTGTGCTTTAAATAATATTTTACATAATTCTTTAAAACTATAGTTTTCAATTAAATTTCCTAGAACTCTTAAGATCTCGAAAATATAGACAAATTTTGCTTCGGAATCCCTGTATAAGAAAAAAGATTCACAATTAAAAGATTCACTAGGCTATATCCTGGCCTCATCATCTGCTGTATGAAGATATGATCGGCAGAATAACATCACCGGGCGTGATCAGATTCATGAGCATCGTTGATAATTATAATCCCAGGCTCGAAGTCTGTCCAATTCGGTGCGGCACTGATTAGCCTGTTCCCATACAGCGAGGCTCAGCTCCACAACGCTGCTCGTATTTAGTTGAATTTAAAGTACTCAGATGAAGTTGAAGGGACCGATGAGCATGTTGCCTGCAGTAACACTGAACATGAACACTACCTCGCCTGCTCACATGAGCACGAGGGTCATTAGCCTCTCCCAACAAAGCCCTGCAATTCATTCTCTTACACGGAGTTTAATCTCATTAGAATGCATTGCCAGTTCTCCATCGCTAGTCAATATTCCGAGCCACTCCTTGGGGTGAGATTAGCTCCTATTCCAAGCTCGGACAGCTTCTACTTTTCAGCGTTTCTACATCGAATACAAAGCTACTTTTTGCATCGACGTAACTTTACCTTTCCCTTTTTTTAGCACGGTTGAAATTTTGCTTATTATGTCAATGCGATGTTCGTCCGCTGCTGCGTGAGTGCAAGTGTTGCAGTGATGTACGTGCTGTTTATTGTCGTGATCCATTTTTGTGCACTTTTTGCCGCTGCATCACCCTCACCACCCGCCGCAGCATCACCCTCACCACCCGCCGCTGCATCACCCTCACCACCCGCCGCTGCATCACTCTCACCACCCGCCGCTGCATCACCCTCACCACCCGCCGCTGCATCACCCTCACCACCCGCCGCTGCATCACCCTCACCACCCGCCGCTGCATCACTCTCACCACCCGCCGCAGCATCACCCTCACCACCCGCCGCTGCATCACCCTCACCACCCGCCGCTGCATCACCCTCACCACCCGCCGCTGCATCACCCTCACCACCCGCCGCTGCATCACCCTCACCACCCGCCGCTGCATCATCCTCACCACCCGCCGCTGCATCACTCTCACCACCCGCCGCTGCATCACTCTCACCACCCGCCGCTGCATCACCCTCACCACCCGCCGCTGCATCACCCTCACCACCCGCCGCTGCATCACCCTCACCACCCGCCGCTGCATCACCCTCACCACCCGCCGCTGCATCACTCTCACCACCTGCCGCTGCATCACCCTCACCACCCGCCGCTGCATCACCCTCACCACCCGCCGCTGCATCACCCTCACCACCCGCCGCTGCATCACCCTCACCACCCGCCGCTGCATCACCCTCACCACCCGCCGCTGCATCACCCTCACCACCCGCCGCTGCATCACTCTCACCACCCGCCGCTGCATCACCCTCACCACCCGCCGCTGCATCACCCTCACCACCCGCCGCTGCATCACCCTCACCACCCGCCGCTGCATCACCCTCACCACCCGCCGCTGCATCACTCTCACCACCCGCCGCTGCATCACCCTCACCACCCGCCGCTGCATCACCCTCACCAACCGCCGCTGCATCACCCTCACCAACCGCCACTGCATCACCCTCACCACCCGCCGCTGCATCACCCTCACCAAACGCCGCTGCATCACCCTCACCACCCGCCGCAACATCACCCTCACCACCCGCCGCTGCATCACTCTCACCACCCAACGCTGCATCACCCTCACCACCCGCCGCAGCATCACCCTCACCACCCGCCGCTGCATCACCCTCACCACCCGCCGCAGCATCACCCTCACCACCCGCCGCAGCATCACCCTCACGACCCGCCGAAGCATCACCCTCACCACCCACCGCTGCATCACCCTCACCACCCGCCGCAGCATCACCCTCACCAACCTAAAGGAGAACAACCACGAAGCGACAGCTGGCTCAGCTGCACTTGATGCTGTGATTCAGCGCTCTTTTGTACTCACATGGCAGCGAGCTCTTGAGTGCCCATTTGTCGTGGTGACGTCATGGTGATCAGGTGGTGACAGAGCCTGGCAGCTCCGTCATTAGTTACGTCGTCACTCATTACACTCAGATGGCTGTCACTCAATGAGCTGAAGAGTTATGGCAGAATTGAACCACCTGTCGCTCATACTGCGTTTGTTCCCATTTTAGTCAGCGTTTGTTCCCCTTTCAGCCTGTGTTTATTCCCCTTTTAGTCAGCGTTTTTTCCTCTTTCAGCAAGTGTTTGTTCCCCTTTTAGTCAGCGTTTGTTCCCCTTCCAGCCAGTGTTTGTTCCGATTTTAGTCAGCGTTTTTTCCCGTTCCAGCCAGTGTTTGTTCCCCTTTTAGTCAGCGTTTGTTCCCCTTTCACCCAGTGTTTATTCCTTTTTCAGCCAGTGTTTGTTCCTCTTTCAGCCAGTGTTTGTTCCCGTTTTAGTCAGCGTTTGTTCCCCTTTCACCCAGTGTTTATTCCTTTTTCAGCCGGTGTTTGTTCCTCTTTCAGCCAGTGTTTGTTCCCGTTTTAGTCAGCGTTTGTTCCCCTTTCAGCCAGTGTTTGTTCCTCTTTCAGCCAGTGTTTGTTCCCGTTTTAGTCAGCGTTTGTTCCCTTTCATCTCGCACAAATATTTTGAAAGTTTGTGCTAACTTGATGCGTTGTAGAATGGGAACAATCCAGAGAAGAAAAAACCCGGTTTGTTTTAAAAAAACAGTCCACATGTTTTTTTAGTTTCATTGCCTATTATAAGGTTTTATTGAGTTTCATTAAGTTGCATTGTTTTTTGTTCTTTTTATTGGATTACGGTATCCTTAATTCTACTCATAATTGATTTTATAATATATGCATTAATGATTTGTGAGTACAGTGTGAACACAGCTTAGGCTACTCCAGTCAAAAGCTGTAGCTACCATCCTATCTGGGGTTTGATTTGGTAACTTATAAATTTGGAATTTTTAGGCTCTCTCAGTCTTGCTGTCAGCGTCGTCAAGTTAAACATGATACTGCTGACTCGGTATCTGCATTGTAGCTATTTAGGTTCACTAGTTTCCAGTCTACACTATCCATTTCTTGTGCATTAGCACCAACTACAGTGAAGTCAACTGCACCACCACAAGTAAAACGGAATAGGACTTTTGAGTTCCTTTACACTTCTCAAGCAGGCAAAGAAAAAATAGATGTTCAACTGCGAAAATGATTTCTTTAGTTCAAATATTATTTGTAATGTGACAGAAAATAAAGAGTTCCAGAAGTTCTGCTCTGTGGTACGACCTGGATACTTACTGCCAGACCACACCGCCAGTCGGCATTGTCTGTGGCAATGTTTGGTGTAGGTTGGGGGCAGGAAAAGCTCAGATGCTCCATAAAATATTAAAACATTTGAGGCCAAATGCTGGTCTCTTAGATAATGCAATTAAGATCTATCCTGCATTAATTGTTTGTTAACCACGGTTAGCTCCACTGAAATTTGTGAATAGTAAATTTACAAATACACATGAAGAAAGGAAGACAACTGACATGGAGAAAGTGAGCTAATTAATTAATAAACTGTATAGATTTATGTACCAATATATCTTTTGGCTTTGTTTGCCGCTCATGTTCGCTTATTCGCTTTTGATGTGCGGGGGCTAGATCCTATCGTAATATGGTCTAATTTTTATAATCACATCGTAATTTGGCCAATCTACGGGGTAATTTCATTTCATCAACAATTTCATTTAAAAAGTAAGCCTGGGATACACATTCTGCTACAGCAAAACTACTTTTTATTGGCTTTGAAGTTATATGTAGCGCTAAGTTACTCTGGAAACACAGTTGTGAAGCATCATCTCACTTGCATGAATTTTTACGAAGATCGGAATAGCATCACTTGACTGAGATAAAGCAACAAACTGTGTCGGCAGAAACGTGTGTGTGGCAAGTGCCGGGGAAATATAAGGCGTACCTGCAAAAATATGCCCTGCTCCACACCGAAGTTTTGTGATCCGCATTCCTGCAGTCAGGAAGCTTCCGTCGCTCCGAGCAAAGCGGAAATTGCGTTCTGGAACCGCGTTCTCTGAGCTCGATCCGAGCCTCCAATTTGTCATCCGAAGACAGAGAACTGCTCTGGAGGCGATGGAATTTATCTTCATTTAAGAAGAAAGTTTGATATGTGTTCTGGTCGGTAATTGAGTTAGCAAAGGCCAGTGAAGAATTATCGGCCAACTAAGAAGCTGAAAATGTTAATATAGATTGATTGGCCTCAACGTCTTACACTTGCAACGCGCATGTGTTGGCTGGTATGTCGTAGCAAACTTTACTTAGCTTCAATATTTGGCAAATTTTCGTGTTGGCTTGCGATTCAGTGCTCTTGCAATACCGTTACCAACCAAACTGATGTTTTTCATAGCTTCTGAACTTAACTGCATGAATTATTTAGTTATTTGTCCCATAAAAGATGCTTCTTGAGCGGTATCTGTAATTTTGTGCTTCAAAGAAGAAATTATCAGCAAAATAAATTTGTTGATCAAAATAGATGACTGTTGGTTTAGAAATAAAATGCAAAAATCTAAAGCTGCTTTGTTTCACACAAAAAAAAATAAGATAAAACTAGTTAAACATCAGGCCTTTGCATGGACTGCGTGGATGGTTACGTCTCGAATATCATCAATTCGAGTTCAATTATCGAGTAGATTTGCCCGAGACGGAAGCTGGTTGGGCAATGTGGCCCTGAGTCTTTCGAAGAGAGGGAACTGAAAAGTATTTTATTTCATACATCTTTAGATATCTGTATTCAAGATCTTAGTGGAAAATTTCAAACCGCAATTTAACTGGCTTTTGATAACCAGAAAATATTATTTTCTAACTCTGTAGTAAATTTTAACTCATGGGATATACTGGCGGAGCTTCCAAACATTCCTGGGGCAGCGCGTGTAATTATTGAAGTTTTCATGCAGGCCTTCGTCTGGTTTCTTCATCTCAATCAAGTTCCTCACAGAGATACTTAAACTCGCTTTCCTATTGAGAAATATTAGGACCATCGCCAGGGCTTCATGAATGTGGATATCTTAGGTGCGTCGAACTTTAAAAAAATAAGCAACGCCCAGTCCGCTTCTTCAGTTAAACTAGTTTGTATAACTTGCAGCAGCTAATTTGTTTTCATTATTGATTTAACAAGCTATCTAGCAGCCGATTCCAATTTTTTACGATTCAAATGTTCTCACTTACAAGCCGTGTGTTAATTTGTACACACATAGTTGATAAATTCTAAACTAACACTTTGATTGCGACGTGCGCCACCGGTGGTACACGGAGGTAATTTTTATAATTCTGCTGACCGACCAGTAGTCGCAAACTATATTTTCATAAATACTTAATCAAAGCTAAATGAAAGCACGATTCAGTTCATGTTTGGTATTTTCAAAATAGTTTACTACAATGGACATTATATTTAAGTTTGGTGTAGAAATTAATATTTAGTTGTCGCAGTCAATGTGTTAAAAATAGCCTTTGTTGCTCTTTTGAAACTAGCAAAGATCTGATGACTCCATAGTAGGAGCTATTTCAGATCAGACAATGAGCTTCAAAGGCAACAGGGGATGGAAAAGGTATTGTCCCAGAACAATGAGAACACACATCGTTAGAGATCAGATTATCTTTACAGAGTTTCTTTTGTGATACCACTAGAGGTCGCTTTTTCAGAATTTTCATCTCAAAATTCTTTACGTCCTCTTGGAGTACCTGCTTTATACGTGCACTGCGACGAGTGTCATCAGTTTTAAAAGAACGGTCCAAGCGAAATCTCTAGTCCACGCCAACATCAAATGGCGGAAAAATTTAAATGCAAATGCTGGTCGTGAAAAATGCTTTCCAATCCTAACATTCTGCACAAATTTTCAAGTGCTTCCTTTGAACATGAAGGCCCTATGTAAATGGATGTCCAGCGATCAGCTTTCAGCAGTTCCGTGTGAAGTCTCATGCATGATTTCATTACGGAGCCCCGGCACGAAATTCAGTCATCAAAGTTCGCCGTAAATGTTCGATGGCTTGTGAAATGCTTCAAATTTTGCGTTTGTTTAGCTGCTCGTCACACTAATTCGTCAGCAATTTTTTAGACCCTTGAATTGTGATTTTTTTGTTCGATCTCTCGTAAATAAATCACTCTGGGAGGCAATCTATTTGCATTTTTTTATTCTGGTATGCGCCTATCATTTGATAAATGAAATTGGAATTGATTGGAAAGCTGTCGCTTTCAAAACGCATTGAAGCGCAGACGAAGGAGCAAAGGTTTTGACAGTTTATCAATTTCCTTAAAGCCGTTCTTCACACTGGAAATTTTTCTTGAAAGAAATATATTCCGTCGAAATAAATTATTTAATTTTCAAGACGCGTTTGTTTCCGCTTTCCACACGATCTACTGTATGCTATCTTGAGTAGCGATTCCAAGCAGCGTCTAAAAACTCAGGCCTACCTTCTCCACAATTTTATTAGTCACTCCCTAAAGCTAGCAAAAATAACCTCTTCATTTAACTGGTGAAGGCAAATTGAATGGCTGAGCTCATCACATTTTTGAAGACGAGTCTCGCAAGTTTTAATTGAGTCTCAGCATGAAGCGGCACTGATGCCTACTGCCGCCCTCTCCTGCATCACCTCGCGACCTGAACATGACGGTGTCTCCCCACGTCCTCTCGTTTTGGTTGTCATGTTCTCGTACGCCTTCTCGTACCGGTTGTCTTGGCTGCCATGTTCTCGTACGCTCTCTCGTACTGGTTGTCTTGGCTGCCATGTTCTCGTACAATAATTAGACCCACATACTTAGGCACACATATCTAAGCTGCGAGTTGAAACTCGTGTCTAAGTTCGCACAATTAAACAGCCAACTTCCAGGAAACCAGCACCAGTTATGACTTAGTTGCCTCAGTATTTCCCTGTATTTTTTGACTGGTTTTGATCATTTTTATTCATTTTGCAGTCTTTTTCAATTATTCATTATTCTACAGGCTGGAGGCATTAGTTTCAATTCACGAACTCAAATTTGCGCACACATAGTCAAAAAAGCCAAAAATATTACGAATATCGTTTGACTCGTAATACAAATATATACTGTAACGCTAACATGTATTAAAAATAATTTTAGGTATTTAAAAAATACTAGAAAAGATCTGCAAATAAAACAAAATATTTATATTAAAATTTAAAAAAATTAACCCGCTGATGGTTTTCGGGGCAGAAAAATGCTCAAAATGAGCGGGATGTGGATCAAAAGGGCAATTGACCAGCATCAGGAGACCAATTCCATCGGACATCGACCTGGACACGGACGTCTACAAACTTGCGGGACTCCTGAAGTGGTCAAAAGTTTAAGGGCAAGATAAGACGCTCGCCAGGAAGATCGATGATGAAAATGTGTTCAGATTCCCAAGTTTCTTCAAGGACTGCGAGTAGATAAAGTTATCATGATATAGGAATGTCTCGATACAAGATGCAGAAGCAATTTTCCATCATTCATCTAATTTCCCTTTATCAAACCGAATGTAGTCATAAAACTCAAGTACATCTCTCCAAAGATAAAATATCGAAAAACACAAAGGTCAGGCTTCTAATATCGTATATTGGGCTGGAGTCTTTGAAAAAGAAAAGTCTTATCATATTTTCATACAAGGTTTGATGATCATCAGGAAATTAGATTGAGGGTATTTTGAAAACTGCATTAATAATCCTCCGCCTCCCATCTTATCGCATATTTTGAAAACTACATTAATCATCCTCCGCCTCACTTCTTATCGGGGTGATTGAATGTTCCAAAAAAGTTGAGCGGCCAATTGCACTGCTGATGCGACACGGCGGTGGTGAAGAGACCGATGTCAAGCCTTCATAAGCGATAAGTATGACTTCCATCATCACGGGATAACAACCTCAAGGACTTTTAATTATGTTCAGTTTTTGAGCTTGATGCTAGTCAAACATCAGCAACACTGTAATGTCGAAACGTTAAAACGAAATGTAATCTAAGCCTGGGACAAAATATCACTACCACCTCACGCTTGTACCCCCATCGACACGTTTTTAAGACTTCAATAGATTGTGCTGAGCCGAGGCAATCATGTAAAACCAAGTCCTTTGCTTATTCATTATCCGTAAAGTTTTTTCTCAAAATTTTCAACTCTCCAAAATTATTGGTGTTCAAAGCATTATAAAATTTATACACAATCGTTAATCATTTTTACTACAAGAAATTCAAACTAACATATCACAACGTTTCGATGCACGTACATCATCTTCAGGTTGAGCATTTAAGAAATATTTGTACGTCGCTTTTTGAAGCGAGAATACCTAGTTCATAATTAAGTTAGAAATTTTAGGATTCACTCTTAAAGTAGTCAGGATGGTAAAAACATGCATGTTCAAGATATCAATTGATATAAAATAAGAAATACATATTGTGTTTTAATAGTTCTGAAATATTCCTGTTGAATATATTTAGAGAAAACGTCAGTTTATTTTTAATTTAAAGTAGGTTTGAATTTATGAATGTTGAATGCTTTTTTACCTAAATATGTTTTTTTGATAACTTTGCACAAAATTCAGGTTTTAAAAAGCTTCGTCATCAAAAGGTTTTGAATCATGGTTCAAACGGAAATGATTGAAATTGCCCTTTGTCATTTATGAGCACTTAATCGATGAACCATTCTAGTTATGCCAATAAAACTTTTATCACGAGGCAGGCATTCTCCTTTCGTACAACTTTAAATTAAATTGAAAAAAACTTTGGCTCTGTCTGGAACACTCACTGCACCTCGAGGCCGATTATTTTTAGCAAGGAAGTTACTAATTATAAAATTATTGCAGAAAACTAATTTTGAGTCTAGAACTTTCATCCGTTGATGGAACAGAAATTATTATCTTTTCAAAAATTCTTTCCTCTACTTTGCAATTTGAATCCACTTGATTTTGATATAACGGTTATTTAAACCATTAGAGTTATGGTTATTTGTGATTAGATTCGAACACTTCTCAATTTTTATGTACTTACTACGATGGGAAATAATTGTTGGCCAGTGATTATCTGGCGCCAATAATTTGTGAGTGAAAGGAAGCATCATTTTTGTACACTTAATACGCCCCTCTCAACAACGTACTAATGACACAGCTTTGTAAACCTGGAGCTAAATTGACCCTTGAACGGCGTTTGGAAATTCTACGGAATAATGCAGAGCAACACCGAATAGCTAGAGAGAGCTTAACACATGAAAGAAGCGAGGAAATTCTTCGGCATAACGCTGGACAACATCGAGTGGCACGAGAGAATTTAACTCAAGAAAGAGGGGATGAAATTCTTCAGATTAATGCCGACCAGCACGTGTGCACTATGCACTAGTATCGATATAATAAGCGAACATGGGCACTCCATCCCCATGACGATACCATGTACCATCACATCGATGTGGCGAGCAGCAGCTTCAGTTGTGTAGATAGTCAAGAGAAAGGTAGGCGACAAAACGTATTCATTGCTGAAAATGCAGTTTAAAATTATTTGAATAGTATTGAAAGTATAAGAAAATCAGTGAACAAGGACTCAACATCTATTGAATATGTCAAACCACATATTTTTGACGCGTAAAAAATCAGCAAATTCATCAGAAGGCACAAACGTATTTTTTGCGGGAGAAAAGCAGCATTATCATTTCATTTGAAGTCTTTGTAACCAAGTATGTGACCCCAGGAACGAGTTATATTAATGGTCTTAACGGTGGATCGTTCTATTTCTTATGAATTTTAGCACTGCCGAGGACGTATCCTGGTACATAGAGACCTTCCAATTTCTTTAGTTTAAAATTATCATTTTCACACGAGCTATGATTCAAATCCTTCAAATGAAAATCTTTGTATGCTACGTGACTTCCAAATTTGATTTTAATTTATACTTTAAACATGTATTTGGCTCACCGTTCTGATAGTTTACTGGCGAATTCGAAAAATGTCTACCTTTATTTATGCCGTGTTTTTACGCTTTGAAATGTAAATTTTCGTTGAGAATTGTGAAATGTTTGTTCAATAATTGTTATAGAAACTCGAAAGAAAAATTGAAAAGGTTCAAAGAATTGCATCTGATTTGTTAGCAGTATTTTGACCCGACTAATAGGCTTTAGAAGCAAGAGCTTCAAAAAATATGTATTCCCGTCAAAAAAGAGAATTAACATATTCAAAGCATCCACTCAAATATAGATTTATACTTCCATTCAAGTTAGACGACATCAATGATTACTTTCGTTGACGCTAACGGAAAATTACGGCCTCGAGTTCAATTGCTTATGTTTCTGGAGATCGAAGACGACACGAGAAGACGACTCTCGAATACAGATTACTGTTTTGAAACC
Source organism: Morinoia aosen (assembly GCA_030386875.1). Classification (NCBI taxonomy): domain Eukaryota; kingdom Metazoa; phylum Arthropoda; class Malacostraca; order Amphipoda; family Talitridae; genus Morinoia; species Morinoia aosen. The sequence goes on along the minus strand of CM059561.1, from coordinate 90,450,764 downwards.
GCGAATGGGATATTCTGACCGTTAAACCGTTTTTAGGCCCTCATACTATCACAGTCGCTGAAACCTACAGAATACCGACACAGGAGCAGAACCGAGACAAAAACTAGGTGGTCGGAGCCTTCGCCTAATCCCGCAAGGTAATTAGGTCTTAGGGCAACGCTCCAGTATTCAAAGAAGAGCACCGGATCGTATTACAATCGATTAATTTGCACCGGAGAGCCAATTCAAGTTCTACTTGACTGACTTTTCCGAAAGTTGCCGAGTGTTTACTGAATTGTCTTCCTGGAGCGATTTCGGGTCTGTGGAGTAGGGAGAATCCTGGATACGGGCGTAGATTTAGTGTGACACAGATTTCAATTACCGTAATAATTTGCGTATGTGGGTGCAAATCCTTATTGAGAATTGAAATATTGTCTGCTGAACACTACTGTCCTGATAAACACTTTCATCGACTTTCATGAGAGATTTGACAGTTTTCCTCAGAGCTTCGTTTTGCTTACCTGAACGAAGCCTCCGTCATTAACATATAACTTATTTATGAAATCATGGTAAATAGACACGTGTTTCCAGTTTTTCTCTTAAATATATGAAACAATGGGACAAATTGAACTGATGGTGAACTGAGGTTTTTGCTGAATAATGAAACAACACGCGCAACGATCTCGGCTGCCCTTGTACTTGAACGAATGGGAATTAAATAGAAAGAATTGCCCCTGACTTCCGAGTACACTCAAAAGGTAGGCAGTGTCGTGAGAAAGATGCATGAAATCGATTGAGTTACGCATTAGCTAAACTTTCTTACATGCAGCCGATATGCAGCCAGATCACTCCAGAAATAAGATGCTGGCAATAAGTGAATCGTGTGAACAGGGAAATGTGAGCTACCTGTGGTACGCGGAGAGAATTTTCATAATGCTGCTGACTGACCACTAGTCGCAAACTTAATCTTCATAAATACTTAATCAAAACTAAATGAAGGCACGATCCATTTGTTTGCTTCTATCAAAATTGCTAACAAATTTGCGTTGAATATTGAACTTTAGTTTAATCCATGGGGTTAACGTGTTAAAGGTACACTATAATGACTCGGTCATCAATAAAAGTGCGTTCAGAATACGAATTAAATAACTTAGTGGTGTTTCTCCCTGTGGAACAAAGCCGGTCGAGCGCCGTCCATGTAGCGGATGGCGTGGGAGTGAGAGGTGCAGGTCCTTCAACTTGCATCCCTGCCACGCGACTGTCGGGGGCGTGCGGTACACCAACACGACGCTCTAAAACGAAGTTAGAATAAATATTATCGGCTCCGGTGCATTATAATCTACAGAAATCATACTTCCATTAATAGCATTCCGCATAAATACATTTCCCATAAAATAGCTCTTACTATTGTCAATTTCTAAAGATTAATTATTGTATCTATGCGAATTTAAATTATATTTTTTAACAATAGATGGGAAAAACATGAGCGTAGAGATGTCGGGTGTTAAAGGAGAGAGGGGGATGTAAGCAGCAGGTGCGTGTTAGAAAAAGGGGCCGAACGTTAACTTCACGCGTCCCTTACGCCGACGATCAAGCAATACTGTCCGTGCAAGTCTTTGCCACCACGTAAAAGTTCTACTGTATTAGATTCAGGGTTGCGGAGTCGGTGGAATAAATTTGCGACTCCGACTCCGACTCCGACTCCACCTTTCCAGAATTTGGCGACTCCGACTCCGACTCCACCTTTTCAGAATTTGGCGACTCCGACTCCGACTCCACCTTTTCAGAATTTGGCGACTCCGACTCCGACTCCGACTCCACCTTTTCAGAATTTGGCAACTCCGACTCCGACTCCGACTCCATTTCTCCAGAATTTGGCGACTCCAACTCGGTTAATAATAATAAGAAAACACAACTCCGCCTATTCACAATTTTGTGACTCCAACTTCACCTATTCATAATTTATAAGATGAATATTTTATTTCTTAACTAGTGTACACAGACCGTAAAAAATGACAAAATTCAATACCTTTCTTCAACAAATTTTCGTTTGAGTGGAGTTTCCATGCTTTCAGCTTATTCCAAAGGTAACTTAATTTTCTTATAAGAGTAATGAACACTCAGAACACAGCATTTTTGAGCCGCAAAAGAAGTAGTTATAGCCATTCGTGTCGTATCCAAGATACAGAAATTCAGCATACTGAAAGCAACTGCGAACTTGTGTATGTATATTGTAATATGCAATACAGTACATTGCAATACAGTATATTGTAATATACAATACAGCATATTTTAATATGCAATACCCCGCCGAACTCGGTATTCACGATACAGACTTGAGTATATAAGGCTCTGGATCGCTCTAATTGTGATGAAAGTGACTTATTACAGAGCTATTGCACAACGAAAATGAGTGTATTAATTGACCGTGAACTGGAACCAAGACCGCCAGTGCTATTTTTTTCCTATCAATTATTCTTAACAGCGTGACACAAAACGTATAAACACACGACACTCATTCTTAGTAGTAAACGGTTGCAGGTGTTGAAACCTGTGCATATGTTCATTATATTCTTTATTAGCGAACGACTTTTAAATTGACTACAGATTGTTAATAATCAAGATACTAGTGTACATGATTGGTCAAAAATGACGGGATCCAATGGTATCGTTTTAAAAAATCTCAAGATAAAATGGCAAACAAATATATCCATTGTAATAGTACCTGCGATTAAAATACAGTATTCTCGTACTTGTGCACTGGTAAAACTCGTATCACAGATACGGTCATTAAGCATCTTTAAAAACGTCACAAACGCACACAACAACCAAGCAAATTGTATAACATAATACCTACCTGAATTGTAATTTAAATTATTGTTCGCAAGAGGTTTTTAAAAAATTTGCCATACCTTTTAAGCATTTAAATGCCTTTGAAATATAAATGCAATGAGTCGCATTTTCTTGACAGTTGATTCGATTTTCACGCAATGTTTTTTACTTATAAACATAAGTGAGCAGATGCCAGGTTTTTCATATTTCGATGGTATTTATGATACTGCCCAAGCAAGCAGATTCCCATTGTAATGAGATAGGGGAAATTACACACGAGAACATATACTTATCATTGACGGACACCTGGCTTTTTATTATACCGGGTGTCCTATAAAAATGTCCCCGATTTTTGATTAATTATATCTCAGCTTTAAATTAACATATTTTAATTGCCTTTTTTCACAATGTAGTAAATTTTGTTTCCTTTTCGAATAATTTAAATTTTTGAAAATCGGTTGAATAACCACTGTACAATGTTCAATTTACTGAAACGAGCAGAAAAATTAATTGTTCAGAGGAAAAGATATTAAAACAATATTGATATTCTTCCTTATTTTGTAGTTTCCATAAAACTGAACCCACAAAAATTTTAAGGAGTAACAAATCATTACCTTATATAACGTTTAAATTAATGAGGTAATTTTAGTATCCAACGACATACCCTCCATTTCTCTCAAGGCAAGTATTACTTCTAGCCACCATTGAACGAAGAGTTTTACCCATTATTCCACCGTTTTTTATCAGTCCTTGAAACACTATTATTGAGAACACTTGAAACTTGAAACCTCTCAGAGGGTTTAAATACTTAGTTGTATGTACGATACATCGTTATGAAATTATTCTTAACAGTAGGTATTGAGGAATGAAGAAGAACACCAGTGTTGTTTTTAAAACTTTCCTTTTGACAATTTTTCTACCCCTTTCAGTAAATCGATCGTCTTAAAGTTTATTCAACTGATTTTCAAAAACTTAAATTATTTCAAAAGGAAACAAAATTGACTAAATTGTAAATAAAAGACAATTAAAATATGTTAATTTAAAGCGGAGATATTATCAATTAAAAAGTCCGGGACATTTTTGTGGGACACCCGGTTTAGTGTTGATTGTTCTTATACAATAAATGGTCAAGTGTCTCCTTTGAACAAATTAATAAATAGGTTTAGCTATTTCGTGAGCGTAATCTCTCCTATGTTAATACAATGGAGTTTTAGGATTTAAAACTTAAGGGCAACTGCTCGAACATTTATTTCAAATACAGAAGAACTTCAAGGGAACAACAGCAAGTCGTTTCCCTTTTCTCCTGCGCAAAAAGAGAAACCGTACCCAAGTTAGGCAGATCTTGAGGATTCCAACAGTACGCTCAGCAGCGTCCTCTGTAATATTTTTATTATTAAATTCCTTTAAAATAGAGACCGAAGATCTTCTTTAACGTAAGGTTAGTTTTTAAAACGATAATCGCTAAAAATAGAAGACACCCAATGGACGCGGCCGGTCATCAGTACAGTACTCCGGTAGGGAATTTTAGAGGCGTTCTGAGTAGAGAGATACAGAGTTTTAAGATGTCTGGTCGCCGACTAGGAGAATATCGTATCTTATTGCAAGATTGCATATAGCACTAAGATTTTAACAATTATTTGACAATTAATTACCTTCAATAATAAGTGCCTATTCAAGAGGCTGCAAAAGCCGGGTCGAGGAGTTCAAGTCGCAGAAAGAGACTACTTTTTACGTAAGAGAAATAAATTAGAGGTACCAGACCGACTTTTATTAAAAGGACGCCGTGCTGCCCAAGCAGAGCAAGCTCAAAGATAATTTAATGAGTGAACGCCAAAGCGTAACAAGTAATTTTAATTAAAGCTATTTAAGGTTAATGCAGGTCTGCTAGAAGCGCAAACGTGCTTAATTATGGAAAGTTAAATTTAAACACAAAAATCGAAAAGAAAAGATGCAGCTGCAAAACAAAAAACAACGAACAAAAAGATCTCATTTCATCTGTTTCAAATTTTTGTCTGTGAACTAAGAGAGGCCAACTGAAGAAAACTTTTTCTTTCTTCCACAAAGCCGTCATCAGAAATACGGAAAATATTCAACAGGAAATTTCATTGAACAAACAAAATTGGCTGTTCGTCTTTGTTGGTTGATCTGTCTCACTTTCACGCTCTTAAAGATGCTTAACTACTGTATCTGTGATGCGAGTTTCACAAGTGCACAAGTATTAGAATATTTTAATCGCGGGTGCTATTAGGATGGAAATATTTCTTTTTGGTCCACGTCTGAAAGATTCCTATACAGACAATATCGAATCCCGTCATTTATGACGAGTCGTGTACACAATTATGTATACTGAGTGTTTCAGAACACGAGGTACAAAATGGCACATCAAGTAGAAAATGGCCAAATAAACACTTTTTGTCCTATGAAATTTTCCCCCAAAAAATCGGGGTTGGGAGGTATTAGGTGTTAATTGTTTTTAAGGTTGAAATTTAATGGCACAATTACTCGCGATATTGATTCTGAATTTACTTTACAAAAATTGTTCAAAATGTGTTCCACCTACATCTATGCACTTTTCGAATGTTAGCCTTAACGGCTGCCGAATATTAGGAAACACGTCTGGCATTAAGGTATCTCACCTGCAGCCACTGCAATTCTGGCCACAAGATCTTCCTCAGACTCAATGGGTGTAGCATAGACAAGGCTCTTCACGTGTCCCAAAAATTGAAATCGAGTGGAGTCATGTCAGGAGATCTAGGAGGTCATGCAACTAGCACATTTCGCCGGATCAACGTAAATTCAAAATCAATATTGCAAGTAGTTTATTCATTAAATTTCACCCTTAAAAACAATAAACTGCTAATATCTCAATGTCTCTTTCTTCGGAAAATTTTATAGTAGAAAAAGTTTTTATTTGGATATCTTCTAGTTGGTGTGCAATTTTTTGCCTCTTATTCTGAATCTGAAACACCCTGTATATTACTGACAAGTGTTTTCTGAGTAGGTAATGTAGGCATTGTCTACACTGAGAAGCATAGATATGTATCAACAGTTTTTTTTTACTAAGTATGCACTAATTCATTGAAATTATAATAGTTAATTCAATGACTATGCTTCAAATCCCCAAAATTATGTATACGTGTAAATAAGGTAGGCCAGATTTGCACACTGCCTTTTCTTCTCTGTACCTACACTATGCAGGGTAACAATGCAGAAAAGGTGTCATATTATTGCTCAACTCTATGTTACATTTCGGCTATATATAATAAGCAAAAGTTGTTCTGCTTTCATCGCAGGGTTCTGACGTTTTCGGAGCGTTTTTTTACGAATAAAAGTCACTTCTAGCTTCTTTGCGTGTAATATGATACTATCTCTTATTTTCGTCTAACTTTTTACTTTGTATTGGACACTTTGTTATTTTAATAAACGCCCAGGTTCTTCTCATTTCGTGTTTTTTGGAGCAATTTGAAACGTTTCCAGCAAGAGAATTTGTACTATCGCATAAATGCAAAAACCATTGCAGCTGAGATAGTGCATTGTTTTCAGTTACAATGTGTGTGACTGTAAGTGAAGTTTTTGCTGGTGTGTGTAATTATTTTCATTGCAGCTCGTTTACATCGTATTTTAATTTTTTTCAAGTGTCTTAGTGCCGATATAGATAACCTTACAACATTTCCAAATCTTCCTTAACAAGAAGTAATTAATTATATAATGCTACAAAACAAATACTATTTCAGTTTTTAAAAATGTATCAATATAATTATAAAATTCTCCATTTCAGCGTATACTTGCTTAGAAACTGGGGAGTGATACGAAGATAAAAATTAAACATGATGATGATATAGTGAAATACAATATAACTCTGAAAGAACCAAATTACATTCAAGGAATAACTTGAGAAATGAGCAGAAATTTTTATTATTAATACATGTTAACTTGACTTAAAAACACGGAATCCATATCAATTTTGATAACATGACTTGAAAACTAGAAGTCTTTGTGCACTAGACCATAGCTTCAGGTTTCGGCAAAGACTACTCATTGGCAATGAATCATAACCTAAAGACTAGAAATGTTAATGATCATTATCAATCAATGCATCATTTTGAGCATACAGAGTTACCACTCTTTATGTGAGTACAATGTATTGCATCAGCTGAAATGTTCTACAAGTAACTTGCAACACATTTAATACTATTTTCCAGTTCCTATGTATTAATTGAAGGAAAAATGAACAAAACAGAAATATACAGAATGAATTTGCGATGCTTTCAATTACTAATTCCTGCTTTTAACTACAAAATATACATCAATGCTGGGTACAAAAATTATATTTCGCACTCGTAGGTTTCTCATATATATCTGTACAAACCCTCAATGACTATATAACTTGACGGTATTAGGTGATAGGAATAAATACGCTGTTTCATACTTAGAACAAAACAATCAACAAAAACATTGCGTATTTTTTAGATTTTTCAGCAAAGCATTCTAACTCTGTTTTGGTTTACTTTTAGTTTTAAAGAATTATAAATAATTTTTAGCAAAAATTAGAATCGAAGACACCAAAAAAGAGCGACTCCCACCACGACTCTACCACATCCGAATGAACGACTCCGACTCCGACTCCGACTCCACCACATTCGGAAAAGCGACTCCGATTCCGACTCCGACTCCATCACACTTCAGAGTAGCGACTCCGACTCCACCACACTTCAGAGAAGCGACTCCGACTCCGACTCCGACTCCACCCTAAAACATCCGACTCCGGCGACTCCGACTCCCGACTACGACTCCGACTCCGCAACCCTGATTAGATTAAATATCTTTTTTTTGCTGTGGTGTCTCAAAACACAACACATACTTGAAATTTCGTTTTGTTTATAAAATTCCTCATTTCACCGAGGGACGTAGATGACTGCATGCTCAACGCGTTCTGGAAGAATTTTCGCCATTACGATGTAGTAGGTGGTAAGAAAAAAGTAAAGGAACCCAAAATTTACGTCATTTTCTACTCGCTGACTTGATGAGTCAAAACAGTTGAATAAGTTTTCGATTTTGAAACGAGTTCGCATGATGTGATATTTTCACCCATTGTTTAAAGAATATTTCATAACGAAAATAAATTTTTGTTCAATTCGCAAAACAGTTTCAACGGTTGAAGAACAACGTACATCGATTTAGTGTTCTTTATAATACCGAACGTATCCTTAATTAATTAAGGGCGCTTGAGAGATGGGGAAGTTGACGGCGGAGGCGAGTAAAATTCAGGAATCAAATTCCGCCATCAGCAAACAATTTAGCTTCATACCATGTTGATCCTGTTGCAGGCGACAATTAGATCAGCTAAAGCATAAATTATGCATGCGCTTCCATGTACTCGATGAGCTACGCTGCTTTGTCTCTTGTGCTGTCAACTGAACAAGCGCGGAATTTCGTAACTTTTGCACTCTACCGTGCATAGCGCCCATAGGTCTTTGTACCATTAATAAGTTCAAACTTCCATTGCAAGATATATGCTTTTTGTAATTTATTTATAAAAACGATAATGTCATTATTGCTTTCATAGGAATTGGAAAATCTGACGACGAACTCCTTGAAAATCTCCGATGGTTACCTCTCGCGTTGCCATGACGATTTCAGAATGGCAAAAAAAATGTTCCGATAAATGCAAGAAGAGAGAAATGTTCCTTAGAACGAAAATATTGACAGATAAAGTCTGTAATATCATGACTCACACACCATGTCAAAAGTCTGCAGTATCATAAACCCTGAACGTCTGTAGTATCAAAACGTAAAAGTTCTGCACGTGGCAGCTTCTGAGGAGCTCGGAGAGACCAAGTCGTAGTTCTTCAGTGCTTTATTTCGCTCAGTGATAAGGCAAAAACAGCCTGAGAAATGACGAGCTTTCCGACAAAATAATCGATGAAATACATCCATTCTGGCTAGGAGTTTCTTTGGAAATAGGGGGAAACTTCCAGAAACGCATACAGCCTTTACATTTCTTTAACGAGAGAGAATCCGAAGGAAATCTTCGGAAGTCAGAAGCAAATCTAAGCAATACATTTGAGAGCCGTTGGCATTTGCAAGAACAATGGCGAGACTCTAAGGGAAAGAAAAAAATGTGAAACGTGATGAAAAGAATTTGTAAAAATGAACCAAACGCACGTTTTGCAACTTACTGAAATACGAGAAGAAAACGAACGCAAGAAAATTCTGACGTTCGATAAATTAAAATAAACATTTGAGACGCAGTTCAAAATTCACAGGTCGTAACGCGCTGTGCACTCGCATGTTCGCCGGGTGAGCGTCTTTAAACTAATAAGAATTGATGTATAAAACCTCTGACTTCTTCATTCCATGGAGGGTGGCTGCCTTAAATGAATGCAGAATCGGAAGCCTCATAAAAACATTTATCCGGATTGTGACTGACACATAAATAATTTAAAGTAATTAATTGAATTTTCAGGTATTTGAAACAAAAGCCCTCAGGAAAATAAAAATAAAATAAGCCCAAAGAATCCAATTTCCATATTTGAGGAGCACGCCCGCCTCATGAACACGTTGATGTGAGGTTACAACGCATGGGATTTATTTCCAATGGCTTCAGCAGCCTGTATTTGATCACAAAGCTTTTGTCTGATGCATTCTGTTTGTAAAGGAATTTCCTTCCGCCAGATGCGACATCCGTACCTGAAGGGTAAGTTTTTAAAACACAGCGTAACATACATAATTGTGGCATTGTACATTCCTGCGCTTCTAAAAAAATTGATAGTGAGGAAAATCTATTTTTTTTACCCAACTCACGGAAGCCACCACTCAGGGATTTGTTTGATGGGCCAGATGAAATTACGTGGCGGGCCGGATGTGGCACGCGGGCCATAGTTTGGAGACCCATGATCTAAGGAAATGAAATTCTACCCTTTCTAAATACTGCGTAAATGAAGTACATTGAACAACACTATTACATAGCTATGCTTCGAGCTACACTTTTCACGCGTGACAGTATTGTAAACAACAGATTTCCAGTATGTTTATAAACAAAAGAACACGGTATCTGCATTACCGTACCGAACATAAAATTCTCTTCAGGATCATACCGAGAACAGAACATTCTCTGCATGTCTTTAACGAAAACAGCATACTATTCATTGCTCTTCGTGCCTGCTGCTTCTTTTCCTCGACCTGAGTAAGGCGGTGAGCGCCTGGGATACTACGCGTGTCCCTCCGAGCGTTGAAGGCTTGAAACTATTGACTTTTTTTGCATTCCATCAGTCACCGAGCAGAAATTATACATTTATGATATTTGCTGTGTCTATAGTTCCCTGATTGTCAGAGTTTACTTCGTGTTTTGCTTATGTCGACATTTTATTCACATCCTGTGAGTGACATCGTGATGAGAGATCAGTGTTTTAAATCAACGCACGTACTGCGCACACTAGAAAATAATGGGTTTCACTTTCGAGTTGATGCTCGTGAAAAGTTCTAGTGTCCATTCTACTCGATTTAAAAGTTAACAGAGATATCCCTGTAAACTTAATTTTTACCCCAATTCTTCCAAGTTATTACGAGTATCACTTCAAGCACACTTCCAAACACTTCATAGTAGGCCGACCTGCGAAGCAAGCTTGTCGGATGAGCTATATTTGTTACAATGGCACTCCTTAAGCTTCCATCGACATCCAGCCACGTAATGCATCGGTTGGCAGGCTCATAATTCAGTTATTTAAAAGCAATATTGATTTCCTATGACTCTTATTCGTCTTTTCCTCTTTATACGCCGGAAACAAGATCAGTCCGGGCGAACGGGTTAGTTCCCTAATGGCTGCGTCGGAATGCTGAACGTACCATCTGTGACGCTGTGACGCTCGTTTATGCGAGAGAAACATGTGACGATTTTGCTTCTAAACCGATATAAAACTGGGCCGTAAATTTTGATATTACGAAAAATGCATAATTGTAATCATTCAGCTTTAAAGTATCTTGCACAATACTGTTTATTGAAGAAAAAATGATGATTACGAAACTTCCCAATAAATTTCCTGGGTAAGGATAAATAGCAAGTAACAAAAAAAATGAGCGTTATTTTTCCGTAAAGATTTTTCACAGCAGTTATGAGTGAAGGAGACACGAGTAACTGAGGGCTGTTAAGCAGCCTGTCCATCAGCTCTGCTCACAGGGAGGTACGGATGTTCTGAAACCGAGTTTGTCTGAATAAGTAATGATAGCGTGTACGATATTTACTCACAGGAACTTTAATGATTCACAATCTTTACAAGTTGTCGTGTAATGAATGTTTTCCGTCTGCAGCATTCCTTCTGGAGTACTTTTTAGAGTTTATGCTTCGACAACTGGAATCAGCCACTCGAAAATCTTGTTTCAAATTTTCCTCCGTTGTAAATAGTTCGCTGCAGTAAGTAATACTTGCTCGAGCGAAATCTCGTACATTTTGCATGAGTTGTTATAAATAACATTCCAGCATGTGGTGGAATATGGATAGACAAATTTTTTTTAACTATCCTACAATCATTCTCTTACGAGCACTTTTGAGTAAGAAATCCACGTTAACATTAAAGGACTTTGCGAGCTCCTAACATTTGACGACCGTAACCTGCTCTGGACGGCCGTTAGAGCTGCAGAGCCGTAGCTGTGATCACATCGTCTGCAGCGGCGGCGACGGCCCGAGCCTGGCAATAACATTAAGCAAAGATGCATTTGTGCGTCAATAATCATAACGCGAAGTGTCGACGGGCGTCATGACTAACGGGCGAGGTTCCACAACACGTCTGTTGCTTCCGACAGCCCAGGCTACGCAGCGGCATTTCCGTCTCTATAATGGTGATGCACGTCTGTAGTTCTGTCAGTGATGGCAATGCGCATCAGTAGCTCTGTCAATGATGGTAATGCACATCAACAGTTCTTTCAATGCCGCTTAACATCTACCAGTGATGTTGCATTACGTTTCCGTTGATTTTATCGTCAGCAGTGGTGCTTCTCGTTTAAAGTAACATGATCAGACAGTTCAAGTACTATAATCCTAGTACCAGCTATTTTATAAAACACTAGGTTTTAGAGAGAGAACTCATAAGAACACTAGCAGCTATTCAGTATAATATATCACAGCAGTGACAACACCAGCGGCAACTGAGTGAATTTTATCACACCTTAAAATACCAGCATGTACAATAATTGTACATGTGGCAACAGATCACATTGTGAACGATTCTGAAAGAGCTCACTGTTAGAGATGCTTCACTCGATTTCTTCGAAGTAATTTCTTAACGAAAAGATCGTGATTTGAATGAAATTCTCTTTAAATCATTGGCTCACGTATTGCTAATTTACAGACTAACGTTAGGCTTAATAGAGAATTAAAAATCTGACTAGTCGCCTGTCCAAAATATTTGGCTGCATAGATGCCCTGAGGTCATAAACGAACGAATTTACTCTAATTCTCACGTGAATTAGCAGCTCTAGTAATTTAATATTGTTTCACGTACCGTGCTTGATCATCCATTAGAAGGGACTCGAGGTAAAATTTCGTTCCATCATTACTCCAATTTCTTGATTTAATGTAAAGCTTTGCCGTCAAAAGGAGATTCTACAAAGGTGTAAATAAAAAAAGCATTTCAGAGATGCTGGTACAACATAGACTCTATTCCCCCGTTGGCAGGTAGATCCACCTTTTCAGCGCATAAAGTTTATCAATTTATCAGTTGAGTCAAGCTTTTATAGCGAACGAAAGTCAGTCTGACGCGGTGAGCAAACGGGAGGAAGCCAGAAGCGTCGGAAGCCTCTTAAAGACGCTCAATGTCAGAATATTTCCAGCACGCTGGGCCTCTATCCTCAATATTTTGCGCTCCAGACCATTTCACACACACGTGGCTCTATTCCTCACCCCTCACTTCCTCTCCATAATTCCGCGCGCGTCAACCCACGCATTCGCTCTTTGGTCGACGTCACCCACTGGGATCCAGCGTGTCACATTAGTTTGGTGAAGGCCTGGTACACCTCAGCACCTGTGTGCTCTGTTCTGTCCCGCCATTCATTGACTTCGAGTGCCGCTGGCGAAATAATTTGTCTGCCTATGTGTAAAACCATTTGTATGCGGATCATGCGGTGAAGGTATGATTCGTAATGAACCTAGGCAAAGAAAAATATATTTAAGTCCCTAATTCTAAGAGCGAATTCTTGGTACTGTTTGCTGTTCGATCGAGGAGCTATTACATTCAATAGATTTAAGTCTATGGACTATAGCACCTTCTCGCGTGGCACAGGTAGCTCTGCGGAGTGAAATCGATTGATTATGAGAGCATTGGTAATTTTTGTTACAAAATATTTCCAGTTGGCCTGCAAGGGAAAACCTATCAACTAAGTACTACACATGGTACCACTACTTATAGTAAATAATAATGGGGTTGCTACGCATCATCATCGATGTTTATTCTGTGCGACACATACCATTAATTGGAAGTTGCTACCACAAAAAAAAACAATATACAATTACTTGGACAAGCAGAGAAAATGCTCAGTCAGTCTTAACCAAGCGTTTGCATTTGTCTTCTGTGCTTACAAAGCTCTACAAAGAGAAACCCGAGAGATGACCGCCTATTTATAGCGTCATTTTCGTTTGAATTACCTGACACTCCTCTGAGTGACGCACCGACTAATATGCCACTGTCAGCTCGTAAATCGATATGGAAGTTTTGGCGAGGGGAAGGAGGAGGGTGAGAGGGGATGTATTCTACTGCAAATCGATACTCCAGGTTTGAGGTTGCCGAGGCGAGAGGGTGCATCGTAGCTTAAGAAACGTTGGTGAAGGAATAAACTGGCTAAAGGAGCTTTTCGCGGATTTACGCGTGAGTCTTGTTTTATTTTTTAGTGTTGTTAATTTAAGTGTAGAAAATTTTTAACTCGGATGTTAACTTCATAGTTAAACTCAAGTTTTAGTAATTAATTGATCATGCTATCAAACTCGGCTGGCCGGTATGAGTGAGCACATATGAACATTGGAGTTCAATTTCGTTCAGTGACGTATAGTTCTAAGTTTAGGCATCTTATTCAGCTTCAAGGGGCCCGCACTGCAAAGCCTGGAACCAAACTTAGAACAAGTCATGAACCCCAGGGCTGAAGAAAGCATTAAAGAAACATGGAGCAAGTCACAAAACAAGGCATGTGACAAGGTATAGAACAAGGCATGAAACAAGGTATAAAACAAGGCAAGGAATACGGTATAGAACAAGACATGGAACAAGGTATAGAACAAGGTATGGAACAATGCATGAAATATGGTATAGAGCAAGCCATGAAACAAGGTATAGAACAAAGCATGAAACAAGGTATAAAACAAGACCTGGAACACGGTTTGAAACCAGGCATGGAACAAGGTATAAAACAAGGCATGACACAAGACACAAAAAATTCATGGATCTAATGTTGTATTCTCTTTTCTTTTGTAGAATCCGAGTTTATGATTTTTCAAATTTTCTTTCTTTCAAGTCTAAAAATCAAAGGAGTTTTTTTCCGAAAGAAAACACGATTCTTTCAACGTGGCCACGTCATTTTTACTTGTTATGATGAAAGGTGTACACAAAATATGACAATGGGGTAGATGAGACTAGCAAATATATAGGAACAATTGTTACTTAGGTCTCACGCAACTTGAGTATGCAGCGGTGACGAAGTTTTATAATAAGGTCTCGAATTGTACGTTAAATTATTAAGTGAAGTTAACACAGAGTCAGAGTCAAATACGGAGTGCCTCGCCGTATGCAAATTTAACACATCTAATGAAGTGGCACGATGAGACCTTCTAGTGTCGGAGTTTCGCTCTATAATGATGATGCCCTAACCCTCGTCGAACCCTTTAAGTAGCTGTCGTGCTGCAGGAGTCACCGCAGCTGATCATAGCCGTTGAAGTTGACGCCCGCAGTCTCGTCGCGGCTACTCATTGCCACTCGGCCACTCGCTCGCTGCCACTCGCCGATCGCCCTTGTTTGTTGTGGCTATGGCCCAGCCTCCAGCCTGCTGAGACCGGGCTGCTGTTGCCATCCACACGCTGCCATGCTGCCATACCGCTGCCACGCTGATGCCACCTCGCTGCCACGTTGCCACGCTGTAGTTGGGAGCGCAGGCGTCGCCTTCTCCTTTTTTTGTAACGGCCGAGCCCTCGCTGGGTACACATCGACATCTGGCGCGTTGTATACTGCTGAGCTTTGAGATTTCCTGATAGTAGAGTTCGGTGTAAGCTCTCACGTCCAACCGCCCTTTACTCTTTTTTGTGGCGAAAACTTAACGGTTCGTATTCGGGACACAACAGAATCCCCCCAACCTATATTAATCAACATCCTCCTGGATGTAAAATGGAAGTTTCCGTCTACTGAAGTCACGCATCTGAGATTCGTACTTCATTGCAGGGGCGAAATTAGACAAGCCTTGAGATTTGTGCTTCTGACGCACTTCTGAATCGAAGATCTTGAACAAGCGATAGCTTATTGTGGTCGTCGGGACGTCCTATTCCAATTCACTATCGAAGACCTTCTCTCTTGGCTAATGACGTTCTATCAGAGGCCTTCTGAAGACGTTCAAAGGGGTAAAAACCATCCTAATAAAAATATCGAATATGCAATCGATCAGTCTATACTCGACCTCCTGCGTGTAGTTACTACGGACATATTGCTGTCCAACGGTATCTTCTTTATTTTTCTTCGCCGTTGTTGAATCCGTGTCTGGCGAAAATATAGATGTTCAGGGGAAAGTCCAGTCCTTTGTACGAGTGGGTGTACTGTTGCTGCAGATGGGAAGCTGGGTCCGTCGATGATTGCGTCACGCGCAGCTGTGGTAGCGGCGGGCTCGGACAGCTGAGTGGCCCTTTACTCGCAAGGTCGTTTGTGGTCGGCGCGCAGCAGAAGCGTGTTGTGACGGCGGACAGACCACGGTACTGCAGCCCAGGCGTCGATGGCACACAGTGCTCTCACACTCTGCCTCTCGGCCGCTGCGCTGGTGCACTGGCGAGCGGTGTGTGAGTGCTGTTCAGGCCTCCGCCTGTCGCTCGCTTGCCCAGCGTGCCGTAGTCGGTCGTTCGTCTGCCTGCCTCAGTTGACACTGAGGTGCTGTAACAACCGTTCTACATTAATTTCAGCGCTTGGCAAGATTTTCTCTCGGATTTCTTTTGACTTATCGTAATCAATTGTGTCCATCTACTCATCACATCTCCCCCATGCCATTTACAGCCCGGTGTATCACCCTTCGATTGTGTTTTAACTAGATCAAGTAATCTAAAGCAATAAGCTCAAAGAAATCCTTTAGAGAACATTATAACTAATACAAATGAAATAAATGAAAGGTAAATTAAATTGATGAGAGATCAAAGTAATCTAACGCAATAAGCTCAAAGAAATCCGTTAGAGAACACAAAATGAAATAAATGCATGGTAAATGAAATTAATGAGAAACACATAATATGACATTCAATATCTCGAATAATTAGTGGGCTGTAGAGGAAAGTTCCTACGTATTAGCACGCATTCCTGGGGAAGCTATGAAAAGACATACGAACGGGTTACAAATTTGACATCGAGTAAAATTTCTAACTGGTTAATGAGCATCATCAAGGTAAATACAAAAATTGATTCATAAATTGACATTAATCATGTAATACATCACACCCGCATTTCGCTGGAGAAATCATTTAACTTTAAGTCGAAGCACTTATCCTAAAATTGAAACATGAAAGAAATGTTAAACACAAGGGAAATGGTTAGAAAACATTCTTAATATTAAACATAGTACATCTTTAGAATAAAATGGAGCAATCATCATCGAAGTTTTTGGGATGTCCTTGCGAGACACAAATAATCATACATAGTTTGGGCGTCTCGTCCGATTCCTCAGAGAATATCTGGGAATCATTCCTTCATTTCTCTGGCTTGTGCTCGGCACTGTAGGAATGTCGTTCGTCTCTGCCCCTTGCAATTCGTCCTTTTCTTCGTCGTTGTTGAAAGGGAAGGCCATGGCGTCGTCAAGATAAGCACGTTTCACACGGTTCAGGTGTACGGTCTGCTCCTTTCGGTCTGAATATAGACCTCTGATAGTGATGTTATTTCCACGTCTGGAGGTAATTCTGTACGGGCCTCGGAACCTCGATGGAAAGGCTCTGTCCTCGACACACCCTCCTTCATTCCTCAACATAATAAGGTCCCCAGCTTGGACATCACATTCTTTGGCCGTTCGATTGTAGATCTTCGCCGCAGCTTGCCTGGCCGCCTCAGAGTTTTTTCTAACAGCAGCAAATGCTTTGGACAGTCGGAGCGAGACTTCAGTTGAATACTCTTTGTCACATGCGTAGTTTATAGGCTGCTCCTTGAAGATGTCGTGGTAAGGAAGGTTAGCATCTCTACCGTAGAACAAGAAGAACGGCGTGTCTTTAATCGCAGTCTGATAGGAAGTATTTACCGCGAGAGTCGCAAAGGGAACGCTCTCGTCCCAAGTGAACTTATCTTCAGCCGCTAAGTGAGAGATTGCAGTCTTTAAGATACCGTTCATTCTCTCGCAGCAACCGTTCGCCATCGCGTGGTAAGCAGTCGTCGTTTGTGATCTCGCTTTGAGATTTTTGCAGACGTCCTGGAATAACCTATTGGTAAATTCGCTGCCTCTGTCACTGACGATCGTATTCGGGGCAGAGAATTTTCCGACGTATTGGACAAAAGCTCTGGTGACAGTATCCGCAGACTTATCTGTAAGGGGATAAGCATCAACATACCTAGTAAAATGATCAACTATCGTTAGAAGGTATTTGTTGCCTGCGTAACTAACAGGAAGCTCAACAAGGTCAACTGCAACTCTTTCAAGGGGATATGAAATTTCAGGGAATTTTCCCAAGGGAACTTTAAATTGACCCTGCCATTTTGTTCGTTGGCAAGCTAGACATTTCTTTACATAGTCTTTGACGTCACGAATCTGATTAATCCAGAAGAATTTATCTCTGGCACGTTCAAGAGTTCTCAGGAAACCCATATGAGCGGACAAATCGTTGTCATGGCTCAGCTTTAAAGCTACCTTAACTAAAGACTTAGGAATGACTATCTGTACATTACTTCTACCGTTTCTGCGTTTCTTTCTCGACAATCTACACAGGACATTGTTCTCATCAATAAAATATTCGTCAATGTTTGAAATCTTAGTATCACCCAAGTCATTGCCAGTTAACAAGTTTCTTACACCTGACCAAAGTGAGTCCTTTTCTTGCTCTGAAACAACATCATCCAGGCTCAATTGCTTTGCCTCGACGGCAACACTCTTATCACGTTCACTGTACACGGGTGGAGGGCACACGTCGTCGAAGGGAGCATCTGTCGCATTATTATTAGAACAAGGCTTAATTCTAGAAGGAACATCAGCATTAATTTTAGGATCATTCTTATTACTACAGTTGGATTCAGCAGTGTCAACGATAGCGTTGACGATTCTTTCGGATCTAGACAAATAGTCGGGCAAATGGTGTTGTGCTCCCGGCTTGTACCGAACAGAGAAATTATATTCCTGAAGAAGCAGAGCCCATCTTGAAATACGGTGATTACCTGTTTTATTAGCAAAAATGAACGTTAAGGGACGGTGATCTGTTACTACGACAAATTCATTTAAGTACAGGTACGCATCATAATGTTTGATTGAATCATGAATAGCAAGAGCTTCGAGTTCTGTTGCAGAGTACTTAAGTTCGTTTCCTTTTAATTTACGACTATAATATGCCACAGGCAACTCAATGCCGTCGTGCATCTGAAGTAATGCTCCACCAATTGCAATGCCCGAGGCATCAGTGTGCAACACAAACTCTCTCTGAAAGTCAGGAAATTTAAGTATAGGCGCAGACACAAGTTTATCTTTCAAGTCATCGAAAGCTCGCTGATGGACGTCAGTCCATTTAAATACATTCGCCTTTTTTGTAAGCTCGGTTAGAGGTGCCGCGATATGAGCATAATTTTTAATGAACTTTCTAAAGAATCCGGTAGAGCCTAAGAATCTCTTCACCTCTTTAACACTCCTAGGTCTCAAAGCATCCGCTAAAGCTCGCACTTTGTCAGGTCTGGGAGTTAGTCCCTCTGAACTGACTTTGATACCAAGGAAAGTCACGCTACTCGCAGCAAATTGGCATTTTTTGAGGCTTAGTTTGAAGCCTGAAGCAGCTGTTTGAAGCAACGCCTTATCCAAATGTTCGACATGAGTCTCGAAATTTTTTGAATAGATGATGATGTCGTCAACGTAACAGAACAGAAATTTTGAAATGAATGGGGAAAAAGCCATATTAACTGCTCTTTGAAGTGCAGCTGCGGATGTGATAAGACCCTGGGGTGACCGGCAGTACCTGTAACTACCTGTAGGCGTTCTGAAAGCGGTGATGTCCCTGCTCTCGGGAGACAGTTCAATCTGATGGTAGGAGCTTCGCATATCAAGGGTCGTGAATAAATTTGAGTCCTTTAGACTTTCGAGGGTGTCAGTCATATGCGGGATTGGAAAAGAATCCTTCCTACAAATCTTATTGATAAGTCGGAAGTCAACTACGATCCGATGTGAACCATCACTTTTACGCACGGCTAAGATTGGGGAAGACCAAGGCGAAAAACTTGGTTCAATAACCTTTTGCCTGAGCATCTCCTGGACATGCTCTTCAATCAATTGCTTCGTCGCGTGGGGGACTCGATACTGAGGGGTATTTATGGGGGAGTGTCCCTGAACGTCTAATCTATGCACAGCATTTCGCGCATGACCAATCTCGTCTCTCACCGCGAACGCATTCCTGTGTTCATTAATCAAATTTACCAGGGTCGTTCTCTGATCTAAGTTCAAGTGAGACAAATCAACCTCGTCTATCATTTCATTGAATTCAGGCTCCCGACGCCTCTCTGCGTCACGTATGAGCCTGCTATTCCTAGCCTTGGTCTGCCTATCCTGGTCAGTCTGGCACCGAGCTGACTCGCTCGCTTGCCCACCGTCCCTGTGCACTACTGCTGCCACCGCATCATAGGCCTTGCGCTGTGCCTGAGCTCGAGCATCACTTTCGCTTTCGTCTGAGCCAGACTCCGGCTCTTCAATAGCAACATCTAGGGTAGCACAAATTTTATTTCTAGGTACAAGAACATTCTTATCATTATAATTTACAAAAACTACAGGCACGGTACCATCACGGACAGTGGCTAACGTGCGAGGTACTGCTATTCCTTTGCACGTAACGCTCTGTTTTAGGACGACTGTTTTTCCATTCATGTGCTTGGGAACTCTCAAAAAGGAATGACATAACGTGCCTCCTTCAACAGTCAGATCATGTGACATTCTTGCGACACTGAATGATGCATCCTCAGATTGTTTCACAAAATTCACTGAATTAGAAGCAGCAACTGATTGAAATGGGTAAACTTTATTGTTAATTCTCACGTGACCTTTCTCATTCTGACTGTATTTTATTTCAACGCCGAACCTTTTAAGGAAATCTCGGCCTATCAAGACAGCTCCGGGGAAGTAAGAATCTTCCACAATTATAGCAGAATGGCAATACTCAACATCACCTAGTTTAAATTTCAGGTCAATCGTACCTCGAGTGTGGAGATTATCTCCATTTACAGAACAAAGAACCTTAGTGCATCGTTTAATTCGGGGAAGAGTTTTGAATAATTTGTTAATTACACAAGATTTCACAAGAGTCACGGAAGAGCCTGAATCAACGAAGGTAGAGCACTTTTTCTGTTCAACATTTAATAAAATTACGGGGGAAAAGCTTTTCGGTTGCTGTAGTAGTTTTTTGACTTTACTGCGGCGATGTCACCATTCTGACTCGGATGGCCGTTGAATTTGCGTTGATAATTATTAAACGGACGAGCATTTTTGTGTGAAGCACTTTGCCATTTAAATGGGTTCTTAGGCTGGTACGCTCGCTTTTGTGGTGAGTTGTATTGACATTTCTCCACCACTACATCACTCTCATGGGCTCGCCTTTTGCGGTTCAACAAAGATCTTTCTTCGATCAAAGATTCCTCAATTGACCTCGCTTTGTCTAGGAGTTTTGTCACACTCTCAGGGTCAAAATCATGTGATAATTTTTCACTGATCTTGGGGTTCATATTTTTAATGATAGTCGGGATTAGAATTTTTTGTGCATTGGCATCCTCGTAGTGCCATTCTTGGCCGAACACGTCTTTCCAGCTAGCTAGAACGCGAGTTGCAAATGCATTGACACTCTCATCATTCTCTTGACGCAGACTAAATAGGATTTTATGAACGGTTTTTCTATAATTTACAGCCCCCTTGTACACAGAAATAAGCCAAGTCTTGACATCTTCCAGTGTGACCAATTGGTCGGACTTGAGGACATAAGAATCCCAAGCCTTCCCGGTAAGAGCATTTTTCAAATAACGACATTGCAAATCGATTTCATTCGTGTAGATGTCAACTCTGGTTTGAAAGTGTTTTAAAAATGAAGTTACACAGCCTTCGCCGTTAAATTTAGGCAGATCAATTGCATGATTTAAAGTGACAAAATTGTTTTGAGTATTCTCACCGTTGTTATTTTGGTTATCTTCATTATCGTTCCCTGCCATGATTCCAACAGTTATTTAGGGCAAAATTGGCGAGGTAAAATAGGTTCACAATGAACACTGATAGCAATTTAGAGTTTCAAATTAGAAGTTTAAATGCAATATCTCGTACAATATGTTTCCAAATACACAGACATAATTGAATCTTTCGCACAATAAGTTTCCAAATGCACAGAAATAAATGAATCGTCAATAACATCAACAACAGTAATAGAAAATAGGGTCATAATGGGGATAAAATGGGGTTTTGAATAGGCACAATAATCATATTAGAAAGGTAAATGGGTTAAATTACGCAATGGGAATGAGACAATAAATGGGTAAAGCATCAAAATAGTAAATATGGTACAAGTTCACACGAAATAAATCAATACACTGACACAAGGTGCAAATAATGACAATAAATCACATGGGAAATACACAAGTAAATCAATACAATGACATAAATTATGTGAATAGAATGGGTACAATGATGAATAAACTTCCTAATGAACAATTATTTGGCCAGTTACGTTAAACATCTAATTTTTTTTTTGAATAGGTAGCGTGGCAACAGCGGTCTCTTGTGGAGACGTTAAGTTTTAATGGGTTATGATCCCACCGCTGCCACCATTTTGTTGTATTCTCTTTTCTTTTGTAGAATCCGAGTTTATGATTTTTCAAATTTTCTTTCTTTCAAGTCTAAAAATCAAAGGAGTTTTTTTCCGAAAGAAAACACGATTCTTTCAACGTGGCCACGTCATTTTTACTTGTTATGATGAAAGGTGTACACAAAATATGACAATGGGGTAGATGAGACTAGCAAATATATAGGAACAATTGTTACTTAGGTCTCACGCAACTTGAGTATGCAGCGGTGACGAAGTTTTATAATAAGGTCTCGAATTGTACGTTAAATTATTAAGTGAAGTTAACACAGAGTCAGAGTCAAATACGGAGTGCCTCGCCGTATGCAAATTTAACACATCTAATGAAGTGGCACGATGAGACCTTCTAGCGTCGGAGTTTCGCTCTATAATGATGATGCCCTAACCCTCGTCGAACCCTTTAAGTAGCTGTCGTGCTGCAGGAGTCACCGCAGCTGATCATAGCCGTTGAAGTTGACGCCCGCAGTCTCGTCGCGGCTACTCATTGCCACTCGGCCACTCGCTCGCTGCCACTCGCCGATCGCCCTTGTTTGTTGTGGCTATGGCCCAGCCTCCAGCCTGCTGAGACCGGGCTGCTGTTGCCATCCACACGCTGCCATGCTGCCATACCGCTGCCACGCTGATGCCACCTCGCTGCCACGTTGCCACGCTGTAGTTGGGAGCGCAGGCGTCGCCTTCTCCTTTTTTTGTAACGGCCGAGCCCTCGCTGGGTACACATCGACATCTGGCGCGTTGTATACTGCTGAGCTTTGAGATTTCCTGATAGTAGAGTTCGGTGTAAGCTCTCACGTCCAACCGCCCTTTACTCTTTTTTGTGGCGAAAACTTAACGGTTCGTATTCGGGACACAACACTAAGCATGGAACAAGACATGGAACAAAGCACAGAATAAGGCATAAAACATGTCATATAACAAATAAAACAAAGAATGAAACAAGGCCCATTACGAGGCAAGGAACAAGCTCGAAAAAAGCCTGGGCACTGAACAATGCACAGAACAATTCACAGGACAAGGATTTGAACACGTCACGAGAAAACGCAATCACAGTATGGAACCAGGCACTTAACAAGTCACTGAGCCGTGCTTGAAGAAATCATGGAACATGGCGAGGAGCAAAGCTCGACATAAGGCTTGAGACAAGGCCCAGAGCGAGGAAAGAAACAAAGCTCAGAACAACTCCTAGGACAAGGCACTGAATAAAGCTCGGGACAAGACACGAAATAAGAAATGGAACTAGGTTTAGAACAAGGCATGGAGGGCGCAGGACGAGGCGCCGTAAAAGGTAGGGAACATGACACGGAACAAAGCAGGGGACATGATATGGAACATAACATTGAACAAGGCGGAACAAGACACGGAATAAGCGTGGAATGAGACGTGCAGTAGTGATTAGAACCGGGCATGGAAAAACTTGTGGAATGGTACCTGGAACCAGCTTAGACTATAACAGGACATGGGACGTGATTTATAATCAAGTCTGGAAACACAAACCAAGCCATTAAGTATCGCTGAGCTTATATACGAGCAGATTCGCTATAATTACTGCTTAGCTAACCTATCAGCGAATACAATTAACCGATAGATTAGTAAATTTAACTCGAAACAATTAATAAGCCAACGTCCAGTTTAATAGTTTAGATCAAAATAGGTGGAACATACACTTAAATTAGAGCTACCCTGAAAACCGTCGCTTCTGACAGCTCACGATTCAAACTTATCCGTGACTGCCTCAGCGTAACAACTCTCGCTGGCGAAAGCTTCAACAGATGGGCAGCTTTAGTAACTAGCTTGATGCGCTGTGCTAGTGGTCCACCGTTGTTTCTGGAGTCCCTTGAAGCAGGGAATTTATATTTTTTCAGCGCTTTAGTAATGCATTTTCCTGGGTTTATCTTACGGTAATTTCCAGCGTCTTTAAGCTCTTAGAATGTGATTTCAGTGTGAAACTAAAAAAGGGGATAATTTATTTTGAAAATGTTTTCTTTTCACAATACACTGGGATAGGAAAACATGGAGCTAAGGTGAAATTGAATGGAGCTGCCACACCATCTTGGCGTGACGAGCGAAGAGAAAGCATATGATCACTGCCGTCTTGAAGCTGCCTCCAGTGCCTCGAAATAGACCGTAACTTCATTGACAGGCCCCACTTTGAGGAAGAGGGCGGATGCAAATGAACCTTGTCTCTGAATCGAGCCCTAAACTGAAACCATCAGCCGCCTGTGCTTCGTAGCTCAGGGCAGTAAACTGGTCTTCTGCATCGTAATTTGAATATTTCAGTGACTGCGTTCAGTTCATCTCAAAGAATAGATAACTTTATAAAAGTGATGAGAAATGCCACAGCCAGAAATAAATTACTTGCCAGATTCTTAAAAAAAAATATCAAAAGCAATTAAGATTTTGTTCATCTAACCTTCCCGGTGATCACTAGATTGAATGCGGTAAAAATTTGGATGAGGATAGATTTAAATTATTTTCAGAATATGACAATAGTAGAAAACAGAAGCAGTCTGGAAATTGTTCTACGTAATAAGTTTCGTAATCAGTTTCTACAAGAGAAGCCTTTAACTTCATTTTAAACGGTAAATTTGAAGGGGAGAAAAAATCATTTTGTATACAATTGAGTTCATTCATACCAAATCAGAGAATCATGATGTGATAGAAAACAGTGTTGCATAGCCTTACTAGCGCAACGATATTTCATGCAAATTTGCTGGTTACATTTTGAATGGTTTTGAGTTCATCACGATTGCAAGACGCGTGGCTACTTTATTAAAAAACATATAATAAAAAAATAAAAAGGACCAGATATTTTGAAGACTATAAGAACCTTTTGCAGGTCGCGTTTAAGGTCTCTTGTATACATCAACTTTTATTTATTTCAAAATATGTGTGAAAAACGTTATAAACGATTGTATAATTTAAAATTTCAGAAAATATTTACACTTAACATTGAAAGTCTTTTTGGGGAGATTAACATTCACGCTATTTATTTTCGAATGAAAGAACCCATCGTAAATATAGACGTTATGAAAGACTGTAAGAAATCTTTGTTGTAGCGAAGCTGAAGATGCGAAGTCAACAGGATGTTATACGATACACTTATGAACCTACACTAGGACACAATGCTGGAAAAAACATCCTCCTGCATTACAGCGACTTCAAAATCATCGGCACCACGAGGAATTAAGGAATTAATGAGGAATTAATTATTAATTAATTAATCACTTAACACTAAGTCTCTTCTTGCTTGTTGTATTTCTTTACACACATAACTTTTTTAACATTTCTTCCGGCGGAGGAAATAAAATTTACTCCTGATCTTATTACCACTGAAGGCTCCCACACTGTAACAGTTTGAATATTTCACTGTTTCAATCGTGTACTGCGGACCGTATCTGGACGTAGCGCTGGAGCGATGGACCATCTGGGAGTCGCTTCTGACCAAGCTGAACGTGTTTTCATCACTGAACATCATCTTCTTACACTGCTATGATGCCCGATATTTGGTTTCATGCAGAAATCAAAGCTTTTTTTATCTCGACTAGCAGTGGCTCCTTGAGGGCGAATTGCGCTAAAATTTTCAGATCCTATACTTCAACAGATAGATCAATTCCACAGCGACGTTTCTAATGAAAGCAGAATACTTTTCCTTGAGACAGACGAGTTTTATGGCTGATTTCGACGTAAATTTTCTTTGGGATCTCCTCAGAGCTTAAAAAAGTGTTCTTAAGAGGTAAATGAACCCAAATATGCAGGTTTTTCGGCGCAAGGGGGAGCGTGGTGTTTTTTTAGAAGGTTTTTATACATTTTATCTCGTAGGCCTACGGCCGCTTCACATTCTTTGCTGCAACAGGGGAATGCTCCGTTTTTTTCCTTTATTGAAAGTTCGCTGCGATCCACTTAAATTGCTTGAAGATGCGCTATTATGTGCCAAAATTGGTGTGGTAGAACGAAATGAGACACATAAGCTGCGTGTACGAAATCTGTTCGCACCGAGCTTAAGTAGCCCACAAAAACATACTTTGTTGGGAACAGAGATCGAGTGAGGCTAACTTTAGCACATTGTGTTAATGCCAGCTTCCTCAAGTTTCGTGACGATTACGCAAGTGAAATCCATGCGTGAAATCAGGTGTATAAATTTTTTAGCATTGATAGTGTATGGTTATTGCGTTCACTTTCCTGACTGAGCCAGGCTCTGGCTGCGTTGTTGGAGCTCCATGACCGTATCACGCGGTCTTTTGTGTAGTTATTGGAAGTCATCAACCCGTCATTGTTATTCGCTAACTTCGATCTGTCTGCGTATTTGTACGTTGCAGCTCTATTGATTACTTTTGGTCAAACTATTCAACCTAAAATTCGACACCCTGCTTTAGAAAATGAAATGATGATTGTTAAACTCTGCTGTCATATCGGAGAAACTCCTATTTTTTCTTGGTACAACTGTTCTTTTTCTTTTTGGTTTTAGTTAATGTTATTTCAGTTTAGATAATTTTCTTCATTATTAGGCAATTAAGTGTGAAAATTAGTCGATTTTAAATCAGGCTTTGCCATACATACGTTCGTCATAAAATGGTTAATAAAATGTCAAATCGAAGTAAACGTAAATGAAACTGTGCAATATAATGGGCAACCAATAGTATTAAGACAAAATCTTCACTGTTAACTCGTTTCTTGAACGATTTAAAATTTGAAATATATCATAAGACTGGGAAGTTTTGATTAAAAAGTTAGCAAATGAAATATTTTTGCAGAGTTTGGGTACGCGTGCTAGACTAGCTGGGCTTGTTGGGTCAGTTTTTTTCTATTACTTGGTTTTTTAATTTGAAATTTTTGTTGATCACGTGCCTGACCAGTTAAAAATAATTCAATATGAATGAAATGCATTATTAGAATTATTTACTAAAGAAACTATGGGAAATATCGACCATATTCTGAGCATTTGTCACAGGCCGTCTCCACAATCCAGGGTACAACGTAACATGATAAGTTGAAAAAAGAAACTGTCAATTTCTACAAAATGAAAACGAACTTGAAATCGTTTTATTTCTGGATGCAGGTTGTTGAGTTTTAATATATTTTTTGCTCAATGCAGAGCGTGGATGGCGACAACCATAGCACCAATCACACAATTAAACGAAACTATCAGAGCTTTCGAAGTATGCAGATACACACATTCATGTGGGGGCTGATGTGGGCAGATACACAGATACACACATTCATGTGTGGGCTGATGAAAAATTATCTCTCGTAATTCTTGAAACAATCTTGCACTACATGAGACTAGTGGAGGCGAAAGTTGTCGTATTGAAAATCCCAGAACCATCAGGAAACAACTAATCCATTGACTGGTGTATTTGGTCACCTGGGATATTCAAGTCATCCTAAGGTTTCATTTTGTTGCTGCTCAAGGCTGCCGAACCTAATCTTGACCATGAGAAGCACCCCCACATCATTACACTGCTCCGAAAAACCTGTATTGTCCGAGCGATGCTTGCATGGTGCTAAGCTTCGTGGGCTCCTCCCCTCACTCTAACTCGGACATCTTGCAAGGAGAACGTGACCCTGGATTCACGTGGCTATGGGCGTATTTCCATTGCTCTAAAGCCCAGCCTTTGCGGTATTTTCCAAAATGGAGCCGTTTTGTACAGTGAGTTTTACAGATCGATGGTTTCTGGTAGATGCGCAACTCATTAAATCTATTGCCTCCAGTTCTAGACGCATGGTGCTAGCAAAAATTTTCTTGGGACTTTTGTTGAACATGGTAATACACTCCTGAACACTTTTCAGCCGATTTACTCTCACCAATCGCTTCGGAGGACGCCTGTTGCTCATGTTCAGAATTTGATGTATGACGCTAATACCAATGAATGAATGTATTCATTTTTCCACTGAACATTTGATCCTTGCACAGGTCCAAGTCCTATGATCAGCATTTGATCACACTTCCCTCCCGAATTTTCTATCCCGGTGATAACCTATAACCTGTCCTTTGTCGTAGACAGAGATTTGTTTTGTAGCTTTTTTCCAGCGGATTCATGCTTGTTGTCACGGAGAGAGCAGGTGCAGTCCTGATTATTAGTGGCAGTGGACGCAACTGTTGTTACCATATTCTTCTTCTTCAAATTTGTTCTGAGGAAATTTGTTAAATAAATTTTAAATTAAGTGTATATTTCCCCAGGGAACGGCAGCTTCTTTGTCTGACAGTGTATGGTTGGATGTGAAAGATATATCCTAATTTACACTTGATGAATAGTGTTGAAAGAAGCTTGGTCACCATGTTATTCAGAGCATGCAATGTTTGATTATTTTTCACGACCAACTAAGTTGCAGAAACGTAGAAATTCAACCTCACAAAGTACGTTAAATAATGGGGCAGGAGAAATCGAAACCACCTTAAACTGCGCACTTCATGTTTCGATGGGTAATCACTTGAACGTAGAAAAAACACCTTGGCGAGCCATACCTTGAAATCCAAAAATAAAGCTTCACCATGACTACATAGAAGCGATGCCCCATGTTTCATAAGCCCTCACTCTAAACCTGCTGTCTAAGACCCTCCCGTGAAACAGCAGCTTGAAGAGCGGCAAGCCCTCAATGCACGTCAGATGCGTCATTGGGAGCGCAGACAGCACCGCGTAGGCTGTAGTTGCAGCTGCTGCTGTTTCTGCTACAGGTGCTGGCGGACAAATTTACCCTCGCAGAGCGTGAGGCAGCCTCGATGTCCAACTTGCATTGCATCTGCCAAGGGAGCGTGACCGATACTTCGTACCAGTGACCTTTCAGTATGTATGTTTGTTTTCCGAAGATATTCGTTTCATTGTTATATACCTTTCAACATAACGGCGCATCGAAGACGACGGTTACATCGACGAGCAGGAATCACGTGCTCCGTGCCCTGAAAGACCGTTGCAACTCAGCACATAACCTCAGCAGAAAGCCAGATCAGCAAAGAGGGGACGACGCCTGCTCAACGGCTACATTCGTGACCGTTGATCGCTGCCTAACATTCTTGCATAAGCTGCGGTAACTGCTTCTATATAAGAGTGTACTTAGAGTTAGGGGTATCCATTCCCGAGCGTGTCATCATAGTAGAAGGGTCTCGTATACGCCGCCTTTGATTGAATCTTTGAAATAGAACTCAGCCCGGCGTACTGAGAGTTGTTATTGTATAAATTAGCATTTGGTGATTTCATATTTAGAACGACTAATTAAATATGTAACGTAAACGAGACTACTTCGAATACAGTGACATCAGCACCTGTACTTCCTTCAAAGTTGCGTAAGAGATTAAAACCCCTTTTCATTTTTGTTAAGTGTGCGGGTTCCAATTATCTCACGTCATCTTGGTGATATCAATTTAAAACAGTAAATTGTGTGGCCATGCATAACGAGTGTTTCAATACCTGCTATAGATGTGTGTCAATTTGAATGCCATTCAGGAAATGATACAAAGGTTAAGAAAAGAAATTTATTCAATTAGAAGAATCGTCCTGAAAATTATAAAAATCAATTTATTCGATCCAAAAAGAAAACGATCGTAACAAAATGGTGGCAGCGGTGGGATAGAAGGGACTACAGCTGCACAGCGTGGTGCAACCCGTCGACGGAGCTCCGATCTGGAGAGTGATTCGACTCCACAACGAAGGTGGAACTTCCCCCTATTCCGATATACGCCTAAACATGGATTCGATTATGGCGGAAGAAAATAAGAGGATACCGTTGAACACTAATACGTTCAAAATAACTACATGCAAGCGGGAGTAATGGCAAATTCGAGCGAATGCTCGATATTCATTATATTGAGGTGGTCTTAACTACCAGATGTCTACGGAAGGCCTCCGGAAGAACATCAACAGTCACGAGAGAAGATCTTCGATGGTAGAGCAGGACAGGGTATCCCGATACCAACTATTCGTCATCGTATATTTAAGCTCTTCGTTTCATCGTGCGTCAGAAGCATAAATCTCGTCGGCTTGTCTGAATTTTCCCTTGCAATGAAGCATGAGATTTCTCATAACTTCAAGTAGACGGATACTTACGACGTGACAAGATCCAGGAGGATATTACTAAAAACGGCATGGGGGGAATTGTTATATACCTTTCTACTTAACGGCGCATCGAAGACGACGGTTACATCGACGAGCAGGAATCACGTGCTCCGTGCCCTGAAAGACCGTTGCAACTCAGCATAATAACCTCAGCAGAAAGCCAGATCAGCAAAGAGGGGACGACGCCTGCTCAACGGCTACATTCGTGACCGTTGATCGCTGCCTAACGTTCTTGCATAAGCTGCGGTAACTGCATCTATATAAGAGTGTACTTAGAGTTAGGGGTATCCATTCCCGAGCGTGTCATCATAGTAGAAGGGTCTCGTATATGCCGCCTTTGCTTGAATCTTTGAAATAGAACTCAGCCCGGCGTACTGAGAGTTGTTATTGTATAAATTAGCATTTGGTGATTTCATATTTAGAACGACTAATTAAATATGTAACGTAAACGAGACTACTTCGAATACAGCGACATCAGCACCTGTACTTCCTTCAAAGTTGCGTAAGAGATTAAAACCCCTTTTCATTTTTGCTAAGTTTGCGGGTTCCAATTATCTCACGTCATCTTGGTGATATCAACTTAAAACAGTAAATTGTGTGGCCATGCATAACGAGTGTTTCAATACCTGCTATAGATGTGTCTCAATTTGAATGCCATTCAGGAAATTATACAAAGGTTATGAAAAGAAATTTATTCAATTAGAATAATCGTCCTGAAAATTATATAAATCAATTTATTCGATCCAAAAAGAAAACGATCGTAACACATCGAAGTCAGTTTCATTGGAATGAACACGCATTCACGAGGAGAATAAGTGTAAATTTACGTGGAATTGTACGTCAAATGTTTGTAGCTGCTTGATAATGAAATAGTAAAAGATTACTTAGTTGTTGACTCAAGATTTCGAGAAAGATAGTACACGATCACTTGGTAAAATAAACTATAATGTTCGTGTGATTGCAGCTATATTCTTATAATATGCTCTAAATAATTCTAATAATCAAATTTAATGCTTTACGCTTGACACGAAGAAAGTTTTGCCCTCCGGCAGTACCCCACACGCCTACTTCTGTTGCGTCTGCTACAGAAGTAGATGTTTTGCTTGCCGCGAGATTCCTGCTCTTGAAATAACTGAAAAAATAATTCTCATCAGCTGTACGTGGCACGGTTGAGTACCTACCATAGAAATAGGAGTAAAAGATTTCCGGTTGAATCGTAAATTGGATCGTTCAACATAGCAGATAATAATATATTGTCTTTACATGGAATTATTAATTGACACCAAATGAAATGAATGCTCTAATTAGAAGTGCTGACAATTTTGTCTGATTTGGTTTGCCAAACATTAGTTTTGTGGAAAACATTCTCGCTCCGGAGACAACTTAACCACAAATTACGGATGGAATTACGTGTTATCTTTTCATAGATAACATTCTCCGAGTTTTTGTAAGGAAGGTGAACTACTGTGTATTTGTGTTGAATTTGATTGAATTTTACAAAAAAATTCATCCACTTGCAGAGGCTATTAATCGACCTGGATAGCAGTTCATATGCCTGCATTCTGAAAATTACCCCATGGTAACAAAATCTAATTTAAACTAACGTTCTCATCGAAGTTAGTGTTCGAAAACGCACATTAAAACTCGCTTCCAGAATACCAAGTCTCGATCTATATTTATCTCAACGAGTGGGAATCTTGCTCTAAAACTGCCTCACATGAGAATATGTCTCGAAAGTTAAGTCAGACACAGAGCCGTCGTTACGGCTATCAGTGGGACTGTGACGTCACGAACTCCAGGGTTACTATGACAACCGCAAGCGCTTCTCAATTGAGCCCGGCCGCTTCATTATCAGAGATCTATTGAGGCGACTGAATTTAGCGACCGTCTTGCCTGCGGCATCCACCCCTGCTCCTCTTTTCCCCAAGATTGCCTAATGCTGGCTGTAAAATGCGACCGAAATTTCGAAATGAAGCTAAATGTTGAGCTGCAGCCCTTGCTCCAGCGGTAGTCTTGTCCAACGATGGATTAATCATACGTTAATGGTTGTAACTTCGACCAATCAGTCGAAGTAAAATGTTTGTCTTCATTGCAATTGAGCCCCTATATTAGCTGTGACGCGCTGCCATACGTGAGTTTAAAGAAAAATATTTTGTTGCTTGTGAGTAAGGGTGAGCGAAAGTCGGATACTGCTGCTCTCCGGTGCGTGCCGCCGAGCGCTGGACGCAGAATGTTGGGAGCTTAATTTTAGCGTTGCATTGCTGGAAGTCTTTACTCGAGTGCATGATGTTCATGTTTTTTAGCTTTGGCTGTTCATTACTAGGCTACTTATTGTGCGAAATAGTCGTTTTAAAATCAGTATTATGCCTCGAAAAAAATGTTATCACATGTGCTCTCCGTGGCACAGTGGTTAAGGGATCAGCCTTGTATGTTGGAGACGAGGGTTCATATCCCGGCGCTGGCGCGGCGATTTTCCCCGTTGGGTATAAGGGAAAGCTCAAGCACAATACCCCACTCAACCCAGGTGTCGGAAATGGGTACCGGCTTTACGG
Source organism: Morinoia aosen (assembly GCA_030386875.1). Taxonomy (NCBI): domain Eukaryota; kingdom Metazoa; phylum Arthropoda; class Malacostraca; order Amphipoda; family Talitridae; genus Morinoia; species Morinoia aosen. The sequence continues at coordinate 90,418,125 of CM059561.1, read as the reverse complement.
GGGAACCGTCATGGTGTCCTATATATAGTGTTAGTTATAAGACATTTGAAAAACCAATGCTTAAGATCATATGTATCAGGCTTGATTGGAAATAAAGCATCCCAAAGATGCCGATGTTTGTTTGTTGTTGTCAATGTGTTATATGCAGTACTCGTCTTATAATGGTAAAACGGTTATACTTCCCTTCGTGGGCGGGAAAATCACGATCAGTTATTATTTACGTAACAAATAATCCGCTGAATATGAAGCCTGAACTTTTCATCAGTGGTGAATTATATTTTTCATTTTGTAACAGACTCACAATGCAGCTCTGCCGTCATTGGCTACCAAGTTTATCAATGTGTCGTTGAATTGGACAAAATTCTAAACGTTCTAATTGTAAAGCTTGACACAAACGTAACTTTTTCAGGTTCATGGGGTTTTTAAAAAAGTGGTCGTTCCGCTGTGCTTACAAGTTTGATCTATGTGCGGTTTGCATCTGAAATAAAATTTCAATTGGTGTCCTGTATTTTAATTCCTTTCGTAATTTATGTGGTACATTCAACGTTCTTTTATTACACAGAAAATAATCTTAAAGGCCATTCTGGGCTGTCAGCACACATTGCCCTGATGTCAAAAGCAAATTAAGACAAAGAACATGGCTTTTGGTCAAGTTACCCAGAAAAAATGTTGTGGAGAACAGAAGCGCTGCAAAACGACCCGGGCTGTGCAGAGGCTAATTGGCCAGTTAATAAGCCACAACGTTGAAGGCCCCCGGCTCTGAGGCAGACCAGACCACCAGAGCCCGAGTTGCTGTAGGAAGCTGCAGTATTTTATGCGAGTGCTTTATTCTCTCAGTGAACGCGGTATGTTCACATTTAGGAACTGTCACTTTGAGGGGTATTTGAATAACTCTTACGATATCATCGATGATGGGCGTATTTATGTTCCCTGAGTTTACATTCAAGGTTAGTGCCATTACGAAGCAGAAACAAATGTAAATCTCGTATGGATAGGGATTTGCAAGATTTGATTGGTGATCTTACACGACTAGTATTCTGATAGGAAGTGAGACTCAAAATTTCTTTTGAATACCTTGTAAGAATTACTTTCACGGATCTCCGCAGGTATTGAGTTCCAAGTTTTAGTTCCAACGAAGAGGATACTGTTTTGCGACCTTATTTTGAATAATAAGGAAAACATGAATTTACTTCTATTTCTGGTTAAATGGTCATAATGATCAGTTTGCGCAGTTAATAATTGTTTTAGGCAATTGTCGCCAACATTTGTTAATGTTTTGTAAATTAAATTACAAATGGAGATTTTGTAGAGATCCGAAAGTTTAAGTATTTGTACATTTTTTGAATGAATCATTTGTGTGAGCATTATATTCTAGATTCTTTACCGTTCTGATGGCTCTTTTTTGCGGAGTAAAAATTATTTGGGATTTATTTTTATCAGTTCCGTGCCATGCTTCTATTCCATATTGCAAGTATGGTGAAATGAGCGTTCGGTAGAGCATTTGTAAAGCTGTTTCAGCAGGCAATTTTTAACTTTATTTAGGATTCCGATGGATTTTGATAATTTAGAACTAATATGAGCGATGTGCTCTTTGAAGGTCAGATGTTTATCTATTATGGTGCCCAGAAACTTACATGAATTGGTTTCTTTGATTTCACCTTCACCAATTTTAATGCGTGGGAGAGATATGTTTTTCTTTTATGAGGATGTAATATATTTTGTTTTATCGATATTAAGGCTTATTTTATTAGCTTTAAGCCACAATGAAACCTTATGGAGTTCATTATTTATTTTCTCCGCAATCATAGCGAGATTTTGGTTCGCAAGGACCGCAGAAAGCGTACTGTCATCAACAAAGAGTATGAATTTGAAAAATGATGTAGATTTTATAATATCATTAATAAATATCAGAAATAGGAGAGGCCCAAGGACGGATCCTTGTGGAACTCCATGGCTAATTGTTTGTGGGTCTGATTTTGCGTCGTCAATAACAACGTATTGTTTCCGATTTGTTAGGTATGACCTGAACCAATCATGGGCAACCCCTCGAATGCCATAACATTGTAGTTTTGAGAGTAATATGTTATGGTCCACACAATCGAATGCTTTTCGAAAGTCAGGAAATACAGAGAAAACAAGCTTTCCTTCATCTATATTAAAATAAAGGTATTGTAAATGATTTAATACAGCTTGTGTCGTCGATGTTTATGAACGAAAACCGTATTGTTTGTCGTAGAGAAAAGATTTTTGTTTAAAATACGAATACACTTTTTTATACACAATTTTTTCGAATATTGTGCTAATAGTTGGTAGTACAGAGATAGGTCCATAATTATTAATGCAATTTTTATCACCATTTTTAGAAATAGGGGTCACTCTGGCAGTTTTGAGAGAGTTGGGGAAGATCCCTTGAAAAAGTGATTGGTTGATAATATTAAATATGCACGGTGCTATTATATCACCTATAGCCTTAAAAACTTTAGCCGAAAATGTTTTTAATCCACTTGATTTATTTTTCAAGTTGTTTATGCACACAATTACGTCAGATGGATTAGTTGGCGTGAAAAAGAAAGAGTCGTGTTCACGGACATGGTCCATGTATTGCAAGTGGTCTGTAGGTTCACCAACGACACTCTCGGCAATATTTTTCCCTGTCTTTACAAAAAAGTTGTTAAACACTGTTGCAATATTTTTTTTCTCGTGTTTTTTTACATTTTCGTGAACGATGGACTAAATTGTTTTTGTAGCATTATTGTTCGGTTTATAGCATGAATTAAGCAGGCACCAAGTTTTTTTAATATTAGTTTTGTATACAGTAAATTTGCGCGTAAAGTAGTTTTGTTTCGATGTTCGTATTTGATTTGTCACATGATTCCTGAATCTGTTATACGTTGCTTTAGATATTCGTCCATCGTATAGTAAGGCTAGGTACGCTTGACGTTTATTTTTATTGATCACGATATCTTCAGTAATCCAGGGCTTTTGTCTATTTTTCGACGTAATTGTGCGGGTGATAATTGGACAACACTGGTTGTATGCGATCGTTGTAATTTTAGTTAAATTTAGTATTGCTTCATCAATTTTAATCGCATTTTTGTCTATAGTTCATAGATGTTTAATGATGACATTGATTCTTCTAGAACAGTTCGCATTGTTCCCAAGTTATATTCGTTTACACAACGATATGAAAAAGTCTCAGCCTGTGGGCTGGTACAAGGACAATAGACATTTGTCTTGATGAGAAACACCGGGAAAGGGTCAGGTAAGTCAGAAATTATTATTCGGATAAGAAAATCAGTCGGATCTAACATAAAAATATTATCGAGCAACGTAGCAGATTCTGATGCAACACGTGTAGGTTTCGTGATGATTGGAAGGAAGGAGTTAGACTGAAAAACATTTATGAAGTTTGAGATTTGCTCACAGCTTTCATATTGTAGAAAATCGTAGTTGAAATCCCCGCAGATTATCATGTCATTGTATAGAGACTTGTTAAACTGAGATATTATGCTTTGAAGCTCATTCAGGAAAGAGTCGTTACAAGTTGTTGAGAGCCTATATACAGTTCCAAGTATAATCCGTTTCCCATTTTTCGTTAGTTCTATAAATAGAGTTTCAATATGTTCACGATTCATAGTTGCACTTAAAATGATTTTCGAAGATATGTGTTTAGATATGTACGTACTGAGGCCACCGCCACGTTTGTTATTACGGAGTGAATGATGGCTATAATAGTTTTGAATTTGAATCAGGTCTTTAGAGGAGTCATCTAACCAACTTTCGGTGAAACTAAGAACATCAAAATTGCTGTTCAGCTCAGTGATAGTACAAGATATTTAATCCATTTTCGGATAAATGGACCTACAGTTCCAACATAATAGGGAAAAATCGTTACAGGTTTATCTCATCGATTCATTGAATTTTTTAATATTTAGGCATTTGAAATTTACAGTTTCATTTAGGTTTGGATGCAGTCTATTCAAATGATTGAGATGTGGATCAATATTATCGAATATATCAACATGGCCAGTCATTAAAATTAAGAAACAGTAAGTAAAATGTGACGTGAAAGATAAAAAAATGATGCAGAATACAGGGTCAAGATAAAAATGCAGACATTCCTACTTATAATTAAATTTAAAAAGTAAAGAGAAACTAAAAAACACAGAAATTATTATTCTAAATTATCTAAAATCTAGCATGATTTCATAAGGAGAGCGCAAACTCAGTCCATGAGTGGGAGCATTAGAGATCATAAATTGCAAATAATGTAGTTTCAACTTACAAGGCTGTCATACCAGTGGTATCCGCATCTAACACATACGATGTAGCAAAGGATGGAATGGATTTGAATCGAAGTGACAGCGAAGTTATTTAATTAATATAAAGATCTTGAGTATCTAAATCATTTTCATATTTAGAAACATATGTGGTAACACATAATTCAAGTCTGAGCAGCAAATTTGGTACGAGTATTCGATAAAAAAAATGAGAAAAAAGAAGGAACTTACAAACAATTTAGTAAGCAGCAAAACAAAGCTGCAAGTTCGACATGGGTGCCTTGAAGAGGCAAAGGCGATTCTATCAGAAAACAAGAAGAAATCATGTGGACAGAGATCAAAATGACATTAAATCCAGTACGTCAGTCCATAAAAATACTAATTACGAATAATTTCTTCTGAGGACTTACCGACTTGTTGCAATAAATACTGATCAAGTGCTTCGGGCGTAATGATGATCAGAGGTCTTTGAGTTGCGTGTCCAGGTATCTTCGGAGAGTAGACGTTGATATTGCCATCCAGACTTTTTGCGAGTCCTATTGGTTTCGGAAATTTTCGTTTGGCCAATCTCAGAGTGTACATTACGCGTCGTGTATCATACACGACCAGCTGTCCCAACTTGTATCATAGACTGTAATTGGTTAATGCTAAAATTTTCTCCAACTATGCGAAATGCTATCGTTATCGATAACTGTGAAGATCACTGAAAATAATCGTGTTGATTAACGACAGTGCGCTTCAAGAACAATCCACTAATTATATCACATTACAAACTTACATTAGAAATATGATTACAAATTATATCGCATTATATCGCATGAGGCCTTCACAGAGTTAATTTTACTCATGTTATACACACTATAGTTAAAACTAGTTTTAAAACTAAACTTTTACTTTTAAAACTAAACACAACATAACTGTACAAATTCAGAAATGTGGTTAAAGTGTTACCATTGCGTATTAATGTTAGATTTCGGTCCCACTGTTGATTGTGTATAACCTCTACCGACGGAGATGAAGTATGAAGTACTCGTTACTCTATGACTCGGAGTCTCGTCTTACAGTGATTAGCTTGTACTATTTCGAAAGCAATAGTGAAGTTACCCAAATCAGGACTGACTAGGTAGCATCTTCTAGTTAAAGTCGTTGTCTGACCTAATTATACAACGAGAACGAATAAGTTGACATAATGCCGTTTGCTTCTTTTAAACTATAAGCGACTTGAAGCGACTATTAGCGAAACTATAAGCGAAAACGAAATAAAATAAAGGCCGGAAGGAACAAAACAAACAATTTCTTTATGTAGAGTTGATGAGGCCGAGTGCAAAAATGTATAATTGTGTTCGACAAATCACGTGACACACGTTCGTACATCCTACAATACACGTGATATTCATTCCGACTGCGAATCTGATGGATTAATCCACCGAAAATTATGGAGTTGATGAAGCTTGTATCACAGATACGCACATCACACTTTCTGCTGGGGGGTGTGACGTACAGACGAACGGACAGATGGACGGACAGACGCGGCTTCTATAATTTAACGCAATAATACCCGTAGTGTATTCATTTATATACTTATTTAAATATTTGTTTGGTGTAAGCCTTAAGGAGATCATCCCAGGCCCCTGCCGGTCCGGGGGTCATTTCTCATGTTTTTGTTGGAAAAGGACCCTTAGTTGGTGGACTATTCGGTTCTAAAATTTTATGGCGCTACGGACAATAATTCCCCCTCCCCCGGGGGGGAGGGTGGGGGCCCAAAATTTTTCATTTTTTCCTGATTTTGATCCCATATAAAAAGAGAACAAATGGGAAATTAAAAAACACGAATGTGAGTTTGTTAGAAATGTTTCAAGGATTCCAAAACTATCTTTTTTTTTGTTCTAGCATCAAAACTGAAGGAGGAGTCCTATTTTGAAATATCAATATCAGTGAAATATCAATACCTAAAAAACCAATATGTCAAATTTTTGCAAAATCTATGGCCTGAATCAAAAAAATGAATGGAATCAATTGTGCTTCTATTCAAAGGTTACATCTTATAGTCAAATTTCATAAGAATCAGACTGAAAATAAAAAATTTCATATTTTTGGAAAAAAAAAATTTTTTTGGAAATCACAATTCACAGTGTGAATATGAAGTTATGTATGGAAATTGTCGAAATAAAAATTAAAACTGCATTCAATTACAACAATTGTTCATTATATTACACTTCAACAAAAAATTTCGTTTTTTGCTTATCCCCCACACTTCTAACTTTCAACATTCAAAATGGGACTAGTCCTCGAGTTTTGATGCTAGAACAAAACCAAAGACAGTTTTAGAATCCTTGAAACATTTCTAACAAACTCTCATTCGGCTTTTCTCAAATTCGAATTCTTTGAAAAAATATATAGCTCTAAACCCAAAAATTGTTGCTGATTTTTGAAATTTCAAAAAATTTGAAAAAAATAGAAAAATTTGAATTTGAAAAAAAACGAATGTGAGTTTGTTAGAAATCTTTTAAGGATTCTAAAACTGTCTTTGTTTTTGTTCTAGCATCAAAACTGAAGGAGGAGTCCCATTATGAAATATCAATAAAATATACCAAAAAACACATTTTTCGTCAAAAAAATAAGGCCTAAATCGAAAAAATGACACATGTAAAAAAGGTTTACTTTCACAAAAGACATATACTGGCCAATTTTCAAACGAATCGGACGAAAAAAGTTTTCCACCTGGGATGATCTTAAGAAACATATGATGTATATTCATTTGTTTGGTATCCGTTACGCTTTCGTCTAAGCTTGCGGTATCATGGACATCGAATTCCTCAGCGTAACATTAACAGATCGCCTTTACAAGCATTGATATGTTTAACGTTTTATCAGGATAGGTTCGGTGAGGATAGGTTAGGATAGGTCAGGATAGGAAAGGTTAGGATAGGAAAGTTTAGGATAGGTAAAAATACCCTTGGCTTACTTGTTTGAAGTCTGCTTCTTCCATTTAGTTATAATGACCGTATCTGTGTTACGAGTTTCACCAGTGCACAAGTTTAAGAATATTTTTCATCACGGGCACTGTTAGGATGGATATATTTGTTTGTCATCCAGTTCTGGAAAATTTGAAAAAGAAAGGTATTGAATCCCGTCAGTTTTGACGGGACGTGTACACTAGTATGTAGCATAGATAACATGTTTCAACTGGTATTGTTCGCAAAAAATCATGCAATTAAGGGGTGCAATTAACAAAGGAACAACGATTATTTGTAGTCACGAAGAACATCGGCACTGGAAACATTAAAGAAATATTAAATTCGTTAGATTAGATTAGGTGGATGTTTAAGCCTCCCTAACCGCAACAAAGACGTTCCAAAGAAAGGAAGGAGGAAGGCCCAATTCAGTATGGACTTAAGGGGAGGCGGAATCTATGCACAAGGTGCGTAGAAAAAATCAGATAAAGAAGAAATTAATGAAACAAGATAAAAATTGAAGAAGAAAGTAGTAGGTGCTAAAAAGCAGGACAGCAGTGAACCGAAAACATTTTATTTCCACAAACAGAAGGCGTACCTAACTCTCTGCTAAGGACCTCACATTTCCTCCTGGGATTGCTTATTCTCATAGATACAATGATTGTGTCCCCCTGAGGGGAAAGATTCGTTTCAAATACGTTGCCCAGTGAAGTCGTCGACTTGTAAATCTTCAATGTGGAGGAACATCCAAAAATTCACTGAGGAAGGAACTATGCTGAATCTTAACAAAGGTCGTCCAGGGTTGATAAGAGAAGTACGAATAAAAGCAATTAATGAAAACGTTAGAACAATGTTCCAGAAAGTCCATTGACACCACACAGAAAGAATGGACTGCTACTGTCCAAATGATCATTTAACTAAATTGCAAACTACGACATGAAATGGCATCATATGAAATGCATGAAAGACATCAACTTCTTCAAACTGATTTTGTTCGGCGCGAAATGTTTTCTCAATGGCTTTTTTATAAACCGGCACGTTTCTTGGAAAACATTACAACTACTGATGAATCGGTATTTTTCATGAATAGTAGAGTCAATGATCACAACATACGAATATATGCACCTGTATGAACAATCCTCCTGCATCTAACTTTGAGGTACCTATTGGAGAAAGTGTCCGTTGAGGTCGGAATTTGCGGAAATGGGCATCTAATTGAGTGCCCAAACAACATTAATTTAAATGGTGTTGGTACCCAAACCATATCGATGAACATGCAATCACAGAGATCGAGATTATTTATGCCAATCGAGTTTAACCGAGTATGGTGGAGACGTGGCGGTGCACTGACATCGACTGAGAGCTGTTTTTAATTGAAGTTTTTAATTGCCGCATAGTCACATTAAATCAAGAAATTGAGTGGCCTCCCAGATCCCAGGTTATTTTCTATAGGGACACTTGAAGACGAACGTATATTCTAGTCCCCCTCAAAACACTGAAAAATTGAAAGGAAGAATCACTATCGAATTTAATGTACTAAAATAATGACCGACTGCTAATCAGACGAGTTTTTACATCGATGCGATCAAGAGCTCAAAAGTACGACAGAAATGGGACGACATGTGGAAGGAATCGGTGCTTTAAACATGCTCACAGTATTTTAAATAAAATGATTAAAACTACCTAGTCGTTGTAAGAATTTCTTTTTTAAAACTTAAAATAAAGTTATATTGTGGCTTTTACATTTTATTGTATGACTTTCCAGTGTAAACATGCTTCTGACAGCCTTCAGCAAAGCAATCAAAACGTTTTGTAATCAAAACGTACAGAATTTGTTGCAAAAGCATTCAACGAAGAATATGGCCGAAACAGAATAAAAATGCAATAAGTGGTTTTTCAATTTACATTTTTTATTTTAGATTTCGTTTTACGTGGGACACTCTGTATATTTTGGCCGTGCCATCTCACGCAGGCTTGCCTGGCTACCACTCTCACATCCCAGCCAACCTGTTCTCTATTGTTGAGAGTTCATAGATTTGGTGAACATTGAGTTTAATATCTCTGCAGTAGGCAAAAAAAATCATTAGTTTAGCAAGTGCTTTCAACCCACCCATGTTAAGACCAAGACGATTAACGATTACAATGTACAGTACGCTAACACCTCGTCACGAGCAACGAACTTCAGAAAGCGGAGCTTAAATAGCTCCTGCACCGACCAAAAACTTTCCTGTGCAAGATTATAGGCAACAAGACCAAATGTGCAGCAGTAAAGAGACTGTTTGAAAATGCCTCACCTGCACCTATACTGAAGTCCTAGCGCTGCACCAATAAAAAAATTGAGTTAAAGATTGTTGGCTTTCCAAAGGTCATGGCAGTCATTCAATTAAAGCAAATCCTGGGATTGTGAGATTAAAGAAGAAGAGTGAACACTTCTTCTATTCTTCGATAGAGTGTTTCGATACTTTTACTTCGATGTTTCGATGCTTCGATTGACGTGTTTTTATACTTTATTTTACTCAAGCTTGCTGAAGCGAAAGCCTTTTTTGCTGATCAAAAATATGCTTCAGCGTACTCTTTGGTGGGCAAAACTTGACCTGAGCTTTTACAAACCTCGCACTAACACTGAAATGAATCCGTGTTTTAATATTGAGCACACACAGTTTGAGGTCTGCAAAGGATCCAGAACCCGTACTGCTCTTAGGTCTATTTTCTTTTACGAATTGCTTTGGTAAATTTTATCTCTATGAGCTAGAATGGCTCAGTCCGCATTGAGAAAAAAAATCATTTACAGTCAGACAATGTATATTGTGAACGTATAACTTGAAGATCAGACGTGAACAAAATCACTGCGTGAATTCTTGCAGCTCTTTGGTTTCCACTTTTAGCTTTGTTCTAATTGAGCACAGTTCTTGCATTATCAAGTTCGCGCACATTGCGATACATGGTTAGTTGAGTTGGAGATGATTTGTCTGGAAAAGTTCCTGAAAATAACTGGGACACTTGTTTGTAGGTTCTTTTGTGAACGTAGGTATTCACGACAGAAATTTACTGCTAATTTGTTGGTTGCATTTTAAAGAGATTGGACTAATTTTTTCAGAAATTACAGAGCAGATTACTAAGTATTTCACACGATAACTGTATCATGTTCGCAGCTAAGGATGTGATAAAATTAATTTCTGCATCTAATGAGACCAAGTATGTTCAAATCTGTTCACTATTTCAATTTTATTAGCATTCAAAGTTGAGGTATACATTTTTGAAACATTTGTGTTAGTAGATCACCAATTGCCTTCGTAATGCTATCTTTTAACTGCTAAGGGATTACGAAAACCCTGTGCATTGTTTGTGCACACATAAAAGGTGCTTAAATTGTTTCGAAGTCATTACACACAATAGCTAGAGCTAACAACTGCGTCTTTGTAACGATGCGCACTTGCAGCAATCTCTTAAAGACTTGAGGGATCTTTCCATGATTAGGTAAATAATTCAAAGCCATTTGATTTTTTCTCCCGGAAGTTCTTCAGTCAGTTTGCGTAGGATATAACCTCAGAATTCTTCGATCGTATTGAAATAACTGAATGAGCGCAGCTGCTTCCTTCAACTCACTGATGCTGAAGTAACAAAGGAGTGTGGTACTGTACGAGCATTAATGTTTCGTCCTTGCAGCCCATTTTAATACTGGAGTATCCAGTCTTTCGGATCCATAACTAAGTAAATATTCCGGTAACCAGTCTGCGATGCTCATTATCAATGCTGCATTCTAGAGCCTGCTGAGCCTGTTGTCAAAATTGCAATAACCAGTCTGCGCAGCCTTGAATAAATAATGCAGTCTCCAGCCTACGTCCCTCCGTAAGTATTCTCGTTAAGGGCTGACGCAGAATTGGCTGGCGAAGTGTATTATGAAATTAATCTTCAGCCGGCAAATAGCGTTAGTAAACGGTCTTGGTCACAAGTCATTTACTTTCAGATGAAAAAATTTTCATGTAAAACGTTGAAACGCAATGCGCGTTTATGCGCTAGAGGAAATCTTCGTTTTATTTTCATTTAATAATTTGTAGAAAATATTCAAAGGACGTCGAGAAAATGCTAGGATTTTATAAGCTGGGATAATGCTATTTTTATTCCAGTTTTTTAGTTTTTCTCTTAAACCAAGTCTTTCGCGGGATGGCGGCAAGTTAGGACTAACATGCGTATTTTAGCCCATGACAGACGCTTTTTACACGTAACTGATAGATATCAATGATTAGTTACTGAGTCGATATTACTAAGCGAATTTTGTTCGTAATTCTTGTATATTTCACAGCTTGCGTATGTTTATGTTTCTGACAAAATTAGAAAATATATATCTTTCTTTGAGCTGAAATGAATAACGATTAGATTGTTCTCATTACAAGATGAAATCATACTTAGAAATATAAAGAGGCCCAAAATTCTCATCTTTTTTAAATTGATTACAAAAAGTTGGAAGCTCAGAGTTCGGTATAATTTAAAGCGATGTAGGAGAGTTTCAAGATTTATTTTCGTGTTAAATATCACTATTACAAATGTAGCCGCGTCCGTCCGTCCGTCTGTGTGACCCCCCTCTTCTAATCGATAGCTTTGATAGCAACAAGGATAAAGCTTAAGAAATATAATAAATTATTCAATTGCATGGTTTTTCTGTGGCGATTCAATTCCCTTTCACTTGGATTATGGTATCCAGAATACGCAATCGGCTTATTTTTATAAATAACAATTTTTTTGTGCTTTCTCTGTTGAAATTCAGCATGTTGCTTTGATATTTTTGATTGATAAGGCGAAAAAAATATACTTTAAATTCGTTTGACAAGTAACTTGGCTACCACCTAGTATAAAGCCCAAGATTTTGGAACTTGAGTTATCGTTTTAGAAATTGTGATTTTTTTGAAAAGCTTCGAAGAGATAATAGACGACATTTCAGAATAAAATTCCGGCAAAAGAGGCCACCAAGGATAGAAATGTGTCCAACCGCAAGATAGAAGTAGCAAGACTTCGACAGCAAGAAAAACGCCGAAGACGATCGGATGAACAACGCGAAATGGCAAGCGAAGCAATGCTGCTTGCCAACGAGAAGTTAGAGCTAAATTGACCCTTGACCGGCGTTTGGAAATTCTACGGAATTATGCAGAGCAACACCGAGTAGCTAGAGAGAGCTCAACACATGAAAGAAGCGTGAAAATTCTTCGGCATAGCGCTGGACAACATCGAGTGGCACGAGAGAATTTAACTCAAGAAAGAAGGGATGAAATTCTTCAGTTTAATGGCGACCAGCACGTGTGCACTAGTGTGAAATAATTTATTTTAATGGTCTCCATTAATTCTCAAACAAATACGCACTCAAATGAAGGTACTGTTCATTACTGTATCCAAAACCTCTGGAATTATGCTGTTGTTGTGCTGTAAGTGTAAATCCTGGAATTATACTTATGTTGTTACGTAAAGATGTTGCACTTAAATTCCTGTTAGGTGTTAAGTTTGTTGATGTAAACTCTTGGCTTCACTTCACTGTAAGTTAAATGCAACGTATCAATAAATATTATATTTAAGTGATGATCTAAAATTCTCCCGAACTATTTGTGATTCTTAGTTTTCTTGGCGTACTGAGAGTGAGTTACTTATAGGTCCCGCTGAACTTGAAACAATGAAAAAACTTGTGAGGTCATCTTCATTATAACTGCCTGAATTCCTGGTAACTCCGAATGATTTATAGAACTCCAAAACAAGCATCAACTTGTGCAGCATGAACTTGCATCTGCTCAGAGCAAGTCTCTTCAAGGGACGCAACAAGTGAGTTCCAAAGGAGTGACGTAAAACGAGAAATATTTCGTCTAAAGTAGATCTCAATTTTTGTAGTTAGAAAAAAATGACCTAAGCCGAATTTTATAGAATTTCTCATCACATATTAGTAATTCTTAAAGGTATGAGGACGTCTTGTTGCTTGGTAAATCTTGAAGGGTATTTATGGAAAATTGTGATCTTATCTTCTGATACCTCAACATTTCGGTGTAAACTAATTCTAGAGACCTTATTCCAGACAGCCAGAGATTACTCTTTAGCTATCTGGAAATTTCTTCAGATGACATGAAGGTTCTCTTCAGGGAGCAGGAAGTCTCTCTTGAGAGAGTCGGGAATTACGTTTCGGAGGCTGGGACTCCCGCATCGTTTTCTGCAGGATGCAGCTGAGGAGCTGGGAATATTCTCAGCTCCTCAGCTGCATTACCCCACTCTCGATTCCCTGCTTGCATCCGTGCGACAGAGGCGTGTGGCTGCTAGTAAAGCTTCATTCATTAGCACAAAACGGCACTGCAATCAACGGGAGTGCAAGCGGTTACCATTATACAAGAATCGCCGTCCGACGGCATCGATCGACCAGCGCACAAGCTGAGGAAGATTTACCTTCAGTGACAAGGGCTACAGAAGGAGATTAAATCTAAAAACCGTGTTACTTGGAATCCCTGAGGGGGTTCTTGGTGATCTCTAGAATGGAAGTTTATGTGTGTGCTTCGGTGCTGTTCGCTTCTAAGTCCATGATTCAATTTCTGGGGTCGGTTGAACAATTTATTCGTGACAGGATTAAGAATAGATTGATGATTTACATTATTAGACAGCTGTAGGACATGTCCCCTATTTTCAGGTTCGGATCAAGAAAAAACCCCTTGACATTTTGACATTGACATTCCGAAGATAAAAACAATGATGAGTTTCACTGTTTACTTCAGCTAAAAAACTTTGAAGTGTTGAGCTGAAAATTACAAACAATTCAAAGACTCTGAAAGTGAAAGAACTGAAATATCCCTTCTCGGGAAGTTATTTACTTTCCACTTTGAAAACCAATCGTTCTTATTGCAGAATGACTGTCGGCTACATTTCTGTCGATATTGATTGCATAATACGCAATTTACAACCTGATATACGGGCACTATAGACCCGTACTGAGGCACTTGGTGTGATTAGATGCCTCGATTCACTGAATGAAAATTTCACAGCAGCAACACACTGCCCTTGAATTAAATGTTTAATTCAACGCCGGCTGTTTACATCTTTTTTTCTCCACACTCTCCCGTAAGGCCTCATGACGACGCCTTGAACATAAAAGAGAAATAAATGCTGAAACATGGTTTTAAACACGACTAAAAATTTCTTCCTACACTAGACGTCACTTATTTTATTGACTGTGAAACGAGTCTCTTAGATTGTCGATATGAGCTTTATTGCTCAGAGTTTCAAGCAAAAACGTTTTTTTGAAGCAATGAAACTTTATTGCAGTGAAGTCTTCCTGGAACCGCACAGATGAGCACGTAAGCAAGCATGCGAGCAACCACGCACGGAAGCAAGCATGCAAGCAAGCACGCACGGAAGCAAGCATGCGAGCAAGCACGCACGGAAGCAAGCATGCGAGCAAGCACGCACGGAAGCAAGTATGCGAGCAAGCACGCACGGAAGCAAGCATGCAAGCAAGCACGCACGGAAGCAAGCATGCAAGCAAGCACGCACGGAAGCAAGCATGCAAGCAAGCACGCACGGAAGCAAGCATGCAAGCAAGCACGCACGGAAGCTAGCATGCGAGCAAGCACGCACGGAAGCAAGCATGCGAGCAAGCACGCACGGAAGCAAGCATGCAAGCAAGCACGCACGGAAGCAAGCATGCGAGCAAGCACGCACGGAAGCAAGCATGCAAGCAAGCACGCACGAAAGCAAGTATGCGAGCAAGCACGCACGGAAGCAAGTATGCGAGCAAGCACGCACGGAAGCAAGTATGCAAGCAAGCACGCACGGAAGCAAGCATGCGAGCGAGCACGCACGGAAGCAAGCATGCGAGTAAGCACGCACGGAAGCAAGTATGCGAGCAAGCACGCACGGAAGCAAGCATGCGAGCAAACACACACGGAAGCAAACATGCGAGCAAGCACGCACGGAAGAAAGTATGCGAGCAATCACGCACGGAAGCAAGCATGCGAGCAAGCACGCACGGAAGCAAGCATGCGAGCAAGCACGCACGGAAGCAAGCATGCGAGCAAGCACGCACGGAAGCAAGCATGCGAGCAAGCACGCACGGACGCAAGCATGCAAGCAAGCACGCACGGAAGCAAGCATGCGAGCAAGCACGCACGGAAGCAAGCATGCGAGCAAGCACGCACGGACGCAAGCATGCAAGCAAGCACGCACGGAAGCAAGCATGCGAGCAAGCACGCACGGAAGCAAGCATGCGAGCAAGCACGCACGGACGCAAGCATGCAAGCAAGCACGCACGGAAGCAAGCATGCGAGCAAGTACGCATGGAAGCAAGCATGCAAGCAAATACGAAGACAAACACGCAGACAAACGTACGGAGATAGACGTTAGCAAGCATTGTTTGTTCAGACTAATTTGTCCAAGATGGTGTAAAAACAATAATTAAATTGTTCTCCTAATTGTTGTGTACTCAGTCGCTTATAATGTTCATGCTATTGAACTAAAGTAAAATAATAAAACGAATTTAGCGGCTCACAAACAAAGGATTTACCCAACACTGACGGTCAGTATCAGCTCTTAATTAACGCTATAGAGCTGTCCTAATAAACGCCCTCGAATAAATTAAACGACTGAGCTAAGCATGCATTGCGTAAAATTCCTTAAAGGTTTTTAACTCAGTAAATGGCATTGCAGACTTGCGCAGCCCCGGTATCGGTTCATAACAAGGGTTCGCCTTTTTTTTCTGCCCGATGCTCATTTCGTACGCGCGTGTTTCGTTTAATTCGTGCACAACACATTTGTGTCGTAGAGTTCACCGCCACCTGGGGCGGCCCACGGGTTGAAGAGTTTGTTATGAAGTTATGTCAAGAAAACGCTTAATACGTCAGGTGGATTTTTATGAGCGCAGCTATTTCCTTTCACAGTCGTTTTTCTGTACCAAGAGTTGGAGCGTGCTTTTTGCAGGAAAATTCTCCCTGCTGTGTGAAGCTCGAGGAAGAGATATGAGATACGTTTGAATTTTCGACAATATTCTTAATCATATAGTCACTGAATTCAACGTATTTATAATATAATATAAAATTATCACGGATAATTTTTCTCATAATGATATTTTCTACCGATATCTCAGTACCACTTAAAACTATAGAGTTTTGTAATTCCCTACAGAGAATTTTCCATCTCCTGTGAGTCGATTCAATTTACTGTGCGAGTTAACGGTTCTGGAGCCCTGGAAAGAGGTGTCCCTTGCTTTTAATATGGAATTTAGTAAAACTTGATTGCATGAGCTCCTTTTGATAGGCGTGACACTATCCTGATAAGAACTTCGAGAAAAAAATTTTCTTTCTTTCAAATTTCCATTCAAGTAGTTCTCAAGTCGTTTTAACGCGTTAACACATGTGCCTGAACGCGCAACACTCCCTTGCAACGTGCCTTAGCACTCAAGTAAGAATGCACGCACACTACCGTGTTCAAAACGGGACACCCTTCAATGACATCCTTTTACACATTTTGATACCCGTTTTAATGTCACTCTCTGACGCGTACTAAAATGACCCACCACGTTACTCAACGTCCGGAGAATTAGTTTTGGCCAAAATAAATTCGTTTAATTACCAGAAGCGAGCTAGGGAGACGGTCTTGTCTAAGCGTGTGGACCTCAGACTCTAACGTAATTAACTAAAATGTTGGGAGCAGGTGAGTGAAGGGTAGGACGAGACTGGGGTCAAATTGATGGAGATGACAGAAATTTTGCTGCTTAGGGACTTCGTTACGGTCACATGAAATTCCAGCCCCATCAAAACAAAGCTACTTCTAGCGATCGCGAAGAAAGTGAAGGTTTAAATCTGCCGGAAGAGAAATGGAGGAAGAATTTTTTCCCGGGATGACTCAACGGATGCTAACCACTCTAGCCACTTAATACGGTCTTGCATATCGTTATTAAAATATAACTCATTTTTGTGCAATGGATCAGTAGAGAATTATTAAATCGTTCTAGTTTTATAGTCAAGTTTCTGAAATATAAACGGAAATGATGAAAACGTGTCCTACAAATGTCTCACTGACTTAAACAGGTGTCCTTATACGCTAGTGAGTGAAACACGCGCGCCTTAAATAGCTGTGCTCGTATAGGCTATAGGTTTATGGTCAGATATAGATATACTTAAAGATTTTCATACAGATTTCATAGACTTAAGTTTTTGAAAAACGTTTTACATAATAAATGAGAGTAGAAAGAAAATAAGATGCGAGTTCTTGCTTATCTTTTCAATGGTATAAAAATACTACTTACAAAAGCTAAGAGTTGGCTTTAGATGTAATATGCATTTAAATGAGCAAATAGTGACCGCAATTCAGAGAGAAAGCCTTCGAAGCAAAGTACTGAAAACCACAGTTGGAACATATTCATATTTAGGCGGCGCAAACTAGGTATCACAAACACAGAAATGTTCGTGGTTGTAAGCACGGCCAAACTTTGCGGTTTTTCTTATATCGGTGAATTTAAGAAATGCAGCAGTACACACTCGTCCCTTTAGAGTTATTCATTGTGGTCTGCGAAGTTCATCTTTAAAATTATTCTTTAAGGTGGTCATTACTTTTTATTTATGAAATTTCAGTCATTAAGAGTTCTAAATTAGGAAAGTTCCAGTGTTTTTCTGTGATGGTTCTCGGACAAATGAAAGCTTTTCGTGCAGCAAATAAAATGGGATCGCAGTGTAAAGGATCAAGAAAAAGTACCGTTTCAGAAATCTATTTGCTTCTGCGAGCAAGTTATCAAGAATTTTAAACTGTGTGGAAGCTTTGCGCTTGGCGGCAATGGTACGAGTTGGGGGGCAGGCTACACGAGCAGCCACCTCACCCCCCAGGCCCGCCGCTCGCCGTTCCAACTCAATCCACAATCCAAGAACTATAAATCGAGCCGGAACTTTGCGCTTGGCGGCAAATGGTACGAGTTGGGGGGCAGGCTACACGAGCAGCCACCTCACTGCCCAGGCCCGCCGCTCGCCGTTCCCTCCTTGAGTCTCCAAGCACTGGAAGTAAAGAATGAGAGTGAACATACAGGTACTTGATCCTTAATTGCCTGAAAAGAATTTACGTAATTAATTTTAGTTTGTTTGATGAGCCACCATAAAACGCGATCCATCAATATATTGCTCAGAATAATGCGTGATAATGGTTCGAGTCCTAAAGGAAATCTCCATGATATAAATGGCAGGGGTTCGGAAACTTTAGGGGTTTGGCAAGTCCGGCAAGCTTCCTCACCTCAAGGCATAACGCCACGAGATGTAGATCCCCTGGTAGTGGATTTACGTCCGCCTGTCCCCAGTCTGGTAAGTGGACGCAGCGTGGAAGTCCAGCGCCTCCAGCAGGTAAGTGTGGAGCAGCGTGGAAGTCAAGCGCCTCCAGCAGGTAAGTGTGGAGCAGCGTGCTCCCCGTAGATTACGTAGGATATGGCATTAAATGAGCAGTTTACGCCGATGGTGGTGCCCGATTGGAGGTCTGTGAAAATTCTGATTATTCGGTGCTAACGCACGCTTGAGTATACTTCTTATCGATCGTCAGTCGCTAAGAAGAACGGAAACTGCCGGGCCAAGAATTTGTTCCCTACATCCTGCCCTTTAAATCATGAAAATAATTTTACTAACCTGATGTTCTTAAATCTAACTTAAATCTAATAGGCGAGCTGGCAGAAGAAAATAAAAAAGGCAGCTCGCCGAAACTAAGGCTAGAAATTTGTACAACAGGGCCACCTCACTGCCTGGGCAGTGAGGTGGCTGCTCGTGTAGCCTGCCCCCCAACTCGTACCATTTGCCGCCAAGCGCAAAGTTCCGGCTCGATTTATAGTTCTTGGATTGTGGATTGAGTTGGAACGGCGAGCGGCGGGCCTGGGGGGTGAGGTGGCTGCTCGTGTAACCTGTTGTAAGGTTTTGAATATCAAAGTTTCTTGCATGTGAAATGGAGGTCATTATGAGATTATTTGTGAGATTCTCAGTTTTTTATTCTCGGTTCGTTACTTTTGATCTGTGCATATTTAAATATTATGAGATTTGAAAGAGATATTTGTAGCTTGTGGAGAAAGGAATTCAAGAAATTTGCCACGAAAATAAGTACAGGTCAGTGAGTTTTTGTGTGCAGCTCATTGTGGGTTTCGTATCTTGTATGCGTCAAGTGATGGCCTTCATGGTACTCAAAGCTTGAAATGTATAAACCTCATGAATAAATGAATTAATTATTCGCTGAAAATTATTGGGATGGTCTGCAGCACGAGATTTTACGTCATGATACGTATGGTAAGATACGCATACAAACTACATATTTTACAGAAATTTTTTACAGCAAAATACGTGTTCAAGAATAACATCTCAAACTGGCTAAATGTCAAGATACTGTGAGCAGCAGAAAATTTTTTAGAGTAAAATAAATGTTGGAGAGATGCAAGGGAATTTTTCATAGCAAGCTAAATAGCCATAATTTATATTTCAACTTAGTTTCACAATTTTGTTTAGTATTCTGTTCATTCGGAGTAAATCCCTGTGCCCTAAAATACCAAGAAGACTCATTGGGAGATGTCCTTAATGAAGTATCGCATTCAAAAGCATACCGTAACATTTTCAATTCCTGCAATCAACGGCTGCAGGTAATCGCGGAGATTTACAATACCATCAGATGGATTGACTCCTCATCATTAATTCACGAACGCAGTGCCTGGTGGTCTTCGACCCGGTATCTTAAACCTAGAAATCGAATCTGTCATTGTGCAGTTCTTGCATCCGTGAGCTCAGCCGGGGAAGAGGAAGGGATGCTGAATGTCTTTACTGGGAAAAGGGCATATCCTCGAATTGATCCATCTCAGTCATATCACTTGCTTTTTTAAGTAATTTGAGGTCATGAGTATTGGTAACAATTGAGCATTAGAGTAATGGGTTTGTAGGAATGTAAGAGTACTGTGTACCCAGCAGGGCTCTGGATATTATTGGAGTGTCTGTAAACATTTGTATGCATCAAATCGAATGATACAGGATGATATATCGCATAAGATACCTTTTTTCTTGCATTCCGCTCATGAAAGAGAAAAGGAAGAAATCAGAATTCATATTAGATTTAATTTTTTTAATGCACCAAGCATGCAACAACCACTATTGAAATGTCGATATGTTAGGTTGAATGCGAGAGATAATATTTTGAGGTAAGAATATTGTGAAATATTCTTTCAGCAAGGCGTCTGAATTATATGAAAACTTTATTGAAAACTCTCAACAAAATGATTTCCAAAGTTCTTATAAGAGTGCAATAGGTCCCTAACATACTTAGATGTTTGCATGTTATACAAAGAGGTAAATAATATCAAATTTTCAATATCACTTTGCAGAAAATTTATTGCATTGGAGAAACGTTTGCAGAGTAAATTTAATGTTGCGACGAATATCCGTAGATTGTTCCATGACAACCTTGGAAGCATCGCTGATCGTCCAGCATCTTCCCAAAGATTCGTATTGGATACATGTGCAATAGGGCGTCATTAATTCTACCTTCATACCAATGAGATTTCTCTATTGTTAAATGTAGATTATGGAGTCTAATCATGTGTACGCTGTATAGTTGTAAGCATGGCGCGTAAAGTAAATATGCAGAGTAAACCTACCCAGTAAATAAAGCATTGACAATTTCCGACATATACAGTGTGTTAAGACTTTCCCGTCTTAAGTACGTTTAGAGGATTCTAGCCTCAGTAAGGGTAATAAATTACAAGAAAATGAATCTTAAATATTAAGGGAAGTATGTTTTACAGAACACTTAGTCCATTGTATAGCCAATAGAATACGCAAATCTTTACTTATTATGACTACGGAATGAAATGCAAAAAGTTTCAAGATTATCAAAATAACAATCAACACTAAATTTGTCGTTTGGGCAAGGAGCAACTTGTAGAGTTAAGGAGGAGTCGTGCGAGTGTTAGGATACCTAGAACAAAATATAAATTTATGAACAACGGAACGCTTACTTCTCACACTGAATACTATATCAATACAAATCAAACTTTAACGCTTACTTCGTACACAAATTAAGCTTGGAACACGAAAAAAAAAATATCACGAATAGTATTGCTTACCAGCAGCATGGAAGTCACAGGCACAAAGGAACAAACAGAGTGGACGGCACCCGCCGCTCGGCCACAAACTAAAGTGACATGGACAAAGAGATTTACCTTCAGATGTCTCAGGTATTTTGATACTTTACCATTATCGCTCTCAAATCCTAACACAGTGTTTTGATGAGACTTAAAGCTGATGCAGGCAAACCCCAGAATGTGAAGCTCAAAGTTCCATTTGATGAATCTTTGCAATTAGCTGTTTTCTGATAGATGGGTAAAACGCCTGGGTAAATGATAGCCAATTTTTTGTTAAAAGCAATGGTAGGGAGGTAAACTTGACAGGAACAGTTTTCAGCTAATCCTGATCGTTCAAAATGAGCGACACAACTTTGTTTTTATGGAGCATTTGCATTATTGACACTGTGTGTGTGTGTGTGTGTGTGTGTGCGCAGTGCACGCGTTGCCGAACCTGACGGTGCTGTCACTGAGCGGCTGCAGCAAAATCACGGACGAGGGCGTCGAGCTCGTGGCCGAGAACCTGCGCAAGTTGCGCGCCCTCGACCTGTCCTGGTGTCCCCGCATCACCGACGCCGCCCTCGAGTACATCGCTTGTGACCTCACAAACCTCGAGGAGCTCACGCTCGATAGGTGAGCTATTCTGCTTCTTTTCTTGTATCAATAAACTTTTTTTCCTGTTAGCGATTACTTTTGATTTTAATGAACTCTTATTCTTCCTGGACGTACTCTGATGAACTGTTGCCAATGCGCTTTTTCATCTCGTTAACTACAGGGTGTCCTCAAAAAAATGTACTCACTCTTTACCCGCCCAGTACTGAAGCGTTTTGCTTTGATGCACGTGTTCATTGTTTTAGAGCCAAGGTAATTGAGCTAACTGAAAAAAAAACAGGGAATTTAAGAAATATAAATGCCGTTAAACTTGGTTCCTCTTGAAACAAAGACAAAATACATGAATAATCGTCAGTCAATGGATAAATACAAATTTTTCGGGATCTCATGTATTTTATGAACAAAGCTGGTTTCTATTAACGCATTGTTTTATCTGCACTCCTTACTTGGCTTCGGTTAAGCTTTCTTTCATGACAAGAATGTGATCGTGTAGCTCGTACCGAGAACAGAGGCTATTGTTTTTACTGCCGTCAAATTTGTCCCGAAGGTGAGGTTTCTTCCTGGAGACGCCACCAATGAGCTGTTCAATGACAGATATTTTTAGTGGTGTCTAGCATTGCAAGGGTATTCAATAGCGAGTGCTCAGTAGCGGCCAAAAAATTATACGAATAAAAATTACTGTGAATAAACTGTCCCTCACGACCTTACTTTTCTGAATATAAGAATCCAAAGCTCTGTTTGAATTAATTATCTATACTACCCGCAACTTGGAAGAGAACCCAGCACTTCTTCCACAACGTGCATTTCGTCAGCTCAGTAACCACTACAGCCGATATTGTTGACGCATGTTGGAGTGATTAAAGGTTAACTTAAGAACAACATGCGTTGGTTTTGGGTTGAGGTACGTATGCAGAAAATGCCATTGATGTAAACCGTGCCGAGAAAAAAAGTCGTACACTCGTTTCCTCAATCAGAACATTGATTATCTAATGTGATGAGAATCTATTTGTACTGACCACAGAGTGCGTCCTTGGAAGACAATATTACTGTGGATTAGTTCCGTTACACAGACATACGTACTGACTACTTCACATCGAAATGAGATTCTAATTTACCCCTATATATTTATTGCCTTACACGAATGCAGCTCATGAGTACAGCATTAAATTATAGAATGAATGAACAGATGTGCAAAGATTCATGTGTTTTTTCAAACATTAATTTTAAGACAACTTTTCCATTGCTGTGTACAAGTTTGTGCCAGCATTTAATAATTAAAATGAGATAAAAGATTTTCCTCACGGGCACATCAATTGAAGAACTGATGCCGTCAGAGTACGTGGATGATGTCATCTTTTTCAACTTCTCTTGACAGGATAGGCGTTGATATGATTTGTTATACTTAAAAAGGTTAGAACTGCTTAGATTAGGTTAGGATAGGTTAGAGTATTTTAGCATAGTTAAGGATAGGTTCAGAAAAGGCTAAGACGTGTTAGGATGGACTACGATAAGACAAGATAGGTTATAACAAAACAAATTATGATAGGTTAGATTAAGATAAGTTGGAATAGGTTACGATAGTTTTGGTTAGGGTAGGTTAGATTAAAGCTAGCGTTGGGTCAAAATAGAATAGGTTGAGTTTGGGTAGGTTAGGTTAGGGTTCGTTAAAATAGGTTAAGGTTAAGATAGATTAGGATAGGTTAGAATACGTAAGATGATAAATCAAGATTGAATACGTTGAGTGAAATTATCAGAGTAAAAAAAGGCAATTTCCTTCACGGTTCCTATCGCACTATTTTCAACGATCCGAATGCCCTAGTAAAACGAGAGCATACGTAGGAAGAAGAGTTTTTCAAATGCTCAATTTCTGATGTTTTGTGCTTTGTAGAGCGGTTTTAAAATAGTTAGATTAGATTAGATGTTAGTTTCAGCCGCCCTAACTCTAACAAAGGCGTTCCAGAGAGGAAGGAGGAAGGTTCCATTTAGTATGAACTTAAGGGAACGCAGAATTTATGCAGATGGGGCACAGAAACAGTTACTGAAAAAGAAGTTCATGAAGCCAGATCACAGTAAGAGAAGAAAGTAATGGGTGCTGAAAACAGGACAGCTGGAACCGAGAAAAGAATGGTCCGTAAAAAAAAAATACCTGTTCTTCTTCAACAAAAGGAAGGCTTATCTAACCTTCAGCTCGGAACCTCACATATTCCTTCTAGGAGCGTTAACTTTTACCCGCATGTTGATAACTTTGGCTGCAGGAGAAAGGGCCATGTTCAGTTAACTAAAATTAAGCTCCTCCTCTTGAAACGCTTGTAAAATTACACCTCAATCTTTCAAACTCGGCACTTTGATTTTTCAATAATCACTTCAATTATTTTACTTCTCAAAGGGTAACACTGATTCACTAATATTTCCCATCGATTTTCACCGATAAATGTACGATATTGATGCATCCTAGTATAGGATTTTATGTCTGTGTTCGTCAACCTGCAAACCTGTACCCTGGCACTGTCTTCATGGAAATTTATACCCTGAAAAATTGTACAAAAGATGCATCCTTGGTTCATTTATTTTCATTTTTAATTCATTTATTTTGAAACAAGCTCAAAAAGTTACCATTCTGAATTTTCATTCCATCATCCTTAGTCACGGTCATGAAACAAAAATTATTTTAAATATACTTAAAATATTATCAAAACAAACTGACTTGTTTTATCATTCTGACGACAGATGCGTGCACATCACGGACATCGGCGTGGGCTACATCTCGACGATGCTGTCGCTGACGGCGCTGTTCCTGCGCTGGTGCTCGCAAGTGCGGGACTTCGGCGTGCAGCACCTCAGCTCCATGCGGGGGCTGCAGGTCCTCTCTCTCGCAGGTGCGTCCCGCCGCCTCTCCTCGGAACGAAAAAACCTGCGCGGGAGGGAAACTCGTTCAAAATAATTTTACGAGAGGAATAAAAAATTGCAAACGTTCATGTGTGATGAATGGAATTTCTTTCACGAAGTCTCGTTTGTTTGTTTTGTTTCAACGTGGATATTCTATTCGAAAAGAATATCATGCGACATTCTTACACGTCAATAGCAGCTCAGGAAGGCAGGGTGGTTTTCCCCATTGAATTACGCGAAGTTTCTATTTTCGCAACATATTTCCTTCACGTGAATCACAGTTTATTTTTTGACCGCTTACTTGTCTGGGTTCCAAATTCAGTTTTCACAGCAGCTCTATTGCGTAATTTCCAAGAAGAAAAATAAAGTAAAATTCCTCTAATTCAAATTCAGTAATATTTACAACATTTATTTTTTTTACGAATTATATGTAGTTCAAGAGTTCCGCTTTGAAAATGATTTACAAGATATTCGTGAAATAACACGGAGGCCAAGTGATGTGTGTCGCAGTAACCGCGTTCTGGCAGGTCAGATCACTCGCCCCGTGTACCTTTCGATTGAAGTCATTATTCAGGCGTACCTGACAGCTCTTGTGATGTGAGCTATGTATAACCTCTTAGGTATTGAACCAACAGAGACCTTGATACCCGGCGAGAGACTTTGGTCGAGCTCATTGACTAATAGGAAGTTTGTCGAGGGCGGAAGGATTGAGTTTCAGTCACTTTAAATACTCGTGACAGAAAACTAACAGATGTGTTTCTAGTCCGAACTTAATAACCCACCAAAAGGACCCACTCTTAAGTAGAAATAAATGACCATCATTCACTCTATGTCACACGTACTATGTTGTTCTTGATAAGCCTGTATATATAAAAATTATTTTCCCTTATTTTGACGCCAAAACTTTGCTTGCTCATCAATATGTGAAATGAAATTTTTTGTTTGAGCACCTCATCCGAGTAGCGCAAGATGTTTTAACACGTGGTATTTATTTGCTGTGTCCCGTCAGGCTGCTCGCAGGTGAGCTCAAGTGGACTGTCGTCGCTGGTGCAGCTGCGCCACCTGCAGGAGCTGGAGCTGACCAACTGCCCAGGTGCCACGCCTGAGCTGCACCAGCACCTGCACCTGCACCTGCCCAACTGCCTCATCATCGAGTGAAGTGGTGCGCGTGTTATACTGGTGCACACAAGAGCTGGTGCGTCTCATGGAGCACCTCCTGGCGTATTCGCTTGGGCGTATCATGCACCACCACCAGGGCTCCAATTTGTATATTTTAACTTGTGCTGCTACATTCTGAGATGAATTCCCCAGCCTGACATTATAGTATCTTACTCGAACTACTGCATCTGAGTGTCTGGTGACACTCAGTAAACTAACTTCACTTTCAATATTTCACCACCTCTTTATACTACACCTGCTGCAATACCTGGTGTCATCCTCGAGGTACATTTGTGTTGAAAAGAAAATCAACGAGTATATGAATGTTTCTACCGGAAATGTTTTGGATTTTAGTTTTTTAACTTCAATGGTGGAATAAAAGGACAGTCATGAAGTCATATTTCAAGTTCAGCCATTCTTTTATTCCAGCCTTGAAGATAAAATTTTGAACTCCGAACCGTTTGCTGTCGAAATCCTCAAATATTCGTTGATTCTACTTTCTATAAAAATGGTTCCTCTAGGAATTGACCGATTAGTATTATGTTGAATTTGCAGTTATGTCCGGCGCTCGAACTTCAGTCAACACAGCATACGTGTTCAACACAGTCAACACAGCATACTGTGTTGACTGAAAACAAAGCACATCTCAACACATCTCAAACAGCATACTCAAAACACATCTCAAACAGCATACTAACAGGTATGCGGTGACTTGTGAGACAAGCAGAGCGAAAGTAAATTTTGTTTACCACAGATGGGGCTGTGGTGCTGATGATATTAGAAGTTGACATACTTCTAAAGCGTCGGCTTTTACATCAACTCTTAAGAATTAACGTAAATATTTATACCTGCTCAGTTGACTTACGTTTCTGTATTGTAGATACGATCACTATTGTACTGAATTTGTTGGCAACTAATCAGTTACTTTTCACGAAATGTGGCACTTTCCTTTCATGCTGCAAGACTTCATCATCTTTAATCATTTTTGAATGGCTAAAACTGAACCAAGTCTTTCCTGTTTCACAACGTAACACTCATGGCGTCATTAACGCATTAATATTTGCTATGTTACAGCGGGTTCTGTATTAATTTAGCCTCAATTTGCGTTCATTTCATTCATTTAGGAAAAAATACTTATGGACATAGTCGCAAATGCAGCTAATTCCCATACATCGACGAAGTCAACCGCAAAGCAGAAACGAAGTTTGAGCACAACTGCAGTCTCCCACTGTTGTCATCATTATATCACTGATTGATAATACACCAGAGATTGCTAGGCTATGTTGCAGGGATTGATGGTCCTAGAATACGAGATTATGCAAACCTGTTTAAAAAGAGTTAGTAATCCTTTGAGAGTAGGGAATTGAAAATGTAATTTTAGAGTGTTGTAAAATTTCTATTCTCCGAATATCAGAATCAAAAATTTCAGGAAACAAAAATGCACTTCTCTGGGCTATTTGG
This sequence comes from Morinoia aosen, assembly GCA_030386875.1. Lineage (NCBI taxonomy): Eukaryota > Metazoa > Arthropoda > Malacostraca > Amphipoda > Talitridae > Morinoia > Morinoia aosen. Next base: position 90,390,697 of record CM059561.1, on the reverse strand, counting down.
AACATGAGCGTCATGATCAGCTGCCTCGAAAAAAAGAGAGGAGACTACATCTTTTTTGTTACTCCTAGCTGTGGCCATCGCGAAGCTTCTCTCGTTTAAAAATTTGAGAAAGATAAGTAGGTCATGAGCACAAAAAATTTCTAGATATTTGTTGGGGAAGAAAATTCGCTACGAATGCAAATTCCATTAAGAAACTAGAATTTCTGACACAAAATTGACAGTCTCCAAATGTATCACCCCAGAGCCCGCTTAGGAAGTTTGAAAAAATATTCATTAACGAATTTGAAAATTTGTTTTTCGGGAGAACAGTAAACGATTTTTGAACGTATGAACACTCCGCTCACACACAACGCTGTTTTCCTACGTTGCCTCCAACTGGATTAGTATAATTCACAATTATTATTGAAAATGTTTTATATTAATATAGTGGAAGCCTTACGAACAAATTTTCCGAAATATTGCAACCTGTAGCTCATGAGTAAGCTCTCAGAACAAGCTGTAATTTGAAGATATTTGGAGCAAATAAAGGTTCAATACTTTAAGAAATTAATTTCCGGTATTTTTGAGGACTACTGAAGCTACTAGGCCAAAAAGTAAGCAAGGTACCAAAAATGTGTTTGAATGCATTAAATATCTTGTTTCTAGTAATCTGCTCGGATAAACACGTGGCTTGCATCTGCAGGGAGAAATTTATCTTATTTTCAGAGCACTTTAGGTCCTACCTCATGCTTATGAATAACTAAAATAAGACAAATGTTTGCAATTATAGTCTTAAGTAGCGTGCTTAATTTGCGTTTTTTCCCATTCCGCTGTAAATAATTCAAGTGCAGTCGATCTAACTAATGATATGGGCTAATTACCCTCTAACGTGGTACACATGCGATGTCATATTTGTTACCATAGTTGATTATCAAAATTTTAACAGTGAATTCTCACGAATTATTAGCAATAGGCCAAATGTATGATCAAGATAAATGTTTGAAAAACTTTTTACGTGATTTTCGGGATTCTGAAATTATATTTTTCTCCTGAACATTAACCTAACATTTTTTGATGTCGCACCGAAATTTCCGTCCAATTGCTCGAAAAGATAGTGGTATCCGATCAAGCGTTCGTTGACTAATCCAATAATCTCACTAAATTCTATTTTTGCTCAGTAACTTTAACACACTATGAAATTTGCCAGACATGTAAGTTTTTGTCCTGTTATTTAAAGATTTAAGGTTTTAGGTCTTTCGAAATTATGAAGCCATCAAATTTCTGTAAAATTATTGGTTTCAAACTCGAAATTCCGGCGAGGTCGTAAAGCTTTTATTGTAAAGTTTGCATAAAACAGGAAGCGAGGAATTTTCGTAAGTCTTTTGCATTTTTCCTCTCCTTCCTTTATGCAATAACGACGAATCTCAAGTCGTCTTAACGAGATGATGCGCTTGCAGTCAGTAGATGAAGCCTATGAGAATTTCTCATTCAGAGTTCACTGCACAGTGAAGGTTGATTCATTACGGCCAATTTGACAGTAAAGAAACAATCATTTTGACAATGCCGAATTTGATTAACTTCGTGGATAATTGCCGCAAACGAAATGTTACAAGATCATTTGAAGATCTTGCTCAAGTTGGACACACATCACAGCCTTGACTCACACTTAACATATAGCCTCGCTTATTCTAAGTTATTAACTGTTCCAAAGGAAACTACTGTTTTTGATGTTATGCTTGCAAAACTAGCTTAAAAATAAATTCATTTCCTAATCTGCAGCTCTTGCTGAATCATGTATCAACTTGAACAAAAATCATTTTCTCAACCATGGAGAAATAACTAAGCAATATTTACACGCATGCCAGATTACTGATTTACTTATTTAAGAAAATTAAACTAATGAACTCAAAATCAAGACGTGAACGTTTGTCAGAGCCCATGCGTCGTTTCCCGTCTGCAAATGAGTGTGTAGCTTCACAGACCGGACCTCTCGTAAAACTGTTCAAACGAAGCTCAGCACTAATGCGGCTAGAAAAACTACTACTTTGTTGAATGAACAAATACTTTGTTGGATATTATCTCTACGTTTCAGTTTTCCGTCGTTCTGAAGTCAAGCATGAAAGATAGTCTAAGAATTTCCCTACAAGCAATTTTCCTTCGAATGATGCAGAGAAGCTTCCTCTTCGTCGCGACCCGCAAACAATACGAGAAGTGAATGAGCCTAATCCAGTTTCTTATGGAAAAGAGCTAGTGTCAAACTGTGCAGCTTGTTGATAAAAGTGTACTTATCAACAAGCAGATGCACGTGGCTCGATCTCTTTCTGTAATCCATGTTTCGTTGTTATATGTACATAAATGTTAAATATATTTTTCTAAATGGTATCCCAACCTTTAGCATGGAAGTGTAATTTTTTATCTCTACACTGTTCTCTACCATTATATGCATAGGTGCATGAAGCGAATTTCCCAGCTGCAATGCTCTTATTTCTTGCCCTTGCCTTCGACCTGCTATCTTAAGTATGCCGTTAATAATCCAACTTTAACGTAGCATAGAATCCTATCAACATAGCTGTTTCAACCTCTAGACTGTGAATTAGATTGATGATGTGTAGGGTGGAAACATGTATTACAGCAATATCTCTCGATCATTCTTTTTCGTCAGCGTCACATTTTGTGTCGATTCTGCACCTAGTTAAACGGCAAAGTTGTTCGGAACTCGTCTTTTACATGACTCATTAAACAAGCTCAGCATCTTGGCCAAAGGTTCCTTACATGGACGACAGTTGAATGGAGAGTTTCTCTGGATTGACGCTTTTCTCGTCAAATTTACAAATTTTTGCAAGACAAACGGATATCTGGCAATATGCACCAGTGCCTGAAGTTCTCAGTAATACGTGAAATTTCTTGAGACTGCTCTTCAGATGAAAGTTAATTGTGTGTACTTTTGATTTTATTCAGAACACTATGAAAGCATCATTGGGAAAATTAGAGAATGACCGAAGAGTTTTTTCTACAACACGTTTTATAAAAAAAATTAAATTTTCACAATTATTTCTAACTTATGAAGAAACCTGGGTCACATTCTCAGTCTAGGGCAGCAGCCCTTCCCTATCCTAATTTTTCAGTATAATTTTCAACTTACACTGTAAAATAACAAAAAATAAACATCACCCAAAATTCCTCAATAGATAGAAAAGCATTATTACTGTCGATATGAAAAGCATTCCGATTATCAACATACATAATACATATTTGTTAGAGAAAACAGTTATGTAATACCATTACAACAACAGTTCATTTTATGACCAGGTATAACCATGAAGTCCAAAGATCTGAGCAGAGATCGGCTTTAGGTTGCTATCAGGTTCAAGGATCATAGTTAACTGTAATGTTTGTAGTGTTAACTTGACGGACACTTAGAGTATAGACCTCGACCACCATTAGGAAACTAATGAATTTACAGAGATGGTTCCGTTGTTGGAGACTGGTAATAACGGCAATTATTTGATAGAAAACGATGGGGGAGACGAGCAGAATGTGCGAGTTAACGATGTTCGGATGACGTTTTGGAATTAAACAAATTCAGCGCGTAGCCTAGTGCTGCCTCTGAACCCAAAGATTGTTCTCTTCGTTGGGTAAGAAAGATCTTCGTTTCGTTGGATAGCCAGTATTAATAATGATTCCATGAGGTTGACGTGGAACTGCAGGCGCCGGTGTAATAAAAATATGGGTTGTCGACGCAAGTCACAAACATACTTGACACGGATGCGAATTAGATTTTACAAGGTCTCTCTTCCGAATCTAGAAAGAACAGACGTTTGCTAATTATGCAGTTGAAGGCAACACTAAACACCTTGTTTGCCAGCACAACAAAATGGTGATTGGGGGTACAACGAGCAGGCCGAACATGGATGACGCGTACGCGCCTCAACAAGTCGCAAATTAATTTTCGATCTCAGTGCTAACTCAATATCAAAGATGGTAGTACGCCGGACTCAAAAACTAAGAGCGCATCTGCAAGCACACGGCCCGGTTGGAGTGTATCATAAAGTGCGGAGTAAAAACAGTACACCATCAAATTTCAGTAACCTGTGTACTGCCACTAGTACAGTAAGCCATCAAGTAGTAGTGTTCACTGTGTACTCATCATTCAAGCCCTGGCTAAGTTTGGAAACGTAGAAGCTTGTTCGCATCGCACTACAGCGGTAGAGACACGTTTGGTGTTCAAGACTCAAACAATATCCGACGTCATACCCAATACTGCAAGTTATCTTCCGGTGTGTGGAAAGGTAGCTCACTGGCTTGTTGCTTATTATTCCATCCAGTAAATAGAGTTCTGATTAATATGTATATAGGGACAATGAATTACGACCCAGTCATCCTTTTGTGTACATAAGAACTAGAAGCCTCAATATAAGTAAATAAATCGATTTGTATTGTTTGTTAGCTGGTGCATGTAGCGTTAACTGCAAGGTAGTGTTTGCGGAATGTGTTCTTCTCACTCAAAACATATGCAGATCACTGAAAATTTCTTCTTGTAATAACTACTTGAGAAATAAGCCATGATTCACCGCCACGTTTCACGGTCGTTTGATCCTCCTGTGTTGCGTAAAAGCAGAGCGTTTTTTGGTTTAACCAAAACAGTTCATGATGCAAACATAGGAGATTTTTAGGTTATTTTTAATTAAATTATCGCATTGAATTAATTTATCCATTATGTGTCGATGATAAAATTCTTTTTTCTAGAACTGCTTAAACCTACAATAGCTAAATTAACATAGATAAAAAAAAGATGGATTAAGTGTAATTGATAACATTTGCAATAATATCCATTCGTTTGACGTCCCATTCTTCTAATCAAACAAATCAGGAATACAGAACAGACGGCGCATCACAAACAAAACAATTGATATCAATGTAGCTTAATGACTTGCACTCATTTTCAAATTACTCGCCGCCTCAATACACTACGAATTCATAAAACAGAATCCTATTACAGTACAATTATACAAGTCCTTTACCCAGAATCGTAGTGTGTTTGCCAAATTAACAAACAAGTCACTTTCATCGAACAAAATGAGTTCAACTTGGTCGTAACAGGGAGTATGCCACCACAATGTTGTATGTATAAACTATTATTATAAATATCTTTTATAATCCATTTATGCGTTTTCTTACCCTACCACGATTTATGATCACGTGTTCATTAGCGGCCACCATTGTGAGGTGTCACTAACCTTCATGGTATCATGGAACACAGCAAGGGAAGAAAGGCGAAAGCTTGATTTATTGTTCTGCAGTGGCATCTAAATTTTACGGATTAGAAATAAATATCCGATAACAGTATATCTAAGCAATAGTTAACATACCAGCTAATGTTCCTCTGGTACTAGCCAATTTTAATAAATTTTCACGTTTGTGCAAAAGTTTAAGTTTATGAAACGTTGTTTCAAACGCTAGCAAATTAGTTTTACAGAAATTAATGGAAGCTGATGCTCCTACCATGTGCTATGAAAATGAAATAATATTTACTGCCAAATGATTCGCGAAGCTAAAATAAAGACGTCGTTGTTCAAGACTACACAAGAACCCCAGAAAACTCGGCTTGTTTGGACGCAATATTTAGATGTCAGTTTTTTTAATTTCAAACTAAAAACGCTAATAAGTCCTTTTCTTCAGCGAAAAAGAAAGAACGATTAATAATTAAAATTTTATAAAGTTAGTACGGGGAATTTATAACATTGATTTTTAAAATAGGCTAACATAAAGATCCTTAGCAGGTAAACACTCGTAGGTATCATAATAGCCATGTAAGTGTCTGAATAAAAGATTGAAAGAAAACATGAAAATGAATCCCCTTCATTTAGTTATTCTAAGTTTGAGAAGGCTTTTAAATAAGGGTAATTTAAATAGGCAGTGACATATTGATGAAGAACACCTTGGAAGACAGTCCTCCTTATGGTGACACATGAGCTTAGGCTTCCGCGATAGCCGTTGATGTTGCTGCAAGTACAATATACTGCAAGGAAGTAAATGACTGTGCGCCTGAAACTAAAATGCTGACATATGGTAAATTTGGAACTGGTAATTCGTGCGAACATTTCAACAACTGCTTATAAATTACCAGGGAAATCTTTTAGTACCTCACAATTAATAAATAAAATTTCCTACGAAAATAATGTCTGAATAAAAGATTCTCGAGAGTCGAAAACCAGAAAGGAAGAAGTATTGAAAAATTTTCAGTGCATTCTTCGTACGGAATTTTTCTATTATTTTTCACTATAAAATATTTACAGATATTTATAATAATATAGCGAATAATATATAATAGTAGCTTGATGATAATATAACGGAATGATATAAAAAAGTAACAAGATGCCAATTACTGCTTGACAATAACAATGTAATCAAATTATTTTCATAAATAACAAGATTTTAGCTAATACAAAACTACGGCATTCAAGTCAAAAAAGAAAGTCACTAGCTTAGCTATTCTGTACATGCACAAAATGCACATTTGATACGAACTTGTATACGAGAAATTACACCAACGCACACTAGAGAAAATTTCATGAAAAATCTAGACAAAATTTCACCAATGATACTTTAATTGAATCAGAAATTGAACAAAGAGATCTTGGCATTGCTATCACCAAAGATCTCATGCAAGACAAACGAGGAGAAAAAACATGAAGGATACAAGCAAAATTATCGGCTTCATTGCAAGAAACTTCGAATACAAGTCAAAGGACAATACACTAGCCCTCAATAAGGCACTAGTCCGACCACTTCTAGAACACACAGTGCAAATCTGGTCTCCTACTCTAAAGCGGCCCATAGAAGATCAATTTTATTTTCAATATAATTGACAATGATGAATATTGACGATTTAATTGATCGGCTGTGGGCTTGATTGACTACCGTCAATTAATTGACTTAGTGGGCAAAAAAATTTCATCAATATATCGAGTCAATGATATTGACAATTAATTTGATCGTCTATGGGCCGCTTAAGTCAAGATATCAACAAAATAGAGAAATTTCTGCTCAAATCGACGGAAATGCTTCCAGAACTCCGTAACGCAAGCTACGAGTGACGTCTCAAAATGACTATAAGCTCACTTCTCTTAAACGTAGAAAATTGCTATGTCAATTTTAACAAAACTTTCAAATATCTTTATGGTTTCAGTGATGTTACCCCAGACCCTGAAGAAAATTTCTATTAGGAAAATATCCGTACTTCAAAACAGCCGGAAATTAGAAGGAAAGAATTTCAAGGCAGCCCAAACCCTTATTTTTTTCTATTTTACATTTTGACTGCAATTGATTGAACTGAAGTTTAATATTCAACTCAAATTTAAATTCAATTACGGTAAAAAAATTGAAAATAGTAAACATTGTCGGGATCGTGCCCTCATTTAGCTTTATTTATGTATTTATGAAAACTGAATTTGTGACTGTTGAGATCCAACTTCAATATATATATATATTTATTATTATATATGAGTTGTCACAGTCGCCCATTAAATTGCTTCCGTCCCGTTTTCTATGTTCGTGTGTTAACCGCCTTTGTAGAGCGATCGAGCTCCTTCTTGTTCTCGCCGCCGTGCTCGACGGACGTACAGTACATGTAGTTCCTAGATTACCTACTGTGTTTCTCTATACCCCACACTCATACTTATAATCGTTGCCGTACTCCATTATTCCAAGATGGAAAGAGGCCTCTCTGGTCTAACAGGTTATGGGCCCAGTAACCTAACTTTTGATGGCAATGACGAAAGGTATGAGTTGTGGGAAGTGAAATTTCGGGCCTACCTAGACTTGAAATCGTTGGGTGCCGTCCTCGAGGGCGAAGAATCAAGTCTGGGTGTTGAGAAGAATAAGAAAGGTTTCTCCGAGCTTGTGCAAAGGCTCGATGATAAAAGTCTCTCGTTGATTATCAGAGACGCCTATGGAGATGGAAGAAAATCCATGAAGATTCTGCGTGATCATTACCTGGGCTGCAGTAAGCCCAGAATTATTTCTCTGTATTGCGAGTTGGCTGCGCTGAAGATGAAAAATGGTGAGACGGTAACCGACTACTTGCTGCGGGCAGAGACAACTGCATCCTACCTGAAGAAAGCCGGCGAGAGTATCAGCGATGGACTGATTATCGCCATGATTATCAGGAGATTGCCAGCTGTTTACAACGCGTTTTCTACCGTCATCACGCAAATTGACAGTAAAGAAATGGACTTCATGAAATTCAAATCGGCTCTCAAGAGTGAAGAGGAAACAAAGAAGACCCGACAAGGCTACAGTGAAAGTGAAGAAAGAATAATGAAAGTGAAAGATTCTAAAATTACTTGTTACTTATGTGGTAAGTCAGGTCACAAGAAATATGAGTGTAAAAGTCACAGTGCAAAGAAAAATCGACGGTGTTCGATTTGTAAAAGTGCATCTCATGATACTAATTTTTGCAGAAAAAGAGATACCGCGAAAGCGATGGCTACTGTTGACAAAGATGTGAAAAGCTCTTATTGTTTTAGAGTATCAACAGACTCAGAAAGCGCTTCTGTTGTAGACAGTGCAAAGTTACTGGTGGATTGTGGAGCTACGGCTCACATTATTTGTGATAAATCTAAGTTTGTATCTTTAGATAAAAGTTTTGATCCTAGTAAGCATTTCATTGAATTAGCTGATGGTTCTAGAATGAACAATATTGTAGAGTGTAAAGGTGATGCGAGAATTACCCTGACTGACGCCAAAAATAGGAAACACAATGTTCTTTTAAAAAATGTTCTTTGTATTCCTAGTTTTAAGCAGAATATTTTCTCTGTCCAGGCTGCTATTGATCAGGGTGCATCATTTAATTTCAGTCAAAACGCCTCAAAGTTGTTTGCTTCAGATGGGAATGCGTTTAATATTAAAAAATGTGGTAAGCTGTATTATTTAAATTCTGTAAGCTGTGTTGATTCTATTAATGCTGTTGGTGAACACACTCTGGAGGAGTGGCACAATATTCTTGGGCATTGTAATGTAAAAGATGTGTTGAGCCTAGAAGGTATTACTAAAGGAATGAAAATTACTAACAAGCATAATTTCGATTGTGAGATCTGTGTCCAGGGTAAAATGTGTCAATATAGGAGCAGAGACCCTGATGAAAAGTCAAGAAAACCTTTAGAGCTAGTCCATAGTGACCTAGCTGGACCTATAAGCCCTTCTTCTTTTGAGAATTTCATGTATGTCATGTGTTTTGTGGATGACTTTTCAGGCCTCATTTTTGTGTATTTCCTCAAAAGTAAAAGTGACACCGTTGGGGCATTTAAAAAATTCTTAGCTGATTCTGCTCCATTTGGCTCTGTTAAACGTTTAAGAACAGATAACGGCACCGAGTATTCCTCAAACTTGTTCAAAGCTGTTGTCACGGAGAACAAAATAAAGCATGAATTTTCAGCTCCGTACTCTCCCCATCAGAATGGGACTGCTGAGAGATCTTGGAGATCATTGTTTGAGATGGCTAGGTGTTTGTTGCTGCATGCAAATTTGCCAAAAGAATTGTGGAATCATGCTGTAAGAACAGCTGCTTACATTAGAAATAGGTGTTTCAACAAAAGGACAGGCAAAACTCCTTTTGAGATGTTCACGGGAAAGAAACCTGACCTTTCCAATATGCACATTTTTGGATCAAAATGTTTTGCCATGGTTCAAAACCCAGGAAAGCTTGACCCTAGGTCAGAGCAGGGTACTTTTGTGGGATATGGCCCGTGCAGCCCTGCTTACATGATTTATTTCCCTGAAACTTGTCAAATAAAAAGAGTCAGATGTGTCACATTCTGTGATAAAATTTCTAGAAATGTGGTGGGTGAGGATGAGTTCATTGCTGTAGATAACCCTGCTGAGTTGAAACAAAGTGAGAAGGCCGACAAGGCTGAGGCTGAGTTGAAACCTGGGACTGTCCCAGAAGTGATTCAAAATGAAACTCATTCAGATGCAGAGCCCACTAGAAGATTTCCTTTGAGAGAAAAGAAGCCCCCAGCTTATTTAAAAGACTATGTTGATCCAAATGAATTGGATATCACTAATAATTTTGTTGATTATTGCTACAGAGTGAGCAGTATCCCTAAGTCTTACTCTGAGGCAATTTCATCCCCAGATTCTGTTGAGTGGAAACAGGCAATGACCACTGAGATAGCTGCACTAGCCGATAATGAGACGTACGAACTTGTTGAAAAGCCAAAAGATAGATCTGTTATTGGGGGACGATGGGTCTATAGTGTTAAATCAGGACCCAATGACCAGGAAACTTTCAAAGCTCGTTATGTAGCCAAGGGATATTCCCAAGTAGCTGATGTCGATTTCAAAGAAACTTTTTCTCCTACAGCACGTCTAACTTCTGTTAGAATGCTGATGGATATTGCTGTGCAAAAGTCGTACATTGTGCACCAGATGGACGTGTGCACTGCTTATCTTCATGCAAAAATTGACTGTGATGTTTTTGTAGAACAGCCTGAGGGATTTGTTGAACTTGACAAAAATGGAGAGAAGTTAGTCTGCAAACTCAAAAAATCTTTGTATGGCTCAAAGCAAAGTGGCCGTAACTGGAACAACCTTTTGCATCATTTTCTTGTTGAACAAAATTTTGTTCAATCTCTCAGTGATACTTGTGTCTATGTGAGGGAAAGCGACTCTGGAAAAGTGATTATCATTGTATGGGTTGATGATTTAATTTTGGCCTCTTCTAACGCTGTTGTATTGAGTGAAGTAAAATGTTCGTTGTCAAATAAATTCAAAATGAAAGATCTTGGACAAATTTCATGTTTTCTAGGCATTGAATTTGATGTGAAGCATGACTCAATTGAGATGAAGCAGTCAAAGTATGTTGAGAAAATTTTGTCAAAATTTAGGGTGTCTGATTGTAAGCCTAAGTCTATTCCATGTGATCCCAGTGCCAACAAGCTTGATGTAAGCTCTGATTCTAGGAATTTGTGCGATCCAAAACTGTTCCGTGAGATAGTTGGCAGCCTGATCTACTTGATTACTTGTACTAGGCCTGATATTTGCTATGTTGTTACATTACTGTCGCAACATTTAACTTGTCCAACAAATGCTCATCTGAATTTGTGTAAATTTGTGTTGAAGTATCTTAAAGGTACTATTTCATACGGTTTGAAATTTGTGAAATCCGAGAACCCCGTAAAAATTACTGGTTTCTCTGACTCCGACTGGGGTGGATCCTCTGACCGTAAGAGCATATCAGGATACGTGTTTAAATCATCTAGCAACAGTTCACTGATATCTTGGAAGTCCAAGAAACAAAATATTGTTGCTCTTTCAAGCTGCGAAGCAGAGTACATTGCCCTGACTTATGCTGTGCAGGAGGGAATTTTTCTCAAACAGCCTGTTGAAATTTTTGTTGATAATAAAGGTGCTATTGACTTAGCCAAAAACCCTGTTCATCATCAACGCTCGAAACATATAGACATAAGATTTCATTTCATTCAAGCAATCATTCAAGCAAATAAAGCAGTTTTGAGCTTTGTTCCTTCAGAGGAAAATATTGCTGACATGTTCACAAAGCCTGTTACTAGACAGTCGTTGCTCAAGTTCAAAGTGTGTGTTTAGTTCTAAGATGCTGTGTCTGACATGTTTCTAGTTTAGCTTTTGTGTACACCAATTGCAAGAAAAGGTAGATTTTTCTTGAGTACAATACTCTTAGCGCTATTGCGGGCTATGCATTATTGAGCGTTAAAATTTTTTTGTATCGTGCTCAGTGTAATCCGTTGATCTACACTGATTATTTTTTTTATGTTGTTTTTTCTGCTGTTCGATGTTCAATTAAAGATCTGAACGTTGAAATGTTAGCTCTGATTGATTACTATGTGAATTGATGCATAGTGGGATGGAATACTTCAGTTGGAGGGGGTGTGTTGAGATCCAACTTCAATATATATATATTTATTATTATATATGAGTTGTCGCAGTCGCCCATTAAATTGCTTCCGTCCCGTTTTCTATGTTCGTGTGTTAACCGCCTTTGTAGAGCGATCGAGCTCCTTCTTCTTATTCTCGCCGCCGTGCTCGACGGACGTACAGTACATGTAGTTCCTTGATTACCTACTGTGTTTCTCTATACCCCACACTCATTCTTATAATCGTTGCCGTACTCCATTATTCCAAGATGGAAAGAGGCCTCTCTGGTCTAACAGTGACTAATGGTCGGTCAGCAGTATTACGAAAATCTACTCCGTGGCCACCAGTGGCGCCCGTTGCGGTCAGTGTTGAAATAGTTAGAATCTAGAACCAGATCCTCGATAATGTTGTTTCTGCTAGCACGATGACTTTGTTCAAAAATCGTCTTGACCATCACTAGGTTGGCAATACCTCTTATTCTAAAAAAATGAAAATGAACCGGAATTGTTTTGGAGAGAAAAACTATTTGCGTAATTTAGTAAGTATTTTCAGAAGCAGTATTTCTCTATGCGATGTTTGTACGATTTAATTGGTGGTGCCTTATCGGATAGCAGCGTCAGCATATCGTGAAGAAAATGATGCTGTTTCTATGATGATGCTAAAATAATGTTGGTTCTATGTAACTGCCTAATCAAAGAACCACACTTTGTGTAACGGCTGCGTTTAAAGAGACTGTGTTAAAATGAATGTACTATTTTCTTGTGCGTGAAAATTAATTAATGTAAATGTGTTTTTTGATGCCTGTGCAAGATTGGTGTATAACGTCACGGGACTTGAGGACAACCCATGAATGGATAATAATAATGCTGTTAACAGAACGAACGTTCTTTCCATAATTAGGAGTATTTCCTCATCTTTATTTTGTTATTTCTATCTCTTTTCTGTATTAATATTTAACGTCCGTATGACAAATATACCATGAAATACATTTTGTGTGTACACCAATAAACAGGTTTATAGATGTGAGGGTTGTGCAAAGTTTATAATGAATTAAATTTTGGCTAACGTTGTCTCGCTTTTTCAGATCATTCTCGAAGATGTTTTCAATCGATTTTCGGCTGAGCTGGGGGGAAGGGGGTAATTTAAGCATTGCATTTAGTCTTTTGATTTTTTTATTTTTTCCGTGCGTTCAGCGCACACGAGAACTGAACTTTCAAATAGGAAAAAACTCTAAATTTCTGTAATTAAAATTATCACTTTGGATCAAAGCCTAATCTACCTATATGTGCCAAATTTTGTGAATATTCTCCACTCAGATGTGATATCCGGCCTCAATGTTACTCCATTTTATCCCACGTACACATGTCCGTATAATGCTGAAGAGTTGTGTTGCTTCTTGACTATAACCTGATTTTTCCTAAAAAATTTCTGTGAAGAAATTAAAAACCAGTTCATTTTTATGTTCTTCGAAGTCTTCTTTTCCTTTTAGTTATTTTATTTTTTTTTTGCGAAAAATTTCTTAGGATTACAGTGAGCTCAACTGTCATTTTCTGTATAGTAGATGGTAGGTTGCTTTTATCTTTTATTCTATATATGTATTTTTTTTTTCTTCTAATATATCATTTTCAATAAGTATATATATATTAATATGTGTGTGTACGTGTGTAGGTATATATATGTATCTACATATATAGATATACATGTTTCTATTTCATTTCTTTACGCAAAAACCATTCGGTTAATAAATTTTATTGCAATAACGAAATGATTCAAAAATAGATCTATCACTTCCCCAGAGGGCGTTTCTGTGAATCGGATTAATGTCATGTATAATTAATGAAATAAAGTGCAATTTGAGCATATGAATCGTAGTAAAATTATCTTTCTGTCCGTATGTTGTACAAGCTATGAATGTTGATATTGAGTATATATTTGTTTACCCATTTCTACCAATATTTTGTAGATATTTGTCAATCATGAGTGGTAACCGGCTTACACTGTATTTCTATTTTATCCCATGTACCCATGTCCGCATGATGTGGTGAATATCGAGAAGATATGAAATATGTTTTTGGTGGTGATAGGGCTTTGCATATTTTTAGGGCATATTTTTCATTTCTCATTCAACTACCCTTGACAGAGATAGACTAATGGCACGCCACGTATGGTTTGTCTATTAGTACGCCTCGTATATTTTGTCTATTAATCTGCCTCGTATGGTCTATCTATTTGTACACCTCTGATAGCTTGTCTATTAGTACACCTCGTATAGTTTGCTTATTATTATGCCTCGTATGGCTTATCTATTTGTACACCTCGGATGGTTTGTCAATTAGTACTCCTAGTATAGAACTTTTGTTAGACTACTAGCACACCACGAATGGTTTGTCTATTAGTACGCCTCGTATATTTTGTCAATTAATATGCCTCGTATGGTCTATCTACTTGTACACCTCTGATAGTTTGTCTATTAGTACACCTCGTATAGCTTGTCTATTATTATGCTTCGTATGGCTTATCTACTTGTACACCTCGGATGATTTGTCAATTAGTACTCCTCGTATGGAACATTTGTTTTAGGATGTCCTATATTAAGAAACTTTTTAAAAGCCAATATGTTGGCATGTATCTCATGTCACAACTTGGAAATACACTTTTTGTTTTCTTCTTAGAAAGTGTTGATAAAATTAAAATGAAAGCACGGATACGAGTCCTTTACTGCTCCCCTCTACGCATGCCGTCTTCGACCGAAAGATTAATTTAACCGTCTACCTTTAAAGGCGAGTCACTTGCAAAGCAAAACTCATGAAACATTTAAATTATGTCGTAAGCATTTGTCACACGAAAATACTTCATTTACTCCTTCGCGTCCAATTGTCTCTACTGGTTGATCACGGCTTGTCGCATTAAGGGTTTCCATAGCAAATTAAAATATATTCTTCGAGAGGGTTCGGTAACCGCAGACCAGTAGTGGGAAGTAGACTAGAGGTGGGCAGCTCACCAAAGGAGGGCGGAACACCAAAGGAGGGCGGCACACCAAAGGAAGGCGGCACACCAAAGGAGGGCAGCTCACCAAAGGAGGGCGGAACACCAAAGGAGGGCGGCACACCAAAGGAGGGCGGCACACCAAAGGAGGGCAGCTCACCAAAGGAGGGCGGCACACCAAAGGAAGGCAGCACACCAAAGGAAGGCAGCACACCAAAGGAAAGCAGCACACCAAAGGAGGGTGGCACACCAAAGGAGGGCGGCACACCAGAGGAGGGCGGCACACCAAAGGAAGGCAGCACACCAAAGGAGGGCAGCACACCAAAGGAGGGCAGCACACCAAAGGAGGGCAGCACACCAAAGGAAGGCAGCACACCAAAGGAGGGCGGCACACCAAAGGAGGGCGGCACACCAAAGGAAGGCAGCACACCAAAGGAAGGCAGCACACCAAAGGAGGGTGGCACACCAAAGGAGGGCGGCACACCAAAGGAGGGCAGTACACCAAAGGAGGGCAGCATACCAGTGGTGGCCATCAGACCAGAGATGTGAATAATTTATATTTATTCTGTGTATGTCGCACGCAGGCAGAAGGCTTAAATTGGGTGTATCAACTATGACTTAGGTGTACCTAATGGACATGGAAAACATTTGTCTCGGTTTGGGCATACGTTTATGAGCGAGCGCCAGGGAATGAACAGGATTTTATGACGATGTAACAAAGAGCTTACCGCGTGCTCACTCCTTAGCCTCGAAAACTCCACAAAAAGAAAGACCAATTAGAAAGTTATGGAAGAGCGACCAACACCGGGTCCCTGTCCGACCCGTGCGTTTAGACACGGCACCGGGCAAAGCCTGAGTGACCGCTCAAGGTTGCCCCATATCCCTTACTCAGAGCGAGTAAGGGATATGGGGTAATATATAACAAACGTTCTGTTATACCCTCCCTTGGTCGCGTCCCGTTTTAGTCTCTTACCAAAAGAAACATTAGGAGTCACTTTGGATCGAGAGGTGGAACAGAGCGGACAGGGCGAGGGAGCGGAAAGTCACTCAGGAACCGACAGAAAGGCAGAGAGGAAAGATTCAGAGGGTGACAGGAAGACTCAGTAATAGACACGGTCAGCTCTTAAGTATTGTAAGGAGACTATAGATCCCAAATGGGGCGAGACTGCAGTTATTAGGGCTTGACTTACGGCGTTGTTGTCGAGTGCTCGGGTTTCGACGTTGTTGTCGGTCTAATGGGAGTCACATAGTGGAGCATAAATACCAAAGAGCTGATAAGATCAGTCTTCGGAAAGTTGTAGTTGGCGGTTTGTCTGGTGCCCCGCGCGTGCTCGCTCCCCTCCTCCGTACTTGACTCTCACACCAGTAAACCATCATGTATCTTTTTTTGTGTGTGATCATTACCCTCAGCTCGCACGAACCACACAGAAACACGCACCTGCATGGAAACAGTGCTTGTTTAGCGCTAACAAAGTTGTTTTCTAGAGGAAGTAGTGGTTGGATGTGAAGGCAAATGTTAACGTACGCCACCCGTAATTTATAGGACCTCCTAAATTCATAATCTTAAAATTCGAGGCTCCAGCCCTCTGGTGGCAACGACTCTTTTTTACTAGCTTCAGAATATATACATTAACGTGATGAGTAACAAAACATTCATTGGTGACAGCGGTTGTTCGGTGGTTCGTGATCGAGGATGAGATCTTAAATGAAAGTAGAAAAAGAAAATCTAAGAAGAAGCTACGGGCCAGAGCGACAACGCCAGACTGCATCTTCGAAGGATCCCTAAAACAGAAACACCATCAATGGCGCTCTTATTAGGATTATAAGAAGCTATTATGTTTCCGATAACTGTGCGCATTGTGTAGGTCTTCTAAGCCTCATTTCTTAATTATCTCGTGCATTTCGTATAAATTCAAGGGCCGAGCTGCTAGGCAGTGTAACCGAAGCTGAGCGGTTACAGTCATTGTTCCATAAATTATTGTTATAGGAGCCAAAGGATCATAACGCCCTTAAGCGATTAGTTCCGAACTCGAGTTTGTATAGACGAAGCTCGGTATACAAACTCGCAGATAGCTCTGCTGTGTAAATGTTTTTTTGTTTTGTGTGTGTTATGATCCCCTAGAATATAGCGTAGAGCGCTCTCAAGACCTTGTCGCTGATGAGCGTTGTAGCTGGGCACTTCGTGAAGCTGACTGGAAGGCTTAACGAACACTTTCTGGAGGCATACACGCAATGCATACTTCCTAAGAAAGCGTTCCGAAGAGAGATTGGAGGAAGGCACCATTTAGTATAGAGGTAAGGGAACGTGGAATCTACGCAGAAAGGGCATAGAAACAGTAGGTTGAGAAAGAAGTTTATGAAACGAAAGAAGAGTTGAAGGAGGAAATAGTAGGTGCTGAAAAACATGACATCAGTGAACCGAAAAAAGTGATCCATAACTTAACAAAGAACATTTCATTTAAAAAAAGGCCTACCTAACTCTCAGCTCGGTTCCTCACTCAATTTCCCCCTGGAAGTGCTAATTCCCATACATAGCTCGAGACTTGAGAGATGTACGGAAGGGCCTACGAGAAAGTCGTGGAAGACGAAAGAGCTAAGTCGAGGGAAGCCTCGGCGATTGCAGCCATTAAGGAAATAAGGGATTCTTTTTCTCACGAAGTGCGAGAAGTAAAGGGAAGTGAGCGAAATAATTCAGCGCTGAAAATTAAAATAACCTAGGGACATTACATCGCGTTTCATTCATCATTAAAGACATTCGGATACTAAGTAATTGTAAGTTAATGTAGATAAGTGGTAGATGGGGAACATGGGAAAAATAGGGAGGTATGACTATGGCTTATGTTAAGTCATGCAAGGACTCAATAGGTTCATCGAATCGCTTAATTGCAGTGTATTTCACTCATCTGCATATAAAATGCACTCATTCAGCGTTCAAAGGAAATCACATTGATAAAAAATACAGTTGAGCGGAAAACTAATTCTTGTTTTGTCATTTTTTTTTTGCACGCCAGATGCAATGTCGTACATTCACAAGGGCAGGAAACGGAGACCGGGCGAAGTTGTCCGTCAGCTGGGCATGCATGTCACGGCTCATCATTAAGAGGTGACTCTGGCTGCCAGATCAGTCTCGCGAGCGCGTCGGAGTAGACGAACTGGGCGGAGACGGCAAAGGTCCTAGAGACTGAAGAACTCGCCATCCCCTATGTCCCCAAGAGTGGACACCATTTGACGGCCTCGCACAGAACAATTTACTGCATCACTCGGTGCAACCGTGGTATGGGAAGGAAGTTGAAGTAAGAATGTCTTCCCTGCGCATTTCCTCAGAAGAGTTGTACCCCTTCTACTCATTGAAAGAAGCCGTCCGAGGGAAGGAGTTCTTCGTACGAATCAAGCGTTAGAATATAAGGACGCTTACGTTGAATTGATCATACTTTGTATTTAACAGAACTGATGATGGAGCTGGTCTCTGAAACGTTTTCGATTGTTTGGTTTTATAAAATAACTAATTTGATTCGCATTTTCCTCGTTTTTGAATTTTAAATAATACATTACAACTAAAATGTCTGTTTCCTTGCTTAAAAAAACTTGAGAATCTACTGTAAATCCTGGATAGACAGCCACATGAAGCAGAATAGGAAGGGAACAATGAAACACCGAGGATGATAAACTTCTAATATTGCATGGTAAGAGATGCTAGACTTTTAAAGGGTTGCCACAATGCGACATCAACAGCTGAGCAAAAATGAAATTCGTGAAGTGGCTCAAAAGTAAAAATAAATCATCAAACACTCGACAATAAGATAGGCATCAGCACACATCCTGAAGCTACGCGTCAGTAATACCGCAGTAGACAGTATGCGGGTACACTCCGCACACAAGAACCAAGTCACCAAATCAACAATTCTTATTCTACACACCGCGTGAATCCACTTCTAGTTATCTGCTGTTCTAGAAGACGTTTACCGATCATCTACTAAACTTTTATAGCTATATTTTCTAACTATCAATAGAGGCAGAGCCAAGGTAGGAGAATTCATTATAGAATTACCAAGAGCTTTAAACCAAAGCAAAAATTTACCATCAATCGGTTGCATAAAGTTTCACCACTGTACTTGCAGAAGCGCATTTCACAAGCAACAGCGAAGATATTTTAATATTTCTAACGATATTCGCACTTGGCCTAGTCTCATCAATTTAAAAAACAAATCCTCGAGCAAATCGGCGTTCCACTTGAGAATGGAAGAGAGAAAAGAATACAACCTCAATTATACATAACCTCATATAAATTCGACTAAAAACCGTGATGTAGAAACTATGAACGTAGTTAGGGGAAGCAGTCAATAAAGCCCGCTGACGAGAACGGACACGTACTCAATATGCTTACTAGAACGAGTTCAGAAAACGATCACACGAGGTTTTACCAATGTATTGTAGTGCACTTGGATACTTGCTAGTCTGGAGGACTAAGTTTGTGAGCCACTGACCTTAAAATAGAACGCAGTAATATTTGTTGATTATTCTGCATAGCCAACGCTCAATCTCCTCTGAAAAATGCCACTTCTGTTACACATACGGCACATCTGACCAGTCTGAAAGAACAGAGCTGGTAGCGATGCAATAGCGTCCATGTAAGTCGTGTGTCATCTTCATGACAGATTGGCTATAACTTGATGAACTGGTTGAGGTGAATCAACGTAATTCGTGCAAATTCAACTGAACAGGAACAGTATGAAAGGAAACTGTATAAGCATGACGATTCAAAGTGTTCCTCAAGTGTGAAAAAATGAAATTCGAGCTTAGCGTTCCTAGCAATCGGCAATGTACATAATAAGATAGCCGACACAAACAACAGTGTATTGACCCTTCTTTCTCTTACATCAATGAAATCAAGAGAAAGAACACAATACAATACATCAACGATATCATACTGAAGTACCGAGAGCAACGCTGGACTAGTCAGCATCACCTCGCACCCACAAAATCAAAGAGATAAATGCAGAAGACGACTCAGTGACATCTTGTTCAGCTCCACCAAAAGAGCGGGATTATTTTAAAAAAAATCAGGCAAACACAGCAACGGAAGTTGAAACACGCAACAGGTTGTCACAGTTAATAAATTCTTAACCCTAAATGCAGAGCAGGCAGCATAAATTACCTTTGAGGAATGTAAACCCTTTACGTGCGTCCACTCACGCCCTAGGTAATGGACATTTGCGACCTAAGTTTAATGGGGACCGCAGAGTCCCCACTAAACAGACAACCCTCCACAACACATCACTCGAGGGAAGGAGGATATTTAGAATACCGGTCGAGCACGAAATAATGCCCTGCGTCGCTCGCGATCTTCCAAGTTTTGATGCCATTCACACAAGAGGACCGTGGCATTAAAACGAAATAATCGTTTCCATCACAAACTTATTATATTAATCAAGACTCCTAAATCACAACGAAGGCGATTTCAAAAGAGCAAAGAAAAAGAACCATTTAGTAAGAACTGTGAAATTATAATAGATAAGTTAGTTTAAGCCTCTCTAAATGCAACAAAGGCGTTCCAAAGTGAGGAAGAATGGAGCTACCATTTAGTAAGAAATTTAGGGAACGGGGAATCTATGCACAGGTGTGTTCCCACACAGGATATCCTGCGCGTAGAAACACGAAGTTAAGTAGGAAGAGAAAGTAAAAACAAAAAGATAACGAAGATGAGATGAAAAATGAAAGCAAAATAAGCACGAAAAATAGAAGACCCGCTGGTCTAGATTATAGCTGAGATACCCTACAGCATCCTTTTATGGAAATTCGGTCACCACAGCTCACGATAGAAAAACCTAATTAACTTAAACATAGTACCTTTTTTAAGCCCCCATCACAAAACGAACCAATATGAATCAGCGATATATATTTCAATGCACGTAACAACAAATAACTCTAAATTTATTAAGCTATTGACTCGATGTATGTGAAAGATTTATTCACGTGGTAAGATGAGTTCACAACTTCAGGCAGCGATATTCACACGGAAACAAGCAGCGAGCACACAACGAAAGACATGCTACAGTATCTCTAACTTCAATTTGATCTTGTATTTCAAAATGAGACTCATCTTGTCAGAATTGAGACCGAGTGCAGATACTCTGTCACAAGCAAAAGTCGACAATCGAGTTTCACTATCTCGACGGTTGTGATCCTGCTTTGAACTTCCCGTTTGATCAGACAACAAAAATTAGGACAAGAAGTAAGTAGATCATGTGATTCCCTTCATCTGCTGCATGAGCGCAAAAGGTGTAACTTTACCGTGGGATTGCGAGACTTTGAATTGCGGTCGGGGACCAACATTTAACAAATGAAGATAATCGTTGTTATTTTGATGAGCTCTGACAACTCTAAAATGAAGGATTTATAGAAAAAAAATGGCGATTTAACGTCAAGAGACCCAAAGCTGAGAGGTATGATTGCAGATCTAAAATGTGTTAAATCTTAATTGCGGAAAGTACAGCAGATATTTTCCTCTCACGGCTATCAGTGCATTTTTACACACCTAGAATCTTTTCAAGTTTACTTCAACTGTTAGTTTTCACAAACCGAGACTTGAAAATACCACACAGAACAGAGCACTTACTCGTAGGTTTTAGTAGGAAAAAAAGTGTAGTTTTAGTAGCAAAAAAAGTGTAAAAAAGTGCATTCATGAGAAAAAGTGCACGACAAACGTCAGTAACACTCTGATTCAACTCAATATGGAAAAATAGATATGAAATAAAATCTTATCTCTGCACTCCGCGTCACAAGTCGAAGGTGCTTACTCGTAGTCATTGGGCTCAAAAGTCCGGGTTGTGCCGCAACTGAGGAATGCGGAGCCCACTCCGTTCACGCCGCCACCCTCACCACTTCGTATAACAGCGTTGGTTATTTTACCCCCACGCTGTATTTTAGATAAAAATAGTTGAAGACCATATTAGTAAGTAGGTGAGTAAAGTACGAAAAGTTGCTCGCGCTTCGCTAACTAAGCGCACATCGCGCCGAATGTTTCAAAGGTTGATGTATGAAGCGCTTAGAATTGTCACAAAGTATTTCGTCCAGTACGTAGTATGGAATTCTGTCAAGCCCATCCCCACAGTTATTAGCATCATTTTCAGTTTCATGTCACGGACAGAGAGAAAGTCACACGCGCCCAACAAGGCTAGCTATCACACAACTACACGAACTTCCTTCATGGTTTTAAACTTCATATCCCGGGAGTAAGTTTCATATCCCTTCATATCGCCAACGTTGAAGGGAGTTCGTTCAGGTTCCGCTACTAAAGCACGCAGCACTATATCCGCTTTGCGGGCATGTAGGCTAGGGAAGCACATGTGCCGAGCATGTGCGTGTGCTGGACTCAGGCCGAGGATATGCTCAACTATATGAGGAAAACGAAAGTGACACTGTACCGGTGAGGAAGCCGCTCATGAGATGGCTATGGGTCAGTCTAGTATGGCCAATACGGAGGCGGCACAACATCACCTCCATCCGGCGATTACGGTAACTCGATGAGGTCCACTAGCGAACAGTATGTTCTTTCTTAGTTTTCATGACCCACAACATTCCAAAATCTCTGCCAAAGGCCTCAAATCATTGTTTTAATAATATGGATAGTAATCACCGCAAGGGGGCTGAAAGAGTGAATCTCCACAGCAGTGCACTTTGCCACAAGGTCAGCTCTCCCATTGCCCGAGATTACAGGATGTCCAGGCACCAAGCAGATTTTGATGTTTGGAGTCAAGCTAAACGCGATTCAGCATCTAGTATGTCTGAACAATTACAAAATGACTACTGGCTTGAGATGCCGTCACTATACTGTGAATAATAATAAGCGTGCTATATGGCACCCTTGCACTCATTCAGGCTTTTATGTGAGTTGATCTAGAGACAGGCACCAGCGAGGGTTCGCGTTTCCAAGATACCTGTGCCGTGGTATTGGTTTCCCACCGACTAAAGACTGCCATTCTGAGCTTCAGCAATTTTGGCAGGTCTGCCGGGAAGGCTGTGGTACAGATCACAGTGAGCTTTAATCACTTTCATGCAGCTCAACGGCGTGCCGACATTAGCATTTACTGGATAGCACTTCTTGAAATGCGTGGGAAGAGTGGGATTCCGTTGAAATTCGCAGAAAGTGGAGAATCCGCGACGATATACTTGCATCGTCCGCACCGATTTGACAAGCGCGTGTCCCCTTGGACATTTACCGCCCTCACATGCAGTTGGCTTCCTCGAGAGAGGCACATGCGGCTAAAGAGGTAAGTCGGTAGCCTAAGTTGGCTTGGCCTCATCTCTCCTACCGGTAAGACAAGCCTGCTGCGAGAAAGAAGTCGCTCTCGAGCGTGTGTGTCCATAGTGTAGAAGGTGGAGGCCGTTTCGTAGCAGGAGAAGATGGATTGTTTGAAGAAGAAGTAGCACGAAAAGGTTTAGGGAACTCTTGTGTGTGAGGGACTGAGGGTCACCTTCTATCTATCCAGGCCGGCACGAACCAAAGTCCCCCCGGGTGGCCAGTAGTCTTCTGATGTATCTCTGCATCTACGGGGGGCGCAGAATATCCGATTGGGAGGAAATACCCCTCCAACCGTCGGCTCCGCCTCGTAATAGTCCTCATGAACGCCAGGAATGACAAGGGACTTTTTAACTTGCAAATATTGGAGCATGGTTTAATATTTACATGAGTAACCTTACTCATGACCATTCTTTAGTACCATGCTTCAGTTAAACCAACCGATTGGACCAGCCAAGACCGGAGCTCAGGCAATATATACCCTCAAACCTCCACGGCAGCTTGGAAACCCTCCATCATCATCATCATCATCATCATCATCATCATCATCATCATCATCATCATCATCATCATCATCATCATCATCACCACCACCACCACCATGAGGTAAGGACAGGGTGGAGAAGACCATATCAACCTCTTACCACAGCTTTAATATATTTTATTTCACGTCGAATTTGCTCTAATGTGTTCTTTGAATTGCACTGCACAGTGGCAGTTCCTTCCTCATTCTGAGGTCGCTAGCAGCCTGATGTCAGCAGCAACTTAAAAATGGCAGTTATAATATCACAACGAGGAGTAAAAATTTTGAGGGTCAAAGGTTAACGTAGATTACAAAGTTAACCCAGCCGTCAGTGCTAAGTTTTGGGAGGGATAGTATTTACGTATTGAGAGCCCTGATTTCAATATAAGGAGCCCAAGTTTAAATGTAAGGACACCAGCTTTCAAGTTTGGATACCTCAGCTTCGGCTTTTATTAGTCCCAATATTAATCACAGCTTTCTAAGTTAGCCCAAAGAGTCCAAATTACAAACTCTCGTAACATCCGGGATCGTCGTCGATTAGATGAATTATTAGTTAAAGCCTCCCGAACCACAATCAAGGTGTTCCCAAGAGAAGAAAGGGGAAGGCTTCATTTAGTACAAAATTTAGGTAACGGGGAATTTATACACAGGTGTGTTCCTACACATGAGCATAGAAACAGCAAAAAAGGAAAAAAATATGAAACAAGCTAAAAAAAATAGTGAGTGCCGATAAGAAGGACAGCAGGGAACTGAATAATGATCGTTCATAACAAATCACAAATCTATTCCATTTCAAAAAAATAAAGCCTACCTTATCTTAAATTCCAGACCTCACATCTTCCTCCTGGGAGCACTCTTGCCCGTAAATACGTTAGCAGAATGAGGTGCTTGAGAAGAAACGCAGCAACCGTACAAGGAAAGAATGCAAAGAAGTTGAAGTTCAACTAAGTTTAAACAACCTTGCTCTTTGCCCATAACTAACACGTATACGAGAAAAATAAGATCTCAGTCAAATGAAGTGAAAAATTAAGATAAAAATTGAACGATTTCAACAACAAATTGCGCCTACGAAACATGTCGAAATTCTTTTCAAAAGAAGACATATTTTTAACACTTAAAAAGTATAAATACTGAGCTGAAGAAACCAGCCACTGCGCGGGCTAGCCAGTGAAGCAACATTAGTTCTTGACGAAGCTGTTCGCCTCACTCGCACAGACCATGAGCGTTGAAGTGGTGCATCACATACGCTGAGCATTGGGCAGAAACTACTGCCAAGACTTGCCTATAAGAACTAACTTACACATAGTAACAGAGGGCACGAAAGTACCATATTCGCTGCACAAGTTGCCTAAGTATTTGACCATACTCTTAAAAGAAATTGAAACTAAAACAACTTAAATAGATATACAGGGCACAGTTTAAAAAAGCTCACAATCAATGAAGCAAATGAAGATGAATTTTAACAGCAGTAGAATATTGTACACAAATATCTGCTTTTCAAGTGTTCCGAACTTGCTTGAACTCTGGCATATGAAGTTATCTCAACTCGACAGGTTTTATCAAAAGTAATCGCTACTTGGACTGAGAAAGTGTTGCACCAAAAAGGGCTCCTCTGTTTTCCTTTCATTAGGTCACCGACTTGACATGCTCAAGCTTTCACCATCAACCATTTTTCTCAACACTTTAAAAAAAAACAGAAGTTCGTGGGGCTAAATTTCATATTAACTAAATTTTTTACCTTAACCTTCTAAAATTTTGGAAGAATTATGTTCGAAGTACCACTTATTAGATCCAGATGCTTCCGGTCACATTCACCCAGCATACTAACCAAAACTGATCACATATAGAATAATACTGCTGTGGCATCTCTTGGTTTAGATGTCCTTGATGTTCATGGTTGTGGCCAGCTGATCACCATGGCAGACCTGATGCTTCTGCAGTAGGTCTGTATCACTGACGTCTGTAGGTTTGTGAGAGTAGAAGAGGCAAATGACTGAAGAAAATGGGCAACAAAGGAAAGTAAATCAATGATTTCATTTCTGATCAGAAAGCGCCGAAGCAGATGAAAGTTCTTAAGCATTGTTAACACGCCAATTCTTCGAGAAAGTGGTGAAGGAAAGAAACCATAACAAAAAGTGCGAAAGCAACCTAAATTAAGCGTATGTTTCCCAACAAACGAGGACTAACATAATTTTCATGCCCCTCTAGGCAAAGCTGAGGACCTCACAAACCATAATTGCACAACGAGCTCACGTCCAAGAATACGTTGAAATACGTGGGATAGTCTTTGAAATTCTTCTGTGGAGAACAACAGTGATGAAACGGTTAATGACATTAATATTCAAGAAAAAATAACTGAGCATCACACTCCTGCACCTAATTGTCATGCTAAATAAAAGATTATACTTCGATTTAGGGTTTATTCCAGACGGCTTGGTAAATGAATTCCTTTCATTTGCATTTCTCACAGACTTTGTTTGAACAAGGTTATAAACATCACAGTGAAAAATTTAAAGAAATTTTTCCTTGAACTGCTCCAGTTCCAAGAATTTTGTATAAAAGACTTGGTGTGCATCAAACAAGGTGAAAGAGATCGTTACCAAAGCTCACACGACGGTCAAGTAATCGTGTTGAATGGAGGCGGTGATATTTGCACCTCCACAATTTCAATGGAAATTCGTTTTAACCTTCCTGGGCACCAAAATGAGAAAACAATTCAACACTGCAGCCATAACCACATACAGTATCAATACAGGATGAACTGTTCTCAAAAACTTAAATTGTCTGAGAAGCAACGTGATTTAATCGAAAAAATAGAAGCATGAACGAGCATGTGTAGACAGATTGCAACTCATCTTTGCTTTGCGTACCTCTTGTCAATGTTGGAAAGGGAGGTGTGCCGATCACTACAGATGCCCCCCAGAGAGCCGCCACGATGACTTCCATGAGCTGCTAGTGTGAAGTGAACTATTGTTTTAACTTATGGACCACGAGAAGTCCAACAGTCGGTAATGCTTCAACCAATGAGGACCATCTTGCACTAAAAAATTGAAGGATGAACACAGTAAGAAGGTTGTGCTCAATACGAGTTATGAGAGATAACAATTCGCCAATGTCATCGAAAGAAAATGAAGATAAAAAGTAAGGCCAAGCAAGCTCCAAAACCAACCCTTACAGAAGATAGTCACCATTGTTGTTAAATCTGTCACAAGACGCTAGGGGAATCTCTGGGGATGGCTAACTTTTGGCCGCTAACTAGGACAGCCAATTTTGCATTTAGGAAAAGCTCGGCAACTTATCTAATGGTCGCTTCATCTCCAAAAATTTCTGAAGGGTAGTAAAGCAAACTAACATGGAGGGTGATACCCTGGACCATGCTTCAGCCAAAGGTTTCCTGGCTACAATAGAAACATACTTGCACCAATAGATTTCTTTCATTAGAGTAGTTGTGTTAACATTCAGCAATGAAGGATAGACCAAATCTCAAAATCAAACTACCCAACACAATCAGTAAACACACGAGCTCAACATCGCACACAACGCTAACCTAAATTGTACAAACTGCAAAGAGCCCACATCTATAAAACACACACTCCGGTATGAAGGGGGTGCAAAATGTGCTCGCAGAGAAGTCACACAAAAAAATTGCTTCAATGCGTGCAACTCATTGCTTTAAAAATTAAATTTTCGAGGACTGAGCCCCGCTGATCGGAATGATTCGTTACGATCCTGTAGTTTCCACTGACAGTTGTATAGGAACATAATTTCAAACAAGCAGACGCACACACATATTAAACAGGTACGGGTAAAACGCATAAAATCATCACCAGAGCAGCCCGTGTCAGAAGGAATCAATAATTGTGCTCAGCCACAAAAATGAGAAGCTCTTTCTGAGCATTTCAATAGGAGCATACGCTGAGCCTGGAGGATGAAAAATAAAAAGTTAAAAACATTCCAACACAGAGTGCAAGTGATGATTAAAAAATCATGAATTCAAAAGAACCTCCAAAAAGAGTAGTATGAAAACGATTCATTATCAAATCTTTAACATCGCTAAAATTCTAGCAGCTGATGCATATGGTTGATGCAGCCTAAATGATAAGCATGACAACACGCAATTGCTTATTAATCTACGCAATGAAATTTTTTCCGAGTAGTACGGGGCGTGGCACACTACAAGCTTGCCAGATTGGCTCCCAAGGGTCGAATTGAAAAATTTTGGCCCCAAAAAAAAAGACAATCTAGCAATCCTGTCTTTAACGTCAACTTACACATCACAATAGTACATTATACGATCAAGCAGGAAAGCAGGGTAACTTGAAGTACTCCGTAACCAGGGCTTCGACAGAATTTTTGTGGGCCTCAGTTACATGAAAGCAGCTCTTTTTTAGACTTGAAGAGTGGATTGATAAATCCTGCGCCCTCGGAAAATTCTTTGTCAAATGTAGCAACATTTTCTTCCCCCTTTAACCATCGCACACGGTCAAGAAGTAAATTTGTTCAACTTGAATGCATAAGATTTGAGGATAATATTCAACTGCACCAGACGCCCAACTCTGTAAAACTGTTATCACTGTAAACGAGTGTTTTCCACCAAAGATGCTCTTAACATATTTGAATTTCATCACTACATACACTCTTTTCGAAATACACATGTATACAACGTCATAACGCCATACAGTGCACGTTCATGGTAAATTCTAATGAGTATACCTCACGATTGTGTCTTTTTCGCATTGATCATCTCAAAACTGCTGCCGCTGCTGCTCTCGCTGTCGCTGCTGGTGTGCGACGCGGGCTTCTCCAAGGCGCGCTCGCTGCCTCGCACCTCCGCCGCCAGCGACGCTTTGCCGTTCTCTGAAAAGCTTAAATCCTCACGAATTTCTGGAGCGGACGAGCAAGGCACCCCACTCGCCATCTCCTCAGGTCTCAAGCTAAAATGGTCCTCGCGGGACTCGAGCACTTCTGAGTGGCAACTCTCAGGTACTGAAGGTAGCCGTTGCTCGTCATCAACGCAAGAAGGTTCTTGGGCGTCTTCAGCCAAAGATTGCATAGCGACTGTACTCAAATCAGGAGCTGAGAGGGATTCTTGAAGGATGGACTCCTCCCCAAAACTTCCAGAAGTACCTCCAGCATCATCTGTCTGAGAAGATACTGCGGGTAGTTCACTTTTTGAAGTTACTTCGGGAATATCAGATACAGAAGAAATTTCATGGCTATCACTTACAACCTCATCTGTAAAACTTTTGGTGGAAGTTTCTCTCATCGTTTCGTCTTCGAGAACTGGTGACTTCAAAGTGGGAGACATAGAACAGACAGTCTTCCCTTCCCTGATTATCTCTTCATTCTTCTTTGGGGGAGGCTCACTGTGACCAGGTAAATCTTTGGTGGTCATGTCAATCAAGTCACAAATGTTTTCAGGGCTGTCACTAACTG
Source organism: Morinoia aosen (assembly GCA_030386875.1). Classification (NCBI taxonomy): domain Eukaryota; kingdom Metazoa; phylum Arthropoda; class Malacostraca; order Amphipoda; family Talitridae; genus Morinoia; species Morinoia aosen. Next base: position 90,361,583 of record CM059561.1, on the reverse strand, counting down.
AAGGCGCGCTGATAATACTTTCCTTTGCAGCTTCCAAGGGCACAGTTTCAGAATCAGGTTGCAAAGCAACTGATGCTGTCAACATATCCTCGGCTTCTGAGTGCACTGTTCTAGATAACTCGGGTTGAACGAGTTGTGGTGCAATATCTTCCATCAACGATGAAGGCAGAATTAAACCTTCTCCAGAATCACTCCTTTCTTGTACAGCAGAACGAGCTTGAGTACGTCTCTTCTTCCTCTTTCTAATGGTCGATGATTGCATGGTTGCTTTCAGAGCTAAAGCCTCAAACTCCTCGATAATGGCAGGGGGTAAAGTGATGCTTCTTGTTGATTCAGCAGAATCCCTCCTGAAAGTCGTATCACTCCCGCTGATTGCTGTTTCTGAAACATTGGGAGAACTAGCCGCTCTCTTTTCCCGACTTGCAGACAAAGGCTGAGCCTCATACGAGAATGAAAAGCTAGCTGAGCCTGCATCATCAACAGGTTGACTACTAGATGCTGCAGTGCTAGATTGACACTGAACATCAACAGAAGCAGGTCGAGAGCTGCCATCTGGCTCAACTTCCTCAATAGACCTAAGCTCTGAACTACTGCTCTCGAGAACGGACATTTGTTCTTCATCAGGTGAATTTTCATCAAAGTCGGGCAGAGAGCCGGTGCCGGGCCCAAGGATGGAAGGCGCCAGCTTGGGGTGCAGGCGGTCGAGCAGGGCGGCGAGGATGTTGCCGGGCAGCCTCTGGTGCTCGCTGATGAGGCGGTACACGGCGCGCTCCACACGCCGGGCCAGGTGCTCCTCGCTCTCGTTCGGCAGCGGGTGCACGCACGGGCCCAAGTAGCTCTCCAACTGAAAACGTCATAGCTTCCTTTACTGCAACATAAACGAGTGACTCAAAACACTTGGCGGTCAAGCTTATAGCCACAAGTGCCACACAAGAGGATAACATTTTTTGCACGTGGATGAATGATCACGTGAAAAGGGAGTTCCCAATTACCCTCGTCTCCTTAGTCTACTGATAGGCTCGCCCAATCGTGCAAAACACGTTGTAGGCGTGGCGCCAAATATGTTTCTTGTGTATATGTAATATCCAGCTTGCATCAGTCTGAATATATTCTGCTTTCTACTGTCTTTTCCAGTGCTTCTTAATATTTAAGTATAGAGATAAGAGTTTAAATGTGTGTTTTTGAGTGTTTATTGGTTGTTTTGTGTTCTTGATTTTGACGTGTTTTTGTGCTTGAATAGTTTCTTAATGCACTGTCTTTCTTTCACTTTCAGTCACTCAGATTTACGGTAAAACTAGTATATTATCTCTTGGCAGAGCTATTTTTCCCCTTATAAAACCAAGTGTTGATCTGGTGAGTGTCGCTTTATTGTACAGTTTGCTTTGCTTGTATGTATTTTTTTGTAGCTCTAGGCTAAGATTTACTTTATGTCGAGCATGTCTTTTTTTGACATATTGGTTCTTTTATTTATTTTTTGTCGGAAGATAAAGTTTTTCAGTTTTGCAATATTTCAAGACCATTTTTTGTAAAATATTTTTCTCAAGTTACTCTTTTGAATTTGTTGTTAAATGATTTTGAGTTAAATTTCATTCATAGTCATTTCATAGTCTATTTTTTTTCATTTGCTTTGTTTCATTTTTAGTAAATGCATTTACTTACTTTATTTAGCATGAATTCATTCTCAGCATGACTTGTTTTGTTCTGCTTCTTTCTTTATGTTGAAGTTTAATTTTAAGAAATCCCAAAGGACTGGTATGGCTAATTTTCTTTTTTACTGCATTTTTATTTCTGTGTTCTCTGTTTTCAGGGCTTTATTTTAACTGGCTTCTGATTTTTCTGCACTGCTTCTGAGCCCTGTCACTTGTCATTGCATGTCCAATCACCTGTTCTACCATAAATCATCATTTGTCAAAACAAGTTTCATTACTCCCTCGCTATGTGGCTTGCAAACAGTTACGTGTAATGATGGATTAATGCTAATGTCCTCAACGTAATGTATAGCCCATCGCGTATTGAGGCACAAGTTCTAAAACTTTTGAACGCTTTGCGTCTTCTGACGCCAAGGAAATGCCAAAATATGACACCATTGACAACTTATGAAGCATCAATTGTAAAAGTATACTTAGGATTATTTTGTACAAGAAACACCGGCTCTGATGCACCGGCTCTGATGATAGCACCGGCTCTGATGATAAATATCAAGTTTAAGTTTGCTTCAACTCTCATAGATATTGATGTAAATTTATTCAATTGATTGATTATTGATTATTACTTGATTTAAGCCTCCCTATCCGCAACAAAGGCTATCCAAAGAGAGGAAGGAAGAAGGCATCATTTAGTATGGAGCTAAGGAAACGTTGAATCTATGCAGAAAGGGCACAGAAACAGAAAGCTAAGAAAGAAGATCATGAAACAAGAAAAAGTTGAAGAAGAAAGTAGTAGGTGCTGAAAAACAGGACAGCAGTGAACCGAAAAAAGATGGTCCGTAACAAAACAAAAACCTGTTCTATTTTAACAAAAAGAAAGCTATTTTAACAAAAAGGAAGCCTACCTAACCTTTAACTCAGGCCCTTACACAGTCCCCCTGGGAGCGCTAATTCCTATAGACACAATAGTTGTATCCCCCTGAGGGGATTTATTCTATTTGATTCCACTATATTATACCTATTATAGCTGAATTTTTCTAGTAAACATTTTGGGCATGGTAATTCTAAAATTACTTTGGAAATAAGTGCTTTGTTCACAAGTACGCTGTCATATTTTGTGTTCAACAGGGCATGTAAGATTAATTTGAACATCTGAGAGTCAGACAGGGGGAAAACATGTCAAGTCCAAAGTTCTTACCACGTCAGATCTTCCCGCAGCGTTTGCTCGCAGCTTCATATGAGTCACAGATAAAGATAACAAAAAAATAAATAGATCACAGTCAAACATATTCCTGTACAGGCGGCACACCTGAAGGAAACTGAAGGAAACTGAAACAAGAAAAATATTTTGTATGTTACCACAGTAGCAATATTTGGTAAAATTTACCTCAGTCAAATAAAATAATATAGGCATAGAATTAACAAAACAATACATTGCTAACGCGACTTTATGTCAACATTCAACTTCTCGCAAGCACCAAATTAGCGTTTTCCCATGTGTGGAATAACCATAATAAAAAAAACTTTTTGCATAAGTGTTGAATAAAATTGGTACACGAGATAGTGAGGTGCGAAGGTCTGTAACTTGAACCTCTCTAAGTGTCGAAGTGATCTGACACCCTCCAGCTGGATGAAGGTGAAAATGCCACGTTACATCAAATGAAATACCTGGGCCCAATTCTCCACGCCAGCAAAGAGGTAGAGGAAAAAACATCAACACAACCTATAAAGTGCTTGTCATGCATCGATATATATATATATATACATACATCATGACCCCCACCCACCCTGAAGACAACACAGAATGAGTACAAGAGCGTCACCTTGACAGGGAATCCGCCATATATGGGAGCAAAAGGGAGCCTGAAGCGGGTGTAGAGGGCGTTGAAGAGCGCTGAGGGGAACGTCACCACCCTGAACGCTTCCCGTATGTTACGGGTGAACATTGGAATGATGGGCTGTGAGAACATGTCAACATTAGGCGAGAGTTGAGGGTGACGTAGGTGCAGGGTGGGGTAAATTGAATGAAGTGCTCTAAAGCTTTACTATTATCATGGTACAGTGGAGTACTGTCATTTCTGAGAAATTTCTGCCTTCACATTTAATCATCAATGAAGCTGTAATACAGGGAGTAACTTGATGCCCCCATGAGAACAAACCTACCAAGTCGCATGTTTAGCTTCATACAGCTGGATTCATGAATAACATTCCCACACTGAGTGTGAAATATAAGCTTAAATGCCCAAAATTCTAGCGCTACATCAGCCTAAGGTACACATGATTTATTCGTATAGTATACCTGAGTCATCACTGTTAGCTATTTCAAAGAAACACTGCAGATAAATGATCTTTGTTACTTTTGCATGCTAGGTACTTAGTCCTTTAGTCCTTTCCTAATAGTAGAGACAAGACATGTCAGGCTTGTTGATGAGAACAATAGCATTCGTTAGCATAGTCCTCATTATCAGCGATTGCAATAGCATTCGGGTCACTCAGGAAGCAAGAGACACCAGTTTAACATTTTATCCTAAATGCTTACTGACAGCACTTCCCATTTTATCACCTATACTCCACACTTCACTAGGTACCAACACTCCACACTTCACTAGGTACAACACTCCACACTTCACTAGGTACCAACACTCCACACTTCACTAGGTACCAACACTCCACACTTCACTAGGTACCAACACTCCACACTTCACTAGGTACCAACACTCCACACTTCACTAGGTACCAACACTCCACACTTCACTAGGTACCAACACTCCACACTTCACTAGGTACCAACACTCCACACTTCACTAGGTACCAACACTCCACACTTCACTAGGTACAACACTCCACACTTCACTAGGTACAACACTCCACACTTCACTAGGTACAACACTCCACACTTCACTAGGTACAACACTCCACACTTCACTAGGTACAACACTCCACACTTCACTAGGTACAACACTCCACACTTCACTAGGTACAACACTCCACACTTCACTAGGTACAACACTCCACACTTCACTAGGTACCAACACTCCACACTTCACTAGGTACCAACACTCCACACTTCACTAGGTACCAACACTCCACACTTCACTAGGTACCAACACTCCACACTTCACTAGGTACCAACACTCCACACTTCACTAGGTACCAACACTCCACACTTCACTAGGTACCAACACTCCACACTTCACTAGGTACCAACACTCCACACTTCACTAGGTACCAACACTCCACACTTCACTAGGTACCAACACTCCACACTTCACTAGGTACCAACACTCCACACTTCACTAGGTACCAACACTCCACACTTCACTAGGTACCAACACTCCACACTTCACTAGGTACCAACACTCCACACTTCACTAGGTACAACACTCCACACTTCACTAGGTACAACACTCCACACTTCACTAGGTACCAACACTCCACACTTCACTAGGTACCAACACTCCACACTTCACTAGGTACCAACACTCCACACTTCACTAGGTACCAACACTCCACACTTCACTAGGTACCAACACTCCACACTTCACTAGGTACCAACACTCCACACTTCACTAGGTACCAACACTCCACACTTCACTAGGTACCAACACTCCACACTTCACTAGGTACCAACACTCCACACTTCACTAGGTACCAACACTCCACACTTCACTAGGTACCAACACTCCACACTTCACTAGGTACCAACACTCCACACTTCACTAGGTACCAACACTCCACACTTCACTAGGTACCAACACTCCACACTTCACTAGGTACCAACACTCCACACTCCACTAGGTACCAACACTCCACACTCCACTAGATACCAACACTCCACACTCCACTAGATACCAACACTCCACACTCCACTAGATACCAACACTCCACACTCCACTAGATACCAACACTCCACACTTCACTAGATACCAACACTCCACACTTCACTAGATACCAACACTCCACACTTCACTAGATACCAACACTCCACACTTCACTAGATACCAACACTCCACACTTCACTAGATACCAACACTCCACACTTCACTAGGTACCAACACTCCACACTTCACTAGGTACCAACACTCCACACTTCACTAGGTACAACACTCCACACTTCACTAGGTACAACACTCCACACTTCACTAGGTACAACACTCCACACTTCACTAGGTACAACACTCCACACTTCACTAGGTACAACACTCCACACTTCACTAGGTACCAACACTCCACACTTCACTAGGTACAACACTCCACACTTCAATAGGTACAACACTCCACACTTCAATAGGTACAACACTCCACACTTCACTAGGTACAACACTCCACACTTCACTAGGTACAACACTCCACACTTCAATAGGTACAACACTCCACACTTCACTAGGTACCAACACTCCACACTTCACTAGGTACAACACTCCACACTTCACTAGGTACCAACACTCCACACTTCACTAGGTACAACACTCCACACTTCAATAGGTACAACACTCCACACTTCAATAGGTTCAACACTCCACACTTCACTAGGTACCAACACTCCACACTTCACAAGGTACAACACTCCACACTTCACTAGGTACCAACACTCCACACTTCACTAGGTACAACACTCCACACTTCAATAGGTACAACACTCCACACTTCAATAGGTACAACACTCCACACTTCATTAGGTACAACACTCCACACTTCACTAGGTACAACACTCCACACTTCACTAGGTACAACACTCCACACTTCAATAGGTACAACACTCCACACTTCACTAGGTACCAACACTCCACACTTCACTAGGTACAACACTCCACACTTCACTAGGTACCAACACTCCACACTTCACTAGGTACAACACTCCACACTTCAATAGGTACAACACTCCACACTTCACTAGGTACAACACTCCACACTTCACTAGGTACCAACACTCCACACTTCACTAGGTACAACACTCCACACTTCAATAGGTACAACACTCCACACTTCACTAGGTACAACACTCCACACTTCACTAGGTACCAACACTCCACACTTCACTAGGTACAACACTCCACACTTCACTAGGTACCAACACTCCACACTTCACTAGGTACAACACTCCACACTTCAATAGGTACAACACTCCACACTTCAATAGGTACAACACTCCACACTTCACTAGGTACAACACTCCACACTTCAATAGGTACAACACTCCACACTTCAATAGGTACAACACTCCACACTTCACTAGGTACAACACTCCACGCTTCACTAGGTACCAACACTCCACACTTTGCTACCAGTACTTTAACATTTTACAACAAGCACATCACACCAATTCCCTACCATGACCAGCACAAAAAAAGTGGCGCTGAGAACTCACACAGTTGGCCTGGATGGCGACCTTAGCAAAGCCCTTCCTGCTGCCCCAGAGCAGCGAGTAGCTGTGGTCGGAGAACTGCGCCTCCCTCACGCCACCTGGGCTGATGGCCAGCAAGTGGCCCTCGCGCACCGTCTTCACGCACTCCGACACCGAGCTCGGCGACACGCTGAACGCTTCCAAGATGGAGTTCCAACCTGACACACACGGGGACTTGATATACTTCTGCTGTGCACAGATGAGCAAATTCAGTGAATGATTTTCTCATACAAGAAAGTACACAAAATCGATAACATGCAACATGCTCACTCAGTGGAGTTTTTGACTGGCATAGATGTGTAATTTGAAAACACTGCAGCATCATAGAATTGGAAATTCAAGTGAAAAGCTGAATAATGCACACCACAAAATACTTGATCATAAAGTTGTGGGAAAAATCTCCCACATGATCGCGAGGTGCACTTGTCAGTCGGAACCGTCGCGTGAAGTTGGGCGAGTCACTTTGCTTCTTTCTGTTGTTTTCGGTCTTTTGCAGTCAGTGGGAAGTAATATCGATGGAGTTTTTTAGTTTTTAGTTAGGATTTAAGGTGATCGCTGGTCTGGTTCTGCATTGGAGTCTTTCCTGCTGGTGTCAACCCCCTAATTTATTGTCACAATTAGTGTTGTACCAATGTATCGGTATCGGCAGTATTGGTCATTTTTACTGGTATCGGTATCGGCAAACTTCGGCCGATACTTTACCGATACTTTCCAATAATACGTATTTTACCATGAAAATGAAGGTCATAAATCGTGAAAGTAAAAGTATCTAACCTAATAATTCCCGCTGTGTGTTTATTTATATATTTGTTTGGTGTCCGCTCCTTAAGAAACATGGATGTCTGAGTGTGCGGTATCATGGATACCGACCATCTCAGTGTAACATTGAAAGATGGCCCTTACATGCATTGATATGTTTGATATATCAGGATAGCTTTGGTTAGGATAGGTTAGGACAGGAAAGGTTGAGTAATGTTGATGGAATTTTTTCAGGGGGCCACCTATCTTAACGATGACATTGTCCATAGAATTTCCAATGGTCCAGCTACTCCCTAAAAATACCCGTAGTTTATTTGTTTGGAGCCCGCTTCTTCCATTTCTCCGTCAAGTTCATAAATGTAGCCATAATGACCGTATCTGTGATACGAGTTTCACCAGTGCGCAAGCACAATAATATTTTTATCAAGGGTACTGTTATGATAAATATATTTGTTAGTCATCCACGTCTGGAAAATTTGTTGAAGAAAGGTAATGAATCCCGTCATTTTTGGCAGGCCGTGCACACTAGTAATCAAATAAAGAGCCTATTCATACCTAGTAAATTAGTTAGCTAACTGTTCAATTACAGCGTTTAATCAAGCCCGCTAACTGAATTTACTACTTTTACTTCCCGATGAGTCACGTACTGTCAGTGAGTGAAAGCTATGTAGCATGAATAGTTAAATCACAGTAAAACACAGTAGCGACATATAATTATCATACCTTTACAACTAAAACCTATAGAGTTTGACCCAATTTTCATTTCTTAACGTATGTGACAGGCTAACAAAAATCAATCCAAATAAATGAAGTTGAAGGCGCATTTCAAAGTTTTTGTAAATTTAATATAGAAGTAGCTGATAATTCTATTTTGATTTAGCATGTAAATCGCCGTACATTACGAATCTTGCATTTTGCCTCTATTTTAAGATGTTTGAAAAATTCACGAACAATTTTATAGTTGGTTGCGCATTTGCTGATCTTTTCAATTTTGGGGCCTATCGAATTTTAATGGTTTTTTTTCGCCAAATCATGTATTTTGGTGTGAAAAACACGAAAATGATAGCCATTTTGTAGAGAAATAATTCATTAAGTGTTACTAACCTAACCGAACAAAGGGTATAATTTCAAACACCTCACTCTTAATTATGGTGAAAACTTCGTGGACCCTGCAACAGGTGCACACACTCAAAAGATTGAGAGTGCATAGTCTGAGTCTAAAAATGAAAAAAAAGTCAGGGAGGCCCTCACCGACACATGATGGACTCACATCTGTGTGAATTTGCGTGGCGAAAACGTACCGAGAAAATGCAGTATTTTCATAAAATATTAATGGATATCAGCAAATTTCAGGCTTAATAAAATAATTTCTCCACAAAATGGTTTGTCATTTTTGTGTTTTTCACACCAAAATACATACTTTGGCGAAAAGAAAATATTAAAATTTGATGGACCCCAAACCGAATAGAGCCGTGTTTTCTTCTGCACACTGTGTGTGTTAGTACATGCGTGTGCTACTTGCTTTCACGCTGCTATTCCTGAAACTAAATGCTACATAATTTTACTAGTTTACGCCTGTACATAGAGAAAAATATCATTTTTAATTAATTTAGTCGGATAATAACCTCAGTTGGCAAATAAAGATTTCTAAACAGCGAATACTTGTTAGTTCATGCATGGTGATAACGGTATCATACGAAATAAAGCGGAAAGATAACGCAATCAAAAAATTTGTGCGGGAAACGAATCAAACGATATAGGTAACATAGCAAGAGCAGTTTTATCATTCCCAATCGAAAACTTTTTTGTCAATATTGTTATATTATCAGATATATTAGTAAATTATTTTATTAAAACACCCATGTAGGGCTTTTAATGATTTTATTTTAATATAATTGTAAAAGTATCGTCAAAGTATTGGAGTATCGGTATTGGTATTTTCAAGCATCGGGGTATCAGTATCGGCAAAAAATGGGTATCGGTATCAGCCATAAATGGGTATCGGTATCGGCCAAAAAAATGGTATCGGTACATCACTAGTCACAATATCTAAGTATCCTAAATTTCTTGCTGCTTCTGTGTTTCAACTATTTACACGTTTGTGTGACTGTGTCTGTTATTCAATTTTGGCTTATTTTTGGGTTTATTTAATGTCTTAAAGGTGTTCAGGGTTTAACATTGAACTTTAAATATTGAATTGAATGAATGGCATCTTGCCGCTACTATTAGAGATTGAGCGTTGCTCATTTCTCATTGAACATAAATTGAACTAACGGCATATTGCCAAACCTTATTAGATTTTGAGCGCTGCTCATAACTCATTGAACTCTAAGCTAAAAATTCAGCTCCTAATACTTGGATGCGATACTACTCATCCTAGAGCTGTTTTAAAATTTACTTCTTCTGGGCCTGTGACTTTCAGCAAAATAAAATCCTTCAACTATCCTATCTGTCCTTACTTGAACACTTACCTTCGACTGTTTTCCTCTAAATTTCTCAATATTCTTCTAAAAGTGGTATAATAGCCACCAAGTGCAGCAATAAACTTGGGTGAGTTGTTGCAGGTTTAGTTTGTCTTAATTGATTTTGACTCGTTTGAATTTGTTTGTTTGTTGTTGTAATTGGTCGTAATTTTGGTTGTACCGTTTGTTAACTTAGTTTTGTTTGCCTTCAGTATGATCTCTATGTTCCGTGCCATTGACACTGGGAGCACTCCACAGGCAGTTTATCTTTCATCAGTCCTCACCTCTAACGTGCAACTTCGTATAGGCCTTGCGGGTGCGTTTAGGTGTGCTGTCTAAATTGATATCTTGAAAGCTTTGTTTTCCGAAAGTTAAAATTTTGTTGCTGGTCGTCGCCTGTCTGAACTTAACTTGTTTTTTCTTTGCTCCAGGTCGGCATGTGGCCTCTTTCCCTGGCTTTACGCTCAGTCGGCAACATTTCTGTTAAGCACACCTTGCTCTGCCCTGCTGAGACGCTGCTCGGTTGCTTTTTCTGTGCCTTGACATTGCGAAGCATCTTTCCTACTCTGCCTTTGAGCGACCATCACACACTACTGGAACTTAAACTTAGCAAACTTAAACTATCTACGGACATGGATGTGTTCTCTTTCGAAAGCCTAGAGGTATAAACTACCTTGTACGGCTCTGTAATAAAATACTCGAACTTGAACGACTTTTGTTCCTTGTCAATTAAAACTGGAATTGAAAATGAAGTTGTGTGGAATTTCCCACAAAGTAACAGGCTTATTAGGTAAAATACCAGTACAGCCAATATAGAATTGCTGAACAGTTACAATGAGATAACAGAAAACATTAACTTATATTCTACATTTCAATTACCATGCATGCAACACACTGAGTCTATGAGGAAGCAAAAGCAATCTTGATTGAATTTGAAACAACACTAAAACTAACATAAGTCTAATTATTATTGAAATTATGAAACTATTATAGTTTGAGTCCTAAAACAAAACATTTGTGATCAAGCTTTGAAATGATCATCAAACGAGCTCAGTGGAGACTGCCATGCATGGCACGCCAATAGGCAGTTTCCAAGTGCATAAACGCACCTGGAATTTTCTGAAGGAAGCGGTCGCCCACGCAGTGGACGTGTCGGCCGGTGCTGGTGATGAGGCGAGCGACGAAGTAGTAGACATCCACGGGGATGGCACCATGGTAGTACACGATGAGAGCTCCTCCGTTCGCAGGGATGTGCTCCACTCCTTGCACGTCATAGCCTGCATTACGGGGAGAATATCAAACCCTCAGTGTCATTAGAAACAAAGTATTTCACTCGTTGCATCTAGAAAATGAAGAAAATAGAAAATGGTGTTCAACCCAAATACATAATAGGAATTCTGCATGTCGAGTGTCACGTGCAACCAAAAGCTGCGCAATATGGCTAAGAAATAAAATTGTTACAGCTACAATACTTTGGAGAAATAAAAGAGTATTATAAATGATATGCAAAAGTGAGACTTTTAATTCAAGTCCTGTAAAATGAGGCTATTTTCTTTGGTTTAGCTTCACAGACACTGTCACTATCTTCTCACACTTCCAGTAAGATTGTATTATTAAGGAAAATACAATGTAATTAGCATACAAGTAGCACAACTCCATAGACAGCATCGAGTTTCAAGTTAATATATATATATACAATGTTTTAAGCATCAAGACATAAACTCAGACCTGCTACTGATCTGCCAAGAAGTCAGGGGTCCCAATCTCCAATGGTAGAATGCATTTTTATTCTAGGCTATTCCATTTTCCCTCAAATATTGTTATTGAAAATCTCCCAACTACTAAATGAATTTCTCCAGAAAAGTTTGGTTATTTTGAACTTAGAGATGGTACTTTTTCTTTAGGCACTACAATAAGGTGTTAAAAGCCACTGTTCAACATTTGGAATTGAGCCTTAGGAACATTTAGAATTAGTCGACCTTTCCCAGTAAAGCAAATATACATACAGCACCCTAATTCATGTATCAAATGAGATACTTTATAAATTTCAAAATTGAACAGCATAACTCAAGCAACTTCAAACGTACTTAAAATCTCAAAGTTACTGATTTACCCACAGGAATATTAGGTTTTTAACACGTTCCCTGTGAAGGCACCCACCGGTGGTTACTTCGGTGATTTTCATAATGCTGCCGACCGACCTGCAGTCACCAACTCATTTTTTATTAATACTTAATGAAAGCTAAATAGACGCCCAATCCAGTTAATGTTAGCTGTTTTCAAAGTTGATTACCACAATTGACTGTAAATTTGAATTGAATATTGAACTTCAGTTCAACCCATCGCAGTTAATGTGTTAATGAATAAAATTATACAATCAACAGGAAGTACCTAGTGGTGATCTTGACACGTCTTTGCTATGTGACCTGAACGATGGGTGGCAGCTCACTTCTCTGTACTGCCTTGTAACCCACAGGTGCGCAAAATTTTCCTTCCTATAGTTCTAATTTGATGGGTTAAATTATATCTTTTTAAAATTGTAAGAATTCAAATAAGTCACACATACGAGGCCTGTCGAAAAAGTATCCGACCTTTGGCCAGAAAAAATACTTCAACAACCTGACGGGGTTGGGACCCTAATCCCCTTCAAAGTAGGCTCCTTGTGCTTCCACACACTTAGCCCACCGATCCTTCCACTGCCGGAAACACCTCTGGAAGTCTTCTTTTGGAATGGTGTTCAGCTCTGTCGTCGCGTTCCGCATTATCTCTTCTCTACTCTCAAAACGGGATCCTTTCAGTGGTGTCTTCAATTTTGGAAACAACCAGAAGTCGCAAGGAGCCAGGTCTGGAGAGTAGGGAGGTTGGCGAACGGTCGTAATTCCATGTTTGGCCAAGAAATTGCGGATCAAATGGGATGAATGTGCGGCCTGCCACAACGCCTGCCACAACGCTGCTCACTCTCCGCTGATGTGCGGCCATCTTTGAATCGGTTGAACCACTCCTTAATTTGTGTTGCACCCATAGCATCTTCCCCAAACACCTGCTGAATCTTACGAATTGTTTCAATTTGAGAATCACCAAGCTTTTGACAAAATTTGATGCAGTGTCTTTGCTCAATTCGTTCAGTCATCTTGCAAGAAAACTAAATCCGACAAACACTTAGAACAGCACCTTACTTGGCGACCACCAGCCAGTGACTGGCCCAAGTGAATGCGGTGAAAAAAGTCAAGCATGCGCATTAAGATTCCTCCTTCCACCGTGCACAGTGGCGCCGCCTTAGAATCACTACTTTGCGCGGGAAAAATTAAGGTCGGATACTTTTTCGACAGGCCTCGTACATCTGACCATGGCTAAATACTATTAAAACATTATGCTTTTCAAGGAACATGTAAAAGTAGACGTGATTGTTGTCCTGCTGCACCATGCCTGCCACCACGAACTCACCATGCCAAATGTAGCCATGGGCGTCCCACAGCACGGATATCAGGTAGCGTCCACCTGCCCACGGGTCACTGAGGCCTTCTTGTAAAACTTCCCGCACTTGTCGCCACCTCGAAATAACAAGAAAATTTTTAATTTTTAAATTTTACAAAAGTATTGTAAAAGTCAAAAGTGCCACTGCATTTAGGGAACAAATATCATGAAAAATGAGTGAGGAAAATAACATGGCCAACTTGAAGGGTTTATTGAGGCAGCCATAAAATAGCACAAGCCTGTGGATTGATTGATTATAAGTTAGTTTCAGCCTCCCTTGCCACCACAAAGATGTTCACAGAGAGGAAGGATCAAGGCAACATTTAGTATGGAGTCAAGGGAACACAGAATCCAAGCACAGTGTGTTCCCACACAGGATCCCATGTGTACAGAAACGGCAAGTTGAGAAGGAAGGTTAGAAAACAAGATAAAAAGCTGAAGAAGAAAGTCAGAGGTAATGAAAAACAGGACATCTGTGAACCAAAAACTGTGGTCCTTAACAAAACAAAAATGTTTTATTTCAACAAAAAAAAGGCGTACCTAACTCTCAGCTCAAGGCCCCACCTTTTCCTCCCGGAGACACTAATTACCATAGATACAATAATTGTAACCTTTTTGATTTGATTTCTAAATAAAGAAGTTCAAGAAGCAACTAAATTTTTGGACTTCCTATAATTTGGCACCAACTTGTGTGTGTTTGGGATTAATTATGCATTTTTGTACAGAAGAGTTCTACACTTGATTTTAAGTCACAAGGGGTATGAAAAATTTTACTTTGGAATAATGTGGGAGACAATTATAAAAATGAACACTCATATACATCAAGATGGTTTGCCAATTTCAACAACACATGCCCCTTCAATGCTACTCAATGCCTGCAGAACAAATTGGAAGCCAACCTTAAATAGAAAGCAGTGGTGTTGACTTTACTGCTGAGCACAATAAACACACATTGTGGGGCAACACACTGCTATTGGGAATAATGAACATACAAAATTGCCAGGCACAACTAACACACATTATAACTGGGTACAATAAACACTATTTTGGATGGCATAATCAACTTAACATACATTCTCAGGAAAAGGACGAGGCTTTGGCAAAAGAACATAGGCATCTACGCAAACTCTAAAAAGTCACCATCCAACTAAACCTTGGCTCCCTTTTAATAATTAATACTTTTATTTCTCACCAAGATAGCCAGATTTTGTAAGCCTTTGGTGAGAAGAGCAGTTGTTAGCTCATCCCACAAAATAAACTCAATGTATTAACAATGGAAAAATGAGCATTTCATCCAAGCAGATGAGCTGTCCATGTCACTTACTTGACAAAGAGCTTTCAAGCTTTTCAGCAATTATATATTTCTCTTGCAATTATGTATTTTTCTAACAGAATAAGATGAAAAAATTTCATTAAAGTGTTACTCACATTTTTATAGAAAATAGCAATGAGAGAATAAGCAGCAACACATTTTATTTTAATTAAGTGTTGTAGGTAATCAATACAAACATATGATGCATTCCATTCTCAGAGCACATCCAAGGCTACCTTACATTAAATCAGCACTCCAAAAATGCAACCCAAAGAAATAAGACCATAAGAGATCATTTAAAAACTGGAAGCACTTGTTCCAAAAACTCACCTCCGAGTGTAGATGTACAAAACAAGTGAACTAAAGTAGAGAAAAACAAGAATGAAGAATGGCAAAATGAAGATTGTAAGAATGGCTGGATAGAGCACAGAAGTCAACCAGCCCAGGTACAGCATGTCTAGCTGACAACCTGAAATAAAAAAATAATTACCAGGGAAGTGCAGTGCATAATCAGTAAATGTGAAGGTACTAAAAACACACATCTTTTTACTCTTAATTCAAATGACCGTAACACAAAAAATATATATCCTACAAAATATTTTTGTTCTTTATGTATAGTTTATTTCCATAAAGTTCTCTTGAGTAGATATTAAATTAGACAATGCTGCATGTAAGTGCATTTTACTTCCACTAGTGAAGTATACCCAGTACATAGTTATACAGCAAGCAGTGTTGGTATGGCAAGCTTATAGGTCAGGAATTTAGGATTAGCATATCAGTTTCCTCTACATTCTGCACACATTTCAGATCAGGTTTAAAGCATGTTAAAGTACATTGCTTCACTGTTGATATAAAAAATCCTGACTGAACCTAGGTTGGCCTAAAACTACATTTGAGTCAAAATCTTTCTTAATGCACCAAGACTAAATTAGATCCTTATGCACAAAAAATCTAAAACAATAGATAATCCAAGGAATGACTATTGCACATGCATTAGAATAAAAGGAGATGAATATGTAGTAAGACAGAATCTTTTGTATCATGTAAATAATTAAAATTACTCATTACGATTTACCTTTAGAAAGCAACAACAATATTTTATATGTTTAGGAATAAAATTATAAGGTGAGGAATGTAAATAATAATTTACCTAAATTTCATATTTGTGTCTTAGAATTCTTATAAAATTTGACACCACAGCAATGGTTGAACAATGAAGTTCTATGGAATCAAACTTATCAGCAGCACAACAAATATTAAATTAGAAGTAGAGTAATGTTCGAATGGCCAGACGGTTTGAATCGTCGGTCATTCTTAGTTAATTTTCAATTTTGACGATCGGTAGCAATCCAAAAGCCACCCCGTAAGACGCTTAGCAGATTACACCACTACAGGCCTTGCGGGTTGAGTTTTTAGATAGCTACCGAGCGCAAAAATTTAAAATTAACTAAGAATGACAGACGATTCGAACCGTCCGGCCATTCGAACATTACCCTATAATAATAATAATGACTGAGAGAAAAATGTATATCAGGAACATTTGTGTTATCAATATGACAAGGTTTAAACAGTAGTAAAATAAGTAATAGAATTACATGCTCATTGAGGTCACTATTCAATTTTTTTCAATAAGTCAGTTTGCTTTCTTTTGGTACTATCAATCAAACAATGAAAATTTTCTAAGCTGCAGACGCATATAATGTATTTAACTAATTGATTTTCCAGCTGATTTCAAATTGGATGTCTTTCCTTCATGTATAATTATGGTATTAGATTAGTTAAGTCAACTCTCTAATAAAATTTACTGAAATTATTCTACATTGCTTGTCAGGTTAAATTTATAATGATATTTGTACTTTTTCCTTTTACTTTCCTAATAACATTTTTTAGTTGAAATATATAATGAAATAAACTATGATCTTGGATTTTATACAATTCCAAATGTATTGATATGTCATTTCAATTGACTTATTCATTGCATTGCCTGTTTCTAAGATCACAAAATACCGTTGAGGTATTTATTTTTTGGGTTGTAAAATCTAGGGTACCACTCTTTTTGGTATAACTTGAAAGGTGTTCTATCTTCAGGTGATCGAAGATTTGAAAAAATATTTTCTACTTATCATTGAACATTTATAATTTTTTAAGTTCAGATTCCATACCAAAGATTGGAAACCTATAGGCTAAAATTTAAGCATCTTATTTTCTTCCAGCAACACTCTACATCCCAGACCGAAAACATATTATAAACACATAGCAGCCTGTTGACTGATGGTGATGGCACTATGTTCTTTGGTCTACAGTTCAGGCACTGACTTAGCATTATAAATTTCAAGGATCTTAGAGGCCATTGTTTTACTGAATGCTAATGATTATTCAACACAAACCACTATTTCAAAATTGTAACATTTATTTTGCTAAAACTTTATTACATTCTACATAACATAAAGATTCATTTAATTTATCAGTATGTAAATTTGTTACCATTGGTAAAACAATATCTAGAAATTCACAAGCTATATTATGTATGGTGTTCTGCATATACCAGCTAAAAAAAGTAAGAGGAAAATGTGCTATGCATTCATCTTGTAAAAATTTTGCAATAAACTGTGCTTTAGAGCAACATAAATTTAATCGGCTCAAAAAATACCAGGTAAAAACACTTAGTCTTGACCAATAGAAGTAAATGTTGAGGAGAGGACAGTAATCGATTTTGCAATTTTTGGTGCCTAACATAGTTAATTAGATCAAAATAAACAAGTTTTCCTCTCCTCTATGCACTTTCCATCACAAGTGCGTATTTAACGAGTAATAGCGGTAGGCTACTCACCGCAATTCTATTGTTGCAAGCACAGGAAAACTAAGAGGAAGACCCCAAATGGACTCTGCGACATTAGGGGAAGACTTCAATAGCCTATTCCTTTATAGGGATGAGTAATTGTTAGGTTACATTGCATTATCTTATCTAAAAATTGTAGCTAACCTGCGGCTGTAGTAAGACGTTTTAATTTATTATTATGAAGTTTCTTTTTATGAATTTCCCTGTTGTTCTAAAATAATCCAATTTACACGAAACACATATAGACATCACCACAGCTTCGATGTAACTGGCCGCATTGACATCAGCGCAGCTTCGACGTAATTGGCGGCAGTTGAATTGTTAGCAGTCTTTCAAAACTTTATAAGTAGCCGACGTCAACCGCTATAACTCGTTATATACTGATTTATGACAAAAAGTGCATGGAAGAAAAATTCATTATTTTGATCTAATTACCAATGTTTAGGCCCCATAAATTCGAAAATCGATTACTATCCTTTCCTTCACAAATACCCCAATTAACAAGTCATGTTGGATCATATTACTTCTAACCTTGCAATGTTATTGAGTAAGATCTTTTAAAAAAAATTAGGTTACTGAGAAATTTTCTATAATTTTACTGATGGTTAAGGACATTGATTTCAGAATTCCAGATATCAATACATAGTAGGTCATATGTAGTTTACAACTACAACTACTCGAAAAAGTTTAGAATAGATAGCAATTATAAAAAGATAATCATCATTGCTGACCGGAATTGACAAATGAGTAGGCAATAAGCAAAAATAAATATATGACTCTGCCAGAGAGTAGACAATACTTTATTGATTTAAAATATTAATACTTGTAAATAAAATTTTCATGTTTAATAAAACATTTGATCAATATGCAGTTTAATGTGCTCACAGACATCAAAAATTTTGTTCCAAAGAATCACGTTTTACGTTTTCCAAATACGTTTTACATCAATGACATTCTGCTCACTGATGCGTTATTTTAAAGTTTTTCAAGTTTTGAATTTTCATCTCCCATAGCTGTTGCGTTGCGCACTTTAGCTGCTAAGAGTACGCTTGGGTACTTTTTAATTTATTATTAGCCAACTCTGCAAAGCCTGAACCCATTTCTAGGATGTTTTAGTTAGCACAATAAAGGTTATCACCCAAAAATATTAGCGGGACTGAGGTAGTGAATACTGAAATCGATATGCAGTTGATATCAGTTTCAATTTGGTGGCCACCGTTGAACATTAGCAAAACCGTATAAGTGAATATCGTAGATTTAATATTGTAATATTTTTATAATGTAATACTTTTGGGTGATAACCTTTATTGTGTTATTAATTAAAACATCCTAGAAGTAGGTTCAGGCTCTGCAGGCTTTGCAAGGTTGGCTAATAATAAATTACAAAGTACCCAAACGTACTTTAACAGCTCCAGCTCAAGCACGCAACTGACTGGAACTGCTATGAACACAAAAATTTCAAATTTGAATTACTCGAAAATAATATATCAGCAAGCAGAATGTCATTCTTGTAAAACAATTTTAATTAGGTTTCTTTAGTGATTCTTCGGAACGGAATTTTTTATTTCCGTGAGCGCATTAAGGGAACCGTCTAGTCAGAATCAAGAAAATGGCCATCCCGTTTTTTATATGGAATCTAGATATATGAAATTTGGCATACGTATGTATTTTGGAAAATAAATAGGGGCTGCATCTAAAACTTTTTTCCATTTTCGCCATAATGGCGGAGATAATTTGAAGAAAGTGGGCAGGAAAACTTAAATTTTTCAAGCCACTTTTTCTCAAAAAGTCATTAACAAAGGGTAATGATCTAAGTATCTCATTGGATGCACAACGGGTTGCTGCATAAGGAGTCAGAGGATTATTTTGAAATTCATAATAGTTTAGTTTTTATAGCATTTTAAATTTTTTTCAAAGAGTCATTCATTTTTCCGTAGATTTTTTAATGTAACTACAATAGCACCATGAAATTCAATGAGATTCTCTGACTCTTTATGCAGCAACTCTTTGCACATCCAATGATACCAAAAACATTGCTCTACAATAACTAGTTTCTGAGAAGAAGTGGCTTGAATATTGACATTTGCGTTGTTCAATAAATGCATTTTTGTACAGAAAAAGTTTTTTCATTTGCAAGCTATATTGCTCTGAGAAATCAGCCCAGTTGACGTTTTGTAGCTATTCTGAAATATTGTCTTAATTTTGGCTATCTTTCATCGTAGTATTTTGTGGTTCCTTATCAAAACCGGTACCATAATTGATACAGGGGCCTGATACCAAATATGAGGATCAGGGGTAACGCACTTGAGGTGTTCTTCAATCCTTACTAAACTTGATAGACTACCCAGATGCGGCAAGAGCTTGGCGGGCTGATTCAGCTAGTTGTTTGACAACGTTTTTGCTTCAGCATTCATGTCACCCTGAGCATTGCCCCTGGCCCACAGTCCTATTTATGTCTACAGCACTGGAGGGGTGGGGGGGGAGGGTCTGTGGGAGGTACCGAGAAAGACGTTGCCAAATTGTAAAAGTTCTTGAAAAGCTGAGTGATAAATACATATGTCTTTAGGAATGAACAGTCGGTGAGCAATATCTGGGTGAAATTATTTGGCACATGAGCGCTGACACCCCATGCAATCCTCCTCTGCCCCTTCTTCTCCCTCACTTTACTCTCCTCAGGTGCTTCAGATACTTCCAAATTTTTTACTGCTTATTAATTGTGCATTGCTTTATTGAATTAAGCAATAAAAAAAAATTCAGCCAATTTTGGACCTCTGACTATAGACGGTCCCCTTAAACTGTATATTGACCATATATTCAGCAAAAAATATTTGCCATTACTGATCACTTGCAATCCTATAGTTATGGAAAAGCAGCTTCCATTGCTGTTAAAATGTTCTATTGGGATAATAATGTCAGTTTGATAGTTGAAAAGGCATAGTATTACTGAAACTAAAGAAATGCTATACATAATGAAAAAACATACAGCTTTCTTAATGAAAAAGTATTGCCTATGAGCAGAAAGACAATATTTTTAAATTAGGCCCCCTTCCCAAGCATGGGAAAATAAAAGGTTAGATCATTTGCTTCAATGATTTTGGTAACCAAGGCTACATGGAGTTGCAGTGTTGATTAACCAATGAACGATCGAGCCTAGGATGACGTCAGAGCTATGACGTATGAGGAATTAAGTTAATTAATTAATTATTACTAAGCATTTCCGGGCACATTGTCATTCGTGTAAAACGACTTAAAATTGACTATATTACCTATCTATAGCTACAAAATTATGAAAATCGTTGACAATATCAAAGTAAATATTGACCAAAAATTTGGTCAATATTGAATTTAATGTTGTCAACGAATTTCATAATTTCATAGGTATAGATAGGTAATATAGTCGATTTTAAGACGTTTTACACGAATGACAATGTGCCCGGAAATGCTTAGTTTTGGAGATATTTAACTTTGAAGTTATAGGAACGTCATTTATAAAATTAAACAAACGGAGAGGTAAATAAGCAGAAATCCGATTCTGACGTAACGATAGGTAAGGTTAGGTTTGGTAAAGTTAATTTAGTTAAGTCTCCTAACCTAAGTAAGCCTAAAATATCTTAATTTAACTCAACCATACCGAGGCCGATGACTGCCGCCAAAAAAGGTTAATATTGAATATAATGTTGTCAACGAATTTCATAATTTCGTTGGTATAGATGGGTAATATAGTTGATTTTAAGACGTTTTACAAGAATGACAACGTACCCGGAAATGCTTAGTTTTCGAGTTATTTAAGTTTGAAGTTATACAAACGGCGCTCCTGAATGGCCTTGTTTGCGCAAAAACAGTCATTGTTTTTGCAATGAAAACGGAAGCTAACCTCTATTACAAACGTAAAGAGGTTGGGTCGTGAGGGGTAGCCACAGTTCTTTTAGTGAAAATTATAAATAAAGGTTTCTAGTGACGTTTGTTGACATCGACAGGAAAATGGCTGCCGCCATGGGCACCGCCATCTTTGTGCCGATGTAAACAAGATTGCGATCGTCATCCTAACGGGTGGGCTAGAAGCTTTATTTATACTTTTCACTAAAAGAACTGTGGCTACCCCTCACGACCCAACCTCTTTACGTTTGTAATAGGGGGGTTAGCTTCCATTATTGATTAAAATACGCTAGCCACGCGCGCTTCCATGGCGCGCACAAGCCAGCTTCAAAGTTGAATAATTCGAAAATAACGCATTGCCGGGCAGAATGTCATTCATGTAAAACGTCTTATAATCGACTATATTACCCATCTATACCAACGACATTATGAAATTCGTTGACAACACTATATTCAATATTGACCTTATTTTCAGTGATTGCATTAAACTTCACATTGACCTAAAAAGCTACAACAGAAACAAAACCTGAATGACATTTTCTGTGATGTCACAGAGATGTCAATATTCAGACTCAATTGAATTCAGTAAAATTTTGCCTATGCTCTATTTAAAACTAATGTTAAACAATTTGAAATCCAATCAAAAAAATACACTCACCAATAAAATGACACACTCCAGAAATTAAACTTGAGCAAATTGAACTAAAATCTACAATAGAATTCCAAACTAAAGCCATTCTTCTTTCAGAGCATTATTAAGTGAACGAGGGTAAAAATTGAGCGCGTTTATTTAAAATTTAATGGAAATTTTTACCAGTCGAAATAACCTTTATACAACAGTCAAAAGTAGACAAATCAATTTTGACGAAAAAATCCCAATTGTTGTAGTTGTTTCCGGTTTCTTGGAGCTTCGGAAATGATTCAATCCCGATTGCACCTGGAACATCATTTTCAATACTTGAACTTGAACTTGAAATTGAGGGCCGACAGCGTCGGGGCCTTTGTAACGGCCTACAATTCTCTCCACAGTTATCACACAAAGAGTTCAGCGCCTGGTACCAGACTTGTCCACTAAACTACTCAGGATTTACCAATCCTTGTCACAAGCTGCCATTGGATGGCGTCACTGGGATAGCCAGTGCGTCAAAACACCATCCCCAGGCATATTGGGTCATTACTGACCATTCTACCTGACTGGCTCATTCCAGTCACTGTCTCTTACTCCAGGCACGCACAAGAAACAATTTCATAGCTTCAATGATACTCAAATTGCACTCCTGATCCAATCCAGCAAGACAGCTCATACCGCAATCATCTTCAGCACATCTGGCATACCACTCATTCTCTCCATACTGCTCAAGCACCACATTCATAAAACTTTCTCTCTCTTGCTCATACTTACTACATTCCAGCACAAAATGCTCAATTGTTTCCTCCACTCCACTAATACACTGCAGACATAATCTGTTATTATTCTCATTCCACCTCCATGTACGTCTGTTCACACTCAATGACTTACATCTCACAGCAAACAAGAGTTGACTTCCAAAACTACCATCACAGAACATCTCAAACTTAGGTGCTTCTTTTTTCATATACCAGTCAAGTGTAGGCTTCTGCACCATGCTAAGCCTCCACTTATTCAATCCATACTCTTTTGTTTTCCTCTCAATCTCTTTCTTCCACCTCTTGCAGTCCCACTCAGGCCCTACACCTCCAGGATTTATTAAACTCCAGTCATCCACAGGTCTCCCAATTCTAACATGAATAATCTTTTGCATACTAAGCTTCCTTGCATGCCCCCAACACACTTTCTCCCAATAGCTTACACTCAGATTCCATTCAAAAATTCGCTTTACCCATCTGCTATTCTGCATTCTTTCAATTCTCACCTTATAATTCAGCACTGCCTTCATCATTCTTTCTGAAAATAGGCTCCACCCAAGGTCACCTCTAATGGCTTCTGTAGCTGTCCATTTTGGAGCACCCAATGCTAACCGTCCTACCTTATTTTGTATTACATCCAGCTTTTCAAGATCACTTCCATTCCAGGCAAGAGCACTCATACCATACATGACACTAGGTACAACAACATACTTCCACATTCCTCTCACACATTCATACTTGATTGCTCTGTATCTGGCCACGCTACTTAATCGTCCACTCCACTGCATAGCTTTTGCCACTTTCTCACCCTTAGTTCTAGTGCATCCATCTTCACTTATCATACAACCTAGATATTTGTATTCTTTTGTTCTACCTATTCTGATTTCTCCAATATTCCACAGTCTGTCTCTATCAGTCTCATCACTATTTATAACCATAACCTTGCTTTTGTCGGCACCGAAGTTCATCTTGAAATCTGTACTATATCCGTTCACAATGTCAAGCATCCTTTGCAGTTCATGTCCACATCCACTAACCACAACCACATCATCAGCATACAACAAACAGCTCAGTCTCTCATTACCAACTTTCAGTCCTAAGCCACTCCTTCTCAGTCGAACTGCTAATTCTTCTGTGTACAATCCAAACAACAGGGGAGACAGAGTACAGCCCTGTCTCACTCCTCTAACATTCCTCACTTGCCCCGTTTCCAAATTTCCTAACCTGTATATAGCGCTCTTATGTTCTCATACAGACTTTGTACAATTTTTACTATTTTTCTGCTAAACCCAACTTTTCTCAAAACTTCAAAGAGCCTAACCCGATCCACTCTGTCATACGCTTTTTCAATATCCAGGAATGCTAAATACACCTTCTTATCATCCTTCCTCATTCGCTCAATTATTTCACTCACTACAAACAGATTATCTTCCCCACGTCTATCCTGCCTAAAACCATTCTGTTCTTCGCCTAGGACTCCTAATTCCTCAACTAAATTTCTCATTCTCTCATTCAAAATATCACAAAATATCTTACATACAGTGTCACCCAGTGCAATTGGTCTGTAATTTTTAAGTTCTTTCATACTCTTATGTCCACCCTTATGCAACAGAACTACATTACACTTGTTCCAGTCATCCGGTACTCTTTCACTCTTCCATATCTCATCAAATAAACATTTCAACATACTGACCACATTCTCTCCTCCAAATTTATAGAACTCATATGGGATCTTATCAGGGCCACATGCCTTTCCATTTTTCACTTTCTTCAAAAAACTTACAATCTCTTCACAAGTGATTTCATCTTCCATTTGCAGTTCACGTTCATCAATCAGAAAATTTATGGGTGCATTATCTGTAACCTGCTCATTCATTCCACCAATGTCCTCCCAGTATTCTTCAACTGCTTTCACCAGTTGCATCCTATCTTGCACACTGCAACCATTAACTACTAATTCATCAACTTGAACTTCACTACTTCTATCATTACCTTGTATAAACTTATACCAATCTTTTATTCCATCCGGACCTTTCTTTCTTAGATTTTCAACTTGGTGTCTCTCCTCTTTAACTCTAGCCTCATTAATCATTCTCCTTACTTTCTTCTGCTGGTCCTTGTACTCATTCCATGCACTCTGCCATTCATCCTCAGTAATTCTGTTTCTTTCATACATTTTCCTCATACTGCGTTGTTTCTTATTTAAAGTCTTTCTTCTCGTTCGTTCTTCCTTTATCTCACTTGTAAACCACCTGGCATTCCCTGTCCCTTTCCTACATTTTATTCTACCAATCTTTTGCTCTGCCACATCATACAAGGTTCTTGCAATCTCACCATTTAGGTCATTTACATTTCCACACCTGTTCCAGTTATACCTACTCAATTCATTCTTAAATTCTTCCCAGTTTGCCTTTTTTATCTGCTAACTTTCTTTCACACTACTGACCTTTTGCATTGACTCCTTTCTACCCCAGTTATATTCAAGCACAAGCATTTTATGGTCACTATCAATATCAAAATCATCTTCATCTACAAACATTTCCTTAACACACTCTCTTGCTCTACTATTCACAATCATATAGTCAATTGCAGTTTTCCATTCCCTGCTTTGCCATGTATGCAAGCCATTTCCTATTGTTACATTCAGGTTTTCAAGTTCATTCTCATCACAAAAATCTATCAATTTTTGTCCATTTGCATTCACCGGCTCACCAAGTATACCAACATGGCCATTCTTGTCACCCATCACAATCAGAGGGCACCTGCAGTGTTCTCGTACAATCCTTGTTAATATTTCATACTTTTTTACATTCTCTTCATGAGCTAAAATCCCATCAGTTGTCATATAACATACAATCACAACAATACATTCTCTGGCATGCATTCTTTCACACTTAATTGCTAACAAATCTTCACTTTCAGATTCATTTCCAACAGGAAGTTCCTCTAATTTCCAATTTAGAGCATTCTTTACAATCAAACCAACTCCACCACCTCTTTTTTGCCAATTTACACGCCCTTTTCCTATCATATGATACTTATTCTCCTTACATGTTAAACTGACTCTATCACGCATTTGGGTCTCTACTACACCAACACAATCCAATTTTCCATTCTCAAATTCTACTACGAGGTCATCTAACTTTCCTGCATTCCATCCACGCACATTTATACTTCCAAACCTTACAACACAATTAGACAATTCCAGACGTTCCTCACTTTTGCTCTGACGGATTTTCATTCATCCAGTTCCAGCTTCCATTATGACATGAGTAGCCCTGATCCACTGGACATATTTCTTGGAGAGTTTCATCTCACCTTCTTTTGTAAGATGGACTCCATCTCCAAGAAAACATCCATCCTGGATCATGCTATCCATGTCAAGGAAGCTGGAACCCAGCTCACGCTTTCTCACACTCTCAGCTCTCATACTCATAATCCTTTCATGCAACTCTCTATTCACCTCCTTTCGCACCCTTTCATACTCCTCATCACACGCAGGCCTTCTCAGGAGGCTAGTCACCGCCACTCTAACATTCTTCTTCCGCGCCCTATCAACAACTTTCATAATTGCATTCACCGTACGTTCTCTCCCACATTCAAGCAACCCATTGCCACCTCCTTGCAGTACAACCATTCCTTCATCCATTCCATCTATCACTCTCTCAGCATGCCTACAAATCTCCTCCACTCCTTTCCCTCTCATGCTCATACATCCACTACTGTCACTCATACATACAAACCTATCAACATTCTTCACCATGCTATCTCCACATATTCTAATCATAGGTCTTACTCTCCCTTTCATGCTACTCTTTCGCTCACTTCTTTCACTCAGATCATTCTTTCCATTCATCTTCCTTTCATTCGCTTCCACTACAGGCTCCTGCACCTCATGTGGCCCCACAACAGGTGGCTCATTCACTCTCTTTCCATTTTTACCTCTTTCATCATGCTCATTCATCCTTCTACTCTCATCTGTCACATTTGCACCATCATTTGCTTCATTCACACTCCTTGCACCATCATTTGCATTATCATCCACTTCATTTGCACTCCTTGCACCACCATTTACCTCTTCATTCACTGCATTTGCACCATTCTCATTCTTTCCTTCGTTCAGCTTCTTTTCATCCTTCAAGTCAGCCTCTAAAGCAACCATCAAAATTGTCAATCTCTCAACCTCCTTTTTCAACTTCTTACTCTCATCATTCAAACATTTCCAGCACGTAAACACAAGATCACTCAACTTTCTCCGACTCATTTCTCTCAAACCTTTGCATGCATCTATATCTATCCACTCTTTACAAGTCATGCACTCAATCTCCTCATCCATTCCACTTGCACCTCCCTTCCTACGACCAGTCCTATTTCTTGCCATCCTCAAACACAGACTTCTCTCTCAGTACAAATTTCACAGGCAGAAGAAGTCTTCACTCACCAAATCTACTGA
The DNA here is from genome assembly GCA_030386875.1 of Morinoia aosen. Classification (NCBI taxonomy): domain Eukaryota; kingdom Metazoa; phylum Arthropoda; class Malacostraca; order Amphipoda; family Talitridae; genus Morinoia; species Morinoia aosen. The sequence goes on along the minus strand of CM059561.1, from coordinate 90,333,972 downwards.
AAATCAAGTTATCAAACCAAAAGAAACAAAAACGTTTCCTACTACTCTCACAGTCACTCTCTACAATGTCACACACTATACTCTTTATATGCAAAGAAAGCTTACCAGTCAAAACACCTCAGTCAAAAATTGCAAGTCACCACACCAAAGTCCAATGCTCAGTCTCAACTCTCACGCAACAAAAAAAAACTACTCTCACGAGCACTCCATACAAAGTCACACACTGTACTCACGTGAATATACAAACTATACCAGTTTTTCAGCAACTTCACTTTAATTCACCACAATTTTCGTCGGAGAATTGGACGCACGTGCACACCGTATCGTACCCGTCGGAGCCCGTGCACAGCTCTCCTTCTTTTTTTTTTCTTTATTTGAGGATTATTGGAGCTTCGAAGAGGTCTCCATGCAGCTCCACGGCTGAACGTACGTTTCTCTTGTCAGAGCTGGGTCGGGCTTAATTGAAGGTCCAGCCTGGTAAGGTGCAGCCTGGAGCTTCCTGATACCAATGTGGTAATTTCAAATCAAAATTTACTCTACTGATACTGAAATACAAGGGAAACTCCTGTGGACAGGACTCAGTAAACGTGGTAAAGGGAACACGTAAAATTTCCACCACCAACTCCACCGATCCAAATATTCTGGATGTATTTACGCTTGGCCGTCTAGTCACTCACTCGTCAGTATGTTTCACTAGAATTCCGGCCTCACGGAATTATGAGAAGAGATTTAGTCTATGCTCAAAATTATTGAATTATTCAAATAATTTATTGTCACAATTTTTCATTTTACTATCAAAGCGTTCGTATAATTATCGCTTAGAACAGAATTCTCCACACTTTTTAGCCTCAGGGCCATTCTGATTATTCCAGTAAGTTCCAAGGGCCAAAATCGTTGGTTCCAAGTTTTTTGTTCCAAGGGCAAAAACATCTTTTAACTTTCCTGTCATCTACAATGTCTAGAGTAGTCGCCAAGTAAGTGCCCTTAGTACGAGCCATTAGTTGCAGCAGATTTTGTCGCGGGCCGTAGTTTGGAAACCACTGGCTTAGAACTACTGCAGTGGATAAGTTGAGATGTGACTCTTTGTGGACACAACTGAGTTCAGCATCATAGAGGACATCCTAACATGAAACCTTATTTTCCCCTTAAAAAATTATATAATGGAGAAGATATAGCTTTTTTTCATGCTGAACTGATTAGATAGTTTTTAGCGTTGGCAGGTAAAAATTATATTGGGGAATTTCAACAAAAAATATAATGAAAGCTATAACTGCACTTCAACCTAATCTCAACCCTTAAACCATGCTGTAAGTATAAAATTTTACCCATTGTCATAAGCATAAAGCGAAATCGAAGAAATTGTATCTTTGTGCTCTACCGTTTATCTGACAGTGAACATCAAAGCTCTATCAATATCAGGTTTTTATGCATGGAACATATTTTTCCGGGTAAAAAATATTGTAGCATTAGACCTATCTGTAGCATACCGCTACATAAGCGTAAAAATTATAAATTTGCCATTCATACTTAAATAAATTAATTAGTAGCATTAAAAATCTTACTCTAATTTATTATTAATTATTTTCTACTTCTAATTCGTAATCATTGAAGTTTTTGTGTAAATGCATGAAATAATAAAAATAACACTTGACATTTTTCGAGAGAGGAGCCCTCTGGTGGCAAAACTGCGCAGTTGCGCGTCTCTTCTTTCAAAAAGCCACTCTTACTTTGGCGTCCTACTAGCGGTGTTACAGCAAATTCTCGTGAGTTTAAAAGTGTTAGAAAATAATCGTGTTCTTTCTTCGTTCTCGTGAGTAATCAATGTTAGAATATAATCGTGTTTTTTCTTCGTGTTCAGTGAGTATTAATCGTTGACAGTGCAGAGTATTAAGATACGTAATTATGCGTAGGAATTGATGTAGCATGTTTTTCATTCAGTGTTTTTGTTTTGTTTCTCAACGTGATTTAGCGTAAAATATTGCGTCAGATGTGCATTGCATTTCCGTGTCATGATTTTATTATCAAAGCATAATCATGTTCGTTCCTGTTCTCTACGATAATCTACTAATCTACGATAATCTCTACTCGGAATGAACGCGGCGAGATTTGCCGGCGTTCATTGTCGATAGCGTCTTTGTGTAATGGCGGAACCTCACACCGTCGTCTCTCGTCTCTACTCTGTGACTATAAATACCATAGGCATGTGTTATAGTAGCATTTATTCTTTTTGTTATAAACCGACTCGCAGTAGTCTTAAATTACGAAAAGTATTCCTGTCTATGCTTGCTGAGTTTTGGAATTTCATTTCTTAATTCCATACTCTTTTGGAAACCTTTACGTAAACGCCCTTATTTCAATAGAGAAACATTCCAATGAAATTTAACTTAACTCATCGCATTCTTGGGACAAAGAACACTCACTACCATCTGCCTATCGTGAGTGTGTGCAAATTGCTGGCGGCTCTGGCTGAGGCCGACGCGTAAAGTCGCCGGCTAAATCGCCGCACGGAACCTTCATGCTCTCGTGTTTTCCTTCTTCGCGTATTTTCCGCCTGTGAAATCAACGTTTAGGTTTTTTCCTTTTCCTTTTATTGGGGATATATATTATTCCTTAATTCCTTTAGTATTGCAAATGATATCTACCAGGATTTTTTACTAGGATTTTTATCCATGAACTTTAGGATTTTTATGTTTTTTTTTACTGCTTGCAAAAGTGCAGTCACTTGATATTTTCACGATATTCCGTAGATCTCGTGTTTACTTGCCCGTAGTCTCTGTAAGGAATCACGATCTTTATTACCGGAAGTTCTTAAACCTAATACTCAGAATTTTAAAGCCAGAGGCATTAGTGATTAAACAATTTATTTATTGTTAAAATCTGTCAACCAAAAATCTGTCCTATCTCTTTTGAGTTTGCCAAAAGTGAGAATCCTAAAGTAGCTGGAGTCAAACCTGTAGGAGTTTCTCGGATTTCTCCGTGTGGGAAGAGTTGTCATTATATGTTGGATTGTGAGTGGTAGAATGTCTTGATGTCTCTCCTGGAACGTTTCATCCAGCGTCTTGGACTCCTGTGCAGGACCTCTACATCATCGCCATACACACAACACTCACAGTTTTGAATCTCCCTGGGTTTCCTGAGCGCCATGCTAAATGTTATTCTCACATAAGCAGTAACTTAACTTGCTCCCGTTATTGTGCTAATGTGCTAATGTGCCGACTTGCTTCTGCTCACATGAGCCGGATTCAACTTGCTCACTCACACCTCACCTTATTTTGAGTCATTAGTTCTACCTGAACTAAGTCGCTGACCCTCGCTCAATTATCTCAAATTGCCTAATTCAAGTTCCCAAATACAACTCACTCACCCTGCTTACTCCATCGTGTGACTGCCGTCGTCAACGCCAGCCTGGTCCTCCGGCACGGATTGCCCACCTAGTCAAGCTCTCCGAGATCAAGATCCAAGCCAGTTTTCCTGGTTTCCTCTTCCAATAAACTCCACCAGAATTAAGCTGAGTCCAAAACCGTTTTTCATTATCCCTCTCATAATTTTCCCAGATCACTATCGAGAATTGTTCGAGTTTCTTTTACCCGTTCAAGAATTAATATTTACATTCAAACCACCCAACGGCGAAAAAAAACTCGACACTGGTGCATTGGCCGGGAATCGAAATAAAAATAAAAACTCAACTCGAAGTGTTTGAGAGATTGTGAGAGGATAATGTTGGCGTATCATTGTAGTGATAAATTTTCCCATGTCGTAGTGGTTTGAGAGATTCCTGTGGATTTTGACCGTGCTAATTGTTCTCTGAGCAGCTCTAACAAAATTTTTTTTTCAGCGCTATCCTGTCCTTGTTTGTTTGTTTTATGTGCCTCAGTAGGTAGGGAAAATATTTTTTTTTTCCTATTTCCGTGCTTACGTGCATTCTGACTACCGTAAAAATTCGCGTTTCCATTCTCCATTTTCCCTCCGTTTTTCTTCAACGTATTGATTGATTGAGTAGGTAGGAAATTAATTTTTTTTTCTCACCTGCTTTATTTTTGTGCCTACGCAAATTGCCGCATCCCGCAAAAATTTTTCTCGTTTCCAATTTCATATTTCCTTCCTTCTGTTTCAACTTAATTTGAATGATTGAGTAGGTAAAGAATTAACGCAAACCCTTGCTACCTCATCCCAAGTCTTAGGCACTGATACCATTAATTGTGCATCCCAAAAGAGATCGCTAGCATGACTGAATCAGATAATGAAGATCGAGCCCCCACAAATCCCATTAGGCTCCCTCCTTTCATTCCGGAGGACGCTCACACCTGGTTTCAACAGTGTGAGGCCGTGTTTAGGTATCATAGGATAAATAATGACGTAGACAAATTCTATGCACTTGTCTCCGCCGCGCCCAAAAACTCTTGAATGACTCCAACCAAATCTTAGAAAACCCTCCAGATCTCAATCCTTACGGAATCTTGAAAGGCAAAATCTTGGCAAGGCTTCAGATGTCCGATGCGGACAAATTCCGAAGTCTTTTAGACGCCTCAGCAATTCCATCTGTCTCTAGTTCTTTCTCTCCCACTTCGCTAGTTAAAGAACTGCGGAAACTCGCTACGGGTGTTGCCGTAGCTGAGGGATTTCTGAAGGAAGTTTTCATGACTAAGCTTCCTCCGAACGTTCGTCCATTTCTATCCTTAGCAGGGCCCGAGCAAACGTTAGAAAAATTAGCGGAAGCCGCAGAGACGGTGATCCGAAATATTAATTTGCCACGAGAACCACAAGTTGCTTCCCTGAATGTAGCAGCTACAACTTTTAGCCCGTCAAATACGGCGCAAAATCAATCCTCAGCCACAATAGATAAGCTGCAGCAGGACATCGCTGAAATAAAGCAAGCTCTCCAAAATTTTCAAATAGGTCAGAGTGTGGCTCACATTCAGCAAGGCCCAGGGAGATTCCAAAGCCACCAAAATGCCTACGACTATCCCTATGACTATCACTCAAACTATCCTCCTCCTCCTCCTCCTCAACGCTTTGATAGAGGTAGATCTTATGATAGGTCAAATCAAGACCGCCGCTTCAGGTCGCGCTCTCGTGATGCTAGTAGCAATTTATGCTGGTACCACATGAAATTTGGTGACCAAGCTCGCAAATGCGCCTCTAGATACTGTCCTCGTTATACCGAAATGACTTCGGGAAACGCCATCAGCGACGCATAGTAGCGAGTACTGCGTTGCCTCATTCCCAGACTACTCGCCTCCTTACTATTCTCGATCCCGTCACCAAATACCGATTTTTAATCGACACTGGGTCCAGTGTGTCAATTATCCCAGCCACAGCAAAAGACAAAAACAACCCATCGTTGGCGACATTACGCGCCGCAAACGGCACGCCAATACCATGTTACGGTGAAAGAGTTTTAGAGTGCGGTCTGGGATTGAGGAGAAAATTCTGCTTTACCTTCATGATAGCTGATGTTCAAGAACCAATAATTGGTGCTGACTTTCTAGCCAAGTTCGGCATCGTTGTAGACGTTAAGAATCGGTGTATTAGGGACGAGGAGACACAGATCTCAATTCCCGCTTGTAGCATAACTAGAGCTAATGTCTTGCATTCCTTCTCGATTGCTTTCAAGGAGGAGTGCATGTTTGAACAAGAACTTAAAAATTTCCCAGCATTAACAAACCCTAATTTAGCTTCTAACAACCTGCAAACATGCACAAAGCACTTCATAGAGACGCAAGGTCCGCCAGTTTTCTCCCGTGCTAGGCGACTGCCGCCTGATCGATTGGCGTTAGCTAAGAAAGAATTTGCGCGCATGCTCGAAGATGGCATCATCCGCACCTCCAAAAGCCCTTGGGCTAGCCCTCTTTTGCTAGTACCCAAGGCCAACGGTGAATTCAGACCGTGCGGGGATTTCCGCAGGTTGAACGCCGTTACTTTACCTGATCGATATCTTATTCCTTACCTTCACGATTTTAGTGCAAATTTGGAGGGAGCACAAATTTTCTCTAAGATAGACCTGCAGTCTGCCTTCCATCAAATTCCCTTGGATGAGTCTGCGATTCCTAAGACCGCGGTAATCACTCCGTTTGGTCTCTTCGAATTCTTAAAGATGCCATATGGCTTGAGGAACGCTCCTCAGACGTTCCAAAGGCACATGGCTGAAATTTTCTCTGATCTCACTTTCGCTTATGTCTACCTAGACGACATCCTAGTGGCGTCCACAACCCCAGAGTTGCACAAAGACCATTTCAGGGTCGTTTTTCAAAGATTGTCCGACAATGGACTCCTCGTAAATCCCGCAAAATGTGAGCTCGGAAAGCCATCACTGATTTACTTAGGTCATGAAATCTCTAGCCTAGGTCTAAAACCTTTGCCTTCCAAAGTAGAAGTGATCAAAAACTTTCCTCTTCCACAGACCCAAAAGGAACTAAGAAGGTTCCTAGGTTCTGTTAACTTCTACCATCGTTTCATACGCAACTGTGCTCAAACTTTAGCGCCCTTGTCTGACCTCCTCGAACCAAAACGAAAAGGCAAATCTATTGAGGTAAAATGGACAGAAGAAGCGCGCAAAGCTTTTGAGACAATCAAGACCAAATTAGCTTCCGCGACGGAATTATCCTACCCTATTGCTAACGCTGATTTCAGCCTCGTTGTGGACGCATCCAGTACCGCCGTAGGTGCTGTGTTGCAACAACAAGTAGGTACTAATATCTCTCCTCTTGCTTTCTTTTCCAAAAAGCTGTCGCCCACTGAGCGTGGTTATAGCGCGTTCGGTAGGGAACTTCTTGCTATCTACCTATCTGTGAGACACTTTCGCTATGCTCTAGAGGCGAGGGAGTTTGTGATCTACACAGATCACAAACCTTTGACCTCAGCGATCAAAATGCCTTCTGAAAGACATTCCCCTAGGGAAGCTCGACACTTGTCGTTTATAAGTCAGTTTACCACTGACATCCGTTACATTAAGGGACTAGACAATACCGTTGCCGATTGTCTCTCCCGAATTAATTCTGTCCAAACCAGTGGTGAAATCACTTTTGGCAACATAGCAAACGCGCAGAAGGAGGATCCTGAACTTCAGGACCTTCTCAAACCTTCTAACACTTCCCCTCCAAAACTAACCTTGGTTGACGGCGTGTACCGTGATGCCGAGCGACCTTCTCGTTTGTACCTTCCTGCGACGCTCCGCAGAGTAGCTGTCCTCCACTACCATTCCCTCTCTCACCCTGGTATTAACCGTACATTGCGTTTGATTTCTGATCGTTACGTCTGGCCAGCGATGCGTAAGGAGGTCAAGCAAATTGTGCAAAATTGCCATGCGTGTCAGAGTAGTAAGGTGGTGAAACATAATCGTGCAGCGCTGCAGAGTTGTGCATTCACCGGTCACAAGTTTGACTCTGTACACCTAGATTTGGTGGGGCCTTTGCCTTCATCGCGCGGTTATTCTTATTTGTTGACCATCATAGATAGGTTCACGCGTTGGGTTGAGGCTGTCCCTCTTCCTGATACCCAAACTGAGACTGTAGCGCGCGCTTTCTTGTCAAACTGGATCTCTAGATTTGGGGTTCCCTTAAGTGTCACACATGACCGGGGATCACAATTCACCTCCAAATTCTGGAGTGAGCTTAGCACCGCTTTAGGGTGTGCAAATACACAAACTACAGCGTATCATCCGCAGTCAAATGGACTTATTGAGAGAGTCCACAGAGACCTCAAGGTTGCATTGCGCTGCCTTAATTGCAGTCACGATTGGACTGATAGACTTCCAGTAGTACTACTTAGCATCCGAAATTCACACAGACAGGATCAGCAATGCACAGCGGCTGAAATGTTGTACGGGAAAACGCTTCGTCTCCCCGGCGACATTGTTGACCCAAAACCTTTGCCTGAATTTTCATCCGCTGACCGTTCCGCTTATGTAACCTGTCTCAAAGATTGCATGCGTAAGATCAAGTATGTGGCTCCACGAATGCCTCAGACTCAGGACAGACTGGATTCTGCCCTGCAAGACTGCACACATGTGTATGTCCGCAATGATGCTATAAAACCTACCCTCACGCGCCCTTATGATGGCCCATTCAAAGTACTTAAACGCAAGCAAAAATATTTCATCCTCGAAAGATTCGGCTCACACGACCCTGTGAGCATTGATCGATTAAAAGTCGCATATACTTCTGATCATAGTGTAACTTACAACTCATCATCTTCTCCGCAGATTTCCTTTCCCACTGAGACTCGATCATATCTACCATCTCAGCTTCCTCAGTTGGCTGCATTATTGCCTAGTCAACTTGAGTGTAATCCTTTCTATGTGCCTGTACATTCAAACCCTATCTCTAACCCTGTCGTAGATTCTAACTCTAGTCCTCTTACTGACACAGCGACAAGTCTGGAGAGACCAGACGAGCCCGCTGCAGTAACTCCTGTTCCTAGGACTCTTGCCGATCTAAACTTGCAGACCCGTTTGGTGAAACTTCCCCGCTCAGTATCATTTGCCAATTGCCGAACTCGGCAGGGTCGTGTAGTTCGCCCTCCTTCCCGCTACAGATGATTGCAGCGGGTGGACCTTTCGGTCTGCGCCTTGGAAGGTAATGTAGCATACCGCTACATAAGCGTAAAAATTATAAATTTGCCATTCATACTTAAATAAATTAATTAGTAGCATTAAAAATCTTACTCTAATTTATTATTAATTATTTTCTACTTCTAATTCGTAATCATTGAAGTTTTTGTGTAAATGCATGAAATAATAAAAATAACACTTGACATTTTTCGAGAGAGGAGCCCTCTGGTGGCAACACTGCGCAGTTGCGCGTCTCTTCTTTCAAAAAGCCACTCTTACTTTGGCGTCCTACTAGCGGTGTTACAGCAAATTCTCGTGAGTTTAAAAGTGTTAGAAAATAATCGTGTTCTTTCTTCGTTCTCGTGAGTAATCAATGTTAGAATATAATCGTGTTTTTTCTTCGTGTTCAGTGAGTATTAATCGTTGACAGTGCAGAGTATTAAGATACGTAATTATGCGTAGGAATTGATGTAGCATGTTTTTCATTCAGTGTTTTTGTTTTGTTTCTCAACGTGATTTAGCGTAAAATATTGCGTCAGATGTGCATTGCATTTCCGTGTCATGATTTTATTATCAAAGCATAATCATGTTCGTTCCTGTTCTCTACGATAATCTACTAATCTACGATAATCTCTACTCGGAATGAACGCGGCGAGATTTGCCGGCGTTCATTGTCGATAGCGTCTTTGTGTAATGGCGGAACCTCACACCGTCGTCTCTCGTCTCTACTCTGTGACTATAAATACCATAGGCATGTGTTATAGTAGCATTTATTCTTTTTGTTATAAACCGACTCGCAGTAGTCTTAAATTACGAAAAGTATTCCTGTCTATGCTTGCTGAGTTTTGGAATTTCATTTCTTAATTCCATACTCTTTTGGAAACCTTTACGTAAACGCCCTTATTTCAATAGAGAAACATTCCAATGAAATTTAACTTAACTCATCGCATTCTTGGGACAAAGAACACTCACTACCATCTGCCTATCGTGAGTGTGTGCAAATTGCTGGCGGCTCTGGCTGAGGCCGACGCGTAAAGTCGCCGGCTAAATCGCCGCACGGAACCTTCATGCTCTCGTGTTTTCCTTCTTCGCGTATTTTCCGCCTGTGAAATCAACGTTTAGGTTTTTTCCTTTTCCTTTTATTGGGGATATATATTATTCCTTAATTCCTTTAGTATTGCAAATGATATCTACCAGGATTTTTTACTAGGATTTTTATCCATGAACTTTAGGATTTTTATGTTTTTTTTTACTGCTTTCAAAAGTGCAGTCACTTGATATTTTCACGATATTCCGTAGATCTCGTGTTTACTTGCCCGTAGTCTCTGTAAGGAATCACGATCTTTATTACCGGAAGTTCTTAAACCTAATACTCAGAATTTTAAAGCCAGAGGCATTAGTGATTAAACAATTTATTTATTGTTAAAATCTGTCAACCAAAAATCTGTCCTATCTCTTTTGAGTTTGCCAAAAGTGAGAATCCTAAAGTAGATGGAGTCAAACCTGTAGGAGTTTCTCGGATTTCTCCGTGTGGGAAGAGTTGTCATTATATGTTGGATTGTCAGTGGTGGAATGTCTTGATGTCTCTCCTGGAACGTTTCATCCAGCGTGTTGGACTCCTGTGCAGGACCTCTACATCATCGCCATACACACAACACTCACAGTTTTGAATCTCCCTGGGTTTCCTGAGCGCCATGCTAAATGTTATTCTCACATAAGCAGTAACTTAACTTGCTCCCGTTATTGTGCTAATGTGCTAATGTGCCGACTTGCTTCTGCTCACATGAGCCGGATTCAACTTGCTCACTCACACCTCACCTTATTTTGAGTCATTAGTTCTACCTGAACTAAGTCGCTGACCCTCGCTCAATTATCTCAAATTGCCTAATTCAAGTTCCCAAATACAACTCACTCACCCTGCTTACTCCATCGTGTGACTGCCGTCGTCAACGCCAGCCTGGTCCTCCGGCACGGATTGCCCACCTAGTCAAGCTCTCCGAGATCAAGATCCAAGCCAGTTTTCCTGGTTTCCTCTTCCAATAAACTCCACCAGAATTAAGCTGAGTCCAAAACCGTTTTTCATTATCCCTCTCATAATTTTCCCAGATCACTATCGAGAATTGTTCGAGTTTCTTTTAGCCGTTCAAGAATTAATATTTACATTCAAACCACCCAACGGCGAAAAAAAACTCGACATATCCATTCTGGGAACCTATACTGTATTTTTGTTGGGATGAAGTTTCTAATCCTATGATTATCACTATGGGAAAGCCCACCAAAGATGCGGTTACTAATATAATGCGCTGTAGAGTCAGAATTATAGAGGCAGTCACCGCCGAGATTTGCGGCGTGTGCCCCATGGTGTGCCCATATAGCACAGCGGTGCAGGGGTGGTGCCCCATTCGTTTACTGTATCACCATATCACCTCCAATGAATCGTCATCGCGAGCTGCGTGTCACTATATATATATTTTAATAATTCAAACTTTTCTTTTCTGTGCGTTATTAGTGTAATTGTTATAATTAGAAAATTCTTCTGTAAAATACTAAATATTTGTTATGAAATTTGAAATTAAAATGATTACCTTAATATTAGGTAATTCTCTGGCAAGTGCGTTTCCCAAATTCACGCCTAACTGGCAAGACTTGCCATAACAAACGGTTCCTCATGCCGACAGAAGCTCAACATCGCGTCATTTGCTTCTTGTGCAGGTGATGTGTGTTACAGCAATCCTGAGTTTAAATTTCGGCAACTGATCCTACTCAGCCCCTTGTGGGTTTTCCGGGTTCCACTCTTGAACTCCTATTCAAATTTTCTTTCACCTATTCAAGATTGCATTCAAAACCAGTCACTCAATATCAAGTTGGCTCAAGCGCCGGGTTGGCCATGTCTCGCCAAATAATTAACTAGATGAGAAAGAGACAAAATATTAAAATGAATAATAATAAAATGAAAATCTTTAATTGACAGACAAACTATACAAGGTGTACTATGGCTGTGTCTGGGGCTAATTATCTTATTGAGAGAAACAGTCAAAATATCATCTATTGAATACTTTAGGCACAAATAGAAAGCTGACAACTCATAAATACTTTAAATATTACTTTAGAATTTTTATGAATTCCTTCGCTATAACTTGAAACGAGAGACGTGAAGACAAAAAACGCTTTACCAAAACAGACTAAAGCACTGTCCTAAATGACAATCAAGTAACGAGAAAAAGTTATTCAAAAAAAGTTCATAAAAACATCGCGCTCCGCGCAGATCTAGAGACACGTAAACAAACGCGCAAAATGAAATTCATAGCATGTTCATCGAACGGTCAGAAAGATGATTTGTTCATGAATCATAATCTCGAATTGCTTTTCATTTCAAATGCCTATTTATGCTTTTTGAAGTTCGCCCAAAGTTGGGGAACTCAATTTAATTATGTGAAGCTTGAAGAGCAGTAAAATTAAAGTGGTCACCAGACGCCCGGGAAGGCATCAGTATTGTAATGAATTTATATGGCCGCTTGCTCAGAAGGAGTAGGGTCCGGACGCAGTATTTTTAAGCGTCAAATAATCAAACAGGTTATCTTATAAAAACCACAATTCGAACCATCACTTAATAAATTTGGGAGAATAAGAGAATAGACTATCTCGCCTTGTTTATTAAGTGGAGGTTGAAGGCTGACGGCGAGGCTTGATTCTTGGTTCGTGAGACGTTCTTGGGAAGAGTCCGAGGCGGTTAAAGTACTTCAGGCGGTGCGCTTCCAGCTCAGGCTGGTGGAAGCGTGGACTGGGGTGTGAAGTTTACTGTGGTGTTAAGTGTGGAAGGGTCCGACGCTAAGTGGGAAAAGCTTAATGGTTGGGTAAACTCGGTAGGAATGAAGGCTCTCGACTCAATAGTCTTAACTGGATATTTTAGAGGTTTACCTGCAGGGATGCAGGCCTTCCAGATTAGTAAATTTGGAGAGGAGGAGGAGGTAATCTCCTACTGATCTTAATGCAGGATGGCTGCAATTAACAGGTTAGGGTTTGGCTCCTTAACGTGTTTGTGAGTGCGTGGAATGCGTGGTCCAGTAGATCCTGTGAGGGAACATCGAGCTGGATTAATTTGCACGATAACGAGCCTATTCATACACATGTGCAAGACTGCTGCAATCTGCTGCTTACAAGAAGAACAATGGCAGAAGTCTAGTGCTAAGGTCAATCCGCAGCTCCAGCGCCCGAGTTGCAGCCTGAATCATCTTACCACCCAGAACCGGTGTTCAAGACCAACTGGTCATAAGCTCTATCTTGATATCACAAGCAGTAACACAATCGTTAAATAATTGGCTAATGGAATTTAATTGTACTGGTTTGGCTTCCAGGTATTCTGACAGTAACTAGCTAACTGCTGTCAGTTGGCGGTTGTGACTTGAGTCACTCATAAACTACACTTATAACTCAGCATGAGACTGAAGATTTAAATTTCCCGTAAAGGGAACTAATTTACAAAAAGGCGAAAAACACCCGAGTATTAAGATCACTAAAAACTAAACAATTAAAAATAAGAAACTAAAGAGTTAAGTAATGAGTTTCTTCAGGATGGCTATCTTCATGAGCACCTTCATGAGCACCTGAGCACCTGAGAACAGCCATATTGAATATTTCCAATAAACTTGAGGAACGTGAGTGAAGAGCAGAGTGAACTCTATCACCAGGATATCAAAATCATGGAAGATCAATATTAAGGAAGATGGGACTGCGTATTACTCCAATTATGTTGTACTTGTCTTGGTAGCCGTTGTAGTGCATTACTTCAGAATCAACTTAGATCACCTTAATAAACAAGCACTCTATCTTGACTCTAGCTTCAGGCAGAATTAATGAATAATAATAATGAATAATGAAACAATATCTTGCCGCAGAGATAGCTCAGCACTCATGAACCGTCATGAGAAAAATATGAGGGCTCTTATTCTCTAACATTCAGATGAGCAAGAATTGCTCCATAGGCTCAATGGAGTAACTAGCAAAATACATATAAAGATGGAGTAACTTAAGGGCACTTTTGAAAACTAGAATTACCTACTTATTTGCACAACGTGAAAGCAACATGGTCAAGATGACGCAGTAAAAAACACAGAGAATGTTCCTAAGTTAATTACAAGAGTGAGTTCTAATTACACAGACACGTTGAGTATATTTTAGTCCCTAGACACATCCAACTGACTAAATAAGGTAACTCTAACTTAACATTCAAGATTAAACACTTGTTACTTACATATGCCCCTCTGGGGCCCAAGCACTACGCTCAGACGAATCTCTTACGTGAATGACGGACTCTGCCTGCAGAGCTGGCTTTATATACGTACGATAACCGGAAACGCTTGCGAAATGGTTCTGCATCAAAACGCGTGAGAGCTAATTTTCGGAAATGTCGAAGTATTTTCGGTTCAAATTTTAATAGATTTCGGGGTAATGTTAAATGAATTATGTAATCTAAAATTGTAAGAATGATTGTGTTATTCTTATTTAATTTTTAGAAGATAGTTTTAATAATTTATGAAATTAGCCTGAAGTGCGACTGAGGGAGTTCACTACAGCTTTTCTTTTTGCTCGCCATAGCGCAAGTGGCTAGGGGTTGTGCCGCCGTGCGGCAGACCCGGGATCGAATCTCGGCGCTGGCGTTGGCGATTTTCTCTGTTGGGTATAGGAGAAAAATTCCAAGCACAATACCCCACTCCACCCAGGTGTCTGAAATGGGTACCGGTCTTGACCGGGGGAAAGCGTCATGGCGTCCTGGCGTTAGTTATAAGGCATTTGAAAATCCAATATACAAGGTGATATGTATCAGGCTTGATTGGAAATAAAGCATCCGTAGATGCCTTCATTGTATTCACAGAAATGCATACTGGGGTAGCGATAAATCTATTTTTGAAACAGTTAGCAGTTACAATAACTTTACTAACTGGAGTATCGAGTTCATTTCCAAAAAATGGTTAATTATAAACTGGTCGCAGAATTCGGCGAATGTAATGGGCCTTGAGGTTGCGTTTTACATAAAATATAGAAATATATATAGATACACATATCCATTTATTCATGTTCATACATATACATTCATATCCACGTACACACACGTATATATATATATATATATAGATAGAAACAAAACGTGAGAAAAATAGTTTTAAAATGACTTTCCTCCAGCTACATCGGAATGACGGCTGTATTGCTCAGTGTTATCTAAACAAAAAATTACATGGAGAGGAAAAAGGCACAGAAAAGCGTAAAGATGAACTAAATTCTAATTTTCTAACAAAATTTTAAAGAAATTCAAGTTATTCTCCAAAAACAACAACAAAAAATCTCGGATTTCACATCATCTCGGTATTCTCTTCCACAACTTACGGACATGGGTGCATGGGACACTGTGATAGCCGGATATTACTTATGAATGACAGATATCTTCAAATTTGTGGCCCATAGACATAGATTAAACAGTGGGCTGGTGCACTAATTTTATTTACTGAAATCAGAGTTATTTCTGATTTGGACTTCAATGCTAACTGTTCGAAGAGAAAGAAAGAATAATTCTTCTTTCATTTTTCCGTGTGATTTTAATTCTTGCTCTCATGTGATCTTGTGCATATACTTGTCAAATTTTATGTATTAATATTGTATAGTACCCAGTGAATTAATTATTCTGTAAATTGTTCGTTAAAACCTCATTTAGTTTAGCCGCTACTTAGGTGTGCCTTAGTTTAGTTTTTTGATTTGTATAATAATTACTGTGTATTGTATATATTGTAGTGTAAAATTGTATACGGTAGTTGTATTGTAGATATAGTAGGGTAGGGTTAGTTTTTTTCCGAAATGCCTCCTCCAGATCGGGGGAGAAGAGGAGCTGGTGCTGGGCGGGAAGTTCGGGTAGCCCCGCCCCCCCCCCCAAGGCCCATCTTCCTCTAAGCCCCCGTTCATCTTCTAAAACTAAGAATGTCATTCCAGGATCTTTCCCTCTAAACCCTATAACCTTCTGCCTACGCTGCTTGTACCTCCTAACACCAATATTGCCACAACTGGTACTGTACCTAGAACAAAGTCACTAACATACTGAGTACAATTAAAACTTATCGATAAATCAAAAACAGTGGACAAAAGAAAAACTTTCGAAACAACCTTCAAAGAATTAAACGCTCCTCTTATGAGGCTGACTTCCATTAAAACTTGTCTTTATGCAGCTTCTGACGATGTCATTTCAATTGATAAACTAACTTTTAACAAAGCAGTCAACGCATTCCAAAAACCAAATATAATTCCAATTATTCCCTTAGACCTAAGAGCTAAAAGACCTATTTTTGTCAGACAAATTGATAATGAAATAGGTTCACGACCTGCTGACCAAATTAAAGCAGAAATTCAACAACAAAATTCATGATTAATCGTAACAGAAATGATAAAAATAAAACAATACACGCATCTAATCAAACTAATAACCTCAGATACCACTACCTCACAAAGGATCCTCCGAGATGGGTTTAACATGTACCACACGAAAATTACACTTCATCAATGTGACAAGTAAAATACACCCACATCCTCATCGGTTACAAATGCTAAAAATTTGAAGACCACCCAACAAACACAACATTGTTCAGAATGCTCCTCCCAAGAACATACTAACCATCAATGCACAAGCACACTTGAACAATGTCTTTATTGCAATAGACCACACAAAACACTAGCATCTAGTTGTCCGTACAGGAAAAACGTAATTAAACAAAAAATAGATAACGAAAAGCAAGAACAACATCAACGAACCCAAAACACGCCGAAATAGCAAAGCATGCAATACAGCAAACTAACCCCCCAGGGCACACCTTTACATTAACCACACAAACTCATATCAGACTTACAGCACTTATTTTGGAAGCACACATAGCAGCTCTTAATTAAGGGGATCTCCTACCCTGATTTCACCTGATTCACCAAATTTTTCAAACTTCACTGTACACATTTCTATTGCACCTAGGGGAATTAAAATGCATACGAACAAGTAAAATTGAATTTTGAGCACTTCTGCGTCCATGAAATTTTTGCCATAGAAAAAAGTTACTGCGCGAACATCAAGTTATATATAGTTACGCGCAAAATGCAACTCCTACAATTTTCAACTTAGAAGCTTGGTTTTGGTCTCATTTGACGCGGACAGACTGTGGCAACTGGAAAATGTGCCATTTCTGTGAAATTTCGAATTGGAAAAAAAGTGATAGATCCATTTGTCAAACAAGTTTTTAATTTTTTTAACCCAATTGAAAATTATCGCCCTTTTCGGGTAGTAAATTAGTCGTAAAATGTCGAAAACGGCCCAAAAGGGCCAAAAATCACGACTTCAAACCGACTCCTACCTATACTTGGCCTATTAGGGCTTGAAAAGGGCTCTTCATTCAACTGGCCTTTTATAGGTCTAGTCAATGGCTGTTTGCGGGCTCATTCGGGTCGTTTAAAGTCGTTTTCAAGCCTTTTCGACGACCTCTATTTGGACGCGTAATAGATTGTAAAAAGACTCGTAATCGTAAATGTTGTACAAGTCGTATTACTTCAGTAAATGTAAAGATCTAAATGAATTTCTACTAACCTAACTTAGTTAAGTTAGATTAGGTAAGGTTCGTTAAACATCTTCAACAATACTATAAATAATTAATCC
Organism: Morinoia aosen; assembly: GCA_030386875.1. Taxonomy (NCBI): domain Eukaryota; kingdom Metazoa; phylum Arthropoda; class Malacostraca; order Amphipoda; family Talitridae; genus Morinoia; species Morinoia aosen. The sequence goes on along the minus strand of CM059561.1, from coordinate 90,316,747 downwards.
AGTCAACATGAAAACTAGGATAGAAAAGCTAACTGCTGAGTATAACATCAAATTGGCACTTTATTAATGCATTATATAAATTAAATATGAATGATAGCTTATAACTGTTGGAACACTTGGGTTGTCGAACGCTGAGCATTCAACTTGTAGTGCTTTACTCTAGTTACCCCTCAAACCTCGATTCTAGTCCTTCTATGTTCAGTAATCTTAATATATCACAATGTAAATTTATTTTAGAGAAAGTTCCAACTGCTCCGCCGCTTATTATCGATACCTACAGACGGAGAAGTATAAACGTAAGTCCGCTGCTTCACTCGCCTCAAATCGGAACTCACTAGGCGAAGCAGCCACAAGACCCGGCCTTACAAACTCTTAATATTGTATAAAAAATCTGATGCTGGAGCTCTTTGAGGTCGTTGCAAGGCCCACTATAAGTCGTACGGAAGCCTAATAAGGCCTGTATTAGCCTTGATCAAGCTGTAAGGAAGCCCAAAAAGGCCAGGACGAGACTCGTTCAAGCAATGGAAAAGCCAAAAATGGTCGTGAATAGCCTCGTTCAGGTAGTAGAGAAGCCCAAAATGGCCGTTGCATTAGCCGTTTCGATGCCCAGAAATAGCCGTTTAAAAGGGCTTAAAATACTAGACATTTGCTCCGAAAAAGGCTAATTTACTGCTTGAAAACGACTAATCTCTTGGCTTATAACTGCCTGAAAACGATCTGTAAAAGGCTCAGAATTTCAATTGGGAAATCGTAGATTTTTCAGCATGAAATTTCATTTGGAATTCAAACAGTTCGCTACGCTGTTTCCATTGTCATACCGCGTCGAATGCTACCAAAATCACGCTTATACGTTGAAAATTGTAGAAGAGGTAGTGTTTTGCGCAAATATATACAATTTCATATGTTCGCAAAATAACTTTTTTCTATTGCAAAAATCGAAAAGTTTATGGAAGCAGATGTGTTCAGAATTCAATTTTATACATCGATATTCATTTTCGTAAACCTTGTTGTAATTGAAATTCAAAAACCCTTAAATTTGATATATGAGGAAAATTAAGTAATTGCTTGGAAAAAAATTATAACTTCTTTTCTTAATCGTAATTTTAAAAAAGGGAACATTTTCTAGTTGCCACAATTTTTTCGCGCGAATGAGACCAAAATCAAGCTTCTAAGTTGGAAATTGTAGAAAGAGTAGGGATTTGCGCCCTAGGCCTTACAAAACAGTTCGCCAATGCGCTCAATACTGACAGTAACTGTTTCTAGTATTTGTGTGACGCGTTCCCCGGTATAACGACAGAAGGGCTCAGAGCAGGTACTTTCGAAAGCCCTGAAATTAGGACGCTGATTAAAGATCAAACATTCACTCAATCAATGACTGATGTTGAGAAAAATGCATGGGAAGCATTCGTTTCTGTCGTAAGGAACTTTCTTGAAAACAGGAAATCAAAGGAATATAAAAGGCTAATTTAATTTTTAATGGAGAGTTTTCTAGGTATTAGATTGCAGCATGAGCTATGAAATGAATTTCTTGAACAGCCATATTGAATATTTCCAATAAACTTGAGGAACGTGAGTGAAGAGCAGAGTGAACTCTATCACCAGGATATCAAAATCATGGAAGATCAATATTAAGGAAGATGGGACTGCGTATTACTCCAATTATGTTGTACTTGTCTTGGTAGCCGTTGTAGAACAATCCTTTCCAAGTTTCTGACTCAGGTAAACAATTTTGTGCCACTATTATTAGCATGGAAATTTCACAAATTCGAGGCGTGATAAAAATATTTTCTCCTAGTCCCTTGATTGGAATACTAATTTATACGTAGGAGTGAAAATATCGTTCTGAATGTCAACCTCGTTACCTGAGACAAAAGATTATTTTAATACATGCACCCGTTTTACTTTCAATAAATTCTTTATACCGCGAGTCCCTGAGCTTGTATTACATTGTGATTAAGTGTGCACTACAAAGAGTGCTCTCAACAATGCATCGTCACTGAAACTGTGTTTTCTTTTATAATTGTAGTTGCCATATATCATCAAATATAGATTAAACAACATTAGGAAAACATTGCTCTCAATTATTTGTTTTCGACTAAAGACATGGGTATTGCAATACTCACATCATTAAAAATCAATGATGTACCATCTTTTTTACCATCTTCATTGAAAATAAACTGTTTTCTTTTTTTGTTTTCTTTCTTTCACATGATGACTGAATATTGCTGGTGCATTCAACGAGACTGGACAGAGAAGCGACATTCTATGTAGACGGTCCATTGGACGCAAGTTTCTGCCTGAATATATCTGTCATTCTTCGCCAAAGTAACTTAAGAATCCAATATGTGTTTGCCAATGTAAATTAAAGTAAATATAAATGAATTCTGAATGTTTGCAATGGGTTTTGAGTTCCATTGATTTGAACTAGTTTAGAATTTTATCAGTAGCATCTGGTGGTCTACCCATATGTTGCCAGTAATATAATAATAATGAAGGCATCTACGGATGCTTTATTTCCAATCAAGCCTGATACATATCACCTTTTACATTGGATTTTCAAATGCCTTATAACTAACGCCAGGACGCCATGACGCTTTCCCCCGGTCGAGACCGGTACCCATTTCAGACACCTGGGTGGAGTGGGGTATTGTGCTTGGAATTTTTCTCCTATACCCAACAAAGAAAATCGCCACTGCCTGCGCCGAGATTCGATCCCGGGTCCTTGCCGCACGGCGGCAGAACCTATACCACATGGCTATGGCGGCACATAATAAATGGTAGGTAACTCATTGCAAGAAAACTTGACCCGATAGAAAATAACTCATGCCATATTTGAAATCAGTGACCTGAATTTACCCTGGAACGGGTTTCAAAGTGTATGCAACTGGCAAAAGGTAGAATTTTGTTCCCCTGTATAATAGTTTATGGAAACATTTAAAAATACTCAATTCAATTTATTTTAACTTGCGTGATGAGCTTTCTAATAAAAGAAAATTTTACTTTGGAAAAAACACTGCAATACCCAGATTGAAAATGATATTAAAACCCCTTTTCAAATGCTTCAGTTTTTCTCACAAATGTTAGAACGCATCGAGTTCCAAGCTTTACTAAGAATGAAGTGCGAACTGTATTGAGATCTGGTCGTGGTATAGTTAGGGAGTGTGAATTTATTTCGACTAGTCCAGCCCCCTTTATTTGAAATAAAAAAGAGGGCGAAATGAGAGAAAGTCCGTGAGAAATAAAAAAATACAATCTCTCGAGAGTTGATGAGGCCGCGTGAACACGGCCCGTCAAAATATACAGGACCGAAGCCTGTATCACAGATACGCTCATCACGCACTTTCGGCAGGCTTCGGACAGACAGAGAGACAGACGGACACGGCTCCTATTATAGTATAGATTTCTACTTCTATGACAGTGATGGCCAGTTTGTGAAGATACTATATAGTGGTTTTAAATTTTATGTACCGCAAGATCTTAATATCTCAATAATTCAATGTTTTATGAACAAATTTCCGAGGGGAAAAATTGATAGAGATCTGAGAATTTACATATTTTTAGCAGAATGAATCATTTACATGAGCTATGTGTTTCGTGTTTCTTTTGCTCCAATGGCATTTTATAGAGTAAATGGTGCATTCATTTTACGTTTGTCATCCCATGACATGCTTGTGTTTCACATTGGAAGAATGTATGAGCTGTAAAGCACTACACAGTATTTATAGAGCTTTTTCGAGTAAAGAATTTTTTACTTTATTGAGAACGCATTTGACCTAGATAATTTTGTACTAACGTACGTGAAATGCTCTTCTTGAATCTTATTTTTGATAATTGCAAGGAGATATTTTACAGCCTGTGTCAGTTAATGTACTGGTGTCAGTAATAGTAACCTTTGGACTATACGAAGCAATAGCATCTCATGAAATATCTAGAGAAGATTGTTTTTTATTTATACTACCTATAGTTTGAGTTTTAAGATTTAAACTGATTGCTTACATTTACAATTCTGCAACGCTCTAATGATGAAGTTTGTGTCCTGGTTGATGATGAGCCATGCTGAACTTTTGTAGAGGCGCTAAACTGGTCGAAGCAGAAATTTATGCAAGTAGCCTAAATTAAGAGCTCGAGACAGTAAAATGAGAAGAAAATTCAGTTACAGACTTTTCCCGTGGATGAACCGCACAAGCGCACTAGACTGCTGGCGTACGCCTGCGCAATGCAAGGCTCATACATCATGTCATACATTCACTCGCAGCTCTCCGCGCAGGTGTGACGTTTCAGCAAGTGTGACGTGGTCCCTGGACTGACACTGCGCTATTATCATGAAAAATGTTCGACGAGGATGAGATTCGAACTCACGCACGGAGACCGTATTGGATTAGCAGTCCAACGCCTTAACCACTCGGCCACCTCGCCATGTTTTCAATATTTACACGGTTCTATCATATTTTTTCTAACCAGTCGGGGCATTGAAAGTGTGTAAAGAAACTAACGATCTGAGTTATTTGATGTTATACTTTAGAAATACAGAATGATTTTTTAAATATGTGGCCTCGAAAAATATTTGGTGCCGGTATAGTACGATTTCTACCGTCGGTTTTCTGGTATAGTATGATAGCTACCGTGTATTTTCTTGTATATTATGAAATCTCCCGTAAATTGAAATCAATTATTAAAGATGAAGATTATTTGGGTAAGGATAAATAAAACATGTATTACAAAACATTTGTTACAAAAGGTTATTCTGTTATTATTTGTAAACAAATCTTACATCGTTTAAGAAAGCAGTAAGTTGACCCTCGTGTTTTCTCATAAGATTCCAACAGTAGCCTAATGGTCTAAATGAAAGTGGGAATGCTCGTGAGGTACTCTTTGCTCTTTTAGTGTGTCGATTTTTGCATGTTTTACGTATTTTTTGGAAATATAATATCAATCAAATGCACTATGTACAACATTAATTGTATCGTAGATTCTTTTCAATTATTATTGAAAAAGAAATTCAGAACAAGAAGTACATAGGATACAAAGGTTTGTAGATATTAAAACCGACGGTAGATATCATACTATACGAAGATATAATACGAATATATAATAACTCCTATATTATTAACTGGGTTAAGAAAAAGATTTATGAAAATCTGAAATATAATAGTTTTATGGGATATGTTTCTAACCAAGCTACACAGTCTGGCATAGATGCCACATTCAAATTAAAAATACCTAAGGTTTTAGCGCTACCCCTACAAATTACAAGCAGAGCAAAAGAATAACTCATCTTCTTTTTGGAATATCGTTGTAAAAATTATCAACAATTTGGTTCTCTGACCCATCCCCCTTGGAGGTTTTCCTTTGAAGACTCCTTAAAGGAAGAGCTTACGATGAAAATCTAACAAATATACATCAGCTAAAAGTATCCATCGATGGAGTAATCTATATAGTGAATTGGGTCTGATCTCACCAGCGCCGCAATGAACTACCTGTGTGATCGTGCCGATATTTGTCTGCACTCAGGGGGCGGCACATGAAAAATATAATATTAAGACATTTCCTGCGAAGTGACCCAGTCTCACCGGTGGTCACTTTGGTGATTTTTATCGTGCTGTTGACCCACCTCCAGTCACTAACTCATTTTTTATTAATACTTAATGAAAGTTAAATAATAGTACGATCCAGTTAATGTTTGCTATTTTCAAAGTTGATTACCACAATTGACTTTAAATTTGAATTGAAAATTGAACTTCTGTTTAACCCATCGCAGTTAACGTGTTAAAAAAATTAACCAGAATAAAACTAGTATTTTCAGGATTTCATAAATACTTTGTTAGTCAAAATTCATGCATTAACGTCAAAGTTATCGAATAATTTTTTATGTCCTTTATTTTAAAATCACCCTGTGCTATGACACCGTCAAATTTTCCACCGTGTTGTTCACGACAGCGATAGACATAATTGCGCTAGGGTATGAGAATTTTAGGCAAAGAAGGCAATTCTGAGAATGGTTGCATTTGCTACAGTGCAAATATAAAAAATCTTGCATGCCCTTAGATTTGAACAAGTTATGCAAGATAAACCTATCTTAGCCAATATGTCCTCCTAACCTATCTTAGCCAATGTCGTCAGTCAGCTAGATGGACCTATGAAGAAATTCGGTCAACATTACCTTCTCAATTCTAACATAACAAATTCTAACCTAACCTACCCTTACAAAACATATTCTAACCTAACCTACCCTTATCAAACATATTCTAACCTCACCTACCCTTACCAAACATATTCTAACCAATCCTACCCTAACCTATAGTAACCGAACCGATCCTGATAATATGTCAAACATAAAAAAACCGTGGACCCGTCAAAAAATTCCATCAACATTACCTAACCTAACCTATCCCAACCTATCCAAACCTATCCTAACCAAACCGATCCTGATAATATGTCAAACATAAAAAAACCCTGGACCCGTGAAAATAGTCGATCAACATTACCTAACCTATGCTAACCTATCCTATCCTAACCTAACATAAAAAACCGTGGTCTCGTGAAAAAAATCGGTCAACATTACCTAACATATATTTAACCTATCCTAACCTAACTTAGCCAATGTCATTGCTAAGCTAGGTGAATTCGTGAAAAAATTCGGTCAAAATCACCAAACAAATTGTAGCTTAACATATTCTAATGTAACTTATCCTAACCTAACAAATAATAACTTATCGTATCCTAACCGAAGCTATCCTGATAATACGAGTATGCCAAACATAAAAAACTGTGAACCCTTGAAAAAATTCCATCAACATTATCTAACCTATGGTAACCTAACCCTTCGCTGCTCCTCGTCCATATTTTGCCTTGTTTGCCGAAATAAATTTCTCAGACGCTCTAGGTACTGTGGCTGCGGTTCCTCATCCATATTTTGCCTACTTTGTTGGAATAAATTGCTTTGGTGCTCGCGATACTGCAATTGTTGCTCCTCGTTCGTATTTTGCCTTCTTTACTGAAATAAATTTTTCTGCCGCTCAAATTACCAAAATTTCTGTTCCTCATCCATATTTTCACACATTATTGCTCTCCCTTTCAAGGATTTTCTGCCGTTGTTCATTCTTTATTCGCTGCCGGTAGAGTCTCATTCTATCGCGAGTAGCTTCCAATCTTCGCTCCATTGCGTGGTTCTAAGGCTATAATCGGCGCAATTATCACTTAAACATGAAGAAAAGGTACGGTTCTCGGATTTTATTTCTTAACAACTAGGAGAAGTTCATATAAAATGCCAAACCTATTAATGCATGTATAGGCGATCTTTGTTACACTCAGGAATTCGGTATCCATAATTCCGCAAACTTGGATGAGAGCGTAACGGACGGACTAACTAACTAAGGGAGGAACAAGCAGAATATTATATAGATTTCTGATTGAAAATTTAATTTAACTCACTTAGGTTAAGAGGCGAAATCATTTACTTCCATCCGTTATACTTCCAACAATTTCGACTGCCGCAAAATCCTTAGCTCTTACGTGAATGGAATAGGAGACTATCCTCCAATGCATTTCTCTATAGTATTTACTGTATTTATAGCTTTGAGTCCTGACACCCAGAGTGAAATATACAAGAAAATCGATTTTATGTTTCCCCCACTTAGTATTAAACCTCTGATATGACTAATGTCTGCTAATCTTTTTTTTCAATCAATTCAAGATTTTAATGTTCAGAAATATTGAAAATTTAATTAGTTTCAATGCGTTCCATACATCAACTTCTTCGGAAAGGAAATTTTTTAAGTTCTTATATTTTTACTTATCTTGTGTTCAATAGATTTTGCGTAAGTCCTTTATGTTCTACGCTGTCGAACGCTTTGGAGAGATCAAAAAGCAGTGAGGGAGCTCAATTTTTTATTTTATATCATTCAATGTTATTTTCTGTGATGTTAAATAAAGCGTCTTGAGTACTGGTTCAATATATTTTGGATACATTTGTGTCGTAAAATGTTTCTGTTAGCCTCGTGTGGTAATTTCTCGTTTCTGACGCTCGTGGGTGTATCATGACAACATTTTTTAGGTTTTCAATTCCAAGAATTGCTCCAATTGTCTTGTTAAATATTTTTCTTAGCGTTATGCTACGATTGAGTTCATTAAGGAACAATTTAATTCAACATGTCTTCGGTGAACTCATTTGTGCCAGCATTATTTATACCGTATGGACCATAAAAAAGTAAACGCAACTTTTAATGTTAATAACTTTAAAGTGAATGCAAATAATTTAGTTCTGTTTTTTCCTATTAGGTGGAGAAAATGATTCCCCTAAAGATGTTAAGTCACATTAAAAGTGGTTGTATCAGTAAAGAGATAAATTATAGTTGTGAAAAGATGAGTTGCACATGATATTTTAATGAGGTCATAAATGACGCAAAAGTCTACCCATATTATCGTTGTAATATTATTCTAAAAAACTAATTATAACGTGAGCTTCTTTTAGGAAATCTCTGTTTGAATTGCTTTCGAAATTCTTTTCAACTCTTTTTTCCCGCGTAGACGTCGTTGATGAAAATGCTGTGCTCCTCTGTTGGCTGCATAACGATGGGCTCAGTCACTTGAAAATTTAAATTTAAAGGCAAGTTTTCAGACGACTTGGACTTTATTTATACTCTGACCTAATGCTTTGTAGTCAGGATACATATCTCTGTGTATAACGCAAGAAATGAAACTGAAATGTCTTGATCCAAAGTTACATACATACATACATATACCGGGCTTATCCTCCCCATGGGAGGGTAGCCTACAGCAGGCCACAATCCAAAGTTACTAACATTTAAAGTTGGGTATACGTTTATATAGTCCATACGGTATAGAAATAATCATGAATTTGTGGAGTGGTAAAATGTTGTCTCTGACCTAGTTATTAACACTAGAACGTTAACCTAGGGTGATTCCCTAGTGAATTTGGGGATGATGCAATTCACCCATGAGGGTTCCTATTCTGGGGTTAAGTAGGCCTACCATAGTGTACACAGCCCGTCAAAGATGACGGGATTCAATATTTTCATTGAATAAATTTTCCAGGTACGAATGATAAATAAATATATCCATCCTAACAGTCCCCATGATAAAAAATATTCCTATACATCTTCACTGGTGAAACTCGTACCACAGATACGGTCATTATAACTATCTTTTTGAGTGTGACAGAGAAATGGAAGAAGCGAACTCCAAACAAATAAACCATGGGTATTATTAGGTTGTAGCAGGACCCGTGGAAATTCCTCGGACAATGTCACCGTTAAGCTAGGTGGACCCGTGAAAAAATTCCGTCAACATTACCTAGCCTATGCTAACCTAACATATCTTAACCTTTACTATCCTGACCTATCCTAACAGAACCTATCCTGATAAAACGTCAAACACATCAATGCATATAAAGGTGATCTTTTAATGTTACACAAAGGAATTCGATATCGATGATACCGCAAAAAGTAACAAATTTCAAACAAACAAATAAATATACATCCTATGCGTCTTAAGAAGCGAACATCAAATAGATATATAAATAAAAATAATAAAAAGCACTCAACAGGTATTATTAGGTTAGATACTCCATAGTTGATACGTACCAAAAAGAAAGGTCTACGAAAAACTCTATGCTATTGGTGAGGAATAGAAAATCGAGCGGCCGAGAGCATTTACAAATGCGAAAGGCCCAAACACGACATTTTTTTTGAACAGAAATGAGATTAGGTGCTGATGTGGGTAAAAATGCTTCAGGCGGCCACGAATTTCGGAACAGACCAAAGCGGAGCAGTCTTCTCCCACCAACTGCCGTTTAACGTCTCCTGGCGAAGTAAAGGGTACGTTAGCTTTAGTATCTTAAAAGTACTAAACACAGTAATAGTAGGTCGGAAGCCTGAAATGTAATAGTAGGGCGAAAGCCCGAAACGTAGTAGTAGGGCGGAAGCCCGAAACGTAATAGTAGGGCGAAAGCCCGAAACGTAATAGTAGGGCGAAAGCCCGAAACGTAATAGTAGGGTGAAAGCAAGAAACGTAATAGTAGGGCGAAAGCCCGAAACGTAATAGTAGGGCGAAAGCCCGAAACGTAATAGTAGGGCGAAAGCCCGAAACGTAATAGTAGGGCGAAAGCCCGAAACGTAATAGTAGGGTGAAAGCCTGAAACGTAATGGTAGGGCGAAAGCCCGAAATGTAATGGTAGGGTGAAAGCCCGAGCAGTAATGGTAGGGCAAAAGCCCGAAACGTAATGGTAGGGCGAAAGCCCGAAACGTAATGGTAGGGCGAAAGCCCGAACAGTAATGGTAGGGTGAAAACCCGAACAGTAATGGTAGGGCGAAAGCCCGAACAGTAATGGTAGGGCGAAAGCCCGAACAGTAATGGTAGGGCGAAAGCCCGAAAGGTAATGGTAGGGCGAAAGCCCGAAAGGTAATGGTAGGGCGAAAGCCCGAACAGTAATGGCGGGGCGAAAGCCCGAACAGTAATGGTATAATGGTAGGGCGAAAGCCCGAACAGTAATGGTAGGGCGAAAGCTCGAACAGTAATGGTGGGGCAAAAGCCCGAACAATAATGGTATGGCGAAAGCCCGAACAGTAATGGTAGGGCGAAAGCCCGAACAGTAATGGTAGGGCGATCGCCCGAACAGTAATGGTAGGGCGAAGGCCCGAACAGTAATGGTAGGGCGAAAGCCCGAACAGTAATGGTAGGGCGAAAGCCCGAACAGTAATGGTAGGGCGAAAGCCCGAACAGTAATGGTAGGGCGAAAGCCCGAACAGTAATGGTATGGCGAAAGCCCGAACAGCAATAACAGGGCAAAAGCCCGAACAGGAATAACAAGGCGAAAGCCCGACCAGTAATTGATCCTCTTAATAGAATTTTAACCTATTTGCCAGGAAAAAAGTAGGGGTCGGCTGGTCTAAAAGCTCCATGGACACCAACTCACTAGCAGACCTGCGCCTAGTTGGGAGCTCCTCCGACGACAGAAGGTTAGGGCGAGCTTACAGGAGTCGTGCTGGAGTAGGGCTCACAGCTTCGGCATCGCACCATCCTAACGTCCGTAGATGCATAGGATTCCCAGCTCCAGCCCAAGACCACCCGATGAGCGAAGCAGCGCGGTAACGGCGGGCTTAGCTTCTCATCATCCCGTCGCCTGTTCGCGGCCTTAAAACGTTGCAGCGAAGACGCATCCAAACCCAAAGCTTAGGTTCGGAGCAAATTAGCCCAACGGCCTAAACAACGTATAACCTGCAGCGACAGGGAAGAGCTACCCACAGAGTCGGTAGCCGGTAGTTATGTTCTGGTCATAATTTGGGCAGATGGCCAGAGCAGACCTTTTTCTGCTGTGTCTATGACAGGTACAGTAAACTGGATACTGTGTACTGCATTTCCATCAATCTTAAACTAGGAGCTGCCTACCAGCGTGCCAGGACTATAAAACCAGTCGACCAAACATAGATCAATATTTTATATAAGATCCGAATGTTGACCTCATAGTTTTAAGCTTCGTTTACACTGACACTCATATTGGAAGCTCACATCCTTGGATCGCGGGCAAGTGCACGTTGCAAAAGAGTGGCGAGTGTTCACACTAGAAAAACGCAATGCAGATCACTGCAAGGGGCCAGAAGAAGGCTCAGTTGCCTTTCAGACGCGATGTTGACTGGCGGTGCGCTCCGCACACAAGCAATTCTCGTCAAGAAATCCATTCTTGACGAGAATGGATTCTTGTTTTTGCATGTTTCACTGGAGGTTTACCACAAACATTCATGGTTGTGGTAGAGCTCTTTCAGTTTCTCAACACCTGGGCGTGTCCAAACGTATTCTGATGACATGACAGGCTACGGCGCACAAAGCCTACTTTTCCCACTTCAAGGCACTGACTGAAGCTACCCAAGTAGCAAAAATTATTAGGCCAATATTGAGTTGATAATTATTTATTGACCTGATATTGGAATCTTGGATTACAATAATAGGCTAATAACAAGACAATATTGAAAAAAATATTTATTTATGATATCAACTTGTTATTGGGACAATGTAGTAAATAGTTTTATTTTTAATATTAAACTAACGGTGTATATATATATATGTACGATATTCATATAAGTGGAAACTATCTCATAATAATTAAAAATCTCGCAATATAATAAAATTTGTTAAAATATGAATTATTATTGCCCAAATATTGGATTGATATTGTACGCCAATAATACGGAGTAATTTGTTTAAAATGTAAAAATAAAGTTGATGAATAGTCATTAATGAGTGCAGATATATTTGACAGATATCAAGAAATGTGGATACGTTACAATAATATGTATATTCAGAATTACTGTAATCACAGGTTCACAGTTCTTGTTTTTTCAGTCGTCTAATGAGTTTCGAAGGTCTAGTTTTTAAAAAAAATATGCTAAAATCGTTTGTCATATCTTACTATAGCAATAAATGTCTATGTTTTGAATTAAGATGATATAAAGTCATTTGCGTAGATGATATAAATGACTTAATTTCGTAACGAATGTATTGAGTAGGCCTATTCCTACCATATAACTCATTTTGCATGCATCATTCTTTGAGTAAAGCGCTTTCGTGCAATTTTTCAATCACGCATATATATATATATATGCTGCTTAGATGAACGTATATATGCTGCTTAGTACAGGTAGCCCGACCACTGGTACGTACGTGCAACACAAAATTTGGACTACGATGCCAAAGAGGTTTGTGATCATGGATTTTAGATAAATTTTGAATGCAGTTTAATTCATAGTCTTGTAGGTGTGTAGGTATGTACATAGGATAACATATTTATCAAAATTATATACATTTATCGTCTGGGAACCCCTCTGAATATTGATGCGATATTAGAAATTAATTATTGAGCCAAAGTGTTGTTTAAGGAAACACCTCAATATCAAGTCAATAGTGACACAGTAATGAGCTGATACTGGGTTAAAAATAAATTATTATTGGGACAATATATTCTACCAATATCCACTTGATGTCAAAAAATAAGTATCGGGCCTGTAGTACCCTACCTTAGTTACCCCTCAAACTCAGTTCTAGTCCATTTGTTTTCAGTGATATTAATATGTGTAAATGTAAAGTTATCCATGAATAGAGTGCTAAAACGATTTTAGTTTTAATAATACTAAGTATAGGAGAAGTACGAGTGCATAACATAAGTCGCTGCTTAGTTCGCAGCCAGCGGAACTCAGCTGCTAAAGCAGGAACAACTCCAGGCTTTATAGGCCATGGTGTACCACGTTATAGGGTAATTCTTTTATAAGGAACACTTCTATATCGAGTTGATAGTTACACAATCATTATCTAAAATTGGGTTAAAAAAATTATCATTTTCGGGGCCATATGTTTTACAAATATCAACCTATCAGGATTTGAGTATTAAGCCAATGTTATTGTAGGGGACACTTCATTATCTAGTCAATATTGACACAATAATTAGTTGATATTTGGTTGATGATAATATTGTTATTGGGCCAATATATTTTTCTAAATCAACCGAATTTTCCGAAATAAGGTATTGCCCCAATGTTCATTTTGAATATCCAGTCAATATTGAGACTGTATATTGGCTCAATATTAGGTCAATAAATTTTGCTACCTGGGATAGTGACACGCAGCTCGCGATGACGATTTATTGGAGGTGATATGGTGATACAGTAAACGAATGGGGCACCACCCCTGCACCGCTGTGCTATATGGGCACACCATGGGGCACACGCCGCAAATCTCGGCGGTGACTGCCTCTATAATTCTGACTCTACAGCGCATTATATTAGTAACCGCATCTTTGGTGGGCTTTCCCATAGTGATAATCATAGGATTAGAAACTTCATCCCAACAAAAATACAGTATAGGTTCCCAGAATGGATAGGTCTAATGCTACAATATTTTTTACCCGGAAAAATATGTTCCATGCATAAAAACCTGATATTGATAGAGCTTTGATGTTCACTGTCAGATAAACGGTAGAGCACAAAGATACAATTTCTTGGATTTCGCTTTATGCTTATGACAATGGGTAAAATTTTATACTTACAGCATGCTTTAAGGGTTGAGATTAGGTTGAAGTGCAGTTATAGCTTTCATTATATTTTTTGTTGAAATTCCCCAATATAATTTTTACCTGCCAACGCTAAAAAACTATCTAATCAGTTCAGCATGAAAAAAAGTTATATCTTCTCCATTATATAATTTTTTAAGGTGAAAATAAGGTTTCATGTTAGGATGTCCTGTATGATGCTGAACTCAGTTGTGTCCACAAAGAGTTGTAGTGATCGCCCTCAGCCGCACTTCAGTCTAAATTTCATAAATTATTAAAACCATCTTCTAAAAATTAAATAAAGTTAACGTAATCATTCTTAAAATTTTAAATCACTATTTTCATTCAACATTACCCTTAAATCTATTAAAATTTGACCAAAGAAATACTTCGACAAGAAAGAACGGCGTTTTTACCTAGAACCATATCGCAAGTTCATCCGTTTCCGGAAAATTCCGGAAACGCTCGTCCGCTCAAAGCGCATATAAGGCCGGCTTCCCAGGCAGAGTCGTCATTCTCTTATAGATCCTCCTAGCGCTTGGGCCCCAGAGCGGGCAATTGTAAGTATCAAGTGTAACGATAAGTGTGTATTATGTCTTAACTTTCCTGTGTTGTGTCTTAACTTGTTCCGTGTTAGGGAGCTCTCGTTATTGTGTCGTAGAAATATTCACTATGTTGTCTCTGTGCCAGTGTTAGTTAGTCACCAGCCTCAAGCTCACTGCCACATCTTTGTCATTGTGGCTCACTGCCACATCTTAGGCCTTGGCCGTGCTCTCTGTGGTACAGCGGTTAAGGGATCGGACTTGCATGCTGGAAGTCGCGGGTTCGTATCCCGGCGCTGGCGCAGAGATTTTCCCCGTTGGGTATAAGGGAAAGCTCCTGTACAATACCCCACTCAACCCAGGTGTCGGAAATGGGTACCGGCTTTACGGGGGAACCGTCATGGTGTCCTATATATAGGGTTAGTTGTAAGACATTTGAAAAACCAATGCTAAGATCATATGTATCAGGCTTGATTGGAAATAAAGCATCCCAAAGATGCCGATGTTAACCTTTTTTTTTTAAGGAGACCGCCCCAGGCCCTTGACAGATGCTGTCGATTCCATGGTCATTTTGCATGCTTTTGTTGTAAAAGGACCCTTAGGTGGTAGACTATTCGTTCCTAAAATTTTATGGCGCTACGGACAATAATTTCCCCCCCCCCCCCCCCCCGGGGGGGGGTAAGGCGACCAAATTTTTTCAATTTTTCCGATTTTGACCCCACATAAAAAGAGAACAAATAGGAAATGGAAAAAAAAGCTCAATTTGAGTTTGTTAGAAATGTTCCAAGGATTCTAAAACGGTCTTTGCTTTTTTTCTAGCATCAAAACTGAAGGAGGAGTTCCATTTTGAAATATCAATATGAATGAAAAGCACCCAAAATATTCCATTTTTTCCCGATTTTGACCCCACATAAAAAGAGAACAAATAGGAAATGGAAAAAAAGCTCAATTTGAGTTTGTTAGAAATGTTCCAAGGATTCTAAAACGGTCTTTGCTTTTGCTCTAGCATCAAAACTGAAGGAGGAGTTCCATTATGAAATATCAATATTAGTGAAATATCAATATCTGAAAACCAATATGTCAAATTTTTGCAAAATCTAAGGCCTCAATCAAAAAAATGAATAGAATCAATTGTGTTTATTTTCAAAGGTTACATATCATAGTCAAATTTTATAAGAATCAGACTGAAAAAAAAATCATCTTGTTGAAAAAAAAAGATAATTTTTTTTTTTTGAAATCACAATTCACACTTTGAATATGAAGTTATGTATGGAAATTATCAAAATAAAAATTAAAACTGCATTCAATTACATCAATTGTTCATTATATTACACTTCAACACAAAATTTTATTTTTTGCTTATACCCAACACTTTGAATTTTCAACATTCATCCTGGGACTAGTTCTCGAGTTTTGATGCTAGAACAAATCCAAAGACAGGTTTAGAATCCTTGAAACATTTCTAACAAACTCAAATTCGGCTTTTTTCAAATTCGAATTCTTTGAAAAAATATATAGTTCTAAACCCAAAAAAATGTTGCTGATTTTTGAAATATCTATGAACTTCTCCCAAGTGGCGAAGTTGTTAAAAATGACTTGCGTTGGAAGCTTTAAGATAATCTGTTAGAATGGGTTGATTCAAGATTGATTAATAGGCAAGGTTGGTGTTCTTTGAATAAGGCCACCAGTCGCCATCGAACGGCAACACTTGCTACTAATGACTTCATCTGACTCAGAAGGAGTTAAGTGACGGTATTCGGGTTGCTCTACTGGCACCTAATTTCATTTGCACGACTTGACCTCTGCAGGACAATGAAAGGACTTTTATACTCTCGCCTGATGTTTATTAGTTGACTCTGAGTGCCGTGACTACGGCAGCAGTGGGGGGATCCACTTCTTGAGGAAGAAGGTCCGGGTCCAGAGAGTTGACGCACTCCACCAGGTGCCGTGGCTCGAGGGAATCCGGGGTGGATCCCGGCGAGAGTGGATTTGTTAGTGTAATATTCCGCAGGTGCGGTACAGTTTGTATTATGAGGTATCTCGAAGGAGGCAGTAATTTCTGCCAGTGCCTTGTGGCTTACTTGGTTGATTGATAGTCGTTTAGGCTGAATAATTTTCCGAACGTCTCACGTGATTCTGAGAACGTTCCGAATGAACCTACTAGTACGTTTTTTTAAGTGGTGCTGTGAAACGTTACTATAGGGTTTTGTGGTGGTGTTTGTGTTTCGGCTTCGCAGTTTTTTCTGTACGGGAAGAGAGCTTGGGTTACTTGTTCAAGCATGATAACACAAGGAGAGACAGTCGCTACGCAAGCCAGGCTGCGAGCTTTACTGCTGAATTACAGGATTGCCTCAAATGGAGGATTATATGCGGGTGCCTCGGCCCAATTCTGGCGCCTGAACAAGGGCGAGGCAGTCGCAACAATAAGTACTCGTATGGACAACCATGAATCTCCCTACATGCTATCTCTCCAACAAACGAGTCTTCTCCAGGTACTACTAGCCTTGACGCGTCTTGTTCTAAATCGTCTCCGAAATGGAGTGCAACATTAGTTCACAAGATCAAGAGTATTATAAATCAAGGCTGTGGTCGCCGATTAATCTAGGGTGTGGTGCCTATTTACAATGAGTACCTTAAAGATCGGTATTGGGCGCTTAGAACGGTTCCCACTAAGCAACAGCAAAGGGCTCGCTGTACTGATCTTACTTAAGGCTAAAAGTTGTCAAAAGATCCATTAACTTAAGCTAGGAATCGTGCCAGGAAGGCATGTACAGCCTAATTATTATTATTATCTATTATTAAATGCGGAATCTCTAGTCTACCTGGCTTGAACGTGAAGGATGTCCTCGAGAGGAGAGAGGAAGGTACCATTTAGAAAAGAGTAGAGGGAACGCGGAATCTATGCACAAAGTGCACAGAATCGGTAGTTAAGAAGGATTTAGAAAGCATTGATCATGAGGGTGCATATCAGGATAGTATTAGGGCATCCTATGAGTTACAATGAACAACAACCCCTGGAGGTAGCCGACATTGACATGAGGTATAAGGAACAGGTAGCTACAATTGAAAGCAACAATTGCCGGTTAAACTAAATTAAACCCCAAATCAGATAATTGGATGATTTCTGGACTAAAAATTCCAGGAGTTGGGATTTTAGAATATTCAGAGACTTCCCAGAGGTAAGCACAATCATCCTAATTTAGCTGAATCAGGTAACGACTAATTATTAACATTATTATACACAAATTGACCTAACCCAAAAAACAGTAGTAAGAGTTGTCACTAAAGTGATTATGATAGGAATTCTTGTTACCGTTACTACACATTGTTACACGCAATCAGAAAGTGGGATAGTTCTAAACACGAAAGAATGATTATTTGAAGTGCGTAACTACCGAAGATACAATCTCTATTGGTGTAAATAACCTATCATAGTTTCATTTCTCAAGATATGAATTTAAACATTGACTAAAAATTGCAAAGGAATTCCCAAAATTATTTAAGTCTGGCTTAATTAAAATACAAAAATTGAGAACACAATTAATTAAAACTGGGACACACAAAAGATGGGCAAAACACTAATGACACAATGGCAACAAATGGATTATTCAAATTCAATTGATTAGAGGCTTGAACAAACAAATAATTGAGCACCCAAAAATTATTTAAATCTGACTTAATTAAAATACAAAAATTGAGAACACAATTAATTAAAACTGGAACACACAAAGGATGGGCAAAACACTAATGACACAATGGCAACATGATAGATTATTAATATTCAACTGATTAGAATTGCTTCTTGGAAAAACTATGTTGCCATCAAAATAAAGTATGCAGCAATGGCCGGCACAAGGGAGGTGTGAGAGATCACACTTCTTGGCAAGCGCCCTACAACACATGTGACACGATTAGTCATTTGAGGGAACCTACTTAATGATACACAACATATTATTTACATAATACTTAAATTAAATAGTTACCCGTAGAACAGCCTAAGCACACACAATAATTTAATTCTCACCAGAGAAGGAGACCGAGCTGTACACACTTTGAATGATTTGAAACGAGTGACGCTAGTGCGAGTGAAAATGTTGCCGACACGGCGACATGGAGGGTTTCGTTACAACGCAAAAGTGATTTCTTAGAGATTGAATTTTTCAGTACACAATTTTAATAGAATTGAGGATAGGAGTTAATTAATTTCGTAATGAAATTTTATTCTAATGGTTGAATTTATTTTACTGAATTTTTAAATGATCATTTTGAGAATTTCCGAAATTTGTACTGAGGTGCGTGCCGAAGGTTCGCTAAATATCAAAAAATTTTGAAAAAATAGAAAAAATTTGAATTTCAAAAAAAGCCGAATTTGAGTTTGTTAGAAATGTTTCAAGGGTTCTAAAACTGTCTTTGTTTTTGTTCTACCATCAAAACTGAAGGAGGAGTTCCAATCTGAAATTTCAATAAAAATATACCAAAAACACATTTTTCGTCAATAAAAAAAAGTAAGGCCTAAATCGAAAAAATGACAGGAGTAAAAAAGGTTTACTTTTACAAAATACATATACTGGCCAACTTTCAAACGAATCGGACTAAAAAAGTTGAAAAAGTGGGACGGTCTGTAAACTTGTCCCAAATGGGGGACTAATAGAATTTGATTTTTTTAAATGTTGATTATTGAGGAATTTATCGTTTTCAAAAGAGAATGTTCTTTTACAATGCCGAGGTCACCTGTGCTTTTCCAAGCACACTTAATTGCTAATTGAATGATTTAAGGCCTCTGACTCCGAAGGAGTTCTGGGTATTCGGACGCAATATATCTAGCGTCTAATAATCCATGAAACAACCAAACTACCACAAGCCAACACCGGAGGAAAATGAGAGAATAGTTTCACTCGCCGGTATGGAATTTATTGAAGAGAAGGTTGCACTCCCAAGTGCGAGGCTTGACTCTTGTTCGCGAGACTTCTTGGGGAGAGTCCGAGGAGGTTGGAGGACTTCAGACGATTCGTTCAGCTCAGGCTTGTGAAGCGCGAGCTGGAGTGTGAAGTCGATGTTTTGTAAGTGTGGGGGGGGGGGGGGGGTTCCGACACTAAGTGATTGGTGATTTGAGTGCTGGGTAGGGAGTTGATTACCGGTTGGGAAAACTCGGTAGGAATTGGTGACTCTCGCCCAAATGGCCTCAACTGGAGATTTTAGCGGCTTAGCTGAAGGGGTGCAGGCCTTTCCAGTATAATGAACTTTGAATATGAGGAGAAGCTTGGAGGGAACACTTGGAGGAGAACTCGGAGGAGGTAAGCTCCTTAAATTAAGAGGTTAGGGTTTGGTTTCATACGTGTTTGTGAGTGCTTGAATGTGTGTTCCCGTCGATCCTGTGAGGGAGCAGGTGACTTGAATTATTTTGAACACAAAATTTGGGTCTATTCATACACATGTGCAAGACTGCGCAAAACTGCAACATTCACAGGATGAACAATGGCAGAGGTCTGGTGCTGAGAATCAGTCCGCAACTCTAGCGCCCGAGTCGCAGCCTGAATCATCTCAACACCAGAATCAGTGCTCCAGACCAACTGGTCACAAGCTCTATCCTGACATTGCAAGCAGCAACACAACTGAGTTTAAATGAGCTACAGCCAAAATAATAGCTAAAGCACTGAGGTAATTAGATAATTAATGTACTAAAAAATATAAGTATGAGAAAAGGTGAAGTCTCTATACTCTATTATTTAGATGAGCCAGAATTGCAGCAGAAGTTACATAAAAAGGAGCAGCCCATAAACGGACACGAAAGTCACAACAACTAAGCTGAGAACAAAGTTACAGTGATTTAAAAAAGGCTCAATTAATTCATGGAAAAATATTGAACATAAGAACGCTGCTTCTATTCCTAAAAGACATGTCAAATGTAGTTAGGTATTTATAAGGAACAATTATTTATGAATTGACTTGAAATGAGTACTGCAGAAAATACAAACGCGATTTGCTGCAATATCCTATTTTATTTCTTAAGATTTTTGGACTTTAAACGTTGAGTGTTGAACGTGAAAAGGGTTCCCTACTTGTTTGAATCACGACTTAATTAAAATACAAAAGTTGAGGACACAATTAATTAGAAGCTGGAACATACAAATAATTTGAGCACTAACAAATGATCTCTGTGGATATCAAAGTGTCTTAACACTTTGCTCAGCACTAAAAAACATCCTAGGAGCTAATGCCAATATCGTCCAACACTGAAGCACAACACGGAGTCATCGGAGAATAGTAAACACGAAAACTATGGCAAAGATGGGGCCGTGAGCTTGAGGCTGGTGACTAACTAACACTAGCACAGAGACAACATAGTGAATATTTCTACGACACAATAACGAGAGCTCCCTAACACGGAACAAGTTAAGACACAACACAGGAAAGTTAAGACATAATACACACTTATCGTTACACTTGATACTTACAATTGCCCCTCTGGGGCCCAAGGACTAATATCTGAAGAACACACAACGTGAAATGAGCAGTCTGCCTGGAAAATGGCTATCGAGCTTGCCAAATGGTTCTGCGCGAATGTTTCCAACGGAAGTGACTGACGGAAACGTGATCGGCAAATATTTTCGAAAACACAGTTTTGGTACAATTTTGAGTTTAATCGAATTAATTTGGTCTTGTAAAATTGTAAAAATAACTACATTTGTATAATTTAATTTTAAGATTTTAGTTTTTTAATATTTTATGAAATTAGGCTGAAGTACGGCTGAGGGCGATCACTACAGGTCTCCTTAAGTTCTTTTTTGATTCTATGAACTTTGAACTTCTCCCCAATTGGGGAACTAATTGAGTTTGAATTGTAAAGGTGGAATAGCGAGGAATTTCTCAAGTAACAAGGAGGATGTTATTATTATTTTTAAGGGCCACCAGTGCTCGGGGTAGAGCACACTTAATTGATAACAAATGAATGAATCTGACTCAGAAGGGGTTTCTGTTTGGGTAATTCGAGTTGCCTTACTGGCATCTATTTTCTCACTTGCACTATTGACCTCTGCAGGATAATGAAGGAACTGGATATTCTCGCCTCGGTTTTATTTTGACGACTCTGAGTGCCGTGACTACGGCAGCAGTATGGGGGTCCACTTCTTGAGGAAGGAGATCCGGGTCCAGTGAGTAGCCGCACTTCAGCAGGTGCCGCGGCTCGAGGGAATCCGGGGTGGATCCCGGCGAGAGTGGATTTGTTAGTGTAATATTCCGCAGGTGCGGTAACAGTTTGATTATATGAGTATATGAAGGAGGTAGTTATTTTCTGCTAGTGCCTGGTGGCTTGGGTGGTTGATTGGTAGCCGTGTGGCGAACAGAGTTTTGAGGGATGTTGATTGAATGTTGGAGGTGATTGTTTGTGTGTCGGCCTCCCAGGATCTTCTGTACGGGAGATTAGCTTGGGTTACTTGTTCAAGCATGATAACACAAGGAGAGACAGTCGCTACGCAAGCCAGGCTGCGAGCTTTACTGCTGAATTACAGGATTGCCTCAAATAGAGGATTATATGCGGGTGCCTCGGCCCAATTCTGGCGCCTGAACAAGGGCGAGGCAGTCGCAACAATAAGTACTCGTATGGACAATCATGAATCTCCCTACATGCCCTTACTTTCCCAACTAGTATTCTCCGGGTACTATTAATCGTGACGCGTCGTGTACGATCATCTCCGGATTGGAGTGCAAGATTAATACATGAGATAAGAATATTACTGGGTAGGCAATGTAAGTTAGTTCGTCTTCATTAATATTAAAGGCTTCTGCCGCCCAATAATCTACGCTCTGACTGCTATTTACAATGAGTATCTTAAGAGTCGGCAGTGTTTAATTCGAACGTTTACGCTAAGCCGCCGTCGAGGGCTGACTGTATTGGTCCTAACTAAGGCTAGAATTGTCATAAAGGTTACTTGACTTAAGCTAGGAATTGTGCCAGAGAGGGCACGTGCAGTCTAATTATTGTTATTATTTATTATTATATGAGAAATCCCTGGTCTCCTTGGCTTGAACGTGAAAGGTGTCCTACGAGAGGAGAGAGGAAGGCACCATTTGAAAAAGGGTAGAGGGACCGCGGAATCTATGCACAAAGTGCACAGAATAGGTAGTTGAGGAGGAGGATCAGAGCACAAGAAGGATTTAGAGAACATTGATCATGAGGATACATATCAGAATAGTATTAGGCATCCTATGAGTTATAATGACAACAACCACTGGAGGTAGCCGGCATTGCCAAGAGGTCAAAGGAACAAGAAGCTACAGTTGAGGGCGACCAATTACTGGTTAAACTAAATTTAACCCCCAAATCAGATAGTTGGATGATTTCTGGATTAGAATTTTCAGGAGTTGGGAATTTGGAATATTCGGAGACTTTCCGAGGTAAGCATAATTACCCTAATTTAGCTAAATCAGGTAACGACTAATTATTAACATTTTTATATACACAAATTGACCTAACCAAAAATCAATAGCAAGAGTTGTCACCAAAGTGATTATGATAGGAATTCTTGCTACAGTTAATGATCAGGAAAGAATGATTATTTATGTGACTCGACTTGAGGTAAGTAACTACCGAGGATACAATCTCTATTGTGTAAATAACCTATCATGGCTTCATTTCCCAAGATATGACATTTAAACATTGACTAAAATTCAAGGGAATACCAACAAGTATTTGAATCTGACTTAATAAGCATACAAAATTGAGAACACTCTTAATTAAAACTGGAACACACAAAAGGTGGCGAAACCTAATGAGGCCATGGCGATCAATAGATTATTCCAATTCAATTGATTAGAGGCTTGAACACATCAGCAACTTTGCCTGGACAACTAAGGTGGCATGAGCAGTAACACTTGAGCCTTGGTCTCACTTAATTAATCAATTATGGTAAAAAATCTACAGCATTTGCTAAATGCAATTGAACTAGAAAACTCATGTTTCCAGTTTCCTAACTGAAATAATCAATGTACAATGACTATTTAATTAAATTTACTAACTATCTATTCTTCAGAATTAAGAGTTATTTGTGTTTTTCTAATTGATTATCTACCTAATTTAATTTAGAAATACAGTTGGGGCAATAATTGGTAATTGATGCAGGACTAGATGCATTCCGAAGGATACATCTGTGACTAAAAAATAATTGGTGCTAGCCTAACTTGAATAAAAAATAACCACATATTGACATATTGGCCTAAAAATATTTTAGACAAAAAAAGGGGGAAATTCTAACTTGATAACAAATAACACCATATTGAATTTTGGCATGATAAATCATTTTTGATACAAAAAGGAGAAATCCTAATTTTGAGAGAAATAACATCACATTGAAATGTTGACATAAAATTATTTTTAGGAAAAGGAGAAATTTTAGCCTGAATAAAATGACATCATATTGAAATGTTGAAATAAAATTATTTTAACAACAAAAAGGGGAAAACTCCCTAAAAATGGCTTTACATTGAATAGTGAATTGTTTGCTAAAAACTTTAAGATAGGATATACAACAATACACAAGGAAAAATGGCCTGTGGGGAACCCAAATTCTGGGCAAGGAAATCCTAAGCGTTTAGCACTCTGGAAAATTTAGGCAATTTTTCTTAATACATACACAATAATATTATTGACGGTTTACATATAATGCCTAAATATAATTACCCGTAGATCAACACACAAAAGACTTTAATTCTCACCAGAGACAATTGCCCCTCTGGGGCCCAACACTAACACAGGAGCATCGAATACCAGAATAACGCCTCTGCCTGAAAATGTCTCTCGGAACTTGCCAAATGGTTCTGCGTGAAAACGCGATGCGAGCTGACGCTCGAAAAATGTTTAAATATTTTTGGTCAAATTTTAATAGATTTCGGGGTAATGTTGAATGACAATAGTGATCTAAAATTGTAATAATGATTGCGTTAGCTTTATTTTATTTTTTAGAAGATGGTTTTAATAATTTATGAAATTTAGACTGAAGTACGGCTGAGGGCGATCACTACAATTCTATTAGAATTTTTTACTGTGCATGTTTTTTTTATCAAACTTGGAATAATTTAACAAAGAAGATGTTTTTCAATGTTTTCCTCTTATTTGTTCGGCATTTATCATAGTTATTTGATACCCAAGTATGTTATTCAACGGAAGATATTCATTTTAACCCACTTTAAAAACCAACGATTCTTCTTGTATCATCCTTACTGTAAGTAAATTTTTTGTGTGTTCCTGTTAACATACTCAAAAGTCGCATTAAAGTAGGTGTAATCGTTCATAGGAGTTAAAAGCGTATTTGTAATAACATTTTTTAATACTTTGAACAAAGTGGGTCGAAAAAAATTAGTCTTTAATATGATGTTATTTACATGTATAAAGTCCTCACAAATGGGGGGAACTAATTGAATTTGATTTTTAAAGGTTGAATATCAAGGAATTTATCGAATTCACCAGAGGATGTTCTTTTACAATGGCGAGGTCACCAGTGCTTTTTCAAGCACACTTAATTGCTAATTGAATGATTTCCGGCCTCTGACTCAGAAGGAGTTCGGGGTATTCGGACGCAATATTTCAAGCGTCTAATAATCCATGAAACAACAAAATTACCACAAGCCAACACCGGGGAAAATGAGAGAATAGTTTCACTCGCCGGTATGGGATTTATTGAGGAGAAGGTTGCACGCCGAAGTGCGAGGCTTGACTCTTGTTGCGAGACTTCTTGGGGAGAGTCCGAGGAGGTTGGAGGACTTCAGACGATTCGTTCAGCTCAGGCTTGTGAAGCGCGTGCTGGAGGGTGAAGTCTATGAAGGTGTAAGTGTGGAGGTTCCGACACTAAGTGATTGGTGATTTTGAGTGCTGAGTATGGGATTTGTTACCGGTTGGGAAAACTCGGTAATAATGGGACTCTCGACCCAATGGCAGTCACGACTGGAGTTTTTTAGCGGCTTAGCTGCAGGGATGCAGGCCTTCCAGTTTCATACAGTAAATTGGAGGGGACTTGGAGGAGGTAAGCTCCTTAAATTAAGAGGTTCGGGTTTGGTTTCATACGTGTTTGTGAGTGCTTGAATGTGTGGTCCCGTCGATCCTGTGAGGGAGCAGGTGACTTGGATTATTTTGAACAAAGAAAACGAGTCTATTCATACACATGTGCAAGACTGCGCAAACTGCAACATTAACAGGATAAACCATGGCAGAAGTCCGGTGATAAGAATCAGTCCGCAACTCTAGCGCCCGAGTCGCAGCCTGAATCATCTTAACACCAGAATCAGTGTTCCAGACCAACTGGTCACAAGCTCCATCCTGACATTACAAGCAGCAGCACAACCGAGTTTAAATGAACTACAGCCAAAAATAATAGCTAGAGCACTGAGGTAATTATATAATTAATGTACTAAGATATAAGTATGAGAAAAGGTGAAGTCTCTATACTCTATTATTCCGATGAGCAAGAAAGAATGATTATTTATGTGACTTGATTTGAGTGAGTGACTACAGAAGATACAATCTCTATTGGTTTCAATAACCTATTATAGCTTCATTTCTCAAGATATGAATTCAAACATTGACTAAAAATTGCAGAGGAATTCCAAAATTATTTGAACCTGACTTAATCAAGATACAAAAGTTGAGAACACAATTAATTAGAAGCTGGAACATACAAAAATGAGCAAACCAAAAATGATCTCTGTGGGCAGCAAGGCGTCTTAACACTATGCTCAGCACTAAAATATCTAAGGAGCAAATGCCAACATCGGTTAACACTGACAGCACAATACGGCATAAACACGATAACAATGACAAAGATGTGGCAGTGAGCTTGAGGCTGGTGACTAACTAACACTGGCACAGAGACAACATAGTGAATATTTCTACGACACAATAACGAGAGCTCCCTAACACGGAATAAGTTAAGACACAACACAGGAAAGTTAAGACATAATACACACTTATCGTTACACTTGATACTTACAATTGCCCGCTCTGGGGCCCAAGCGCTAGGAGGATCTATAAGAGAATGACGACTTTGCCTGTGAAGCCGGCCTTATATGCGCTTTGAGCGGACGAGCGTTTCCGGAATTTTCCGGAAGCGGATGAACTTGCGATATGGTTCTAGGTAAAAACGCCGCTCTTTCTTGTCGAAGTATTTCTTTGGTCAAATTTTAATAGATTTAAGGGTAATGTTGAATGAAAATAGTGATCTAAAATTTTAAGAATCATTACGTTAACTTTATTTAATTTTTAGAAGATGGTTTTAATAATTTATGAAATTTAGACTGAAGTGCGGCTGAGGGCGATCACTACAGCTACCCTCCCCCCAAAGGAGACCGAAAGGTCTGGTAACAGTGAAGCTGTTACTTGTAAAGTGCAAGTCAGAAATACGAAGGAGAGATTCCAAAAGATGCTTTGACAGAAGAAAATAGATGAAAATAGTGGAAGATTAACTCTGGAACTATGAAAGTTTCAGCTCGGATCCCCAACTGGGACCATAAAAGAATCTGTGAGGTTAGCATCACTGGGCATACGGTGCCAGAGTATTCGCCGAAATGGGGCGCCCGAATTACTTGATTCCGACTGCGTTCTTTGAACGGTGTAACGGGGAATCTAGAATTGGTCGACTTCCACGTGTTTAGGAACCTCAATAACTAAGACAAGTACGAATTCGTTGGCTCGACAGGTGTTGACCTGAGGCGAAATCGCAGTCTGAGTTTGTGACATTATGCCCTCGAAAAAAAATAAAAAAGATCAGTTCCTTACTTTCCCCAAAACACATATGCCGGTTAAATACAGCAAATGTGCGACGTAAGTCGTTTGTACAGCCTCCCTAGGCAACGTGCGTGCTCCTCAGGCGTCCCCAAGGCTACAAGCACGCCGACCAGACGGCGATACAAAAATTGGGAGATCGGGTAAGAGCTTGGTATTTGGTATACGGAGGAACTTACAAAGGACCAACGGTGCACACCCGGCAGTCCCTTGCAACGATCGCAGCGTTGAAATTTATGGTTGGGGAACATATTTGAAGAAAAAAATAAGTCAATTGCTCAGAATGACAAGTTGGTGTTTCGTACACGTTATTTAATTTGGTGCTTCAGTAGCAATGGTGCTGCAGTAGCAATGAAAATTGCGAAGGTTATTAGTAAGGAGCTTCAGTAGCAATGGAAGTTATCCTAGAAGGTCTCCTATGGTTTGCTTCAGTAGCAATGGAAATGCATGAAGAGTTTCGTAAAAGGTGGCTTCAGTAGCAATGGAAAAACATGAAGAATTTTTTAGAATAGGCTGCAGTAGCAATAACTTATTATTAGGGAAGAGTTTAGAGAGGAAATACTATGTTTGACTACAGAGAGTAGAGAAAAAGATGGAAAGGAACACTACCTCCTCCAAAGTTCAACATGCAACAGCTGCAACAGCCTCGACATGCGCTCAAAAACCTCCAAATGATGGCTGCGGCAATCCAGTTGATGGATTATTTATCAACTCTGGTATGAATTCTGGTCACCAGTGTAAACTCCTCACAAATGGGGGGAACTAATTGAATTTGATTTTTAAAGGTTGAATATCAAGGAATTTATCGAATTCACCAGAGGATGTTCTTTTACAATGGCGAGGTCACCAGTGCTTTTTCAAGCACACTTAATTGCTAATTGAATAATTTCCGGCCTCTGACTCAGAAGGAGTTCGGGGTATTCGGACGCAATATTTCAAGCGTGGTACTCAGCATATAACTTGTGGTATAACGTGAGATTAATTAAAAACGTGTATGGTACATATAATAATTGAAATGAATGTAGGATATTACATATTATCAAGAATTTAGGTATTTTATATTTTCAATGTGAAGATTATAAATGTAGATCTAGAGCCTTTACTGAAATTTAAAAGATTTCATCATTCCAAAATTTCAACACATTCTAAACATGCAGGGTTGAGTGTGAGTGAACACGCGAAAGTGTCGTCGAATTGTAAATAGAGTCTTCTAAAAAGTTTTGTACAATTTATTTTGTAAGAATGTCTTCAAAACTCGTAATACGGTGATCATACTGATGAAATAAATAAAGAACGAAATAAAGTGAATTTTTGCTCACTTGAGAAGAATTTTATTGTGTTTCTGAAATTTTCGAGGTATTGCGGGGATTGAGATCATTTGAAAATGTAAACATGGCAGATCCTGCAGCGAGTCGGCAGGAAAAATCTTTGGGTCTTTTGACTTCGAAATTTGTATCACTTCTTCAAGATGCTGAAGATGGAATATTGGATATTAAATCCGTAAGTTTTAGGGATATTTTAAGCCAAACTTTTTTAAAGAGTTATGATTATCTGTGAATCATGTTGCTTCACTTTAAATCATTTAAGTTGTCGTCACTGATCACGTTTAGACTTTTCCGTTCTAACATTTAGTTGATTGTGCTTATATGTGTTCCTAAATTATATAAACGAATGTTTTTATTCTGTGTAATAAGCTAAAAATCAGCAGGAAAATATAAAAATTTGAACAATTTGTCAGAGAATACAATTTTTAAATGGTTGAAATGGATTAGTTTTTTTGCCTTAGTTACAAATTGGTTCTGAGTTTTCAAGATTTTCTTAAAAGTCGTTTATTTTTTAACTTTATATTTGCATATTTGCTACAATTTTGCATGTTAAATGGCTGTAAAAGTTGCTGAAGATTTAATTTTCTGACAACAATGTAGGTGGCATGTTCTGGTTTGTCTATTTTAGGCTTGGATTTAATCATCAACTTGGAATTTTTTGAGGTTTAATTCTCTGTCTGTATTTTTGCCAAGCATGTTGGCTTGTCATATTTTACTGAGTTTCTTTATCACATCATACCTATCAAATTTGTTCAAGAAAGAGACATAGGTTAAGGTTAGTCTAAATCACATTTTCGTCAAAAAAGTCACGGTATTTGTGAAGGAGAGAACAATAATCAATTTTCCAATTTTTTCTGCCTAAACATAGTTAATTAGATCAAAATAAACAATTTTTTTCTATGCACTTTCCGGCACAAAAGAGGGTCAATGTATAGTTTCCCTTCGGCAGGGAAATTAAAGATGCCGTTGCTCATAATCACTAAATGAGCACATTTAAAAACCTTTTACAAGAATGGCATTATGCTCTCTGATGCGTTATTTCCGAATTATTTAACTTTGAAGTTGGCTGTCGCGCGTCACAGAAAGTGACCGCGCCAAGCGTAATTTAATTAATAATGGAAGCTAACCCCCTATTACAAACGTAAAGAGGTTGGGTCGTGAGGGTTAGCCACAGTTCTTTTAGTGAAAAGTATAAATAAAGCTTCTAACCCACCCGTTAGGGTGACGATCGCAATCTTGTTGACATCGGCACAAAGATGGCGGCGCCCATGGCTCCGCCCATCATCTTCCAGTCGATGTAAACAAACGTCACTAGAAACCTTTATTTATAATTTTCACTAAAAGAACTGTGGCTAACCCTCACGACCCAACCTCTTTACGTTTGTAAACCTCTTTACGTTTGTAATAGGCGGGTTAACTACCCTTATTAACTAAATTACGGCGCGCCCGCGCCAACTTCAAAGTTAAATAATTTGGAAATAACGCATCAGAGAGCATAATGCCATTCCTGTAAAAGGTTTTTAAATGTGCTCATTTAGTGATTATGAGCAACGGCATCTTTAATTTCTCTGCCGAAGGGAAACTATACATTGACCCAAAAGAGTTTTCAACGAGTTATAGCGGTAGGTTTTGTGGTAAATCTGAAGGAGATGACAGTTGTCGATTTTCCACTTTTTGGTGCCTGAACCTAATTAATTGAATCAAAATAAACAAGTTTTCTTCTATGCACTTTTTGTCTCAAATGAGTATTTTACGATTTATAGCGGTAAGTTTAGTTTCGTCATTGATGACGAATGTTGCTTGAAACATGGTAATAACATCGAAATAAACAACTTTTCTTCTATACACTTTTTTCGTCAAATGAGTATTTAACGAGGTATAGCGGGAGGTTTGGTTTCGTCTTTCAAGACAGAGCGCTGGAAGCGAGACGCCATTGCAGTATTGCCATACAGCTCGATCAAAGAATTTCTTTCCGCTTCAAAGACTGGAGTTGCGGTAAGTCATTTACCGCTATAACTTATAAAATACTCATTTTAGACAAAAAGTGCATAGAAGAAAACTTGTTTATTTCGATCTAATTAACTATGCTAAGGCTTCGAAATTTACAAAAGCGACAACTGTCATTTCCTTCAGATTTACCGGTTTTGTTTTGTGTTTCATAGCAGTTCCAGTCATTCAAACAGCAGCAACCGTTGCTTACTTGAGCTATTGGAGTACGTTTGGGTACTTTGTAATTTATTGTTAGCCAACCCTGCGGAGCCTGAACCCACTTCTAGGATCTTTTAATTAATTACACAATAAAGGTAATGGTAAATGTAAAGGACTTGACCATAATCGATTTTCCACTTTTTGATCAAGAACGATTGTTGATCAGACCAAAATAAACAATTTTTCTTCAATGCACTTTCCGGCGGAAATGAGTATTTTAAAAGTTATGGCGTTAAATGAGTTACCGGAACTCGTGTGTGCATCACCCTATTACAAACGTAAAGAGGTTGGGTCGTGAGGGGTAGCCACAGTTCTTTTAGTTTTATAGTTTTCACTAAAAGAACTGTTGCTACCCCTCACGACCCAACCTCTTTACGTTTGTAATAGGGGGTTTGCTCTTCGTCGGCTTGGTTGGCGCGCGGGAACGCCTGTTTACTTTCACGTCGGACCGCGCGGTGTATTTTTCCCCGCCTCAAACACTGGAGTTACGGTAACTCATTCAATGCCATAACTTTTAAAATACTTATTTCCGCCGGAAAGTGCATTGAAGAAAACTTGTTTATTTTGGTCTCATCAACAATCTTTATTGATCAAAGAGTGGAAAATCGATTATGGTCAAGTCCTTTACATTTACCAAGGTAATGACCCAAAAATGAGTTAGAGTGGTATGTTAGTTTTCGTCTTTGATGGCTGGAGTGCGCTCGATCATTTGAGCGCACTGGAAGGAAGAGTTCATTGTAGTTTTTTCCTCCGAATAATTTCTTTTTGCTTTGAACACTAGAGTTGTGCTAAGTAATTTATTGCTATAATTTATTAAATACTCATTTGTGCCAAACATTGCATTGAAAAAAATTGTTTATTCAGATCTAATTAACTATGTTTAGGCACCAAAAAGTGGAAAATCGATTATTGTCCTCTCTTTCACATTTACCAGTCACATTTTTTCTATGATATATAGATTTATGAAATTTGGAGTACGTATGTATTTTAGAAAATGAAAAGAGGGTTGTATTGCACACTTTTTCCATTTTTGCCCACTTTTTCCATTTTTGCCATAATTATGAAGATAATAAGAAAAAAGGGGTGATTTTCAAGCTGCTTCTTCTCTAAAAGTAGTCTTTGTAGAGGAATGAATTAGGTATTATTAGATGTGCAAAGAGTTGTTGCATAAAGAGTCGAAGAATGATTTTGAAATTTATAGTAGTTTAGTTTTAATGAAATTTAAAAAAATTCAAGGTCATTCATTTTTCTATAGATTTTTTTCATGTAATCACAAAACTATTATGAATTTCAGAACATTCTCTGACTCTTTATGCAGCAAAGTTTTGTGCATCCAATGATACCAAAATCATTGTTCCACAATAACAACTTTCTAAGAAGCAGATTGAATATCGGCATTTGAATTGTTCAGGAAATTCATTTTAGTATCAAGAATCAGGTCTTTTAATTTCCAAGCCATATTGCTTCAAGGAATCGGTGCAGCTGATGCTGTAAAAGCTATTCTGAAATATTGAATTGACTTTCTTTTGTAAAAGTATTTTGTGTTTCCTTGAAGAAATGGGTAGCAAAAATGGTACCAGGAGCCAGGTTCTGAGCGAGTAAGGCTAAGTGGTAATGCGTCACTCAGGTGCTCCTGAGGTGCGCTTCAATCATAACTGAACTAAGCAGATGCAGTACCAGCTTCTCTGAGCTTGACAAGCAGGTTCAGTTTGTCATTCAATGGTGTAGTTGCTCCGGCATTCTTGTCTAACTGAGCTTCTCCCTGGCCAGCAGTCTTATTTATGCCTGCAGGAGGGAGGTCCATGGGAAGTAAGGAACACTAGATGTTAATCATGAAGATTCTGGAACAACTGAATGATAAATAAATATCTCTTTAAAAATTAACAGTTGGTAAGCAAAAACTAGCTGATATATCACGCATGAGCGCTGATGTGTCCTGCGACTTCCTTCCTTCCTTCCTTCCTCTCTCCCTCCCTCCCTCCCTCCCTCCCTCCCTCCCTCCCTCCTCTCCTCTCCCGTCTTAGGTGCTTCAGAGGCTTCCAGATTTTTTGCTGTATATCAACTATGCTTTGTATTAACTATTATTTGTGTAAACATTTTTTGTTTATTACTGTATGCTTTTATTTATCTTTTTAGAATCTTCCTTAGTGTGGTGAACACTTGAGTTGAATATTTAATAAAATTACTTCTCCAAAGATTAGATAGAATAATTTATTTAATTGTTCATTTTAGGCATAAGAATTCAGAAGTATATAAAACATTTTCATTAAACTTGAGATGGCATTGAAAAAGTTTACTGAGGGAATTTATCTGCTAAAATTTCTTCCATGACTTGTGGTCCAGATCAAGTTATTAAATGATGCTGGAAATTCATTTAAGAACTATGAAGTGATATGACAAGATTCAATTAACACTGTTCATAGCGGTTGTTGACAGTTGGTTTGGTTGTAACAGTATTGGGAAATCGACTTAACTGCTTGAATACATGTTTATCCTTTCTAAGAAATATGAGAATGTAATTGCACAATAACATTTTACCTTGTATAATAACATATTTTTAAAAAAGATCACCAAACAGATGAAATGTCATTCACTTATACCAGTTTGTGAATGAGCATTTTACAGAATGGTACACAGATGGCCCAATATGCGGGGAATGTGTTAATGGTAAAAGTCTTGGTTAATTGAAAGGTTATTTTATTCTTAGGTTGAACAATAAGTAAAACTTTAGTAAACCTGTTCACCAGTTTTTCTCATAATAAGCATTCACTAACTTTCAAAATAATATTGCCTACCAACTAAGGTTTGTATATTGAAATGCCTTTAATTTCAGGCAGCGGAGTTGCTGGCTGTGCCACAGAAGCGCCGAATTTATGACATCACCAACGTGCTGGAGGGCATTGGTCTCATTGAGAAGCGGAGCAAGAACTGCATCGTGTGGAAGGGGGGAGGGCCAGGCACCAACACACAGGAGTACTCAGATAGAGTTTTGAAGCTTAAAGAGGAGATGCAGGAATTAGAAGAGCATGAGAACATGTTAGATGAACATAAAAAGGTGAGCCAAATAGCAACTGAGTTTCTAATATATTCAATGTTTGGTGTGGTACCTCTGAGCATTCACTCAGGTCTGCTGGCCTAAGCAGTGACCGCCATGATTTTTTTGAGCATGCTGTATTTAATTTGAATTGGTCAAATGCGTGGTTCTTAACCTTGTTGAAGGTACTGAGCCCCACAAGCTCCACCCATACATTCATTGAATCCTTTGTAGTTGGAGAAATAAAATGTGTTTTTTTTTCTTCAAATTCAAAACATGTGATTATACAACCATATACTGTATTAGTGCACAAACTGTACCATACCAAACCCAGGTTAAGAAAAACTGGTCTAAAGGAAAAAGACTGTTCATTTTCAATTAATTGTATAACAGGCAATATTTACACTATATATTGTAATGTCGTGCGCTAGCGGAATTGATCTTCGCTTCGGCACGCCATTGAACGGAACTCAGTAGGACGCCCAAAGGGAAACGAGGTCTCTTCAGGTTGTTTATTTCTTATCCCGTTGAGCCGTATATCTGCACAGACAGATATGATTCAGACTCGGGCTAGGAATTACGTGACAAAAACCCCAATTTAAGGTTATAGTCGAATGAACAATTAATTTATACGGTGCTGCATGACGAGAAAGGAGCATTCTACATCTTGAGCAAAACACAGATAACGGCTAAATAATGTTAGAACTAGGTATGATAGTCTAGTGTCGGAATTCATAACACAGTATTCGTTGTTACACGAGAGGGGTTTAGCTTCCCTTAACCACGACAGATGTTCTGAGAGAGGAAGGAGGAAGGCACCATTTATATATCACCGCACGACAAGAAAGAAACTTCACACCGGAGACATAAGAGGCAATCGGGTAGTGCTAACGCTAGGCATGACATTTCAATGACGGGAGGGCGATAAGAGTGGTCACGGGGCATAGTCCTCAGAACAACATAGCACAATGATATTCCGTGACTCAATTATTATCATTATATAGGAAAGTTTTAGCCTCCCGCAACTGCGACAAAGATGTTCCAAGAGAGGAAAGAAGAAGGCACCATTTAGTGTGGAGTTGGAGGGACGCGGAATCTGCGCACAAGGTGCACAGGAACAGCAAGCTAGGAAATAAGTTCACGAAACAAGAAAGGTTTCCGTCGCGTTGGCAAGGAAGAGAATAAGTACCTAGTCGAGGAACCCATTATCAAGAACACCCCACCAAAGACACACCGCTAGAAACACATTTAGAAAGAACACATTTATGAATCCTTTTATGAAGCATAAAAGGATATATACCTGAATACACATCTGTATCTAAGTCTTAACACAGCGGTCATTAGTCAATAAGCACTTTATTTGAACAAGTGGACGATCGCACAACGAGTTTATAGTTTTAACATGAATGCTTCACAATGTAAAAAAAGAAACGGGTTAGGTAACATCACAAGTTGAAAGAGGGTACTCTAAATACTTACAGACGATGAGGAAAGGTCCCTCAAATTTAGACTTGTGACAGCATATTTTAGTCTGCAAAATAAGTGCCTATTCTGGCTTTCTTTACCCTATCTGTGGAAAAGAGACAGCAAAAGTTAGGTCTCTAAAGTAGGGGCAAGTCACTCAGGTTATCAATCAACCATTATCAATAAATTCTATCATAAAAAGAAATGAGAGAGGCAAGTACACGTTTGTCAGCGTCGCCTTGAAAACACAAATCATATGAGCTGGTGGTCTCAAATTTCTGCGCTTATTCTCAGTCTACTCCTAAGAATTTTTTCTCTTTTTAGGCTTCCACCTGCTGACTGGCGCAGTTTGCCCAGTACAGCTCATGGGTGAGGAGCCAGGCAGCTGACAAAGTATTTTTTACTTTCATAAGAATAGGAGAGCAGGATCACTGATAAAATTTCATCATACTGGGACCGTTTCGGGCAACTACCCATCATCAGCTTATTACAAAAATCTGACATATGTCGCTGAAGATAAGAAATGACTGTAAATGTACAATTAGACAAACACGGATTCAAGGTTCAAAAAGGTACAAATGTAAAAATGTAGTAAATCACACGAAACGACTAAAGACAGAAAAAACTCATGTTTCCAAAGTCAATACAAGTTTAGCACGCTGTGTCGCTGTGTGCTTTTTACTATCAACAACTGGTGTCTAATTCATGGAAGAACCACAACATAGTTTGTATTTTTTAATACACAAATCTTTAAATAGTGAAGCAGTGGTTGAATTGTATTCTCAAATAAATATAAATTGCGTCAATCTATGAAATGCAATAAACTTCAAACAATCATGTGTCAATTCTAGAGCATTGAAATGTCAGTCTCTCCATATTACATTTACTGCCTATGACACTGTTTACAACGCTGTATTTACTTTCTATGACGACATAGTTGACATGGCTTGACTATTATGCAATGTTGCTGAGCAAAAGAAGGAAGAAAAATTTGAACTTTAATACAGAATCACTTGGAGCAGTGAAATGAAATAGAAAAATTCATCAGGTAAAATCGCAGTGCTCAGCTTATAATCTGACTAATTTCCAGCATTACACAGCAGCTTACTGGCTGCACCGAAAGAAAACACCAGGCCTAACGACGTCACGAGGCTAGTCTAGCTTAATGTGGGTGGCTCACCGGCCACCGGAAACATCCTCGAATGCTCCAGAAGCCGGCTGTTCACCGCTATCTAAACACAAATACGTTAAGGCGATTGACAAACGTAGCCACTAAGGTAACACGTTCAAAAAAATAGTCTCCTGTCACGAATTCACGTTTAAAAGGACGTATTAACTTAAGATTATCCGGGAACCTGCTCCTTCCACGCACTTCGAACAAACAAAACGTTGGCGTCATTCTTGCGGACGAAGTGCGGATCCGCGGAATGTTGCCGGAATCAAACTATCAAAATTCTTTAAATTTTGTCACGTCTTGCAAGACGTGACACTCCCCCCCCTTGGTGGCTCTGGCCGCCAATAACTGCCTTCGGGGGGGGGGAGCGCTGGTTGAGGGCTGGTTCAGTGGCGGGGCGCCACCCGCTACGTGCTCGTCGCAGTCGTCTCGCCCCGCGGGACGCGTCGGTGTCGTCTTCAGCGACGCGTGGGTGGCCTTCCACCGGCTGCGCGGGCGTGACTCATAGAGGAGTCCTCTCTGCTTCCCCGACCAACGTCGAACTTTCCGTCGCTGGCGGGTGGTGGACCTCTGGAGGGGTCCGGGTGTTGTCTCCTGGTCTTTCTCGACGCTGCCCGGCATTCCTCGTGCGTCGGCGAGTGCGTCATGCTTGTCCCGATGCTTCAGATTCCGACGGCAGCTTGTCGCGCAGGCGGTACTGAGAGGCTGGTAAAGGGAAGATAGAGGTGGGTGCTCGGCGTTTCCTGGAGGGTCGGGAGCCGCGTGGCCGCCTCCCCTTTTGCTTGGCCCGTTCTGTCGAGCTCTCTTGTCGACAGATGTGCGCTCAGCATGGTGCGCGTTGTGCTTTCTCTTCGGATCGCCGGGGTACGGGAGCTCCCATTTCCGTTTCTTCTTGGGCTTCGGTGATGCGCTGTCTGGATCGCACTGAGCGTCCATTTCATCGTTTGTTGCTGACTGGTCGATAAATCTCGTCGTTAGCGGGGCTTCCGCTAGATTGTCTTCCTCTGCCCTTGTGTTTTTTGTCCTTTCAGGGTCTCCGCGGTCGTCTGGGGGCCGCGGTTGGGAGGTCTCATCGCTGTGCTGCTGGGTAATAGCGTCTTTTCCTGAAAACAGTTCAAGGCACGCCTCCGGGCCACAGGTTTCGAGAGCAACTTCGGCTACGATTCTTGCGACCGTGTAAGAGTGCTCTCCTTCGGGGCTGACGTCGTCGTTCACCTTGCCGACCACTGCCCAGCCCAAGGCGGTGTGGTGGACGAACGGAGCCTTGCGGCGTTGTTTGTCGGAGTGACTGTAGAGTAGGTCTCCGCAGTCCGTCCCCAGGAGCACCGCAACTTCTGCGTGTTTGTCCAAGGGCAAGAAATGCCGAGCGAGGTGCGATATCTCCGGGGTTCTTGCGACGCGTTCGTAGGTCGCGACCGCTCTCTTTCTATCGGGGATGGAGTTGCATTCCAACATCGGTGGGAGCTCGAAGGTTTGGTCTTCGGACACTCCCTTTATTTTCAGCCCTGACACGCGTCTGCCGTATCGAGCGGCGGATTGATCGGTCAGCGTTTCCAGCTCGTAGTGGGACTTGGGGGTTGTCACGCGGAGGGCGTTCAACAGCTTGGGAGAGCAGAAGGACGTGGTGCTTTGCTCATCTAAGATTACGTAGGCGCGGCACGACCGACCCGTGCTCTCGTCGATAACGTCTGCCAGAACAATTTTGCTGCATGCACCCGCCTCGGCTGTGGGTACGCGAGAGGCTAGGGCCACAGCTCTCAATCTCTCCCCGAGTTCGCTCTGAGCTCTGTCGTCGCTCGGTTCTCGACTGGGTCTCTCCTGACGAGTGGTTTCACTCGAATCCCCAGCTGCTCGCCAGTTGATGTGGGCGGCTGTGCTGTGACTGCTGGCTCCGCAGTCATCGCACTTCACAACTTCATTGCAGTGCTTTGCCCAGTGAGGGCCTAGACAACGGTAACATAAATTATGCTCGCGTATGAAGTCCTTCTTCTTCCGAGATTCCATCTTTCTTACCGTTTGGCACGAGTTTGTCGCGTGCTGTGCACTCTGGTGGAGAATGCAGCTGCCGGTTTGATTCTCAGAGGACGTGTAGAGAACTCGCGAGGCTCTTGGATTGAGGCGAGCGGGGGCGGCCGTGTCGAGTCGATTGCTCACCCAGTTGAGGTTCGATGCCCCAAAACTATCACACTGGGTGTCCGACAGCGTTTTGATGAACTCGCAGAACCTGGCGAAATCAGGTAGCGATCCAAACAGTCTTCTGTGCCTAGTTCGTTCGCTTCTCCAGGCGTCCAGAACGAAGAAGGGTAGCCTCTCAACGATGGGAGACAGCCCTACGTCGGTGTTCAGGAAGGCCAGGCTTTTGTTGTGCTGCATTGTGTGATGAATTGCCAGGCAGGCGTCACTGAACTTCCGCAGCTTGAGACCAACCGTGCGGTCGCCCTTCATGCCCTTTATATCAGACGTTTGGGCGAGGCGTTCGAGCAGGCTATCGGCTACCCTGTCTTCAGAGGCGAAGCGGGTCTTCAGTTGTTCGACGATGAGGGTGAGCAGGGCCGCTGTGTCCAGGTAGGTAGCTGCCAGGGTGTCGTCAATGAGGCTTCTTGGCTCGCCGCAGGTGTGGTTCGTGAGGATCTCGAT
The DNA here is from genome assembly GCA_030386875.1 of Morinoia aosen. Taxonomy (NCBI): domain Eukaryota; kingdom Metazoa; phylum Arthropoda; class Malacostraca; order Amphipoda; family Talitridae; genus Morinoia; species Morinoia aosen. The sequence continues at coordinate 90,277,538 of CM059561.1, read as the reverse complement.
GGCGTCGATGGGCTCCACGGCGAGCCTCTCCATCCTTCTCTTGATGGCGTCGAACCATCTGTGGAACAGGTGAGCCTCTCCCGCGTAAGGTTGGCTTGGCGCCTTTTTTAGATCTTCGATCATCGAGAGCCTCATAGCTCCGTCGATCACTGGTGGCTTCGTTTCAAAGACCACGGCAGGTGAGCCGGTGGAAGCCCGGGGCTGCAATGCTGGTGCGGAAAGATTCATCGGAGGTGCGAGATCGGTGTCACGGGGCGAAGCATTCGCAACCGCCGTTGTGCCCCCTGCGGGTTCGATGACGTGATGCTGGAAGGCTAGGTCGACCCATGCTCCTGTGCGGTCCTCTTTGCGCTCAGTATTCTGCTCACCAAAGTGCCGATCATTCTTCGTTCGGTTCCTGTTCCTCAATTTCGACCTCTCGATGGCGATTTGCGCCAACAGTACCGATGGCTCTTCAGTGATGTCAATAAGCATCTGCTTATTGCCTTGGCTAGGGGGCTCGCGGCGCTCGGATTCGCCGTCTTTGTGACGAGAGCTGGCGCTGGGAAGGCTCTGGCTATGATCGCTCTCACTGTCTTGACTCTGGCTGTAATAGCTCGAACCTTGGTGACTCTGACGACGATGGCTGGGGCTGGCCTGGTCTCTGCCCCGACGGTTGGAACGGTGTCTGTTCCTGTTCTCAGCCAACGATGATTTTGGGGGCTTGTTCTGATGGGCAGCGCCTTGCTGCTGGTTCTTGGACGAGGTCCTCTTTGACCTCAAGCTCTTGCGCTGGGAGGGTTCCTTTGTCGCACTCCGTGACGAGCTCCCCAGGATCTCCTCACTTCTGCGACCCATTGAACCCATCAGCTTCTTCCTGCGGGCTCTGGCGATTGTCAGTGAGTCTCGAACTGCTGTCGCTTCTGCTGTGGCTCCCGAGCCCTCTAGGGCTAGGACCAGCTGGTCTCCGATTCGCTTGACGGTCTTAGCCTTTGCTCGGATTCCAGCGTGGACTTGATCCACCTCGCTGGGCGTCTTGAGATCTCGTGGTACTGCACCATTCAGGAGATTGTTCAAGGCTGCTAGCTCCGTATGGAATTGTTCTTCCAGCTGTGGAAGTCTAGGCTTGCTCTTTCTTCCGGGAGAGGTCATTTCTGTGGTCTCGGATATTCGCCGCGGGCGGCTGAGAATCGGCTGTGGGCCTCCTCTTTGGAGGGCTTCTTCGTGGGAGGGCACCTTCCGCTGACGTCTATATACTGTAATGTCGTGCGCTAGCGGAATTGATCTTCGCTTCGGCACGCCATTGAACGGAACTCAGTAGGACGCCCAAAGGGAAACGAGGTCTCTTCAGGTTGTTTATTTCTTATCCCGTTGAGCCGTATATCTGCACAGACAGATATGATTCAGACTCGGGCTAGGAATTACGTGACAAAAACCCCAATTTAAGGTTATAGTCGAATGAACAATTAATTTATACGGTGCTGCATGACGAGAAAGGAGCATTCTACATCTTGAGCAAAACACAGATAACGGCTAAATAATGTTAGAACTAGGTATGATAGTCTAGTGTCGGAATTCATAACACAGTATTCGTTGTTACACGAGAGGGGTTTAGCTTCCCTTAACCACGACAGATGTTCTGAGAGAGGAAGGAGGAAGGCACCATTTATATATCACCGCACGACAAGAAAGAAACTTCACACCGGAGACATAAGAGGCAATCGGGTAGTGCTAACGCTAGGCATGACATTTCAATGACGGGAGGGCGATAAGAGTGGTCACGGGGCATAGTCCTCAGAACAACATAGCACAATGATATTCCGTGACTCAATTATTATCATTATATAGGAAAGTTTTAGCCTCCCGCAACTGCGACAAAGATGTTCCAAGAGAGGAAAGAAGAAGGCACCATTTAGTGTGGAGTTGGAGGGACGCGGAATCTGCGCACAAGGTGCACAGGAACAGCAAGCTAGGAAATAAGTTCACGAAACAAGAAAGGTTTCCGTCGCGTTGGCAAGGAAGAGAATAAGTACCTAGTCGAGGAACCCATTATCAAGAACACCCCACCAAAGACACACCGCTAGAAACACATTTAGAAAGAACACATTTATGAATCCTTTTATGAAGCATAAAAGGATATATACCTGAATACACATCTGTATCTAAGTCTTAACACAGCGGTCATTAGTCAATAAGCACTTTATTTGAACAAGTGGACGATCGCACAACGAGTTTATAGTTTTAACATGAATGCTTCACAATGTAAAAAAAGAAACGGGTTAGGTAACATCACAAGTTGAAAGAGGGTACTCTAAATACTTACAGACGATGAGGAAAGGTCCCTCAAATTTAGACTTGTGACAGCAAATTTTAGTCTGCAAAATAAGTGCCTATTCTGGCTTTCTTTACCCTATCTGTGGAAAAGAGACAGCAAAAGTTAGGTCTCTAAAGTAGGGGCAAGTCACTCAGGTTATCAATCAACCATTATCAATAAATTCTATCATAAAAAGAAATGAGAGAGGCAAGTACACGTTTGTCAGCGTCGCCTTGAAAACACAAATCATATGAGCTGGTGGTCTCAAATTTCTGCGCTTATTCTCAGTCTACTCCTAAGAATTTTTTCTCTTTTTAGGCTTCCACCTGCTGACTGGCGCAGTTTGCCCAGTACAGCTCATGGGTGAGGAGCTAGGCAGCTGACAAAGTATTTTTTACTTTCATAAGAATAGGAGAGCAGGATCACTGATAAAATTTCATCATACTGGGACCGTTTCGGGCAACTACCCATCATCAGCTTATTACAAAAATCTGACATATGTCGCTGAAGATAAGAAATGACTGTAAATGTACAATTAGACAAACACGGATTCAAGGTTCAAAAAGGTACAAATGTAAAAATGTAGTAAATCACACGAAACGACTAAAGACAGAAAAAACTCATGTTTCCAAAGTCAATACAAGTTTAGCACGCTGTGTCGCTGTGTGCTTTTTACTATCAACAACTGGTGTCTAATTCATGGAAGAACCACAACATAGTTTGTATTTTTTAATACACAAATCTTTAAATAGTGAAGCAGTGGTTGAATTGTATTCTCAAATAAATATAAATTGCGTCAATCTATGAAATGCAATAAACTTCAAACAATCATGTGTCAATTCTAGAGCATTGAAATGTCAGTCTCTCCATATTACATTTACTGCCTATGACACTGTTTACAACGCTGTATTTACTTTCTATGACGACATAGTTGACATGGCTTGACTATTATGCAATGTTGCTGAGCAAAAGAAGGAAGAAACATTTGAACTTTAATACAGAATCACTTGGAGCAGTGAAATGAAATAGAAAAATTCATCAGGTAAAATCGCAGTGCTCAGCTTATAATCTGACTAATTTCCAGCATTACACAGCAGCTTACTGGCTGCACCGAAAGAAAACACCAGGCCTAACGACGTCACGAGGCTAGTCTAGCTTAATGTGGGTGGCTCACCGGCCACCGGAAACATCCTCGAATGCTCCAGAAGCCGGCTGTTCACCGCTATCTAAACACAAATACGTTAAGGCGATTGACAAACGTAGCCACTAAGGTAACACGTTCAAAAAAATAGTCTCCTGTCACGAATTCACGTTTAAAAGGACGTATTAACTTAAGATTATCCGGGAACCTGCTCCTTCCACGCACTTCGAACAAACAAAACGTTGGCGTCATTCTTGCGGACGAAGTGCGGATCCGCGGAATGTTGCCGGAATCAAACTATCAAAATTCTTTAAATTTTGTCACGTCTTGCAAGACGTGACATATATAGTGACTTGTGGAGGCCCCCCACTGCCTGTACCAATGACATTGAGTCAGGGTGTGGTTTATTTTTTACAACCCATGTCACAAAGCCCAGTAATCTCAGTGCTGGTGCTCATGTGTGATTTTACATCAAGAATAATCTTTCTTTTGTACGTTGGATACAGCCATCATTATTTTATGGTGACTGTCTTTCCAGAATAAAAACATTTCATTCAATAGTTTCTGGTCAGCAAAACTGCCCTTTTAACTTATACCTCCAAAAATTGCAACTTTAACTCATTGTTCTTTTCCTTTGTTTCTGTTTCTTTTCCTTTTCATGACTCATCCTACAAGAGGTTAAAATGCTTTTAAGTTTAAAATGGAAATGCTTCATTTTGGAAAGCAGTTAAATAAGCTGGGCCTGTTTTTTAATCAATTAGCCATTTTAGTGGAAAAATAGGGAAAAGTTTTTGGTGTATAGTGGCCACAAACTGACTAGAAGAAAGGAATTAGAGAGAAAATTAAATTATAATTATTTAAATACTCTCAATTAATCTTATATGTTGAGTAATATTCAGTGTCTGAGAAAAATTGAATATATTTTTTCCCTTGTGTAATTCCACAAACTCCTGTGGTATGGTACAATTTTTAAAAATTATTTACATGTGAGTGACAGGCTTCACAGAGAGGAAGAAGAAATGGAGGTTAATTGGCTTCATTTTTAACAATGATCAGTTTATTGGCTAACTAACACATTCCTTGTAATTCAATACATTTGATTCTAAAAGAAATTTTTGTATTTGTGCTGCAGTATATAGAACAGAGCATCAGCAACGTAAGTCAGGACAGCGAGAACTTCAAACTCGCGTATGTGAGCCAGCAAGACATCACCGGGTGGTTCCCTGACCAGGCCGTGGTAGTGCTGCAGGCTCCTCCTGCTACCAAGATGGAGGTCTTCCTTCCCACACAGGCAAGTGTTATAGTACTGGCAAATATTCCTATACAAGTAAATGTTTTTTCCTGTGCAAACAAATGTTATTTTCTTTACACACTAGTACTTATTTCTACACGAGCAAATGTTTTTTTGTTTGCAGATGAGTGTTTCTTCTTTTACATGCAAATGCTTCTTAAATATAATATTCCTGACAATGTTTAGGTTTATCTTAGTTTCTTAACAGCATTGATAATGAGGTGTATAGATCTTGAAACTTTTGCCATTATGATTTTTTTTATGTTGGTTTTTCTTTTATCTATGAAGTAAGGGACAATTAAAGTCATTACGTGTTTGATGTAACACATCAATGGGTGTGACTGGATAACGAAAGACCAAACCAATAACTTCAAACTTCATGTTGCAATGAAAGGGAGTATGATTTGTTTATTACATTGAATTTTTATTTTTTAATTGTTTTAATATTCTGTCTTGATTATTTATTTTTCATCTGCAGGACGGCCGTGAGTCAGATAGCAGTGCCGAAAAGAAGAAATATCACGTGTCCCTGAAGAGCGACATGGGCCCCATCAAAGTGCTCATGCTGGAGAACGGACGAGGCAAATCGCCTTCATTTGTTGATGTGAGCTGCCACACATCATCCTTTTTGTATCATGCTTTAGCTTCCTTTACCTTTTGGGCTTTTTTCTCTTCTCTCTGGAACATTTTATTCTTGAAATTTATTATTAAGCTATTCCCTTATTTCTCAAGTATTCACTTGGACTTCAAATTGTTACATGTAGCCAACATTCCTGATTTAGTCACATTTTTCTTTTCCTACTTTTTTGCTGGATTCATTTGGCAAGTCAATGCACCACAGGGAAGTTCTAAGAGTGTTCAGTTACAAAGACTTTTCAAGACAATTAATTTTGTTAATGCAGTGCAAGATTGTTTCACTTTTTTCAAGAAGCGTGAATTCAAAAAATCTGTTAGAGTTTGGATATGCAAAGAATTTGCAGAGACTTGGCTGTTGTAGTGGTAGATTCGATATTGTTTGTTACAATCTTTGTTGTTGCTTAAAGGTGGCCACAAACAAAGTTAGTTTAAGGGAAGCAAGGTGTTTGGTGCCAATGTTGTATTATTTAACTCTTATCTAATCTCCTTTAACTTAATTTCTGAATTGTAGACTTTCTATCTGAACATTTGCAAAATTATCATAATTAGTTCATGTACTGTCATAACTGCATGCACCAAGAGTTTCAGTAGTGTGAGACGTAGCAAATGTTGTTTTGTTAGAAATGAGGTCCCAAGCTGATGGTTCGGCAGGCCGGTCCTTTGTTGAAATTGAATGATTGTTTTTTCATGCAAAATATTTTGCCATTGCTGTTATTTTGTAGGACCTATGACTTCCTTCATCAACTTTTATTATCTTTCATAAACTTTTTTCCATTTTGCTGTTCAAATGGGCAGGGCGTGGGGACACCCCTTTGGCATAGGTTTCCTGTTCCCTTAATTCCACGCTGAATAGTGCATTCTTCATTCTCTTATTAAAGGCAGTTTTGTTTAGGTTAGAGAGGCTGAAACCAGCTGGTATTCTAATCGAATTGAGCTTGCTGTTAATGAGAAATTTTCTCTGATGATTAATTAAGTTCATTGCAATTTTTTTTTGTCAACTTTTTTTTAGAAAAACTGTGAACTTCCGTATAACGAGTTTTTTTCATTAGATCATTGAAGCTCTCAAGTTTACAGGAGAAGTTTTCTCTGCAGCTATTGATATTTTTTAACCCTAAATCGTTCTCCCCAAAATTTTCTGATATGGAAATTTTCTTAAAAGTCGTATACTTTTTAAACTCGTGCGCAGTAGTTAAGAACTACTTTTGGTAATTATAGTTGACCTGTTCAGCTCCTATCCGAGGATGGAGGTGGGAGCTGTGGCAGGGACTTGAAGAAGCCTCGACTCAGCGTCCACCTCAAAGACTCGGCCACCTCACACAAGCTCAGCACACACGGCGCCTCTGAGGCTGGTGAGCCGCCCCTTACCCCTGATGTTCTGGTCTCACCACCGGTATAATTTACTGGCTGTTTATTCTGTCATTTTGTAGTGAAACTTTCCAAATTCATGCTAGTGCCGTCTTTTTTTTTTTTTTTTGAGCAAGTTCTGAACTCGATGATACTAGTGATGACTGGACTTCATTGCCCTTCATTCACTCATCACATATGTATGACAACTAGGAATCGGTTGCGGATGTGGTTCAAATTACCAAAGAAATGTAGCAGTGCTGACGGAAAGTTGTGATGCTTTTCAGCTACTGATCTTTTCCTTCATTTACAGGCCTTATTTCGTGTTTGGAGGGCCCTACTGTGAACAGTGATTAATGCTTGTGATGGATTTTAGCATTTCAAGAGTAGTTTGATTGTTCTGCTGCACTGCCTCCCTCCATTTTCATATTCAAAATAAGATGAGTCATCTTTAAAATCGATTGAAGTGTATAGTTGGTAGTGACAACACTGGTGTTGTATTCGAGTAGTACATGAATGCCGTCATGCTTCACGACTTGAACTTGCTAGGACGAGGAGACGCTTGATGATCTGAAAGAGTATTCATAGACTAATGTATATATTACTTCATGGCACAATTAATATATTTTATCAGTAGGTCTCGGGCCTTATGACGCATTACTGTGTGTAAAAACTCGCACATTGGATGTCTGTTAGGATCTCGAGTACAAGCAAATTGGCTTGCGTACATGGAGCCACCTGTGACTGTTCCATGCAGAGAGCTCCACTGCCACTTCTGACGCTGAGGAGCTGGAGGCAGGCAGCGGCAGGAAGGCCTCCGCCCCCAGCAGGGAAGACTCAGCTGCATCTCAGCTCCTCAGAGATGGTCATCCTGGCAAGGTAAGATTGTCTCTGTGCGATGTAGAACTTCCTGCTGAATCCTAATGAAGAACTACCTACTCAATTCTATTGTAGAACTCGTTACTGAATTCTTATGTGAAACTCCACTGAGTTCTTATGTAGAATTTGGGGAAATGTGGGAGGGTCCGAGCTGAGAGTTCGGTAGGCTTTCTTTTTGTTGAAATGAAATATGTTTTGTTATGTTAAGGACCACCTTTTTTCGGTTCACTGCTGTCCTGTTTTGCATCTACTACTTTCTTCATCCACTCTGAACTTGTTTCATAATCTTCTTTCTCAACTTGCTGTTTCTATGCCTTATCTACATTGATTCCACGTTCCCTTAACTCTATACTAAATGGTGCCTTTCTACTTCCTCTCTTTGGATCGTATTTGTTGCGGATAGGAAGGCTCAAACTTGTAGAACTCTCTATAAAATTCTTATGTAGAACTCTTAACTGAAGTCTAATGTAGAAATACCATCTGAATTCTATTGTAGAAATACTTTCTGAATTCTAATGTAGAAATACCATCTGAATTCTATTGTAAAAATACCATCTGAATTCTATTGTAGAAATACCATCTGAATTCTATTGTAGAAATACCATCTGAATTCTATTGTAGAAATACCATCTGAATTCTAATGTAGAAATACCTTCTGAATTCTAATATAGAACTATCTAATTAATATTTTATTATTTAAGTATCGAGATATTAGGTCGTAACTAGAACTTCTAGTTGAACACATACTCAATATAACCCTCCTTGTTCCATTATTATGCTGATGTTGGCATCAAGTTGAAAACTTCAAATAACACAGGTTATAAATTCAACAAAAATTTAATATGTAAAGTCATTTCTGTAAGTGAATCTACCTAGATGGATTAGGTTAAATCTATCGCGCGATTCGAAAGGCGATTGACTTGACGGAAGTTAATATGATAAAGAGTAAGACATTTCCACCTGTTGGAAGAAACTTGTAGCTGAAAATTGAAGTCATTTTTGACTTTGTTTTGGTTGGGTGTTTGGGATGGCATTTTTGGGCCATCATAAGCATAGTAAGAGTCAGTGGTAGGTTTCACTGAATTTGTTGAAAGCACATCAGCCATCATGTAAGATGAGCTTCTCAGCTCCTATTAAAGAAAAGCATTTCAGCCACAATTTAAGGTGAGAATTTCAATCATTATTTGAGATAAACACTTCACCGATTTTTCTTTGTGCATTTTTAAAAGCAGTTGGCCTTAAATTCTGGTTTGGAGTCAAAAACTCTTAATTTGCGAGATCATGTCCCACGAAGAGCGTGGAAAAAAGCTATCTCTCGTACAGCTCTTGGTGCAAATAAGTAATGGATATAAAGTGGCCTGGGTTGGGTAACTGTAATCTCCTCTTGAGCCGTTCCTTCAATAATTAACTACTTTCCTGATCTAGTGAGAAAATGAAAAATGCAGTATAATTTTATTCATAAGTTAGACTAGTAATTACATGTTACTTGTAGCGTGTGTATGCCCAAACTTGTTTGGTCGTGGAATGATCGTCGTGTGTTAGCCTAAATTGAGGTGCCGTTTCAGAGCCCACGTCGGCTGGCGCGGAAGGCGGCGTCGGGCGTGACGAGCGCCACGGAGACCCTGATGACCGCCAGCCGCCGCTCCAAGAGGCGCCTCTCTGAAGCCAACGCTGCCTCTGCCGTGCCAGGTCAGTGTTCTGTTCCCTGCGTCCTCACAGAATGTTAAGCGCCTCTCATTATATTTGTGTAGGTAAATTCACACAGTGGTCCCTAATAATCACATTTTCCACACGAGGTAAAACCATTACACCGAGTTTTTTGTAATTCAATGCACATATTTTAACCATGTACAGAAAGACGCAAAATAAAACAATTTTCAGGAGTGACAAAACCTTAAAACTCCTTTTCCTTGAAATGATGTTCTGAAATAATTTTAGATTCCCATAGGAATAGGCTCACCATGCGGCCAACGAGTTAAAGCTAACTTCTTGGGCAGGCTGTTTACGCGCGCTTTAGGCTATTCCTACGGGAATCTCAAATTATTTCAGGTCATTTTTTGAAAACGAAGGAGTTTTGACGTTTTTTTCACTCATGAAAATGGTTTTATTTAGGGTTTTTCTTTGTATGGTTGAAATATGTGCATTGAATTATATAACACCTGGTATACATAGATTTTTCTAGCATGCATTAGGTAGAGAAATTGGGAAGTTAGTAATGAATGTATGTGAACTTATTTTCTTCCGCTGTTCTCAACCGACAGCCGGATTTCTTACATAACGCTTGAAGTGCTCATGCCACGTGGCACACAGCCCCGTACTATAACGCATGTCACAGTAATGCCATGTAATCACGCAGGCACGCCTGCAAGTCCCCAGGGAGGCGACGTGCCGCCAGGCTCAGATGACTCCCCAGCTCTTTGCGCCTTCAGCGCCTCCGTCAGGCAGGACTCAGATGACGCTCTGCCTCCCACAGCGCCCGCATCTCCTGTGGCTGCGTCAGGTGAGCGTCCGGTTGTGTGGCCGTCCTAGCATTGTGCAGTGTTTGCAGAGGTAGTGTTTGCAGAGGTGATGGTCTGCGTTGGATTTTGTATTGTTAGCAGTCACTGTGTGGACGTTGAGCAATTCATGTTTCCGTGTCCCCTCAGAGGGATACAACTATTGTATCTATAGGAATTGGTGCTCTCAGGTGGAAAAGGGAGGTCCTGGGCTTAAAGTTAGCTAGGCTTTCTTTTTGTTCAAATGAAGTTAGTTTGTGTTTGTGTTACCTTGTGTTATCTTTTTTTGGTTTGCTGCTGTTGTGTTCTTTATCTTTAGCACCTGTCACTTTTTTCTTCAACTTTTATCTTGTTTCATAAACTTACTTCCTAAGTTCCAACTTGCTGTTTCTCTGCGCACGGAATCTTGTGTGCGAACGAACACGCCTGGTGTGTAGATTTCCAGCTCCTTTAATTGCAGTTGAGTATTTGATGCTATTTTTTCTGAGGTAAGTTGTGTTTTGGTGAACGCGTCTTAATTAAATTTCAGTTAGACGTTTGGAATTGTATTTCGAGTAGCGGATCGTGAGAAATCCAGGCACTGAAAAACTCCTAAGTATCTACAAATTTATCATAGGATTGAAATTTTTACCATGCATCTGTGCTAGGCACTGCTGTTGAAATTTCAATGGATTTTGAATATTTTTCTTCTTCTCATTGTCTCTGATCTCGTTATTCACCTCATGATCCATTTCTCGCTGAGAAACTTCCATTCCTTGTCATAGAAGAGTTATTAACAATCATGAGCGTTGCCTTGATGAACTTGTTCAGTTGAGCTGCAACCACTCGCCTTTCTTTGCAGATGCAGTGCTGCCGAACGTCAGCACCGACATTTTGGATGAATTTTTAGGCCCGGATGGCGTAGATCGTAAGTATTTTTTGTTTTTACTTCGTTATTGGTCTTATGTGAAGGAAGTGGTTATATTTGATATTATGGTGCTTATGAGTGCTTTAATAGTGGGCTTGAAAGCAATATTTTTGTTCCATTCGATATGTATTGGCTTTCTTCTTAAAAGCTTGTATATGCGTGCCGTAATCGAGATATGTTTTTTAGATAGCGTATAAATTCCTGTCTGCTTGGTAAGAGATTGAAAAAAAATACTACCGAATATATGAGCTCCAAGTGACGATACAAATTTTTTTCATGTTATGAGTCAAACTCTAGAAGTGATATGCTGTAAAAACGGTTAATCATCGTCAATAAGCAGCATGATTCGCACCAGATATAGCAACTCAAGAAGTGATGTGCCCCACTTCATGACACCACTAAATGAAATGCATCCCCTACTCCTGCTTTCTAAACTTTAACCCTGACCTGTGCTTAAACCAAACCTGTGCTCCAGCGTTCACGCCGCTGATCGCGCTGAGCCCTCCAGCCACTGACCGGGATTACCTCTTTACACTGGACGCCACCGAGGGCCTGGCGGACCTGTTCGATGACACCGGCTTCTCCCTGCCATCCTTCATGTCTGCGCAGCCGTGCGAATGACGCAAGCTCGCACCTTAGCATCTTTGAAATGTGTGTTTGTGCGAGCCCTGTCAGGCTCGCGTTAGCGCCATGCCTAGTGCGTGGTGGCCGTTGAGCGAGTGCTTGCTTTGTATGCTGGTTCCTGGGAGTGCGTGTGAGCTGGGTTAGATAAACTGTAGTTTTAGTGTAAATACACTGGTGTTTGTGTACTGGGTACACACACAGTGGAATTGGGTGTACGTGTCTTGTGATGAGTGATGTGGCGTACCCGCGCTCGCGCTCTGCATCCACGGTTGGTGTGCTTGAGGACAAGTTATAAAAGTATGAAAAAGTATGAAAAATCGAGGTTCCTTCCTATCAGATACGGTGCCCCAAGTACTCTCTGATTCGATTCCAAAAGAGCTTTTGCACTAAAATTTGTGCAAGGAAGTTCGAGGAATTCGATAGTTGTCCGAGTTTTGTTGCACTTTCCCATTTATTTTAAATTCATTTATTAAATGTTTTTTGAGTGGCCAACACATGAACTTCAATTTCTTTTCTAATTAACTACCTCCATCTCATTGCTTGCATGCCTAAATTATTATTTTGTTTGTTCGAATTAAGCCCAGTTTTTTTCGTATTGCGAAAGTTTAAAAAGACGGTATATAATTTATTTCTTGTGTTTAATTCAAATTTGTTATAGTAGCAATATTTCTATAATTTTCATTGCAAAAAAACTGACCGCAAAGATGGAGACAGTGCAGTTTACGTTAATTTGTGCATCTGTCATTGACAAGTTATTTTTATGTCGCTGGTGCGGCTGTTGCTCGTGAACTTGCTCTTATCACCAAAGATTGCTTTGCCTTAAGTATTGTGGTAAATGTTATTTGTGTCTGGTCTGAAGTCATTTAGTTTTCTTCCAATGTAGGGCAACTACTACAATAATGCTTTTTCCAAGTTATCTCCTTAATTTTTGCTTCGGTGCGCAGTGTAAGTTTGAAGCTGTTGGGTTACCTCAGCTAAAAATAGGACTTCCGGAACTCTATCTTTTACGGCCATTTTTTCTTGCAGTTTTGATGCTATTTTTCGTTGTCTCTTTTTTGCTCTTTTCCCTCTTGCTTCTTAGCTCGTTTCTATGTGCAGGGTAGCCTGTGTGGGAACACACTTTGTGCCTGGATTTCACGTTTTTACAGTGCAAAGTAAATGGTCCCTTCTCTTCATGCTCTTGAGATCGCTTTTGTTTTAGCAACGAAGTCCTAAACTAATTTAATAATAATGTAATGACTATACTCGCGTCTGAGCGAAGTTTTATGTAGATATGAATGCATTACTTTCGCTTCACACTGACAATTTCTCCAGGTTCCCTACTACCATTTTAATCGAATTCCTTTACTCGCAAAAATAGACTATGAACTTTTTAATTAGATAACAGTTATATATTTTAACTGTTTCCTGAAGGGGATTTGTCAACCTGCATCCTACCATGAGGAAGTTGAAATTTTTCTGAAGGAAGAGCTATGCTAGGGGTGTTGATAGTCGTCGTCGTCGTCTTCGTTTTCCTCGTGAACAGCCTAAGTTTTTCAAGCAACTAACTATCGACTTTCTAGATATGTTGCCCGCGTTGCCGTTACGACGACGATTGTTTAACATCCTGCTCCAGTGGCCCTATTCTTAAACTGGATGTTTTTAGCTGACAGCTCCGCGTGCACGAACGGTCGTTGTTAGGCTTTTTTGGTAGTTGAGGAGTCATGTCGTCCACGGGGTGATTGACGTATTAGTTGTTTTGATTCTCTCAAAAATCTTTTTGGTATGAGTGGGATAGTTTCGAAACCATGTCTTCTCGTTGAAATGCTCACAGCCATGTTGCTGCGGCACAATTATACCTAAATCATGTACCTCGTAAGTTTTTTCGTACCCCCGAGATGCTTTGATATTTTATTGCTCCACTGTACCGATATGTTGGTTGGTTGGTTTCGTGTCGTGTTAGAAGATTTTTCGTTGAATGCAACGGAAGATCAATTATGTGCCTGCTTTTCTTTGTAAGACATTTAGTTCGGGCTGAGATCTCATGTTTTGTACATTTAGTTTTTACTTTTAGTCTTATTTCGCTGAATTGGTCAAATTCGTTGATCGGATGTACAAAGTAGCTCTAAGTAAATTGTTGGTGTACATCGACTTCTTTGTTATTGTATTCTCTCAAGTAAATTAATGAAATTATCTCATTTGTTTTACTTTGTATCCTTTATAATTTTACTAATTTTTGCTTAAAGGTGTAGTTGTGTCCAAAAAATAATTTTTCAGTGCGTATGGACACTTATCGTAAATAAAATGAATCGAAGTTCAATGAGCGATAGATGTAACACATTGCTTCCTATTTGCATCTCACGCACTCGTAGAGGCAAAAAGGAATTGTCAATGCAGGAACACATAAGGGTAAACCGAGAAATATTAGGTCGTGTCTCATCGTTAATAGATTGACCGAAGTTGTCAGAGCTTACTATTAATAGAAGTTAACTACGCAATATCAGTTTGCCTGTAGGCCTGGATGATGTGACATAGGGTCACTGCCTGGAATTACAGCGTGGCGGTGTGCTGTTGCTCTGTTCTGTTGTGTTCGCCAAGGCTTGAGTTATAGGGAAGTCGGATGGACAGTATCCGAGCAAACTTTTTGTGCCCGAACTTCGTTTTTTGTTTCCCGACACAAAGGTTTTAATCGAGTTTGAAATAAAACAAATGATTTTAGATTAATGGCATTTATATGTTTTACTCTAGGCAGCGACTATGTAGAAAATGTTAAGACATAGCGAGACATTCGACACTTTATTTACACGCTACTAGGAAATGACGTTAACACAAGCTTGTGTTTCGATGAATTAGAATCTAGGGACATTCCAGACAGCACAGAAACCAATATCTTGCTTTTGTGCGACTCTATTAATTAGTCGAGGACTGCAAACTTGTTCAATTTCCAATCAGTATTGAATTATCTACTATCGCAAAGCAAACCTCGGAAGCGGAGATAAAATCTTTGGTGTGCGCAGCATTAAGCACGGAAACGATTTTTTTAACATCTGAATAAATTATAAATCATTTCCCTCTATTTGCACATTTTAATCATTAGCTAAACTCTAGAGTGAACAATACTAGCCGTGGATTCTGTCACTAAAATTGGTAATATCAAAGTCAAATGCTTGTGGCCGAGAGTCGATAAGTCTAACGTTAGTTAACCCGTCTGGAAAATTGATCCTTTGAGTATTCAAGTTGGACGGACCAATTTCTTGAACTTGCGTATCTCCGGAAGCTGCGACTGCTTCAGTACGTCCTCTATTCATGACACCAGCCAGAATTTCAGGCGATGGTCTCACCGGACTGCCGACTTCCAGTCGAGTGCCTGGTAAAGTGGTCACTGTTGCTCCACGCAATCCAGATGGGAAGAATTCTATGCTCCCAAAATTTTGTACTCCAGTCACAGGCGCTGGTAGAACGTCTGTTCCACCCCGAATTGGAAGTATCACTTGTTCCTCTATCTGGACCGGCGCATGGACCACCGTCACCGCCGAGTCAATGTCTTGTAAGTGATCCAAACCTTGTAAGATCTGCTCGTGCAGTTTCACTTTGAGCTCATGTTTCTTGATTTCCTCCAGCCTCTCCTGCAGTTGCAACGTAGCAACCTTGAGGCTGTTCTGCTCAGCAAGGAGCCTCTTCTTCTCTTTCTTGAGTTTCTTCTCGTAATATTTTCTGAAGTAGATGTCGTGCCGTGTCATCATTTCGTTGACCATCTCGTGAGGGGCGATGAGGAAGGGGTTGTGTGCCGGCCCGGACTCGGCCAGAGCGTCCTCTGCCAGGCCACCGCCCGGCTCTCCCAGCTGCTGCAGGTCTTCGTCCGATACCAGCGGCGGTGGCTCGCTGGGATCTGGCGGGTATCACGATGGGTTACCTCTAATTTACTGATTGGCAAAACACTTGCAGGAAGTTATACTTTTCTATTTAGGAACCCTCAAATCTAAACCAATTCTTGCATAAGTAACTTATGAAAATAAACTAATTTATTTCAAAGAAGAAGTAGACAATGATGGTAATTTTTTCTCCGTCTCGAAGAAGGTGATGCTAGTACGTAGTATACCACTGAATAATCTCAAGAAATTCTGAACCCCCTACATAAATGGAGTCATTCCCCTCATCCGGAGAAAGTTGGTTACTTGGAGCTACAAATGCGAATGAATTGAACCGTACAAATGCTAACACTGGTTCGTAGTTTGATGAAAGTTTCTATAATTATTTTGGTACCGAACATACAAGCCTTCAGTCTGAGCACAACATTCATAAATATAATCAATGCAGCATCACCGTGCCAGTTTTGAATCATGAATATTTGATGTTAGGTTTATTTAAGCCTTCATAACCACAAGAAAGGTTTTCTCGACAGAGGAACGAGGGAGGCACCGTTCAATTAGGAATCAAGAGAACGAGCAATCTATGCACGAGGTGTGTCCCCTCACGCAGCACGTAGAAACATCAAGATAGAAAGTAGTTAATGAAAAAAGGTAAAATTGAAGGAGGAAGGCATCATTTAATATGGAATTCAGAGAACAGGCAATCTACGCACGAGTTATGCCCCGCACGCTGCACATATGTAGGAACAGCAACATTGGAAGAAGTTTATGAAAAAGACAAAGTTGAAGGATAAAGTAAATGGTGCTGAAGAAAAACAGCAGCGAACCGGAACTAGATGGTGCGTAACCAAACCGGAAGCGTTATACATCAATAAAAAGAAGGCCTATGTAACACTTCGCTCGGGATCTCGCATCTTTCCCCTAGGAGCGTTTAGTACTCTTAATGCAATAGTTGTATCCTCCTGAGAGACCTTGAATAAAAATGCAGATTTGTGGTCAGAAGGCCTGCTTGGCATCCTTCAACCCAAAAGCTCGCTCCCTCGTTTGATTTTACGTAATTTTATGATTTAACATATATGTTTTTATACTACAAAAAATTTGGAGGGAGGATGGCGAAATTTATTAAATTCTTATAAAATGAAGTACAACTGTTCGAAAATTTCAAAATGAAACAAAATATTTTGAACCGATTTTTGTGTTTTGTGTTGGGCTCTAATCTGCTATGTAGAAGCAGCTCAACTTCTGCCAAACAGTGCAGAAACTTGAGTTCACACCGCTGAATCACACATGACACCGCAAAAACTGTGCGATTCTTTTGAGACGGAGTTTACCTCAGCTTAATTGAGTAGGGCTTGGGAGAACTGTAAATTAATTCTATGTTAGCAGGGCGACGGGATATTCAGGAATACGATGAAACATTGAGCCAACGCGTACGAAGCACATTTTTGATTGACCTATTCAAGATTAAGATTAAGATAAGTTAGTTTAAGCTTCCCTAACCGCTACAAAATAAGAGCGTATCGAAGAGAGGAAGGAGGAAGGCACCATTTAGTATGGAAATAAGAGAATGGGGAATCCATGCAGAAGGAGCATAGAAACAGTAAGATGAGAAAGAAGTTCACGAAACAAGATCAAAGTTGAAGAAGAAAGTAGTAGGTGCTGAAAAACAGGACAGCAGTGAACCGAAAAAAGATGGTCCGTAACAACAAAAACCTATTCTATTTCAACAAAAAGAAAGCCTACCTAACCTTTAGCTCGGGCCCTCACATTGTCCCCGAGCGCTAATTCCCATAAAGACAATAGTTGTATCCCCCTGAGGGGTTGACCTATTCAAGCAATTCAAGAAACACTATTGAACAACCCTGACAAAACGGAAATTTTCCAGTTCTTGCTTCCGTACTATCGCATTTATATTCAACCTATTACAAAAGGATAAATATGTATCATATTTTAAAAAATACAGGCTTTTAAACTTTCAATAAAGGTTTTAACGACTAGACGCCTTTAGTTCTAAAGTCAGATTTTATTGAAATTAAAACGTCAGGTTTTACCACTAAATACTTATCAGATGCGGGAGGGCAGATCACTGGCGTCCATGTCCAAATGAGAATAAGCGCCTCCGCTTGTCGGTCAAAAGTTAGTCGCCTCGTGCCCAGAACATTTTGGTCGAGGCCGGAGAAATGGATGACACCGGAGAAAATTCCTGAATCCAACCTCATTATAAAATTGAGCATGCAGGTTAATACACTAAGACAATAAGATCAAGGATCATTCGTGAACTATATACACACAGTAAACCAAATGGGTTAGGCCAAATCACCTGCTCCTTATTTACGATTTTAAGGTTATAAGAAAAAGAAACCTTTCTAAACTACAGAGTGAAAATAAACAGGGTGAAAATATGGTGGTTGAAAAGTAAGCCTCAAATAAAAAATGACTTCATATTTCATCAATGCCAAAGTATTATAATATCCTACATACTCATTTTTGCATAGAAACGAATAATTTCAACTTAATGTGAGCGAAAAGTTTGAAATTTTCCAGTTTTTGTTCATTTGGTGTGAATAGAATGAAAAACAAATTTTTGAATAACTTGACAAAAAATGTTTTCAGTATGGAGATTCTATTTTGTTAACCTGAGATGAATAATCAACAAAAAATACTAAGTAAATTCAAAAAATTTGCTGAAAATCTGCAGCGATATGGAACGTGAGGAATTGATCATCAACATTAGCAGGAGATGCTTCAACACGACCACAAAATTTTAGCTGCTTTTACAGTGCTGGTGCCGCTGGAAAGAATTTATTGAAAATTGACTGCTGATTATTGAGTTACAAGCGTCTCATTGGTGGAAAAATATTTTTCCCGAGGTATAGAAGTTATTTCAATGTGAACATAATTATTTTCGCAGGGAATATAAGCCAGCATTCAAGTATCATTTCATAGGAAACATAGATATTCAGTATCACACGTTTTTCCCTCACCGCGGTAAAAAACAATATTTTTGTTCACATTAATTACTCCATGTTCTATTCGAATTCGTTGCAGTAGCAACGAAGGAGCGGTCATGGCCGCTTTATCTTAGTTTTCTTGCTCAATAGCTGCGCGTGTCATTGCAGTAATTCCGTCAGTCAACTCATCTGAGTGGCATCGGACTGTTGTGGACTCACTCTAGTGGTCACTGTGCATTAATAAAATATAAAATAATAGTGCATTTGATAAAATGGTATCCAATAGGTCACATAGCTATCAACCTACGAAAATGACCTCCATACACAAACCCTGTACTGTAAGGTCGTGCGTATGGCTTTTACTGTACTAAATTGTTAGTGGCCACAATTGATCTTTGTTTCAACCAAAATTACCGGTGCAATGCTCTGCTTTAAGCCATCCCTGAAATGCACTACTGCATCGCACTTTATGAAATCGTTGGAGACGCTGTGTCGATTCTTACCTGGGTAGTTACGACAACGCATTTTATAGCTAACCAGATCAGGATATGTGAGGACGGTTATAGAACAGGAACTACGCAAAATTTTCATACTTTTAATTTAGTTTTCTCCACAAAACGTTACGGAGTTAGAATGAATTTCCTTTCTATTTAGTACCAAGATGACTTTAAGTCATTAAATGCATCCACTGGAAAGTAGAATCCAGGTACTGGATGGCTTCTTAGTTGCGTGTTTTGTTACACAATGTTAACAAGTAGACCCATAGAAATAAATGTATACTTCTGTTAAAATGTTATTTATGAAGAACTAATATTACTTTGAATAACAATTTTGCGACTGATTAGAAGTGCGCAACGAAACCACCTCACAAAAAGTTTTCATCTAGTTGTGGCATGAATTTACTTCTCGATCGTAGTGCTGCTCTTGCTTTGCATTGGACTCACAATCGCGTTCCTGTGTACGGTGGGCAATCAGTACGGTTTACCCACCGCACCGAGAACCAGATAACAGGCAAGAAATGCGGCCTTAATAAATGCTTGTATATGAAGAGCACGAGGATGATTTTCTAAGAATTCACAAAATTGTAGAAAAGAATAGAATGATACCTCTTCATCCTTTGTTTCTTTATTAAAGTGGACTTTAGCTGTGAAAAAGACTAATAACGAGTCAAGAAGAAACACACGAAAATACAACGAAAAATTCATTATTTCAACCCCGTTTAAAAAGTTTGGTATAAATACAGATGTTAGAAATTTCATTTATTACGATTTATTGAAGAAATATATACACAATGCAGTAAATCTATAATACACGAAGGGGATGACAAGTGCACGTATGTATATCCGCAAATGTTCATTTACACATGAATTAAATGATAAATGCATTGAATACAAGAAAAATGTAGGCTAGTACATAGCAACGATTTGAAAACCTTGCAGAACCCTTCATTGAAATGTAGCCTGGTCAGCTAGCCTATTCATGAGATGCAATCTTCCACTAATACTGGCCATGCATTGGTAGCTCTTTGACTTTGTGGAGAAAGAGGAAGAGGTTTCATATGCGAAATTCGACTTCGGCGAGAAGCAGAGCCGAGCAATGTTTACGCCGATGCGGCTGATGCCAAGACATCGAATGCCGATACGTCAATGCGAACATAGAGCTAAAACGCACATCACAGCTTTTTTTTTGAGGAAACCTGTCCGGGAAGACAGAATATGTACAGCATATGCTACAGTCTACAGCTACAATGCTACAAAAATCACCCGAAGAGCATGCATCACCTGACCACAAGTTAATTTAAAGATAAGAACGCTCACTGTCTTTTCGGGTTAACATAATCCCACACAAAAATGCTTCTTACAATACGTATATCAACGTCTTTAAAAGAACATACAACCGAAATTTTGTAAACTTGTTAAAGGTTACGTTGATAACGCACGACTGTAAAAATCCCGTGGGTAATTTTCCGTAGGGGAAAAATTATAGCTTAGCTATTACAGTACTGCTTGCAGAAAACAACCATGCCACATCGAATATTTGAGAACATATTTTTGTTTATTTCAATTTTGTGATTCGATGATCAGCGATTGCTTTAAATTTGCTAAACACGCACTTCACTGACGTGAGATTCACGCACAAAAAGATTTTTAGACGATTTTAAATGACTGGCTGTGTGCAAATACAGTTTGTTCAACCGCCAGAAACAAATTATTTCAAAATTATCATTAATTATTAAACAAATTATTTCAAACAAAATTAGACAATCACTTCTCTTTGGGATTGTTTATTGATCAAAATATCAAGTATTCATGCCCTCTTAATACCCTAGAATGTTGCAATTTTCTTTACTCTACTTAAATAGTTTAAATAAATCAGACTCTAAGAGAGCTAGAGTGATTTCAGAATTTCAAAGGAAAGAATTACATGAATTACTAGAATCTGATTTTCTGCATGGGATATTTCATTTCAATTAAGTGTTGCAACTTCGCGTACAACTTTATCGATAAATTTTTAAATTAAGCATAAAAATGCTATTAGAAACTTAGGGTCTTCTCAAATTAGGCGCTTGAGTTTGTCTCACATCTCAAGTGACCACAAATATACTAACTATATGAAACATTGTGTAACCCAAAATCATTTGAAACGAACAAAAAACAATTATGTATCTCCCACGCCTTCAGGGTTTCGGATGCCTAACTGCGAGGACTCACACCACGTAATACCATAGAAAGTAATAAATCTAAAAATAGAACTCATGTCGTTATAACCACTAAAAATCCCAATTCATTAAATAAGTTCAGCAGCTGTTCTTTAAATCACAGAAAAACATGAACTGCATGACAAAATATGATCTGCGTTTCATGACACTCAAATCGTCTCCTTTCTTGAGAATGAATACTCCGAGAATATCGACAACCGGTAATGCCAAATGGCGAGTAGTTAAATTCTGTTTCAGCTAAATGAGGACACCGAGAACACGATTGAGAGAAAATAGTAAGTAGAATTAGTTTATAGGTCTAACTAGTCATTTCACGCCCATGAAACAAGAACTTCCCCCAGAAGTTGATCGATAGACACCAAATGACCCCTACAGTTAGGCTAATACTTAAAAACAATGAATATGATGCATTTCATTCTTGTCTTACACTGAACAACCGTGCTCCAAGCCCGATGTGTACTGCGAGAGTGCTTATCTACTTTGGTTCTATAACTATTTACAAAAAATTGTCATTTTTTAAAAGGTCTTTCTCCACTTACTTGTGAACCTATGAAAGCTCTCAAAATGCTGCTAACGCTATATTCGAATGTACAGAGCGAAAAAGTAGCGTGAAAAAATTTTGTCTAATCTAGTTTCAACGTTTCCTTATGCGGTAACGTAATTCTCAGATATTAAATTGTTTCTTCAGTTTGGATACAATATTCGGTAAGTTATAAAAATGCACATCAGTAAAAAGTATGTATGTACTTGGTAGCTGGTTTGGTTTATCAGGCGCATGATTTCTATTCAATTGGCTACCAATTCATCCATTTTATTTTAAATTAGAGTACGTATTCAACACACTTGCAGTACTTGGTGAGCAACATTACACTTTAAATATTCGGAAGTGCCCGATTTTATATCGACGCTATTTTTTTACCGAAGAAAGTTCTGCACCGAATAGATAATTTTAACTCAGTTTAAAATATAAGATACGCTGCACTTCATACACAATAATTTGGAAGGAAAAAGACCCAAATTTGTTCGCAGGGATCCAAAAATTGACACCAGAGTACCCAATTAACAAGCCTGTTTAGAATCCCTATTTAGCACAATATAATCTGGCACACCCACAACATCTGTACAACAATAATTATCATAACACTAATTTACAGAAGCAAAGTTTAGCTTTCAATTTCTCTTATAATTAAACTGTGACAAACTCTAATTACGAACAACAAGAAAAAGAGACCCAAGCCCGTCAGAGCAGAAGAGTAACTCGTGTTACTCGCGTTCACCAGTCGCACAGTCATAGTTCTGGGAGTCGTGGTAGTCGTGATGGTAAAGTTGAGCCTTGGTGGCTGGAGCACGAGGCATTGCGTACCCGAGCACACGCTGGAAGAGTCAATGAAGAGAATGCGGTTCTCGATGCCCTGGTAGATGGGGGACACCATCTGAATATACTGAGAGTAGACGTCCGTGTCCAGCAGCCCTGGTAAAACGTCAAACCAAAGTGAATTTTTCCCGGCATATATTTTAAGAGTTTCCAACTTTATGTTAATGTGCTAGTTTTAATTATACACACTAGACTACGAAAGACCTGCATACCCGCGTATCCACTTATTTAAAGTATTCGGTTGTTATAAAATAGACAAAAAATATATCTTATTTTGAGTGAAAAGAAAAGCGCTCAATCTTAAGGGTTTTTCTTCAGAAATTACCAGTAAATTTAGGCGATAGAGAGAAAGGAGTGACGTTGTACTAGAATCACCTTTTATCTTCTCACTTGCAAAGAAAATAAGGCCTAAATTGCGTTCAAGAGCCTCAGAAGCTGCATAACTCGTCTTTAGTTCTCCTTCATATTCTATGTGAAGATAGTACCAAAAAATATCATCAGTCCATGTGTGTACGTTCGATCACTGTAATAAATCCTGTGAAACGCAAACAGTGTTAGTGTTCAAGTGAAATTGGAGTCGAATAATAAGTTGAATTAACTTGATTGCTTTTGTGATTGGACGTTAACTCCACGTAAAAAAATTGTTAACGAATGTGATTGAAATTGTTAGTCTTTAAGAGCATTATTCGCATTGCAGAAATTAAGGTATTTAGATTCAGTAAACAAGCCATTTTGATTATTTCGTTTATCTTTATTTTCAAGACCCTCGACAGCAAAAAAGTATGACACAATTAGGCAGATCCATAAGTAGTGTAGATTATTAAAAGTTCTCACGAATGTGCGCTGTATGATATTTATCACATTTTGATACCAAATGTGAAATAAATGAAAATCACGGAACTCAACTAAAAGTTATGACGAAGAAAAGATAGTGCTTGTAATGAACATGTTGATCGCAAACCGATATTTTACAAGCTGTTTCCAACTAGAAGATGCGTCTCACGAACTACAATCTTTTGCAAAACCTTAAACTGAAGCTGATATTAGTTTCGTAAATACAACGTGTCGTTAGCGGGATATCGCTTTACAGCCCCTAGCGCTACTTTCTTTGGAGTCCTACCGTTTTTAGCCAAATTTGCAGCACTTTTTCGCTTTCGAGAGTCTTAAAAATTTTCAAGTTATTGAAGCATTGAAATGAAAATATCAAGGCTATATCTGTATCCCAATACTTGGTAGGAGTTTGCCAATGTGTCTCCATTTGTCGCTAATGATAAAACAAACGTAGGATAATATTGACAAATTGTTATAAAATTGTCTTTGTGTTTGTTTCTCGCTTGAATAGCTTATAACATAATGATGTTTTCTGTACTTCTTTTTCAATGTGTCCCTTCCGGTGTAGAGGTCGAATCATGCTTCTAGAAAAATTCAGTTGTTAGCACTATAACGTTTAAATTATTATGAAGCTAGAGATTAGATTATAAATTAGATTATAAGTTAGTTTAAGCCTCCCTAATCGCTACAAAAATAGAGCGTATCGAAGAGAGGAAGGAAGAAGGCACCATTTAGTATGGAGATAAGAGAATGAAGAATCTATGCAGAAGGGGAAAAGAAATAGTAAGATGAGAAAGAAGTTCATGAAATGAGATAAAAGTTGAAGAAGAAAGTCAGAGGTGCTGAAAAACAGGACAGTAGTGAACCGAAAAAAGGTGGTCCTTAATTAACCTAACAAATGATATTTTATTTCAACAAAAAGAAGGCCTACCTAACTCTCAGCTCGGGCCCTCACATTTTTCCACTGAGAGCGCTAATTCCCATAGATGCAATAGTTGTATCCCCTTGAGGGGAATATGAAGCTAGTGTCTCGTTCGAAAATTTCAAAGTTTTAAAAATTTCAAATTTCAAAAATTTCAAAGTATTACATACATACAGATGAATACAGATGATTCAAGAACATCTTGAACATTCACAATTGTTGAGTACCTGGTTTCTAAATGTATGCATAACGAGAAATTTATGACAAATATATTTTATGGAGTACTGAGATTTTCACAAATTTAGTATTTAAATATATCACATGCATTCAGTTTCCATCTCAGGAAATTATTTATGGCCGTGGTGAGAATTTTTTTCAAAAGCAGGTGTAATGATGATGTCTGAACACTGGGTAATCTTCGCACTCTGGGACAGTCTATCCCGTCAACTTGGGTGACTGGTGATTGGTCTGAACCAACCGAGATGAGTTCCCACAATTTTAAAATTGTCTAAGAAACTTTCCCAATAAGAGTGTCAATTTCCCTCAATACCTGCATATGCCCTAGATATCAACTGGTCTATAAGTGTAGACTCAGAATGTAGTAAGAAGTTTAAGTTTCAGAGAACAAAAGCTAAATAAAGGAACAGACGCCTGCACACGTTCGTTCGTGCTACACTATACGTCAGACACAGAGGGAGAAGGGCGAAAAAATGGGAGCTTCTCTCCCTGAATAAAATATTCGAGTGAGAGCAACTCATTTGAACTGTCGGCAAACTGCCATATGATACCATACCGATTCGTAAGAAAATATGGTCATGGTTGAGACTTAAATGACTTGTTTTGTAAGTTGTTTCTGTTATTACAATAGTTTGGCTTACAACCACCTCGTGAAGAATCCTCGAAGATAAGGCAACCAGTACGAGGTTGAAAATACTGCTCGAAAATGCAGCGCAAAAACGAGATTCCATTTTAGGGCTACTCCCACTCGTAGTTAAATGAGTTCGTCCTGAGAATCAAGTTGAGAAAAATGAAGGACAAAATTCAGCGTAAGTATGAAGCGATCTGCCGTTCTTGAGGTTGCTGGTTAGTTGTCCTGCTCCTACAAGAACATCCATGAGTGAAATGAAGGAGGGTTACCATGCACTTCGCATAAAAATCATTCTATATCAGTAATAAATTCGATAAAGGGATGAACTAATTTTAAACTATCCATGCAATCAAACAAATATTCTAATTCTGACACATTATTAGGCTCTAAATAATTTACCCATCGAGAAAGACCAAAACATAAAGTTTATGAAGGCTTCCTTGATGTGTGATGGATATGATCTACTCTTGAAAAGGGAATAGAAAAATATAGACATAAGGTTTACTTAAAACTTACACCAGATCAGAGTAAAAAATAAAAACTGTGTGCGAATTGCATAAGTATGCTTTGACTATTTATTAACATTAAATTTACTGTTATATGTAATATTCTGTATTTGTGTTTTTAGACATGTTCACTCTAATATCAAGATTTAATTTTCGAAAAATTTTGACAATGCCACTAAGCAGAAGAAAGTGTAGTAGGTGAAAATATCAAATTGTTTTTCAGTAGCACCAAAAAAAATCTGAAAAATAGCTTCGGTAGTTTCCAATAAAATTCAACTACAGCATTGGAAAATACGTGAGAGTCTAATCATACCAAATATATCACTGGCAGTAATATAATAATATTTCTATTCTTTATGAGTTTTTTTTTCTATTTGCATACTATCAATATTTCTCTCGCACGCGAAATTTATAAATATATACAAATACCATTGATGGCTATTCTTATTGACTACACTTCACTAATTTACAGACACCCAAAAATTTCAAACGCAAACTATGTCTGTTTAACAATACGTTTCTTCACCAAGTCGTGCCGTCGCAAGTTATATGTAAAGTAGGCAATCTTATGTTGTTTCGCAATGACGAAATAACCTAAGCCGCTTTGCTTACCCGTCAAATGGTGCTGTATCTTTTGATCTCTGACGACCGTGTAGCCATCGCCGCCATTGGCGATGAAGGACGGCATTGCTATTTTGTAGACGTCGTCATCCTGCACGTCCTCCATGGTGGGCACCCTGCACGACACGCAGCGCGCTTGCAGACGTACGACTCGTAATCCTGGAGGCCTCGTGATGTCGTACACAACCACAAATCCTGCGCAAAATTGACGCTTATCTTGATAATTTTCGCCTCCTGTGACTAATAAGTTTACTTTGTTCTTTGCCGATTAAAATATTTCTTGAATACTCATTTCAATTTGTTAAAGGAGTAACAAATATACATTAAGAGATTGCATATAAACTTTGGTGGTTAATTACAGTTATCAAGAAAGACTTGGAGACTGGAACTGTACATCACATAGCCGCTATTCAAATAATATTAATGACTTCAACTAATAATTCATCTAACATTCAATGCCGGTACTCATCTATATACTTGAGAACATTTACTAAGAGATATAAATGCTTCTGTACGCAATGCACAATTTTGTCTAAAGACGAACAATGGAATCTTGCTTCCGATGCTGAAAATTAGCGCTGGAGCTCAAAGTCATAGAACAATAATTTAAAGTAGCCCTATGAACCAAAATTCTTCTGAGACTGTGTGAAACCAATTGTCAATGAAGAACGCACTGAAGAGTTTTCTATTGAAGATATTGGAACTTCATCCGACAATTAGCTCAAATATTATCTACGTCAAGAGAATTCTTGCTGGTTCTCTCGTGATCAATTCTCACCAACCGTACGTCAGGCCTATGCATGGCAGCCACACTACGAACAATATTCAGCACAGGCAGAGAAAGTTATTTTAATCAAGTTATATAATTTAATTTTCCGAGGAAGCATACACAAACTGAATATGCCCAGAAAGCATCCTTCTGTTATTCAAGTAATGCGCAATGAAGTTGACTTATGAACACCGTCTCTCAGCATTCAGACAGATGGTAAATCTTCAAAAGCGCTGAAACTATTCACATTTGCCATTTAACACGTTCACTACCGAGGCCGCCAAATAGCAGCCTCTGGCATTCCCCGAAAGGTAAGGTTGTAAGTAGCAGAGTTTGAAAAGCAACTATACAGCTCGGAATTTTTTTTTTATCATTCTTAAGAAGTGTGAAAATGTAATAGCATGATGATATTTTACTTCATATGCCTAAATCTCTTCTAAAAAAGATGTTGAAATAATTTAAATGCTGTTCATTCACACCGATACGTGAATGAGTAATTTACCTAGAAGTAGTTTTATGCTCCGATAGACAGTCAACGTATTGATATTCGTCAACGATATTGATATTGACAGTCAACGTATTGGGGGAGGGGGGGTTCTCATCATTAGATTAGATTAGATTATAAGTTAGTTTAAGCCTCCCTAACCGCTACAAAAAAAGAACGTATCGAAGAGAGGAAGGAGGAAGTCACCATTTAGTATGGAGATAAGAAAATGAGGAATCTATGCTGAAGGGGCATAGAAACAGTAAGATGAGAAAGAATTTAATGAAATAAGATAAAAGTTGAAGAAGAAAGTGAGAGGTGCTGAAATACAGGACAGCAGTGAACCGAAAAAAGGTGGTCCTTAACATAGCAATAAAACTTTTATTTCAACAAAAAAAAAGCCTACCTAACTCTCAGCTCGGGCCCTCACATTTTTCCCCTGGGAGCGCTAATTCCCATAGATACAATAGTTGTATCCCCCTGAGGGGGGTTCTCATCATTAACAATGTTCAGTAAAAATATTTTACAAGCACCTGTCAATAATTGAATCCTGTCGAATGCAAAAATATTTTGCTAATAAGGTTTACGGACCGGACACCTGAAGAAATCTGCCCCCCGGATCGAGTGCCATCGGGTCGTAGGCCTCGACGGAGTGCTCGAACATCGCCCGAACGTCGCGTCCTCTGAGCTCCACTATGTCGATGGTGTTTTGGAAGGGCGCGACCGTCAGGATGTCCTCCATCGTAATAGATCCTGCAATTTGCACAGAAATAAATTGTTTGGACAGCTTTTGCTCTGGGTTTGAAACGCCTTGTAATAATTTTCTCCAAAACTATATGTTTTAGTATTTTTCAGAATGGTGAATGATTTTAATCGAAATTATCGTAATCGCAGAAATCTATTTAATCAGAAAAGAGTCCTCAAACGGATGGAATTTACGAATCCAATGTACCAATGATTAAATTCACTGTTTATTGCAGTCTTCATAGATTATATGGTCATATGGTATTACAATCCTAAAATAATTAGTCTGACCAGTTAGTTAGCGAAGTATCGTATCAAAAATAGCTTTCACCAACAGTCATGAAAGGAGAATTATAAAACAGAAATAAGTTCAAGTTCACAAAATTTTCTTTCAACTAAGCGAGATTCTCTCTTCGTTAGTGAAAGCACTTGAAACCTGCGAGTTTGACGTTTGAGTCCGTATTTTCACGAAAGCAAAAGCTACGTGGAAATATCTGTTAACGTACGAGTATATACTCTTCTACCCCAGAAAAACCATCATTCATCAAACCCAAAATCGTCATTTGAAATTTCTCAGTTCGGAACTTTCGTTCACAAAAATGCTGAAGCAAATATCTCTGAAGAAATAATCATGCAAGTGTGAGAATTTCATCATAAACAAACCGTTGGAAGCTCTCTCGTCTATCGAGCTACGAATGCCGCCACCGTTGATGACAGCGAGGCTCGTCCGTGCCCACTCCATGTCGTCCGGGAACTTGGCGTTCTGCGGACAGAGGAGCGTTAGGGAAATGCTTTCGCAGACACACTAAGCCATTACTGCCAACCTGGGTTAAGGAAATGAGGGCGTGGAAAGGAATCAAGAACGCAAAAGATAAATCGTTTGTTCAGACTGAATTTTAAGCTGAACTGCGTCTGTATCTCCTTACTTCGATGATTGAGGAAAAGAATAAGTTAGAAATGAATATCGAGTCTTGTCAAGTAATGGTTTTTAAGCACAGGCAAGGGCCTAAAAACTATCGATCGTACGGTAATGGCGACATCCTACTCAACATTATCAGTACGAAAAGTGGGATATATTAATCGTCTTGGCGAGCTGAGAAACATTTTTTTCAAATAGAGAGTGTAATTCATGAGAGTTTCAGGGACTTTCTTTGCATTTACTTTTCTTAAAACCACTATTATTATTTAGAAGTAAAGTTAAAAAACGAGATCTAACATGAAAGTAAGAATCAAATCATGCACTTGGTTGCCCACTATCTATTGACTCTTAGGAATGAAAACCTATCTGTGCCATGGAATTTTTTTTTATCTCCTAGCAGCGATGCTTGACTTGCTTGCACTTTCCTTGCGTCACTTGCATCGTGACGTACATCTCAAATTCATCACGCCCGTGTGCTGTGCTCCAAGTCACTGCATGTGAGGCCTCAAAATTTCATGAATAAACGTCGATACTTCCTTGCGTTGTTCAATGATCTACGAGCAAATGCGTAAAATTTTCATACTAACGCAACCAGATTCGACGGATGAAATGATAAATACGAACTATTTAATAATAAATAGCTTAAATCTGTTACATTAAAGCATTTAATACAATGTGAAGATAATTGCGGTCTCTATTATTCGAAAACAAATTATAATCGTAGTGTTGAGAGTTGCCCGAACTCTCCAGATACGACCATTTAAAATAAAAAATGTAATAAAATAAAAAAATCTTCCATACGAAGATTAGATATAAGAATCCGAATTAGTTTTCTAATGCCTTACAAAGGAAATTTGAATTGGGAGTTATCACGGCTGCAGTATAGTTCAAGTGATGGTT
The DNA here is from genome assembly GCA_030386875.1 of Morinoia aosen. Taxonomy (NCBI): domain Eukaryota; kingdom Metazoa; phylum Arthropoda; class Malacostraca; order Amphipoda; family Talitridae; genus Morinoia; species Morinoia aosen. The sequence goes on along the minus strand of CM059561.1, from coordinate 90,247,471 downwards.
CAGTGAAAGGCTGGTAGATTTTTGAACATTAATCAACATCAAGACATGTATTTTCTTCCCAAGTGGATAAAAAAGTAATCATTCAAGATATTAGGTACCTCACCTACCAGTTGATTGGCCCAACTTTAAGACGTGCCACTGCACAATCACCTAGCCTAACTTAGAGAAGAGCTACAACTCATATTGAACTTTGATCAAGGTTACTTATATGCGAAGAAGAGTTACATATGCTAACTTCGAATGATAGTACTTCGCGCCAGGGGGCTAGGCCTGAGACACAGGTTTAAAAAACGCTGTGACTATTACCACTAACACCTTTGTTACCACTCTTGGATCAATAGCGGTGGTGACCTTATGGATTGCTGCCGAGAGATGCACATTCACGATTCTGATCCCTTTAAATGAGTCCGAGTAGCATTCACTTAACAGATAATGATCCCATTTAGCACTGTAAGAACCACAATCGCTGTTGAAAGACATCATAGAAATAATTGAAGTTATTCATAAATTTGGATCTCATACTAGAAATTCAAGCCCTATGCCATTTTGTAAACGATATTATATGAAACACGTTTGTTTGAAGTAAATTTACTCACGAGGTGAATGACGGCGTCAGTTTCGAGGTTGCCAAGGTTACATTCCCGCATGCGACAGGACAGGCGATTACCGTCCAAAAAGACGAATGTTTTACCGATCTCTTCCGTCACGATCGAGTTGATCTGAATCTTCCAAGGTTGTAGCTCCGACAAAATAAAGGGATCTGTATGGAGGGTACATTTAAAATTGTTAAACAAGTTATTGGACTACAAAAGACGTCTTACAATGAGATGAAGGATGATAGCAGTGTTAAGTTTAAAATCTGTTCGTTTCCACACAAGGTCCGCTGCGCATAGAAACTATAAATTACGAAGTAAGTTTATGAAAAAGATAAATTTGATGAAGAAAGTAATAGGTTATGGAAATCAGGAGAGTAGTGAACCGAAAAAAAATGGTCCGTAACAAAACAAAAAAACCTATATCAATTCAACAAAAGAAAAGGCCAAACTCTTAGCTCGGGACCTCACATTTTCTCCATAGCAAGCTTATTCTCACACATACAATAGCTGAATCCCTTGAGAAGGGATATATGTATGAAATATAATTCTCTCACCAGCTAGTAAGCAGCCAAGAGATTACCAACTAGGACGTTAAGCATCGGGTAGTAAAATTTTAACGAGGTTTTTTCTCTTCATTAACGAAGCTAGTCTTGAACAGGACATATACCAAGAAGTGACCTAGTAAACACGATTTTTTTGTAGAACTAAGTTTCTAATTTGAATAGGTGAATCAATTAACATTTATACTTGAGTGAACACCTTGATTTCAACGTCGCAAAAGCTGAACCTACGATTGAATATTAACCAAGGCATATTTATTGATTCAATACATCTTCATTGCTTTCATTCTTTTCATCTCATTTACCTGCATAATTTGTAACTAAAAGACGCTTTGTAAAATCACCAAATGTAAACAAATATAGCACTTTTTTGTCTTCCGAAACCATATAACGCTTTGGTTCAAATTGTACACAAGGACGAGAAATAATTTTCTTGCTTTGAATATGACAACATTCATAAGGTTCTGACTGAATCTGCAAAGACTAATATAAAAAATATTTAAATATTTAAATGAAAGATTTCACGTTATGAGGCGAATGAACGGAGAGGATACTGAATCGCGTCGCCCAAAACATCCATTTATTGAGATTTTAAAGTCTCCGCACGATGACAATAACGCATCATATCTACGGGAATTTGAACTTTTTTACACTTACAACTGATAATCTTTCTAATACATCAATAAGCGCTCAAATTTGTGTGACCAACTTGACTGAAAACAGCACTACTGCGTGTCCATAGTCGATTGTTACAGTATAACGCATTGAACCATGTCTAACAGTTCCACAGTGTATTTGCCTCACTATAGTATTCATTAGATCTGTTATAAAACACTTACACAATTTAATGCACTAGGAAGGTGCGTTGTCACCAAAAATAATAACAAAATGAGGCAAATGTGCAACTACCCTTAGAAGTGACCACAGGTGTGCCCGCATTTGTATATAGAAAAAAGTCGGTCATGCGTAAGGACACTGGTAATTGTTTATTTTCGCACTACCATGTCTCATGACTACGTAAATTTTCAGTAATACAGAAATGGAACCGCATAACTAAACAGTCAAGGATTTTCATTTCTTTTCTATTTTAGATGACCGACTTTTTGGCTAGAATGTTCATGGAATGATGAAGGAACAAGTTTATCGTTCTATTGTTCGTGAATGTCATCCAAATTGGTAAAGAACGAATACGAGACCTAGAGAATTAGATAGTAGCACCTGCGAGTCAGTTATGCTCTGTGCACAATGGAGGTAGTCACAATAACAACTAGCTGGACCCATGCAAAAATCAAGATTGTGTTTTTCACTTCAATGGCCAAACCAATCTTAACTGACCCTGGCATTGCCCATGTTATCTTAACCTATGCTACCCCAATTTGACTTTCGTTAACATATCATAGGCTATTCCTAGTCTAGCCATGAATTTTCTATTTGAAAATTCAAATAGCCATGGCTATCTAGCCATGTCTGTGTCATTTCAGTCCTAAATGCCGCATTGAATTTACTTGAGAAACAGAAGGCACGCAAACAACGAGTGATCTGGAACTTTAATATATCCCTTGAAGCTCAAATTGTCTTCTTTTCCATCCAAGCAGTGGAGGGAAAAAAATGAAGGAATAGTGCTAATAATATAATTATAAGAGATTAAAATATTAACGATATAATGAAAAATAAAGTAGCATAACGGCATTCAGCGTGAGTGATATATAAAAAAACGTTTTTTCAAGATAAACGTTATAAAACCTCGAGTATTAAATTAGTTTTTGCGTTACTTAAGTCTCCCTATAATCACAGTAGAGATGTTACCAAGAAAAGAAGGAATTAGCTGGATTTAAGAGCATAAAGAATGTTTGTCCCCACACCCTGCACATAAAAACACTGCATGATTGAAAAAAAATTACGAAACGAGACAAAAGTTGAAGAATAGAGTAATCGTTGCTGAAAATAACCAGCAGCGAAAGGTAAATGCGTCAAAAGGGAGGGGTAAAAATGTCAGTTTTGCTTGTTGTTACAATAAAAAATGTGGTTATTTCATGCTAAAATATGTAGAATTGCGTTTTTTTGCTCAAAACTATCATAGAGAGCTGAAATTGTTAACGAAGTAGAAGATAAAGCGATTTCGTAGTACATAAATTCGAAAACACGTTTGTACTATATACTCATGGAATTGTATTTGTATATGTTTTATTTATTACGAGGGAAAACCTACTCGGATTTTTTCTGCAAAACTTTAGAAAAAATTTTCAGCTCGTTTAAAGTCAGCATTTTAAATTCATAGCATGTAACAGACTTCAACAGACAAGCCAGTTCGATGGTGGCAAAGTTTCGCTGGATCATGAAACGAAGACAACACAACTAGACCTTTGGGAGAAAGTGAATCGTGATGAATACGAATAAATCAACGCAAAATTTATGAGAATCTTTTTAATAGTTTTCAGGTTTTTTTCTGGTGAGAAAAAACGCTTCTAACTTTTAGGTAAAAATCATAGTATGTGTCAGCTGCAAGGATGCAAACATTACCGTCACGTTTTAACACTAGCAGACAACCCACAGCATGTTACAGCAAAAGCACCTGCTGGGCGTAAGTGAGGTCGTTTGCACTGTGAAACAATAAAACCTTAATTCGACCGTAGGGACTGGTTGAAACTTGAAGAATTTTTTCATGCCAATATTGACCTCTCATACCCCTTCAATCACTCCAGGGCAATGGCTCCATGAAAATAAAGTTTTATTGGGCACACATACTCAGATATTTCGCAACTTGCCAACCGAAGTGTTCATGAAAGTCAGTGTACGGCCGTTCAAAACGATGCAATAACATAGATTCAAAGAGTGTGTTTGCGTAAGAACTGGCAAAGAAATTGTTGCGAATAGTTGAAATGTGACTTGACTTGATCCGTACTCTCATATTTCAATGTTCTACGGCAGAAAATGATAAAATGAATACAAGAATTATCGAAACAAGATGCGTAATATTCATTTACTGAGAAATAACCTCGTTTTCCTATTCTCTTAACAGTGACCGTATTCCTATTATTAAAAATAATACTAAGAGCCTTTCATGGTTTTCGAGTTAATTTGACTTCGTCTCCTTCAGATGATGCAGCTTAATTATTTAATTTCTGAAACCGCGCAGCTGCGATCTGAAGTGGAATTAAGCCATGACTTGAGTTAACGCAGCAACTTCGACAGCTGAGATGCCTGAACGCCAGCTGGTCATCAAGCACAATACATTATGCATGCGCTCATACCTGTTTGTCAGTGCAAGCCATTGCTTAGCATGTTTGTTTATCAATTGCCGACAATTTGCGCCATATTTCAAAAATAATGTGATTTTTTTCTAATATGAAACCTTTATAGGACATTAATGTTTTCTTTCTTATTCACGTCCCACAATCGTTTTCATGTTTCTGACTTAGGTAGACTGTTTTGTGCCACTATTTTTAGTACGAAATTTTATAAAATTCATGCCATAATAAAAGATATTTTCTCCGTTTCCCTCGATTGGAATTCTGGATTATACTGACTAGTTTACGCTGATATTTGCGCACATGCTTACTTGTGTATATGTGTACGTGTGCACGCTATGCGTATGACACTCTGTAGAATGCGTATGTATTGCCTCGATGCATAGAAATGCATTTGTGTATGCTTACGAGTTTGGTGTAAGTATGTGCGTGGGTATGTATGTGTATACATATATTTACATGTATACGTGCACATATGTGTGTACTAGACTGACGACTAGCATTTTACTAGAGATAATGGTCTTTTTTCTGTTCACTCTCAACTCGTAACATTACCTAACTCGTCATCTCTTTATTATTGTAAAGCATTAGTGTAAAAACTATACATCTGTTGTGCGATCATCCATTTATATTTAAATAAAATGCTTATTAACTAATGATCATTATGTTAAAATTGTTGAATCAGAAATACAAAACTTATAATCTTCTTGGTCCTCATGCTTATGTGTACATATATGTATATATATATATATATATATATATATATGTGTGTTGTGTGTGTGTGTGTGTGTGTGTGTGTGTGTGAATGGATATACACACACATACATATGTATATGTACGTATGTGTGTATATGGATACATATTTATATATATTTTTTTTCATGCTTCCTTAAAATGACACTTGTGAACATTGACCGAAACAAGCGATTTCATATATTATTTCCTGGCGTCAAGAATTGCGAAGTTTTATGCCATGTACATGTAAACTGTCAAAAGTGTTTTCACCCGACAATGAAAATGCATCGTCCATGAAATTGTGTTATCTCTTATAATTATCATTACATGTATTATCAAACGTAGATTAAGCTAGATTAGGAGTACATTGCCCTCAATCATTTCTTTTCGACTAGTGACACGAGTTTTACAATACTCGTGTGTGCGTATCATCTAAGTGTATTAATTTTAAGATATTTTAAAAACCAATGATGGTACTTTTGTACCATCTCTATTGGAAATAAACTGTTTTTCTTTTTATTTTTTTCTTAGCGTCGGCGCTCTGAACGGAAGGAAAATGAGAGTGCCACGGACAAGATGTCTGATGTACTAGTATGGGCATTTGGAGCACCAGTTCACAACTGAGTTGGTCGAGCAAGCAAGTCAGCGAAGAGACAAGCTTCCCTTGGTAAAAAAACTGAATAAGTAACTGTAGAGGATGTTGGATCTACATTTGTAGAACGAGTGTCAAAGCAGACGGTTCACGCGTCGTAGTAAAAATTCTAAGATGAGAGGTAGCGTCTACTGTTTAAGAACCTTGCTTAGTAACTGCTTATCCGCTTTGTTCTATAACATTTTTCTCTCAGTTTACACGCACAATATTTTTCCAGTTAGTGCTCATAAAATTACGCATCATTTCCTTCATTACAAATATTTTCAGCCGCTCAAGAGAAATTCGATGTATCCAACACTGTCACACGTCTTACAGTTTTTTATATGGAAGTGAGAGGTAATGTAAATTTAGCTCATGATTTTAGGTTTCAATTTTAGCTAGTTAGTGTTGGTATTGAAGAAAAAATTTCACCCATGATCAAAATTCCGATGCTGCTTGTTTAGGTAAACTATAAGGATGAAAAATAACGCGCAAATAGCCGTCACGATAAGAACTTTGTTTTGTATTATTGCTCCTTCTTATCAGTTACACTTGCGACTCGCACTTCAGTTGATAACAAACTGCTCTTGCCCCTGCAAACAAATTATTTATTTGGCTGAACCAATTGCAGGATCTGTAATATAATACCATCGATTCAATGAAATACACCCAATACATTTGAATTGAAAAATTGAGAAACAGTGTACAAAAGGAAAAGAAAAACAGTTCATTTGGTACAGTCGACAAAAATCTGTAACAATTTTTAAAATGACAACGCCCAGAACCTTAGTCGGTAAACATACGAGTACATAGGCATCAGCCATACATACATACATACATACATATCAGTCAGGTCGCAAAAGTAGTTGGACAAAAGATCGAGAGAAAAACTTGAAAATGCATTTTATAGGTTAAAAAACGCTTATGGAAGCCTCCAATTTCATTTGAGCTTCGGCTTTTTCAAAATCAGGTAATAATTTTGAAAATGTCTAGGAAGAGGTAGTATTAAATTATCGATATTGATGAAAATGCTTAATTTGGCAGTCTCCACTTGCATTGACTTGCGATCTCAAAAAATAATGTTAAAAGTAAAATTGGGAGAAGTAGATAATTCTGCATCGAAAAGTATAGTAGTGATGATAAAGAACAGCTCATTTTATTTTAGAGCACAAGCAGCAATTTTTTTCATAAAAAATTTCAGTTGTCAGATTGTGCCATTAAAGAGCACTAGAACATAGCGGGAAAGCAGCTATCACGTACATACAAACCAGCGAGTAAAGTTTGTCGCAAACCCGACACGGCAAAATACCGCACAGCACTAATACAAGGAATGTCTTTGTGTAAACGTAAGGAAATAGTGAGTATAAAATTTGTGCCTGTAATTCAAGTCAGACAATTAAATTTGTTTTCAATGTAGTCGTATGATTACGAGAGAAATCATAAGTACGCAAGGAAAAATTAATCCACTTGCAGAATAGAACTGACATTAAATAAGAACAATGGCATAAATTTCAAGTTATTACTTCGGCTAAAATTACTATCACACTCATAGTATTTAGAAATGGCCTGCGTTCAAATGTTTAACGCGTTGTTCACGATGTGAACCGGAGGGAATTTTCATAATGCTGCTGACCGACCCAGTTGTCACAAACTCAATTTTCGTAAATTCTAAATCAAAGCTAAATGGAAGCACGATCCTGCTGATAATCGCTATTTTCAAAATTGCTCACTACATGGACTTTGAATTGAATATTGAACTTCAGTTTAGCACATCGCGGTCAACGCGTTAATTCTTTGCTAGCGCTGTGACAGATCCCTTTGTTTGTTTAGCACAAGGTTGACCATTTTTTCCGCGTTCGAAATGCGGTTCCCATGCATTCAAAATTATGGTTCGATGTAAACTGGGGATGTGCGGTAAGTTCGTGGGAATGAGAGGGTTTATACCGGGTTGGGATCATCAGCCACGATGTAATAGAGAGAACCATTGATATTTCATCGCTTCTCAAAATATCTTTTTCCAATATCAAATTTTTCACTTCCCACTTCCAAGCAACAGAGAAGTATATGAGAACTGCGCAGTCGGAGTCCAGCAGACGCACGACTGAAACGCACGTTTTATAGGTTTCATAAGTCTATCGAGTAGTGAATACATAAAAAAGGGAAAACAAATGTAAACACGGTAACACCGTAAGGAACTCGATATTTTATGTGGTAACCAGCGACGGAAATCGTCACACGTTGGTCTAATTTGATCATCACTCGCAGTTTGGAAGGAATTTATAAAATGTTCGCTCATGAGCGCATGTGAGCAACCGTAACAAGAAATTGCAACATTCAAAAACCCATAATCTGAAAACAACACAGGGTAAAAATAGGGGATTAATTTTTAATCCTCTAATAATTTATGAAAAGATACTTTTTCATGAATAAGGAAGAGTTTTCCAATATTTATACTATTTGGAATGAAAATTCAGGACAATGTCTAAAATGCAACGATGTATGTATTTACAGTTAGCTGTTAAATAAAAAATTCTAAGTTTGCACGTCTTCTTTTTTCATTGAAAGATTCTGATTGAGAAATTAACTTCGGAGTATGTACGAAGTTCGTTCAGAACAAGATATCTTTCCTCACAGAATCTATATCACTCGACATGCACCTCAACAAGCGCTTGGACCCATTGACGCAATCTCCTTGCTTGATCCCGCTCCTTCTACGCTCAGTAGAGCTCGTTTTCTGCGAGTGCTCGAAGCTGTATTTGCGTTACCCTCTACTTTCCGTCACACTTTGAAATGACGTCTTTTCAAATAAATTTTAAATTTTGAAGCACGAAACAGTTTGCCGGTGACTTATTTGATGACTAACGAGGCTTGTGGACGGAGAGCCGTTACATTTTTGACATAAAATTCCAGAACAAGAGTGCGACCGATGAGAAGCGCTGTAGAGTCGTACGAAATTCAGCGGTTGTTTTTCAATAGTTCAGGCTTCATTCGAAGCATTTTTCTCGTAAACGCAGAACTGTTGTGTAGCATTGCTCGTAGACGTCCCCACTGAATACTTACATGCTGCTCCATAAGTCCTTCATCTTCTTCGTCCTGCCAATTTGCATGTAGACTCTTGAAGTTAGACGGCTCTGGCTCGAAACTGATCAGAACTATGTAGTATGGGTATGACAAGCAGCGTCTTGATGCTAAAGAAGCCCTCTTGACACTTTTTCTGAGCTTGGTCCATGTTACCGTTTCCGCACAATTTTAAATCACCCAGTTTTCGTGCGGCCTGGCATCGTACTCAAAATTGAACAGTGGATAAATCCAAAAGTTCTTTTATTTTACACTTGAAATTAAGTGTAAATGGGACCCCATTTTGCCATACTAATAAAATAACCATTACAAACGATTACACTTTCATCACACTATTATGCATTAACGAGGATGCTCTCAAAATTCGTTTTTAATTTTCTATTTCGGTTTGTATCAGTATATGGGGAAAATTTTGGGTTCAAATTAGTAGCGAAGAGAATAAAATGAAAATTTCATAGTTGGAATGGCAGAAGAACAGAGGGTGAAAACCAATTTTTTTGCAGAAATCGCAAAATTAAACAACGTACGTTGCTCGTTTCTCCCCCAAACCCCAAACCCCCCCCCCCCCCCCCAAACCCCCTCCCAACCCCCCCCCCCCCAACCCCCCCCCCCCCCCCCCCCCCCCAGCCGTCCGTCAACGCTCGCACCATCACTCAGAATTAAGTGCCGCGATCAGCTCATACATCACAATGCTTGCAGCCGCTGCGGGATCTCCGCTCGATCTCAGGCGCATCTCACCCGTGACATTTGGAGCCGGCGTAGGCGATAAGAACTAAACTATCTGGCAATCCGGCTTGCTCTTTCCTACCAAGTATGAGGGGGCAAAAAAATATGCCGTATCAAGGCCAGTTGAAGAACATTTTCAGCGAGTCTCTTACACCCGCATATTATTATCTGTTATTGCATCGAGCTGCTAGGTAAGATTTATTCGTGACTGTTAGCGGACTGGTTCAAGAACGATGAAATAATGCCAGAAATGGTCAAATATTTACCTTTAATAAATATGAAAGATATTTAAAAGGAAAATATCCATTTGGTAATATTTAGAGTGACTAAAAACGCCTTCTTAAAAATACATACGCCACGCAAATCTCTTTCGCCTGTTGTTTTGGGACCGTAAAACACGGACACACCATGGCCATTTTTGTTAAACTGAAATGCATTGAATTTCTGAGAACATGCTTCAAATGAAACAGATGGCAAGTCATTATTTGGTACTACAAAGAATTCTCGATAACTGAGAGTAAATTTAGCCACGCGTTCTGAATTTCAATGCATAAGTCAAAATAATCAGTTTAGAATGAGCTGATATTTTCATAGCAGCAGTAAATAAATGTGGATCACATTTTTAGCTGAAATTACTGAGGGAATTTTATAGCAAGGAACTAGTGGGATAACACTATCATCCATTTTGTAACCTTAATTCTTAAACAGACGCTAAACAGTGACAATTATACCGTAAACAGCTCATAAGCGTACGCTAAAATATTTGCAGATAAACGATCTGCACTCGTCATCAGAAAGAACGTCGTCATTCGACCCAACACTGAATCTCTTGGAAGAAAAATTAAACAGCAACAATATTGGATTTACGCTGGGGAGTTGCAAAGCATCCATCAAGTGTCACACTGAGTGATTTATTTTTCATTCACTTTGCAACGCTCTAAATAGCAATGAATTTTTTGAAAAAGACCAAGTAGATATGCGGCAAAATTTTCCGTTAAGGACTTCCAGCGCTCAAAATCAGGGGAATTTTATCTCTTAAGAATCGACGAACTACTTACTAGTTGGAAAATTTATCAGAAATGCTAGATATATTCTAGAACTTTAGTGGTCGTAATTAGCTGTTTATGTTAAGATGAATAATTAAATTATACAGAATAAATTGTACTTGGCTTTAATCAGCACACAAAACTTGGTTATATAAACCATTGAACGTAAATAGTATACTGGATTTAACATCATACTCGCCGAGATTTGGTTTTCAACAAACAGCCCGTAATTTTTTCGACGATTAGATTAGAAGTAAGTCTCTCCCAAACTCCGACAAAAGTGTTCAGAAGAGAGGAAGGAGGAAGGCCCCATTCTGTATGGAGTTGAAGGAACGGCGAATCTAAGCCCTAGGTGTATTCGTTACACAAGATTACAGATTACACAAAATTACACAAGATTCCCTTCGTACAGAAACAACAAGTTAAGAAGTAAGTTTATAGACCAAGATGATAGTTGAAGAATAATGTAGTAGGTGCTGAAAGAACAGGAGAGTAGTGACCTCAAACAACCACGAGTAACACAACGGAAAACATCTTCTACTTCAGCAAAAGTAAGGGTTACTCAGATTCAGCTAGGGACCTCACACCCTTCATCAGAGACCGCGAATTCCTAAAGGTACAAGGGTTTTAATCCCCTGGGGGAAAAACGCGTGTTTTAAGTTGTTAAATTATTTAAGAATCATTATCCAGGCAGAGTGAATAAGCTAATGGAACTAACTTGAATTTTACATTATCATTTTCGGATCTCGCAGATATCCTTGCAGGCTTAACCTGTTACGGAAATGCAAACATAATTCAATGGTTCGTGTCAGGTATCCGAGCCCAAAAAGGCGAAAAATTGACTCGACATCAAACAACACGCACACTCAACACCTGCACGTAAACATGTGGTAGCGTAATACGTGAAAAAATTCATCACACGTGAAATCTGCCCTTCACGAGCTTGTGCCAGCCGCCTGCAACGCATGCAGAGCCTCCAGCGCGTGCAGGTTACTCGAGCCCCGCACCCATGCTGACGTCGCTTCAACAAAGCTGAACTTGTTTCTACAAAAAGCAGACTTGGCGCTCGAGTTAAATTTTACGTTGAATAACCGAACTATGTTATGAAAAAGTATTCATCATTGCGGAATAGGTAAAGACAAGAATTAATTAACATGTGACTTTATATCGAGTCTTAGAGTTGACGCAATCTACTTCTGCCTCCTTCATCATGAAACGGCAGCTTGGGCTTTTTCTTTTATGGTCCACACTTAAAAAAAATAGACTATGACGAGTGTAGCACTCGGTACAAACAACATTAATTGCAAGAAAGAAAGACCACCGCCAACGTTGCTATCGGAACGAGCAAGTAAACCTGGATAAACCTGCTCAATTGCTGGCTTAAGCATTGGAATGTAGGGAATGTGTCTCCCCGTGATAAAAGCGTCCTACGATAATTGGGCGGCAAGTCGTCGAAAATACTTTTTATGGTTACAGATGGGTGTTTCTGACAACTTTATTCCGGCTTAGGTAAATGTGAAGGAGAGGACCATAATCGATTTTCCATTTTTCGGGCCTATTCATGGTTAATTAGATCTAAATAAACCATTTTACTTCTACGCACTTTCCGCGGGAAATGAGTATTTAACGAGTTATAGCGGCAAATTACTTACCGCAACTCTAGTGTTTGAAGCGGAAAGTAATTTATCGAGCGCATTCCCGCCATCTAAGACGAAAATTAACATACCGCTAAAATTCGTTATTTTATGGTGATAACATATATTGTGTTATTAACTAAAATATCCTAGAAGTGGGTTCAGGCTCCGCGGGGTCGGCTAATAATAAATTACCAAGTACCCGAACGTCCTCTAGTAGCTCAATCGCGCAACAACTAAACCTACAGCTCTAACTAGTAAAATAATCATTTGACGCAAAAAGTGAGTGGAAGAAAAGTAGTTTATTTCGATGTTAATACCGTGATACCAGCAAAAAAAAATTCTGAAAATCGATTAGTAGCTGTTTATTCGACCGCATTCGCCATCAAAGACGAAACTAAACCTGCCGCTTAGCTCATTAAATATTCATTTCCCGCGGACAGTGCATAAAAGAAAAATTGTGTATTTCGATCTAATTAACTATATTAAGGCAGCGAAAATTGGAAAATCGATTCTTGTCCTCTCCTTGACAAATACCCCGGCTTTTGTTTTATTATAACTATGGTCACTTATGAAGAAATTTCGCAATAACACATTATTGTTATTAGAAGCGCTAAAATAAATTTTTAACGCAACCTAACGTAAATTTGGCCCCACACAGTTATCGTTGTGATTTTGCCCTTCCTTGTGGTGCTGTGCGGTTGGACGGGCTTGCAAACACGTGTCTTGTGCAAAATGTGAGGGCGGGTGGCAAAAGAACTGAGATGCTCCACCTACTCTTTCTGAGCTCGTATTCCTCAAAGCATACTCGGATACTGTTCCGTTTCCCAACTTGGGGGTAATGCGTATAACTATCTAAACTAGATAAGAGCCCCGCAAGTCTTGTTCTTTTCTCTTTTTGCGCCTAAGTTTCTATTGCACATTGCTTCATTGCTTGCGCGGCGAGTATAGCGGTCAATAACTAATCTAGTTTTCACACGAAGAATAACGACGGATAAGCTAATTTGATTACTCTTCCGACAGCCTTTAGTCGAACGATGGATTTAACTTTGTTATTAGGTTAGTGATAACCCGATGAAATTTGTGGCATTTTCACTACAGTATTTTTGAAAATGGCAGCCAATTGAATATTCCAAAGTTTACACTCCCTAGAATACTTATTATTGGTGATGGAAGGGCTGCTATAATGATTTTTTTGTATCGATTTCTTATTATTATTGAGGTCAACCTTCTTCAACAGATTTCAATACAGTTATGTGCCCTCTAATCACGAGTTAACAAGTGGCAACTATTGAAAATAACCAGTTCCTGTGATACAATATTGTAAGTCCACCATATTACGATAAAAACCGTTTATCTCGTCCCGAATCCTGTTCTCTTTCTCGGTTAGGCGGCGGCACCTTTTCGTTTCACTTTTGAAAAACGCAAATTAGGGGCTGGTCTCTCCATAACGAAGGTCAGAGCCAGGGAGTGGCTGGTCTTTAACATTTTAACATTTCACCGAACGATAATTTTGAAAAAAGTAACAACTTCGGCAATATTCGCAGGTCACACGTTGCTGCAAGCGTACGTGTGCCGAGAATCGGTGTTTTAGTACAAGAGAGAACACGTTTCACTAAATGTACATCTGTTAAATGGGAAGTCGCTAATTTCGATTATGGGAAACATAAATGTATACATAACTGTATACAGTTATACATAACTGTAAACAAATGTATACATAGCTGTATAAATTTAATGTGATTGAAGCTATCTGTCTTTTATATAATAGAATGAATTTAGTTCACTCCAATATATCACAAACGAAACGGAAAAAATAAAATGTTCTAAATCTTTGAAACTTATTTTTATCCCAAACTTAGTTCCAGTGATTTAATGCAATACTAACTTATCCAAAATCAGCATAATAGTGTCGGAGATCAATTTTCAGATTGTGGAGGCGTAGTTTGGATTAGAAAAGTTAATTAAAGCCTCCTTTTAACCACTACCAAGGTGTTCCAAAGAGAGGAAGAAGGAGAGCATTTTATAGTACGGAGTTGAGAAAACGGGGAATCTACGCCCAAGGCGTGTTCGCACGCCAGATTCCCTACGCATAGAAACAGTAAGTTAGGAAATAAGTTTATGAGACATGATAAAGTTTAAGAAAGTAGTTTGTGAAGAAAAACTGGACAGCAATTAACCGAAAAAGATGATAAAAAAACAAATAAAAACCTATCCTATTACAACAAAAGGAAGGCACACTCAACCTTCAGTTCGGGACCACCATTCTCTCCTGGGAACACAAATTCCCGTGCATTCAATAGTTGTATCCCCCGACGAATGTAGAGGCGTTTTAAAAGAACACTGGACACTGAATCCTCTAAAAGTTTCATGAAAAAATGAATACTTTCAATTAATGCCGTTTATATATAAATTAACATCGTGAATTAATAAAAAATTCACATTTGTAGAATTGTCACGCGATGTCTCAATTATTAACCACTTATACCGTACCCCCTTCCCCACTCCCCCCTTTCGTATGACAAGCGACAGTTTGGTTCATTGATTACGAGTTGGTTTCAGCCTACCTTACCGAAACAAAGATGTTAAAAAAAAGGAATGACGAAGGTTCCATTTAGTGTGGAAAAAGGGAACGCAGAATCTATGCACAGCGGGTGTTCCCGTGCAGGATCTCGAGCGTATAAAAACAGCAAGTTGAGAAGGAAGTTTAGGAAACAAGATAAAAGCTGAAGAAGAGAGACAGAGGTGCTGGTAAATAGAACAGCAGTGAACCGAAAAAAGAGATGGTTCTTAACAAAGCAAAAAACATTTTACCTCAAAAAAAAGGCCTACCTAAGTCTCAGCTCGGGACCTCACTTTTTCCCCAGAGAGTGCTTATTCTCATAGAGTGACATTATAGTTTTTTGAAGCTTAGTTCAGTTTTATGGAGTAAACAATTGACACGATTGGTCGCGAAAACAGCGGTGTTAAAGCTACATGAATTCTATCAGAAGCCTCTACGCTTTAATGTGCATTAGTGAAAATCCATTAGTGAAGAAAAACGTAAGAAAAACGTATGATTTAATATATATATCTTCATCGAAGTCATCCAAACTCGAATGTACAGCATGGATCAGAGAAAGAAAGCATCACGTAGTCATATGTTTCGTCTTTTTCTAGTGTTCATGTTTCGGCAGTAATACTGAGATTTCGAAATTCAATGTTAATACTAGAAAGAATGAATCATTCTTATCTTGCAAAATGGTACAGGGTAATAGTTTATGTGTCGATGAGTACGTTTATATGCTGCAAAAATTATTATTACTATCATTGCTAGAAAACCTAAGATTCCTGGTGGAAAAAAGAAAGACTTAAGACCAAGAAAATCACCTCGCAATTAAAAAATGAAGTTGAGTGAAATATAGATGCAATGAAAAAAAAACAAGTAAAAGCTTATATTCGAGGAGTAGCGCACCGAATTGACTCACTAGTCACCTCCCCGAATAAAGGGGAAAAAAGAACTTGGAACCACATAACTCTAAAAGAGACTTCTGCAGCAGCCAATGGCCACCATTGGTGATAAATCTGCTGCATGTGGCTCAGAGGCTCCCAAGGAATTGCCAAGTCGTCCACTGCCGCTAATTAGAGATGACACTCAAAATATTCCCCTCATCCCTGACGGGAAGGTCGGGAATCCTACCCATCTCCCGCGAGTTGCTAAGTTTCATTGATACGTTGAAAACTTGTATACAATCCCAGTTAACGAACCTCAAATTGAAGATATGCTGCAACAAATGCGTCAATGCCATTAAAACGTATGGAACACTAAATACGTTTATGCAACAGTAACTGGAGCTACTCGACAACAGATAAATCCGTGCAACAATAGTTGAGATTGTGGTAAAAACAAGCAACGAAGCTGAATGCTTTGATTTGCACCTCCAAATGAACCCCAGAATCGCGACGCCGTCTCTTACTTTAAGGCATCTGCGAGCAAAAGCAAATACTACACGAACCGCGTGGCACAAGCGCGATATGTTCCTGACCAGACAAGCGGGACCTGCAGCAGTCAAAACTAACAAAGTTTTTAACAAGATGTTAAAATAGAATGCTCAAAAGTTCCTCCCATTACAGAAAGGTAGTCAGCTTGATAGCAGTAAAAATTACTTCCCACCAAAGAGCTTTACAGTCTTGAGGCACGTGACGTCATAACTCTACGTATCGTTTTTGTTCAAGCACCAATAACACCAGTTTTCAGTATTTCTTAGTTTAGCTTGAATACAAAAGCTCTGCCTACATTATTTAGGGTTCATCAATCGTAAACCGAATATCATGAGCCGAAATTGTCACGACAGTCTAGTAAAACCATACACTTTTCTTCCTTCACAATGAAAGACGCTCGTTAACTCGTATCTGAAATGCACCTCCATTGTTCAATGCAATGTACGGCAGATCTTGCTCTTCTCATACCTCGACTGTAACTTTGTAAGCACTCGAACAGAAAGTGAAAGAGTTCCTGCGTCCATCGCAGCTTTCGCTTTTTCCTACGATGCAGAAATAAGGTTTGGCTGCCGACGCCGCCATCGGCAGCAGCGGAGAATAATTCCCTCCATTTCCGACACGATCTTCAGTCGATTTGCATCTCATGAAGTTATTTGCGTATTTTGCCAGCTGTTTCTCACATTTCTGTGAAATTCTTTTAAATTTAAAGCATGCAGATGTGAATATCATGCATGCAGATGTGAATCCATCAATTGAAATCTGCGCGAAACAACTGCAATCTGTATAGAGTAAGTTCACTGGGCAAAACTATTCTACTGTTTGTAAAAGTAAATTTATGGCATCCTTTTTTTCTAGAGTTTCACTATATTTACAATACGTAATAGAAGCTTGGTGTGGAACTGATACAAATACAACCAATTTGCTCTTTGGGCTGCAAAAAAGAGCCATTAGAGCGGTAAAGAAATTAAAATATAATGCTCACACAAATGATTCATTCAAAAGATCAAAAATACTGAAGGTTTTGGACAAGCTCTCCATATGTGATTTCATGTATAAAACACTGACTGATGATGGCGACAGAGAACTCAAACAATTATTAACTGCGCAAACTGGCCATCATGATCATTTATTATGAAATAGAAGTAGCTTTATACATGCTTATTATTCAAAATTCCGGTCGGAACACAGTATCCTCTTCATTGAAACTAAGAATTGGAATGCGATCCCTGCTGAGATCCATGGAAAAAGTTCTTACAAAGCTTTCAAAACGAATCATGAATCCCTCTTCCCGTTGAAATATTAATTAAATGAGGTAATCAAGTCAAAAAATTTTTTCTGCTAAACGACTTATCTTGATAAGGTAATTTGCCATGATTAATGACATAGACCACAAGTCTGCTACTAATCGTTTTCTAGAATATACTGTTTCTATCTAGCCCATATTAACTGTTTTTGTAAAAATTAAGTATCGGATCATGAGAGGACCAATTTATTGATCAGTCTAGTATGCCCCTAGGTCAAGTAAATAAGGTTAAACATAACTTTACGCTTTAAAATAGTGTTGATGATAGGATGTCCTAGAAGTCGCAAAACTTTTTGGCCCCACAAGTAACTATACGCTAATGCGTCAATTGTACTAGACTTAAGATACAATCTATTGCTGTATAGCTTGCGGTAAATAAATTGTTTTAAATAAATTGCTAAAGTAATCATAACCGGCCGCAGTCTATAACCGCATCATTGATTAGACGAGCAGTGCCGTCGCTACGCAGCGACCATGTAAAAATGTCCACTGCGTAATGCAGTAGCTACTTGAGGTGATAGAATAGATTAGTTTAAAGCTTCCCTAACCACAACAAAGGAACATTTAGTAAAGTTTAGGGAACTGGAACCTATTCACGAGATGTGTTCGATTCAAGGCCCTCTGCGCAGAGAAACAGTAAATTGAGAAAGAAACTTATGAAAAAAGAAAATAATTGAAGAAGAAAGTAGTAGGTGCTGAAAAATTAGACAGCAAAGAAACATATAAAGATGGTTCGTAACAAAATAAAAAGAATGTGTTATTTCAACAGAATGAAGGCCTACAGGGCTAACCTTCCGAGCTGGAGACGTCGCATTTCCCTTGGGAGTGCTAATTTCCATTATTACAATAGTTGTATCACCCTAGAAGGCTTGAGGCGTGAATGTCCTGTGCGAAAATTGGCAATTTTGTGAAGCCAAATGGCAGTCCAGGTCACCCTAAAAAAGCTAAGGCTTATGTTTTCACAAACGTCACTTCCCTGAACTGCGCAATTTGGGCATCTTTGTGCTCATATGTACAGATGCTGACACTGATTTTTCCCTGGGATGGAGTTGACGATAGTGAGGACGAGATAGACGATAGATCGTAGCCCAAACAGCAGCAGCACGTCATTCCATGAAAAAAACAGCAGCGTATGGCGCGACGGTTGTTACATCGCTAAACGTGACGAGAGAAAAGAATGTGAGGTTAGGTTATTAAAAATGAGATGAGATTACTTGAAAAATTTAACTGGAACCCAAATTAAAAGGCATCTTATCAGTGCAAAATTCTTCACTGTTTTTGTTTGTTACTTTGGGTATTAATCATAAAAAATAAAAGAACGAAATCTCTAAGATTGGTTCAATGCCATACCACTCATCAATTTGTTATCGGTTTAACTCGGATATTTGTTAAAAGAACCTTGGTTCATTTAAGGCTAATAATGATTATGTTTTAATAATTTTATATTCTTGTGCCACGACTTGCAATCAGTTTTAACATGGTTTCACAGTTTGGAGGGAAAAGTATGAGCTATGAAGATAAAATATATTGAAGTATGCCGTATGCCCTACTTGAGAATTTTAATGAAGAACATTCAAGTGCATGAAAATACTGCTGACATCTGTTTAGGTGAGAATTAAAATGCTTTCTTCGATAGTCATAAATAAAAGATTATGAGTCATAATCCTTGATTTTGAAGACTACACCATCGTCTCCTCTGTGACGCATGATTAAAAAATTTTTTGTCATATTTTAGTTGAAAAGATACCAGAGCCGGAAAACCACGACCCAAATGTTATAATCTCCTGTCATTATTGTTGTCCAATCATTCTTTTGATGCTGTAAAAACGTTAATATGAAAATAACATTCAGTGTAGCAGAAAGATTATTCTGTGTTGCGTACGAGTATGCTTATGGACAAGTATGGCTGCTTCACGGGGAATTTTTTTTCAAAAATGCCTAATTTATAACTGCGACGTAGGAGCTTTGTCACACCAGGAAACTATTTCGAGAAACTAGAAAGTAAACAAAAACGAAAATCTGCTTGACTGTGAATTCAAAAGGACTAAAATAAACAGTTTCTGCAGTGAAGTGAAAACTATCGAGATGGCACAGCAATGTGAGGACACCCTAAAGCATCGCTGTTGTCAGGGCTTCGAGCCTTCGACTGCATGAGCTGTCTTCGCCGCGTTCAGTGTGCCCTAAGCTCTTCGGATTTCGGAAAGAACAGTGATGCGAATTTTGCAAGCAGACCTTCACTTTCACTTGTGTAGTATTATGATTGGTCAGAGATTGTCTCCAGTAGACTGGGTATGACGCATGAATTGTTCTTATAGGATCCTCGCAGCTGCTCCTGCCACTGGGAGTCCGTGGAGGGAGAAACGCTGATGCGTATTTCTGCTTTTAGGTACACTGAATATGCGTAGAATTTTCTCTAATTAATGCTAATAACCCTGTAGAAGTCCATGCATGACCTGATCATACCTCACGAGTGACCGATTGGTGTACCATCGTCTACAGACGCCATTGGATCCTACTTTATTGAGGCAAATGAAGTCACCGTTCGTGTGAATTCAGATCCCTACATCAACATGTAGAAGAACTATCTGCGCCCGAAAATTGAAGTGCATCAGGAAGAACACAACTTCGAGAACTTCTGGTTCCAACGGGATGGAGCAGCGGCCCATGCAGCACATTGTCTGACAGGTATACTGCAGATGTTCTTGGGTGGAGTGGTCGCCTAGTTCCGGCAAAGGCCATTGCGTTCGCCTCATTTGCGTCCATGTGATTTTACTTGCGGGAGTACGTGAAACCCTAAGTTTTCACACACTGTCTATGGTCCTTGGACTAACTAACGAGGCTCATTCTGGAAGATTTTGAAGAAGTGTTGTTCGATATGCTAGAGAGGGAGTGGTAAAATTTTCAAGGTAGGCTCCAAATATATATTAACTCTCAGGTCCATAATTTGGACGATAAATATTTTATAAAGGAAGAAACTTTTTGATTTACACTTAAGAAATACAGATACCTGTTATCTCGCACGATTTTTTTCAATCTTCCTTTAAAATATGGGAGTTATTCCAGTTACCCGTCATATTTGAGCCCCTAACTCCACAATAGACGGCGCATTTCTAATTGGTAGATTCACAAAGTTAAGAATAGAAGCTTTTTTCCAGACTCCGTAGAGTGCATTCTACTTCAGCACCAAGCTTTTTGGAACGCTGTAAAGTGCAATATGCTTTAAATGAAGCGCGCACGATGAACTTTTAAAGCAACGCGGTGCAAACACGTAATGCAGCTCGACCGCCGAGCGTTTTCCAGGCGACTGCAAGTGCGTCGCTTGCTAACATCAGCTGGAGACCTGCGCTTGAAGGGAGCATCGCATCCTACGCTCCTGTATCGAGAAATGAACGATAAGAAGCATTTGCACAATTTTCGCACGCAATCCCTTCTTGTTATTGCCTTTATTACTGATAAGTTGGTGTAAGTTTCGGAACAGTGCTTGCTAGACCCAGGGTTATTTGAAAGTTCCTTGTGGTGCTCCAGTTAGTTCACCCTAATGCAGCAATTCATCTCAAATAAGAATTCATAAAATTTGTACTGTCTTGAATATAAACATTAAGAAATTATTATTATTACTTGTTAAATTGAGAGGAGAAAAAACAAAACTTACATCTATTTTCGAACAACACATTTTTTACATAGCTTAATAAACTCTAGTCCAATCTATATCAGGTGAGGTGTGTGTCTCTGGCACAGAATACGGGCACACCTTAATTAAACTAGCACCAGCAGTGAAGCTGCCAGCACCCACCAGCATGCAGCTGCCAGCACCCACCAGCATGCAGCTGCCAGCACCCACCAGCATGCAGCTGCCAGCACCCACCAGCATGCAGCTGCCAGCACCAGCATGAAGCTGCCAACACCAGCATGAAGCTGCCAACACCAGCATGAAGCTGCCAACACCAGCATGAAGCTGCCAACACCAGCATGAAGCTGCCAACACCAGCATGAAGCTGCCAGAACCAGCATGAAGCTGCCAACACCAGCATGAAGCTGCCAACACCAGCATGAAGCTGCCAACACCAGCATGCAGCTGCCAGCACCAGCATGCAGCTGCCAGCACCAGCATGCAGCTGCCAACACCAGCATGAAGCTGCCAACACCAGCATGCAGCTGCCAGAACCAGCATGCAGCTGCCAGCACCAGCATGCAGCTGCCAGCACCAGCATGAAGCTGCCAACACCAGCATGAAGCTGCCAACACCAGCATGAAGCTGCCAACACCAGCATGAAGCTGCCAACACCAGCATGCAGCTGCCAGCACCAGCATGCAGCTGCCAGCACCAGCATGCAGCTGCCAACACCAGCATGCAGCTGCCAACACCAGCATGCAGCTGCCAGCACCAGCATGCAGCTGCCAACACCAGCATGCAGCTACCAGCACCAGGAAGGAAGCAGCGTTAACGCCTCGTCATGCCTGGCATTTAAAAGCAAAACTGGTGGTCGGGTTCAAGGTCGCTGCTGCAAGAAGGAAGCATCTGAACCACTTTCAGTTTTTGTGGGAGCGGATCTACGTGGGAGCAGCCCTGGCCCGGCTGTGGGAGCAGCCCTGGCCCGGCTGTGGGAGCAGCCCTGGCCCGGCTGTGGGAGCAGCCCTGGCCCGGCTGTGGGAGCAGCCCTGGCCCGGCTGTGGGAGCAGCCCTGGCCCGGCTGTGGGAGCAGCCCTGGCCCGGCTGTGGGAGCAGCCCTGGCCCGGCTGTGGGAGCAGCCCTGGCCCGGCTGTGGGAGCAGCCCTGGCCCGGCTGTGGGAGCAGCCCTGGCCCGGTTGTGGGAGCAGCCCTGGCCCGGCTGTGGGAGCAGCCCTGGTTCGGCTGTGGGAGCAGCCCTGGCCCGGCTGTGGGAGCAGCCCTGGTTCGGCTGTGGGAGCAGCCCTGGCCCGGCTGTGGGAGCAGCCCTGGCCCGGCTGTGGGAGCAGCCCTGGCCCGGCTGTGGGAGCAGCCCTGGCCCGGCTGTGGGAGCAGCCCTGGCCCGGCTGTGGGAGCAGTCCTGGCCCGGCTGTGGGAGCAGCCCTGGCCCGGCTGTGGGGGCTGGCCTCGCAGTACAACGCACTCAACACGAACGCTCAAATTTTAATACGTATCAAAAAATTAAAGTCCCATTTCACAGTCATCGGTCAGTTGATGCATACGTAATCTTTAGCCGCCTTGTGTGAGGGAAGAATTTTTGGTTGGTGTTGATGGAGAGGTGCAGTTGCAGTCTTCATGTGTGCTCTAAGTCAGGGCTTGTATTTATTGCTCTGTGCGCAGAAATGAAGAGAAGCTCAAAGATCACAACCAGGAAATCTGTGACATTGGGAGGTTCATATCTGCGTATGGTGCTTCTGCTAAATGGTTCCTTTGTAAACCTATGGAAAAATGTACCAGCGTACACCATATACATATTCGTAATGTACGATAAGTAATACGAACATATACTACGTACACATTAATAAATGTAAGGAACCATCTTAACGTACAATGGTCGCTGACTTCCGCCGAGCGAATAAAAATACTCGCAAAATAATGTTTTACGTTTTAGCGCTCATAAAAAAGGTAGGAAAAACAGGGCTTCTGCTCGTCGCTTCGACAGCATCGAACAGGTGTTTGAACTCAATGTTTATTTAAAATTATTCATTTACATTGTCAAAAGGTTGCTAGATCTCACTGACCTAAGCTATCTAGGCTGGGTGCCACGAGCCTAGTTCAAAAAGGAAGCTAGTTTGACTTGCCGTGTTAATTGAGCCCTCTCCAGCCAGCAGTGTTAAAACAATTCAATTTTAATGATCTGCTTCAGTCTGCCGAATACAACTTATTTACTTCAACTAATCCAGTGAAACTAGCCCAATTACTTCCTAAAACAAATGGATCCCACTTTTCATTTTAGTTCACGTCCACTAATCTCCGCAGTTCTTCAAGTTTACTATGGTTTTCGGTTACTAGTCCTTGGGAATAATTGTCCACGAATAACACTAGTTGCAAGGAATCAAAAATCGAATCTTTCAGTAGTTCACTAACTTTTCAGTTTCGGCCACGCAACCTGTGTAATTTTTATCGATCGCTCTACTGCTGTCGAAAGTTTACTCGATGCACGTTGCTAAAATAAAAGCATGCGAGATAAAACCTGAATTATGACTTAAAAGCCGCAGAGCAAACGGCCGTACAATCTTTTAAATCGGGCAACTGTAGAAGGCACAAGTCAAGTTCAAATTTAAGACACCACACAGTAAATTCTTCTTGCTTACCTTGTGAGAGCAGCTAAATAATGCTAAGTTGAACAAAACGTCAATATTCAAACACTAGATTACAAACGGATTTACTGTTGCGTTACGCGATGACGAAAACATTAGCGATTACCATTTCTGTAACTGATGGAAAAATTTAAACGACGAGTCGGAAATTTAAAATTTTTCTCTGAAAACAGGTGTTCCCAATCCCAGAGGAGCATGTGGAAGGTAGAATTGGAAATATCACACTTGAATAAAAACTACTAGCAGGACCCGTGGAAATTCCTCGGTCAATATCATTGGAAACCTAGGTGAACCCGTGAAATAATTTCAAAATAACCTATTCTAACCCATCATAACCTATCCCAACACAACATAACCTATCCCAACACAACATAACCCATCCCAACCCAACATAACCTATCCCAACCCAACATAACCTATCCCAACCCAACATAACCTATCCCAACACAACATAACCTATCTCAACCCAACATAACCTATCCCAACCCAACATAACCTATCCCAACCCAACATAACCTATCCTAACCGAACATAACCTATCCTAACCGAACATAACCTATCCTAACCGAACATAACCTATCCTAACCGAACATAACCTATCCTAACCGAACATAACCTATCCTAACCGAACATAACCTATCCTAACCCAACATAACCTATCCTAACCCAACATAACCTATTCTAACCAACATAACCTATTCTAACCAACATAACCTATTCTAACCAACATAACCTATTCTAACCAACATAACCTATTCTAACCAACAAAACCTATTCTAACCAACAAAACCTATACTAACCAACACAACCTATACTAACCAACAAAACCTATACTAACCAACATAACCTATCCTAACCAACATAACCTATTCTAACCAACATAACCTATTCTAACCAACATAACCTAATCTAACCAACATAACCTATCCTAACCAACAAAACCTATCCTAACCAACAAAACCTATCCAACATAGCACAAAATCATCCTAACCTATCCAAACCTAGCCTATGCTAGCCTAACATAACCTATCTCAGCCTCATCTATTCTAGCCTAACCTACCTTAACTCACCTATTTGAACCTAATATTTTAATATCCTAGCCTAATCTATCCTAGACTATCGTTACATATCCTACCTTAATTAATTACATCATCTTCATCTATCTCATCTTCCCCTGCATGGAACCAACAGTTGTGATGCTCATTTTATTCGACAGGAATAAGTAAGATCAATATTTGAATGACTTAGCGCACGTACAATAAGATAAATTTTCACTTCCTAGCAAAAATTTCAGGAATCGAAACTTAGAAATTGAAACTCAGAAACTGGAACTCAGTGCCGCCCTCCAAATGCAAACGATCCTCTTATACATATTATTGTTTATTTTTTATTAACTTGTGCCTCTCCCTAAATCCTGTGTCGACAACTATCATGTGTATTACGATAACCATGTATGAATAGCAATTAAGGATCTAAATCATATGTTCCAACACTTAAAATGGATGTTACGATAACCATGTATAAATAGCAATTAAGGTTTCTATGTTAAGGTATTTGAATGCATTTTTTGCTTTCATTTTCAAAACTTGTGCGTACTAATGAAAGTGTTTTTCAAATGAGCGTCGCGAGGATTGTGCTCTCTTAGTTCAAAATCAGATTAGGCAAGGAAAGGAACTCAATTTTGTTGTACTTTTCTATCAATCATTTTGTTTCAACATTCTACACGGGTATTACGATACCAATGTGTTATAATCATTTAAGGATGTTAATGTTAAGGTGTTTTAAAAACCAATGTATCGACATTTCATGTTTGTACTTTATTGGAAATAAAATGTTTTTCTTTCTTTCTTTCTTTCTAGCCTTAACGTTTCCGAGCAGGGCCTGTAAAAAAATTTCAAGATAACCTGCTCCAAAAAAATCCAACAAAATTAATGATCAAGCTTTAGCATAGATACCACAATGGTCTTTGTATTTATGGATGAAGGCTATGGAAGTTTAACGGACGGACTAACTAACTAAGGAAGGAACAAGCAGAATTGTTATATGATAATGACAGTGTTGTTTAATATTTGTAAAATAATCGTATCATAAATAAAATTGTACGTACCTTAGGAGTGCTATTGAGAACAACAAAACAATTTGCAAGATGTAAAATTGTATGTTGCACGTTAAAATTCTTCCTCGGTAGCTGAAAGCTCGCCCGGAGAAATAGTAAAATCCATGGACGTAAGCGGAAATTTGATCACGTGCATAAGTTATAGGTTTAACCGATGCAAAGCGCAAGAAAAGTGTCCGGAAGAGCGAAAGTTTTCAGCGGTCTCGTCGAAACGCAAAAAATGTAATTCCAGTGTTGAGCTACGACTCACCTAGAAGGGCAGGGAGCTTTCCTTGGAAAAAAGTACCAGGAAAGACCTCGAAACGAGGGTTAGATTAATCTCAAGTATGGAATTATGGTCGGCTGTCAGGGCAAGCATAAAGTACGAACAATGCGCCCTGGCTTCAAGGGAAAGTTGTCTCGTAAAAGTTGAAGCGTGACAAATAGAACGCTTCCTGTTCATTATAAATTGTGCTAGACTTGAAAAGAACTCTACGGTTACGCAGCGCAGCGTAATTTGTAAATGAAATATATTCTGATTAGTAGCAAGGCAGAAGAAAATTTCCAGTGCTGATTTCTTGAACGGTTTTCATTTTCGATCAATGTCCAGATGTACCGATGCTAAAATGCTATGCTTGATGCTCAGGTATGAATGTTGTACCTGAACATCAAGCGGCGGCAACAGCTACATGCAGTTATTTCAGGAACACAACTTAGGCGAGCTGCATGTAGGTCGGGATCCCGTCTTTTCGAAAGGTGTAAACGAAATCGCACGCAAATGTGAATCACCTCATTGCTCATAAAATATTCGAAAAATTCCTGACTCGTGCTGCTGAAAAAAACTGTTTAAAAAATACCGTCATCTATGGCCAATGAAGTTCGCTGAATAGAAATTTAGCCCCGCCTTAGTAACTTCATAGCCACTGCCTTTAGTTGAAGCAATTCTTCCCAAGGTGGTGCACATAACCTATTCCCAGAGTTCACAACCGAATTGAGAAGCACTGTTGGCGAAACCAAGCAATTTTTACGGGCGAGTCCACGCATTTTTGTTGTAAAATCCTGAATCGCAAGTAGGGCACCAGTCAAGCGTTATCATTACAGCATCGCTTCAAAAAAACGGTGAAATATTTTTTACGCCCTCTCCTGCTTGCGTATGTCGTGAACCTGTTTTCAGATGAAAGATTGTAGTCCCATACCTGCACTACAACGTTGGTTCGTGCTGCGATATGACTCCCATATTCAGGCAACAATCTTTAGAACTCCAGTCGCAAACCAATGCCGACGGAGGTCATCGTTTTTTCTTTTAGCCGGCAAGGAAATATGAGAGCACTACATTCAGCGCGACAGCACCACCCACAGAGTTATACAATCTAGGAGGAACGAAAGCAATGCTCGGATGTCGACACGAAATTTGTAGCAGTTTTTCATAGAGGCCACACATACAGGCACCACTCATGCATTTGCTTTACAGTCCAACAGAAAACTGGTGCAAATGACCAAGATTACGTGCAAGAATTTGTTAGGTGCGATTACATCCCCATTTTAGTGATCTGCTACTTCTCGATTTTATTTCAAGGTCATTTTAAAAGTGTATCTTAACTTTGAGAGTAGTACGTTGTATTACTGCACTGATCGTAAAAGCGTATAAGCTTAATTATTAAAGAAAAAACTATGCTCGCTGAGTAAGTTACAGATCAGTTAATTAAAATAAAAGAAGCCTGAAATTAAGTATTCAATGTACTGAGTAAATCCGACTCAACCCAAAGAATTGAACACTCTAATCATCGAAAAGAAATCCAAACATCAACCTTCCTTAAACAAACATCGCTACCTAAGACCAGAGTTCCTTGAGCCGCTTACTATTATTCCTGAATCTGATTTATCTCAGAACTTGCAGAACTCCTTCAGTTTCAGCGGTGAGGCCCACGATCCAATTTCAAACTGAGTGACAAATCTACTAAGTTGCACGCTTACTGCACAATAGTGAAGATTTGAAGAAAATTTCAGTCTTGTTTTCGCTATTGCCCTTATACAGCTAAATTGGCGGTATTTTTTTTGAAGCATACACCTCATAATATTGAATTATCGTGACTTGACATGAATTCTATTTACACCAACCATTGTTAACTACAACACCCTTCAACAGAATTCATTGTTATTTCCTTGGCAGATGAACGAATTATTTTCGACTTCCAGGTAGTATTGTCAAAATATGTTATCTAGTGTAGAATCCCTCTCGCAGATGACTAGTTTCTTCTTGCAGTACGTGTTGTTGGTTATTGCTCAGCCCTACATTTCACCATATCAAGTACTCACCCCTTTCGATGGAGTTGTCCAGTATAATCGGGTTCCCAGTCCAACCGACGGCTTCGCCATTTGCATCAAATGTGACGTCTAGTCGGCCAAGGTACTTGCCAAAAGCGTAAGCTTGTACCACTGGAACTCGCCTGCCGCTTGCCTGCGTGATGACGCTTGGGTACTGGTCCACGCTCACCTCCGTCGAGGGATCGTCACCTTCAGAGAAGTAAATTACACATGATTATATTATGGCCTGGTATTTATGTTAACGGTAAACAAGTGCGAAGAAAGAGTGAGGCTCTTATTTAAATGTAGGTAAAACAATATATCAATTGATTTATTTCTTGAATTATATACTGGCCCAAACCTTCAGTTATAAATCAACAAAAGTTAGGCATATTGGAAAGTATTTTCATATGAGTTAGTAAAACGGAGTTTGTTAGTGCTGAGAGAAATTAATGTGAGTACTACGACAAAGATATAATCTAGATATTAGCTAGTTAGATAGCTCCCTTTACGACGACAAAGATGTTCTAAGAGAGGAAGGATGAAGGGCTGAAGGCACCATTTAGGTGGAGTTGAGGGAACGCGGAATCTATGCACAAAGTGCATAGAGACAGTAAGCTAAGAAAGAAGTTCATATGAAACAAGACAAAAGTTGAAGAAGAAAGTAGTAGGTGATGAAAAACAGGACAGCAAGGAACCAAAAAAAGATGGTCTGTAACAAAACAAAAACCTATGAACAAAAAGAAGGCTTACCTAATCCTTAGCTCGGGCCCTCACAAAATTCCCTTGGGAGCGCTAATTCCCATAGATACAATAGTTGTATCCCCCTGAGGGGTTTTGTAGTTTTAATCACACGTTATGCTCACAAGACTAACAAGCTCTCGTAATTCGGAGACACTACACAACAATGTATGACAGATGGTGACTGTAACATAAGTACGTAAGAATTATAGCATATGCCTCGGAACTTCACTTTCGAATGTTCATAATAGTGTGCAAGTTTATAAAAAATGAAAAGCCTCTAAAGTTCTTTGTAACTCCTTTTCCCTATATTCACTATATGATACATCAAAACGTTTACCTTGTACGACGATTCCACTCACGCAGCTCTACTCGTGGCTCAGAAAATCCGTAGTACTGCTGGGTAGGTCCAAAGCTATAACCTCGAATCTTCATCCCTCTCGTTGAGCGCAAAGACCATATTGCAATTTAACTAGAAAGGAACATACGTAATACCAGTAAATACCTGTCCACTGACCTCAAATTGCGCAACTAACCAGTGTAGAGGAAAGTGTTGGTGTGTCCTCCGACGACGACGTCGACCTCCTGGACCTGCATAGCGAGCTCTACGTCTTTGCGGTAACCCGCGTGTCCGAGCGCGATGATGATCTGCACGCCCTCCCTCTGCAGACGCCGCGCCTCCTGCCTCACCGCCTCGATCTCGTCCGTGATGTCCAGCTTGCCCGCGTTCGCAATTCGCTGAAATGGAAAGTTTTGTTCTGTTGGTGTTTTTTGTAAGTTGGCTCAAGACTCTACAACGACATATGATGTATTCCCGAGTGAGGGAAGAGGATGGTATTATTTAGCATGGAATTTAGGGAACGGGGAGTAAAACTGGGACCGAAACAGGATTCCTTACGTATAGAAATAGTAAGTTTGAGGAAAGTTTATGAAGTCAGGTAAAAGTTGAAGAAGAAGTCATAGATTTTTAGATTATTAGTTAGTTTAAGCCTTCCTATCCTCAACAAATGAGATCCAAAGAAAGGAAGAAAGAATGCACTATTTAGTATGGAGTTAAGGGAAAGCGGAATCTACGCAGAAAAGGCATACAAACAGTAAGATGAGAAAGGAGTTCATGAAACAAGAAAAAGTTGAAGAAGAAAGTAGTAGGTGCTGAAAAACAGGACAGCAGTGAATCGAAAAAAGATGGTCCTTAATAAAACAAAAACCTATTCTATTTCAACAAAAGGGAAGCCTACCTAACCTTTAGCTCGGACCCTCACATAGTCCCCCTGGGAGCGCTAATTCCCATAGATACAATAGTTGTATCCCCCTGAGGGGAGAAGAAGTCATAAAGGCTGAAAAAAGGGCAGCAGTGAACTGAAAATTCATGTTCCGTAACGAAGCAAAACACTTATTCTCTTTCAACGAAAGGAAGGCCTACCTAACATCCTGCTAAGAATTTCATTTCTTCCCTGTGGGAGCTGTAATTCCCATGGATAGAATAGTTTTATCTCCCTGAAGAGAGTGGAATACAAAAAGATTGCACGTAACAAAATGGAAAATCTATTCAACCTGAATGAAAAAAGACCAACCCAACCTTCAGCTAAGGACTTCACATTTCCCATGCACCAAAGAGCCCTTATTTCCATCGATACAATAGTTGTTTCCCCAAGATGGGATCTCATTGCCAAGAGGCATTCTTTTAGTTACAGCGACAGTTTATGGTTGGATCATCTTTACAGGTTTAAAAAGTTTTTTCTAGTTTTCAACCCTTCAAATTCGATGTTCATTAGCGCACTGAACAGCCTCTATTCTTACTCTGAATCAAAACAGATTTCAAATTATACCAAAATTTTGTAAAGACGAATGATTTTTTGGCAACTTTTTCGCTACACAAATTCATAAACCAGACCAGAAGTTGAAAGATTCGTTTAAAAATACCTCATAACTCATCAAATCCTATTTCTATATTTCTTCCCCATACCTGGGCACACAATTCGAAAAGGTTCAAAAGAAGTATTCCCTAAGTGCGCAGCCGCAGCAGAGTGCAAATATTTTCTGATAAATTTCGTCAAAATTTGAACACCCGCTAGGTTCACCTCCGCAGAAATTGAAGATCTTTATCCAGTGAAATTAGTTATTAAGCACTTGATTCATCTAAACTAAATTGATGTATTCGTAACTATTTAGTAGTAAAGGGCTTTAGAAAAGACGTAATCGAGATACCATAGTACCTCGATTACGTCTTTTCTGAAGCCTTTTCTGAAGTACAAATCTTACCAAAGCGTTCTTAAATGCAAGAACGTAAAATAATTCGTTCATCCTACATGTTCATTGAAGGCCACAGAAAAAGATTTTCTATCGTTCAAAGACAGCCTTTGGTAAACATCTAATGAAATAAAAGGTAAATTTCCAGAACTTCAAATAATAAGCTAGACCATCTACGATTGTGGGCGAGTCTCTACTTTAAAAAACACCAAACAAGCGGAGCTGTAGGAACAAAACATGTTTTACTTTGGCACATCGCAGCCGCTGACTAGATTTTCAAGTTATCGGCACTTGAGCAAGAAAAACTTCGAGCCATCGCGTGGCTGGCGATCAAGTGGTCACGTGGGACCGCGTGTGCGGAGCCCTCCACGCGTCTCCCACATGGCCCACACACTCCTGCTCATTTTGTGGTGCCTGAGTTGCGCCAGTGCGTCCACTCGTGCCAATTCGGATAGATTATTTCTTCTATGTTCTTTTGTAGAACAGTACTTAGAATCTCTAATACTTAAACTGACAGTCGATTCAAGTAATTTATTCTCTTTGGAAATGTTGCAAGCCTCTCTTCTAGCTCGTCTGATCACGTTCACAGCTGCAGGAGCAGGGAAACAGCCAGGCGCCGCAGTTGGTGCTACTTAGTCCAGTAATCCAAACGTAGCGAGCGTAGCCACCTCAGGACGTTCTTCGAACGCAGTTGCTCTTTCGCAAGAAAATTTGCGCAGTTCAATTTTTTGCTAATTGTCAAACTCTAGTTATTCATTGATCTGTTTATAAAAATACTTCGATTCAATACTTGAAGTCTCGGTTTGGTTTGACGCAATGCTGATGCTATGAAAACGCGAATATTTTTTCTACAGTGTGAGTAAAAATTATGCCCGTAGACTGAAGAGTAGAATCTCGTCTACCTTTGCCTCAAATGATACTTTCCACATTTTTTGCGATTCTGTCCATTAAGAAACGTGAATAAATTTAACGGTTTGACCCCCAAAAAAAATTAAATATTGCAAAGGCGAGCGCTGAGATATCACGGCTGGAGACAAGATCTGGAACAAGAACTTGGCACGCAAAAGATGTGGCACATTTCAAAATTATATTTATTTCTACATCACCATCGCAGTTAGTCTTTTTATACCCGAGGAGAGATGACTGTCGGACACTGTAATTTTATGAAATAGAAATAAGACGTTTTCTGAAACGCAGCAATAGCCACATTGGATGGCTGCATGCATGTACTCAAACACATCCCGCACTTGTAATATGTATTGAACAACGAAATTACAAGTTGAATCTTAAATGCCCTTTGTACTATATTTGGTGCACTCGATAAAAATGTTCATACTTTACATTTTTCGAAGAATTTGTAGCGTTGTTATTATAATGTCAGTAACAAGCTGATACCAGTGCTAGTCTCATGACGAGGACTGTTATTACGGTTCCATCGTTGAACAATTGTGTCGGTTAAGGCGTTCCCATTCAATATTCTAATGAAATTTTGATTTCATTTTTAATAATGGTAATGACATGGTCGAAGTAAGGGGAGTTTTCACGTCACTGACAGATCTTCTTGTTCCATGCTATTATTTTCTACTCAGGCTCAGCGAATTTTTTGAAAAAGATGTTAAGACAACATAAAACAATGCACCGCTTATAATTCCCCTAAACATGTATTAAAATGACTGATTGATTATAAATTAGTTTCAGCCTCCCTTTACCACAACAAAAGATGTTCAAAGAGAGGAAGGATGAAGGCACCATTCAGTAAGGAGTTAACGGAACCTGGAATCTATGCACAAAGGGTGGTCTCGCAAAGGATCCCACGTGCATTGAAACAATAAGACAAGAAGGAAGGTTGTGAAATAAGATATAAATTGAAGAAGAAAGCCAGAGGTGCTGAAAAACAGGACAGTATAGTGAACCGAAAGAAGATGGTTCTTAACAAAACAAAATTACTTCAACAAAAAGAAGGCCTACCTAACTCTAAGCTCAGGACATCACATTTTTCCCTTGGGGGCACTAATTCCCATAGATACACTAGTTCTATCCCCCTGAAGTGAAGAATAATTAAATCATGCTCAAAAAATTAAACCTTTTTCGCTATCGAACCAAAAAATGAGTTTCAAAGGAGAGCACAATAAAATCTAGAAACAGAACCAACATTTTTCTTCCATCATTTTCCTTTTTTTTAAATTGTTAAAAACCATCATTTAAAGAGCAACAGCTATTTTTCTCCGTGTAAGGATTTGAATAGTAATATACGATTTATTTAATAGATATTCATGTTTCTATTTCATTTCTTTACGCAAAAACCATTCGGTTAATAAATTTTATTGCAATAGCGAAATGATTCAAAAATAGATCTAGCACTTCCCCAGAGGGCGTTTCTGTGAATCGGATTAATGTCATATATAATTAATGAAATAAAGTGCAATTTGAGCATATGAATCGTAGTAAAATTATCTTTCTGTCCGTATGTTGTACAAGCTATGAATTTTGATATTGAATATATGTTTGTTTACCCATTTCTACCAATATTTTGTAGATATTTGTCAATCATGAGTGGTAACCGGCTTACACTGTATCTCTATTTTATCCGATGTACCCATGTCCGCATGATGTGGCGAATATCGAGAAGATATGAAATATGTTTTTGGTGGTGATAGGGCTTTGCATATTTTTAGGGCATATTTTTCATTTCTCATTCAACTACCCTTGACAGAGATAGACTATTGGCAAGCCACGTGTGGTTTGTCTATTAGTACGCCTCGTATATTTTTTCTATTAATATGCCTCGTATGGTCTATCTATTTTGTACACCTCTGATAGCTTGTCTATTAGTATACCTCGTATAGTTTGCCTATTATTATTATGCCTCGTATGGCTTATCTATTTGTACACCTCGGATGGTTTGTCAATTAGTACTCCTAGCATAGAACTTTTGTTAGACTACCTATAGCACACCACGAATGGTTTGTCTATTAGTACGCCTCGTATATTTTGTCAATTAATATGCCTCGTATGGTCTATCTACTTGTACACCTCTGACAGTTTGTCTATTAGTACACCTCGAATGGTTTGTCAATTAGTACTCCTCGTATGGAACATTTGTTTTAGGATGCCCTATATTTAAGAAACTTTTAAAAGCCAATATGTTGGCATGTATCTCATGTGACAATTTGGAAATGAACATTTTTTTTTTCTTTTTTTTCTTTTTAACACGTTGAATAAAATACATTTGTGCAGTT
Organism: Morinoia aosen; assembly: GCA_030386875.1. Taxonomy (NCBI): domain Eukaryota; kingdom Metazoa; phylum Arthropoda; class Malacostraca; order Amphipoda; family Talitridae; genus Morinoia; species Morinoia aosen. The sequence goes on along the minus strand of CM059561.1, from coordinate 90,213,037 downwards.
GCTCCGGTTTGATTGGTTAGGTTGTATTAGCAGAATTGGAAAATCGAATCCTCTACTCCCCGAATAAATATAAAACTCTTCTACAAAGTTATCAAAATGTAATTGCACAATAAAATTTTTTCTTCGTGCCGTAAAATATATCTTAAAGCATCAAAAAAAATTTATATGCTATTTACTGACACCATTTCGTGAATGAGCAATTTACCTACTGATACACACAGATTTGCAACAACGTTGTCAAAACTCGAAATAACTAATTTTTCAGGAGAGGCATGTTAAACTTTACAAGTTGGGACTGTAAAGTTATGTCGTTAGAACATTTCAGTGCTCCCTAGCGGTCAATTTTTGAGCTACAGTTATGACGCTATTACCAAAAAATCAGTGTTTGAAGATAAATATGTTTGTATGGATATCTCAAAAATCCAATTTTTCAAGTTATGACGTTTTTGTTACAAACGAGCGATATACCAATACGCAGCCAACGCTTGCAAAAAATAATGTTTAAATTCTTTAATTCATCAAAATTTCAGTATTCATTAATATTTTTCTTTCTTCGAAATGCGCCGGTAAATCGGCGCGCGCGATAAGTTCCTATCGCGCTCCTAGGTTAAATGTAGCAGAACAACACGGGACGTAATGACGCAAAATTGCGCCCTTCCGTATCCGTCGCACTAGCCACCAAAATCCTGCTGATACGAGTATCTTTGCAGAGATTCATTTACCTGTTCATTATTTCGCGATAAGAGTACAATTTTTTCAAGAGTTGCAGGGCGAAAACACGCACAGGCAGTGAGGACAAAAAAATGGAACATGAGAAATCATTTTACACTAGAAAATTTAAGGCCCGTCGTCCTGAAAGTAAAGGTTTCTAGGACGTATTTTACATTTGTGTTACAGTATTGAAATATGAAAACATATTGAGTTTCAACTATTGCGATGAAACCACGATTACAAAGTGCTTTGTTTGACGAAGCTTCGCGTGCTATAGTCATGTTCGACGTGGGCGGTCACCCTGCACCACCCATACGTCTGACGTACGTCGCACCGAGCAGGGTCATGAATCACATAAGACTGTTCGCACTAACAGATCTCTGGCTGCAGATTTTAGATGGGCTTAAATTTTCGTTGTAACTGCAGCGAAGATTCCTCTGCCTACTTAACTACTCTACGTGTCGTTTTATCGCAGCGAAAATGCTCACGGTTGAGCCTTTTCCCAATAAAATTTAGTCACTGAACGTCTGACTACCTCGTATGACGTGTTCAAATTTTATTCTAATACGTTCACCTCGTTTGCGCGGTTGTTTCCGGTTGGTTTAGTTAGGTTGTGAGAAGCAGAATTGGGAAATTGACTTTACTGCTCGAATCCATTTCTATCCTTCCAAAAAATGTGAAAACTAAAATTGTACATCAACATTTAACCTATATAGTAAAAATCATATCTAGTCTAATTGGCTAGTATAAATGGCCCGGCCACACCCATCACTGATACTACGCAAGTCAAATACATGAGTTCATTTCGCGTCAAATATATGCGTTCTCTTTGCATTTAGTGAACAAAAAGAGTAAGTTTTCAATTCAAGAAAACCTCATGAAATTTAGGCGGTGAAAACATTTCAAAATTGTGCAAAGGGAATGTTTCTTATGGGAAACTGTAGCAGTGTCATCAGGGTTCATTTCTTAACCTATGCGGGCAAGCAGTAAATGGAATATTTGTTTCGAATTTTGAAATTAAGTGGATACAAAAACACAAATCAAAAAGTTCATCCTTGAACTGCACATCAATCTTTAAGCATTTATGATATTTACCAGGAGGAGACGACATCAAAGATAAATATCAACGTGATACTCAATATGCGCACAGTTATCGTAGACTTCATTGTCAATATTCCACATGCGTACTATGTGAATGGCAATTCAGATATCGGATTAACCCCCTTCCCCGGCGAATTTTTTCGACGAATTTTCCACTTTCACTCAAAATTTTCATTGCTTTTTAGAACATCTTCAATAGTGAACTCGTTGAAAGCAATGAGCTCTGATAGACATATAAATTTCTCTGAGACAGTTTTTAATACATGTTTTGGACGAGTTTCTTCGTCACACTTTGGAAAAGACGAATCAGGCAATGGCAAGTCAACTCATCCTTGCCGAGCAAGGGGCTCAAAAATATTACATAACTTCATTCCTACCAGGTGTTGCCAAATTAATATCTGAGCAAAAACTGAATATATATGGCAGGGAGTAAGCGATTCATGCCCCATTGTGCTGAGTGCTGGCAGCAATGCTTCTTATTTGAAATGATGATAAGCAAGTTTCTTGGAACAGCAGCGTAACAGCTTAATGTCACACGGCAGCCCCAATCTTACGTGATCTTGCATCATTAGTGAAACTACAGCGCGCTATCACAAAAACTCGGACAAACAACATTTTTCTCTGCGAAGTTACATGGGAAATTTCAGTGCATAGATTTGCTTATCCCATAATAGACATGAAAATACAAAAAAATCATTATTTATTTCTCACGATATTTGAAGTTAATGCAAGATGTCAGATGCTTGACAGAACGTCGCCCATGTATGAGTGACTTTCCGTTCTCTTCCCGCCTCCCGTTTCTTGCTATCGCATTCGTAACGATTACTTAAACATCAAGCGCGCACGGCCGGAGCACAAGCACCCAAGTCCCAGCTTTCACCACGAATTCCACTATTGCCTCCAGTTCATATTTTTTGTGCTGCTGGTGCTCAAAATTAGTACCAGATAAAAAATAGGCAGCTACGACCGCTTCACATCGATGACCTAGAAAAATCAGTGCAAATCGAACTTGACCATTAACAGGAAGCACTATATCCTTAGTTAACTTTTTCAAGTATGGTGGTGCTGAACATGAATTGCCATAAAGCATACGTTTGGTAACGTTCTTCTTTGAAATCGATACCAGGAAGGGATAAGATCTTCGCTCGTCGAAGTAAAAATTTAGATATTCCAGACATTGGAAGCCCAGATATGTTGAGGAGAAAACTCTTCTCAGTTGCATTGAAAAGAGGCGTGTGTTGCAAGGGGGTTTCGAGGAGAGGGAGCTGCACATAACTATAGGGTGCTTGTAAATCTGCGATATTGGCTGTAAACAAACGCTTCATCCGAGTAAACAGTTTTCTTTCATCAGGCTTTTGTGCTTGGCCGTCTTAACTTCAGACAATAGCTTGGGTTTTCTACAGTTCAAATTTATAGTTTTTCACATAACTTTAAGCATTCGCCTGGTCAACAGCACGGGACCGAATCGTCCGCGTTCATTTGTTCAGAAATCTCATTTATTTTTATTCTATTTCAGAAACATTAGCTCATTTTTTCTATGTACGTTTTGAGAATTTGTCGCGAAACATATCTTCAGGGAGTGAATTACTATCTTAAGCAATAACATTCTGAGATAGGTTTCACTTGCTTTCAACATAATACCTAACAATTAAACTCAACCAGACGTTCTTTGAAATGATGATCTGAATATTTTTCGGAATCAAATATTTTCTACTTATTAATCCTCTCGTCACATTTTATTTACAATTTTAACCATGTTTCAATGAGACATCATGCCTTCTATATAGTGTGCCTCTTTCGAAGCGCTGCAGCTTTTAACGTAAACATGAATTTTTGCTTAAATTCTAGTCATTCACCAATCAGGAAAACTGACTCTCTTGAGGAGAAATTCTACTTCAAAAAGCATAAGATGTTCTAGGAAAGGCAGTCTGATATTGTCAAAGCGTTGAAGTCATGCCGCACGAATTTATCAGTAGGAGTTCTCAGAAGCACAGCTGACCTCTAATTTCAACACGGAAAATACAAGAGGTCAAACTGAAGATGCACCGAGTGCTCAGCGCAGGAATTTCCTGAACGTTTTGACCAACTGCGGCAGTGTTGTGACAACGCATCCTGTGTTGGCAGGAGTGTTAGCTATCGATTTTAATGGTGTCACTTGTTCTTGCTGGGCAACTTTGGAATGTTCTTGGAACCACGGGAGCTGAGTTTCTTAGCAGGAATCAAAGTCCGAGCTTGGGATGGAAGGAAAATATAAACTTTTCTTGGGCTTCTCGCGGTCTTCCTTGAATCGTTAGAACGGCTATCGAAGGCTAAGTAAAGGCATTCTAACAAAGATGCTAAGCATATATTTAGTGCAAATCTTTCATCAGAATTCACTGAGAGTTAACTTGAAAAATTGAATCGCATAGTAACTCATTGAAATATTATGTTCAAGGAACAGTTTTGTCTCCCTAGTTTTGTCGAGTTCGTTGTGATTAGAAAGTTCTTGCTTCATTTGAAAAAAATTTTTAGTTGGTATACTCCGAAACTTGTAAATTTCACTTCCTCAGAACGTGCATTCAGGCTGTCAGGAATTACTTTATCACCAAAACTTTATTGTATTTATTGTGTACGTTCTGCACTTGCGAATCCGCGCATAACAGCGCCGAAAAACATTTTGCTGTTTGTCTCTTTACGCGTACAGAAGTTGAGAAACTAAAAACAATGAAGATTTTAAGATTTTGAATGTTTATATCGAAAAAGTGAAAACCTCTGTTAATTACCATCAGCTGTGTGTTGTTTTTAAGCAAGATTTATTCTCCTGATAATTTATTTTATAAACACCGTTTTCGTTTAATTTTAAAATACTCTGCTCAGCTCTTTTGACATCCAATGTCGTCTCACATCAAAGTTTGGTATTTCAAATGAAGTCCCCGATATGCTGAGCTCCGCAGAATTCCAGCTTCTCCAGTTAATATTTACACTGTCTCAACTTCGATGAAATTCTTGACTAAAATTATTCATTATACGTTGCCAAGACCGACAGTTGCACTGTAGCTCGCGCGCGTTGAAGGCCTCGCGATTCGAAACCCAGGAATGCACCTGGAGTTATGACCTTTAATTAAGCGCCGGTACCTGGCCTTAATAGTCTAGACTCGTATTCCGATCACATTTTTCATGCATTCAAAATGCCTGAGCGTGTTGCTGCATTAATATCATCGAAGGAAACAGTTTACCTCAAAAATGGAACAGGAAACTGAGTCTTATCTGAGATTAGATAGAACGTAAGTGCGTGGTCGACTTCCACTCATGCGACTGTGTAAGAAGTCAAAGCTCAGCAATATTCCATCAAGCGACTTTTATTGCAAAGAAACGAAAGAAATTCAATGGTACGATGGAAGGTAGTTTCTATAGCATTTCTTCAATAATGAAACAGCTTTCCCCCCATAATGAAACACTCTTGGTCAACTAAGAACAGTTATGGCAATAAGTGTTTATATTTCACTAATGCTTTAGTGCGGTATGTATTACTCGATATCACTTGCTTCACTTAACTTATCTCTAAATTCCCAATGCCGTTTAGTTCATCCTAAAACTCTTACAGTAAACATGCAGCTTCGAAAATTTTGAAAATGTTCGATTATTATGATGCGAATTATGATAATTCCTTGAAATAGTACACCACCAACATGCTTTGATGAACTCGTGACGTCGAGGGAAGTAATAAATAATAAGACTTCCAGCGAGTTAACTGCATGCACGCGCAGGATTATTCCCAACTACAGAAGAAATGAAGTAGGAGTAAGCTCTTCAAGTAATCGGAGTGAAAACAGATTTTGCGTCAAAAAGTACCGTCATTTCTCTGGGCACAAATGAAGTTGAGGTGTGCCCTGATCATTTTAGTTCCTAAATTTTCAAAGCAAACATACTAGTGAAAAAAATTTAGTTATAATTCATTTAGCGATTTGAATGGGAAACTTAGGGTAAAAGTTTAGCATGGGAATTCTCAGTCGCCCAAGCAAGCCTGCAGAAGCTGGAATTCCATACTGCATGTGCAACACTGAGGAACTGATCGAGAATGAACTGCATTTTTATAAATGTATTTTTTATTTCAAGAGTGACTTTTTGTCAAATGAACTCAATGCACTCTAAGGGATTTTCTTCGTAGAGACAGAGGGTCCGTAAGAGTGCATTACGCAGCTTGAATGTGTATACCAATGTATTAAATTACCAAACCGTCGAGTATGAAAACCCATAGTAGAAACGACCTCATCTCTTTGTGAAACTGGAGACCGAATATTACTTCAGGGCATATGATATTATCACTTTCAAAATTTGAACGTCTTAGATATTCATGTGGTACCTGTACCAAAGAAGTGCTCGTAAAAAATATGCAATGTTTCAATGATGCTTAGTTACATTATTTTTCAATAAATGGAATTTCAAGAAAATAGAGTACCTCACACACCAGTGAATAAGTTTCTGGACCCTTCCTTCACTCGTATAAAGTCTGTGACTTAAGTCTCCCAAATGTCCACAAAAGCGTTCCAAAGTGAGGAAGGAGGGAGACACCATTTAGTATGGAGTGAAGTTATGTAGAAATCTATGCACAAGGTGCATAAGGTGCAAAAAAACAGTTGGAAAAAGTTCATGCAACAACATAATAGTTCAAGAGGAAAGCAGTTGGTGCTGAAAAAAACAGGACAGCAGTGAGCCGAAAAAATATAACAAAAAACATCTAAATTCATCTAAAAGAAGATCACCCAACTCTCGGCTCATTTGTCCCCTGCATGGGAGTGCTAATTCCCATAACTACAGTAGTTGTATCTCCCTGCATGAAGAGGGAAAGCTTGCAAAAATAAATGAAACAGTAATATCACCACGCACATTATTGAATCTCGTCAGTGTTTTCCAGTACGTTAAAAAAGCGTCGCAGTTAATTTTTTTTTTGCAAGCTGTTGAAACGCTTCAGAGAAGAACTTTGCTTATGAATTTTGAAGCAGCATGGCACGGCCCTCTACCAATGCATAAGTGGCTACTCAAACACACAAAAAAAGCATGTCTGGATCTGGTTATTACAGACAAGGCCAACTTCGTACGTTCACTGAAGAGGTCAAGCTGGTTCAGGTAATCACCGATAGAAAAAAGGGGTAACACTATGATAAAAGATAAATTTCTCAATAGTGTTCTTGATGGAAACCATTGAACCTCCTTTCATTACATTCCCTGTGATAGTATGATCGAGAGGACACTAAGCGACCGAGCTGTTCATCAAAGTGCTAACAAGCACATCGGTGCATCTTATTTAGTGTTGGCTGATCAGTTGTTGCATCGGAATACTTGACACTAGCTAAGGTATGATTTAATTATGAGTCAAATTAAGCTTCCTCCACAACATAAATGTGTTCCCAAGAGAGGAAATGGTAGGAAACCATTTATTATCAATTTTAAGGCAACAGGAAATTTATGTAAAAGTGTGTTCCCTCAAGATTCCTCGAGCTTCTTGACACCATGGATTGATAAAAGTTTATGAAACAAGAAAAAACTTCAAAAAAAAGTAATAGGTGTTGAAAAAAGGATAGCACTTGACCGACTAAGAGATGGCACTTAACAAAAAAATGATATTGTATGTAAAAAAGGATGGCCTCTTTTATCTTTGATCGGAGACCTCACAATTTTCACCGGGAGCGCTAAATCCCCATGATACAGTAGTTATATCTCGCTGAGAGAATAGTTGGGGACAGAGAAATTAAAATAAATAACGTATAATAAGGCTCACTATAACTTTATCTTATCCTGTTCGATGCGCTGCATTGCAATGCTTAATCGGTTTTCAAACTTAAAAAAAGAAAATGCTATTTAATGACCATCCCCACATATTAATTACACTTTACTACATTTTATGGAGTTATCCTATAGATATTATTTGGATTGAGGAGCAACCTTAAAGTAAAGTAGTCCCAGGGTTGTTGTCATGTAAGAACAAGGCTTACATTTTTGGATTTATGCACAGGCGCATGGTGAGTATAGGACGCCTGAAAACAGAGCTCAAACCAGACTCTCCTCAGAATACACTTTTCCGTGATCGGACGCTCTCGACTTTGCTTTACAAGGAAAAATGGCATCTGACACATGCTCTACAAGGTCCCATTCATTACACGAAGTGTAAGACCGGTGAAAAGAATTGAAAATAATTATGCTGCACGGAGATAAAATTTGGCTTGGTTCTGGTGTCTGCGTCTGAGAATACAAAGAAAAGACGTTCGTCATGGTCGAGGTGGGTCTCATTTTGCGAGGGAATGGCAATCGTGACTGCATGTTGATCAATTGTTACACTGGTGTCCTTCAACTGACAAAGCCCTATCACCATCACTGCTTGCTCGCGGGAGCGGATGTGACGAATTAGCAGAATATACAAAAGAAGAAAAATACATCCCAAATGGTCCACTACGTGACAATTAGAGGTACAATTCAGCAAGGGAGAGTTTGGAGTTTCACGCATTGATTCTGAATGAGCATCATAAGTAGACATTTTATACTGAATGTTTAAAATTGCGTTATCTAATTCTTGCCTGTCGCCGCTATCTGACGTGATTCCCCTTACGTCGGCTTCTGAGCTCAAGCACGTTTGTTGGTGCTTACCGGTGAGATAAAGGCTTGATGACCCTAAAGTGAGATGAAAGCAGTAAATCCAACTGAAGGTAAGGAGAATTTTAGTGAAAACGCCCAAAAATTTCATCTTTAATCATAACCCTAACTTTTTCATTCATTTTTCTTACTTCCAAATGATGGAAAGTGCAAGCTTTAGATATACAGCACTTAAATAGATAGATATACAGTGCGTTAAATATTTTATGCAAACTCATGAAATATACCTGCTTAATTCTATAGTATCAATAATCGGTTAAGTTAAGTCCAAATGATAACATAATGCGCTCAACAAGATGTCTGAAACAGTTTCATTTGTTATTTGTACGAGTGCTTCAGCAGATAATCACATTTGGACCGGAAAATATTGTGGCCTGTGAAATGGCGTCCTCATATACTTCCTTAGACCACAAAAAATATGGTCAAAAAGTTATGTTTGGAAAAATAAGCACAAATTATTGCATGAAATTTAAATTACACTAGACAGGTTAGTTTGAGCCTCCCTTATTACAACGAAAACATTTCCAAGAAAGGAGGAAGACAGTACTGTTCAGTTTGAAATTAAAAGAACGGGAAATTTACCCACGAGGTGAGTTCCCACACAAGATCCCTACGCGTACAAACAGCAAGCTTAGAAGGAAGTTTATTTAACAACATTAAAGTTGAATAAGAGAGTAGTAGGTGCTGAAAAACAGGGCCGCAGTGAGTAAAAGCAAAAGAAGTTCTTTAACAAAACAAAAGAAGTATTCGATTTCAACTAAAGATAGGCCAAGATAACCTCCTGCTCGAGACCTCACCTCTTCCCTCTAGGAATGCTAACTTTTATAAATACAATAGTTGCGTCCCGCAAGGGGAAGTAGATTTGATGTACAGTAAATCGTCCATCACTCAATTGAACTCGCACTTTCGGCATGTGTGCGCTGTGTACCCTGGTTTGGGCCCGTCTCTGCCTCCCGTCTCCGCCACGCCCTGCCATTATAGTTCAATTTTGACCGCTCGCTTTAGTCATGATTCGTCCGGGTGTCGAGACCAACCTGTGTATATTACCCATAACTATAACCCGTGCCCCTGACCCATACCTATTAGGGCACAATTCTGATAGAACTGACGTTTTTTAAGGCTTCGCTCCTTCACAGTCCTATATTCTTCGTTATTAGGTGCTGTATTGTGCGAAGTCGACACTCGTGAGAAAACTAATCGAAACTCTAGGACCATTATGAATTGTTTTTCGTCGCTCTATTGTATTTGTTCAAACCTTTGGAATTTTGGACTATCTTTACGCATTCGGGCAGCCTTTGGACAATATTTTGGGCGTCCTATCTACCAACTGTTGGCATGTCTGTAAACAAACTTTTCACACGTTGAGATATTGTGCAAATTTTTTGGAGGTCTTTACGCAAATTTCTGGGTTGTCTTGGCATAAATTTTTAGTTTCTTTTCATGAATTTTTGGACGGTCTTTACATGGTTTTTATAGACTGTCTTAATAAAGAATTTTAAGTTGCCTTTTCACTAGTTTTGGGTTTCCTGTATACAGATTTTTGTGGCCATCTTTACCCAAACTTTTGAGCTGTATTTATACAGACTTTTGAGTTGTCTTAATGACAACTCTTGGGCTGTCTTAAAATAGACTTTTCGGCTTTGTATGTGCAAACAAATAGGTTCTTTTATGCAAGTTGAAAGCTCGTTATGCACTCATATGAGAATTATGTTTCCATATACATGTACTGAAATAATCTATTTTTGTACACCGAGAAGTTTCTTTGATCATTCGGAAATCATTGTACAAAAAATTCGTTCGTTGTGCCAAATTTTTTACGATTAAAATTCAAAGAAATATTGGATTGAGGGAACTAAATCAACGCACCAATTATTGTAGAGCATTTGATTACTCGAGTTTGACATTCGGGCGGGCAATGACGAACAAATTCCCTAAAAGTTATCTTTGCATTTTTTTGTATACAGCTCAATCTATGCAACACAGTTCGTCTACGTAACCCCGCAACAAAATTCGTGGATTCTGGATACTGTTACTGTCTGGAAAGCCGTAACGCCAATAGTTGAATTTTGGTTCATAAACAACTTGTAGTTAATTTTGAAAAATTTTACCATAAAATTTCACACAAAATATACCAGTTTATTAGTTAGTTTAAGCCTCCCTATCCTCAACAATGAGATGTAAAGAGAGGAAGGAAGAAGGCACCATTTAGTATGGAGTTAAGGGAACGTGGAATCTATGCAGAAAGGGCACAGAAACAGAAAGCTAAGAAAGAAGTTCATGAAACAAGAAAAAGTTGAAGAAGAAAGTGGTAGGCGGTGAAAAACAGGACAGCAGTGAACCGAAAAAAAGATGGTCCGTAACACAACAAAACCTATTCTATTTTAACAAAAGAAAGCCTACCTAACCTTTAGCTCGGGCCCTCACATTGTCCCCCTGGGAGCGCTAGTTCCCATAGATACAATAATTGTATCCCCCTGAGGGGACAAAATATACCAACATCTCGTCATTTTGGGTTGAAGCCGCCATCTGCGGTTAAATCAAGTTCCTCTTATTGCGTAGCTAGCAGTTACACGCACCTAAAACGAGGTTACATGGAGAATTTTCTCCGATAACTTAATTTAAACTCTAAATTTCTTTTCGAATATGCACATTTGGTACGAAATAGCTAAATCCAAATGACAAAATTCTGTTGCAGCACGCTACTCTGGCAGCCTGTCCGCGGTCGCTGATGGTGTGTACCGTTCCGTCAAGATTCGAACGTCGCTCCGATCACGACCAGGAACTTCAAAGGTCATTTTTTACAGCATTTTTGCCTCTGACATTTAAAGGCGGCCCAATTATGATCTTTTTGCCTATACCACCGTACCAAAAGCACCATATTTCAAAAATAAAAAGTTCAATGAGAATAAAATTTAGACAACTGGCCCATGCAATACAGGCGTTTCGGTTACCTTAACTGACCACTTAACATGCATCAAAAAAAAAAAATTATGTAGCCAGGAACTTGAATAATGCATATAATTATGTAATGCATTTGAATACGTTTTTTTCGTTACGTGATGAATGTGCTACGATTTTAACTAAAAATATCAGTTCAAGGCTTACATTTTGAAAAGCAACGCCACGCTCACTTTTAAATTGTTATAGATCATACAAATGATCAACAATGCTAAAAATATTGCTGAACTGATGCTCAAATATTATTTGAGATGAATTGAATGAACAATTGTTCCGTAATCAGAATGTAAAAATAATGAGAATAGCCCTGTGTAAAAAATGTTCACAGTTTTTGACCACCAAAAATACAAACGAAAATCGCTGAGCAAAAAATAATCAGATGCATTTTCGCCCATGCAGTTCTTCACTTTCGCAGGTGCTACATTTCAAGAATGTTTCACTTTCATGTAGAATGACGTTTGAACGTCAAAAGGAGCTGCTCAAAATGTACACGGTCACATTTCTTTGGCAGAAATTTTTGAAACTAGAAAAAAATTTCCCTCCTATTTTTGTTAGCGACAAAACTACAAATTTTTGACACTGAAGGAATATCGATATTTTTACGATTGGGACATTTCTGTCTTTTTTCTATATATACTGGAAGCCATTACTCATTTTGAAATGTCTATTTATACTCGATAGGCCAAGCATTGGGCAGAATTTTCTTGCTTTGTAAGAATGCAACGTCAAATTTACAATATCAAGCTTCGTAAAATTTATTAACGAGGAATTTAATATAATATAAGTACCTCGTTCGTCTCTCTTGCCTTTGGTTACAGAGAACAGTTATTAAATGGCTCAGTGAGGGTTAATGTTGATTGTTTTGGCCATTGTGTTATTCTGTGCCTATCAAAAATCTCAAACATCTAAACTAAGGTAAAAGAGTGATTCTAAGCCATAAAATGACTCGAATTTCCGACACAAGCTAACATTTTTTTTTAAATTTGACCACCATGTTTAGCACTTCTAATATCAAGCGTTACTAAAGTAACGCCCTATCCACGATTCAGTAATATCTCGTTTATCGTGCTTAGAAATTCAGAGCTCATTTTCTTCATATATGAAGACTACTAAATTTAGACACGTGAGCAACAGCTTATATTGGCAAACAATATCAGCTCAAGTAAGATGAAGGGGAAAAAAATCAATCTACCATTTGAGCGAAACCCTTTCAGCGACAATGCAACCAGCTGTTATAGCCGTCTAGTGAAGAATGACACATTCTATTATTTTTCCCCAGACCTATAGAGAAGCGAGTTGCAAGGATGTCAGTGCACAGAGAGATACTTCCACTTTACCAGCTTCTACGAGACGCATAATTTTTTCAGCTTCTACAAGACGCATAATTTTTTTCGAACTATTTGTGGATGCGTCAAAACTTTTCGGTTGTCTTCATCTTGGCGGGAACTGAGCTTTTAGTTTCAAGTCACGTAGTCTGCGTCACAGATATACTGCTGCTCTACCACATCTATTGATATGTACACTTTATAAGATTCTCGTTTAGTCGTTAGCGTTGTACTCACCAAAGTTTCAGTGGTGACGTATCCAATGATGCCGATGAGGCGGCCGCTTTTCTCGACCACGACAGACTTGGCGTACTTGCCCTGGATGGTTGGTTCTCTCTCGTCGTTAATGTTGGCGGCGAGCACTGGGAACGAAGCGTTCTCGAGGAAGTGAACCAAGTTGGGTATTCCATCGTCAAATTCATGGTTGCCCAAAGACTGAAAAAGAAAAAATTAAACGTCGTAATTTTCATGATCAATGTTTCATCAAAAAATCCTGCGATGTTCAAGCTCAAGTGTATCTACAAGGGCGTAAAATTGGCGTGTCTTGGTTTTCACAGTTCGCAGAGCCGATAAAAATAAGCGTGTTAGAGGCCAGAGCTGAAATATGTTCTCGGCACTTTCAAATTTTGTGAAATGACGCGCAAGTCAAACATTAAGAATATCAAAACCATTAAGCTGCCGAAACATTTGAATCGCCTACTGTTACACCTTACGTAATTTCATTTACTTTTCATTGGAATGAAAGCATGTTAGAATTGATGTTCGTTGAATTTTATTTCATTTCCCTAGAGCATGGAAAATTCACAAACAAAGTCTCTGATTTTTAAATTATAGATGATGGATCGACGAACTTGATACCTCAAAGATTAGATGTTAGTTTAAGGTGTTAATATGCACTAACCGCAACAAAGGCGTTCCAAAGAGAGGAAGGAAAAGACAGCATTAGATATGGAGTTAAGGGAACGAGGAATCAATGCACAAGGTGCATTGACACAGTAAGTTATGAAAGAAGTTCATACAACAAGATAAAAGTTGAATAAGAAAATAGTAGGTGCTGAAAAAATAGGAAAGCAGTGAACCGAAAAAAGATGGTTCTTAACGTAAAAAAAACGCATTTTATTTCAATAAAAAGAAGGCCTACCTAATTTACAGCTCGGTCCCTCACACATATCCTCCTGGGAGTGCTAATTCCCATAGGCACAATAGTTGTATCCCCTGAGGGTGAAGGGGAACTTATACCTCATAAGAATGCATCAAATAATGAAATATTCCAAGTTATCTTGCGGAATGCTAACATTAAAAACGTTACATTCTGCAAAAAATCATTTTAATCCTCGCATGATTTGACCATTATAAACAATGGAATCACTAGATCTAAACAGAAAGCAATAAAACTCGATTGCTTTCAAATTTAGCCCTCGGCTTCATTTTAACGTACCCGTTTGACGCAACTAAAATATTAATCAAAGATCCAGTTGAAAAATTCTGAAAGACACAAGAAGTCAATCTCCGTAGGGTGCGAGTGTAACGGCGTGTGAAATAATTGCTCCAATACGAGATCTTAATCCCTGAACTTTATAGAGGGGAAAATACACCGGTACAATTTTCTTCGTCAGGACTTGGAACTGTCTGAAGATACCATCAGCACAAAAAAAAATCACAAGGCCATTCACTGCAACATTCCAGCAGGAGGTGCGGACTGCCCGCTGTGCACCACAAAAACGTTTCAAACCTCATCACGAGCTCTGAAAATTCCATCAAAAATGGGCTTTTTCCTGCAAGTTTAGGGCGTTCGCTGACCTTAGGTTGAGATATTTAAAAATTGAGTGGACTTGACGCTTTTGAGGCGCTAGAGATGAAAGAAAGATGTGATTTCACAGATAGCGCAGAACCTTGTCCACTCGAAAAGAACTTTCGTTGTCAGATGAAACTGACAAAAATACTAATCACAGCCTTACTTCTTACCACATTCACTAGCAGCAATAGTTCAAGCCCTTATTCGGCATGTAATGTGTAAAACTACACGTTGCAGAAGAAAACACCGCTGCTTTTTTTTAATGAAATGCAGTTACGCAGCGACAACATTTTTATCCCAATAGGAAATCAGGAATCATCAAGTCTAATGTCTTTTTCAACTTTGATACTCTCATTATAAGGGATTTTTCTCTGTGCTTCATCGAAGTATTGAAAAAAATGCTCTCCGTCACTTACAAGGGAAATGAAACACGACTATCTAGAACTGTTAGATAGAGTCATGCGTTGATTTTTGCGGGAAAATGTATGAATGAGTACTTAGAGGTCGTCGATATTTGAAGGACTATTTAAAAATGATGACCCAGCATATTTAATATTTATGGGCCTTCAATTAATTTAGTTCTAAATATTCTATCCTGACCTGACACTACCTCAACTAACATAGCCTAAGTTTGATTAGATTTTTTTTCGCAGCAGCAGAAATTTGTCAGGTTGACGTAGGGATGTGGTTACCCACCTGTCAAGGGAATTTTCCTCTGCGTATAATTTTCTTTTCGGTGAGATAGTTTTGAAATTGATAAGGAGCGTTAAAATAATTCTTCCAAAAACACCCCATACAAAAAATTGAGGGGAATCGGACTATTCTTCTTTGTACAAAAATTAGCCAAGGAAGATAAGGGCAATTAAAAAAATGCCGAACTTCTGACGGCCTCCTACAACGCTGCAGTATACGGAGGAAAATGACCTCACCTGACGAATGGATTGAAATGTAAACATTTCTCTAATCAGGATTTATTTTTGTGGGAAATAAGCCCCATGGCCTTTGAAGCTGATAGCAATACGCACTTAACTCGACAGTTGAAGATTTTTTTCACTTTTCATCACGAAGACGCTCCTTTTAGTATAACTTTTCACGGAGAACTGCCCGACACAAAACTATGAAAAACATCAAATCTGGGACTATGCATAAAAGAATTTGTTTAAACAGATTACCAGTGGGCTGAAAAGCAGAAGAATTGTACCAATCGTATCTTGGTACGTAGATTAAGAGATCCAGAGCTTGAGGTTTAGTAACCTGAGGTATACCAATACGCCATTTTGAAAAGCAAAGTAACACAAACTTAATTTCAAAATTGAATTTGACTCAAACGGGACTGTGTTGTGCAGCGTTATAATTTGCTAAAGACCTCGAATTGCATATCCCAAGAATAAAGCTTCAATAAAAAAATTTAGCTGGGTAATGCATAATTATCAGAAGACCGGTGTGAAAGGGCAGTCAATAATAATCTGATAGAATTCAAGTTTCAAAATTAATCATTTTCATGTACAAAATAGTAATTATTAAAAAATATAACCTAATAAGACTCCATTTTTTTTATCAAGTTCAAGGACCATCAAGGACTTCCCTACCGATTTCCGTGCGAGTGTACGCACACCAGTTTAAATAGGGAAGTTGAGCACGAAATTTGACCTGTGCTATTCCTTCAGATTGCAGTGATGACCCAGTAGTAGATTATAACACTTTTTTCTACTTGGAATGGTTAGAAGTAATTTCTCATTATTATAGAGTTGTAACGCAAACATACGCTTAGTGTTTAACCCGTTCTTGCGAAAGAACCCACCGGTGGTCACTAAGGGGATTTTCATAATGCTGCTGACCGACCTGCAATAACTAATTCAATTTTAATAAATACTTAATGAAAGCTAAATAAAGACACGATCCAGTTAATGTTTGCTATTTTCAAATTGCTCATTACAATTGACTTTAAATTTGAATTGAATATTGAACTTCAGCTTAACCCATCTCAAGAAACGTGTCAAGTAACCTTTCTCGTTAGATTGCGTCATGAACTTGAAAGGCAACTGTGAATGGCCCATTCGTACGTCAGGACCTTCAAGTACGTACTCCTCAAGGCTTCTTCAATACGATGAAGACGTAAAAACCAGAGTCATGAGATAATCCAGTCGAGCTATTTTTTTCGACAATCACCGCACTTTGTCTCTTTTCAAATTAAGGTTTTCCTTAGCAAGATTTATTAGCGAGCCAGTTCATCACTAAATCTTGTCAAGGTGCCGCGACGTACGATAGTGTTATCACAGTAACAATCCTTGGAACTTACTCGACTTCAAAATGTACAGCTGCATTTGTAATCGTACGTACGGTATGTTCTGATTTAAGGTTTGAGAAATTCGATTTGAGTAACTGTATATGTTATACTTTTACGGAGGAAAATGTCCTCATTTGGAATTTCGTTCTTGACATACATTTCACCGACTTTGCTTTGTCTCAATGAAATTCATACATTTAATGCAATATCGGTAAACTTACCATATCATGAAAATGGAGAGCTCATATTCAAACATATTTAATAAAAAGTGAAATCGACGTTTCTACGAACTTTTCTAAGTTCACGTTGACAGAACTAAAGGTTTACCACGAGTGAATTAACAGGGCGGTTTAATAAGCAAATTAGCTACCACTTCGGTTTAAGCTCACCATAGCGTCGTGGTTGATGATGTTGAGGAAGTGTGTCATGGCTTTGTAGCGATGCACTGTGTACCACACGGTGCCTTGGAAGTAGTCGCCTGCCGCTAAAAATAACGAGTTCGGTAGCTCGGCCCTCAGGTTCTTGACTGCCGTGTGGATTCTGGGGCAAGAAATTGATTCGTAAAAAATAATAAAGCAATGGTTTTGGACTCAAACTATAGATTTAAATTTTAATTCAAAGCATTTTTCATATTTTAGGCAAACCTTTATTTATGTACTACGCTCGTAAGTTTCTAAGTTCATATTTCACATCATTCTTCTTAGACAAAATTTGACGGCTTTTTTTAGCAGAAAGGTCTGCCCAATTGCCAGAAGTTATGTGTCACGTCAATTGCAGCTGAGCGCAACGCGAGCGAGACAATTTTACGAGCAGAGTACCACAAACCAGGCGGCTTGCTGGGCACTAATGAGGAATATTTCCCGCAGTAATTCGTGTTTTTGTGCCAGCTATTACTAATGTCCTACACTAGAAAAACAGGAAAGATGTACAGACAGCTGTGGGGCAGTCATCTTGCGGTAAAAAATATTTTCTCAATTCATGGATAAACTTGCTGCAATTAATTACTTTAAATGATATTCTATCACTAACGCATTACGTAGAAGCCTCAATATGGATTATTTTAGTGAGGAAACAATTGGTTAAAAGGAAGATGAACAAGCGGAAATTCGCAACTAAATCCAAGTATCGGCCCTAAGAACACTCATTCAAGATCAAATATCACATTCTGACACACTCACGAAGCCCACATTTTGCAGTACAGTAACCGAGGAAAATTAAAATGCACTTAGATAAGATTTATGTCACGATGACGCAGAGCGCTACGATCATTTAGGATAGGAAACACACTAAAAGAGGCCTTAAGTGCCTTACTTGACTTGGGAAATTTATACAGGAATAAATTCCAGATGTTGAGAAGACGGCAGCTAATGGATCACGTTTATTTGCCGCACATATACACTCAAATGAATCCGTAAGTCTTTGTAGCTCAACTAAGTTTAATCTTGCTATTATAAAAGTTTAACATCTTAGTTTGTCGGTTCATTTTTCAATAGTTTGAGAAAACGGCTGTAATGGTGTACATGAGGTAACGAGGCATGAGGTAACATTTGTACCTAGTCTACGAAGCGCTAGCTTCGTAGACTAGGGCTAAACTTTACGTCGCTTACTCCCTATAACAATCTTTCATCATTGTTGTTATAATTAATATTATCGATCTCAATCATTTCACAAAATGAAATCGAAATCCCATGATTTTTTCCCATGAAAATTAGAAGCATCAAAGATATTGCACAAATAAATACTCCTACATACTGACTTTTTTGAAAAAGACAGTATACAATAAATTTTAAAATTAAAAAAACGAAAAATAGTTTTTAATTTCACTTGAATAGTATTTGAAGGTCACAATCAATTGCTATACAAAACCAGCACAAATGAGGAAGTATTCTTAAAAGAATGGTTTAATTGCAAATAAAAAGGACAAAATTTATTGAGCTTGTGTGCTCAAGATGAATGTTTTGTTACTCCTGGCATTAGAAAAGTATTTATTCTCACAACATATGTTCAGTTATCAGCATACCTGGCTCATTAACGACTTGATTTTTTTCCAATCACTACTGTCTGATTGTTGTACAAGTACGTTGTTCGGTTGTATCTGCAAATTTACTACAGCTATTCATAGAACACCTTCGTTCCGTCATTGTGCAAGATGACATTTGAAGATATCCATTTCAAGGTAACCTCTTCTCTGCTTCTAGCTTAAAGTGAAGCATATATTTTATTCAGGGTGCGGGCATGGTTGGTCATTCAAACTACCCTCGAGAGCAGCCACTGATGGTTCTTTCACGCACACCCTTCTTTTAATTTTCCCAACGTATCATATAGATTTTAAGATGACAACGCTCATGCGTACGGGTTCCTTTAGTGAGGAAATATCCGCGGTTAAGGAAATACAAGATTTCCTTTTTTAAATGGAATGGCCTCCACAACCACTGCGTTTAAATACTGTCGAGAATTAGTGAGCCAATAGCAGACGGAGGTGATAGGCTCGACAGCTTGCCCGTTTTCGCCGCATCTTAGCCAGAGCTTACTCACGAAGTGGGTAAACATTTACGTGGGATGTTTACTTAACTCTTTAGGTGAATGCCTTAAACAATGAAAAATTTAGTCAAAGCTGAAGATAGCTGTGTGCAATATTAAACTCTTGTTTTCATGTTTCTTGAAACAGTTTTTTTGTCGTGACATTTGAAGACAAGTGACATTGTTTATGGGTAGGATTCGGAAACGAAAGAAGTCACTGTCAACAGCCTCCCCATATTTAGCTCTCTAAAATTACCCTGTTGAATGCACTTCACAAATTACTCTGACAAGCTTCTGGATGTTGTAACAGATTTTCGTTCTTGACATACATTTTACCGATTTTTCTTTGTCCCAATGAAATTCATACATTTACTGCAATATCGGTAAGCTTACCATATCCTGAAAATGGAGAGCTCATATTCTCAAACATATTTAATAAAAAGTGAAATCGACGTTCCTACGAACTTTTCTCCGTTCACGTTGACAGAACTAAAGGTTTACCACGAGTGAATTAACAGGGCGGTTTAATGCGCAAATTAGCTACCACTTCGGTTTAAGCTCACCATTAGCGTCGTGATACAGACGATACACTTCTTCAGAGTCTAGGACAACACCACCTTTCGTGTCAATAAGTATAACACCTAATCTATTGTGATCTTATACAGAAGGGAATTAATCTAATTTATTCTCGGACAAAATTTTATAATTATTCCGCACATATCTTTTTTTCAACCACGCCTACTTGTTAGTTAGGTAAATGTTGAATGTTTGCCAGCAATCGATTTTCGAGGTTTCGGTGCCTAAACATACATAGTTAATTAGATCGAAATAAACTAGTTTTCTCCCATGCACTTTCCGTCGGAAATGACTATTTTACGAGTTATAGCGGTGAATAACTTACCGCAACTCTAGTGTTTGAAGCGGGAAGTAATTCATCGAGCGTGCCGTATGGCAACACTGCAATGGAGTCTCGCTTCCGACGCACTCGCCATCAAAGACGAAACTAAACCTACCGCTCTAATTCGTAAAATACTCATTTGTCGCAAAAAGTGTATAGAATAAAAGTAGTTTATTTCGATGTTATTACCATGACTCAAGCAATAAAAATTCGAAAATCGATTAGTAGCTGTTTATTCGATCGCATTCATCAAAGACAAAAATTAACATACCGCTATAACTCGTAAAATAGTCATTTCCGACGGAAAATGCATAGAAGAAAACTTGTTTATTTCGACCTAATTAACTATGTTTAGGCATTGATAACTTCAAAATCGATTACTGGCAAGCATTCAACGTATACCGTTATTCTATATTTATCATTTTCCGATTAGTTTTGACTTCTTTATATTTCCGATCAAAAGCCTGATAGCGCCCTTACCCTCAGATTAGTCTCAAATCTGAGCCCTCCTTCATACTAAACTTAGGTTAATTTTTTCACATGGTTATTATAATACCAATGTGTGTTTACCAACCATGGATCGTTATGTTATCTTCATTGGAAATAAACTTTTTTTCTTTTTTTGTGTGGTACAACATCTGCCAAAATTAATTCATATTACCCTCTGATAAAAATAGTTCAGTTATTTCGACGGGAAGACGAGTTTCACGAGAGAGGCTCACCTGGCGAAGCCTCCGTAGCACCTGTTGTTCTGCTCGTCGCCCGGCGTGCACCGGCCCGAGTACACGTTTGTCTGCTCGAAGCGAGCGTGCACGTCGTTAAGGTGAAGTATGCTCAGCGTGAAGGCAGCCTCCGAGCTTTGTGCGTCACTCTGCCGCGGATTTAAGATCACCATTAAGGCTAGGAAACAAGGCAGTATTTTTGTGGCTGCCTTCGAGAATGCCCTCTGTCTTTGCAAGCTGTCACCCATTGTGATTTTTTTTTTGCGGTGAGATTAGAGGATTAATGAAACTTCACGGACGTTTTTACAATTATTACCAACTCTAAGAAGAGGTGATTACTTATTAACAATGAATGAAAAATAAATTCATGAGTTAAGCTTCAATAGTGGGAACACATGTTTCGGGTAAAACATCACGTTCAAAGTAATTCACATTTCACGCGCCATAACCCAGCGACTTGGTGCTGGGGGGAACACTTTCAGTGATGCCACCCGATGAGCCACTCTAGCATACAACCACGCCACTTGAAGTTTCCACCGCTACTGACCACGTCCCGTTGCTCGCGTGCTCACCTGCCCGAATGTCATCAGTATGATACGTCGGCCCCTCCCTCCGGTAGCTAGGCTGTACAGGTGCAAGGTCAATGATCCAAATTTTCATAGTTGCTTGCTTGCTAGGCGAGTCTGCTCGACGCTATTCGACCACAGTCAATGGAGGAGAGACCAGAGCGCTCCGCAATGAATGCAAATATCTGTATTAGAATTTCAATTTGGTCAAAATAATAATCGAAATGCATCAGAATAAATTGAGAAAAGAAAGGATATGCATTCCAATGGCTGGCCTGAATACAGGTTGCGCAAACGAATTCTAGCTTTAACTTATGCATAACGGCGTCAAAGTGACGGCGGAGACACACAAATTCCACATCTGTCATCTCGTGATTTCTCGGCGGTATTTGAATCTAGAGCCTGCGGTGATCGTTCCATTCGAGAGAAAGAGAGAGAACCCTTTGCTTCCTGGAATATCAACTCACTAGAATTGACTAGATATTAACTTATTAACCTGGAATTAACTGCGCATGAGCGTTGCCATCTTGGAGTATGACTGATACTTTTGAAAGACAAAAATTCCAAGGGGTGAATTTAATCATCATGATTCACCAGATGAGTCGGTCACCTCAGTCCTGGTATAAAAGCTCAACTATTTGCTGAAGTAAGGTGGCAGCTTTAATCTTTATCGTGATACACTCCTACGGAGATCGAGTGACCGGCACTTCGTTGAACAAACTTCAACATAAGGTTGGGACCGTTGAAATCAACACTTATCACACAATAACCGTGTGGTCGAAAATGCTGTGTTTAAGAGTTAATAGGACTTGATATTTGAAATATATTAGAGGAAAATTTGAACTTGCAAAGTATCAAGGAAATGAAGCGTAAAAGTTATGAAAACATTTTATTATGAACACGAGAAACAGAAAAACAATTTATTTATTAAGACCACAAGAAAAATTTTTAGGTACTTGTGGGTTATCTGTCACCACTTGTTTAGGGGAAAAAGTGAAAAATGTATTTGTTTTACGAACATTGAATTGATGTTGTGGACAGTTTGAATGGATTTTTCATGTGAGAAGGTATCCTTGTTGATTTATATTTATTTCTGGTGCAATTTTTCTGTATTCTATATTCTGTATATATATATATATATATATATAGAATAAATAAAAATAGGAAGACTAATGACACAACGCTTAGACTCATTTTGTACTAATTTCGTACTAATTGGATGATAAAATTGATAAAAGTGAACGTTTCGACCAACTAGCAGTGGTCATTCTCAACACTGTAAAAGTAAAGATTACAAATCAGACATAATTCAGAAAATCACAATGGTAAAAACAAACATGAAATTAGAAACATTTGCTAACAAACTATTTGTAGGGGATAGGCAGACTGCATATCATTGAGCTTTGGCTTTAGTCTATAAATGAAAAGAGATTCTAATATTCCGATTTCTATTGGGTTACTTCCTCGGCCTAATACTTCAAAATCTGATAGTCTAACAAGCAGGTCGCATTTTTCTGCATGTGTACGTATTGCAGAGTGCTCAGACTTCTTGAAGCGAGCTGGAGGAGTGCGGAGGGTAACCGCGCTGGCCCGTTGCTAAAACTCCGGGCTCCCACCGCTACGGTCATCGGGGCGAACCGTGCCGGCCAAGCCATACATTTAATGTTCTATTCATTTTTACTGTTCGTACCTATGCTCAGTAAAATCATGGCTGCCGCATATAGTTTTACTCCTTTGGTGACCCTTCTCCAGATTTCATTTTCAAGATGGCATTCATTCATTTTCAAGATGAAAATGAAATCTGGAGAAGGGTCACCAAAGGAGTAAAACATTATGCGGCAGCCATGATTTTACTGAGCATAAGTGCGAACAGTAAAAATGAATAGAACATTAAATGTATGGCTAGGCCGGCACGGTTCGCCCCGATGACGTAGCGGTGGGAGCCCGGAGTTTTAGCAACGGGCCAGCGCGGTTACCCTCCGCACTCCTCCAGCTCGCTTCAAGAAGTCTGAGCCAGTACTCGTACCTTTAAGAGAAAATATAATTTTAATATTTAATTTTTATACCTTGCAGGGAAACTAAATGGTCATGCTGACGCGGCTCACAAAACTTTAGGGAAGATTTAAGATTACTCTATTTTACGAGCCTGCAGCAGCTGAACAATATTAGCCCAAACAATGGCATTTAGCTAACCAGCTAGACTGGTTGCTAGGTTACAAAAGAGTTTAAGCTTATTTGAGCCTAAAGTTTAGAGTTATGTACGGCTCAGACAAAATTTAATTTATAATATCCGTTCGCACTGGCAATTATTAAAATAATCGACGCACTGAGATGGAAAGAGAACACCGCACTGGAATTGCTTCCCAACTCACCATAAAGGACGTGCTTGGAAGGCCGTTCCTCCGTGCAGTAGGGCTCAAGAGACGTGCGCCGGCCGAGGAGTGCCGCTGAGCCGCTGCGACGCCTCCACTGCGTGAGGCGAAGACAGAATGGCGCGAAGTCGCTGCCGGAACTTCCCCATGCCGCGCCGGGCCACGAGAGCGCAGAGCTGCCCCGGCTCCAATCTTCGGTTTGGAGCTTCACGAAGAGCTTACATGTTTGTGAAGAAGTTCGTATTTTCACAATAGTTGACATCAATTTTCTTCATACAACAATAAACAAAAATAGTATCTTGAATGAAAATGTCTTACATCTAGGTCCCAGGTAAACGACGATGATGTCCCGAAACCAAGGAGAGCTAATGGAGCCTCCTTTCCTGGTGACCGAATGCTGAAGCCTCGATGCTGAAGCCTGAAGCGCTCAAATTTAAGCCTCCAGCCCTCCAGAATCTGATGATTTGCGGTAGAACTCATTTGCGTTTTTAATCTGCAGGTGACGCAAGAAGAAGAGCGGTAATCAAGAACAGCAAGTGTGTCAGGGTTAGGCTTGTTGGTAGACAAGCCCAGCACAAGCGTTAACTCTTTCCATAGTGCGTTTAAAGTTTACTATTGAAATTAGATTTGTTTATATTGGTGTCACAAAAATTAAACTCACAATTTGCCCATGGCTCGTTTTATTCTACACAACCGAGCTAAGCATGCCTGTAGGAAGTTCATCCGGTAAATCTGAAGGAGATGACAGTTGTCGATTTTCCACTTTTTGGTGCCTGAACCTAATTAATTGAATCAAAATAAACAAGTTTTCTTCTATTCTTTTTTCGTCTCAAATGAGTATTTTACGATTTATAGCGGTAAGTTTAGTTTCGTCATTGATGACGAATGCGCTCAAATAAACAGCTACTCTTCGATTTTCGAATTTTTGTTGCTTGATACATGGTAATAAAATCGAAATAAACAACTTTTATTCTATACACTTTTTTCGTCAAATAAGTATTTAACGAGGTATAGCGGTAGGTTTGGTTTCGTCTTTCAAGACAGAGCGCTGGAAGCGAGACGCCATTGCAGTATTGCCATACAACTCGATCAAAGAATTTCTTTCCGCTTCAAAGACTGGAGTTGCGGTAAGTCATTTACTGCTATAACTAATAAAATACTCATTTGAGACAAAAAGTGCATAGAGGAAAACTTGTTTATTTCGATCTAATTAACTATGCTAAGGCATCGAAATTTAAAAAATCGACAACTGTCATCTCCTTCAGATTTACCGTTCATCCTTAAATTTGAAAAGATAATAGTGAACAGGTTTCCACGTCAAATGATGCCATATAAAGTGAATTTGCATTTTTAACAGAGGAAATTTGCTGCGAAAATGATTTAGAATTTTCTACTGTGTATGAGTTTTGTGTGAATGGAGAAAGAATAGGCACCAGGAATTTTGCTAGTTTAAAGCTCGGAGTTTGATGAGCAGCAAAAATGGGCTTGAACGGAAAGGACACGTTAAAATTCAGTTTATGAATTTTGGCTAAGCCATATAAAATACCAGGGGCGGAGCCAGAAACAAAAAGGCGCTTATACAGTTCGTCTGAAATCACTTGCATTTTTCTAAGTTTACGTACAAAATTATTTATTTTATCTTCGATGCGTAACGTATATGTGTGCATTTCTTCTGAAACTTCTCCATATTTGCTCAAATCGGAAACAATATTATTCATGCTCTTATTATATCTGTCTCTGTCCACAATAACAACTCCCCTGCCCTTGTCAGGGCGAGCAACAACAATACTTTTATCACCAGACAAATTTCTTAGAAGATTAAGCAGTGTGATTTTAAATTTATTCTTGTCAATTCCTTGTCAGTTGGATCTTTCTTAAAATTTATGGATGAACTTCCTAAAGGCATGCTTAGCTCGGTTGTATACAAGCATAGTTGTGCACGATGTGGTGCATGTGAATACGTTGGATCTACATCCCATAGCCTGCGTATTCGTGTGGCTGAGCATGCTGGACGAAGTCACCGTACTAATAACCTTTTATCAGCACCTTCTCACTCTGCAATACGCACACATGCAGAAAAATGCGACCAGCCTGTTAGACTATCAGATTTTGAAGTATTAGGCCGAGGAAGTAACCCAATAGAACTCAGAATATAAGAATCTCTTTTTATTTACAGACTAAAGCCAAAGCTCAATGATATGCAGTCTGCCTATCCCCTACAAATAGTTTGTTAGCAAATGTTTCTAATTTCATGTTTGTTTTCACCATTGTGGTTTTCTGAATGATGACTGATTTGTAATCTTAACTTTTACAGTGTTGAGAATGACCACTGCTAGTTGGTCGAAACGTTCACTTTTATCAATTTTATCATCCAATTAGTACAAAATTAGTACAAAATGAGTCTAAGCGTTGTGTCATTAGTCTTCCTATTTTTATTTAAGATCTCCAAGAATTGGAACTTTGACTTCTTTAACTATATATATAGAATATATACAGGGTGTTTCAAAAATACACGGCATAATTTCAGGTATGTATTTCCCACATGTAGACAATCAAAATAGTTCATTACAACATATGTCCGGAAATGCTTCATTTCCGAGTTATGGCCTTCACAACATTGAAATTCACCGGAACGTTTTTCTTTCCGCAGGTCGTTGCCGTCAATGGACACATTAAGAGGGCACTCTGACAGATCATTCCTAGGCGAAGGTTAAATTCAGTGTTGTGTTTGGCGTTCGACTGTGTGTCATGTACACAAATCAGGAGCTGGCAGAGATGCACTTGATCTACGGTAAGGCAGACGGCAATGCTGCGCTGGCTCGTCGTTTGTACCAGGAGAGGTACCCACAGCGACAATGTCCAGATCGGAAGACATTTGTAAGTCTCCATCAGCGTCTGTGCGAGTATGGAAAATTTGACTCTCCTGGATTGGGAAGGGGACGACCAAGCACGCTCACTTCTTGCATGACGGCGCTCCTGCACACTTCAGTCGTACGGCTCGCCGGTACTTGGATCGAAGATTTCCTGATCGATGGATAGGTAGAGGTGGCCCAATTGCTTGGCCTCCACGCTCACCTGATCTGAACCCTCTCGATTTCTACTTGTGGGGCCATTTAAAATCATTGGTTTATTCGTCTCCGGTGCCTGATTTGGAATCCCTTCGGAATCGAATTGTGGCACGCTCTGAGGACATACGCAACATTCCTGGAGTGTGGGATCGTGTTCGCAGGTCAATGAGACATCGATGTGAGGTCTGTATTCAAGCAGGAGGTGGTCATTTTGAACATCTTCTGTAATGGCAACGACCTGCGGAAAGAAAAACGTTCCGGTGAATTTCAATGTTGTGAAGGCCATAACTCGGAAATGAAGCATTTCCGGACATATGTTGTAATGAACTATTTTGATTGTCTACATGTGGGAAATACATACCTGAAATTATGCCGTGTATTTTTGAAACACCCTGTATATATATATATATATATATATATATATATATATATATATAGAATATGCATATAATGAATCGCTGGAATTTTCCTCTTTAGTTCGTGGAAGGTCCCAAATTAAAATTAAGAAGAATTTAATTAAACTAGCCTAACTTAACTGAACCTTAACATCAAAAAGAAACCATAAATTAAAAGTGGTGACAGATAACCCACAATTATAAGTAACGATTTTTAAATTAGGTTTGGTATTTACGAAAGATTTTCAACATGATGCCCATCTGCGGCGGAGCAGATGTTCAAAAGCGAGTACATTGATAGCTGCATGCTCGCCATCGAAAACACCAGCAGCTCCGAGAATTCTTACGAAGGCTTCAACAATTCTGTCGATGTCATCTTCGGAATGAATGTGTATTTCATGCACCAAACTCTTCAAATGTTCCCAGAAGTAGAAGTTTAGGGACGTAATATCAGGAAACCTCATGGTGGTGGTGTGGTGCGGCTGCCACGGCCTCTTTTAGAACATCTTTCTTCAAGTACCTAACCTAGTTTAAAAATTTGTTTTTTTGCGGTTATAATGATTGAGACTGCTATTCTTTTCCTTGTGTTTATACTGAATATATTTGCTTAATTTCGATATTTTATTTCATTTTTCACCCTCAAAGTACGAATATTTCTCCAACACGTTTCAAATTTCAAGTCTTTGCAACTTTATAACAAATGATTTTCGACCACACGGATTTGAGTATAAAGTGTTTACTTCAACGGTCCCAACCTTACGGTAAAGTTTGTTCAACTCAACTCCCTCATTCCGACACTTCGGAGAAATGCTGTCACTGCTAGGCATGCATGGATGTTCAATCTTTACTTGATTTCCTTTTTCAGGCTATGCTTCAATTTAAAAATAAGGCAAATATTGGATTTCTGACCCTGCTTTGCAATAACATTCAGTCCTCTCGATTCTTCACAATTGACAAATGCATTTTTGTTTGAATTGCTTCACTGACCGCGTCTCCGATCAATTCTTTTTCAATTCTTGCCTAATGGGAAGGAAGAAATTCCCTTGCAGCCATCCTGCGATGGGCTAAATTGAAGTTCCTGCGATGGGCTAAACTGAAGTTCCTGCGATGGGCTAAACTGAAGTTCCTGCGATGGGCTAAACTGAAGTTCCTGCGATGGGCTAAACTGAAGTTCCTGCGATGGGCTAAACTGAAGTTCCTGCGATGGGCTAAACTGAAGTTCCTGCGATGGGCTAAATTGAAGTTCCTGCGATGGGCTAAACTGAAGTTCCTGCGATGGGCTAAACTGAAGTTCCTGCGATGGGCTAAACTGAAGTTCCTGCGATGGGCTAAACTGAAGTTCCTGCGATGGGCTAAACTAGAGTTCAAAATTCATTTTAAATTTAAAATCAATTGTAGTAAGTCATTTTGGAAAGAGCAAACATACAGGATCTTGCCTTTAATTAGCTTTCATTAAGAATTTATAAAAATTAATTTATTGACGGCAAGTCGATGTGTCCATTGGGATGATGTTCACAACACTTCACGAAAACCTCATGACAACCCGATACAAACAGCAAAAGCATCAGCTCCTTCCTTCGAGCACAGTTGGCAAGCCCCTGATAAGAGATGAAACTTTGCTTCCTCACATCCATCAAGGCTCACACTTCAACATCGTTTGTAGCGATGAGATGAAATTTGACATGCAGTAAAAATACCATCCTGAAAACGCTAGATTTTATTCCAATTCTGAAAATACTGCTGTCAGAGTGATCACTCGAAGACCAGGCGTCACTTTTGTGTGTGTGTAGTGAAGACAAACGTAACTGAAACAAAATAAAAGTCCTTGAATTTCTGATGCTCGTGAGATGAAAATCAGCTAATAAAAATATAGAATCTCCTTTCTAGAGAAATAATTATTCCCAGGAGCTAAAAATAACACTACAAAAAAATATGAATTATTATTTCATCTATTTCAGCCCAATCCGGCACCTTTTCATGAAGAAAGTACAAAGGCAGACAAGATATGCTTGGCTTAGTGTGATTAAAAAGCACGAGTGCAACACTGCTCGGAACACTTAAAACAATGAAGTTCTACGTTGGTCTTCGATATATTTTTACACTAGGGAAATGTGATAAAATATTCTCCACAGTGGGTAAAATCATCATCGAATGCATTAAAAATAAATCAAATGCCGATTCGAACAGCAGTAAAAGAGTGACAGAGCAAGCCTGTCTTATCTCCCGGCCGATAGTCACACGGAGGTCACGAGCAGGATTTTCGCGCTAATTCGGAAATAAAATATGTACTCGTTGAAGTGGTGCAGCTTGTACGGAGCGCTCTAAATTTACCTAGCCACACAAAGCTCTGTGGCATGCAGTGTAACCAAGATGACTTAAAAGAACTCACGCTACCAATCGCACCGCTACGATAAGGTGAATTATTTTAAACTCCGGCCTCAAATGCGCAAAACTGGGAATGCTTCCTTAAAGCGTAATCTCTTTCAGATACAACGCTAAACCAAGCGACACTTGTCACCGCTAGGTACCTGTGTAAAGATCAATTATCCACAAATGTTTATTGCACTTCATATTCATGCTATGTAAGTGTAATGCTGCTCGCCAGTGAACTAATGGTAAGTACAGTAGCAGGAAATGATGAGCCTATTAGAACGTTCGTGTAAAAAATAAACGCTGGACAAGAAACATCTCTTTTCATGGCGTATACTCAACAACCAACCAACGCAAACTCATCTGCTGTAGCTGATTAAAAAATTCGCCTTGATTAGCTGTTAAGTGCACATATTACAAGTGTGGAAAGATTTCTTTCAAGTTCTCAACGAGCACAGCTTATATGTAGGAATTGCGGAGCAGAAGTTACACGCCCAGCAGTTTTGCGCCCATGCACCACACCATGCACCCATCTTCTGACAGAGGCACATCTCGCTTGCAGGTGTTGAGTCACGCTTTCTACCTAAACTAAACATGAAAAATCTCTTCCCATGGGCTTGCTAGCCCAATATTGTAGATTTAACTCACCCGAGACCTAGTAATCAGACGTAACTTCATTTGTGAGCTCAATTCTTTTTTTTTATACACCGACTAGGTGTCGAAGGTGAATATATCGGCATTTCTGGAAAGAGCAATTTACGGTGTATAGTGCACCGATTTACCTGTGTCTCGAGTGTAAAGAATTAACATAACCTTCGAGGTCATCAGTGGTGTGTTAACGGAGATGTGTAAGACAAAATTGCATCTTCGATTTGGGTGTGGGAAATGTAACTTTCAGCAGGCAGTGGAAATTAAAATTGCTCATAAACGAAAAATTATACTCGTAAACTTATCCCAAAATGATTAGTACAACGTCCAATCTACTAACACGTTGCCCTAATTATTTACATTCCACGTTCAAGACTGATAATGATTTACTTACAAATCGAACAAAAACTAAGTGCAATTCCGAAAACTGCCGGTACCAAGTGTTCTAAGCATTCCAGTTACTCAGCAATGTTCTGGAAACTACTTTTTCCGATTATATAACCTGCAGGCTCTTTTTATTTGACTTCTAAGCACGGAATTGAATCGTACAGTAGTTGAAATAGAAACATATCGTAGTCGGGAACATTTTAGCTCGCGCGTGCGTCAGCAACGCGTTTGCCGCCCTACGGTCGCTCGTTTAGAAGTGAAAGGTATATACTTTAGCTGCTAAAGTAACAATGGGACTTTTCGAGCGTGAAACGCGACAAATCTATCCGTGCCTCAGTTTCTTTCTTTTCTAATAATTTGCAATGGAAATAAGTGGCAGAGCCCTTTCACCTCCTCAAACCGGGAATGGTTCACGGGTCTTGCTCCCATTCCGGACTTGAGGCATATCAAGATTATGTCTCGAAAACGAAACTCCACGTTGGAGACGAGCGAGCCAGGAGCGTGAGGAACTCGGACCGGTGTATTAGATTAACTGAGATGAATAAAACTGTGGGGAACTTTGTTTTACTGTTTCTAATTTCATGAAATGAGTTATGCGAGCTCCTGTAAACGTCATGCGACCGTAAGTTGAACTACAAAGAGGTGAGATAGTCGTGTGTGCTTACAGTGTTTCGGTTAATTTACTACGAAAAGAATTGATGAAGTATTCAATAAACAAACCTCTAGTGCTCAAATACTTTTAAAGGATTTTCCTCCGAGATTTATTTTTCATGAAATATTTCCGGTGAAAAATTTGAAGAATTGCCAGCTTTTGGCTACCTGATTTCAAGAGAAAACAGTGTTTCTGACAGTATAGTGTTCTGATGGTGGTGTCACAAGTTTTTGGAACAAATTCTTGCCTAATTAAGCAACTTCCAGCATAATGGCAAAATTTCTTTCAGCTACGACCATAGGCGAGTCTCTCGGTTAAGAAATAAACGAATACAACAAATCAGCATAAAATTCGAACGCTTAACTATTTAATTAAAATTTCCGATATTTTTCCGAATAACTGTCATATCGTATTAGTGTGTCAATCTGAACAAAAAACTTTCTGTGACCAAAATTTGAACATTGATTTTACAAACGAATATTTAAATTCGAAGAAAAATTATATTTAGAACAGATTGGATTACAACTGATAGATTTGAAGAAGAAAAATTATCACAAGCATGCACATTTTTACAAATTAGACACAATAGTAAGCTTAATATCTTACAATCAACAATACCAACAATATAGGGCAAGTTAGCTGCGAGGCTTCTATGGCAGCTTATCTGGAGAGGAAAAATTTATGAAAAATAACATGGAAATTATGTAGTGAACTTATAGTTCTACATTAGGCTTAGGTGAACACATTAGGCGTATGCGCTTTTATTAAATTGGGATGAAGTGCAGTTTGATAACCTAACCAATATTTTTTTCATTATTAGTTTTAAATATGCACATGATTAGGTGGACGCATTGTCAACGACGCCAGATATGTAATTTTATAATTTAATCCCAGCGAAAAGAAAGCTTTCCTAAAATTTAAATTTCGCGCATTACTTTATTAAATGCTCATTTCCATTTCTCGTCTTGTAGTCATTATGGCCAGTTTGAACGTGAATTTTTTGTAGGTTAGAATTTTCCCTCATATGAAGTATTTTTTGTAAAAGACTTTTCATAAAAAACTATTAGCACTAAGAGAGCAGCATAGTGTTTTGACTCTTTTTGAATTACTTTTGGGCTGATGTATTCTAAGTTGGCGATAGCCCTAATTATTTGTCACGTGAATAGTCTGCCAGTTTGTTTTATCTGTTCAATGCTAGGCGTTAGTGCCTTACTGAATGCATTGAATACTATTCTAGTTAATGCTATAAAGATAACGAAGCATTTAAAATCAATAAAATCAATAATAAATTCAATTCTATAAATTTCACTAATAAATCTTAGATTTGACGACGTAGGTATATAGAAATTCCTTTCTTCTATATTTCATCTTTCCCTTATCTGTTTATATGTCTTCTCGGAAGAAAAATAATTAAACATGTCTTCAAATTTTTAATGCGCTTAATTCAAGTCGGAGATGAAATACTTTCGCATTTTTCTATATGTTGATTCAAAGTTCTAACTAAAAAATGCACCGAGATTTTTCGAACTGTTAGCCACAACAGAATCTCTGCTGTCGAAAATTACTTTAACAACCACGTTTGAAAACATCTGGTAAAAAGAAAAATAATTTTTGGAAGCCAACTCAGTGACTTTAATGTTTAAAGCCAGTGGAAACTCTTGATTATAATCACAGATAGAATTTAGTTACTTAATATTCCGAGTTTATGTACATTGCACCGATGAGACACAGACGTACCAACACATTAGAAGGTGAAGAGGAGGATTCATGAAAAAACTTCTTTGTTCACTTCGGATACTTCAAATACCATATCTGATGTGACAGATAATTATAGAACGTGATAAATAGCTCGATATTTACTCAGTTCATGAAAAAGATCTAAAATGATACAATGATGCTCTTTTCAAACACCTGTTGTCAATTAAAGTATAATATGTAGACTAAATGGCATTAGTTGAATATGTCTGATTTTGCTTAAACAGCTAAATTATACGCAAATTAGTATCATCAACTTATAATTTAAATTTAAAAAATGCAGTATTACGAGAATTCAATGTTTAAGCTTTGAAAATCAGTGTTTTTCTAACTAACATTACGTTAATACCTATACGAGATTCAATATCCTTTAAATCTGTGTATTATTTTGCCACCCTCTTCACAGCAATTCTGAATGTCGTCAAAGCTTATTTAAAAATGCCGTGAATTAATCGGAGAAAGGATTTCAGTGATTTTGATGTTTTGAAGTAGGCTAGGCCTATTACAAACGATGTTTTGCAGTTAGCTAAGTACGTGTGATACTAAACAGCTTAGTAAGGATAGTCACTTACAAGAGTTTCAAATTTCATTTGCATTGTTTAATTAAGAGAAA
Source organism: Morinoia aosen (assembly GCA_030386875.1). Lineage (NCBI taxonomy): Eukaryota > Metazoa > Arthropoda > Malacostraca > Amphipoda > Talitridae > Morinoia > Morinoia aosen. The sequence continues at coordinate 90,179,267 of CM059561.1, read as the reverse complement.
TATGCTTTGAAACGAAGAATAAAAATCCGCTTTTCGATCACAAATTCTCCCTTACTATCTCCTTTGCACACAGTTGCTCAGACCTGTGAAGTGCGATATAGCAGTTCGTTTAAATGGTTTTCAAATAATGGCAATTATATGTGGTAAAACAGATCTTTATATTTTATCATCTTTTTCACCATTAAAAACAAAAAAGTTTTTAATAATAAAAATCCAACGTCCCGCTGTAAAAGAAAATTCGAGTGGTCAAAATTATAATGGTTCTTTCTAATCAGATTGTTATGCATGGTTGTATTCTTTCATATGTTGAAGATGACTCTTGAGATCGAAGGGTTCATTTTTAATTTTTGTTTCAAACTTACTTCGTGTAATTAAAAAATTTGAGGGAAATATGAAACTCTTACAATGGCTATCTTTGCTATTTTATGTACTATTGGACATAGACCATTAGAGGGATGTCATACTGAAATAAGATTCAGGATTAGATAACTGCAACTCTTTGAGACTATTCAGAGCAGACAACGTCTTCTCTAAATTTGGAGATTAAAAAACATTAATCGAAAGGTGGTCGTGGAAAGAGCAACTTTTACTTCCACCTTTAAATGGCCTTTAAATTTTTCTCACACAAATTTAGTAAACTCATTTCCAAGTAACTAGCACTAACGGCACATGGTTACAGCATGGGTTGCAGCACCAAATAACACCTCGATGGCTCCCAAGGTGACCGAAGGTTGAAGGTGAAATGCATTGCTCAAAAACGCTCACCAGGTCGTGGAGATGACGCTATGGATCCTGCAGCGTAGCTGACAGAGCAGGAAAAAAGTTTTCCAATAAATTTGGCCGATCACTAGGTGCAGCCCACCATTACATGCCGTAGCGATACGAAGTAGTAAGAATACTGATGAGAACCACAACTATACTCTACTCAACAGTTGGATATGGCACAGTCAGATTTCATCATTAACAATGAACCTAAAATTTGTGAATGCAAAACGTTGTTCAAATATTAAAGATTTAATGTTCTGTGACCACCGTTTTCCAGCAAGGAATTTCAAGTTCAGGGTTAATTTTGAAATCTTGCTTCAATATTTTCATTCGCATACATCGAAACTAAAAACATCCTATTTCTAGAAACTCATGGTACGAGTAAACTTTAATGCAAAATCTCCCCATTTCAGGATCAGTTGGACTGCTCGTATCAGTTCGACTTCTATGTGAAATAAAAATTCATTCAATCTTTTAGCTGTTAAATGTAACTAGATATTACTTGCAAATCTGTTTCATGAAAAATAGCATAAAGTCCGTCAGGGGCTTCGAGTTTTGGAGAGTATGTATATGGGGAGTTTTCAACAGTTAAAACAAAAAATCCAGGAGTATCGTGGTCAGATTTTCAGACTAGACATCGTTGCAGTACCCTTATTTGCTAAAAAATCTATGATTTTATAGTTGTATAATCTCTTCAACCCAGGCGACTAACACAGTGCAACACTGGATAAATAAAACATTATACAGTTAAGTGAGAGCCTCTCGTGAGAGTTTATGCTGAGGGTTAATTTCAAAAGTGCTCCCTAACGCAGCAAATTAACGTGTGGATTAAATGACAATGTGACGCACAAACTTACAAGGTTAGTTAAAAAATATAATGTGCGCTATAAAATTTTAGTTCATCGTACAACTTCACTCTGTGCTGATGTAAAACATATGTTATTTTCATTGGATACATGATGCAAACTCGATTAACTGCTCGACCGCCATTTTTGAATGATGCTACAGATTAGCAGTACTTGAAAGATTTTTCCAGAACAAAAATCCCTTGAGAAAGTGATCTGAATTTACGACGAGTCGTAAAGCAGCGTGGCGTTCGCCCACGCAGGCATTAGTTACGCACAGGCAAGTGGAGCGCCCAAACTGGGGCACCGCCGCTCCACTGCCCGCAGCCACGCGCGCAGCCACGCAGGGGCAGCCAGCCACACGCTCACTTTCACTCAGCGGAGACGCCCGCAGATTCAGAAGAACGACGTGCATTTGAGACGCTTATCGACACCTTGCTTATCAGAATGAATTAAATTTCGCTCGACTGTGCCTCATGTTACGGGCCTGCGCGGTGATTGGCTATCACTTCCAAAACTGTAATTAGAGTGTGTTAGTATCTGGTTCATGTCACGCCATGGTTTTACATGTCTGCCTAACTTCAAACATGTTAAGCATTCATAATAACAGTAACGTAAGGATATTTTCTGTACTACACTAAATAGTAGCGAAACAGTTCACCAAGTTCACCACAGCTATTTAATTAGAAATGCAACTTAAAAAACCATAAATACATTCATCAGTGTCCTGAGACCGAAAACGAGTATTTTGTCGGCAAAGAAAACTCTCTGTGGTACATCTCAAGACAAAATTATGCTGACAGTTGCCAAAGTGTAGTAATAATTATTCTCCGTTTTGTGAACCAACACCATCTGTCTAAGAAATAATTTTCAGGAAAATCCTTTGTAGAAATGAGAAGCAGTTGTAAAACTCTTATGGGCTTATCTGCGTGAACTAAAAACACAGATTTGAAGCTATCATTTGTGTTATTTTTTGAAGCTATGTATCGGTGTTTTGTGGTGTGAATTGAACGATAAACGAGTTACGGTGTCAGGGCTGCAGCCAGCGATTTGCTTGCAGGCTGATGTGGAAAACCCAGCGCTCGTGTTTCGACGGTTCCGACTTTATAACCCTTAAAACAGCATATTGCGAATGTTTCAAAATTTTAACTTTTCTTTTGGAACACAGAGCCCTAATGCGCTCAATGTTATCCATTAAAGTTATTATAAAGGAGCACTGCTGTACATCGAATATAAGTGTAAACAAATCCATCAATACCGGAATACACTGGGGTAAAAATTTTTTTGTTCCTTATATCTACAGAAATAAAATCTCCCAGATGTTCATCCTATTCGGTTCCAATTTTATATTTATAATGGTTAACTACCTGGTCCAACAACGTAAAAAATACTTCAGAAATTCTACCAAATAATGGTAAACATTCACTCTATATGCACGATTTCCAACTATTCGCTTACTCGTTGTCTATAATGCATAGAGTTAACACACAATCTAAATTATTAGGTTATACTGGTTAGTTTGGCACCTTTTTAGCAACGACGAAAAGAAAGAAAGAAAAACAGTTTATTTCCAATAAAGTATAAACATAAAATGTTTAAAACATTGGTTTTTAAAATATCTTACCATTATTCCTTAGTTGTTACGTACACATGTGTATCGTAATACACATGTCACACACCTAAACCAAATGATTGAGAGAAAAACACAAAAAATGCGTGTTCTATGCGTTAAGATTTTGAAGCTGGATATATACAGGTAGATAAGAAAACATAATCCTAGTGATGCATTGTTGAAAACCCTGCCTTTAGTGCGCATTTACATTGAAATATGATCGTACGAACATAAGAACTAGTGATACGAGGGATTGATGCTAAAAGTAAAATGGACAGATATGATTTATTTTGTATCTAATACTATGAGGTCGACATTCGGGACTTGGGACAATTTTTTATTTTTACGCAACAACTAGTATGCCAAATGATGAGCTCGGAGAGAATAAAATATTTACCATAACACCAATTTATGATATTTCCCACTTACGCTTATAGTACTGGCACAAAAGAGTTCACCGGAGTTAAAAACATGAAATGGATTTTTGTGCAATGCTAACCGTAACATTTGCAACTTAGCTGGAACAGTACAAAAAGTTAACTACCTAAAATAGTGTTGTCATAATGTACTCACGAGCGTAAGAAACTAAAAATTGACATACAAGACTAACAAGAATATTTAAAGACCAGAATAAGAAAATGAAACAATGATGTTTTATTTAGTTATTACATGCGGCGAATTACGTGGCCTTTTAAAATTTTTTAATACGAACGAAGAAATTCTAAAATACCTTAACATTATCATCCTTACTTGATACTCACACACAAGTAACGTAATACTCATGTCATAAGTCGAAACAAAAATGTTTGAGGGAAAAGGACTAAAAATGCGTTCCTTTCGTCGCGTTTATTAATCTGATTTTGAAAGTGCAAATAGAAATAAGTAACTAAGAAAACATAATCTCTGTGTCTAAGAAAACATAATCCATAATGGTTCAAAACACTCGTTACCGCGCACTTGTATTGGAATATGAGCAAACGAACATAGTAACTAGGTGATATGAGGGATTGATGTTAAAAGTAAAATGGGCAGATTTAAATTATTTTGCGTCCAAGACTTTGACGTCGGCATTCGGGACAATTTTTCGTTCTTACGTATCGACTAGTATGCCAAATTAATGAGCTCGAAGGGAATTAAATATTTTACCATAAGACAAATTTATAATATTTACTATACCTACGCTGATAATACTGCCACAAAAGAGTTCACCTGAGTTAGGCATGAGGATTATTGTACAATGGTAACCATAACATTTACAGCATAGCTGGAACAGTACGAAAAGTTAATTACCTAAAATAGTGTTGTCATAATTTACTCACGAGCGTGGGAAACAATAAATTGCCGTACACGACTAACAAGAACGTTGTATGAGAGGAATAAGAAAATAAAATAAGGATGTTCAATAAAGTTATTACACACAATGAATTACGTTTCATTTTAATAATAGAAAAAAATGCTTTCAAATATCTTTACATTTACGAAGACTATCTCAAAAAAATGGATAGTATTTACAGTTGAGTTTGGACTGTGCAAAACGGAATAGATAAACGACGCATATTCCTCCACTCGAAACCCTGCGCTTACAAATAGCAAGTTAGGAAGGATGAGGAAGAAAAGACTAAGAAGAGATATCGAGGAAGGCATGAAAACAGAGTAGCAAACTGGATACAAAAGGTGAATATCTCAAAAGCCTATCTTTAGCTGAGGTAACCAGTCGTCATAGCATTGGATAGACAAACCGAAACTTATTATCTCTTAATAAGAAGGACAATATATTCGTATTGTCGTATTTGTCGAGGAAACCTACAACTCCCAATCTTCTCATATACTTGAATACCACAACCACACTGCTTGAGTGCTTCATCGTAGTTTTTGATATAATAAATAAAGTGTTTAGCTGAATAACGAGAGACATATCATTAAGTTTCATCATCCGCCAGACAAGTGTTGAAAGTAACTGCGATGCTCCGATGCTATTAGTCGATGAAACAGTTTAGCATTGTTTACTGGCATGGCGTAAAGTTTTTCGTAGATCAAAAAGGGCGAGTCATAACTTTTGTTGCGGTTTTGTATTGTACAGGGTATCGCAAAAAACTCATGGATTTGACCGTTCTTGTGCTCCACCTGTTACAATCGCTCGTGTAGTAAACCAAATTCTTCGCTGCCAGGGTTAATTAATGTAATTTTTGAGTTCAGGTAAGCAACAAAATAGCCTACAGCGCAGAGTTTTGAAAGCATGAAGGTTAGATGACAAGTTAGTTTAAGCCTCCCTAACTAAGACGGCCAGGGTGGCGGAGAAAGAAAAGTCAAATCTGTGCGTTCTTTTTGCGTCACCTTTTATATGTGAACTCGTCACACATGTACGATGCTGGAATACAGTACATACATCGTTCCGTCATTCTTGCTTTTCGTTAGGCTAACTTCGATAAAACTCTCCAGGGCCGGTAGATAAAGCCCGTGAACTTCGTTCTCACTTTTGACGTAATTCATCTAAATTTATTGTACTTATTTTCAACGCATTGCGAACATGAGTGGCCCAAATATTGCGACAACAATGGGAGAACAAATCCTGATATTAGGAAAAGAAATGAAATAGAAATGAAGCCAAAAATATCGATAGCGAAGTATAAACGGACACGGTGATTTTGCTAATAACATGGCTAAAAAAAGGTTGCGAAAAATATAAACGTAGAAACTTTGACACATTTTGACATGTCGCAGATCATAGTCTGGGCAGAGCGACGTCAAGCAGACCCACTAAGAGCAAACGTTGCAATCGATATGGGAGGTAGGAATTATGCAAAGCTGAACAGACGTAATGAGGGTTATTTCGACGAACAAATGTGAGGTTTTTAGCCCGCTATATGAAAGGAAAAGTTCTTGTTCCGTTCATGAACTTGAAATAAATTAAAGGCTCATTGCTTACTGAAGAAAGTGGCTCGTGTTGATTTCCGATAATAACTTCATAAGTTAAACAAGCATTTAAATATTATGCTCGCCTCAAGCGGGCATTTAATTTATTCCTGTAAAGTGATGTTAAATAATATCGACATTATTGGAAACATCGTTGTGTTAAACTCAAGAAAAGTCATTTTCCTTGAGTAAATGGACTGTCTCTGTGAATGATAATTGAGGAAAATAATTAACTCTACGAAGATAAAATTAAAATAGTTTGAATGCAAAAAGCATGGAACGATTTTGTGGTTAAACTCTCCACAAATTAGTTTGATGTAGTGGCCCACAAAACATTTTTTAATAGTCAACATAAAAAAATTTTTATGCGTAACTGTTTAAATTTATAGCACAATATAGGCACTGAATTTCGGAAAATTTTGAGAACACAACCAAACGCTTTACGTTAGCGAATTACAAGCAAAATAATGTTTATTCAATTAATAACTTCAATTAGAGAATGAATAATTACTGATGGGGCTCTGAAAAGTTAAAACCTATTACTAGCGAGTAACTTTATATATTATTCAAAATTACATGGAAGGGTAGACTGAAGTCCTATTATATATCCTTATCATTCGATTCGTTATATTTGATATTCTGTTTCATGAAATAGGTTGTTTTTGACAATGCATATATTACAACCGTAACCATTATTAAATCGAGTTTTTGACAGCGAAGCATTATCTACCAAATGCACGTAGGTAGATGAATATGAAATTGATTGACCGAAAACCTGCTAGTGAGTAAACTGAAGATCAAAAAGCTGCAAAACATTCAAGATATTAAGGATATTATAAATGGTAATCTTATAGTATTATATCTAAGTGCAACAAAAGAGACCTTAAATAATTAAATAATTTATCTAACATTTAGCTTAAAGTCGATCTACGAAACACTGAGTGTATGCAAATTGCATGTCCCGTTTTGTGGCAAATTTATTTTTTTTTAAATTTCCAGCGTAAGATAAAGAATTCAAATGGGTTTTAGTTTAAAGAAATTTCTCACTTAGGGAAACATTCCTATAACTTTTCAAGATGATTGGTGTAGTTCATACCTAGTTATACCAATTAATGTGTTTTTGTGATTCGTTTTGTAGTCAGTCATACTTTTTTTAAAATGCTGAAAATATTATCTATTAACCAAATAAACACTATTCATTCATCGTGACAGCAGACAATGCAAATGAGGAAACATAAAAGAAAGTACAGCACATGATGGGAAAGAGAACGAGAAGGCTGTACTAACCCAAAAGTGACTACATTATTTATCAACGCAATTTCTTCTTTGGATATTACATAAGAACCTCTTTTGTCCATGAAACCTATTGATCGAATTATCTCAGTAGCTATTATAGACACGACACTTTCAATCTTCTAATGAGGGAATGCCTTTTTTTCTTTCGATGTACATATACTGAGCACTTCCTTCATTAATACTTAAAGTTTAGTTTGAAGATGGATAAGAGCTGTTCAATGGAATTTACGTTGGGTGTAGAGGAGGCCAACGCATAAGATGTACTTTATGGAGGTAAGAGCATACGGAAATGAAATGGCAGCCTTAGAAGGGTGCAATGTATCATTATCATGTATAAATATTAACCGATATTTGCGTGGCTGGTAAACTTACCATGGGGATATGTGTTCAAGCATAAACCGGGTTCTGATTTTGTTGTTGACCTCAATTCCTCTCACTCGAAGCAGTCATACCAGTTCGTTACCTCTTATCCCCGCCCAAAAATTTACCACCACCTTCTTGGCGTGCATTAGAAGGAGCGGCTTTATGACGTATCTACGCATTACACTAGTGGTCTCAAAACTTTTGGCCTGCGGGCCAAACAAAACTCTTTTGGTTTGCGGGCCAAATCCGGCCCGCCAGAGTTATTAATCCCGCCCGCGACAGCTAATGGCACGAACTCAGGGCACGTACTCGACGACTACCCTAAAAATTGTAGATATTGGGAGGAGAGGAAAATTAAAAACGATTATTACCATTTGAAGAACTTATTAATTAAAACGACTATGACCCTTAGAACTTATTATTTAAAACGATTATGGCCCTTACAACTTACTGGAGTTATCAGTATGGCCCTAAAGCTGGAATGTTTGGAGATCCCATCGTGATTTGACCATTAATCGTGACCATTCAAAGTAGCTCGGGCATCATCCGTGGAAAATATATTGCAGAAGTTTTTTAGCCCAGGCGATGCACTTCCCTTTGCAAGATATGTTCAGCATGGGTAAGGTGATGGGGCTTACACTCTTTGTCCCCTCATCGAAAACCCTGCGACGGGTGTTTCTGAATAGAGATCCGTGCCCAACACCTTCGGATAAAACTGCAGTGGTCGCTCCAGGGTGGTTCTTTCTCTGGCTATTATAATTTCTACATGCCCCTCTGATTATTGTTTCTTCTCTACCTTTCGTTTTTTATATCCTTGAAGATAAGGGTATTCGCTCGCAACTTTTTTTTTTTTACTCCCTGTCCCATTTCTCACGCTATATCCACTAAAGGGACACCATCTGTAATACTGTGGAACGATCTATGCCTCCTTATCAGCCGTCAAACCTCGTTTACTCGATATATTCTCGCACTTGCAGTAAAGCGTGACACATTAGAAAGCGAACCACAACACATCAATCGATTTGACTTAGTATGTATAGTATCAATCTCTTAGAAATTCACTAGAATACTACGGTTAGAAAGAATTTTTTGCATTGAAGTTCATTTTGATACTGTATCTTATTCTCAACCTAATATGAAAATTGAACTTGGAATAAAGTGAGAAACGTAGTATAGTACGTTAAAGCTTTTGGTGCACTTGCGCTAGCAGGCAGTGCATTCGCGCAGATGAGGAGGTTGCTGCAATGGTTGTGGCTCAGCTCAGTGTGGTTGCTATCGCTGTTAAGTGTACATAAGTGCTGAGCTCTGTAGTTTTGCCAATTTGCTTGGTGTCTCATGTTGCGATATAAGTCTGATCGGTTGGTAATTTGGTTCAACTTTTAATGACTAACTTTAGCCACTTTTTCGCATGCAGGGTTCTGACTAATTTCTTAGACTAATTTTCTACCTAAATTGTGATATTATAAACGATTTTACTATTTTGGGTGCAAGTTTATAAATTTGAAAAAATTTTGGAGCCTTCCGATTACGACCCTTTGGGAAACCGTGTCTATATAACGATTCCTAAAAATTACCGGTCTTGAACGGCTCTCAACGGTTATAATCGTAAATTGTTATGTAAAATCTTCAATGGACTTAGTAGAAGAATGTATCATTTAGCATGTGAAATTCTTTTCTTAAGCAATACGTACCAAATAGTTTCATTGCACTCGGCTTAACAGAGAAGTAAGGGGGCGCAGATTTATAGAATTACTAAAGATGGTGCGATCTTGACGCATGATCTGCTCAAGCGAGATTCAAAAAAGTGTCATAGAATTTTCCCTTCATGTTGAAATCAAAACCTCAACAATGGGAAAAAAATACTTGACTTCTAGTGGCAAGAAAACAAGAACCTATTTTAGTTGACAACCCCCAAGAATACTTTTTTCTAGGTAATGACCCAACACATTGCCTCCAACAAAACGTCTCCCATTTCTGAGCACCTGCTCATAGAAATCGTGACGCCAGGTCGTAGAGATCGTGCATTTTGTTACGAATTGAGAGTGGGACATTAAGCTATCTTCGATCTGTATTAGATTTTTCAAGTAATAGAGCTGGCCATGCTTTGATTCATTTGAAAGGCTTTGCAGTGATTCTTTTTCTGCCAAATGAGGAAATAAAAATATTCAGATTCCACTATTGGTTTCTGATACGACTAAAAATAAAATATAGGCGGGGTAAGGTTCTTTATAGCTCGGGGTTAGCCAATTGCATTAAATAGTTTAAGCTAAGAATTGTTGTACTCACATATGGTTATGAAATATCAGCAGGATTGGGGCCTTTATTTTATAACAGGAATACAATAGTTGCATAGGATGAAGCGATTTCACGCATTTTAATTCATACCCACAGTGATCCTGCATAACCAATGCCTTCTATGAAATACTGTGAGACATTCACCCTCTATCCTATGGTGTAGGAGGTAATGACTCCAATGGTAGGAGACATTCCCCCTATACCCAATAATATAGGAGGTAATGACTCCTATGGTATACTGTAGGAGACATTCACCCTATATCCTATGGTATAGGAGGTAGTGATATAACTCAAGATTGTCAAGGATTTTCGGTTTCAATAAAAATCGCGCTCTGATTAGCAATAAACTGAAAAAAACGCTCTAAATTGGGCAATGTATAACTTTGCAATCTGCCTTAGCTACAATTCCGTTCTTCCAAAAGTTCTACAGGTACACTTCATGACTGCAATTTAATCATTCAGTCGTAAATGACTAAAAAATATACAATATTTGAGTTTACCAAGTATATATTAAGAATATATCGGGTGTCCCACAAAAATGTCCCCAACTTCTTAATTGATTATAGCTCCACTTTATATTAATACGTTTGAATTGTCTTTTTTCACAGTATAGTGAATTTGGTTTCCTTTTCGAATAATCTAAGTTTTTGAAAATTGATTAAATAACCACTTTACAATGATCGATTTACTGAAAGGGTTAGAAAAACTAATTGTTCATAGGAAAAGATTTTAAAACCAAATTAACATTCTTCCGTATTTTGTACTTTCCAAAGAAACGAACAAGCAAAATTTTTAAAGGGTAACAAATTATTACCTTAAATAACGTATAAATAAATAAAGTAATATAGTATCCATCGGCATACCCTCCATTTCTCTCGAGGCAAGTATTACTTCTAGCCACCATTGAACGAAGAGTTTTGCGGATTATTTCACCGTTTTCTATCAGTTCTTGAAACACTTGTGAAACACGTTGTCGAAGAATTAGTAATAATGGAGGTGATACGTACTTGGTGGTATGTAGGATACATCATTGTGAAATTATTTTTTAACAGTAGGAATTGAGAAAGGAAGAACACCAGTGTTGTTCTTAAAACTTTTCCTTTGAACATTTAGTTTTTCTACCTCTTTCAGTAAATCGATCACTGTATACGTGGTTATTCAACCGGTTTTGAAAAAAATTATTCGAAAAGGAAACAAAATTTACTACATAGTGAAAAAAGACAATTCAAATATGTTAATTTAAAGCTGAGATTTAATCAATTAAAAAGTCGGGGACATTTTTGTGGGACACCCGTAATAAATGTTCACGCACAATGTCTTGATAGTTCTCACAGAAAATACCTTGAGTTATTTATTTAGAGCCAGCGTATTTTGCATAAAACTGCCGCCGTCTTGCGACCACAAGTGTGGCATTGCAACGCATGCAATGACTTGAAGCTAGAGGCAGGAATATGGCAGCAATTTTAACAGACTCTAATGATGGGGGAAAATACGTTGTTTCTTATAATTTCCATAAGAATTTAAGTGAAACTGAGTGTTGATGATCATAAATTACTAATATAATGTGTGAAGATTTGAAAATTCTTAACACATACATACTCGTTGGTTCATTTATTGGTTATGTTTATTTTTTATTAAAATTTAAATGAGGGAATTGTAGCTGTAATATGGATGAGAGCTGCATTGGCTGAATGAAATTGTAGCAGATGCAGATTTTAAGACCAAAATGTTTATTTTTGAATTTTTCTCCATTAGTTTGTTGAACTGTGTATGACTCTTATAGAACTGATTATTTTTGACGATCATGTGTTATATAGAATCAATATAAAAAGCAAAAGTGCGTGAAGAAGCCTTACCCCATGCAACTCTTGAACGACAGTGATAAAATGAAGGTCCTAACCCTGCTGATATTGCAAGGAAATGCGTGAGTATGGTATTTCCTTTGTTTAAATTGTGTACAAGAGGCTCGGGCTTACGCCGGGCCCAAATAAGTTAGAATAAGCTTCAATTTACATCTATTTGAAGTAATAGTATGAAATTTAATTTTTCTACAAATTTGTCCGCTGTAAAAAGTATCACTTCATATATCCTAAAATTTACAAAGCCTGGTTAACTCCGATTCGTAGGAAATAAACTTTATTTTGGCTCCTATTTAAATTTGCCCCTTTTATTTTTGCACAAACTATGTGAAATCTTCGACCACTCCTGTGACGTTACAATTCCTATGAGCATGCCTGAAGAAATAGGAGGCTTTGCCCCAACGTTATTTGCCAATTACTGTATACGAACGCTCAAAATGTCGAATCTTTCATATTCTTTGAAGACATTTTTTATTCCTTGGCATCGCCACCAAAATAGGTGAACGAGTAGCTACTGTTGGCGCGAATCGCCGGGGAAAGATGAATCAGTAATTGTTAAGTAGCCGAAGGGCCAAAATGTACCATCTCTCACCCCGTAAGATAATGCACGCTAACAAAACAAAAGTCATGGAAACCTAAACAGGTGAATGCAAAAGGTAATAGGTCAAAAATGTGAGTGAAAAAATTCTAAGGAACTTCATCGAAAAAGATTTGAACTTCTCACTACTCAATATGCAAAAGCTCAGTTAGGTCACAGATTTTCGTAAGAGAAGGACGACTGCCTTTAAGAAGAAATTTCAATACAATTTCAAGAAAATTACGCTAGTAAATGACGTCCCGTTTCAATGGAGTATATTTTCGCTTCCAAGGCTAAGTTCGAGTGCTAGAATGACAGGGTTCTGAAATGATACTAAACAGATATTCCAAACACCAAAATAAAACTTTCCAGATGTTATATCAATAACCCTCCTCGTGAAGGAGTGAAATTTCGTATATGTTAAACAAGATGCTCAAGTGAACATAGGTTGGCAGAAAATATTTTGACTCCTGCGCTAATGGAAACTAATCAGTTCTTCTAAACGAGCTGTTAACTCCCACAGCAGCGCACCCTCCCGCATGTCAAACAAGAGAAAAGTAGAACCATTTTCTAAGGGCTTAAAGTAATGAATTGTGGCTCCCTAATCGCCTGGTCTCCATTAATTATTGTACTTTCATTTTTATTCCTATTTGGACTCTAAATTCTGTTCTTCCTCCATCTCAGTATTAAAAGTTCCGAAGTCCTTTCTCAAAAAGGAATGGGAGAACATCCTTTAAATCATACTGCTTAATGTAGCAGAAAATTTTCAAGGCGGACTAGAACTAGTGATTCGAATTTAATTGCTAATAGAGAATAACACAGCTAATAAAAATTGGTCATTAAGTGCATGAATGTACTGATTTCAAGTTGAAACAAAAATTTAATTTTGAAGTTTAATTTGAAAAATAAATAAAATATCGAACTTAAATGACTATTTTGCCAGTTCAAGGACTTTTGTTTCCATCATATGATTAATAACGAAGTGAGTACTTTTAACTCTAAGAAATAGAATAAATGGTCGTAATTGGGCTGACGAATAAATACCAACTTAATTGTACGATTTGTTTCTTCATTGGTGGTTTCAGAAAGTCGTGTTATTCATGTTTTATCTTATTTCCTTTGATTACTGAAACCCATGACATTAATGCGAGGAGTATTTTTGTCACAAACCGATTGCCCCTCAGACAAATGCTCAGAAAAATAACTAAATCAATGTTCAGATGGAAAGGATACTTGGTGATTAATAACAGTCTCTGAACACTGTGTGAAAAAAACAGCTTATGTTGTACAGTCTGGATAATTTAACTGACTTATTTCATTGCTTCTGACAAAACTTTCAGAAATATATATTTTTTTTACAATATGAGCTTAGAAAGTTAATTACATGTTAGCTTCAACGTAGTCAACTTCTTAATATTGATATTTATTAACACACGGCTAGATAGCTAGCTCCATTTAATCGACCAAGAAAATTAAAAATTGACGCCTGGAAAGAAAATTAGCCTCAGAATATGAGACTCAGTTCATGTTTGTACAAACCGGCGAACATAATGTTAGTTTTTGTTATTGCATTGGGTTAGTCGTAAAGTAAGACACACACGCACACAATGACTTGTTATTTATCCCCGTGTGAAACGCGAACGAACTTTTCAACAACATGCCAAAGATCACGTATTTCTGCATGAAAATTTAAATTTGCAAAGTTTCCCACCTGGAGTTAAAAATCACACATGCCTCGGTAGGCAGTGAAGTAATCAAACGACTGAACTTTGCAGTGAGTTGGCATCATTGATGCATTTGAGGGAATGTTATTTCTAAAGATGCACTCTCACATCAACGTCTCTTCACGACTTTCTTTGGCCATAGAAAAAATTAATGTGTAGAAAATTGAACTTGAAGTTGAAGAAAGATGTATTGAGGGTAATAGCAAAGAAAAATTTTAAAATCATATTTATGAAACGTTTCAAGCCTCAGCTCATCATCAGTCATACTCTGTAAAAACAAAATACACCCATTGAATAAAATACGAAAAATTGACAAAAAATTGTTCTTCAAGAATTCGAAAATGGTGCCTAAATAAAAACAATGACATTACCTAAAAAAGCAGATGAAACTAAATAACAGAATTTTACTTTCGAGTATCGTACACACGAGTTAAAACGGAGAAAATTTCATAGGAGTACAACATAAAAGCCGGAACGGTCGTAAGGAAAATTAACTAGCTAAAATAAAATTCTATCAAAGGGAGAAGAAGAGGGGAATAAGGGAGAGAGAAAGAAAGAGAGGAAAAAGGAAAACAAGGAAACAGAGAAGAGGAGGTAAGAAGAGAAAAATAAATAAATATATTTCTTCCAAAGACTAGTAAAAATTGAATCGAATGTGAGTATTGCTGCACTACTAGCTTCCTATAATTTTTAAGGGGTAAGCACTTTGCATATCATTCAGGGCGGGCTTCAATTTGTGAATATACAGAGACTCCAACATGCGCAGCTCACCAGGATTTGATGCATAGTCCACAATTTTAAACTGGTCGTTACTGATAATCTGTTCACAGGGACCTATACAATGCTGCCTTATGTTAGAACGGGAAGGTGTTCCTAGTGGGCGTCCCGTACGATGACTTCTTCCGGCATGCTCTGCGACTCTCATAAATAATGCTCGGTAGGTTGATCCTACATACTGCGATGCGCAATGCGCACAACTAAATTCATAAATGAGAGAAGAACGCAAGCCCTTGGGTAGGTCATCTTTAAAACGAAAGAGAGAACCAATGGTGAATTTGTTCAATAAAATTATGCGGAAACGAGTCGTAGGAAATAATTTGCCAAGAATATTCGACAGTTCAGTTTTTAATTTTTCGGACTGGTAGCCAAAATATGGTAGTACGCAATACATAATAGAGGAAACCTGTTCAGGCTCCCTAGGGCTATAGACATTAGAAAGAAAAGTATTAATCGATTTATAAGAGGCCACGACAGGAAAACCGTTAGAACAGAAGTAAGACTTAAGGAACTCGAATTCATGGTGAAGGTTGCCATAGGTGGAACAAATCCTATAGGCTCTATTGATCAAAGTGAATAGACTGTTTGTTTTAAAAGATCTGCAACAGAAACTAAAAAAGCTGAGGCCTAAACCGGTAAAACTTTGTTTCCTAAAAACAGAGGTAAAAAATCTATTGTCCGCCCTGTAAACTTTAACGTCAAGAAAAATTAAGAGAATTTCCATGCTCAAAATCTACTGTAAACTTAATACTAGGATGCTGAACATTCAAATATTACAGAAATAATTGCACATCAGTTTCACGTTTGAACAGGACAAAGGTGTCGTCAACATAACGCTTGTACAGGATAGGTTTAAAAGAGGAAGGACAGTTTTGGAGCCACAATTTTTCATGGAAACACATAAAAATGTTTGCAAAAGTTGGACCGAGTGGAAGGCCCATACCCAAACCCTCAATTTGTTTGTAGACACTGCCATTAAACAGAAAAAAAGAATTAAACACGGCAAGTTCCAAAAGATTCTTAAAATATTTTCGACTTAAACCTATGACTAGAGAAGCTGGACTAGTGAAAAGGGAACTGAGACAGATATTGATAGTCTCCGACAACGGAACATTGGTGAATAAGTTCTCAATATCGAAAGATGCCATGCAATATTCATTCGCATTTTCTATATTTGTAATATGCTTTACAAAGTCTGATGAATTGGACAAAGAATACTCATTCGATGCTAAAGGACTTAATATTGGTACTAAAAACTTTGCTAGTTTGTACGTGGCACAGTTGTACGCAGCAAAAATTGGACGGAATTGAAAAGATCTAAAGAAATCAGGCTTATGAATCTTCGGCAAACCATACATGATACCGGGGCCTGAGCCAGAAATGAACAGCTGTTTATAAAGATCTTCATTTAGTAGATTAAGGGACTTACCTTCTTTGCTATTACCTTCATAATTAAACTGCTTAGCAGAAAAGATATTCCTCAGATGTATTGAGTATCTAACAATTTCATTTCATCACCTCAAAATGTGAAGAGTTTTCTTTCAGATTTTTTTGTCTTCAGTGGAATAATCCATTGGAGTTATTTAGTATATATATTTACATATTTATTTTTTTTCAATGCCACTTTGCTTCATGTATATTTAAATACACATATATTTGTTACGCATACTATACGTAAATAAAATGTATATATTAAAATAGAATAAAATTTACTCATTAAATATGCGTAACCATTAAATATTTTACCAAATATTTGTTGGTTTTCTAATCACATACTTTAAAAGATGAAAAATTTACAGCCAAATCTAACAATACAAATTATTATACCAGTTAGAGTAAAATAAACATCCACTTCATATCGGAGTTTTCACATTTTATGCAAATCTGTGCACGTTCGCCGCCGGTTTATACCCTCTATGAGAAGTACATTGAAATTCGGCCTTTCCCCTCTCAGTTTCGCAATGCTTTAAATACGACAACACAATTTTCGAAGACGCTCTGGTGTGTGCACCTGTGCGTTCGTTAACCGGTCGCGTGGCTGAGCATCCACTTCAATTATCCGTCCGCCCAGTGGCCACACGTCGCAGCCCAAGTCGGGCTCACGAGTTGTCCAAGTGACTCAGTCAGTCAGTCAGGTGCGGTCTGCGGCGAAGTTTGGGTGTGCGCGCGTTAGTGCGCCGTTTTGTTTCCTATCTCCACGTGCCCGTGAATCAAGACAGTGAAAACGATTTGTATTTCTAATTGAGTTTATACAGTGAGCTTTTAAAGAGATTTTACTTTTGGTTTTTAGTCAAGAAGAGCATCGATGTGTTTGTTTTGGTGTTTTGTTGATCAAGTTAACTGACCGCAAGGGTATATTTTTTAAGTGAGGCTGGCTGTGCCTGACTGAGGCGGGTTGGGGGAGCGGAGCTGTGGCGGGCAGTATGTTGTCCAGCGACGGTCAGCCGCAACATTTCTTCTGGACTTACTTGACAATATCTGGGTAGGATTTAAGTTAATACAACGGAGAGAGAAGCTTGGGTGTTATTTCTGACAGAAGTTCTTACTTTTTTCTACAGGTTATAATTTTTAACAGCAGTGACAGATGTTGGTTTGGAGTGTGTTTTAGAGTTTAATTAAGAAACCTGTACCTTTGCGTTACGATGTCCGCGTGAGTGATTTTTTTATTGCTGAAAGCTATTTGTAGTTTACAGTCAAGAGTATCGGTCGTTACCATTCTTTGGAAAAATGACGATCATCGAGTGACTATCTCAAATCTAGTACGCAGCACAAACATTAATTTACACAATGAGAGACAGACGGAAAATAGTGCAGCCTGGTGGGTTTTTATACCTGGATGAAAAACAGAAATTAAATTGTGATCAGGAAAACTTCCGATGTTATTGTGGTGATAAAGACACCGAAGATAAAATGTCCCGTGCGTCATTACGGAACGGTGAAACAGAAGACACAGAGGGACCGTGCATCGGCGGCGAATTAATGGAGAGAATTGTCAAGAAAGACTCGAATGAGAAATGTAATTTTTGTGAGGATGTAAGATGGCAAAAACAGAAAAATCTTCCGCATCATAATTGTTTACAAAATAATTTTGACGAGAAAAAGAAGGCTCGTAACTTGAATATGTTTGGGAACCACGATGGTAAAAACACAAATTCAAGTGCCCCTAAAAATAGTAAGTCGGAAATTTGTAGTTCATTCCAATGTGGCCTGTCTGGCTTTTGTACAAAATTTTACAACCTTGCTTCATTTTGGAGTAATGTGCCTGTGAGGGCCATTGAAGAGTGCCGTGGACACTCACCAGAGCCGTTATTGAGGGTACAAATGGAGGAATGTAATTCCTCGTCGCCCTCGCCTCGTAAACTAAGACGATCACACTCCACTGCCCGATGGTCGCTCATCTTCTGTTTATTGGCCTTGTTCCAGTGCTGTGCTGTGACGCTTGCTTCTCAGTGTGATGTCTATGCAAGGTAAGTTCCACTCTTCTATGGATGTTCCACTCTTCAAGTTGCTTTGCATAAACCATCGAATCAATCAGTGATAGCAATGCTCTCAGAATGCTAACAATATCTTTTTGGGCTAGTCCCCTGTGGGGTATATCACTATTGCATCTATTGGAGTTAGGGTAAATCTGAAGGATATGTCAGTTATCGATTTTCCACTTTTTGGTGCCTGAACCTAATTAATTGAATCAAAATAAACAAGTTTTCTTATATGCACTTTCCGTCTCAAATGAGTATTTTATTAGTTATAGCGGTAAGTGACTTACCGCAACTACAGTGTTTGAAGCGGCAAGTAATTCAAGGAGCGCGTCGGATAGCGACACTGCAATGCGTACTTGCTTCCAGCGCGATCGTCATCAAAGACGAAACCAAACCTACCGCTATACCTCGTTAAATACTCATTTGACGAAAAAAGTGTATAGAAGAAAAGTAGGGTAATTCATCAAATATCGAACTGAACTGATTATCGAACAACTTTGAAAATATGCGCGTAATAAATTTCGTAAGCACCCAAACTTGCACAGTGCCGGTGATCTTACATCTAAAACTCCTATTTTAGTGATAAGAACTCATTTCTGTGAGCTGCAAACTGCTACCAGCTGTTGCGAACACATTTTCTGTACGACCCTTACAAATTGGTCATATTTTTTCACTTGAAAAATCTTACGCACCTCGGGAAAATTGCGACGATTTAACTGTTGTTGTGCCAACGTCAGCCCCCCGTCATAACTAGAGAGTAGTGTTGTCAAATGATGTTCTGTTGCTGTATTTTTTTCTTTCCCGCTAAAAACTTGATAATTATTCCATGTTCGACATTCAGTTCCTATTTCATGTCAGTATTAAATACTGAACAAAGTTGTTCGAATCAAAATTCCTTAAAAATCATGAATTTATGCCTCGAACAAGGCTTTTCGATTCTTAATTCTTTTAAATAACTGAATCGATCTATTGAACGCCTGTTTCATTTCCTTAAAATATTGTATTAACGCTTGATAATAACAATGAATAGTTGAAGATGGCGACCAATCAGCTGCTGGTGCTCCAAGGCCCTCAAGATCATCAATGATTCGTCTGGCTACATTTACTGATGATCAATCCCTTGCCAAGAAAATTGATGCAAGCATCAATAATAATTCATTGATGCGTGCTCTACACTCTACTCCAAAAAAGGTCACACAGGTTGATGATCACAATGATGGTTCAACAAGCACTGCAAATGAAACATCGACATCATATTCAAATTTTGATAACTCTCCATTCAAATGCTTCCTGAAAATAAGTAATGAGACAGTCATTTTAAACAAACAAACAAAACAAACATCGGCATCTTTGGGATGCTTTATTTCCAATCAAGCCTGATACAAATGATCTTAAGCATTGGTTTTTCAAATGTCTTATAACTAACACTATATATAGGACACCATGACGGTTCCCCCGTAAAGTCGGTACCCATTTCCGACACCTGGGTCGAGTGGGGTATTGTGCTTGAGCTTTCCCTCATACCCAACGGGGAAAATCGCAGTGCCAGCGCCGGGATACGAACCCGCGACTCCAACATACAAGTCCGATCCCTTAACCGCTGTGCCACCGTGAGCACTTCCAAGAAAATCCAGTGCACCAAAGAAAAAAAGAATGAAAGAAAAACTTTTATTTTCCAAGTGGCCACATGAGGTGTATAAATAGATAGACCATACGAGGCATATTAATGGACAAAATATACGAGGCGTACTAATAGACAAACCATACGTGGCGTACTAATAGTCTAACAAAAGTTCCATACGAAGAGAACTAATTGACAAACCATCCTGTTCGAATCAAAATTCTTGTTCGATTCATGTTCGATATTGATGAAATTATGTTACTAAAGAATTCGATTTTTAGAACAATAAATACATTTCAATAATCTACGTTGTCTTTCAAGCGACATCACAGAACAAGAAAGCAACTGTTCAAGAATAACCTTGAGGCCCGCAAGAGTTATTCAGAGCAAAAGTTACCGATTTATGAAGGTTGTTTCTAGACACACGTGGTTTCTGTTTGATATTTGATGAATTACCCTAGTTTATTTCGATGTTATTACGATGATTCAAGCAACAAAAATTCGAAAATCGATGAGTAGCTGTTTATTCGAGCGCATTCGTCATCAAAGACGAAACTAAACTTACCGCTATAAATCGTAAAATACTCATTTGAGACGGAAAGTGCATAGAAAAAAATTTGTTTATTTTGGTTCAATTAATTAGGTTCAGGCACCAAAAAGTGAAAAATCGATAACTGACATATCCTTCAGATTTACCGAAAAATGGGAGGTCCAGTGGTGAGTTAGGTAGGCTATCTTTTTGTTGAAATAATTTTTTTTTGTATTGCTGAAGGGAAGAACAGTAATCGATTTCCCACTTTTCGGTGCCTAAACATAATGAATTTAATCAAATAAACAAGTTTTATTCTATGCACTTTCCGTCTGAAATGATTACATTACGAGTTATAGCGTTAGGTTTAGTTTCGTCTTTGATGACGAATGCGCTCGAATAAACAGCTACTCATCGATTTTCGAATTTTTGTTGCTTGAATCATGGTAATAACATCGAAATAAACAACTTTTCTTCTATACACTTTTTTCGTCAAGTGAGTATTTAACGAGGTATAGCGGTAGGTTGCGGTAAGTCATTTACCGCTATAACTAATAAAATACTCATTTTAGACGGAAAGTGCATAGAAGAAAACTTGTTTATTTCGGTTTAATTAACTATGCTTGGGCATCGAAATTTACAAAATCGATTACTGTTCTTTCCTTCAGATTTACCTTTTTTTCTTTGTTATGGATAATTTTTTTCAGTTTACTGCTGTCATTTTTTCAGCGCCTCAAACTTCCTTCTTCAACATTTGCCTTGTGCAATAGCCTTCCTTCTGAACTCATTGTTTTGTGTACGCAGGGGATCTTAGTGCGGGAATACACCTTGTGCATAGATTCCGTGTTCCCTTTAACGCTTTCCTAAATGGTGCCTTAGACTCTAAGGAACGCCCTTGTTGCTGTTAGTGAGGCTTAAACTAACCTCTAATCTAAGGCTAACTAGTTTACGCGCCTTATCAAAAATGACGGTGTCCCATCATTAGTACGAACAATTATTACTTCTTAACTTCTGGAAGAACTGAAAGTTATGAGCTTATCTATGACGGAGGCTTTGCTATCACTTGAATTTTCCTTACATAAATCATTCAAGTACGACCGTTAATGAGAATTATCTATCTTTATAATACCCGTGATTTAAATTTTATGTTTATACCCCTGAGATTGCAAAACTTGGATCGCAGGAGCACTCTCCGAGTATTTCCAGCTGTCACAAACGTATCATCTAGTTTCGTGCAAAATATTTTAGTGTGAATTTAAGCATATGAATACGCGATTGCGTTAAATATTATAAATGATTCAGTGAACTGAAAAATTTTCTTGTATGTGATTGAAACTATTAGCCGGAATTACATCCTTGAGTGTGCAATAATCTATGTACTTCCTTGAAACGCAGAGGGGGAGCTCTGATACTTGAGCTTTGATCCATATAGGTCGGTAGGTACTCACAAGATTTGCAATGATACAACAACAATGTTATCTCACGATGTCGTACTTATTGCGGAGTCGAGCTGTAGCCAACGTCGGTAGAAATAAAAACGATCTGACTTCGCTTTAACCTGCCTTTCAAACCCATAAAAAAAATGACCTATATGAATACTAAAGATCGCTTTTGTTGTCTCGTGCGACACTTTAGCTCCTGCTCTACTTTCGCCCAGGATTAACGTAATATTTCAATTTACATACCTCTTTTATGTTCTCAGTATAAATGATACTTAACGGTGCCACACACTGCAAAACTGTCACGTATGAGCTGATAATATTGTGCTTCCAATGTAAGTGTGCATTGTACTTTGTCGTGGTAGGTTAGGAATAACAATAATTTTCATTGCTTTTAAGTTCCATATTCACGCACGAGAACGAAAACTTATGAAGCGGACCATAGGTGACGTGGATACTGTTTCATTATTTCTTCGTGGTTGGGTCCTTCTCTAAGCAGTTTAATTCTTCACTCACTTTGCGTGTGGCTACTGCGATGAAATGCCAAAAAGCTCATGCCAAAGCTTGTTGACTATGGTCAGACATCGTAACACATTGAGACTGTCTATTATCAACTATTACGGAACATCGACAAAATTTAGTTGAAGTTCTACCTTCTGCCCTAATTTTGTCGGCATGTAAGTCATATTTTTAGTAACTAGAAAGGTTTCAACCGCTT
Organism: Morinoia aosen; assembly: GCA_030386875.1. Taxonomy (NCBI): domain Eukaryota; kingdom Metazoa; phylum Arthropoda; class Malacostraca; order Amphipoda; family Talitridae; genus Morinoia; species Morinoia aosen. The sequence continues at coordinate 90,156,455 of CM059561.1, read as the reverse complement.
TTTTAATTTTGCCTAGTTTCTACAATCCTGTGTACAGAAATTTGAGTCTTTAATATTTATATACTGAAAACCAGAGTGGCTGTAAGACTAAGTCAACTAAAATACCCGTTGTTATTAACGAGAAATTTAAAACATTAATGAAAAAATAAACCGGGGGAATACCAGCATCGCTTGTTGAAAATATTTCTAAATCCAACTTTAACATAGATCTATAAACATGTGAAAGAAAGACACAAAGCAGAAAAATATGACCAATACATTTTATACCATCAAAGCTCGTAAAATTTCTAACGTATTAACATGGAGAGGTCGACCTAATATAGCTCATCCAAAATCATAACCTTTAAGAGAAAAGTTTGTTTTGGACCGCGACCATTTTTCTTCGTCTCAGGTTTCCAAAACGGCCTCGAATGTTTTGCCCGCCCCAACCTCAACTGCCTCTGGAATTCGGTGTCGAGGATTAACCATGAAATTATTAACTAATTTTACCTGTGCCTCACCGCAAAGGTTCCGTGCTGGGCCTTACTCGCTCGCTTTTTTTAGTGGCCAGCCTGAGCTTTTTTTTTGGTAATTCACCGCAGTTTTTTGTTCTTACAGCCTCTGAGCATACCGCATTTTGAAGCAGAACATTACCATTCTATTGCTGTGTAGGCAATAGTGAGTGATGGTTGTGAAGTATTTGCTTTTATTAACAGTTCCTACCTTGTGAAGACAAAATACTACCGACATGCGTAACATAACCTTTATTTTTCACGTTTTCCTTTTTAAGTTCATTCAGTCGAAGTCTCCCTGACGGTTAAAACAAACTCTTGACTTTTGCCTCACCGGATCTCGGATTTAAATAAAACCTGTATCTCCTCTTTAATTGTTTTGGCTTAAATTTATATATTACTCTGTATCTACCGGCAGAACCTAATTTCACATATCGGGCCTTGAATTTATGTTGATTCTCTTCGTGCCAAAATTTACAATTTAAAAGCTTTGATTATTATTTAGTTGGGGATTTCTTCTTACGACGGCGTTTCCAAGAAAGGAAGGAGGAAGGCACAATTTAGTATGATATAAAGGGAACGGGAAATCTGTACTCAAAGTTTGTCCCACGCTCTATACCAAAGCAGCAATATTGAAAGAAGCTTTTGAAACGAGATAAAAGGAGGAGAAAGTAATCGATTATTGAAAAAAAGGAAAGCAGTGAACTAACAAAATATATTCCATAACGAAATTAAAACTTATTCTAATTCTATTTCAACCAAAGAAAGGTAATCTTCTGCTCGGCCCCTCTCATGCTGCTCGTTAAAGCTCTAATTGCTATCAAGAGACAATAGCTGTATTCTTCTGAGAGGTGTAATATGAAAGTTTACTCGCGAAATACTTGAGCCAATTTTTGCAGGCTTTTAATTTAATTCATTTATACAGACACTTTAGTTGAAAATTCCTGTTTTTATTGACAGTAATGAAATTCGCGGACAAATCATTTAAACATTTAAAATGAATTGTTTGGAGAGTTTGAACGAAATTTTTCGTTCATCAGAGAACAGGAAATGTTGTGAAAAGAACGTTATTTACGGACCCCATATTTACACTATAACCGCATCACGAGCTCTTCCACTCTGCGTCATGTAACCCTTGGTTGATGCCATGATTTTGCCACACTTCATAATTGTACCTCGCGCTTATTGTTGAAAGTTGAGGATAATGTTTTGAGTTGCCTACATTCTGCATCACGTACGATGTTCCAATATATCACACTAAACACCCCGACTTTCACAGACAGAGCAGTACTCAACCAATTCCTGTCCTTGCCTCAGTACTTGCTGGAACTAGATTCAGAGCATAACAGTCCGACCCAAAGATGAGGTTAATGTGATAATTCAACTTTAATGTCTCTGAATAATTTTAAATTTTCTATAGGAACTAAACTAAAGGCCTTTACGCTCGCCTTGAGTTGGAACTAAAGGCGTTCGCGTGGCGTTATGATCTTACTGTAGTACTCATTTAACAGTGGTAAGGTGATCCAATATTGACATATTGTGAGGGCTAAGTTTATGGAGTGATAAAAACCCTGGAGGAACGAAAATTATGTGGGAACCAAGATAGTGAAGTGGCCTCTCGTTTTGTAACGTAATTACATGCAATGAAGAATTACGTTTTTTCCTTTTGGGCATTTTACCTATTTGACATTCGTATGACAACTTTCTAGCGTTTTATGATTGATTTTATGAAGCAGCAGAAATCGCAGGCCCGTCATTTTCAAGTTCTAAATGATAATTTTGCAATGAAATGTCGCGAGTATAGAAAGCTTAATTTTGATTGAAAATCCTTAGATTTGTGTATTCGTATGAAAAATTTACCATTGCTAGGTCGTGCTCGATACTGATGAGGAATCTCTGATGATGGTAGTCGTAATTTTAGATAATCATGCACCATTGGCTACCTTCTCCCCTCAAGTGGTATAAAATGGGTAACAGGCGTAGATCAGTTGAATTTTTCTATCTTATGGAGACTAGCGCTCAAGAAGTTTCAGGAATTGACGTAGATAAATATCCTTATTTTGAGCATTATAATGAGGGGTTCAACTATTGACACTCTTTCTCCCTACATACGAGTGCGTGAATTAGTAGTTCATCTGTTCGGTGTGCACTCGTAAATGAACAGATAAAAACAGATGTGCACTCGTAACTGGGCACTCACTTCATCCATTCACTTGTCTATCCTCCTATTTTGTCGTTATTTCTCCTGTCCCCCTGATACCCACACCTGCTTTGAGTGCATAGTGTGCCACTGCTCCAACGCCTCAATGGATGACTCTGTCCCACAGCGGCCTGGACAGAGCGGGCAGGGAGGTTGGCGCAGAGTATGTGCGGTGCCTGGCGGGGCGTTTGGTGTGGAAGTATCCTCGCAATGGACTGCGACTTCTGCTACAGTCTCCGCAAAAGGGTGAGTTCTTACTTATGCCCTAATCTTTCACAACTGTCGAGTCCCTATGCTATTCGTTGGTGGTCCATTCTCTTGTCGCTGTTAAATTAATGTGCCCCTGCTGCAATTTCTTTGGCTGATCAGTTTTTGTGTTTGTGCTCTAGTGTCTTATAGCTGTTAAATGTTGAAGTCTGTGTAAAATTTCGTAGATTTAAATACGTGCTTTAGTATCGGAAAATTGACGAGTTTACAATAGTACTCCAACGTCCAGAAGCTTGTGAGCTTTTGAGCTGGCTCAACGCCAAAGCGTATCTCATTTTCTTGTGCGCATGATATGAGTGCGACCTGAACGCTGAATTCGACTTGGTTGTCGTGCTTGTAAGACCGTTCTCCTGCAATGGCTGGATTTGCCTGTTCCCACTGCGCATATCGTGGAATATTCATTTGAATGATCGAAGGTGTTATCACTTAATTCATATTCGGTTTGATTTGGCCAATTTGGTTGCAACTGAAGCAGGTTAATTCTTAAGAAGTTTGGAGATTACTAATGTTGGATGAGAAGTTTGGCACTCAAAAGTATGTTCATTAAAAAATGAAGAGTTGGCCATGATCGAAAAGTTAAATATCTATGAATATGGCTGAACCAGCTAACCTTCTACGAAATAGTTCAGAAGCTGTACACCCATGCTGATATGGCAAGGTAGCGCAGACTGTAACAATGAAGAGCACTTAATGATCGACGTTGAATATTCCACATAATATCTTAATTATTGAATTTCAGTTCTTTCACAAATTTAAACTGAACATCGAAGTCATTTCTAAATAACCACAATAACCCCTTCCGGGGGAAACAGCTATTGTATCTGTGGGAATTAGCGCTCTCAGGGGTAATATGTGAGTTACGGAGCTCAAGGTTAAGTAGGCCTTCCTTTTATTGAAATAGAATATTTTTTTTATGTTACTGACCATCTTTTTTCGGTTCACTGTTGTCTTGTTTTTCAGTACCTACTACTTCAACTTTTACCTTGTTTCTAAAACTTCTTTCTCAATTCACTGTTTCTGCATAGTTTCTGCGTTTCCCCCTAATGTATAGATTCAGCGTTTCCCATAGAGAAAGGCACACTAAATGTGCCTTCCTTTCTTTGAGACACATTTGTCGCGCTTAGGAAGGCTTAAGGAGACCGTCCCGGCTGTTCAACTTTTTTCGTCCGATTCGTTTGAAAGTTGGCCAGTATATGTATTTTGTAAAAGTAAACCTTTTTTACCCATGTCGTTTTTTCGATTTAGGCCTTAGTTTTTTTTTTTTTTTTGACGAAAAATGTGTTTTTGGTATATTTTTATTGATATTTCAGATTGGAACTCCTCCTTCAGTTTTGATGCTAGAACAAAAAAAAAGACAGTTTTAGAACCCTTGGAACATTTCTAACAAACTCAAATTCGGCTTTTTTTGAAATTCAAATTTTTTCTATTTTTTCAAAATTTTTTAATATTTCAAAAATCAGCAACATTTTTTTGGGTTTAGAGCTATATATTTTTTCAAAGAATTCGAATTTGAAAAAAAGGCGAATTTGAGTTTGTTAGAAATGTTTCAAGGATTCTAAAACTGTCTTTGGATTGGTTCTAGCATCGAAACTCGAGAACTAGTCCCAGGATGAATGTTGAAAGTTAGAATTGTTGGGTATAGCAAAAAATAAAATTTTTTGTTGAAGTGTAATATAATGAACATTTGATGTAATTGAATGCAGTTTTAATTTTTATTTCGATACTTTCCATACATAACTTCATATTAAAAGTGTGAATTGTGATTTAAAAAAAAAAATATATATTTTTTTTCAACAAAATGATTTTTTTTATTTTCAGTCTGATTCTTATAAAATTTGACTATGATATGTAACCTTTGAAAATAGACACAATTGATTCTATTCATTTTTTTGATTCAGGCCTTAGATTTTGCAAAAATTTGACATATTGGTTTTCAGATATAGATATTTCACTAATATTGATATTTCATAATGGAACTCCTCCTTCAGTTTTGATGCTAGAGCAAAAGCAAAGACCGTTTTAGAATCCTTGGAACATTTCTAACAAACTCAAATTGAGCTTTTTTTCCATTTCCTATTTGTTCTCTTTTTATGTGGGGTAAAAATCGGGAAAAAATGGAATATTTTGGGTGCTTTTCATTCATATTGATATTTCAAAATGGAACTCCTCCTTCAGTTTTGATGCTAGAAAAAAAGCAAAGACCGTTTTAGAATCCTTGGAACATTTCTAACAAACTCAAATTGAGCTTTTTTTCCATTTCCTATTTGTTCTCTTTTTATGTGGGGTCAAAATCGGAAAAATTGAAAAAATTTGGTCGCCTTACCCCCTGCGGGGGGGGGGGGGGAAATTATTGTCCGTAGCGCCATAAAATTTTAGGAACGAATAGTCTACCACCTAAGGGTCCTTTTACAACAAAAACATGAGAAATGACCCCCGGACCGACAGGGGCCTGGCAGAGGCCTGGGATGGTCTCCTTAAACTAACACCTAATCTAACCACAATAGCAAGGATATCCATTCCATCACAATGTAACTGGCTTTTTACGTTTTCGTTAAATATCTTCAAACGTAGTTAAATAGTTTCTCTGTGTATATTACATCAGTGGCCACGCTTCAGCATTGCTGTCACACACACGAACTCGTAACGCACGTGACCTAGACTGAGAACGCACGCTCGGGTCACGGGGCACGTGCTGGTATTTCTCAATTTTGATGTGGCTGTCTGAAGTAAAGATCAAGGCCGTGCCTTGTGCAGCTGAGCTGATTTCGCCGATAACGCACGCCTATTGTTGTTTGAGAAAAAATTTATCTTGTGTGTACGTTCACTTATTTTCTAGGATTTTGCCTGTAAGTTTTCGTGTTTTATTTACAGGCGTGTGCCGTACAAGGGGAATCTTCTCTTAGCGTTCGTGAATGTTCTCACTTTCTTTTGTATTCTTTGTGTATGCTTGTGCTCAAATTTTAATGCGCTCTGACCAGCGCCGTTGTCTGAGCGTAAATTAGACTATGCGGGTTAGGTGTTTGGGGTATAATAACTCCAAGATTTCATTTGTGAAACAGAAGGAAAAATTATTCATAATTCGAGCCAGAATTGTGACGCGCTACCTAAGAACGTTTTATATTGATCACTTAATAAACGGTCGTGTTAACAACTGCCACTGTTCATTGGTTGTTGGCAGCATTGGTTGTCAAAATCTAAGCGTGCACTTTAGTATGCGTTTTGCGTAAGTTCGCACTTCATCTCATCGCGCTATGCAAGAAGACCGTTGCATCTTTATAACTTCAACGCATGACTCCACTTCCACCTTTTTCATTACTTCATCTGAGGTTGGGAGGGCGTTTTTTGAGTTGGAGAATATTATGCGTTGTTGATTTATTACTGGCAATTAATATATCCCACCCAATCAAATACTCAGAATCAAACGTGAATCCTTCTCAAGACTTTTATTTCATTTATTGGAATGCATGTTCTTGCCGCCATGTCACTCACCACGCCTATGACGCTTCCCTCCCCCAGGCCGCGAGTTCCGGGGCTGCATCAAGGCAGACCCGGAGTTTGACGGCGCACAAGTGCTGGTGGAAGGGAAAAGCTCCCTCGTTCCCCTACTGAAAGCGCATGATCATCTGCCTCTGCAGGTACGCGAGGGTTGGATTTTTTGAACAAAATTTTCAGTGAGATTTATATCAATGGTAGATAAGGATCTTTGTTCGTGTGAACATAGTGAGAATAATTCGTATTTTAGCAAGATAATTATCGCATTAAGTTTATAAATTATTTAGCAGGCATTTTAGTTTATTATTCAAGTGCTTTCAAATTGGACTTCGAAAATTCATTTAAAATGTTCATTCTTATCCGTACTTCAAACCCTCTTGAAATCTTTTTCATTGTGTAATTTGCTTATTAACGACGCAATTTAGGGCGCACATTTTGTCGGCCATCGTTTTTGCCAAAGCCCTTGATTTAAGAATCGTGATTCCAAATTGCATGCTAAATGAATGGACTCTGATTCGCTAACAATACGTTCACTCCTCATTTCGAAATTTGGGGGTTCAGAGTGTTATCAACTCGTTTCCCATGTGATTGTGGTCTTGTGTTCCATGGCAGAGGGAGCGCTGCTTCTCCAGTTACGAAGGTCAAGTGGCCCTGTACCTGGAAGCGGCTCCTCTACCCAACGACCAGCACCTGAGCGCTCACACGGCAGCCTTCCAGTACGACCTGGAGCTGCTTCCTCCTGGAACTTACTACAGCCCCGACCAAGGTAAGGGAGATTTGTTACTTGCTCTTAAGGTCGCTTACTCGATTGTTTTCAGTGAGAATATTTACTGTTGGGGCTGTGCGCTGCTGTGAACTCCCAGTACGGCTTAGACGAACTCGAAGATTCCCAACAAGGCGAAGGCCTTGGTGTATAGCTTCCCTGTAAGCTCGCTTCGCTAGCTCAGATAATTTTTTTACAATACCTGTGTGATGGCCTACGACGGTTTTCACTGATTTTTTATGACGTTTAGGTTCATAGCATTTTTAGAACAATTCAAAAGCGTAACTTATATTTCCGCATTATTCCCGCTTTCATTTTTTTCGCTTTTGAAGAATTTTGAGCTGGTTTTGCCTTCGTTATGCCACTACTGTAGATGTTCTGGCTTGCTGTAACAGTCTGCTTGTTAATTACCGTTCCTATAATAATCAATAGTTCACACATTGAATTATTTCCCACTATTTGATATTTCTACAGACATGTGACATCGTAGGTGACATGGGAAGTTACGCTAGAACGCTCACTGTAAGCATGACAATATCGAAATTATTTGGTTGCTTCTATTGTATTCTGTCGTGTCCTTTTATTTCATCTTGTGTTCGTTCAACTACAATGAGAACAAAATATTTTCATTGCATCACCATGGAATTTTAGATCACTGGCGACGAATGTTTATATGTATATCAAATTTGTTTTATGGCATTATGCCTCCTCAGGAGGATATAAATATTGTATCTATGGGAATTAGCACTCACAGGGGGATATGCGAGGTCCTGTGCTAAAGGTTAGGTAAGCCTTTTTTTATCGAAATAAAGTAGAATTTTGTTTTGTCTCTGACCATCTTTGCATTGTTCATTGCTGTCCTGTATTTTTAGCACCTATTACTTTCTTCTTCAACTTTTATCTTGTTCCATAATCTTCTTTCTGATCTTACTGTTTTTATGCATCTTGCGCATAAATTCCGCGTTCTCTGAAGTCCACACTAAATGGTGCCTTCTTCCTTCCTATACCTGGAACGCCTTTGTTGCGGAGCCTTAAATTAATATCTAATCTATGGCGTTTATGCTGTACATGCATTTCTGCTTCTTCTAATATTTAAGATTTTTGCCCTCCTTTCTTTAGCTACCAATATATCGGTGCGAGTGTGCTTCCAGGTTTGAGTTAAGTGATTCGATTTTAGCATTTAGAATCGACTTGACTTCTTTTGGCATAGTAAGGAAATTGAGATGTAACATCGAGGTTTTATTTGTGTTGAATTTATTCAAGAGGGGTTTATTTTTGCTGATTTTTTTCGCGTAGCTGCAAAAGTTCCTGCATAAGTAGAAATTTCTTTGTTTCTACAGCTATTCAGCTGTGCAGATTTGAGTTGCTGTGCTGAGATTGCCTCTACTGCCTCGTCCATAATTGCGTAATTTGTTCATAAGTCATTCGGTATTTTTACCTGAGCTTCTGCTCAAAGTGCGTTCTGGTTTTTGCAACCAAAGACTCCAAGTTCTGATCTTCGAGTAGGTTTAAACCAGTTTGTGTTTTCTTTATTATTGGATTCGGCTTGTCACTCGAGTCAAGATTTAGAACCATCAAGGCGCCAAAAGGAGGTAATGAGGTCCATTTTCATGCTCGCGCTAATTTTGAAGTTCCTTTTGTTTGTCTTAATTGAGTTTTGCGATGCCAGAATGATTTCAGTGTTTACCGGAGCAAAACGTTTGAGCCTTCTTAGCTTCCCTAAAGAAGGCATATTTGAAATAACTCAAGTTTTTCATCGTCTGTCCGTCGTCAGCTGGCGCATAAACGCACCTCCCGTTCTGCATCGCCGACTTCTTCAGAACAAAACCCGAAGTCACCGCCAGAATTTAAAGCTCGCCATTTGCAAACTGTCCAGATTTCCACTTCAGGCTCTTAAATATGAACGTCAATTGGCGATTACATGGCTCTCGACGTTCGTAGTACGTTTTAATATTTCGTACGGAATCCCTTAATTTCCATCTGGCTTCATTCCTCCGAAATTTATTTGGTTGACTTAGCTGGGACAGACTGGTTTGTAATCAAAGGATCCCGCAAAGGAGGTGCCTCGCCTCTTACGCATAAATTGTTGGACGCTCTTCAAAATAATGCAGGATTAATTCAAATTTTGCATCTTGAGCGGTCATAAAAAGTTCCAGAATTCAAAGTATTTGGTTCAAGTTTGTACCTGAACCGCGACGCTAATTCCCCAAAACCTTAGTGCGTCGTGTTTCAATCAGTTAGGTATTTACGTTATGATTTTTAGGGTATATTTTTTTGTGAACTGCAACAGTGTGTCACATACATCGTATCAGATTTGAGATTGGATTCCATTTTTCTTTGCTCCACTGTTGAGTTTTCTTTTCAAAAAACCCCAGGAACAACAGTACCTACAATAACAGCAGCTGTGGTTAAATGCTTATAACTATGCGTTAACATTTAACCAGGGTGTATCCTATAGTTGCCGGTAATTTAGCTTTTAATTTTCTGATGCGAATCTTGTACTAATAACAACCCAAGCATTCAATCTCTCCTCACCATCTGTATAGAATTTTTTTTATATTAACCAAATACAATTTTCCAATTGAATGTATATAATAGTTTTGATGTAATTGAAAACGGTGCCGATGTCTGAAGAAAACGAACAACCTGCCACATGTACGGCGGCGATCGTATGCTAGATACGAAGCCAGCTGGTCGCGCAGGTGGTTGCACGAGTGTCCCTCTGCTGCAAGAGATGAGGACGTTCGTCAATGAGGGCTTCCCGACACTGCTCAGATGCTGCAGACTTTGGTCGCCTCGCTTCTCGGGGCACAGGATAGAGCAATGAACCGCCGGCCGCTGCAGCTCTTGTGGCGCACCATTTTTATCGCTACTTTTTAGGCGTGATATTAATCGATAGAAATATATCCACAACGATGATTATAGTATCTACTACTAAGAATTACCGTCCTATGTTTATATATTTATGCTACGTGTCACGCTCTTAAGAATAGTTAGGAAGCAATTAGCACTGGCGGTCTTGGTTTCAGTTCATTGGTAAATTTATACTCATTTTCGTTTTACAAGTGCACTACAATAAAAAAATTATAAGTCACTTTCAAAAAAATTAGAGAAATCCAGAGCCTAATATACTCAAGTCGTATAGTGGATACCGAGTTCGGCGTGGTATTGTATATTACAATATCCATACACTTACGACTCATAAATCATTTCATTACTTGAAAAATGTTATTATTTCTAGTTTTCACTTTTTTGCTAACATGACATGTTAGTGTGGACTAAATTAGGAGATTTTTTGCAGCATAGAGCGAACACGAATGAAGTGTTTATATTCGTTAAAATTTTGAAATCTGTTTATGGGATATTTGACATGCGATTGTATGCGAACGAGGTAAAGGTTATTGAGAGCCTTAGTTTTCATACAGGGAATGTATTATTGTAAAGTATAAAACTGAATTGCAGAAGATTCTGAACCTACCCACTTGAGATTGTAATTCGCAACTGGAGGAAGGAAATCGTCTGTAATCATCGACATGTTTAGTACTAGCAAAGTTATGAAATTCATCTCTTGATAATAATCTTATTGGCTGGAATGATCCAATGAAAAAAGAAGTAACTTAATTTTTTCTCGAAACATGCAGTAACAGCCGTAATTTACGATAAAAACTAATGGAAACACCAGAGTCGTCTCTTGGTTCGTTTTCAAGCACCTTAGTGCGTATGGCTAGCTAACGGAAAAATAACTACAATTCTTATCTTGTTGTATTTCGAGTGTCTGACTGGTTTGACGTCATGAGCACCTGAGCAAACAAGCAGCAAAGGTGTATTCTAGACACTGTGTCCGATGTCGCTTTCTTTTGTTCATTATCTGCTGCTTTTGTTTAATGTACAAGTGAACACCTGAGTAACTTATGATTATACTTCGTCTACAAAATTAATAATTTATGTACTTCCTCTACTAAGCGCCTAATGAGATCCACCATGTAACGCCTGTTTACATCGATCTATGAAAAATTTGCTTGAGGCTTGCACGTTTGCTTCCATGTTTCGACGTGTTCAGAATATCAAGGTTAAACCACTGCTCGCCTTTGCTGTTGTTCAAACGTCGCCATTCTCAATAAGTTTGATGTGCAGCAGCCTCAAATCTAAATCAATGCATTACCCAATACGTAAATAAATGCTCGTCCATTTCGATATCCGGATATGAGAAGTCCGAGTTTTAGTAAAACTTTAAGATATACCTCAAATGTCACGTTAGTTTTTGAATTGCTCAGATCTTGTGATTAGATTTCTTGTCGTATCTCTAATACTTTGGTTATCAGCTGTGTTTATAATAAACAAGTATGAAGCGGAGAGTTAGCACTTGCTCAAAGCATCAAATGAGCACGTGGTTCATCATCCTCTTAACTTGGCTGGTAGACTTGGCGGCTCGCAGGGGGAAAATGTGTGATTCCAAACTGTTAGGTAGGGCTTCTTTTTGTTTAAATTAAATGGATTTTTGTTTAATTAAAGATTATTATTTCTACTCACTGCTGTCCTTGATTTTTAGTCGTATGCCTTTCTTCAATTTTATCTTGTTTCCAAACCTTCCCTCTCAACTTGCTGTTTCTATGCGCGAAGGATCCTATGGGAACACACCTTGTGCAAAGATTCCACGTTCCTTAACATATATCATTATAAATGACGCCTTTCTCATTCCTCTCTTTGGCACACCTTCGTTGTGACTGAGGAGGCTGAAACTAACGAATAATCTAACATTTTGTGCCAGAGACTTGTAATGTACTTTCATAGCTTACTTAAAATCCCGAATCGTTATCGTTGCATGTGCGACACCTTGATACTCCAGCTGAAATTTCATCTCTGAATGTAATTTCTTATGCTGTATCACACCTACAGCGCGATATGAATGGCCTTGAATTTGTTTAGCACGACGCAGCTAAACAGAGAGACCGTGACTCGATAATGACGTAGACCCCAGCGTAACCTGCACTTAGAGGGTGTGATGAGACTGCATCCACTTCTTATGAAGGTGCTTTATTGTGTGTTTACTAACACCTTAAGCGTACAAAGTTATTTTTTCGGTTCGCATAAGCCTGCACGCATAGTAAGTAGGCTTTTGTTACTAAATTCATTACTCTTTTAACGCACTGCAGATCTTCAATGCTCGTTGACTAATTTGCAGAGTATAATCGAACTTTCATCACTTTTTTCAATATTATCCAATGCGAACGTTAATTGTAAACGTTGATTATTTATGTCTCCTACGAGGCTTTGTCTTGGAGTTGCAATGCTATCCATATTTCCTCATAGATCGTTGCCGCGTGCGTCATTTTTATCGTGTCGTGTTCATTTGCTGTGTTATTCTGCTCACGCTGAGAGAAAGACTTCGTGAAAATTCGGTAATTTACCTCGTGCAAGACTGGATGTCAATGAACTGTGAACATTTCGTGATGAATCAGAAATCTTAGCAATCATTGAATTCAGAGTGGCATGAGAAGCAGGAAAAGCTCCCTGCCGTTAAGGGGCTCAGCTGTGCTCGGCGCGACGTAGCGTTGTGTGGCGACATCGTGCCGTTGTGTTCCTGTTTACTTACCGTGTCGGGGCGAAGAAGTGCGACTCGAGAATATGCGCTCACACTTCAGCAATGACGGTAATGGTGGGCCGCCCCGCGTAGGCCTAAAAGCGACCTGCCCAAGAGCGCGTCCTACTTCGGTGTTGGTCTGGCGAGATCGAGGCATGATTGGGTAATGTCATGCTCACGCAACGCGGAGCAGCCCCGCCACACGCTCCGGCCTTTGTCGTCGATAAAAAATCTTTACTGCAAACTAAGCCGCCATCTTCGATGTCATCCTTTACATTCCTGTTCCCTTCTACCTGTTGGGAAGTAGGACGTAACCTTGCAAAGTTACCGGTGGTTTCGAAAATCAGGAAGTTAGCTATACTTCATGAATTTATTTCCCGGTTGATGAATTATTCTCCTGAAAACTAAGCCGTACAGCTTTATCGTATATCCCTTCAAAGGGTGCAACTATTCATAGTACCACTAATTAACTCTCATAGGAGGAAGACGTGAGGTCCTTGAACTGAAGTTTAGGTAGGTTTGCCTTGGGTTAAAAAACTATTTTTTGTTTCCTTGCGGACTGTTGTTTTCCGGTTCACTGACATTGTGTTTTTCAGCATTCATTTCTTTCTTCTTCAACTTTTATATTGTTTCGTAAACATTGCAATTTTACCGTTGCTATGTACGGAGCGTGAAGACACACCTTGTGCATAGATTCTCCCGTTCCCTTAGTTCATAATAAATAGTGCCTTCCGCTCTTAGAAAAACCTTTGTTGAGGTCGGTGAGGCTTAAATTAACGCCCAATTGTATCGTTTCCCTGGCCCGTTCCCTTACCTGGCCGATCTTTTTTTTTTTGCCAAACTCTTTGCTTTTTCTGTGCATCTGATAAAATAGGTGAGCTTACCGTGCGTGAAAAATTTGTTCAGAAATATATCATTAATAACATTTTCTTGGAGATAACCAAGTTTTGCGTAAGCGCTCGTAACTTGTGATATTTTCTCGATGAATTTCATTTTCAGCAGCGAGATCGTATCTCAACGATGATTCAATTTTTCCGAGTTATTTATAGAAACTGTCGGAATTACTAAGACGGAGCTATCAATTAATCTCTCGAGTATGCTTGAGCACAGAGTTGTTTGGAAATATCAGCGAATAGCGTTCAAATTATTGTATCTAAACTTTTTAAAAATCTCGCCTCTCGTGCGTCTTCCGTAAAACAGCTTATTTTCAACTTATTTCTGGCCTTAACTTCAAGTCAGGACATTTTTCTGCTGATAGGGCAAGTTTTCTCAATCATTTGACTAGCGTGCCTCTGCAGCACGTGATCAATGTGCTGATGTCGCTCTCGGTAGCTCGATATTCCAGATATATTGCTTCTTTATTGTCACTGATTGCTCACAAGTTCTTGACCCTGCGTGTCATGTAAGCGTCACACAAAAGCCTGTAAACTTGTGCCATGTACCATAACTAAGTGACAAAAACGTAACGTTGTGGTCATTATTGTCCCGAGCTCCTGCTCATCACTTGATATAATTTTTTATTTAAATATTCATTGAAGCATATTTATCACTTGCAGTCCACTCAGTTGTGAAGTACCTGATTTTTCGAAGTTTGAGTAAAATATCGAAGAGTGATGTTTTCACGAAACGTCAATATCATCATCGCTGTAAAATTTCTAAGTAGCCTAAATGTTACATTAACCAACTAGTCTCGTACATATGTTTACCATTATCCTTTTACCGGGCACACGCTCTTTTTAAAAGCAGGCAATACATCAGAGCTAAACCTCATTAATGTCTCGATTAAAAAAACTCAGGCTACGATATCGTGTGGACCTTCATATCTGGCTCACCCTACCACTATCTCGACTCCACGAGTCGCTTATCATAGCCTTGATGAGAGCTGGTTCGGAGTATCTACTTGATCTTGATCAGTTTGAGATTGGTTCGCTTCTCTTCCTAATTTAGATTACGCAGCGTCGGACTGCAGGCTTCTCGCTGATACGATATCGCTCGATAATTGGGTGGACTATTAAGGGACTGAAGAGAGTCTGTGGTATGGTCTGTATCGGCAGAGGCGTGCGCTGTTTTCAAGTGGCTGACCTAAGTTAATGGCTCAATAGAGATTAAGACGCACGTACTTTGCGTGCTGGTGATTTTAGAGATGGCGGAATTTCAAGCACCAAAAACTTGATGAACGCTTGCGTAGTGTTTCATAATGCTTAGTGTTTCAATTCATACACGGCACGTGCCTTGCTTGCGAAGTTTAGAGTACACTGCCGTGTAACTCAGCATTAGTACTGGAGAGCGATGTTGTTCATTACGAGTTTCATTCCATGCCAGTGCACCCTTCATGTCTCTGGCTGTGCGCAGACCTGTCCACGTCCGTCATGCTTTTCTCCTTCCAGCCTCAACCCGCTCATAGAGGTCGAAGGCCAAGATTTAGCTGCTAGATAAGACCACTTCTTGCTGACCACTCAGTTCAAGTTTGACCGGAAATTCTTGTAGATGTTCTCATACGCATGGCACGTTCCGCCGTACTCATTACGACTCTGTGAATCAAGTTTCCTTCAGCTTCACTCATGTTAATGTGCGCGACTCTCAATCTCTCGTGCTCATCCTGAGAGGAGCTGGACTGCGCCGCTGCCTTGGAATATTCTCCTGGAACCCAGTTTGGATTTTTGAAGTCTTGCTTGCTTGTTAGAGTAGGATTTGGTCAACTTATGAATTCTTTTAGCGCAAAAAACGTTGCAAAAAGGCCGGTGAAAATTTATTTTAATTTTAGTTTTCAAATAGCTTACTCTCAGGGGGATGCAATTAGAGTTTCTATGGGAATAAGCGCTCCTAAAGGAAAGATGTAAGGACCGGTCGCTGAAAGTTGGGCATTCCTTTTTGTTGAAATAGATAAGACTTTTTGATGGACGACGGACTATTTGGTTCGATTCAATGCAGCACTTTTTCAGCACCTACGTCTTCTTTATCATTTTTCATCTTGTTTCATAAACTTCTTCTAACCTTGCTGTTTCTATGTCCCCTCAGGGGGATACAACTATTGTATCTATGGGAATTAGCGCTCCCAGGGGAAAAATGTGAGGGCCCGAGCTGAGAGTTAGGTAGGCCTTCTTTTTGTTGAAATAAAATGTTTTTTGTTATGTTAAGGACCACCTTTTTTCGGTTCACTACTGTCCTGTTTTTCAGCACCTCTGACTTCCTTCTTCAACTTTTATCTTGTTTCATGAACTTCTTTCTCATCTTACTGTTTCTATGCCCTTTCTGCATAGATTCCTCATTCTCTTATCTCCATACTAAATGGTGCCTTCCTCCTTCCTCTCTTCGATACGCTCTATTTTTGTAGCGGTTAGGGAGGCTTAAACTAACTTATAATCTAATCTAATCTGCTGTTTCTATGCGCTAGGGATGGGGACACACCAGCATATATTCCTAGTTTCCTAATTTCATACTAAATAGTGTCTTCTTAATTCATCTCTTGGGAACACTTTTGTTGGGGTAAAGTAGATAAAAACTAACTTATAAACTTATTCAAATTATAGTTGTAGCTTTATTCTTCCGGTGGTTACAAGTGTTCTTCCAAAAGGCTGCAAATTTTTAAGTTTCTTTCCTAGGGACTCCTTGAAAGTATTGTTCATTAGAAAATTGTGAATGGTGTGCGTTATTCATTCCAGAAGAGATCTCACTGAGAATGTACTCAACTAACCAGAAATAGTACT
The DNA here is from genome assembly GCA_030386875.1 of Morinoia aosen. Taxonomy (NCBI): domain Eukaryota; kingdom Metazoa; phylum Arthropoda; class Malacostraca; order Amphipoda; family Talitridae; genus Morinoia; species Morinoia aosen. Next base: position 90,139,954 of record CM059561.1, on the reverse strand, counting down.
CGTAATATTGCGAGTCTTTATAAAAAATAATTAAATTACGTTTAAATGCGTGTGTACACTTGGGCTTCTTTTACCTTGTTAACAATAACAGAACTGAAGTACTGAGTATTTCTGATTCAACCGTAGAAAATTAGTCAAGTTGAGGGTCAAATTGATGCAAGAAAAATCGAAATAAACTCTAGTTACTAATGTCTTCCATAATTTTGCGTGCAAAATCAATCTAAGACCACTTCACTTGAGGATAAAAAGATGTTACGGAGTTGAACTGATTTTATCTCAATGGCGCAATCTGAGACGTGGGTCCCGCCTCGGGACTTGTGCGTTCAATACGCCACACACGTTGAAGAGACGAGGATGGGTGATCTACTATTACTGGAGCCATAAAGGCCCCATTATAGGTGGGGTCTTACTTTCTTCTCAGTCGTAATTTTTGCCTTCTCTCTTCGCTAAGAGTCTGTGGCCTATGTTACAAATTTCAAGAATGAAATTCTAAGAGATACAATTGATACCGGACGTATATTTTGTTTAATTTCATTGCAGAATGACAAATTAGAACTTTATTTTTTTTAACTCCATTTCTAAGCTCATTTTTTCTCTCTCATTATGGATAGTTTCATTTGTTTGGTCTCGGTTCGCTTTAACGTTCGTGTACTTCAACTTTACTTCAGTGACGAAATTTCCATCATGTTTTGTTGCTCTTGTTCCTTGCTCGGTTGCCTCCCAAGAGGATAGTGAGGGCCCGAGCTAAAGGTTAGGTAGGCTTCCTTTTTGTTGTAATAAAATAGGTTTTTGTTTTGTTACGGACCATCTTTTTTCGGTTCACTGCTGTCCTGTTTTTCAGCACCTACTACTTTCTTCTTCAACTTTTTTCTTGTTTCATGAACTTCTTTCCTAACCTACTGTTTCTGTGCACCTTGAGCATAGATTCCGCGTTCCCTCCACTCCATACTAAATGGTGCATCCTTTTTCCTCTCTTGGAACATCTTTGTCATGGTTAAGGGAGGCTAAAACTTTCTTATATAATAATAATAATAATCCCAGGATGATACAACAATTATTGTACCTATGGAAATTAGCTCTCCCAGGGAAATACGTGAGGTCGTGAGCCAAAGCTTAGGTAAGCCTTTTTTTGTAAATATTGAATAGGTTTTTGTTTTGTTGTGGACCATTTTTTTTGGGTTCAATGCTATCCGCCTACTACGTTCTTTCTTCAACTTTTATCTCGTTTCATGATCTTCTTTCTCAACTTTTTGTTTCCATGTACCTTGTGCATAGATTTCACGTTCCCTTTAATTCTATACTAAAAGTGTCTTCCTCTTTCCGTTTTTCAAAACATGTTTGTTACGGTGAAGGAGATTTAAACTGATATCTGATTTAATCCTTTCGTGGTTGTTTAATTTCTTAGGAATGTTTATTTACGAAATCACTTTTAGGGAGGAGGGATATTTTTCAATATCCAAGTTAAATGTAAATATTCATGACTATCATGGACACGAGCAAAGACAAAGGTTTTAATTAGGCAATCCTGGCCTCGTACGGAATCGATTCAGCATATACCCTCTCTAAGAGCATCAGATACTAGTCTGGGTGGCGTCCGGTGTGTGCTTAAGTATCTACGTACAATGAGGGAGATTGGGCCAAATATGTTGTATTTCAGGTGTTATAGCTACGAAATGATGACCCAGGTACGTTTCCAAAAAGCGATGAAAATCATCCAGCGTTATCTGGCAACTGAGAGTCAAATCCCGCGTTCGACTCTGCTCTGTTGCTCAATGAAAAATTACTGTTCGAAAACACTGTGAGAAAATTTTGTGTCGTGATGGCCTTTCTTGTTTGTTTTGCATCCAAGAAAGATGGTGTTTGTTAATATGGTTGCGGAACGAATTTCAGGACATTCTGCTGAGGCACATCCCTGCGAGTTCTTATGATGTTGTTGCCTGCCACATTTGGCAGCAGTTGCCATACGTTTCCAGAATAGGTGCTTTGAATTTAGACCTACTTGCGAATGAACCTGAAATTTTCATACCAGTATGTATATTGTACCACTGTCTAAATTATAAATTCTTTGAGCAGTTTCTTTTATTTGAGTAGAGGGGTTTTATTAGAGCAAGTTTAGCCCAGCTGTGCAATCACCGTGACCGTTGTCATGTGCGTTTAAGTTTTTTAGCATTTTTCTTGTTCCCGATATCCCTTGCTTTTATTTATAGTTATTTCAGAGAATTTGCCATTTTGCTTATAGCTTCATCTCATGGTAAATTTAATTGTATGACGTTTTTAACAAACTATTCTATAATTGGCACGCGATCTCATCGCGTGAATGCCTGCAAGGAGGAGAAGAGTGATGTCAGAAACGTGTTTCGTGCACCTTTCTCTGCCCCAGCGGGCGTGCGCGGCTGGATGTTCTCTCCCTTCATTCTTAAGAACCTTTTGCGAGTTCTTTCTGAGATCGTGGGTTACTGATGAGGGACAAGTTCTCTCCTTTGTCACGGCTCTCCAGACCGTGCTCTCCAGTTGTAAAAAGGAAGCCTTTTATTTTTGTAGTTGTGGTCTGCCTTGCTGCTCAAAGGCTGCTGATGATCAATTTAGTTTTGCCTCCAACTAAAGAAGTCACAAAGCCGTGTAGATTATTTGACTTCTGGAAGATAACTTTAATTGCAAAATTGTATTAAGGGGTCGTAATGGTTGACAGGTTTTCACGTGTATCTAATCAATTAATTTGATTTGGTTTTACCGAGTTTTCGCAAGTAATGGAGGATAGCAAGGCTTCAAACATTGTTTGCCTACATCAGTAAATGATGTTGTGGAAAATTTGTTTAGCTCAATTCTTAATATGCATTAAATTACTCAGTATTGAATAGTTTGTGTTATTGCGGGTGACTATTCTTATCGATAGGAATGCCAGCAAATTCTCTTGCCAATGACAAATTATGTGAGAGGAGCCTATGTTATTTACATTTTAGAAAGTGTTCCGTTCTTATATTCTATTTATTTTGCACCAGCAAACACCCCTCCATTTGGATTGTAGACAAGCGGTGTCGTGAGGACGCTGTCGTTTGCTTGTGGCCGCGAGTGTCGCATTACCTGAGAATTAAGTGATGCTGATGCCTCGTCTGGGCGTTGCTGGGTGTCATCTCTCACTCACTCGTGCCCTGCGGCGCAGTCATGCTCCTCTACTCAGCCCGCAGCCGCTATCTTGATCACGAGGCTTCCTCACACGCGCCGTGTTCCTGCTTCGTCAGACCTTTGTGCTTCTTGGTAACAGTCTTTCGGTAAAGAGTAGACCTCGTTTGAAAAAATGGATTTTAGTTAACGTGAGGTGTCGCCCGTTAAAGAATTGTGACGTTCCTCCAGTTGTCTTCGTTTCTCATTGCGTTTTTTGTGCCCTCGTCGCTCGTTGCTTCTCTTTACCTACAAACCTGCTGATTTAAATGGTTATAATTCAAGATTAAACTTCACGCATTTGTCAAACTAGGTTTCAATGTTTCTTTAATTGAGAGCACTAGCTTACTGAGTCGCATCCGCTCAATTTGTTCTGTAAACTTTTGACAGTCGTTCGTAATTATCAGATTCATTCGTGCAGCAGAAAGTCATCGGTTTCAATGAAGACAAATCTTACTCTGTTCATTTTCTTGGCTTGACCTCTGAGACTCGCAATATAACTAAATTTTTATTACAATATTCTTTCTTTGTTGGCCGCTTAGTTTATGTATGAACGTCAACCAAATTATGGTAGCTAAAATTTCTCAGTTGTGATGTGTATTTTGGGCGTTAACTATGGAAACAAATTTTTAAGGATGATAAATTCTTATTGTTCTGTAGTTGGTGTTATAAGGTATTTACGAGTGTAAATTCAAATATGCGTCTTCGTTTGACAATAGAGATGTCGGTTAGAGGTAGGGTGATGTCCACAATTTTTGGTCACCCTCCAATTCACAAATCTCACCAGCCAGGACGTCATTACAGCGTACCCCTATGTTTCGTGTTTACTTTAGGTGACCTCAGCCAAGCTGCATAGTGTGTACGAAAAGTTTACATCGGTATTTCTTTCCACTCCAGCAGCAAATAGTAGAATAATAATGGAATTCAGTGTGTGCGCGTTTTTTTCAAACATTACGTGGGCGGGTTAGTGTGTACTGGGACTGACAAGGACGTACCGAGGGGTATTGAGACCTACAGTTGCGGGTTGTAATATGATGGAATACCTAGTGGCAGTATACGGGCAACGTTCGTTGCTATCCAAGAGTTGATTAGTACGCGAGTAACGCGGCATGTGATGATTTGCAACAACGCGTGATGAGTTACAACTCATCGCGTGATGAGTTGTGAGTAACACTGAGTTGTGAGTAACACTATACGTGATGGTTTGCAATAAACACCAAGTGATGGCTTGCAAGCAACACACCACGTGACGCAACTCACCGCCTGCCAATGCGCCAGCGTGAGCCTGCAACACGTGTTGGGCAGACGGGAGCCGCGAGTGGGAAGAGCTTGCGGGGCTCATCATGCGAGGCTTCGCGGTGCTCTTCTCTAGTTCTTTGTGTTGAGGCCGCTTATCGCATGCCTCCTTGGACGCAATTCTGACCTTCGCTTGTGTGATCTATTCTGTTCATTATTTTAGCTGAGTGCATTGCTTGCGTGATCTTTTTCGTTCATTGTTTTGCTGAGTGCAGCTTCAAGCACATTTTGCCATAACGACTGCTGCGCGAGTTCCGTTTACCGCACCTTGAAGCAAACACTCCCCACGAACTCCGTGGTTGCTTTCAACTCATACAATGCAGATTGGATTTGTCACAGACGTTTTTTTTCATACCATGTAATATTTGACTTCTAGCTGAAATGCATGATTAATGACTAATTATATATACAGTATGTTGTACATCTATCGTGTTTTCATATTACTAAGCATTTTTTACGCTGATTAAAAAATCGAGATGTTTATCCTCTCTGAGGGATAGAACTATTGTACCTATGGGAATCAGTACTCCCCGGAGGGATATGAAAGGTCCCTCGCTAAAGGTTACGCAGGCTTTCCTTTTGTTGAAATAAAACCTTGTTTTTCGTTTTGTTACGGACTATCTTTTTTCCGTTCACTGCTCTCCCGTTTTGCAGCACCTACTACTTTCTTCTTCAATCTATATCTTGTTTCATGAACTTCTTAACTTACTGTTTCTAGGCACCTTATGTATAGATTCCGCATTCCCTCAAATCCATTGCAAATGGTGCTTTCCTTCTTCCTCTCTTTGGAACGCCTTTGTTGCGGTGAGAGTAGGGAGGCTTAAATTGACATCGAATTTGCTACCTGTTTAATTTTAAGACCAATGCTTCAGCTGCTATGCTCGCAAATTTAGAATACAAGAAATTAAAGCCTGTGGGTGTTTGTGTGCTTCGCGTCCAGTTCTTTCTCCAGTCTTGGCAAACCTGTCGGAACAATTGGAGGTCGCTTTGCTCGTTCCCTTATAAGGCATAATCGGCGGTCAATAAAAACAGGGTGCCGGGCTGCAGGACACTCGCTGGAGCGTGCTCTACTCGGTGCTGGGCGGCGCTTGTTGAGCCTCTTTTGTTTACTTGTGCTGCTACTCCTCCGGCTACTCGTCTCGCGTTACTCCTCTCCAGCCGCTCGTCTCCAGCTAGCCATTTTTATACCAACCTTTTCATTTTATTCATCTACAGTTGTAGAAGACTGAAAACAGCGATTTATAACCTACCCAACTAGGCTGAATCTTCCTGGACTCGGGTCTGGCGCTGAAGAAAATGATCCTTAAGTGAAAATTGAGGACCGAGAACTTTTCGGGGTTATGTAGAATTCCGTTGAAACCATCAGGGAGTGTGCTGTTAGTGCCTGCCCTCGCCTGCGTATCAGTGGTAACCCTAAATACCATCCATGAATTTTTCAAAACTGGTTGTAGGAGTTTGTTGTGAATTTTAATTCGCAGTTAGGTAGGGCTTATATTAAGTAACCCAGGAGGGAAAAAATAAGATCCCGAGCTACAGCGGTTAATTGGCCCTTTTTGTTGAAACAATAATTTTTTTTACTTTGTCAAGGACCATCTTTCTTCGGTTCACTGCTGTCGTGTTTTACAGCTCCTCACACTATTTTCTTCAACTTTTAGCGTTTCAGAATCTCCCTTTTCAACTCACTGTTTCTATGCGCAAGGGACCTTACGTGGGAACACCCCTTGTGTTTAGATTCTTCGTTCCCTTCATTCCATACTAAAGGGTGCCTTCATGCTTCCTCTCCTTAAGCACCTGTGTTGAGGTTAGGGTGGGTGAAACTTACTTATAATCAATCAGTTTCACTTTGTCTCATTTATAACTCTTCTCTTGTGGACGCGGCCAGCGTACCGCGCTACCGGCCTCTTGCTGGTTCGACTTCATTTTGTTATCATTTTTTTCATTTCAGCTTTTCGTTTCATCGAGGATCTGACGCCTTCGTTTGCCAGCAAAGCGAACTGTGCCAACCGACGTATACCCAAATTTTGTGTACTTGTGGTGTCTTTTGAAGTGGAAATTCACAAAATTGTTCTATGACAATCGCATACCTGAGAGGGAACGGAGGTTCAACTTTGGTTGTGCATGATTGAAAGAAATGGGGCGTAGGATGTTGTGAATGAAGTGTACCTTTCTCCTTTATAGACTAGTAAATATTTTTATTATTTGATTGACCTTAGGATTTGTCCTGTTTTCAACTCGCATGATACGTTCTACAACGTGGCGTGCGTCATCGCTGCCAATGAAGGTGTCAAGTTCATATCCTGTGAAACAAACATTTCATATTATCTTTTCTGTGCGGACAGATTTGTTTTAGAAGATCTTTCCTGTTCCGTGCATAAACGGTTGCCAAGCACAAAGACGACATCCACTTTTCAACAGTTTCCGTGAGCGACTTGACAATCTATGTTGGACTTACCTGATTTTGATCGTAGTATTGCATTGAATTCGACACTGGTTCAAAATCTCTAATCTGTCCCTAAAAGGACTTGCAGGCTTTTCGTAGAATTATTGAATTCTCTTGAGTTGCGCTTTTTTATTGAAGGTTGAGCTTGGTGTTGACCTGGTTTTCGTTTTTTCATGAAAGTTTCTGCAACTGATCAAATGCTGCGGTGAAGGTGGCACTAATGAGCTGCTAATATTTTCAATCGCATAATGTAGGATTTTATGGCCCCCTACATTAGCATATTATTTCTTGTGCAAGTACTCGAATGTTATTCCTTCAGAAGATTTAAAGATATATTTATTCTATAATGCGTAGTTTATTGAAAATTTTATGCATTAAATACTGGTTACTAAATCCTTTCATGGTGTTCGAGTATGTTGAATTTAATGAAAGTATTCTCTGAAATACACATCTTAAGTTAAATTTTTTCTCCTACAGCAACTTAACAATGCAATTTTATCTTGTTACTCATATGAATACATAATTCTTCTGAGTAAGGTTTACGAATGAGCGCGGTACAGTTCAGTGAGGCTGTCCTCACTATTCCACCCGATGATGACCCGAGGTGTAGGAGGTTCAGCGTCTGCTGTATATGTTCGAGGTCCATCACAGGGAACTGTTTATAGCAGCCGAAGCTGTCTTGTTTATCACGGAGCATCGCGCCTGTTCTCTGTAAACGCTCAAGTGTCGGCTCGAACTCATGGACTTGTCTAATCTAAATAGCAAAACCCGAGGTGGCGTGAAGCTTCGCTCTGTGTTTAGTCTGCCTGCTTCATCGTCATCTTGGGCTGCAACGACCGAGCGCTCGTTCTCTGAAATTACGTCTGGGCTGTTCTGAATACATCTCTGTGCTTGCTGAAGTCGGCTTAGCTCTCTCATTAGCTGGCGCATCTTCCTTCTGTCCTGTAGCTCTCAATTCTCCTGCAATTCATTGGTGCGACATTCTTTAACTCCATTAGCTCCCCGTGCGCGTTCTTCTTCTAAGTTTTAGGTGACTTTTATCGCCTTGCTCGTGTTCATCACAGCTTCGCACTGACTATTATTTGTTTTTTATTCTTTGAAATCATCATACCAACACGTCTGACAATTTTTACGGCTTGCTTGAAACTAAAGAAATTCTTAGGTTATGTCGTTTTCTGTGCGGTTCTATAATCCAGTTAAACTTTTGTGATTCGGCTGCGGACGCTGCCGAATTTTTTTTTCGGAGCCTTGTGTAAATCTTTGTTAATGGCATTGCGCTGTCGGCTTCTGTCATTGTGTCGGAGGCTCCGTGGAACGTCGGCAACCCACAAGTTCTCAGGTACGACGAATTTTGCGGTCTCTCTCTCGTGTACGCTGCCAGGGATGGCATTTACCCACCTAATTTTATGCGTGCCTTCAACGCTTTGTTTCATTTTACGTCGGATCGTAAAATTTCCGAGTTGATTTTTGATATGTATATGAAAAGTAAAGTTCAAGAGATCGTTGGGCTCCTGTATTATTAGCACGCTAAGTGCTATGGGTTAAACTGAAGTTCAATACTCAATTCAAATTTAAAGTCAATTTTTGTGAGCAATTTTGAAAATCGCTAACATTTAACTGGATCGTGCCGTTATTTAGCTTCCATTATTTATGAAAATTGAGTTAATGACTGCAGGTCGGTCAGCAGCATTATGAAAATCCTCTCAGTGTGACAATCGTCGAGTCCCTTCCTACGAAGCGTGTCAACTTAATTAAGAACCTCTTTCTTCTTCTTCTTTTGAAATTTTTAACTTTCGGTAGAGTGTTTGATTTTCAAGTATCATCCATAAAATTTTATTTGTTTTAGCATGTGTTCCAATTTCTTTATTAATGAACGTGTTCCAATTTTTATGTTAATAATGTGGTCAGTTTAACTAAAGCATCGAATGTACGCACAGGTTTCGTTTGTGGGCAGTCAGATGCGTAATCTTACTGATGGCAGCGAAGTGTCAGACCTGGATTACGTGTACGCGTTCTATTTTCCTTGAAGAAACACATCATTTGAAGCAAAATGTATCCTTAATTCAGACACTACTTTGCTGGAACCTCACCCAATCGCTGATGTCATGCTCGCTCAAATTTACTGATTCACCATTTTACAGCTGATCGATCCTATAGTTTCTCCGATACTTTTCTTCAGCTAGAAACACAAAAATCATTTCATTTCGTTGCTGAAAAATTGAGATGGGATGAATTGAAAAGCATTTTCCTTTAAAGTACCTAACGGAATATACAATTCACGAGGATAGGTATGATTTCCAAGCATTTCTCTTCGAAGGTGGCAAACCGTGACGATCTTGCCTTCTATATTCGTAGTTTACTCGAGCGTTATCTTGGTTGTCACATTAGGTTTACCTTTCTACCCGTGTAAATATTATGTATCTTGTGTTAATGGAGTTCAGTGGATAATTATCCTATGGTTCATGCGGTCTCTTCTTGCTTTCCGGGATAGTCGTCGTTCCAGCGAACTTCTGCCCTGGCATCCAACCGTTTCCTGTTTTTTTTTTCGGTACCAGATGATCTTCATTATGTACTACGCTTTCTTACAAAACGTGGCGTAGTGCGGTGCGTTACATACAACAGTTGTTGACGCTGAATCAAATGTGTGCGCATGGTCGCCAGTGAGCTCTTACATTCGAGTGATTTTCATGCTTCCCCGTTTTCTCCGGACACGCGAACAACTACTACGCCACTCGGGTGTTTATTACGGTCCCTTTAATTTTTTAATTTATCAGGTTAGGTAAAAGATACGCTCAGTAATTCGTGAAAATCTTGGTGAAAATCTTCCTTTCTCTTCTTTTCATTGTAAGTTAATTGATGACGATTTCAGTCTTCACATTTTAGCGGGCGTTAGCCCACTCAGCTATGACGGAATTACAATTGCAACCAAAAGTTTGGCGACACTTCTATTGTCTCGCTTTATATAAAAGCTACTTCAAGCGCTAATGAATTTTCATGTTGAGGCAAAACCTCACGCTTGGGCGAGTCGTAATATGTGTAGGGAATGAAAAGAGCCAACAGACTGTGGACCTTGGAAACGGATTACTCGCCTCACTTCGTCATTACCCCCTCGCCCCTCCAGCCACTCCGCTGCTTCTGCTGCGCTCGACTTCAATTAGTCATTCTGCCTCGCTGCTCCTTGCCGAAAAATCTACTTAAGTCGCCAATACATGTTTTCATCTCTGGTATGCGTGTGTCCGTGTTTTTGAGGAATACTTTTTCATGATTTTTGCTGAAAAATTGAATTTGAAGTTGCAATAGTATACTCTTTTCCACCGGAACATTTTGGTTTTACTTGAAAATTCACTGTACTGATTTTAAAATGTATGTGACGCGATTATCAAAACTTGTTAAATTTGGAATGCTCCTGGTGATAGCAGATCATCCTCTGATTTTCATTATCATGGAAAAGACAATTTCTCATTTCAATTTGACGATTTTATGATGTATGTCATTTCCATGCAATTCCTTCTCGTACGTTTTTGAATTCTTAGTTTCCCTTGCTAGCTTTTTAAAGTGGGTGTCGTGAAAAGGATGCTCTGTAACTCCTTCCAAAATCATTGGAATGGAACAAAACATAATGTATCGAAACCAGCTCTCCGAGAGGGATGATGTGAGATCCCGAGCTGAAGGTGTGATGGGTCTGCTTTCAATTGAATTTATTTTTGGTTATGCTTTGTGTCATCTATTTGGGTTTACGGCTGTCCTTTTTACCGCCTGAAACTTTCGACTTAAAATTGAATCTTGTTTGATGAACTTCTTTCAATTATGCTTTTCCACGTGCAGTGTGTACGGACACACCTGGTGCATAGATTCTCCGTTCCCATAATTCCACGCTAAGTGGTGCCTTTCTCTTTTGGCGAGACCTTGTTGTGGTTAGGTAGGTTTTAACTTGCTCAAAATCTTTAATCTTTACATCTGGATATGTACATAGATTTCAGATTTTTCCTTGAAACTAATCTTATGGAAAAGTATCTCTTATGACTGACATCCATTGTTTTGACGGTGTATTTCTAATCTTTCTGTAAAATGTCTGGCACTTCTATCGAGGTGTTGCCGCCGATGTTCCACGGAGGTTCGCCTTGGATATTACACTTTAATACGCGATTGTGTGTGGTTGATGACTGACCTTCTCTCAAGGTATCCCATAGGAAAAGTTTAGCGTGTGGTCACGTCTGGAAACCTAAGATGCCAGTCAGTACTGCCAAACCGAGAAATCAGTTAAGAGCGAAACGGCTTTAAAAACATTTATCGTTTTTCTCGCGGTCTAAGTGGGGAGAGTGTACATTAACACGTTAACCGCCATGTGAGCCACCGGTGGTACACACTCTATTTTCATAAATACTTAATCAAACATAAATGAAAACACGATCTAGTTGATGTTGACTATTTTCTAAATTGCTTACTCCAATTGACTTTAAATTTGAGTTGAAAATTGAACTTAAGTTTAACCTGTGGCGTTTAACGTGTTGATAAGGCACAATCGCTAGGTGGAACACAAATATCAGAGCAAATTAGAGACGTCAGCTACACAGAGAAAGCTATAGGAACAAGATCAAACAGGTTAAAGTTTTCAAAAAATTAGGGGCTCCAACTAGGTTTTCTTTTCTCTGAGTAAATGTTCATAATGAGAAAATTCGGAAACTCGATCGGTTTTCATTAAGTTTTTGGTCTTATCCTTTAATGGCTTTTGAATAATAGTTTTTATACGACAACCTTCAGGGATACCGTGTGCAATTAACATTATTTAGCGTTTGTAAACTTCAAATTCAGATGTCAACGAGTTTTCTTCATGAGATATTGTTGGTGAAAAATGATTGCCTTAACTGCGCCCGTAAATCAAAACCACTTAATGGCAGCTGACTTCCGTAGTTCTCAGGTTCCCCTGTAATTTATCGATATCGTTGCCGGTCCAGCCATGTTGAAGCAAATATACCTGCTTAGTCGAGAATAATTCTTTAGTTGTTCAATCTTCTATAAGTCTCAAATCGGTGTTCGTGTTCAAATTTTCTTGGGGCCGAAATGTGGAGGTAGAATTTGCACTCTCTTTAGAGAAAAAATATATGGTTTTTACAAATAAAAATGAAAATGCTGCTTAGCTTCGCAGAATGCGGTGCAAATGTTCAACCAAGAGATAAGATGAAATTTTATGTGCACAGCATGGGAATTTTAAACTTAATTCAGGGAGCAAGTTCACTGCATGAGTTTCAGTTGATATGGTAAAAAAATGTCAGTTTCCGCGTTTATATTTGGAATCGGATTTCCATTACAGCGTCAATTCCGACTGATGCGCCGCCAAATCTGGCCAAGATGTTTACTCAGCTTTCCTTTGAATGTTTCCTCGGACGTCAGTCTATAACCGTCCTGTTTATTTTCCAGCTTACCCGAGTTGATCGGTCCCCACCTCGGCGTCCTCGCCTTCGTCGTGACGGTACATTTCTTCCTTTGTGAACATCCTCGTTTGCCCACTCTGTCTAATGCTTTTACAGTTAAAATATTTTACTTTTTCATTTAATGAATCATGTATTCGTATACGCTTCCTCATGAATGGCAGGTAGCTTTTATATGTGTACGTTATTCGTGTTGTTCCTCGGAAAATCCTGAAATATAATAATCTGTTGGTTTCTCATTGAACTATTCATGACGCGCTCCGTTACATTGCACGAAGAACTTGATGTCATGAGGTACCTGTTAGCATGAAAGAAATTAAAATTACTCAGCTCTTGCGAGGAGACGAACTAAGTGTCTACAATTGCCAATATGTCTTGATAACTGAACATTCGTAAAAGATCTTTCCCTTGCTACTCACGCCATGTTAAGCATGCATAACATGTGGAGGTGTGTATTCTGTGCAGTTGCTTATTTGTGTTGGGTACCTTACTAAATACACCTGCATTGTGACTGGTGGTAAATCTAGTAATTGACGTAGATAATGCCTAATAAAGAGAATTTTTAAAATGACAAACAAAAAAAATTACGCATTATACAAAAAATCTACTCGTCTTGTCATCTAGTCAACTCTTTCTGACGCATTCGCAAATATCTAGGTTGATAACCATTATAATCTGCTAAACTCGGCTGTGGAGGCAAACGAATGCAAGGACACGGTGAATAATTAATTTTTTAGCATCTTAAAATCAAATGATTCGTAACGTACTCAATCTCATCAGTTCGCGTAATCAGTTGTACGTGGATAATTATGGTTATTAATTGAAACTTTTGCGAAGTTTCGGGGTAGCGAAAAAAGAGGATGGAGATTTTTTCATTTGTCGAATGATTTCTGTACAATTTTTCATTGTACATATATTTGTCGATAAAACCTTCGTTGATTTCCACTTACCTTGTTTGTGACAATATTTGATTGATGAAGAAGGCATTCGTTTCAATTTCGTAAATGGGGCTATTTCTCCGTTGGTGTGGATCATAGTCAGGTTTTTGAGTGTGTTTTATACTATTCCCTTGGAAGAAATTCACTTGAAAGTAGTAAATTGTCGTATGGTTTTTCCGATTGTAATGTCATTGTTTTATCAGCTATACTTCTCTAAAGTAAATTTATACGGTTCCCTTGGAAACAGTCGAGTCAATATTCTAAGTACCCCTGTGTGCAATACTTGGCTAGAATAATTTGCTGCTGTGTGAAGCATCGATTCGATGCTTCATCGAGTGTGAAGGTCATTTTACTGTCACTCGCCATCTCGTGTGATCACTTTCATGTTAGGGTTTCAGTGAGTCTACCGCCTCTCTGTCTTCATGCCTCGTCGCCTCCTTTGAGGATGTTTTTTAATCTGTACGTCGAGATCTTCCTAACGAACATCAAAGATGCCTTCACGTATCTGGGCTTGCGATCAGTTAAAATCTATGGTAAGCTGCTTCTGTTTTGTTATCTCCGGAACTCAAGCTCAAAACTCGTGTCTTGATTTGGCCATCCTTCATTGCGTGCTCATCGCTTGAGCAATTCATATCGTTACTAGGGCCCATCAGTTCATTTTTACGTGAAGTTAGAAAATCATTAACACTGTTTAGATGTGATTAGAAGTAGTAGCTCGTCTTTTAAAGTTTCTAAGTCAACCAGTTTACATTTTTTGTGAGGTTCTGCTGTGGACATGACCAGTTTTTACGAAGCCGTAGTAGCTAGCCCTACCAGCCTCAGAACTATTGTGTGCGACACGACGCCGCCTTGGTAATGACTAGGATTATTCTTTTGTCACCTGGTGTTCTTCATGTGTAGGTTGTTGTACAGAAAAATTACATTAACTGCCCCATCGTACTTGGACATTATGTGGCTAAAGCATTTTCTACTTTGAACTTTCCAGTATTTACGAGAGTCCTTTTTTAAGAACATGAGTATTTTTTTCGAAATTTTATAGCCCTATCAATATATTACGTTAAGTATGAACACAAAGTGTTTCTTAAACGATAAAACTTTATGCCCTCAGTTTTTTGTATAGTGAACAGTGGAAATATGCACGAGTTTTTGCAGTATTCTACAAAGTGAGGCGGTGTTTGTTACGACAAGGCGAAATACTTTTTGTCCATTAAAGCATACTGCTGAAATTTATTTCTCTTAAATTTGTTTAGTACTTCTTTGCATACGTCTTGGTTAAATTTACAGTCAGATCTTTTCATTCTACCTAGGTCAATGTGTGTAACTCATACGCTTTTTATTTTCCTATCTATTGAAATGTGTGAATTCGTTAAAGGAAAAGTCTGTATGCTATTTTTTGTTGTACTCTTTGACCACAAATTTACCTGACTCGCTCATTTTGTTAATGCTTCAAATGAACTAGGTCCTTATCGAGAAAATTTGTCAGGTGCTGTAATAATGCTACGAAATTGTTAGTGGAAGAAATTATGTACTCCGTAGCACTCAGGATATAAAAATTATTTCAAACTCCCCAAAAAATATTCATCTCTTTTAGCTTATTGCCCCTGACAAGTTCTTGAAAAATTATTTTAGGATCACTGTGGATTACAAATATCATCTACCTACGAGTATTATTATTGGGATTCCATTTTCGTTTGCACAAAATGAATATTTTCTCATTTTGGATGGAGATTTTATAGCTCACACGATTTGAATTACTTCTTATTTTGAATGGATGGATGGATGGATGGATATTTTATATCTCAATCACGTAACTCATGAAAATTTAAAGTGTCCGTTAGTCGAACATCGATCGTTCCTGAACAGGAAGAGAGTAACTTGCAAGATACCAGATTATAAAACGGTACGTAACGCTATTTAATTTTTCTTTTCTTGCGGCCCAGATACAACGGATAACCTAGTTGAGACAGGTTCTCTATACTCAGTGTGCCCTCCCCGGAGAAGCCCCGATGGGTTTGTTGTGAGCGCGGCAACTCTTGACTAGCTTGCCAGTAATTGACGAATTCCATGAATATAATCGATTTCTGATGAACCTGATTACCCCAAGAGCAAAAGACTAGTAGCAAGACACCATTTATACGAAGAGACGTTCTGATGGCAAGAGATATGCGAGGGGCAAACGCTACTGATAGCGAAAGACACCGTGAATGAAATACAGATGATCAGGATTGCTCTCATCTATCACAAAGGTTGCATTTACGAGTAACTAGGGTAACCTTACATCCAGCGTACAGTTAGTTCGTATCTCAAACGAAGGTGTGTACTCTGCATGCATCTCTGCGCTGAGAAGGGTTACACAAATGCATAGTAACGGTCCTCAAGACCTCCGCTTTCTTGAGGTGTGTTTGTCGAGTAGCTTCCGTTATTGTGGATGATGGCAGGCTGGCCAGCCTTAGCTGGCCTCCATGATGGATGAAATCCCCCGTGAAACCGCTTGTGTAATGACCGTCCTTTCTTGTGTGTCAATAGAAAGGGTCACTAAAGTCGTCCCGGTCGCAGCCTCCGAGTTCGCTTAATAGGCTCTATTTTTCTGCCGAGCTCCGTTGACGTCTCGGAATCGCTTGTATTTCTTTCCCCCGAATTGATTTTGCGCCTTTGTGGCCCGTAAGTGAAGCGTCTAGTGCTGCTTTCATAATCTACCACCATGTCAATGCCTCGGAATTTGAGAGTAAACAACTTCTCGAGAGTAGCTCGGTCCTATGAGAACCGCTGAAATTTTCTGTCTCACTTCATCTTGCGTATCACTGAAGCATTTGCAATGTAATATGCTGCAAATGAGCAGCGTGAGATCTGCCGCTCTACAGCGGAGTACTTTGTAAGAGATTGCTCGCGAACTGTAGCAGTTTTTCACGGCTCTTGGATTCACACGCACGATGAGCAGAAGAAAGAGATACTGAGTTGATTTTTTGTTTTCGTTCTTGTTGTTGCCGTTGAGGAATGAATTTCATGAATAATTGTCGGACGATAGTTTTCTTAATAATTTTTGTATGGATGCCTCTTCATTTTGAAGTGAATTCAGAGTTTATTTATTACTCAGTGGATATTGTGCATGAATTTGCGTTAAGAAATGTTTATCTATTCGTCTCTTCGAAGCGAAACTTTTATGGCAGATATGCAGTAGTCAATTTGCTACGTTTGTCGCTTGTTTCCTCATTCAAAATTTATAACAACGAATTGTAAAATGAAATTCTTACTATTATAAAATTATTTCTGGGGCATACTGATGTAGCAATAGCTTGTTCTTTCATACCTCTTGATATGCACACTCGTGAATTTGTACGCGTGAAGTAATACCACGGAAGTTATTAGTGAATGCGATTGCGATTAAAAAAACCAATACTTGCCCACCAGACAAATTGCTTACCCCGGTCTTTCTTCTTCCAAACAGCAAAAAATATATTCAAAACTTCAAAGTGGGTTTTGTCATATTCTCCAAAAATATGCAACATTGAGAGGAAGTTTGAAGAGCTGTTGACATATTTCAGGTTTATAAGCTTATTTTCTAAGTGATGATTGCGGAGCATGCGCGTCCAGTATTGATGTGAACAGCAGCTGGTTAGTTCGTGCCTACGTTTAATTAAGGTGAAGGGTACACGAGCGTGAGCTGCTAGCGTATGCTTCGAAATTCCGCATCAAAACCTTGACTGAGATAACTCGAGAGCTTTCTCCAAAATGCTCTTATACAGTGATTGTGGCCCCAGCGTAGGAGTGAAGATTGTCTTGACAGTGCATAAATTGCAATTTTAACTAAATTATACCAGCCATCTGAAGTTCCTTTGGGAAGGATACGATTTTTAGATCAATATGAACTAGCTCTTCCAGTTTTAAGCACGTATCACTCTCTTCTTCAACCTCAATTTTGTTTCATAAGCTTCCTAACTCACTGTTAGTATGCACAGGAAATCTTGTATGGGAACACACCTTGTGATTAGCTTCCGCGTTCCCACCATACTAAATACTTGACCCTCATTCGTTCTTTCTTTAGAACACATTTGTTGTTGTCAGGAAGGTTTAAGGCAATTTATCTAATAAAATATACCTGACGCTTGTACTAATGCTGTGAAATAATAAAAGATAGTTCATTCAAAAGCGCGTGACATTCAAGTTTTACTGGATGCCATTCAATGGCAGGATTAACTGAATTAACTTCCGATCAGCGCGTTCTTCAATTCGATCCTCGAGTGAAAACCTGCTCTTTGGTTATTAATCTCGCAATAACCTACACACGAGCCCTGAACAGTCGGCTCTTGTTCTGCGCGCGATATCAGCTGGGATGACATTACTGAGAGTCCGTTGTTAATTAGCCGGCCCTGCAGGGAAGCATTAAATGAATTCAAGCTTACGCAGCCACAGACACGCGTGCTAGTGTCTGATATACACAGCCTCTGAGGTGCGTGCACTTAGTGCCTGATATTCAGTCTCTGAGACGCGTGCTAGTGCCTGATATACACAGTCTCTGAGACGCGTGCTAATGCCTGATATACACAGCCTCTGAGACGCGTGCTAGTGCCTGATATACACAGTCTCTGAGACGCGTGCTAGTGCCTGATATACACAGTCTCTGAGACGCGTGCTAGTGCCTGATATACACAGCCTCCGAGACGCGTGCACTTAGTGCCTGATATTCAGTCTCTGAGACGCGTGCTAGTGCCTGATATACACAGTCTCTGAGACGCGTGCTAATGCCTGATATACACAGCCTCTGAGACGCGTGCTAGTGCCTGATATATACAGTCTCTGAGACGCGTGCTAGTGCCTGATATACACAGTCTCTGAGACGCGTGCTAGTGCCTGATATGCACAGTCTTTGAGACGCGTGCACTTAGTGCCTGATATTCAGTCTTTGAGACGCGTGCTAGAGCCTAATAAACACAGCCTCTGAGACGCGTGCTAGTGTCTGAGGCGCGTGCTAGCCCTGTTGAACACTGCCACTGAGATGCGCCTTTGTTGGTGGTGCACGAAAACTACCTTTCTCAATATTTTGCTGTCCCTCGCTTGCTTGCGCCCTCGGCACCTCAGGACCTGCATGACTTGGGTGTTCTGCGTCAGTGGGTTGCCTCGCCCTTTGTAGGGCCACTTGAACTTCTCGAGCATTTGTGTAAGTTTTGTGTCGTCTTTCTTTATCTCTCTATAAGGTGTAAATGAAATATATGAAATTAGGTAAGAAGTAAAAATTAAATCAGAAATGTTCTTTCGATAAATACCTAAAAGTTCGAGTGAAAAACGTTGGGCGTAGTTACACGTTCGTAACTGGCTTTGAAAGGTAAAAAAAATCACCTTGGTTTTGTTTTATAAAGCTAATAGTAAAAAAAACTCTTCATAGTTACACTGTTCAGATGGTGAAATTAATGTCATTTTGTGTTGAAAGAACTGGACTAGGATTAAAGTGAATTACATTGCGAGTACAGTTTCACATTACTTTCTACTGATGCCCTGATGTGTAATGTACGTGTAAAAACACACTGCTGTCATCGAGCATTCTCCTAATTTAATAAACTCCTTTATGTATTTCAAATTAAAAATGACGTATTATTATTAGGTTTACTAATAACGTCAAATGCTTCGAAGTTCCTGTACCCAATACCAATTGAGTATTAAGTTTCAATCATTGCCCGACAAAAAACGAGTGCCGCCAGACTTCCCTCGAGCAACTCCTACACGCATTCAATCGCCGCGTACCCACGTAACAATCTCAGCGCTGTGACTATCGCCGTGTTGCAGACGAAGTGTTCGTGCATGTAATGACGTCTCGACGTACCGCAGTGTGTAATTCTGAGCCTCCTACCTATAATCCCTGCAGCCCGTACACCTGCATTTCTGCACATTCCAGGTACTCAGCATGTCTGAGACAGCGGTGTACATTTGGCGTGTTTGCCAAATTGATTGCACCTATATCTCGTTTCTGATTGTGCCGGACATTTGCAGCCTGAGAGCCCAGGATCTTATTTCAGCTGGGATACTTGCTTGATACGAGCATTGTTTGAAGTCTGTTATTTCCTGAGCTCGGGGTATGAATTACGTTTTGTCGTCAATGAAAAATTTTTAGCTCAAGTGTGTTCATCTATGCGGAATTGCTAAGGTTTCTCTGTTTCAACCTATCTAGGTAGTGTATTCTGTGCTTCAATTTAATATTTTATTGCGTATGAAATGTCTTGTCTTTCCGTAATGCTTCTTTTCAGTACCTATTTCTTCTTAAAATTTAATCTTGTTTCATGAAGTTTCTAATTTTTGGGGGAACGCTTTTATTGCTGTAAGAGAGACTTGAACCAGATTACAATTTAATCGGTGTGTAGTTTACCAAAGAAGTGTTTGTTTTAATGTATTTTGTCGTAATAGTAAACTTAAGAGACTTGGTAAGTTTCATTAGAAATAAAACGTTAATTTATCGTCGTTTTCTGCACCAGAAATTATAGTTATTTTAAGAGCATTTTTACACAATGAGTTTATCAAGTAATGAGTGTTGTTGAAGTGATAAAGTTTCAGGTTTCTGTTACGGATGAAAATAGAAATTGACGCTGCTTGTCAATAGGATACACAGAAAAAATAAAAAAGTTAGGTCTTTGAAGTTATTTTTAAAATTCAATCTATGTATATCCGTCCTCCTGAAACGGAGTACAATTTAACACTTTCATCTATTTTCTCGTTGTAAATTATTCCTATGCCCTATTGATAATATAATTTCCTGAAATATACTTTGAGCTTCGAAATATCGAGTTTCAAGATAAAACACGGTAGCCTGTCTTTTCCACTTTTAATAAATAATTATTGTCACTTTAAGAACCTATCTTGAAGAGCTTGCGGTCGGATTACACTATACGATCATGCTTAAGCTGGGTTCAAGTAGTTATCAATTGGAACAGACCGTCCTATACCCTGCCGTGCAGCTGCTGAGGGGCGGGATAAAGAGGACCCTCTCTGTTTCGCCTGGTCATAATGACTTCAGTGCCTCGCACGGCGTCGTAAGTGTGTACGGTTGCCCACTTTAAAGAGGCTCCACCACCCGCTAATGGTTCGCTGCAAGAGGCGCAAACGACACCCTCTGTGCCCTTGTCACAACACCTCGTAAACTGTCTTCTTAAAGCGTACCTACGTCTCGCCTTCACTTGCTGCTCACCGTATGCGTAGAAATGACGGTCTTTGTGACTCTCGTTCGCTGTGTTGAGCTCTCGCATGTTTTTTTTTAACGTATGTGCCCCGTTAACGAAGCTGAATTCATTTAATTTTTCTGTGGAGAAACCATCATGTTTTGTCTCGCTAACTGATGGATCGATGGTCTTGTGTTTGCGCGGTGAATAGCATGGAATGTTGAACAATTGTGCTACAGTAGAAGTCATTGACTATAAGTGAATTAGTTTATTCCTAGTCATAAATACTCTTATCATGGTTCGTCTTCTCTTATTAGTAGTAAGTTGGGCATGATTGTTATTCAGTCTATCGAAGAAACTTTCGGAGCTGGTACGGTGGAAAAAGTTTTCTTTGGGTATTCTGGTGTGCGTCATTTGTTGAAGTTTAGTTGCGTAGTTAGTAAAACCTTTTCATTCTTTGCATCTCTCACTCGTTCTTCTGCCAATTTCTAGCTAGTGCAGTATGAATACTTTAATTATTTATTTCTGTGCTGCATTCCTTACGTCACTTCAAGGACTTTCCACTGTTGAAATTCGTACGAGTACTTCGAGCAACTTCGATTTCACAACCTAAACTAGTTCAGGCTTACCGTTTCAGACTTTAAAATTACACATAATCCTTTCATGCTATTCTGAAGCACATTTGGTAAATTTGTTAGTTCTCTCACGGACCATCGCCGTTGTGGAGACTGTAACATTTGTTGTAACACATTCACGCCTCACGTCTGGTCGTGGGAGTGTGGCTCCGAGATCTGCGCTCCCTCTTTTTCTGCCTCTTGGTAGCGGGAGCAGGTCTGGCGACTCGTGTTATCTCCTCAGTGCGGTGTACTGTTCAGCTTCGTTATTAGCAAGAAAGTGTTAGCCCGTGTCGGCTTTGTAGAGACCCCTTAATTGTTGTTGTCATTTCTCGCGAGAAGAATACACTTATTTATCGTGAGGAGATATTTTGATTTTGTTGTGCAGTGAAAAGGTTTTTATTCCTACCTAGAATTAATTTATTTATTCACGTATCTTCTGATATGTAATTCATTTCACAGCTAATGAATTGTAAATTTCAATATGAGATCGAATTTTTCCACTGCGAGTAAAGTTTTTCAAAAATGTGATAGATTCTCTCCATGAAAGTTTTCAGGGTTGTATTGGTTTTAGTGCATTGAAAGCATGTGTATTTCGACATTTTTTAATTCGTTGAATTTAACTAATTTATAGATTTCGTCAAGGATACCCAGAATCTAATTTTCCCTAAAACCGTTCTAGTTCATATTTTCTGGCAAAGAAAAAATGAAAATCCAGCTGTGTCAATTTCGTACAAAATCGCTGTTCATCCGATGTGCCTTCATAAAAGCCATATTTCTTCTTTATTTATAGAGCCGTAGTTATTGGAAGAATGAAAAAACCGTAAATGTAGTCACTCTCAGGGAAAGAGTACTTTTGGAGTTATTTCAGTTGGGTTCTATTGATCAGAATTGTTTAAATTTGTAAATCATATTCGCAAATAGGTAACGAAATTTACCAATCAACTGTTTGTCGCAATAATTTTTTCATTGCTTTAGTACCTGATATTCCTGTAAGCGTACTTGTACTTTAGAGTTGATACCTTCTATCATTTATTAGATTTTTTGTTTCGGTGTCGACTTATCCATGAAGAAATGAAATGCACGTAGGTTGATTTTCCGTGATTTTACGCTTTCATAATTATGGAATCAAGGACCTTCAATTTTTCCATTAAATGCGCTTCCACATTCGTGTTTTTCTCACCAAGCGCCGCCATGCAGAAAAATACATGCCTTCGCACAGGACTTGCTTGCACCGTCCAGAGAAAGTGCGCGAGGCCTTGGCAGAGAGGCTTCTTCTTCAGGTCATTCGTGCTGGCGGTGTTGCGAATCTTCTTTGTGTTGTGTCTCACGCGCAGGGAACGTTCCCTTGCCCATGCATGCAACTTCTGTTTATTTATTCATTATTGCTTCTTTTTAAGTACATCTCCAGTCCAGGGTCTTCGCTTAGAAAGTGTAATATTCGCGTGCTATGTAGGGACATCAATCTAGTCGATGCAGGCAGGTACGGTACTGCGCAGTTGGCTGAATGCATCCTCTCGCTCGCCTTCCCGTTCTCTAACCTTGGTTGGTAACTAATATTTTTACATTTGCGACCCTTAAATTCGTTTTCGTTCAGAAGGGATGATCTTTATCGAGAGTTCATGTAAGCTTCTACACTCGGGTATTTTCATCGGTCTTTCTACTCCTGCAGAACAACGTACCAGTCTTTTACTAAGATATTTCATGGTACCTTAAAACTTCAATGTGAAAACTGGTCGAAAAGAATTACCGGTTTTCTTTTGGAAACGAGCACTCGTTGAAAGTGACTTGGCATGTCGTCGAAAAGATGGTCGTAACCCTCGAAGGTTTACCGTTTTATGACACGTGAATCTGCCAAACTACTTGAGGCACCAATTTTGGATTCGGTATACTAGTTTCATCTGCATTGGAATAATAATCGGCCTTTATTCGTTTCATTGAGCTTTCATAGTACAAGCTTCTATCTAGGTTGAACTTTCTTCGAACATAAGTTGGTATCTGCGCATCCCTGCAATTAGCCAGCAGTGTTAAGATGCCCGCATCTCTCCGTTGTAAATCCACAGTATAAGATTTTTTGCTTTGTGATTCTCTCCACGAATTAATATACCACAGTACGCTCTTCATTCCGTTTCCCTGGATGTACGTTTGATTATTTTGTTGCCAGTTTTTTCGCAGGAACTTGATTGGTTAGTTTTCCTTGCGATGAAAATTAAACCTCGGATTTAAATTTTTACTATTGAAAACATTCAAAGGTATCATAGAAAAGGTTCAGAGGTGATGAACGCTTGCCCCCACATGGGATGCTTCAGCAAGAGTATGAATGATTATGTACTGGGACCTTGTGACCTGTCTTCCAATGATGGAGGAGTTTGAAGCGGTCCATGGCAGTCTGCCGCAGTTTGAAGGCTACTGGGGCAATAATTTTAGATCTTTCATAATTGATTGATAGACCATCGCATGAGGTCTTCTTATGGAGTTTCCAGTATAGCTCATGGTTAATGCTTAGTTATTCTCTTTTCAAAGATACTCAGGTTTAAATCAACGGTTAGAATACTCGCTTCCTTTATAACCTGGAAATTCAATATTTTCTTGTAGCCAATTAAATATATGTACCGTTCCGAAAAGCTTTAAATTTCTTATTGTTTTATTAATTGTAATAATTCGAAAAATATTCTTCTTAAACACGTTGAGGTTATCGATGGTTTCATGCACTCGCTTGATATAATATAAACAGTTCTTAATCTACCAGGAAAAATGTTAGGACCCAAAATAAAGGTTGGATAGGCTTTTTTTTGTTGAAATAGTACATTTTGTATTCGTTTTGTTACGGACAATCTTTTTCCAGTGCACTGCTGATCTTTTGTTCTGCACCTGTTATTTTTCTTCAAGTCTTACCTTGTTTCATAATCTTCTTCCACAACTTAGTTTCTATGCCCTTTCTGCGTAGATTCCGCGTTTCCTTAACTCCATACTAAATGGTTCCTTCCTTCTTCCTCTCTTTGGATCGCATTTGTTGCTGCGGGTAGGGAGGCTAAAGCTAACGACTAATCTAATCTGTTTCATGGACGTCTTTTAATGTTTATTTTTATGCGCAGGGTGTGGTAAATCGTGAGTAAAGATTCCCCATTCCTTTAATGTCATACTTAATGGTGCGTTCTTCTTTCCTCGTTTGGGAACACCTTTGTTGTAGTTGTGTTTCGTGTGGTGATGCAATCGCTGTGTTTCGTGTGGTGATGCAGTCGTTGTTTCGTGTGGTGATGCAGTCGTTGTTTCGTGTGGTGATGCAGTCGTAGTTTCGTTTGGTGATGCAGTCGTTGTGTTTCGTGTGGTGATGCAGTCGTGTTTCGTGTGGTGATGCAGTCGTCGTGTTTCGTGTGGTGATGCAGTCGCTGTGTTTCGTGTGGTGATGCAGTCGCTGTGTTTCGTGTGGTGATGCAGTCGCTGTGTTTCGTGTGGTGATGCAGTCGTTGTTTCGTGTGGTGATGCAGTCGTTGTTTCGTGTGGTGATGCAGTCGTTGTGTTTCGTGTGGTGATGCAGTCGTGTTTCGTGTGGTGATGCAGTCGTTGTGTTTCGTGTGGTGATGCAGTCGTTGTGTTTCGTGTGGTGATGCAGTCGCTGTGTTTCGTGTGGTGATGCAGTCGCTGTGTTTCGTGTGGTGATGCAGTCGATGTGTTTCGTGTGGTGATGCCGTCGCTGTGTTTCGTGTGGTGATGCCGTCGCTGTGTTTCGTGTGGTGATGCCGTCGCTGTGTTTCGTGTGATGATGCAGTCACTGTGTTTCGTGTGGTGATGCATTCATTATGTTACGTGTGGTGTTGCAGTCGTGTTTCGTGTGGTGATGCAGTCGTGTTTCGTGGTGTGATGCAGTCGTGTTTCGTGGTGTGATGCAGTCGTGTTTCGTGGTGTGATGCAGTCATGTTTCGTGGTGTGATGCAGTCATGTTTCGTGGTGTGATGCAGTCATGTTTCGTGGTGTGATGCAGTCATGTTTCGTGGTGTGATGCAGTCATGTTTCGTGGTGTGATGCAGTCATGTTTCGTGGTGTGATGCAGTCATGTTTCGTGGTGTGATGCAGTCATGTTTCGTGGTGTGATGCAGTCATGTTTCGTGGTGTGATGCAGTCATGTTTCGTGGTGTGATGCAGTCATGTTTCGTGGTGTGATGCAGTCATGTTTCGTGGTGTGATGCAGTCATGTTTCGTGGTGTGATGCAGTCATGTTTCGTGGTGTGATGCAGTCGTATGTCGTGGTGTGATGCAGCAGCGCGCTGTTCCCACGCCGCGGTGCCGCAGCTGTGCCACGGGAGTGCAGGTGTCTGCACAGGTGTGCGTCTCTATGCGCGGCCCTGCCATGCTTCCGCTCTTGAAAAAGTTTCCTCGGATTCGACGAAGTTCTTCCTACAATTTTTTAAAATTGTTATAATTACTCTCAGTATTATTCGTGTACGTAGAATTACTCTCAGTATTTTCGTTAGTTCGTAGAATTTGATGTTTCGTATGGTTCTGAACTAGTTGTTTATTTTGCGCGCGAAAAAATTATTTGCCCCCAGAGTTTTAGGACGCCCCACTTCGTTAAAGGAATTTTTCCAATAACTTGCTAAAAAAATTAGTTGCAAAAACATTCGTGTAATTAGAATTATGATTTCTAAAATGTTAGAATTAAAATTATGATTTCTGTGTAGATATAGGAAATCACTGGGAATTCATACTTATAATTGTATACAAAGCTTTGTATAATATCCAGTCAACAATCTTATTTGAGTGTGTCTTAGTAACGAAAATAATTTATTGCAATAGGCATCATCGTCATTTACACACACTTGGACGGCCGAATGACATCAGAGATCTAAGCGTTATGTATAAAGAAAAAATACGATTGACTCTCACTAGTGCGGTGCGGAAACTGTCTCAAAATGCTTATTTATCCCTAGTTCTGCCGTACAATATATCGTATGAAAAGTTAACAAGTTTTATGCGAAAACAATTTCGCATGGGCTTTGGACCATTGAAATTGTCATTTCCTCCACTCAACGTAGGTATACGTGGCGCTTTGTGAAAGACATGCATTGTGTTCGAAAGTCTCCGTTACTTACTTCACGATGCAGGCAATCGGCGCGAATACTCGCACAATTGGTCGCTGTTTAAATTTGAATGGCTTACGTAGACGTAGACCACGACGAACAACCTTTCAGCTGCAGCGTTATCTATCATCACTCTTAAATTTCTGTAAAAGCTTTCTTAAACAGAGCTCCCAGGGGAAAAATGTGCGGGCCCGAGCTGAGAGTTAGGTAGGCCTTCTTTTTGTTGAAATAGAAGGTTTTTTGTTATGTTAAGGACCACCTTTTTTCGGTTTACTACTGTCCTGTTTTTCAGCACCTCTGACTTTCTTCTTCAACTTTTATCTTATTTCATGAACTTCTTTCCCATCTAACTGTTTCTATGCCCTTTCTGCATAGATTCCTCATTTTCTTATCTCCATACTAAATGGTGCCTTCCTCCTTCCTCTCTTCGATACGCTCTATTTTTGCAGCGGTTAGGGAGGCTTAAACTAACTGATAATCTAATCTAATCTAATCTAATCTTTCTTAAACAGAGAAAAGTGGGAGTTCATCGTTCTTATGATAATTGGGTGTCCAGAAGTCACACCACAGCGGATTTTAATGTTTCTCACGCTTTGGTTATAAATAGTTCCGTAAGGAAACTTTCTTGTCTATATCTTTCTGATTCGCTTATTTTTTGGAGATAATTGTTTTATCGGAGTGAATTTGATGTCTGCTTTGTACGGTCACTTAGTCCGCATTTTTTACGCCGGAAAAATTGAAAGTATAATTTTAATATTGTATCTGTATTTCTTCTTTCAGAATGCCGGCCTTGCTCTGACGATGAGCTACTGGAAGCGGCGTGCTCGTCAGACATCGTTGCAACAGGTCGCCTGATTTCGGTGGAAGTTGAATCCGACACCTGGTCAGCCACAGGCTCATTTGACGGTAGCGATAATTCAATCGAGGACGCTACCCGATCATCAATTGACGCTAGTGTCCTGACTCCAAGCCCTCTGTCATCTCTGGGGAAAGGCCCTTCATCTATACCGCCCTCAAGTCGTTCTGTCCTCAGGTTCGCGGCTGCGAAGATTTCACGCGAGTTGTCTGGTAGAGACGACTCCGTTTTCCAAAAAGTGAGAGGCGGCGGCATTGTTGCGGCCATCGAAGTACCTTCTCACTGTGGCATGAGGGCCGGGCCTGGGACATACCTCCTCATGGCCAGGATGAGAATGGGTTCGCCAAAACTCAAGTGTATCCCCAGGTTGACTTACTTTGAATCCCTTGTGCAAAAAAGGAAATCCGACTTACAGTGTTTACTTAAACTGTGATATATTTAGACACATCCCCAGGTCTGCGACAGTTTGAGAAACGTCAACATAATTGGTTGTTTAGGTTCTCCGGACTTTCAATGTTGAAGCTCATTCATAATTTCAATGCGTATACACTGAAGTTTAGGGTAAGATTGGTGCCAAAAACAAAAAGATAATTTCTTAGGCTTTTGGATGAACATGATTCAGTGACCAGAGCTAGAAATGAAAAATGATCAGGCGAACTACTATTGTTGGATAAAAAGTCATGTGGACGGAAAGAAAACATTCCATTTAGTGCAATTAAAAATAAATAATAAAAGAATGTTACAAAACAGCAATTGACATAAAAATCAGTAAGTCTGTACGCATTAGTTCTTGTTTTTCTGACGGGATCCTCTCAGATAGTTACAAATGTTGTATCTATGGGAATTAGCGCTTCCAGTAGGAATTTGTGAGGTCCTGAGCAAAAGGTTAGGTAGGCCATCCTTTTGTTGAATTAGAATAGATTTTTTTACGGATCATCTTTTGTGCAGATCATTTTTTTCTGTTCACTGCTGTCCTGTTTCGCAGCCCCTACTACAGTACTTTCTTCAATTTTATCTTGTTTCATGAACTTCTTTCTCAATTTACTGGATCTATGCAACTTGGGCATAAATTCCGCGTTCCCTTTACTCCGTACAAAATGGTGCCTCCCGTCTTCCTCTCCTTGAAACGCCTTGATTGCAATTTAAGACGGTTAAATTAACATCTAATTTAATCTGGCTTCTGGATTAATTTTGATCGAATAGTTCCTCACCTGAGTTCTTTCAATGATGAATTCGTGTTGTTTGCCTCAGAATTAGAAAGGAAACTTTTCGTGATGTCATGTGCAGATTAATGTTGGGACGTCTACACAAACAATTTTCAGTAATGCTATGATAAGCTCAATTTATTTTTTATTGGAGACTACAACTTTCTGGGAGGTTTTATGTTGTAAATTGTAATTTCCTGAGTTGTGGTTTTTTTCCGGGTGATCAGTTAGAATATTTTGGACTACCACTCAATAAGTTGCTATTGTTTTGTCTATGAAGCTCATCCTGCTGTTTTTGGTATAATTTGGAAAAGTGGGATATTGATTACATATTTTTAAAATACACTTCATATATCTGTTTAGCTTTGTGGGCAAGTTTACTTCGAGCGACCATTCGAGATGGTTGATTTAGATTTAACATGTTGCAGCCATAAATAAGATTCAGCGTAACAGAGATATTTACCGTTGAAGATTTCCAAATTGACCGAACATAATGACATTGTAACATACCTACGCAGTAATTTCATAGACAGCGTATTCGTCACAAGTAAGACATTCTTATTTCAATGACGACAGGTTTTATAATTTAGACATAGGATTTTTTTTAACAAGTGATCTCACTCGTTTCGTGTTCATTAGTGAAAATTTGTAAATTTTTGTAAAGCTTCAAATTATTTAAATAAGAGAGTGTTCATACATATATTTGAGTTGTTGTTTCGTATTTAGAATGGTAAATTATAGAATTGCGTGTATAATTTGCCCTAAGTTATCGACCTGTTTCTTCTATATAAAGAGAGGAAAGCTGTTTGTTTCATGTTGGCTTTGCTTCTAAGTGCAAAAAATTGGTGCAAAATTATAATATGGTTGATTCTAGGTTGGCAATATGGTTGATTCTAGGTGCAAAAAATATCAACCATGTTCGAATTGCATAGGTTCAGTAGACATTTCAGCGCCCATGGCTTCACCATGGGTAAGTCTTCATTTTTGGTCTTGATTTCCTGCATCCGTGTTTTCTGCAAGCGAACCAGAATTTAACGTCCCTGCTCTGCCAGTTTTACGATTAGTTCATTCGCAGCTTCCAGCTTAAAGCAAGGATAAATGAAAATTAATCGTATATTTTCGATATCTGTGTAGAATTAGTGTCACCTGTCTTCGAGTTACTCCAGAACATAATACAACATCTCCAGCAGGAGACATTGTGATGAATGGGAGGCTTAAACAGTATTGGAGACATTGTGTTGTTACTCCAATGTATCTTCCGAGTCTATTCCAGTCCAAATTCGAGAGGCAAAACACTGGTCTTAATTTTTTAAATTCATCAATGTTTCGTTGTGTTCGCTGCGCAAAATTTCGAACGGATAATTTCTTCTAAGAATCCATCTCTTTTGTGTCTTAAATGTTAAGTATTTCCTGTGCTGCCAAAATATTCTTAGCGATTGCCTTTCTGCCCGACATGCATATCCCAGGTGGTGACTATGCGCTGTAAATATGTACACCTGTCTGCTTGCTGATTACCTTGCTTTAAATTTGAAGTAGAGTATGCGTTTCCATTAGTTATTCTTCTCGCTGTTCGGTTGGTCAGGCATGAGCCACGCCTCCGAGAGCCGTGTATTCGTAGTGCCATAGTACAACTAGCGACTGCGCCGCTTATGTCTTTGCCTCCAGTCGATGCTGTTTTCGTCTTCTTGTTTCCCTTGTACGTTCATCGATCTCATTATTTTATTACAGTTGAAGAGACAATCGCTTGCTACGTCCCAGAAAGAAAGAGCTCAGTGAGTGTAAACCTATTCAGTTGTTACAGGCTTTGGAATATTTTTTTTTTTTCGAACCCAATCTGATTTTTCACTGCTAGAGGACAAAATAGATTAATCAAACACCGTAAGGTGTATCTATATTCTGCGAACTTTAACGCTCGTTCAAAAGTAGAGTACCAACGAAAACGAAAAACTTTGAATCTACTAACTGGTTATTTTTCATTTTCCAAATTAACGGAACATTTTTACGATATTCAAAACTTCATAGTATTCATTCTGCTACATTGGATATTGACTTCAAGACAAAGAAAGTCTTCACAGAAGTCCAGAAATATTTGGAACCCTCGTTTTTAATCTCGTTTACTAAATTTACAGTGCAAGTATATCGAAGTTCTTTCCAACCATTGTTATCGTCCCATAATATGAACAAAAAGGCCCATAGTTTTTCCATGTGCAACAGAACCCCTCAGGGGGATACAATTATTGTATCTATGGGAACTAGCGCTCCCAGGGGGACAATGTGAGGGCCCGAGCTAAAGGTTAGGTAGGCTTTCTTTTGTTTAAATAGAATAGGTTTTGTTGTGTTACGGACCATCTTTTTTTTCGGTTCACTGCTGTCCTGTTTTTCACCGCCTACCACTTTCTTCTTCAACTTTTTCTTGTTTCATGAACTTCTTTCTTAGCTTTCTGTTTCTGTGCCCTTTCTGCATAGATTCCACGTTCCCTTAACTCCATACTAAATGGTGCCTTCTTCCTTCCTCTCTTTACATCTCATTGTTGAGGATAGGGAGGCTTAAACTAACTAATAAACTAAACTAAACTGTGCAACAGAACAAGCATTTACCAGGTGTTTGGCGCGTTTTTTAAATATTTTTTTTAGTGTTAGTGTTTGCCTAGCTGTGCGAGTAAGCCAGACTGAGCGTCAACATTCCGGAAACTGGAATTCAATACAAATGTGAACCTTTGCTGGTGTGTCCGTGAGCCCAAGTGGCTGAGAAACTTCGCCCTGAGGACGACGAATTATCTATTGCCTTTTGGCCCGCCAACGTGCCCACATGAGCTGTTCATTTGCATACCTAGTGAGTACTGGGAAGCTTGTTTCAAACTTGTGTAATTGAGAAATATAAATTATATATGAAATGGATATTTTTTTACTCCTATGCCTACTGGCTACCATTCAACAATAGTGAAGTAACAGTTTCATTCCGGTGCCCCGTCAGACTGTCAGCTCCGAAGTCACGATGCAGAGAAGCCAAAAATGTCTACGCCCCCCCTGCATCATCCCTGATTTTCTCTTTGAGCACGACTGGTTCTCGCAGCTAATCTGCAAACGCAATCGTAGTGGCATAGCCGAATCTGCCCAGAAGGCACAGCTAAAATTTACTGTTTTACAAGAATACGTAAGTTTCCTCGACAAGGTTAAATCAACATGTTTGCGACGGCTGTCGACATGTATAGTTGTGAATGCATGCATTGTGTGCCAAAGATATTCCTGCAGAACTCAATAAACCTTTGTAGTCCTTGATAGAAATCAAATGAGAGGGCGCAGTGCGCATCGGCGCTGTCACTGAGCACACCAGCACCACACAGTGCACCACCTTCACATAGCGCACCACTACCACACAGCACACCACCACCACACAGTGCACCACCTTCACATAGCGCACCACTACCACACAGCACACCACCACCACACAGTGCACCAGCAGCAGCACCGAACAGCACAGCGCACCACCTCCACACAGCGCCCCAGCACCACACGGCCGAGCTGCAGCAGCGCGTGTCGCGCTCGCTCACCCCGTGACCCGGACGCGCCTGACCACACGACGCGCGAGTGCTGGCTGCCCGCCACACGCCCACACGCTGTGCCGCACTCCCCTCCCTTCGCTCGCTCCTCTCCTCCCCCTACCCTTCACATACCCACACGCTCCCTTCTGTTCTTCACCCTCCAGTCCACTCTTCACGCGTTCATTCTTTTCACCTTCGACCGGCTCCGCGTTCCATCCTGCGTTCCCTTGTCCCTTTCCCATCCTGCGTTCTTCCATCGCTTTCCCATCCTGCGTTCTCCCATCTTCCCTGTCTTACATTCTTTCATCCCTTTCCCTTCCTGTGTTGATTTGTTTCATTTTGTGGGCCGCCATCCGTCCTCAGCCCGTCTAACCATTCAGCCTCCTCTCCGCGTCTGACCTGCAACCCTCTTTCTTCTCCGGTCCGATTGTTCTTCATGGTTTCTTGTTACCAGGAGAAGATTATGGCAAATTTACATTCAAATACATTAGCTATTTTTTTGTAAATTCATACTCATGTTCCCTTACATTTTTTGGTAGTGCATGCACAGACATCTTCACTCATAATCTTACTCTACTAGGGTTTTTGAATATCAGATTTTCACAACAGCTTCAACTACATGTGATCTCCATGATAATGGGGAGTTAGTTTATAAGATCTTAATTTGACCAACTTCATTTGCCTAGAGTTAAAAGGGCTGAAGGGGCAACGCTGCATTAAATGAAATTTTCCTTAATATAGTAAAAATTATGCACAGTAACGAAAGACACCCTAATGCCTGGAAATTTTCTTCATCATCAATGCATCGAAGAAAGATTTTTAAGACAGTTTTTAATGTTGCTATTGGGCTAAAGTTTTTATAATTTAAATTTTTTTGGAGTTCATCCAAAGTTCAAAATCCCGACTTCGAATTGAGCGAAGAATCATGACTGAGACTTTAATCTCAAACTCTAAGAAACTCTTCGCTGTAGCCCCTAATTCCCCGCTGTTCACTTTACAGTTAAACTTTTTAGCATTTTCCCTCCCCAAGCATGCAAGACTTATTTTGTGAGACCTTCACCTACCTTTGTCTCGACTCTCTTTAAGCTTCGACCCGAGACTTCTAGCCAGTCTTTAAAAACACACACGAGTTGTCCCCTTTGCCAACGGAACTCGAATCATGATTTCGCGCGTGTTTTCCGTTCTTCATCTTCCAAGGTATGCGATTTTCAAGCATAATATTGCCAAACAAGTACTTTAAATAAACCAATCTCCAACAGCATATCCTCCACAGCCAAAACTTTGGTAACTTACAGAACGGACTGTTGATGTGCATTTCCATCCCAATCACTCACGTGAGATTATTGTAAAGGTTAAAAAAACTTTCAAATTTCAAATTTCTCCACACTGCGGAATAATAAGAAAGAACTTGACTTCCATACGTTGAAATCTCAACATTTTCACCAACAGGCCACGTTCGATCATGATCAAAGAGCTTTGAAACTAAACATTGCTCCGGCATAACCTAGTTCAAGCAGTAAGGACGTGTGCATGAGTCATTTAGCGTGCATGGAGAGTACACAGATGTTGAATGAGAAGTCACTATGCACGAGGTGAAATGTTTTTTACCCGAAGTTTTTTTTCTGGTTGCTTTACTTGCGTTTTTATTTTTAATTTTTGTTTTGTATATCTGCAGTAAATCTATTCATTTTATCCTTGGGTTTAATTACCATACTACGTGTGCGATTTTCAACAAATCACTTTATTAGTTCCTCAACATATACTGTATTAACATAATTTGTAAGAAGAACCTTACCAAACTTATAAGTTTTGCTTCATCTTTAGTACCATCATCTGGAAAAGATGCCCTTACAATTTATTCAAGCTCCACTATTCCTAATATGTACTCACAAATTATGCTCACCATTTTCTTGATTCCTACACCTCTGTGTACTTTAGTGTCTACCACTACAGCAGTTAAATAACAGTTTATCAGATGTGCAATAGTTTCATGTTTCATAGAATTATTGTCAAATACAGTGCACCTTCCACGACTGCAACTACTTCCAGTACAGTCAAGTGTATGTACCGTATATTTTCCATGGTAGTTTTCAACAATTTCTACCATTCATCTGTGACTGCTTCCACTACAGTCAAGCAGATGCACCTTGCATCTTCCACGATATTCTCCTCCTTCCTCTTGTATTCCGAGCAGGATTCGCCATACCTGCGCTCCCTGTACCACTCCGCCCCCCCAGCGTAAGGCCATCCAGTTTAGTGTCCTCAAAGAAGTTGTCAGCACTCGTACGTGAGGCGGCACGCGCCAGCCCTGCTGCTCCTGTCTTTCCAGCTGAACGAAAAAAATGCAGCTCTTAATTTTCTATTCATTTGAAATAAAAAAACTCGTTGAATGACAAGTTTCAAAGAATTAAACAGTGCGTTTGTGTAGCACTTGCTAAAAAACCCAACTTTTTTACTGAAATTTTGTGACTGAGGCAAGTAAAAATCAATCAATGAATATTTGTTTCGCTTCCTGTGAGCTCTTCAAGACTGCGCTCTAGTCCTTACGATATGTTGGATAGGAATAGCGCCACGATAAGTATCGGAGCCCA
This sequence comes from Morinoia aosen, assembly GCA_030386875.1. Taxonomy (NCBI): domain Eukaryota; kingdom Metazoa; phylum Arthropoda; class Malacostraca; order Amphipoda; family Talitridae; genus Morinoia; species Morinoia aosen. The sequence goes on along the minus strand of CM059561.1, from coordinate 90,105,664 downwards.
TCGCCTCCGTTGTTTGTCTCCATACCCAACGATCGGTGGCTTGCTTGAACACAACGCCTCATACGAAAGATTGCTGCTGCTGCTACTACTACTCGGAGAAGGCTGAAAAATGAATGTATTTTACAATTCCGATGAAACTATGTAACTTAAAAAATCACTTTGATACAAGTTCAACAAAACATTTCGTAATCTAATACAACTAAATTTATGAAAGTTATCGCTCGCCGGCTCTGTTTTCTAGACAAAATCCATTTAAATTCCAATCCTAGTTTTGCTAGTGATTTTAGCTAAAAAATATAAGGTCTTTTTGCTGAACAAATTGGAAAATAAAGTTATCGTCCTCGTGTTCTAAAGCAAAGAAACTTCCATGGCTCTTTCATAGCATTTCTATGCGTAAATCATCATATGTCTGATGCCACACACATCAACAGACATATAGCGGACGTCAAGCCCCAAAAAATTAAGTAAACGGAAGAGAAATAGTGTAAACAATTCAGGAGAATGTTTAAACTGCTGGAAAATTATTTTCCGCTGGAATGATATTTGGGGAAGTTCGCGTGTTCGATGTTACGATAATGGACAGTCAGATAGCATGCAAGGCAGGCTCGGACACGCAGCGGTCATGGCACTGCGTTACTCGCCTGGCCTTCTTGTTGCTATAGTCCCATCAAAATACATTCATTGCAAAATAGATACAATTTTCCAAATTAGGTTGTTAAGCATATGATAGTGTTGCTTTTGCATGTTACAAAAGATGCAAAAACATGTGAAAAAAGCAGTCCTGAATTACCAGTAGGTTTTTTTTGTATCGAAAGGCCGTCATATCGATCGGAACAGTATATGTATACATAGATGAACGTTGAAACTAACCCAATCTGCGTCCATCAAACGCACAAACGAACAGATCAACAATGACGGATGAAGTTGCCTAAAGACCCGTCCGCACAATTAATCTTTCGACCGAATCTTGTGTTTTCCGGCAGTCCGTGAACACGAACACAGATGGAAAACTGCCAGATTTCGGTGTGTTCGTATTTTCGAACGTGTTGGAAAACTCCGAACATAAAATTCCGTAGAAACAGCAAACACACGCTAGTTTTTGTATTGTGGATGGTGTTTTTGCTCGTGAATTGCTTGGTTCTACGTCTTTTTTTTCCTAATTATCGATTTCCTTGTGTTCTTCTCGCGAACACAGTAAATTGGACGAATGCGTGGATATTGTATATACTGAAATTAACTCCATAACGTGTACTACAGTTATTCAGTAATAACATAATAGGTCAATAGGTTCAGATTTAATATATATATATATATATATATATATATATATATATATATATATATATATTACGGGTTGTCTACTCACTCTGTCAAGTTCGGATTCACTTAACTTCACGCCGCCGAAAGCGTAGTCTGGACACGATTCAGAAAATTTTGTGTTTTTGTTTGCGTTTTGGTGTGTTTGGGACTGACCAAAAGTTAAACAGTGTAGACGAGCCTTGAGCAGTGCTGAACGCCGATAGGTGACATCTCTAAGTGCCCTCCAGTCGGTGTCGATCCATTAAAGTGAAATGAACTATTCTCCCTATGAGCTCGCTGGTATGTAGTTACTTGAAAGTCACTGATACTGCAGGAAGGCCAAAATTAGTCTGATTTATGGGTAATGTTGTAATATCGTATGTTTATAGAAAACTTCTTGCAATATGGAATTGTTCGTATGAAACACTTTCCTATTTTAGGATTAGTTTTATCGAGTAGAAGACATTAATTTCGGACAAGAGATTAATCAGGTTAAACTTAAGTTATAAGAAGACGTGTTTAGGATGCATTTGTTAAGTTACCGTGAAAGTGTGCAGTTGCGAGGGAGTATTGTGGTTTTGTGGTAAGCCTGTTGGAGGCTTCTCCTTTAATTGGCGATAGTACTACTTCAATCCAGCATGTCCCTATTTTTGGAGAGAGTTGAGGCGCAGTGTGAGAGTCGGAAGTATGTGTCTGAAGTTCTAAAAGTCGGTTCAAAAAGAGCCGTGTCCAAAGCTTTAATTGCAAAAACGTTCAAAGAAGGTGTTGACGAAATGAAACACTCCGTATCGTGTATAATCAGTAATATAAAAGAAAACTGTTGCCGAACTTAATCCTGAAATTAACCTGTTGACAAATTTCAAGTTTGAAGGCGTTTTTTAGTCTGAATTAGAGGTACAGTTTTCTCTCAGCCCTCCGAATAGTTGGAGAAGTTTAATGAAGCTAGTGAGTGTCATTGACAGCTTTACTAGAGAATGAGCTGCATTTGAAAAATATGCAGCCATGGGATCTTAAACTGCAGAACCGCAAGTTCTCTGAGTTTTCTGATAAAGAAATTAATTGTTATTTTATTTAATATGTAAAACCCCCATTGTAAATATAACTTACCTCGGTAAATAAAGCTAATTTGTTTGAAAACTTATCTACATGGATATGCCATTAGTCTTTCAATCGTGGCCCTTCAAAAGAAGGTGTCGGCAGTTTAAATCCCGGCAGTGGCGCCTGGTGATTTCTCCCCTTTGGAAAAAGAGGAGAATTCAGCCACAATTCCCACTCTACCCAGGAGTCTAAAATGAGTACCGGCTTAACAGGGGTAACCGTAATTGCGTCCTCTTTAGTCATAAGGCATTTAAAAACCTTAATGTACAAGATGATATGTATCAGGCTTGATTGATTGGAAAGAATCCTTTTAACAAGTGAAAACTATGTTGTTGCGCATAAATCCTTGGAAGATGAATTTTGGACTCCGTAGTCATCTGTGAAATTCAATGTTTGATTTCTGAAATCTAAATTTGCGATTGATCTATTGCAAAGTTCTGATGCTGACGTATTGGAAAACTAAACCACATTGAGAAGTTTTTGATCTAATATTTAGTGATACGATTACGATAGGAAACGGCGACTAATTACCGAGCACCACGTCATTGAATTTTCAGACATAAACATACATCAAATTTTAATTTTCAGAAACGCTCATCTAACAACAAAATAAAACGCTCGAGGATCCATGAGATATTTTGTCTTGTCTGACTTCAGGCGTAGATAAGTCTTTTAGGGAAAAGAGTTTCAGTTCCCCCTCACGACGACAAAGGCTGGGGCTTCATCGGTAACTAAATCAAAATCGACCGAAGCTGAAATAACCTGAAGGCAAACGTTAATTTGTAATGAGTGTAATAATACAACTCACTTGACGGTTCACTGACGTAGATTTTGCACTCACAAAAGTAGAGTAAAAAATAAAAAGTTAGGATTGTGCTTTCAATGTTCAATTTGCAGGCGTGATACTTGGAAATGTCGAAGGAATTAAAGCAAGCCACTGCGTGCTCATTTCGTGTTCTATTCGTATTTTTCTTTCGTCTTCGAATGACTCCGTCATTTCAGAAAACTATTTAAAATCCTGCATGACAGGAAAATAATTTGAAGCTTAAAGTAATTTTATATCCCGTTGCTAAATTATCTGTGTCATGAACTTGAATCAAACGATGATTTTTTTGGATGCCACGTTCTATTCCAGCTTTGCCAGTAATGTAATTGTAATCTTTTTAAATCAAAGGCTTACTTCAAAATGATCACTACAGTAACAAGGGAAAGGAGGGCTATGATATTTACGTAAAGCTTGCTCTTCCAAAGGATGAAACAATTTTCTTCCCTGCTACTACTTCTTTCATTGTGAAAATGAATATCTTCTGTTTTGGAAAGCTGTTGAAGGAAGAGAATAAAAACTATCAACAAATCCTGTTGTTCGAAGCTCAATAATAGCATAATCACAGTTTATTGAATTCATGTCCGGGATCTTCAAGGTTTCACGCTTTAGGGGATTCGAACACGAGAATCTGTAGGCCCGTGGCATGAGTAGCAAATGGATTTGTACCCGTAGGATCTCTCCAGAACTTCGAATATCAGATCCATGGTGAAAGATGATAAAGAATGTGAAAATTCTGAGAAAAACTTGCCTAATGATCTTTGAGAAACTGATAGTGTTCCAGAGTCCCAGCATTGGGTTACTAAGACAGGAAGATTGAGTATCTATAGATCTAGGTAGGGCAAGGTGAAAAAAATAAATTGAACAACACGGTCAGATTTGTTTTACACTGTTTCGTCTCCTCTTACATGTGTGATTTATTCGAAGCCACTGGTAGTACATGGTCCTGAATATCCGCACAATTTAAAATCTATTAGCATGAGTGGGAATAATGTATCTGATCACGATCAATTCAAAATGAAATTACAAATTCCTCGTTTTCCTTAATCCATATTAAATACTCGTCTCTTTCCTCCGTAGAAACATTTTTGGAATGGCAAAAGAACCTTAAACTAACATACTATATTTTTAATTGCGCTTGATACTTCCTTTTCATTATTTAATGGACTTAATGAATGATCATTTTTCTCCTATTATTTGGTTTCATTATCTATTGTGATATCTAGGTAGTTAAAGTAAGGAATACTTTCGATCAGAAATTTAAAACCATCCTTTGGTTTCAGGGATTCAACTCTGAAATTGCTATTTAGAAAAGTAGTGAACCACTTAACTGAGGGATGGGAAATTAAGTGAAATTTGATTAAAACAAATTGAGAACAATGAAATTCCGCAGAAAATTCATCTCCTATTACCTGGAGCAATAATTTTAACCTCTAATCTCATTAATTACAATCATAATTTAATTCAAGTCTTGAATCAATTACATTCTGAAAAGTCTTCCAAGGTGTCCACTTGATATCATTCGAAGTCGAGCTCCTTTTTTTATATAAATACTAATTTCGTTTTTTCTATTTTAATGTTTTTAAAACTTAAACAAAACATGGACTGAAAAATTTTATTGTCTCAATTCAAATACTGGTACTGTCTGGATAAATATTTATGTTTTGCTTCTTGCAAATCCAAATTATAAATAAAAGAGCAAAGAAAGTGCTTTTAAATTCAACATTCTTGTTAGGACAGTCTAATACTAAAAGAAGAACGTCTCGACCTGTAAGGTCATTTCAACTTCTGTCGGTAGAAAACCACAAAATCTAGTAAAATTTCAAGTAAAATGTTAGACAATGAGAAAAAGATATATCATCATTCTTCTTTAAGTATTAGACTGTCCTAATAAGAGTGTTTAATTTAAAAGCGACTTTCTTTGCTCTTTTATCTGGTACTGTCTGTTGCACCATAAAGTGCGTAGAAATGCCTACCCTATATCAGAAATTGTATGGATAATAATATCAAGATGCCAAAATATGTATTGTTTTTATTTCCCATAATCATATTGTCCTTCACATGAATGAACTGTCCATGCTAGAGAAAATTTTCACACTACCATCCTGCTGCACTGTTGTCCCCACACGCCTTAGCGCGCAGTGCGCATACTTCAGTGACATTCTCCAATATTTTAGTTTTCGTGGCCATTGACCATATTCTAAAATTTACACAATGTACCTGAAGATCTTTACACTATTTATAAATTTGAAAATTGCTGAAATAATTCCTAGTCTAACTTTTTCGTCAGAGCATCTATGATTTCCAAAATATGCAGTGCAAGGCCAGACTTGAGCGGCTAAAATCATAGAACTCCGGCGAAAAAAAATTAATATTCTTACTCCATCCGTTCACTCCATGTTCAAAGAACGAATATGAAGCTAGAACTTTTGCTCTTGATTTCCCTTTTTTGCATCGATAATGTTCAAATCTTAACTTAATACTAAACTCATTTACCACTTTGTCTGACACTTTTGCGTTCAAAAAAGTTATCACTTCTCCCTTCATTATATTTTTCTTTCTCCACCTTCGGTGGCCCACGCATATGAAAAGAAGAAAAAAAAAGAAAGAAAAACTACTTATTTCCAAAAAAAGTTGATACATGAGATGCATAAAAACAAATTGGTTTTTAATTTTTTTTAATGTAAAACGTCCTTATAAACGTACCATACGAGACGTACTAGTACACAAACCACACGAGGCGTGCTATTAGATTAACTATGTCAGGGACTAATTTAATCAAAATGTTATCTCTTGGATATTTTAAACCCCAAGAAATAGCTGACAACTTATAAATAATTTGAATACTGCTAGAGAATTTTTCGGAATTCCTTAATTATTAGTTGAAACGAAGCAAAAAAAGACAAAAAGCGCTCAACTGAAGCAGATTGAAAAGCCGTCGTAAATTATCATCAACTAGTGAGAAAAGGTTAGTCACTAAGTAATTCATAAAAAACATCGCGCAACACAACACGCACATCTAGAAACGCTTACACAAACATACACGCAAAATGAAATTTATAGCTTGTTCAACATACGGACAGAAAGATAATTTTTTCGCGAGTCATACGCTCAAATTGCGCTTTATTGCATTTGTCTGTTTATATTTTTCATTTTCACTATTCACAGAAACGTTCTCTGGTGTAGTGATAGATCTATTTTTGAATCATTTAGTAAGTGTAATAAATATATTAATATCTGAGGTATGGTTCGGTGTTAACTGGTCGCAGAGCATTAAGTGAAATGTAATGAAACTTGAAGTTTTCTTTTTACGCAGAAAAATAGAAATAGAAACATATAAATGTCTATGTGAATGTAGACATACATACACACACACACATAGATGTATATTTATGCATGCGTACACATATACATATACACACACATACTCATACACACATATTATGAGCGCATGAATGTAAAGCATAAGTACTCATTTTGCCAAGTGACTTTCAATGGCGTGTATTTTGCAACCTTCAAGGTATTGCGCGTACTCAATAATTTTGATTTAGACAATGAAGGTCACAGGAGTCGGTATCAAGCGGTTGGTAATCACTCGTTGTCAAGCATGCTGAGGCTGACACTTCAAGGTTTCATGAGGTGATGGGCACTACTGCAATTTTAAGCCAAGTTCTGGGTTCTTCTGGGCTTCTGGGTTTTCGTGGGCTCAAATGTAAATTTGTTAACAGAAGTTGACAAGCGTCAACCGATGCCCATGTGCCAAATACATAGAAATGTTTTTCAGATTTTCAACGTTAGTACACATGCTAGATTAAATTAGTTAAAATAGCATTGTTCGGTAATAGTTAAAGCACGACACACATCCTTATATAGATTTCACAGTCTCAACTGCTAGCTTCCCGTGCCACAAATTAATTTAGCAATAAAGGATATACTGAAAGTCGAGTTGCATTTATCTGTTTACTACGGATTGAACGGTGTGCCCAACACAGTGCATGCTAGCGCTCGGATCCTGTGTTATAATCACGAAAACAACCTCGCGTGTCAGAGTTTGAGACTCGTAATATGTTCCCGTGTTTTTGTTTCGCATTTGTGTTGAATTTTATCTTTTCAAGGGTGAAGGGTTTACAGTGCATTCGCAACTCAAGATTCATTTTTGGATATTGTGGAAGTGATAACATCTTAAATTTTGTCATCTTAAATTAAGAAATTTTAAAAAAGTTTTTTTAATTTGTTTGTTTCAGTAATACGGGTCTAAGATTTCATTTATACTCATTGTGATGTAATCAAGCCGGTCAGCTTGTGCTTTAATTTGCTTTCGAAGTTCAGAATTTGCGTTACTTTGAAATCTTTTGCACATAAAACTGCCGCGACAAAAAGCGAAGGTGGTGGATGACTTACGAAATATTTAGGTTCCTGAAGGTATCAATTAGAGTCAGCGTTGCATTAGGAGCTGGATAGAGAAGCCTTTTCCCTAGCATGGATGCTTCGTCAGTTATATATTTGTGTTATGCCAGATATCAATGTCGCTATGAAAACACAGATTAATCAATACACTAAATAAATATTTAACGTTTGTTGTAGTAGGATTTTCTTGGCATCGTGTGAAGTTCCCCTTAATTAGAACGATATGTGTCCGTGCTGGCATAACTGAGAGAACTGCGATTAAAATAATAATAATAATAGTTTAAAATGAAATTTTAATTCAAGATTGTGCTTTAAATCTTTGAGTTGTCAATCTTTGCATTTTTTCAACGCTATTCACAAAACTGGAGAGTAGTGTAATCTAAAAAATGGTATATTTGGTCTACAAACATTCATCTAAATAATTTCGTAATTTGAATATATGAAGGAGACTTAATGCTACATTCGCGGAATATTCGAGTCGTGTACTATAAAACACAAAAAGGTAAATTTAAATATAGTATTGAATAACTAAGTATGAAATGAAAAAATCTTCCGAAACAATTTTCCAGCATTGCTAATACATACACATTTTGAAAACTTCATAGACGTTCATTTTCGCATTTTTCAACTCTCAAAATTTAAGTTTATGAAGTCTCGACGCTTGTTTATTTTAACTTTTTGCTCGCAAACAAGAAGCCATTGCATTTGTGAAAGAAATTCAGAATTTTCTGACGATCAGAAAATAGGCGAACAAAACTTAAGAATCCATACCAAAAAGAACGTATCCACAGACCACCGTTCACAGCACAGTGTGAAAATTGACATGGGGACCGCGCTGGACATGAACTGGCGTAATGATGGAGAAAGACTAGACAAAAACTATAACGACAATCTTCGTGACAGAGAAATAACTCAACAGTCTTGTAAAAAATAGATTCTATCCTGTTTTTTTTATATTGACAATTGAATTAAAATCTTTATTAAATAGTATTATAGATTTGTATTTTAAACCGAAATACATTGAACACAAAATAAAAACAAAAATTTAATTAAGAAAGGGAGATTTGAAATTTATTGACACCAAACCGAGTCATTCGCTTTTTATTTAGAAACAGAACTTTCTAGAGCCTACTCTCTAAAAGTATAAATTGGCGTATATTCAACACTGCGATCGATCCCGTTTTTCAGTATAAGAAGACATTTGACATTGGCTCAAGCTCTAAACTTCTTTCAAACTAAACTTGTCAGAATTTGGACCAATGAGCTGCCATAGAATACCGTCTCTGTGGGCACAGAAAATGCGTTTAAAATTCGCATTGATCAAAACTAAGTGGGAAATCCTTCCAAAGTCCTGTAGTGCCGAATTGAGTGCTAACCCAAAGTTCAAAGAACTGTAACACATTTTTTATATAGAATTTATTGAGGGATGAAAATCCAAGACATATGTAAGAACATACTTGACAGTGTCGAATGCGGTTGTACAGTCAAAGTATCAAGAAAAAAAAACATGAAATGCTTATGTGTATGCCACCTCCTTAAAACTTTCAAGATAACCTTATATTACCTCTTTGCCCTCCGCAGCACGCATTTTTTCTATCTGCCCTACTATCCATGTTCATTTTTTATCTTTCTTTACGACGCACCTTATTAGGTCAAACTACGTAGCATTCCTTATATCATCTATCTTCATCATTCCCCGAAATTTTGGCCGTAACACTATTTTGACCAAGGCCCGAAAATATATTTTTCTTTAGGATGCGTTTTTTCCATGTACTCTGCCGTGGAAATTACTCTCGTCTTTTTAGATAAAAATATATTACAAATAGAACAAGATGTAACTTCCCTGAAATTAACTGAACCAAGCTGTAAAAACTAGGAAGGAACTAAGTTAAGCTTATAATGTGGAAAGAAAAGAAAATGCACTGAGAGAGTATCAAGAAACATTACTGGAAATTCATTCGTATACGGATCCGTTAAATTTTCTCAAATCCTGTCGTAAAGAGCAAGAAAGAAAAAAATGGTGTCGCGGAGTTTTTCATCCCCAGAGCCGTAAAAGTCGCGAAAAAATTCATGGCATTTCATAGTTAAATTTGAAGGCTTGCTCATCCTGATCATTTAATAGAGAATTATTTTCATTCGCACTATTATTGGTTGTTTTTAACATCATTTGGATGGGTTATTGCTTGGAGATCTGGGTTTACAGCAAGTAAGGAGCTGGGTTTGCTCAGAAATTCCTGAGTGACAGCCGTGATAGAGATTAGAGAGCGAGCGAGCACAGTTGCTGCTTGACAGTGTCGGAGGTAGTGTGATCACGTAAGTACTCTACTTTGGTAGAAAATAACTGAATTTATCGTTTCTTTGCCTGTAGACGTAGGCTAGTGTTCATAGGACTGAATAACGTGTAGAGAACTGTTATCAAGCGGAGTAAAGTTCGTACATTTTGCGGGTTTCTATTTAAATGCTTCGGTGAAATTCATGATGAATTAAGTATTAGTTCCTCTCCTCGGGTGTGATGTCGCCTGTTGTGTGTTAATGCAGTTATCTGTTATTAGTTCATGTATGAACCATCTGGAAGCAACGTCAATTGGCTTTCTGTTCTTTGTAATTTTCACTCAAGCCTACAAAATTACAGCACTTCTACGATACATTTTGCATCTTTCTGGTAAAATATTGAGCATTTTATACGTACGTTAAATGCTCACGAAATGTTGATCGTAAGGAATGTCAGTTGTCTTTATAGGTATAAAATTACAAGCGTGGAAGTTTTCAAGTTTCAAAAAAAATGAATTCTTTTTCAACGTATATTAATGAATACGTTTCTGTAACTACGAGTGAATTATATTTAGTTCTTTCTCAGAATAAAATCTTAACCTAATTTCACTGCATGCTTGAAACACACTGTTCTGAACCCCTTTAAAAGTAACTCAACATTGATGTACAGTAACTGAATCGTTTGTCATTGCGCCTAATTTAAAAAAAGAACTATTTTTCTAATTTACTTTCAGCAATGTAGTATAGAACTTGTTCTTAGTTTAAAAGCTTGCAAGTTTGAAATCCAATTAGCATAATTTCAAATATTTTTTACTAATTTAGTGATGAGATAAATTAAGTTTGTTTACGCCCGACGAAAGGGAAGCGGAAACAGATGCAAATCTGTAATGTCTGTATTTCCAATTTTCATGATTACTCAGGTGTGTCCAAACTTGGCCATCACTCATGTATTTCTAAACTTAACATCATTGAAAAATTTACTCCTGTTCCTGACACCTAATTGACTTGATTAAAGGCTGTAGTGAATTTAAGGGTTAATGTATGTGCAAATATAGGACACAGGTTTTTACATTTTTTATGAATTAACTCACGTTTCTGTGGGTTAATGGGTGCTTGAACTTATTTACATACTTACCTTCGTGGTATTTTTAGGAGCCGAACTTCAAAACTGTTGTGCAATTGTTATTTTATTTTATTTTATTTAGGTGCAACAACATAGATGAAAAATAAATGCAATAAAATCATGCTATTAACTCTGTAGAAATTCGTACAAATAATCATGTTCAATTGCTCATAATTTATAATGAAAGATGGTGTTCTGTGCTTTGTTGACATGCAGAAAAGAAATTTAAATTCTACTCGGGACTTTCATGCGAGTCCATGTTGGGAGCCATTTATTGAATGATCTTGAAGCACGCTCTGTATTATTAGTTAACGTGTGTGTAATTTCGTGTGCAAATAAATCATGTCTATAAGTATATAATATACTGGATATAAACATTTCAAATCGTATTGCTTGGTGATTTCAAAATGCACTTAGATCATATTTTTCTCGTTTGGTACTGTAGTTACGGAGGTAGTTGATTTTATAATACTGAAACTCGGTAATATCTGACAGCGGAGTTGATTTTGGACGGAACTACCAAAGACATTACTCAGTCGAAAGTACTGAGAACGCATTTAGTTCAAAAATCGTAATACGAGTATTTTCAAAGTAGAGTTGGGTAACGCTCGTAATTTTGGATCTTTTCCTGATAAGCCCCGCCACTAAATGCTTCACATAAGTTCACCCACTTATAACTTTCGAAATAATAACCTATCGACTTCAAATTACTCTCAAACGAAAAAGTGTTTTAATCTTTCGTTTGAGAGTGATTTGAAGTCGGTAGGTGTATTATTTCGAAAGTTACAAGTAGGGGAACTTATGTGTTGCAATTGTGGAAAATTGTGTTGCTTATCTGGAAAAGATCAGTAATTTTTCCCTGCCCTCGATATCCTCGCAGTATAGTTCCCTCTAATGTTGTCGCTCCCCATTTTCTACTTCGTATTTTCCACAGGACACACTTCTGCGTTCTATATAAAGAGATGCGCTCATCTCATCCAACGTGTCTCTCACTCCATCATTTACCATACGTTTTGGTTAATCTAGAACTCTGCTTGCCATAGCCATGTGGCTAGACGTTCTGCCGCCGTGCGGCAGACCCGGGTTCGAAACTCGGCGCTGGAGGTGGCGATTTTCTCTGTTGGGTATAGGAGAAAAATTTCAAGCACAATACCCCACTCTACCCAGGTGTCTGAAATGGGTACCGGTCTTGACCGGGGGAAAGCGTCATGGCGTCCTGGCGTTAGATATAAGGCATTTGAAAATCTTATGTACAAGGTGATATGTATCTTGATTGGAAATAAAGCATCCGTAGATGCCTTCATTATTATATTATTCATTATTGCCTCACACTGTTGATTTTTCATTCTATAAGGAAGAAACCACTTGTTCTTTCATTCTTATTGTAGGCAAATCTAGGTATCTGGTTCGATAGAAATATGTCCTTCAAATCTCACGTTGAGACTACTTGCAACAAAATCTACGGAACTTTAATGTTTTTTCATCGTATGAAAAGTATGCTAGACGAAAAATCCAGATTATTAGCCATTCAATCCCTTGTGTTATCGCGCATTGACTACTGCAGCCTAGTATGGGGAGACTTACCTCAATACCTTCAAAGGGACTTACAAAAATGCATGAATTTTGCAGCCAAGGTGGTATGCAACGGTAATTTCAAAAGAAGTGATCACGTAACCCCTCTCCTCAATAAACTCGGCTGGATCCCTATCCAAGAAAGGCTCCTCATGCAGAAGGCCCTATAAGTATTCTCCTCGTTATATCTTCCTCAGAGCAATGCTGAGATAGTGCGTTTCCATCCACCCACTGTAACCAATCAAAAACCGAACAGAAACAATAATGTCTTAGTCAACTATCGTTCATCTCACTTAGGGCAGAAGGCTCTGTCCATATCAGGCGCCTTACTGTGGAACAAACTTCCCCTGAGTATTAAAGTCCCTCAAAGACCGAGAGAATTTAAAGCCAAAATAACTCGTCATCTTGTGTCTCAATAATAATCCTTAGTTACAGAACATACTGAATAAGTACTGACGAATCTCATTTACCTGGTATCTCCATTGCTGAACAATCTCCCTCGCTCATTGTTTTATAATTCAAGACATCAAACAACAGTTTTGAAGTATGCGTAGGTATTATGATTTGACCGCCTATACGTTGTCATTTGCGGACATGCTTACTTGTATATGTGTGTACGTATATAGGTGTGTGTGCGCATATGGGTGTGTATATGTGCACGTACAACTGTGTGCACTAGAGTAGATGAACCAGTCGAAGGTGCATTTTATGTCATTCCTCTCCGTTTCTGTGCAAGCATCAAACTAGACCGTCATGGTACCTATGTGTGTGTGTGTGTTGATCAATTACAGACATTCTGCACCATATTACAAAGATAATGTATTTTTTATAATATGAAATTGTAAAGTATCCATGTAAAAAAAAAAATTCGTTGTGTGATCATCCATTTATACTGCAGTAATATACTTATTCGGCTTATAGTTATATGCTTATAATAATGTGATACCTATGTTTGTTTATCAATTGACGACAATTTGCGCCATGTTTCAAAGATAATGTGATTTTTTTTCTAATATGAAACCTTTATAGGACATTAATGTTTTCTTTCTTATTCACGTCCCACAATCCTTTTCATGTTTCTGACTTAAGTAGACTGTTTTGTGCCACTATTTTTAGTACGAAATTTTATAAAATTCATGCTATAATAAAATATATTTTCTCCGTTTCCCTCGATTGGAATTCTGGTTTATACTGACTAGTTTACGCTGATATTTGCGCACATGCTTACTTGTGTAAATGTGTACGTGTCCACGCTATGCGTATGACACTCTGTACAATGCGTATGTATTGCCTCGATGCATAGAAATGCAACTGTGTATGCTTACGAGTTAGGTGTAAATATGTGCGTGGGTATATATGTGCATGTGTATGTGTAAATATTTACATGTATACGTGCACATATATATGTACTAAACTGACAACTAGCATTTTACTAGAGATAATGGTCTTTTTTCTGTGCACTCTCAACTTGTAACATTACCTAACTCGTCATATCTTTAGTATTGTAAAGCATTCATGTAAAAACTATACATTTGTTGTGCGATCATCCATTTATATTTAAATAAAATGCTTGTTAACCAATGACCGTTATGTTAAAATTGTTGAATCAGAAATACAAAACCTATAATCTTCTTGGTCCTCATGCTTATATGTACACATATGTATATATGTGTGCGTGTGTGTGTGTGTATGTGTGTGTGTGTATGGATATACACACACATGCATACGTATGTGTACATATGTGTGTATATGGATATATATTTATATATATTTTTCTTTTTTTCATGCTTCCTTAAAATGACACTTGTGAACATTGACCGTAACAAGCGATTTCATATATTATTTCCTGGCGTCAAGAATTGCGAAGTTTTATGTCATGTACATGTAAACTGTCAAAAATGTTTTCACCCCTCAATGAAAATGCATCGTCCATGAAATTGTGTTATCTCTTACAATTATCATTACATGTATTATCAAATGTAGACTAAGCTAGATTAGGAGTTCATTGCCCTCAATCATTTCTTTTGACTAGTGACACGAGTTTTTCAATACTCGTGTGTGTGTATCATCTAAGTGTATTAATTTTAAGATATTTTAAAAACCAATGATGGTACTTTTGTACCATCTCTATTGGAAATAAACCGTTTTTCTATTTCTTTCTTTCTTTCTACCCACAGTAACGTTTCATCTGTGCACCACACTCGTGCGGCAAACTTCATGTTTTAATCAATGCCTGTCACACAACCGAACTTAACAAGTGTTTTGACATCAAAAGTTGTTACTCTTCTCACACATCTCTCTTGAAATTATCTTGGTCACATCTCTCTTGAAATTATGGCGAGCGACTCATCGCTTTGTACACTGCTTCGCATTTCATTTAATCGCTTATTCGCTGTAAATGCACAATGTCTCGGATATTTGGCCACGCTATTTGCATGATAAATTCTTGAGTGGACTAATATTTTTTTTACCTGGTAGACGTGTTATTTCGTAGACTCCACCTTGAACGCCTAATACGAGTGTCAGATTACTGTCGGGTTTTTACTTAGACCATTTAGACCTTTGAGCATAAGGTTTCATTTTTGATTCTTATCTGGAACCGGATCTCATTCTTTGTGTCAAGTTTAATGTAAGTATAATTCAGTCATGAGCATGAAATTACAGCAAAAACTTTCAGGCCGAAAAATGGTCAAATTGGCTTGAACTTTAGTTTCCCATCCGACAGTTCCGCAATTCTGCCCTGAGTTAATGACGTAAACAGTACTGGTCGTATTGGTGTTATCAGGAATTAATCAACTAGTTATGACAAACCTGTTTAGAAATTAAAATATGTGAATTAGACATGATTCTTGTTATGCTCTGAGTAGGAAACTTGTTTAGAACGAAGTATTCGAAAATCTAAAAGAAATCTTCTGTAAAAAATTAACATTGAAAATTTCGAGCGCATACATGCATAGTTATGCACAGATCTTCGCTTTGTTAATGCAAAAGAAATTTTTAGTTTATAAAGATTATTAAGAGAGGATCTGTATTGTGTTCCTAATGAATTGGAAGAATTGAAGGTGCTCAGAGGGATTCGGGAGATGGAGGCTTTGTCCTCCCCTGAAATTGTGATTGTGAAAAATTCTAAGGTTTCTGTATTGGCTCTGAGTGTTTCTTGTTTCATTTTAGAATTTTTATTTTTGCTGAATTTCAGCATATACTTAAGGCTGCAGCAAAGTAGAAGTGCGGTGTGCGATTGTATAACCCCGCTTTTGAATGTAACTGTGAAACTAAAAACGTATTTTATCTTGAAAGCTTGATTAGGACTCTCATTCAGTTAATTTTAAATCTTTTTGGCAGAGTTTTGGACCTCGGAGACGCTCTCGACTGCACTGAGCCAAAATGCTGTCGCGCCTCGTGAGGAGTGCTCGCGTCCCTGCGAGCCGAGTGCTCAGTGTCCCCCTGGCGAACCGAATGCCCCATGGCGCGCTGCAGTTCTGTTGCACAGGTACCTTAGTTCCGTAGCAATGATACTCGATGAGGATTTTTCTTCAGGTATATTGAAAGTGACAGATTTAATATTTTATGGAGATATTCGTGCAGTTCTGCTAAAGGTACTGAAGATATGTACTTTCTTAACACGTACAGTGCAGCGTGACCCACCGGTGGTCATTTAGGTGATTTTCATAATGCTGCTGGCCGACCAGCAGTCACTGACTCAATTATTATAAATACTAAATGAAAGTTAAATGAAGGCATGATCCAGTCAATGTTTGCTATTTTCAAATTTTCTCACTGCAATTGACTCTAAATTTGAGCTGGATATTGAACTTCAGTTTAACCCGCCGCACTTAACGTGTTAATGTAAAGGCTTCCAGTATAAAGTACAGTGATATGTAAAGGTTTTCAGTGTTGTAGAGGTGATACTTGATGATACTTCTATACACGTACGCAAGAGGTGTTCTAGAGGTGATGCTTGCTGTGCGTTATTGTGCAAGTGTTTAAAGACATGTTTGGGATAATGCTTCGTAGATTTCCAATCCGAGTTCTTATTATTAGAAGAAAATAAGGATGAGTTAACGAAATATGAGAAAAATATCTTATGTTTTGTATTCTATTTAAGAAATTTTTCCGTGGCAACCTTACACAATAGTAGTAAAGGTAATAATAAGAAATTTAACGCTTATCCAGTGAAGCATTTACTTTTTATTGAAGAGTTAAGTCCTTTCGTTGAACTAAATGTAATTTTAAGTTGAACAAGAATTTTCAAAAGTTAATTTTCAACTAAACGCAATTTAACAAGAACTATAACGCAATGAGAGCGACGATGAGACATGGCAGGACGGTAGCAGCTCGCATAATCAAGCTAGTGCAGAGCCAGCAACTTGAGGTCTCTGAACAGGGCCATCGGAGTTCAGGTACGAGCACGCTACTACAAGAGCGGAAAGGGCAACCGTAGAAACTGCATCAATGGCCGCAGCGGTAGAGACTGTTGCAGCAGTAGTAGTATACGCGGCAGTAGTAGTAGCAGCAGCAGGCAGCACCTGCAGTGTCCTCGGCAGTAGTAGCAACCGTATCCGCGGCAGTGGCAGCTTGACCAGTGGAATAACGTTGTAGTGGGATACTGTTGAAGAGTTATTCAGTTAATTGGCGCCTAGGTAGCAAATCGCGGGCTAAATAGTGTGAAACGATTAGATCAATATTTAAGCACGCTTCCACAAAATTAGGGCACAACTCACCTAAGCTGATTGATTCAGCCCAGTGGGCCTAGGAACGCCACTTTTAGAGGTTTAGAGAAATTTGAAACCCTATCAAAGATGAGGGGATAGTGGTAGACAGGCTCACCGTAAGGACAGGAAGAACAGTTGAAGGTTCGTCTGCTTAGGAAAAAGTTAGAGAGAAAGAAACCTAATCCTCCACTCTAACCCTACTAGACCCCAAACAAACTATGCTAAATTCACCGATGGAGGATGTTCCCCAGACGTACTAAGGTGAGCCTGCAGAGAATAATTAAACGTGAACCCTGACAATCAAGAAATAACTTTAACAGGTCACAGGCACACCAACATAACGATAGTTGAAGTTAGATTTTAGGAAGATGAAGGAACCTCGGCCACTTGCTGCACCAAGAACACCGCGCCGCCTCCCTAACACGGGGCTGCAGTAACCTCAGTCCTGCGCTACCAGGGTGTCGATCGCATCTGTCTCATGTATGAAACATGCTACCGAAGTAGCGTCTGAACCGCGCGCGGGACAAATGACGGCGCAGATGCGCCGCCCAACTAAATTTCTTATATCTATGTATTTACGTAATGACTCATATTTTTCTTATTTTATCAAATCTTAGAAATGTTTGGAGCTTTTAATTTTAGTTAATTTTTTAATTATGCATAAATTCATTTTCTAAGTTTACGTCCAGCAATTTAACTGCAAACAGCGGTATTATATAGCTTAGATTAGCATATCTACGAACTGATGTTTATCCAAGGACTTTTGCAAATAATATGCTACCGTACCTTACTCTTAATTGAATTATACTTTGTCGTTAAGAACACTACTATCTCGGTAACAGGTATTGTAACGAATCAATTTTCAGAAGAATGGCAGAGCCCAAGATGGAGGCAAGTCAGAAGGAGAAAGTTCCTGAAGGATTACCATACGCCTTAAAGAATTTCCTCGTAGTATTTCAACGAGAAGATACATGAACGAATCATTAGAAATAATTTTACACATAGATTCGTGTTTCACCATTTGTTACTCTGAAGGGTTAAGGATACCGTCCGGGATTTTGACCTTTTTTCGTCCGATTCGCTTGAAAATTGGCCAGTATATGTATTTTTTGAAAGTAAACCTTTTTTACTCGTGTCATTTTTTCGATTTAGGCCTTATTTTTTTACGAAAAATTAGTTTTTTGATACATTTTCATATATATTTCAAGACGTATCAACTCATTGAATTTTGATGCTAGAACAAAACCAAAGACAGTTTTAGAATCCTTTTAAGCATTTCTAACAAAGTTATAATTTAAAATTTTAACATTTCGAATTATTATTTGGGTTTGGGTCTAAAATTAGAAAAAGTCTAAATATAACTTTGTTAGAAATGTTCTAAGGATTCCAAAACTGTCTTTGGTTTTGTTTTAGCATCAAAACTCAATGAGTTGATACGGTTTGAATATTGACAGTTATATGTTTAGGGTATAAGGCCAAAACAAAAGTTTTGTTGAAGTGTAATATAATGGACAATTTATGTAACTGAATGCAGTTTCAATTTTTATTTCGATAATTTCCATGCATAACTTCATATTCACACTGTGAATTGTGATTTCCTAAGAAAAATTTTTTTTTGTTACATTATAAAAATTATGAAATTTTTTATTTTCAGTCTGATTTCATGAAATTTCACTAGAATATGTAACTTTTGAAAAGAGACACAATTTCTCCTATTAATTTTTTTGATTCAGGCTTTGGTTCAGGAAAAAATTGGACATATTGGTTTTTGAGTTCAGTTTTATGTATATTTCAAGGCGTATCAACTCGTTGAGTTTTGATGCTAGAACAAAACCAAAGACAGTTTTAGAATCCTTGGAACATTTGCAACATAAGTATGTTATAAAATTATCCATTTCCCGTATTTTTTTCTTTTTATATGGGGTCGAAATGGGGTTGAAAATTGAAGATTTTGATCCGATTACCCCTCCCCCCCCCTGGGGGGGTGGATCTAGTGTCCGTAGCACCATAAAATTTTAGGACCGAATAGTCCACCACCTAAGGGTCCTTTTCCAACAAATACCCCCTCAGGGGGATACAACTATTGTATCTATGGGAATTAGCGCTCCCAGGGGGACTATGTGAGGGCCCGAGTTAAAGGTTAGGTGGGATTCCTTTTTGTTGTAATAAAATAGGTTTTTGTTTTGTTACGGACCATCTTTTTCGGTTCGCTGCTGTCCTGTTTTTCAGCACCTACTACTTTCTTCTTCAACTTTTGTCTTGTTTCATGAACTTCTTTCCTATTACTGTTTCTGTGCACCTTGTGCATAGATTCCGCGTTCCCTCAACTCCATGCTAAATGGTGCCTTCCTCTTTCCTCTCTTCTAACATCTTAGTCGTGGTTAAGGGAGGCTGAAACTTTCTTATATGTATATATAATAATTCCAACAAATACATGAAAAATGGTCATTGGAGCGACAGGGGCCTGGCAGGGGCCTCGGACGGTACCCTTAAAGATAATAGGCTAAATTAATCTTTCGGTCGCAGAGGGTGTGCGTAGAGAGGAGAAGTTAAGGACTCGGATCCGCGCTTTAATGTTGATTCTATCAACACCCTTCAAAATAATTATTATTATTACTAGTGTGCAAGGCCCGTCAAAAATGAGTGATTCAATACCTTTTTTTTTTGAACAAATTTTCAACATAACCTATCCTAACCTAACCAAGTCTATCCTAACCGAACCTATCCCGACAAAATGGCAAGCATATCAATGCATGTAAAGGCGATCTTTTAATGTTACACTCAGGAATTCGGTATCCATGATACCGCAAACTCGGACGGATGCGTAACGGATACCATACAAATAAACACACATCCCTAAGAAACGGACACGAAACAAATGTACAAAACAAATATAAATAAACACGCAACGGGTATTATTGAGATTATTATTACTCTGAAGGGGGAAAAAGTGTTATTCTTAATCCATAAATTTTATAATCAGTGGAAATGAACCCCGTCAATTTCAAAGCAATGGTTGATTGCATACCCATTATTAAACTTTTAAATACGATTTTGAAATTAGCAAGGATTCCTGTCAGCCCCTCTGCAATGGACATTTTCTAAGCACGTGATTCCATTTCTTTCCTTCATTCAATTTGATAAGCGAGCCGGTGAGAAGTTTGAGTTACAGAGCCAAGTTTTCCTATCGTATTTCGTAAATCACGTACATTATGTATACTAGTCCACCCCCCTTTATTTGAAATAAAAAAGAGGGCGAAATGAAAGAAAAGCCGTAAGAAATTGAAGAGTACAACCTCTCTAGAGCTGATGAGGCCGCGTGAACACGGCCCGTCAAAATATACAGGGCTGGAGCTTGTATCACAGATACGCTCATCACACACTGCAGGCTGGCTTCGGACAGACCGACGGACGGACGGACGGACGCGGCTCTTATTATAGTATAGATTTTGTAAAGGAATACAGGGTCATTCAGATAAATCCGTACAAATTTCTAGATGTGAGATATTCTGAACCCTTCAAAAGTTGGCTACACCGAAATGCATCACTTATACTTAGTTATTCTTTATGAAGTCAATCATTAACATTTAGAGTTTGTTGCATAAACATTGCGCAGTAGAGCAATCGAAACGTTCAGCTACTTGTAAACTTTGTTGCATGAGCCGAAGCCCACCCTTTGTTGTAAAATCTCTTCACTACCCTAGGCAGGCAATTTACAATTTTTACGAGCATTTTGATCAATATGGCTAAAATTTAAGAACTACTCCAACGCCGAGAGAAGAAAAAATTATTATACCTCGCTTTCTAGTCGGCCTGAAAAGATGCGTCAAGACCAATTCAACTGTCATTATCGTTATTGGTTAAGAAAAGGCTTATCAGCATTCCGTCTATTCGCAAAGCGATCTAAGACTTAGCCTAACCTCTAAAGCAAATGGTAGGAAGAATTTCCTTCCTTATAAGATGAAGGAAATTCGTTACGAAAAGTGCAAGAAGGTGTGGAATTGGTTGAAGACCAACAGATCTATCAAGATTTTTTGAAAGTTTTTTATGTTTGATAGTGCTTGATATTAGGCATAACGATTTCTGGATAGCCTCTTCGAGCTCAGACGTTTAACCCTCGATAACCACCATGAAACCAGGTAGAATCGTGACCCTCGGCGTAGTTTCGAGTAAAGGGGGCGTGAAGACGACGACAACGAGAAAAATGAATTCCGAATCGTACTGCCATGTCTTGCAACCTTGCCATAGATGAAGCCCAAGGCTTCAAATATGAAGTTCATGTTCCAACAAGACCCGCTTTCCGCCCACACGGCGAGCAATACCGTAAACTTGCTCAAAAGGAGGTCGCGATTGTGGGAGACTTTAGGCCTTCTTAGTCGCCTGACCTAAACCCGTTGGATTGCCATTTTTGGTCACAAATTGAGGCCAAAGCTTGAGCAAAAGTCCACAACAGCGTCACAGCTCTTGAGAAGCAAATCAAAAAGTCTGAAGAGTAGTTGAAAACTTCAAAAGTTATCTGCACCTTGTTCAACTTTCGAAAACTTGTAGAAGCCGTCATTACGAGCTAGTATGGGTGAAGCGGTCAAAACGAAAAAACTTTCCGTCTCCTGGTGTGCTAAATAGCTGTCAAAATTCCAAAGTATTATGGTACTTTTCTTCGAGACGTTAGTATTTAAGAATTGCTAGGGAAATTGTTCTGATTCATCTGAAAGACTGTATATATATGTCTGTGCTCAGTGCTGTATCCATATGGTGTTACTTATTGTTGAGTGGAATAGCAAAACTAGAGTCCCAATTACACACCTGTTATTTTTATAACGTTTTTGACTATCAGGACTTGACAAAAAATGTGTTCTTTGAGTACAAAAAATTATAATTCATGAATAATGATTCCGAGTAATAAAAATTAATTGAGGAAATGTTTCAATAAATCACTATAGTTCATAGTACTGAAGCTTATAATAAGTATTTCTGAATGAAAGTTAACCCTCTTAAGGTAAGAAGTTGTGACTGCTGATCTTGGATCTCAATTTTTCTTCATAATTGGAATTCTACAGCACGTGAATATTTTTCGTTGCTGCAGACTGAAAAGTTTGATGCCCGAATCGAGTCTGAGCAAATTATATCAGACTCAATCATCGTGCTTTGTTTCACTCAAGTGAAATGCATGTACCGTACTACACGAGCTCGCTTCATGATTTGAGCCTGTCTCTTAAAATTTGACCTTCATACAATTAAAGTCTAAACTGGCTCAGGGCTTAACATGCGGCGTTTTTTGCCGTAAAGTTTTTATTATAACAAATAGCAAGTCTCCAGATCATTTCTCATTATTTTTGCATTCAGTACTGCATAAAGGGACACACCTCATCCGCAAAAAAACTTGGCTCAAAAATTCTCTTTTTTAGGTGCTAATACTTACTGTTGAGTATATTTAAAAACAAAGTAAAGTTTTAGACATTTCTTTAAACTGCGGTATTTATACCATGATTTTCTTTCTTCTCAGTCGCTTAGCGGGGAAAACAGATCTTGATTTTGATCTCAAGGCTTAGGTTCTAACTCTGAATAACGAGTGAAACTTTTTATAGAGTCGCAAACGTGACCTTGCAGCTGACATGTAAGCGCCGCGAAGTACCAGCGTTACTGCGTCTCAACGAGACTTACGTGAACTGGAACTCAAAACTTCAACAGACCTCAGTGAATTTCCTTTATAATGAAAGGGTGTGTTGTTGCAATGTGAAGCCCAGAAATTTTTGTTCAGGTAGAGTGTAATTAAGTTGCTACAAGAAAACGAAGCAAGAATACGCGAGGCTAGCATTAGCACGCCAGCTGAAGCTATACTTACCTATACACGTACTCTTGTTGCTCGATAGCAAATGAATTTGATGTCGTTCTTCCACCTCTGCCTGGGAAGAGCAGGCATTTGCTTCTTTTTTTTACTGCACACAGATAAAGCCTTCTTAGCAGAGGCGACTTGATTTGTATTTCTTGCTAGTGTAGCTATTGAAACATTAATTAGACATTAATGTACAGGACACGTTGTGTTTCTAACTGATTGTAGTAGTAACTAGTAATATAAGTTTTCTAGCGATTTAGTAGTTAGTACCATAAAGGTCTCGATAGGTGTTGTCAAATCAATAG
Source organism: Morinoia aosen (assembly GCA_030386875.1). Taxonomy (NCBI): domain Eukaryota; kingdom Metazoa; phylum Arthropoda; class Malacostraca; order Amphipoda; family Talitridae; genus Morinoia; species Morinoia aosen. The sequence goes on along the minus strand of CM059561.1, from coordinate 90,082,221 downwards.
CTGTGTTGTGTTATTGATATTTTCATCAATATTGAAGTAATCGGCCATAAAATTAAACTTTGGGAATATCTGATCCCCTCAGGGGGAAACAAAATTGTATCTATGGGAATTAACACTCCCAGGGGAAACTGTGAGGGCCCCAGCTGAGAGTTAGGTGGACCTTCTTTTTGTTAAAATAAAATTATTTTTGTAATACTAAGAACCAACTTTTTTCGGTTCATTGCTGTCCTGTTTTTCAGTACCTACTACTTTCTTCTTCAACTCTGATCTTGTTTCATAATCTTCTTTCTGAACTTACTGTTTCTATGCCCTTTCTGCAAATATTCCACGTTCTCCTAACTCCATACATACTAAATGGTGCCTTCCTTCTTCCTCTCTTTGGATCAACTTTGTGGCGGATAGAGAGGCTCAAACTAACTAATAATCTAATCTGGGGATATATGATAAATTACTCATCAAAATCATTTGTTATTCTCACTTATTCCTGATGTCAATCGTCGATTAGTAAGCATTAAAAACTGCCTCATAGAATTTTCGTGGTAGGATTTTAATGTCTAACATTATCTTATCAGCTCAGCGCTAAAGACTGAGTGCATTTTAAAATAATGGTTAGTGTGTTCCAATAACAATTCATAGCGTCACTCGACGTAACAAGCCTACCTAGCAGCTTCAAGCGCTAGTTGTCCTAAGTACAAGGTGCTCCCGCAAAAGCTTTCTTGGCAGATAGCATTGTTTAGTATCTTTGTTATCAACTTATCTCCAAGGTTGATGCTTGAGAGACGCTGTGCCTACTTTCTTCGTAAGCATCAATCGATATTCCAGTCTCAGTTGCATCAACCAGAACATTTTAAGACGCCGAACTTACGTAACATAGTAGAAGCCTAATGTTTCAGCACGCCTACTCCTCGTCAATTAGGGTATGCATGCAATCGAGACTCGTTTAAGTACAACGTTGAAAGAAAGACATGCGGGCGAGGATCACAACACGGCTATGTTGCGTTTAGGAGGCTTTACTCTGAATGGGACAGCGCGAGTCGTTGTAAATCTTCAGTAGTCTCCCTAGCTACACACCACAGAATCAGGATCTGGGTGACGTGTGCTTATATTTGTACAGTTGGTCGGCGTATTCTTTCTTCCATAAAATTATTCCCTCGCATGGGGAAGGCTACCGAATCTCAAATCCGACTTCCTGCATTAGCGTTTTCGTCTTTGCATTCATTTTTATTTCTCTTTTCCATTTTATTGCAATACTTCAATGCCTCCTGCATCGCCAGAACTGCCCAAAGAAATCTTGAAGCTACTGTCGTGGTCGGAGATTTCGTGCCTATCGTGCTGAATCGAAAGGGCGGAATTAAGTCAGCTGCAATCTATCATTGATGTTCGGCAAAGGGAGGATGACTAAACTTCCAAAAAATCTTGTGATATACACTGATACTTTGGCTGTCAAATGAGTGCTTAAAAAACTAGTTTCCTGCACAGATTTTGTATAGAACATAAAATAGAAGTGTACTCGAGCTTGTTCAGGTGCGGCATTTGCCCACACCGATGGATTAGAAAAACTTAAATCATCCGAGACTACAAAAGTTTAGTGCAGTTTTATAAACCAATGCTAAACCCCTTGAAATTTTGCACCATCATTAAAATCTGCCCGAGCAACTGCTCCATTTTTGTATGCGTTGCATCGCTCTAATTGTGATTCCCTATGTTGAAACGCAAATAAATCACAGAATGCACCACAAATAGCTCCTGCCAGCTTTATATTAAGACTCTACAAATCTTTGCACACGACGCAAGCAATGTTTGTTCACGCACACACAATGTCACTTAAGTTGTGATGGAAATAATTCGGAGCTTTTCATTTACCTTCGTTCGATTCCTTTTAATCTAGCGCCATTGGTACAATAACCAATAGTGTGACGTCATTACTAGATTTCCACGTTTTCCCTCAGGGGATAAAATCATTGTCGATGGGAATTAGCGCTCCCAGGGGGAAAATGTGAGAGCTTGAGCAGAGAGTTGAAATAAAATGTTTTTGTTTTGTTAAAGACCACCTATTTTCGGTTCACTGCTGTCCTGTTTTTCAGCGCCTACTATACTTTCTCCTTCAACTTCAATCTAGTTTCATAAACTTCTTTCTCAACTAACTGTTTCTATGCCCTTTCTGCATGGATTCCGCATTCCCTTATCTCCATACTAAATGGTGCCTCCCTCCGTCCTCTCTTCGATACGCTCTTTTTGGTAGCGGTTAGGAAGGCTTAATAACTTAAAATCTTAATCATTTCTACGTTTACGATCAGGCTTGAGGATGCTAGAGACATTGGATGTGTCAACGATTCCTGTATTCTAGGACCTACTCCTGTATCGTAACTATTCCTGTATCTCTACGATTCCTTTATCTTAACTATTCCTGTACCTTTGCGATTCCTGTATCCTTTTAGACGCAGCACTAGAGCAATGACGTCGCTCTAGAGGACGAACGAAAACAGAAATTTCGAATATAATCAAATCACGATCTATACGTTTCTCTGTAGAATTTTCATCATAACTTTTGTGAAATTGTGTGGGTGGTGAAGAAATAGTTGCTAACATATGATACGCGAAGATTTGTAGGTTCCTAATATATACTTTTCAGACTACGTGATTGTGTGTTCTCATTTATTTACGGTTAAAAGAATGATGTAGAGCCGTGCAGCGTTTTGAAGAGAAATAGAATCAATTTGGAAAGAATATTCATGTGAAGCAACATCATGCTCCTGATGTAATTCTCATTCTCCAGTGATAAGGGACTCCCCAATCATGCGATATCGCATAAATTACGCTAGTACCATATTTCCTACATTTATATTGTTTGATCTGATTGCAGACGCTATTGTCGGACCCAAACAGGCTCAACTTCGCTTCTATTTTCTGTTGTATTAGAAATGATTACTTGAAACCTAAATTTTTCCAACACTTACAGGACTGTAAAAGTGCCACTGCATATCTCTTAAGATTTTAAGTCTGGTTAGCTCCGCTCCATGGCAAATCAACGATGTCTTGAAGCCAACCTAATTTCACCCTTTCGATTCATGACAAATAATGAAAATCCTCGCACCAGAAGTGTGATGCCATGATTTTTGTTGTCAGGCCCGAAGATGTAAGAGGCGTTGTGCCAGCGTCGCGGGCTGTGCCCCTTGTGACGCGAAATTTGATGTCCTAGCGGTGCCCCTTTGAACTTGAACGACGTCGATTTCTCTGTAATATTAGCTAAATTGATGGACAGCAAAAGTTAAATGTTAAGTACAGGATTAATAATCAGTGTGGAACTTAGAGTCGTGGGTTGAAATTACACAAAAGTGATGGAAGAGGGCCTGAAGTTGTTGACATTATTTTTGGATAAATTCATGTTTAATTAATTATTCTTTTCGTATGGGGAAAATATTCATTTCACAGCATAATGAATCTTTACATTTTAATAGTACAGTTTCCGTGCTAACGCTCTTCTATGTGATGTGTAACGTTTTGGAAATGAAGCAAAATTACCAAGGAAAAGCTAATTATGGCAACTTGAACCATTAATACGCCGTGTGTTTTACTAATATGAAATACAAAAATAACATATTTTCAAAATCCCGTTTTTATTCTCAATGAATTTTAAAAAATCCATTTTCAATGCTGAAAAAATCAATTAAAAACCTGTGACATGAGGCAAAACTCTAAAAGTGAGAGTTCTTCCTTATTCAGGCTGAACCTAATTTCTGCAATATTGCTCGAAGACCTCTTTATTGTTTTATTTTGTTTTCCTTAGTAGGGGGCCAAATGCCCACTGACTGTGTTTTGTAATCAACGTAATTGGACCAATTATCATTTTCTTGAGCAGGTTTCAGTCGCAGCATGTCCACAAAAGATGGTTGGTTTCGTCCCAATGGAGCGTTCGAACTGTTCACGGACGATATGTACCGGAACCACGGCCTCGTGATCAGCTACTACTTGCGATTTGCCACCTCCAGACCTGTGACTGAGCAGGAGATCAAGAAAGTGTGCACGCATCTCTACAGGTATTCACTTTCCTCTTTTGAATCATTGGAAATTTAAAACATAACACACGGCTCTAAACTTTCGGAAAAAAAACAAGAAAGTCACTATATCCTGCAAATGAGGGGATCTCAGGTTGAGAAGTGGTCAGATTTACCTTTAGTTCTGCAGCATCTGATCGAAAATTGGCCATGAAAGCCCAGTCCTTCAGTTATCTAATTTACCCTCTCGAGCAGTGCTCATATTGCAACCTTTCTATCTATTACCTCTGAAAATACATCCGTATTTATTTCCTTTTCATATTTAATTGCAAAGGAAATTAACTTTTCAGAGTTTGATGAAGTTTTCTGTGTGTAAAATACCAATTATAGTGTCGAAATTCGGAATTCTGCTAGATAGTATTTTCTCATCGTGTGTCGAGTCTAAGCCAGTTGTCCAAGATGCAGATAGTTTTAATATGAGATTTGCTTCTTTTAATATGCTTGCATATTTTCTTCGAACTGAGTGAGTGTCATCATGTTAGTGTCTCCCTTCAACTTCGTTGCCACTCATGCAAACATTAATTCAAAATATTCACCCGTGATAAATGAGACAAGGTGAATAAAAGTAGCTTTTTCATAATTAAAAGGAATTTTTTTTCTAACTTTTCTATAGACCTCGTGGATACTTGTGTCTGGAAACTTAACTTTTTCAGCATGTTCCATGGACCTTTGTATTCATGGGATTTTCAAATGAGAAGTTGCTGTTCTATGCGCTGGCGCACTCGACTTCGAACTCTTCATGTAAGAGCAAAAGCAAAATATAATTATGGAGGACCACAACTATCTTGGTTTCTGACCAGACATGTTTATGTTAATGTTAAGATATTTGGTATTATTTTAAACTTGTTTGGAGTTCTTTTAAGGTTTTATCTTTGCTTGATCAATTCAATAATTTTGCACTACTAAAATTGTATTTTATATCTCTTGCAACAACATTTGCCAATATTTAAGTGTCGGTATCTTAAATAGGTAGTTACATAAATCCCTTCCCTTGGTGGTGAATCACGGCCTTAGTGCATCAATGTCTACAAAAAATAGAAATCCTGAGAATCAAACCATGCTTCTAATTGTTGTAAAGATTAGTTCATTATGTAAGTAATTCTTCACTACGCTATTTTTTAGGATAATAGTTCATTCTCGGTGTCACAGCTTGTTCATAGTTTTTATTACCCAAATGTTGACATCCGAGTTCGTGATCGCTGCTGAGTTCAGCTATTAGTCTAAAGGTGTAAGATCTTTTTTGTCCAAGTGTTGCTCGACCTATTTTGTTGAGATAAACAAAAGGATGCAAGTGAGCAAAAATTCTGCCTAGGCATGGATTCTCTCCAGATTGGTTGTTGGAATAAATAGTAATTCAATTCCAGTTGTGTTGAAGCGGTGCGGATCTGCTATTACTGCTCTTTTTTATTTTTTCAGTGGCAATACTCTACTAAGTTAGAACAGTGACCATCAAAAATGTTTTTGGGGCTTTTAACAGGCACATTGGAACTTTTCTCCGGAGCGAGACTTTACGGAACTTTTAATTCTAATAGCAATTTCATGTATTAAATTTCAGTGATACGAATGCTCCAGGGATATAAGAATCTTGACCCCTCACACAGAAAAGAGGTTTTGAATGATTTGCTACAGAACTTGCAGCTCTCCCAGCCTGGATAATCGTAATATGAAATAGGACAAAGAAATACGCAAGCATGATTTTGAATGGCTCGAATAGACGCAACTTTCTCAAGTTACAGCCGTTTCATTTTCGCCTTACAGTACCATTTGTGCCAGCAGGGAAAAAAATTTACATTTCAATTCTACACTTGAAAGTATTTTGTTTGTTTTTCCACTGAATAAAACTTTACCTCTGTCGGTTTCTTGATCTAGAAAAAATGAATGGCTTCAATCGAGGAGCTCATTCTTGAATAGTGTATGTTTTCGTTCCCCATACTCTTTATTTTGTGCTAGGCTTTAATTTGGTTTCTTTGTTTTTTTCTGGTTACTCTTGTAAGTGAAAATGTTGTTATTCCTCCTTTCCCAACAGTCATTTCATCAACAAAAAACATGTTAAGAGTAGTTTCGTACTTGAATTTTGCATTCTATGAAAGTAAAATTCATGGAATTTTTTTATAATGCAGCATATTTAATGAAATAAATGGCAAACGTACAGCTTTTATTGTGTTAGTACGATGGGTAAAACAAGCTCTGATATTGCCAAGTTCCAGAAGGCACCAAAATCTACAGTTTATCATACCCTGCCTCGGGTCGATGAATTTAATCCTTCCGAAGACCACACAGAAAATTGTCTTCCTCAAACTCCTCGTTCCTCAGAGATTTTCAAAGCAGTCAGCGTAAATCTGGCAAAACCCAGAGTGCTCACTGAGGGAAGTTACGCAAAAAATGAATGTGAGTAGAAGAAACATGAAAAATGTTGATAAAATTCTAACTTGACAGAATTTAAAAGGCAGAAGCGTCAGTAACTTGAAAAACCTTCAAATGAAAAATGACGAGCTATGGCAAAATTTTTGCGAAAAAATTCATGAAAACGGATACGTAAAAAAGTTCGTTAATATTTTCATCGGGTTGCTAGATGAGATTTTTCACGGTTAAGGCGAAGTTTGACCACTGGGAGTTCCACTTGCTCTCATTTTCATTCAACGAGCGGAAAAGAAAACACGATTTCGTATTTCAAACGAATTTTGACTCGTGCGTTTAAAGATACCATAAACATTTTAAAAACAAACCGTCGCACCCTCTTGCATGCTAAAAAGAGCATAACATTGGTGTCGGAATCATTTTTCCAGGAAATGTGACCTTTGCATCGCCTGATCTTCACCCATTCTCATACTCATAAGACAAACATTGTTAATAAACAAAATGTCATTTACCAAGCGCTAAAAGGGTAAATTATTTTTGGTTTGAGTTTTAAAATTTTTTTTTCATTGAGGTATTCTGTATAATTTAGTAAGTGAAAATTTTCCTTGCTGTGCATTCCTAGCGAAGAAATCGTTTATACCCTTTCCAAATAAAAAATTATATTCCCTATGCATCACGTGAAAAAGATTTAGAGTAAAAATGAAAAATGCATCTTTAAAGTAGATACTCGATTTCTTGCAGGAAAGCGATCAACTTGAGGCTTATTCCGAAGGAACGGGACGGCCAAATTTGGTTCAAGGAGCTTCCAGTGGATCATCCCATCGACTTCGAGGTGAGATGAAACCACTCGCTCGTTACAAGTTTTACCACATGTGAGTGAGGGTATTTTATCATGGTGGGCGATGCTTCCCTCGCAATGCTAATCTGAAGTTTTGCTCTCCGACGATTTTAAAGCTGGTTGTCCGGGATAGGATTTTTTTAAACTAAAATAACATAGGGCGCAGCCGACGGGCACGAAACAGTTCATTCACACAGTATATAGTTTCCTGAAAGAGGCATTGATTAAAAATCAAAAGAATAATCTGTAAAAAGAATAATTTTGAGAAACATGTGAGACTATGGCGTTGCAGTACAATGACCAGGTGGTGCATTTTATGTCATAGTTCTAGTATTTAGAGTTGCCTCTTTCAGCAGCACGGCATGCGCATCGCTTCTTTTACGATCAATTGAAAGTAGGGTTGATACGTAAATAAATACTAAATTCCTAATGCCGCATTAAAAACTCGTTAATTTACTACGTTTTCCCCAAGACAGAGAGCATGACTCACACTCCACGTATTTTATTCGTGATATGAAGAATTCAATGTCCAGAGTTGTAAAAGAGAGCAATTTTCAATTTTTGGCGTTAGGCAGGGGCCGTTGCGTCAATCTATTTGTAGAGAGGGAGTGATCATAATTTATTACTTGCCTTCAATTCCTGGTGTTGAGGAGGGCCTAAAACTGTAAGGACGTTGAAGAAAGCTCCCGCTTACAATGGGCATTCCCTTATTTTTAACTTGAATTTAAAAAAATCCTCTGGAAATAAGCACTTGCACAATAGAAATGTTCCGGTTGGCGGATAGTTTCGTAAAAGTGGAGATTAAAATTTACCAACAACAGTAAAGCGTGACGTGATAGAAGATTGTGAGCCAAGTTCATTCCTATCTTCCCAAATGAGAGATAAGAAGATGGAGGAGAAAATATTGAACTAATGTTTAAAAGTAAAATATGAGGCCAACATTGAAGATAATGTGGCATAACAGAAACAAAGCGACACGTTAATTACAATCATTACCTGCTGTTAGCACATAATGAAGAGATATAGTTACTATACAGTATAAGTAAGAGTACATAATCACACAGGATACTCAAGTGATGCGTTGCAACATACCAGAGCAGAGAGGCTTTAAATTGTTCATACGAAGGCTTTCTTTCATATATGATTTGAAAGATTACTACATGATTCAAGAAAGCTTTAACGAATGGTTGAAAGCATGATAAAAACGGGTAACAACTATCGTCTTCGCTCTTTAGATGGATTTAACGCGTAATATATTCTAATATTTATTAAGAATCTCTTGCATTGCATATTTTATCGAAGAAAATGCCTACATGATTGACATTTTTGTCTAGTTGGCGATGAAAGTATTTGTACAGACATTTACAGTCATGTTAATACTTATTTCTTACAATGACGTACTTGGATCACCCCAAGCTTTTTAAAGATTATTAAGAATATAAAAACGAGTAAACAAACTCAACTTGCAAAATAATGCATTAAATTTGAAGAATGAAACGAGTAAATTATCCTCAAAATGTGATGGCAAGTTGATACATTCGAGGAGAAAAAATTAGTGGGATAAAAATACTAATCGTTAGCTGCATGCTCTTTTAATATAACTTCCAGAAATCCTTTAATTTTGATGAGATGGGAACAAGTTTTTTCTGTGGTGTCTTTTCTTTTTATGATTTCATTATCTATGAAGGTTTCTAGGAGTGTAACTATATTTTTATGAACATTTAACTCAACAAAGTTGTAGATTTTTATGCAATTTAAGATAGAACTCATCGAACGTCATTGGCATGCTGTGATTTCGTTTGCCTGAAGCCATGGACCGCTATAGTTTAAACGCTTGCTCATCGGAAGGTGCGCTGCTGAACTAGACACATTGTGTGCTAATAAATTTTGGTTTTGGTGTAATGTTTTGCTACAGCCATAGAAGTTAATTCGAACTTTAATCGCAATTCAGTTAAAGTTCCACTTCTACCGAGAGAGCACCGCAGAACTTGATTTACCTCCATGCGTAACTTTTAATACTGCGTACGTTTGCAACAAAGCCACACCTTCTTTGAGCCAAATCTTCTTGACATCATTATGACCAGAGAGTTCGATTTCTTTCATCACTCCTTAGTACTCGTTTCCTAAAGCAATCACATTTGTCCAAATGAATTGGTGCATCAGATTCGAGGGGCAGCATGGCATGGTTTATGGAGAGGCACTTTTCGAGGTCGATGATCATTGTCCATTCTTACTCAGATAACGTTTAACTATATACGAGTACAGTCCTCACAATAGTACCCTACTTATCCAACATCTTGGTATCATAACTCTTGAGTGCACATCGACTTCGCGACACAATTTTCGTTCCGTTTTCGGTAACAGATTCTGTTCATCTGTTGCCTTCTACATATGTCCGAGTCAAGTCACCGCTCCGCCTAACTGTTTAAACTTTTTTATCACAGATTGTATGAAAACGCTTTATCGTCTTTTCCATCGGGGCGTTGACGTGAGAATGACGAGGCGTAAATATTACTGCATCACGTTTTATTCGTCAGAATTTTCCAGAATGCTTCTAAATAAAGTATTTACGGGTGTCATACGCAATGAGTGAAATTATATTTAATAAATATTTTTGTGTTCATCTTCGTGCTAATAAGAATTTTCCAACCGGATGAATAATTTTGTCCACGTACGTTGCGAAATTAATTTATTTTTAACATTTCGGACAATAAACTCTTCAGAAAATAAAATTTTATTTTTCTTTCCTCGTGGGTTGTGAAAAATTAGTTAAACATTGAATACGAAAGGTGTACGAATAATTTCACCGTTAACTGAAAGTAGCACTTCTAAATATTTGTTAACCGATGTTACTAGCTAGTATCGTTGTTTTTAACAAGAATACTATCCCATTTCTATTGTTAAAAATCGCAGTCTGTACAATAGGCTATATTTGCAAGAGTTTTGATTGCGTCTAGAAACTTAAAATATGCTCGCGGAAATGGTACTATCTTAGTGTGAATCCACAACAAACTTAATGTGCTCTTTCATTTCATTTCCAAACTGAAATAATTTTGAGGTTATTTTATTTTTCTTGCAATAGATGCGGCCAGACGCCGACGCCAATGCTGTGTTCCACGAGATGGGGAAGTACCGCTACCGAGAAGATGGTCCAGCATGGTCGGTTAGATTTTTGCCTCGGTCACCCAAACAGGACGAATTCATGGAATTCACGGCGATGGAAAAGACAGAAGGAATATTGAAGAAGTTACCTCATGTCAGCCACGTAATTTTTAGTTACCATCATTCCATCACTGATGGCTTCACTTGCGTTCGCTTGGCACGTAACTTCCTCACTCTCTTAAACGACGTCATTGCTGGCAACGCAATTGACGAAACGACACAGTACGCCAGGATGCTTGACATCGTCAAGCAGGACGCACTCCTTGATCAGATCCAGAAATCCTTCGAAAACGACCCTAAATTGTTGAAGGAAAGGACTGAATCGTATCTTCGTTGCTCTTCGGAAGCCTTTTTGAACCAGGCATACCCTCAACCATCAAAACGGCGCCCAGAGATCGTATGCCTTCCACGTAGTCTTGACAGCAAAACGACTGCCAAGTTCACTGCTCGCTGCAAGAAAGAAGGCCTCACAGTCCACACAGGATTCTGCTCAGTGGTAGAAGCTACAGTCGTCAGGATGCTACAAAAAGCCAAGCTGAACAGAGAGAAATATCCAATTGGTGGATTGCACTCCGTTGACCAACGATACTACTGGAAAGGAGAGGAAGAAGCATTCGGCGTTGGTTTTGGTATCATTGATTGCACCTATGAATGGCCCAATGATGTATTTCAAAATTTTTGGGCGAACGCGAGAAAATATCATGATTTGTTCAAGTATCAACACAGTAAAATTTCAAGCATGGAACATGGGATAATCGAGAAACTGACGGGCCAAACTCCTCTTTTCTTTATCGGCTCTGAGGGCTTGGATTATCCTCCGCCAAAATTGACAACCTACGGCACCACGAATATGAGGAATGTCGACGAGTTCTTTGGAAACACTGGTGAACATGTAAGACTGATTTATTACGACAGGCTGTCAGCAGTGCAGGACCTTCCTTTGATGTGGTTGAGCACCTTCCAGACATTTGATGGCCAACTGATGCACTCGTTTCAGTATAACACGCAATTGATGGACAATACACTCGCTAATAACATTGCCGATACTACATTTACAACTTTGAATGATGTTGTAGACATGCCGTAACCACTGTTCAACGAAAAGTTTTGAATTTTTTTTTTCTCGAACACCTATTTTATCATCTTCATAATACGTAAATATTACATTTTTTTAAAGTACAACAGAAGAAGACCGCAGAATAAAATTCTCGGCCGTTGATTTACTTTATTTGGTCATAGAATAAGATTCTTACAAAAGGTATCTTGTTTTCCTAAGAATTTATAAGAATTAGATTAAGCTGTCACATTTATTCATGGGCCGTTATAGTAGCACTTTTATTATAAATTAGCACTATATTGGACTTTGAAATTATCTTTCTCAAAAATATTCCTGAAATCACACTTTGCATTGTTTACCTCTGAATGCATCGATAAGTCCAAACGTTCCTGTGCAACAATAAGTTACAATATATACGTGTGACTGAATATTTTCTATAATTCTTCAACTAATTTCAACATCATTCTGAAACGTTGAAGGTAAAGATAAACAAACCTGATACCGTGATTTTGACCTTATGTGGAGTTTTTACCAATAAATATTGTAGAAAGATGCTATTAACAGATCAACACAATTAACAGATGTTGTTCAAATAGGTATATGGACTCCACACGGTTTGAAGTACTTCAAGTGTTTGTACCTAGAGACTGTTTCCTTCATTCACTATGCGCTGCAGGTGTCATAAATGTATATTCTTGAAAATGCCATGTTTGAGGCTAAAATACCGCCTTTTGCAGCTTACGAATTCTTCTTTTATGTTGCAAGATTGCAGGTTTATTAGCGAACTAAAAATAAAGAATAAAATTTCCAGAATGAATCATTAAAGGATAAATTCCATCCTCAGGTGAGGCAAATAAAACAATAGATGATTTATATTTAAAAAGCATACGTGAATAGGCATGGGCCATGTACGTTAACTTGAAATAAATTGGGGCGAGAATGTGTTATTGAGCAGTGGCATGCTTCCTGTAGTGTGCAATGATTTCAAAACACGTAAACCGAGAAGTTTGACCCAGTCTCTCGAATGAAAATTTTGTGAAAAGTATTCACCTGATGAGATTTATCACGAAGTCTTCGTTTTTCCGAATGCATTAAGTTTCAATTTTAGTGCCTTTATTAATCAGCGCACGGTCTCTAAGCTTGTCCAGAAGATGATTTTGTTTCCTAATACTTTTTTATATGCTAAACTTGTCTTAGCGTATCGCTTCTTTCTGCAAACATCAATTATGTGACGACCAAAAATGTTCTGTCAGCATCAGAGGTCCTTCATTTTTTTTTAAATGAGGATTCGACAATACCCGAGACCATTGTTCCTCGACATCGTCTCTATATGTCTGAAAACATCGTGAACTTTTTATTTTCTGTGTCGCTGTGTCGTCGTCTAAAAAAAATTCTTCATAAATAAAAAATCGTTTTTTTTTAATAGTAACTTCATACTTTAGAGCCGCAGTGACGCTCATTCTGTTAGTTAACTGGAACATATAGAGGCTTGTTTCTATTTCAGCGTTCCAACCCATATTTAGAAACGCTTGTTTTTCTAAGTACTACGTGAGTTCCATACTTACTGTGTCTTTTACGTTGCAGCGTGCACATTTAGTTAATTGCACTAATTTGGGATAAGTTCATGATATTTCATTATGAGATAATTTTGGCTATATCTTGGCGAAATTTTAGCTCGAGTGTCGTCGTTCAAATCATAAATTTGCGAGTTTCATTTTTTGTACTGTGTGGTGATACTAATACTGTCAATAAAAAAATTATTTCAACTAGACGTTTTTTTCCAATATCAGAGTATCATAATATTGATTACCTGCACATCTGTGCTGTTGTCAAATTTACTTTAAAATTTCTGAAGTAACACCAGTCCCACCAGTAGATTTTGATGCGGAAAAACTATAAATGTCAGTCGATTGGGTAGGTCCCCATGCGAGTGCAACCAGTTTTTAGAATACAAATTTTTTGAGCAATACCGTAAGAATCGTTTTCTTCTATGGCTGCTTTCAGCGCTACAATACTAAGGGCGCTGCCCTAGAGAGTGCCATCGGCCAGAAATTAATAGGAATTGCTTTGAGACGATGGTTGTATTTCAATGTACAGATTTTTCTAGCAGATATTTGAGAAATGATAATTATAAATTTAGCTTTGGCAAGAATTTCCTAAAATTAAATAAGTAATTCGTTTTCGTGATATGTTAATAATCAATTTTTGCAAGAAGAACAATCGCTGTATTGTAGCTTTGTTTTCGACATTTCAGTAGCATACTTTATAAAACATTTTCAGATTTTCTGCTTCATTTAATCGGTTTATACGGGCCTGACCGAAAAGTGTAATTTATTTGCACGATCGTGATGGGACGAAGAATTCTATTAATTTAAAAGATATTTTCGAGTAAATTTGATTTACTCTTTGATCCCTATCTACTTCTCCATAGAAATTCATTTTAATCCCAGTGTGCTATGTTTTATGAATTGATTTGCCGGTTCATCATGATGATGGAAAACAGAGTCCATTAGATCATGCAATACTTTGCCTATGCGCTAAACGAAAAATTGTAATTGCTGCGTGAAAATCGGTTGTACAGATCTTAAAATTACTGAAATCCTGTTCAAGTTAGTTTTCTAACCATTGATAAACTGTAAATGCTGATGTTAAAAATTGAGTGCATATGCAAATGCTTAATTTTCCGAGGGAGAAATGTGCACAAAGGAATGAGTAGATCTTGCCTATAGCACTCCAAACTTGAGGATATTGAATGGAAGCACCTTAACAAGATTTTGAGTCTTGTCCAGAAGTTTTAATCGTTATCGCCTGAGTCGATAAAAGCAAGTTCCAATGGCAACCAAGCAAAGCGAATCAGACAAGCGATGTAAACACTCGTGCACATGAGTGTCTTTTGAAGAATTACCGCACAGTTATAAAGACCCTGAAATGAACTGTTAATACAGTTCAAATTAAATCTGAATTCGATTGGCCAATCAATAAAAGTGTCAGCTTCGTGCCACAAGAACGTAGACATAAATCTCCAGTTACACAGCTCCCAATTTAGTTAAAAATTCTTATGCTTTGACGATTCTAGACAGTAGCACCATTTAGACCTTGCTCACTTTTGAAATAACTCTGGTTTCGCGCATAGCCAAGCAGCAGAGCAATATCTGCGGGAATGAATAAGTAAGTGCGGCCGACTCAACACGTTTCTTTAGTAGACTTTGTGGTAAATCTCTGCTTCAAGGAGATCAGAAATGAACATAATAAAGTAAATTCCTTCTACATACCTCATGGAAAATTTTTTTCTCGCTAGGCCGAAAAATTAGCTTAGATAATTCAACTCACATTTCCTTCAATGAACTATATTATAACGGATTCAAGAAAAAAATTGAAATATAAGTTTCATAATTTTGGCTTTCAGCCACTAGCATTCTTGAAAGCAGTATAGTAACTTTATTGCACGAGTTCTTTCATCTTGAGTAATCTCCTGAATCTGCTCAGGGGTGGCTGCACAGCCAAGAAAGGGAAGGAAAGAGAGCTGTTTTTTTATTTTTCTTCTCGAAGAGTCCCCAGAAGTGAAATGGGCTAAGAAATGAAGCGCCTCCTGAATTTGGACTGAGAGGACAATGAGGTGCTTCCAATCTTTGAGCAGAGCCTTCAGATGAGGCATTTTTTTCCCATCTGCCAAAGCATATAGTTCTATCGAAGACGTGTTGCCACCCGACGAGAATGCGGAAAAAAAGTAAAATTAATCGGGTGGAAATATAAGAACAGTTGTTCCAACTATTGTGAATGACATTTATCCAAAGTTTTAATAATCTAACATGGGAAAAAAAACGAAAGCATTTAAGAAAAATTTCCTGATTCAACTGAGCATTGCAAGCACTTTTGGAGTTGAAAAATACGGTTGCTGAATTGGGATTTCAGGTAAAGTATAAAAGCATTACCCTTAACCCTAGGTTTGGGCATATGACGTCTTCACCAACAACCGAACATGATCAAGTTAGAGTATAAATAATTATAATTCTTCAGATACTCTTCTTACTTCTCTTTTCAAATGAATCATTCACATTCTAAAGCCCAGAATAATCTGTTTGAAAGTCCCAGTCGAAGTTTGCTTGAAAGGGCCTTAAGGGACCAGGTGCTATCCTGTTCTCAAGCTTTGCGATATATTAATTATTTTTTATCATTCCATCCACCCATTAGCTGCGACGTCTCGTGCAAGTATCAGCGCCCTGCAAACAAAAGGTGAGACAATTAAACGAAAAATGTTTACCCTCAGTGTACAGCATGAGATGAAGCGGATTTTCAAGTGTGAGGCGAATGTCTTTATTAGGGGAAAAAGGTGAACAATTGAGGTTACAGGATCCAGTGTCATGGTTGATCACTTCTACTATCCGCTTTTCTGGTCACTCAGCATGTTATTGTTCTCGAATCCTGGTCTTGGTCAAGTAAGGTATAGTCCGCCATGTAGTGCGGCGTCCAGTCAAGACCAGACGTGTTTGTCGTTCGTTATTTACCGTCGCCTTTTTCAATCAGAATCGTACTTCCGAATTCTTTAAAAAATTCAACCTACGATTCTCGTCGTTTAAAAAAACTCAATTTACTCAATGGAAGGATGTTTAAAGTGTAAATTTAGTTTATAAGTAACAGAGACTAGAAGTGTCGTGGCCAACCAATCTCTTGGCCACCTAGACTTCCACATTTGTGGGCCCCTGTAGAGTTCAGTGTATGAAACTCCAGTTCCGTCCGAAACAGAACTTACCTTCAGGATTATTGATCGCTGTGCAAGGATAGGGAAATCTCCTGCTGTCTTCGCCCGAGTTCGGTCATCATTCCGCTGGCACCTCCACGGCCTACGCATGCCTCGTACTAGATAGCAGAATTTCGCTCTCTTGCTGTGACCATCGACCCAACTTTGAAGTTTGTTTTCTCACAAACCAGACATATTCGAAATTTCATTCTTCACTTACCTGACGACACGCACTTACTCATGAGTCTAAGTAACTTTTAACTAAGCATTTTTGAAAACTCCTCCATTAAGTAGGTTATTTTAATTTAACGTGCAGAACCTTAGGGAATAAATTGTTCAAAGGATTTTGAAAAACCATGTATAAATTATGTTTTTCTGTCATTCTGTTCATCTATTCTTATTTACCGTTCACTGGTCAAGTTCCCATTAAGTGATGCTTTTTGGTATGCTTTCAATAGTATACGAATTTGGAGTACCAGGCGGCTCTACTTGAGATGGATATCATCTCGTCGCACGGATACGCTCCAACCAAGGCAATTTTTCTATTATGGCTCTTCGCATTTGCTGGCTCAGGATTTAGCCTTGGCCCAGCAGAATATTTGTAAGCTGGGTTTCCTTTCAAGTTCCTGACTAGTCTCTAAGGACGTCTATGCTCAATTTTAGCATACTGACAGGACTTGTACTGTACGAAGTTCTTTCTGAACTAATAGTTCGGAATTTTGGCTCTGCTTTAATTGAGACATTCGTGTCTACATTGACCATAGTCATAGTAAATATTGTTTACGGTACTCCTGTTTTTTTATATTTTTCTAAATTTTAAATTCTAGGGATTTTTTCTTACATTTTTTCTTGAAAAATATAGTTCGAGTCGCTTTTTAAACTTGTGAAGTAACAAACTGTCTTCCGCTTCGCCCTTCTTTTGAAGGGCCAGTAAGTGGACAAGGGAGGGCGTCTCTATTTGCGTTCATTGGATTATTATAATATTTGTGGGTCTTCTGCATTTGCTTAGTGCCCGGAGTGCTCCGTTAATTTCTTGAATCGAGGGAGAACCCTCACAAAAACAAATATTGGTATAGAAATGCTATCAGGGGCGGCCAGTTTTGTTTAGTGGGATTCTTCGCTTGGCTGGATAAAAGATTTGCAGCACATACGTGCGAGTAAAATTGAGGAATAGAAAATTCGTTGTTTATGACCTATTACAAAAAAATATAAATATAGACTATTTCAAAGGTCTGAATATGAAATAACTGTAAAGTGTCAATTCTATAATTTCTCACGATTTCCTTTGCCAATTTTTTTCAATGTATAGCGAAGGACCTTATTTCAAAAATCACTGAGTGCAAGGATAGGGGAAACTCCTGCTGTCTTCGCCCGCGTTCGTACATCATTCCGGCGGCGCCTCCACGGCTCACGCATGCCTCGCAGCAGAAGTGTAAAAGGTGGGACACAAAAACAAAACTTGTTTCATTCCAAAAAAAAATCCTGAAATGAAATTTTGTGTAATATATTTGTGTTTTAAAAGACATATTCTTATGAGGTAACGCATAATGCTATTTTAGTATGCGTTATACTTGAAACTACGCCAAAGAATAAAGGAACAGCCTACATTGATGCAAGGCTCCAAATGATTGTGCTACAAAACAAGCACTCCCGTGCAGTGCTTGTCTTCCATCACTCTTCTGTAACGCTTATTTAAAATTTTACAGTTTTTCACATTTTGATACTTCCTACATTGTTCCAATTTTACTATCACTATTCTTTGACGTAATTAACCTTTATATGACAATTGTCGATCTTCCCATGTATCAAATTGAACTGTTTAAATACGTAGCTCGAAAGCAACGATCCCATTTTAATTGAACAATAAAAAAGGCAGACAATATATATAATGAATTAGTCGGAAAGGCAATTATGCAATTAATGATATTTTTCTGAGGCAGAAAAATTGACAGCAAAACTAGTGACGTAAGTCGAAGTTAATTGTATTGGTGCATGTACTGAGACCGCTGGAATTGGGCTACGCGCAGATTTCACTCTTGTCCTGTTATGGGAGACTGGAGGAAGTTGTATATTCAAAATTATGTTAGAGAATGGACAAAGACGGAACTGAAAATAATTTTATACGAATGATAATTTATTACGAATATAGTGCAAGTTACGATGAAATTTTCGAGTGGCACTTATATTTGTAGCATTCAAGTAACACGGACAATGATTATTCTTCCAGTTTGTTCTCAACCGATTTTTTTCTTGCTGAAATCAGCATCCAAATCAGCATTACCGACCGGGAAAAACGACGCATAAATTAGTATTTATCAATCCTTTGAATGGCACAGCATTATTTTATCTGATAGATCATTAGTTTTTTCAGTTGTTTAGTATAATATTATAAGGACCTAAACTTCAGTTTCACTTAAGTTTGCTTTCGCGAAACATGGAGACAATTCATCGATTGTTTTGGAGTTTTAGTTCGTAAATCTCTAGTTTGTATAATTTTCTGCGCAGCAAAGTTATGACCGAAAATTAGGAAAAAGTTCAATGAAGAAAATAAAATCAATGAACTAAATATATTTTGAGGAGTCGGTAAGGAGAACATAAACTTTACGGCGACCGTCATAACCACTAGAGAACTACACTTTGTGACGCGCAAAAAAAAAGAAAGCTCAACTTTGTTCACTCCTAGGTGATTTGTTTGTTTTGTATTTGGTGATATTTCATTCATTAACATTTTCTTATATACGTCAGAAACTGTATTTCGAATTGGTTCATTAAATTACTGAATGTGAAGTTATGAGTGGAGAATGTCAATATTTTGTTCAGTTCTCTTTATAATCGTCTTGAATTACCTTTGTTGAGGTTTAAATATGTTCTTACGAATAGAGTTTTTGGATGTTTTTTCTGAATGGTTGATTTTAAAAATTTGTATCAAAAAGTCTTCAGAAATGTTTCCCGTACCTTGATTAACGCGTTGAAAGATTTGTTTTGCAATCAACGCCTGATGACGAAAATCAGCTGATCTTTTGTTAACTGCTGGTTGATGGGTAGTATTGTTTCAAAAATGTAAGGTTGTTTTAAAAGGTTGATAATTTAAGACGCACCTGGGATCATTGACACGAAAAACCCATTTTTGCTGATAGAAAACCCACTTGCAAGCGATCGAGTTGTCGCTTATCACTCTTCTTCACGATTTTTCTTTTGCGCTCCTCAAAAGTGTTTAAAGTCGGATTCCTCGTCAGATGGACACTAAATAATGGAACATTTATGAAACATAATGAAATACAAATCAGGAGTATGGCGAATTCCTTCCCCTCCACACTTGAACATTAGGAACGTACTTAATTAAATAGTGGTATTGATGATTTCACTGATTATGAAATGCTGTGAATTCGAAAAACTGACAACTGAAGGAAAATCTGCAATCGAGTCGACGATTCCACTAATTTTGTAATTCTGTCGGTCCTAAAAAAAACATAAACTCAAAGAAAATTCACAATGAAGTCTTTACATTTTCACTAACTTATGAATGTAGTAAAGAAATTAAAACTAAAAACTGAAGGGAGATATGCAATCTGAAGTTCACACGGCTGTGATGAGCTTTACTTGAAAAATTTGGAAAAACAATTCACTCTCCAAAGATATTTACTTCAGCCTCATTTTCAATTAAATAGCATTTAAAGTCTGAAAATTTTGTAAAAGAAAGTGTAATGAACATTTAGCAAGATTACAAATAAGCCAAAAATTTCCATTAGTTTTGATTTTGTTTTTAGGACATGCAAGTAATGGCGACCTGTTATTACCTACATACATGTACTTGTACCTAATATATACTTATAAAAACGTCTTACATAAAAACGCATGTAGAACATCTTTTTTGCTGAACTGTTACGGATGAACAAAATAACTGCGTTCCATAGAACAAAGAAACCCAACGCCTCTGATGCAGACAAAAGCATGTGACGCAAAACCGAGTAAATAAAGGACAGATGATAGACCTCAGTACTCGATTATTGTGACCATAATTGGAGGGCAAATATGCAGAGTGTCCTAACCCACAAATCAGAGATCAAAAGTGGCAGAGTGGATTAATTGATAATTTCACCTCATAGCGGCGTAGATGTCTTTCAGGCAGTGTCCTAGTTCCTAGATTAGTTCCTAGTCAGTAACTTGGCTAGGAAAAACCAGTTTGCAACCCTGCGTTGAACACGTACCACGCCTCTAACTTTAGTGTCCTAAAATTCTGTGTTTTGTGGGTTAGGACGCTCTGCATATTTACCTTCCTTCCAATTGATGGCTACAGCCAGTGAGAGGTATGGAAATTTTCCGTGTTGTTAGAGTCAATCTATGTTCTTTTCAATTAACTGACGTCATCTGGCGTTTGACAATACGATAAAAAGCAAGCGACAGTCGTGATTATTGTGGACACAATGAAAATCTCGTGCGGTGCGGACATCATTTCGTATTGTTGACTGCCATCCCTGACCGTGTAGCAACATACGATTGTACGCTGCGTTTCAGCTCGTGAGAGTGCGTTGGCCTTACTGCGCACTCTGGTGTTGACGGGTAAACGTCGTTCCAATAAAAATACTGCAGAAAGTTCCTGGGAAGTTTAAACGAAATTGCATCACTTGCTGAGATTTCAGAACAGCTCATCAGGGTACCTCGAACTGTGGGAAATGTAGGAAAAGATGTAACCCATACACTCGCAAAATAAAATTTTACGATCATTTTATTTGCATATACAACGATTTTGCAGAAATTTTTCATACGTACGTGATAATGGTTCTACAGGGTGGAGCGCGGTAAATTGCTGATTTGAGAATGAAATCAAAAATAATGAACACCTAGAAACTAACATTTTTATTTCATTCTCAAATCAGTAATTCACCACGCTCCACCCTGTATATTTCTCTTTCAGCTGAATTCTAAATCGTCATTTAGCCACACTGACGTTCCAGTATGAAAAATACACACAAATCTTCTAAATAGAAACTGCACAACATTGTAAGTCGTTATTTTCTGAAAAAAGTACATCTTGCAAATTTTAACCACTTTAACCGCTAATGAATAAATTCGCACTTATTTAAAGAGATTGGTCAATAACTTTTAGTTTCGAACACCTGAGCCCTAACGTCGATTTTCGCAGGGATAATTTTCTTCCATTAATTTTATTTGGTAGACTTGTCACTTGATTAGTTTTCTGATACGGGTTTCGCATTCATGATTTTGCGTCTTTCTCAAGCGTTTTTTGTTTTGAACGCGTTTTTACTCTGTCAATGCATTGAATGAATCTGACAAATTCAAATCGAAAGTTCATTCAGTAAAATTCTGATTTCACTGTCAAATCTAACATCTATGATTAATAAATTTATTTCGATATTTCTTGTATGCCAACAAACTTTCACGTCGACTTTTCAATATGTACGAGATTTATTACTAAACATTATACAACGTGCGTGCCAATATTGTTAAAGCAAAATTTTTTTTAACATGTTGCTTTAACGTTTGTATAAATTTTCACAGGTTTCATAGGATTTGATTTTTATTTTTGTTACAATTTTAGTTTTATTTTAAATATTTTAATTCAAGCTGAATATTCCTTTCAATTATTTGTTCGATGAAATAAATCGATTCATGGGAATCCCACTTTTAGGGAAAAATTGTAGCAAAACTGTCCAAACATACCATAGCTATTACAAAGCTATTCAATTCCAAACACAATAAATTCATTTTATGACTTTTGTAAAATAAGATTTGGAGGACCGAGAAAGGGGGCTTCCATGATAGGCGCAAAAGTTAGAAAACAAATTACTTTTGAAAAATTACACAAACATTCGTTTTGAAAAGACGATGGTCAACAGAAAAACATAAGGTAACAATCATGAGGTTTACCGACGAGCGACATTCGGTCATTGACGGGCGGTTTTCAAAAATGTGCCGGTTTTCAAAAATGTGCCGGTTTTTCATAATTAAAAATGGGATTAATTAGTTGGTAAATCCACACATGTAAAATATGCCCTTTTTGTGGTCCTCACTAAATTACTGTCCCAAATTCCCAAGTAGTTAACTAGGTAACACTTTTTGAATAGGGATCTCTTTTTATAAAGAGCAAGCTGTAAAATTCTGGATTCAGCACAAAATTCTTCCGACCTCAGCAATTTAAAATACATGCAGTTTCTAAAATCCGCCCGCCAACAAATGAATGTGACTCGACTTTGCGTGGGGTCTCGGCGGTGGTAATAACTTATCTTCTGTAAGTGCAAGGATTCTCCATTTTTTGATTGGCTTCATAGCTTCAACAAATAGATGAAAGACTTTGTGATCTCTGTAATTGATTTATGCCCGTGAGATTTACCATTTGAAGTGTACCAGACTTTTCTCTGCTTTTTGGAGCTGTTTATAGTCTTTCGTACCCATACAAGCTGTCAGGTTGCACGGACTTCTGCTGAAGAAATCCGACTTCCAAGATCCTCCTGGATCCTCCTGAAGAAGAAGAAGAGGAAGACTCGGCTTTGTGAAACTCCTAATTGTTTGTAAGTATTTTTTATTTTTTTCGGTCAATATGTATTTTAATGCGCTCACGAAAATTAAAAATTCCGTTCCCAAGAATCACTAAAGGAACACCTTCAAAAACGTTTTACATGAATGATATTCTGCTCGCAAATGCGTTATTTTCGAGGTATATAACAATAATTAGGTTCAGATAGGAATAACATCATATAGGGTAATTCATCAAATATCGAACTGAACTGATTATCGAACAACTTTGGAAATATGCGCGTAATAAATTTAGTAAGCATCCAAACTTGCTCAGTGCCAGTGATCTTACATCTAAAACTCCTATTTTAGTGATAAAAACTCATTTCTGTGAGCTGCAAACTGCTACCAGCTGTTGCGAACGCATTTTCTGTACGACCCTTACAAATTGGTCGAATTTTTTCACTCGAAAAATCTTACGCACCTCGGGAAAATTGCGACGGTTTAATTGTTGTTGGGTCACCGTCAACCTCCCGTCATAACTAGAGAGTAGTGTTGTCATATGATGTTCTGTTACTGTATTTTTTTCTTTTCCGCCAAAAACTAGATAATTATTCCATGTTCGACATTCAGTTCCTTTTTCATGTCAGTATTAAATACTGAACAAAGGTGTTCGAATCAAAATTCCTTAATAATCATGAATTTATGCCTCGAACAAAGCTTTTCGATTCTTAATTCTTTTAAATAACTGAATCGATCTATTGAACGCCTGTTTTATTTCATTAAAATATTGTATTAACGCTTGATAATAACATTGAATAGTTGAAGATGGGAATTCTGGTGAGGGGCTATCAATCATCTGCTGGTGTTCCAAAGCCCTCAAGATCATCAATGATTCGTCTGGCTACATTTACTGATGATCAATCCCTTGCCAAGAAAATTGATGCAAGCATCAATAATAATTCATTGACGAGTGCTTTACACTCTACTCCAAAAAAGGTCACACAGGTTGATGATCACAATGATGGTTCAACAAACACTGCAAATGAAACATCGACATCATATTCAAATTTTGATAACTCTCCATTCAAATGCATCTTGAAAATAAGTAATGAGACAGTTATTTCAAACAAACAAACAAAACAAACATCGGCATCTTTGGGATGCTTTATTTCCAATCAAGCCTGATACAAATGATCTTAAGCATTGGTTTTTCAAATGTCTTATAACTAACACTATATATAGGACACCATGACGGTTCCCCCGTAAAGCCGGTACCCATTTCCGACACCTGGGTCGAGTGGGGTATTGTGCTTGAGCTTTCCCTTATACCCAACGGGGAAAATCGCAGCGCCAGCGCCGGGATACGAACCCGCGACTCCAACATACAAGTCCAATCCCTTAACCGATGTGCCACCGCGAGCACTTCCAAGAAAATCCAGTGCACCAAAGAAAAAAAAGAATGAAAGAAAAACGTTTATTTTCCAAGTGGCCACATGAGGCGTACAAATAGATAGACCATACGAGGCATATTAATGGACAAATTATACGAGGCGTACTAATAGACAAACCATACGTGGCGTGCTAATAGTCTAACAAAAGTTCCATACGAAGAGAACTAATTGACAAACCATCCTGTTCGAATCAAAATTCTTGTTCGATTCCTGTTCGATATTGATGAAATTATGTTACTAAAGAATTCGATTTTTAGAACAATAAATACATTTCAATAATCTACGTTGTCTTTCAAGCGACATCACAGAACAAGAAAGCAACTGTTCAAGAATAACCTTAGGCCCGCAAGAGTTATTCAGAGCAAAAGTTACCGATTTATGAAGGTTGTTTCTAGACACACGTGATTTCTGTTCGATATTTGATGAATTACCCTAGTCGGTTACTTAGTCGCCGCATTGTTGAGTCACGCCCACTTTTCGGGCGGGACCCGCCCACTTTTTGGTGGAAGAATACAGCGTCGGTTTGAGTAAGTTAAAATAAGCTATTCTAGGTTGATTTATGTTATTTTAGGTTAGTTTATTTGGTCAATATTGAATATAATGTTGTCAACGAATTTCATAATTTCGTAGGTATAGATAGGTAATATAGTCTATTTTAAGACGTTTTACAAGAATGACAATGTGCCCGGAAATGCTTATTTTTGGAGATATTTACCTTTGAAGTTATAGGAACGTCGTTTATAAAATTGAACAAACTGAGAGCTAAATAAGCAGAAATCCGGTTCTGACGTAACGATAGGTAAGGTTAGGTTTGGTAAAGTTAATTTAGTTAAGTATCCTAACCTAAGTAAGCCTAATATATCTTAATTTAACTCAACCATACCGAGGCCGCTGACTCCCGCCAAAAAACTTGGCGTGGTCCGCGTCCGCAAAACGCCGGAAGAGCCATATCGAAACTGCCGTTAATGCTATTCTTACCTGGCGTTATTTATCCTATATCTCCTAAACTAAGCATTTCCGGGCATTGTCATTCATGTAAAACGTCTTAAAATCGACTATATTACCTATCTATACCTACGATATCATGAAATTCGTTGACAACATTATATTCAATATTGACCGTTTATTCAACTAACCTAACATTACCTTACCTAAGCTCACCCATCGTTACGTCAATACCGTATTACAGCATATTTACGTGTCCGTTCCTTCACTTTTATATTCGACGTTCTATGGTAATTTTTAGGAGGAAATTAAAAGAGGACAATCCACCACAGATGTATTGGAGTCTCCGTAGTTTTAAGAAGACATCGTTGTTCAATGAAGTAGGTTTAACATTTAGAGACCGTTTAGAAGAACTGGTTCAGTTATAGGAACGACGCATCCTGGAATGAAAAAACCAAGAAACCTAAGTACAAATCAACCAAGCTAACAGAAAGTTACTATGTTTCAGTTATAGGCACGCTGCTTTGTTCATGAACATGAATCTCCCTCTGCTCACCCAAAAGATAACGCAGGCTTATTCATAGTATAACCAGGCGACACGCCGACGATGGGCCTCCACTAACCACAAGGAAAGTTTAACCAAGCGCCACCGAAGAAGTAGAGATGCGCCGCGTATTCTTATCTGAACAATGTTCGATTTCACAGTTACGTTTACTAGGACACGATAATACGAAGTATTGGACTAATTCACAAAAGTATGGCAGTATGATCAATATACGAGTTTCAATACAACAGCCTAGTTTACGTACCTATTTGTCGCCTTCAAAAGGGACCATAAACAAGAGCCTCTGAAGCTTTTAGAAAGAGGAAAATAGATTAAGGAATAGTTCCACTCAATACCAAGTAGAAGGTTAATTTGTTAGGAATCATACGATATAAGCATGGCTTAATGTTAATTAGTTAAGATAAGGACATCGC